>OX376662.1:5105467-6513625 GCA_947386135.1 Melanchra persicariae
CATTTAATTTTATTATAACTTTTTTTTTCTAACAATGCAAACTATTTTAAAAGTTCAATGGATTTAAAAACCGGAGTTCCTAAATGCTGCAAACAGTAGGTACACATATTCAACAAACTTAACGTGAAAATCATCTTATTTTTTTTTTTTCACTCCGTTTTCGGAACTCAGAGATTTTTTTTTACTGTGGGACTCAATGGGACCTTCGCGAAAAAATTCAGATATTCGCCAGTAGGTATAGTCCTCCAGGACAGAAGTTTTTATATGAACTTTAAAAAAATCTAATCGCTTGCATAACGCGATTAGAAGTCATTTTCCGTGTGCTTCCCTTAACGTCTCTTTATCCACATACTTACTTCTCATGCTCAGCAGATTTCGGCTCAAAAATCTCGCAGTCCATGATCCCCAACAATTCGATCAAACTCTTCTTATTCACCATGAAGGCCGTACTCTTATAACACAGGGACGCCTGAGTAAACAGCAAGTAGGAGGCTTCGGAAACCGCATCAATATCACCCCAGACGTCAACTATGTAGATAATCTCAAATAGAAGGAAGGAGTATTGTGTCCACATCACAAACAGCATGTAAAGATTCCGTAAAATTATGTAGTTATTTTGATGAGGCCAAACTCCGTGAGCACTTAGGATCTTCTTCGGTCGACCCAGGAATAATGTCGTGTTTACTGCCATTATTAGGGAAGTAAAAGAACACGTTCGAGAAAGATTTTGTCCAACAGACTTCTTCTGTCTGCTACCATTTCTTAGCCGTGATCGAATTTATTTCTTTGGAACCGTTGAATATTTCAAAAGCTTAAGTTTAAGCGTTTAAGTTTGCAAAGTTTTAATCGTTGTTGATACGTTGATGTGTTATAAATTGTAGACATTGTGATAATTGCTTTAGTTTCACAAAGAAACACTGAAGTGTTTCCCTTTAACAGAAAAGCCATTTTAGTTACTTAAATACGACACTCCTTAATATATAGGAAGACAAGGTATTTGGTTCAATGGTTTTCGATAGGCAGCAAATGCACAGTGGCTATGTGGGACCAGAGCGGACCGTTCTGCAGTGCGATTCTGTAAACATGTCGAAGTGAACACTATGGTGGAGTGCGCGACGGGTGAGTTGTCAAACCATACAAATACGATGGAGTGACAGCTCACTGGTCGTTCACTCCGCCTAGGTGAACACCGTGAGATGTCGACAGAATCGACCGGCTGGTCCCTTTGATTTCACTGCATTTACGATTTCCATTTTTGAGACACCATATAATTTTTTCCTCGTCGTCTCCTACACCTGCACCTGCACGACCTGTTCCCACCATCGCCCTTTTATTACCGGAATACCAGACATACTGCTGGGTACCATCCGCACTTGGTCGATATCCCGACTAGTACTCAGCGCTTCTCCTCCACATTTATTATGCGCACAGCCAAAGTGTGGAACTCTCTGCCAGCGTCTGTGTTTCCTTCCACATATAACCCATCTGCCTTCAATCAAGTTCAAAGCAAGAGTAAACAGGCATCTTCTGGGCACGCTCGCTCCATCATTGACCTCATTTATCGCTTTCCATCTGGTGTGATCGAGGTCAAGGGCAAGCCCATTCCTCAAATAAAAAAATTAAATCAAAATAAGCCTACTTTTATAGTACCTACGTTTCATTTTTTACTCTTGCCACTGTGTATCTAGATTAGAACTTATTTTCAATTATAAACTTTCACAGCAAAGAAAACTTTCCTGGAAGGTGATAATTAAAATAATCTACACGTGCAGCAGTTGTTTTCTGTGATTTAGTTCACACAACGTCGACTGTGGTTAGGAACATTGTGGTTCTAAGGATAACCAAAGAATAAAACAAAAATTAAAGGTAATACTTAGGTAACTGATTTATTTGCTTTTTACTCGTGGCTACGAAATCTAAGGTACAGTTCTCGTCAAATAACTTTGCCCCTCTGAAGTTGGCTAAGAGTGGATGCGTAGTAGTCAAAATTACGAACAAACTGCAACTGCGCATGCGCAAGAGATATGGGGGCGGGGCGCGATTTTATGTCTCAGTCGCTCGTTTAGGTTCGATGCATGCTTGCGTCCCGCTTGCTCCCGTCTACGTGACTGCACCTGCGCGATCTTTGCAAGTGGCTAACTTCAGAGGGGCAAAGTTATTTGACGAGAACTGTACTAAAATCGTCTTTTTAACTTGTCAGGTAGGTTAGGTACCCTTCTACGTCTAATCTTAAAAGCTTTTCCTTTGCAGAGAAGTCCCTTGGTGCTGCAGATAAATTGTTGTCGCCTTATTTCGTCTGATTCAACACAGCAAAGTAGGAGTAAGACATTCGAAGGATCTGAAACAAAACAGTTTGTTACAAAAGGGAAGCACTCATTTTAATGGTGGTATCATCTAGGACATTCTAGGAAGATACTAACGGCCACAAAAGTCTGCCTTGACAGAATAATGTAGTGTCCAGCGCGCAACACCAGAGGGCGGCTGATGCGCATCATGGCGAAGCACAGCTCTCGCTTGAACTTGACATCCTGCTCGTACCAGAAGCATTTGTACAGGACTGTGTGCAAATCTTCACTCTATAATATTACAAGTTTATTACAGCCAGTTAAAAAAGGTGACGGTATTGACTGGTGCCCATGCGCACAGGAATACAAGTACCCAATGAAATATAAACTAGGTATTTAATTAGGCGTTGCCCGCACTTTGAAATAATAATAATAATAATAATAAAAGTGTTTATTCACTTAAATACATTTTACATTGCAAACTGTTACCTCTGCCAAACTGCAAAACAGTTTGTTGTAGGTGTAGGTGTATGGCAACATACATAGAAGGTAACTACTGCGACCATATACCTCGCGTGCGTATACGTAGCTATCTTCCCACCGATTGGCGCTGTTTTTAAGAGGTGCTATGTGTATGACGTAACTATATTTAATACGTCATTACAGGCGACGACATAATAACGCATAACGACGCCGCCGTTTGCCAGCTCGAAGAAGAAAAAACGTGAACAAATAACGTGCTGAAATATATACTTACAGTAGCAGTAAGCTCATGTCCACACCAGCAGCACACAAAGAGTTGGCTGATCATCACCGACAAGTAAGTCAGAATCGAGAAGAACTGCATGCTGCGCCAATCGACCTAATTAAGACATCGGAGATTTAATATCTCAAGGATCTTTAGCATGTAAGTATAGGTACCACGTAGGTACCTAACTACTGTGTTGCGGAATTTGTTCGAAACAGTTACCGCGGCCCTGGAACGCAAAGGCCATGAGGAGGAACACGGATGGGTTTTAGTCAGTAAGAGTCTGACACTCCTTTCCGCTCCACCCAGAGTGGAAGAAGTCATTTGATGATTTCCCATCCATAAAAAAAAAACATGTACCTACTGTTAATAAAGTTTAAAAAAATAAAAAAAGAATAGTACTTACTACAAGGATCATTAAAGCGGACATGCAAATGATTCCGATACTGCCAATCAGTTGGAACAGTAGATACGGATGGTAAGCGTTTTCGACAAGCTCTGTGAATCTGTAAAAGGTATGAGTAATATTGCGGAAAATTAAAACGTAAAGATTTATGACAGCAACAGTATACGACAAGCTCGTCACAATATAACCACCACCGCAACTCCTGAGAGCCAGAATCAAAAAGGCCAAGTCAATGAACCCGACGAGTTTCGGAGAGACGATTCAACAGTCTTGGATCCCGCGAAATGAAATTAATTAGAAAAAAAATAACAGCGGAGGTGTAAGAAAAACATGAGATCCACGGTATTGGATAGACAAGGGAGGGAGTTAACCCGTACACGTTTTCAAACCGGTGTCGTGAAGCCCCAAACTAAACAACTTGCCCAAGCTACTCCGAAGTTGGCCGTTGTGGCATCCACCATGCCGCAAAAGACTACACTACTACACTTACTTGACAATAGCCTGATGGTGTTTTATACAATTCACCAGCTTGTTGTAGTTCTCGGCCAAAGCATCGTCCACCTCCTTAGTACCACGTCTTCCATTGATCGAAGTTATCTATAAAGGTAGAAAAAACTCAGTTGGTAACAGTCTTCACATTTTTTACCAATCCACTCGTTCAGAGAACTTTGTATTCCTCGCTATGCAATCACAGCCGCACGGGACGATCTTCAAATTTAAAGAAAACTTCCGTCGTGTCCGGCCTCGGAGAGCACTAGGTATATGCCGCTTGTCCCAGCTTTAATTTGTAGATCATTGACAGTCGTTATAGGTAGGCGTAGCCAGAAAATCGGACATCAATATTGCCAAGAGGTGTCGTGTCAACTCAGTTACCTGACTACCTGTTTGTGGACTACAGCCTATAGGTAGGTAGACGCTTTAATACTGGCATGAGGAGGAACACAGATGTGTTTTAGCCAGTAAGAGTCCGACACTCCCTTCCGCTCCACCGAGAGCTGAAGAAGTCATTTGATGATTTCACATCCACATAAAAAAATAGTTGGGAAAAAGCCACGCAGATTGGTTAATATTTTGACACCAAGTAAAACGCTAAACCCGACTTGGGCCGTTTAAATCGAAAATAATTTAAAAACTCAAACTACCCACGCTCAAAATCTTTTCCTTGACGATATCGATCTGGGCGCAACCGAAGATGACCGAAGAAAAGGCGACGCTGTCCACGCCGAAATACATGTAGGCGCTGATGCAGATCGTCCCCAGTTGGAAGGCGTACCCGATGTAGTACTGAACTGCCTTCTCCGGTCTTAGTGGCATCCTGAGGGTATAAGATTATTCTTTGGAAAATCATCACACTCTATTTGACGATGAATCTTCCTTCCTTCGGGAAGACTGACATTTTTTCTTTCTAAAAAACGGCGTTCGACAACTTTGTCTCTTCCCGGGACATAAATACTACAGGCAAATCGCGAATCAACCAATCGGCTGCTGTTGTGCTGAGGTTAGTCAGAAGACAAGCGATTTATTTATTATTGATAGGCTTGTCACAACCTCACCTGATACAAAGCGATGACGTGCTCGACGATGGAGCATGCTTGCCTAGAAGCCTATTCACTCTCGATTTAAAGAAATCGATGAAATAAAGGAAAACCCTACTTTAAGAAAGACTCAGACTGAACTTACCACATATCAAACGGAAACTTTCTGTCAGCATCGTCAAACAAAGGTTTCAGTGCCCACATGCCGCACGTTATTTGAGAACTCACCATAAAAGCGAGCAGCAGTCGCTTGATACGAGCGGCCTGCAATTTTAATATACTAATGGGAAAATGGCTTCTGACATCTATGTTCTTAGTTACGTTCGTCCGGAGTACACAAATGAAAGTGTTTGAAATTAGGTAGATGGTGGTGGTGTTAATATATTCATCCAATCCTTAGACTGAGCAGCTAGCAGTGCAATGCTTTATAGAGCAAGATCGCAGAGCCCCAGACATTACTTATGAAGGCATACCAGTGCTAGCTTGGGTCGGGATCTTGTACTATTAGCAAGAAGCACACAACAATTTGTGTACTCCGGTAATTTGTTTTCCAGGACTTACTTTTCATGAATAACATTCTCTGGTCTAAAAATCTTTGAATCCATACGTTTTAACAACTCTTTCAACATTCCCATATTCATTTGAAAAACGGTAATTTTCAAGCAAAGACAAGCTTGCGTAAACAGCAAGTAAGAAGCCTGCGAAACAGCATCTAAGTCTCCCCACACTTGGATGATATAAATCAATTGGAAAATAAGGAACAAATACTGCAGGGTCATCATAAAGGCCCTGTAGCCTGCTTGAAGAACAGATCCATTTTCAACCGGAACCCAAACCCCTAAATACTTCATCACAAACTTTGCTCTGTTCAAGAAAAGGTCTTCAGAATGAGCCATGTTGACGAAATCGACTATTGAAATGAGTAAATCCTTTCTAAATCAAATTACCCGGGTCTACAAAACATAATCTTCTATGTTTGGATACTTAGTAAAATGAGGTAATTATGGTAAACACCGATTTAATAGCGGTCCAATTGATGTGGTATCAATATGGCTGAACGATAAATAATTGGCATGTTTCGCATAATAGATAGGTAGGTACCTACTTGTAAATGCTGATGCCTGGTTGGGAGTGTTTCGACTCGGACCTTTTTTGCTAGCCTACTTTTGTGTCCCACTGCTGGGCAAAGGCCTCTCCTTTCTCCTTTCAAACCTCTCTGTCTTGGGCGATCTCTGGACAAGTTTTCCCCGCAAACATGATGAGATCGTCACACCACCTTCGCCGCGGTCGACCTCGACGACGACGTCCTTCCTCAGGCGTCCAGTGAGTGACGATCCTCGCCCACCTCTCCGGGTGCATTCGTGCGACATGGCCAGCCCACTCGGACCTAGGAATAGAAAATCACCTCTTGCTTTAATATAAAAAGTGGTATCCGACAGGTTAGCAAGAGATTTCGGTGGGTATTTTTTAAATAATTGTAATTAAATATTGTAACAAACACTCTGTATCCTTCCTCCTCTCTCCTAGTTTTAATGTATGCTGTGCCCGACAGGGTCCATAATTGTGACTAAAATAAAATAACCCTTACGTCTATGTAAACATTATGGTACGCAATAAAGAATTGAGAATTGAGATTGAATGGTGAGTCAAACTAGTCAGGGTCACATCAGGAACAATGATTAAATTACTTTATTCTAGCTTCTACCGAATGAAATCCATGGCAATACAGATAAGAATTTGTAAGTTTGAGCAGTGAAGTTTATTAGTTTATAAACACATCCTGTAGAGTTGTATTACCGTGGATTTCAATTTCCAATAAGACCACTTATTTTATTATTGGTTAATAACCTAATAAGATCAAAATAATAGAGTAACGTCGTCGATGGAATAAATCCTTTGTTTGTATTGCGTCTAATAGTCTGGCCCAATTAAAATAAGAGGTTCAATAGAATGTGACTGTATTTGTATTCTCAGTACTGAAAATATGAAAGTTACCTAACTACTCTTATTGGTACCTACTCATTAAAAAAAACTTTTTTACAAAAAAACCAACCATCTTCCAAATAAAAATACTACAAAGTATGAAATACTTAACTTTTTTTTTTGTTGTTGTACCTCCACAACCAAATTGACATTTACATGTGCGTACCCCTTCACAACGTAACGGCGCGGCGTGATGTTATGCTATGAACAGTAAACAGACAGGCGATTTCAGCATTTCCGGTCCATTTGCTATCATTTATGGAAGAGTTCTGTTGCCTGCAACTCTGAGAAAATAATCTTCCAAAAATACCCAAATCGCTTCAAGTGTGCCTATAAAATTTGATGAGTTCCCTCAATAGTCTTCGGTTCCCTTCCTCCATTTCTCCAGGATCATATTTTTTATTGAGGAATGGGCTTGCTCTTGACCTCGATCACGCACGCCTGATGGAAAGCGCTAGATGAGGTCTATGACGTGCCCAGAAGATGCCTGTTCACTCCTGCTTTGAAGGCAGACGAGTTATATGTGGAAGGAATGCAGCGTAGGTGCTGGCAAAGAGAGAGTTCCACACTTTAGCTGTGCGCATAATAAATGTGGAGGAAATATCATCAGATCCTGACCTGATAACCATGGGACCACCTGGGAAGTCTTAAGTCCGGTCGCGGAGCAGGAAGAAATTCGTACAATGACCTCTTATTACCTGTCTCCTTCACTCCCACGTAAATATAATGCGTCACGCTCGCACAGACGGCCGTCATTGCATTGCGAGCGTGACAAAAAAGAATTTTCCAAATCGGTTCAGGCGCCTTCGAGTAATCGGGCAACATACCTACGAGTAGTTAACCTACCTACTTACATAAAAAAACCGACGAATTGAGAACCTGCTCCTTCTTTGAAGTCGGTTAACGCCGGTATTCTCGAAAGGTTAGGCAGAGCTGTACCTACCCAATGCCCACATTTTGAAATAAACATCCCATTTAATGGGGGTCACCAGTCAGTCTATATTGCTATCGATCGGGCACATATCCTGACACCGGGTTGATAGGGGCTAAAAAATACTGATGGAAAAACACTACTATGGAATTGAACACAGGACCTCTAATCTCTCGCTCCACACCGGACCAACTAGATCAAAAGAGACGGATATTGAAGATATTTGGTTGATAGTTCGCAAAAATTGTGTACGTACGTAAAATTAAGTACCTATCTAAACGAAATTTAAGCCAAGCAGAAATTAAAAACAAGCAAGCAATTTTCAACTTTAAGATGCAGCCTTTTACTTGTGTGTCAGTAAAGGTGTTTTGTTTGCAACCCAATACTAAGCGTTTAGAGCCTGTGAGCCTGTGTGAGAGAGACAGTCTGCCAATGGATATTTTCGCAATAAAAGAAGTTTAGGAACAAATAATCACGATTTAATTTTAGTTTTATTTAAAAGAGTATGCATTTATTTATTTTGCCACTATAAATCTATTCAACCCAAGTAGTTTGATTTAGAAACATTGGAAAGTGTTTCCGAACCATAAACTTGACGTGTGATGTGTCAGGCTTACGTCAATGAAATTAAGTGTCAAAATGATCGCCGTAGGGACTAGCGATCAAAATAGTTAATTTAAACACTTTCCAACAATATTCCTCCCAATAATGGTGCCTTCATAATACAATGATAGTGACACGTTAGCATGGAGAACAGTATAATGGAGTTTACACTGCCACCGGCGCCTCGGGGTCTGTGCTTCGACAGGAATGATTTTGTCAAGGTATTTTCGCCGATTTCCATGTAATTAAACGTGATAATCAGTTGATTGGGCTTGAAATGTTTCTAAACTCTTTAGTGATAATTCCAGACAAATTTCTCCGTCGATAACTTTTTAGCGGAGCATCAAAATGTGGCGTCATTAGAAACAATGCGAGATGACCTGGGAGTGTACTTAAAAATCCTGAGGCTGGCGATGATAGAGCTTATAAACAAGGACTACGCGAACTTTGTCAATCTATGCGCCACTCTCATCGGGTTTGACAAGGCTATAGTTAAAATACAGGTGCCATTAGGACAGTTGAACGATGAAGTTGTTGTGAGTTCTTATATCTACATATATATAGTATCTTTTCTTTAGCTAAGTTATTTATTAAGCAATTTTAGATTATTACAGTCCATGCAGTGTAGTGTGTTTCCAATTATTTCTCTATTTTATGTGCATTGTTTGGTCAATTTTATTACAATTTCATTTTATGTATTATTAATTAGCTTTTTCTCTTGTAGAGTGTAAAACAATGCTTAGAAGATGCAATGAAAGAGTTGTCAATGTGGATGAGTCAGAGGCATGGCCTACAGAAGAAGAAGCAGCTGCTAAAACACTATAGCCAAACAATTAACTGCTTGAAGACACTAGACAATGTCCTAAAGAATATAACTCTTAAGAAGAAACAAGAGCAGGTCGCTCTAGCTGATCGTGCAGCAATGCAGTACAACCAATTGAAGTTCTCCATCTCAAAGTGTGACAGTATCATAAAGCCAGAGCATAAACTACAATATAATGAATTAGGGGGAAAACTAACACATACTCTCAATGAATTACTGTTCAAGTTTTGGAATGACAGTGATGAAGAGAACCTCCTAAAAACTCTTACTACACTGGCATCTTTAGACCGAGTTAAAGAGTCCGAAATGCTTATAAGAAAGCAAGCTGTAGCTCCTCTATTACAAGATATCATCAACGAACCAGCATTACAGAAAAGTAAAGATGGACTACAAGGAATCTATGAGAGAATTTTGTCTTTATTGGACACAAAACTGAAGTTACTCCTCACTGTGACACAACATTCCAAACTATCCTTTCTTGTTAAGAAATATAGGTTTTTAGTCAACTGCTTCTGGTGCGAAGTTGAAAACAGGTTGGAGGTCAATCTAGCGTCAATTTTTGCTCCTGGCAACCCTCAGATATTTTACAGGAGGTACAGTGAGAGCATTCAGTTTGTAAGGAAACTTGAGGGGCACTGTTCTGCAAATGATGTCAAGTTAATGCATGATACTGCCGAATACAAGAGCTTCCAAAGAAGGTGGAACTTGCCAGTTTATTTCCAGATTCGGTTTCAGGAAATTGCAGGTAAATATAAAAATCTTGACAACATTTTGAACTGACTACCCCCAAAATTATTAAGCTAATTTTTTAGTATTTTTTTTTTTATTTGAGTAAAAATTATATATATCTACAATTTATCCTTGCCTTGTTGCATTAAGTCCGCCCATGTACCACTATTGTACTTAAAGTTTAAATAAATAAATAAATAAAAATCCATTACAATTAGGTCACCGGGTCAATTTTGTAGGTGTTGTAAAAGCTAGTAGGTTAGTAAGGGACCTATTATGCTCAATTTGGACGCCCACTGCCCACATAAAGCATTTGGCGTCGGCCCGTCATCGCCCCCTACGTAATTTGTAGTGATTACTTATCACGCGAAAATAACAAATTCCCTATTTTGGACCTTCGCCAGAATTCGTGAACTGCTTCCCTCTTCAACATTGTTGATAGGAAAAACATTACATTCTCACCTGATTTCATTTCAAGAATGTGTGTGTTTATAAAACGTACAAACAATCACAGGAAGCTTCGAGGCGGCGCTACAAAAGAGCCCTACCTTGGAAAACAATAACGACTTTGTGCTGAGAGAAACGCACAAATGTTGGAATGCGACACAGGAGTGCTGGTCGGATGGGGTGTACATCGAAGCGCTGGCGCACAAATTCTGGAAACTAACCCTGCAGCTTTTATCGCGGTACGCCACGTGGGCTAACACGTATTGCACACAGGTAATACATATTATGTATCGGCGATTTGTAACCGCAATCGAGTGCTGATAATACCCTTGTATGCACTGATAAGCATTATGAAATGTACCTGATTTTATCGTTAAGCTAATGGGCACTTGTAAAGCATAAGCTCTTCGATAGTTTAATCTCAAGGCCTATTTGTGAGTAATCAAATGCAAATTAATACAAATGACAAAGACATGCTGAATAAAGTAGTTAAAGATAAATAAAAATACAACTAGCGATTACGTCATATTACAGTAGGTTAACATAACATTAATGAATACACATTGTAGCTTTGTTTTACAACAACAAAGTCCTATTCCACTCATTCATAATAGTTCGCCTGTAAATTATTTATGGACAATAATGTAATGCAGTTTATTCATTTGCGTTTTCAGAGAATACCAGCGCAAAAGTTCGAACCAACGAATGTAAATAAAAATCTAATTGACAACAGTATTAGCATCTATGTGGACATACAAACTTTACTGAGAAGGTTGCCACAATTATTGGAACTTGTCCAGACCAGAATACCCATTGACAACAAAGATCTCCTTGGACAAAGCCTGAGATCTTCTGAGGGGGCACTACAAGGTACAAAAGAGAAGATAAAGGAATGTATAGTCAACGAATTATTCGAAAATTTCAATGTCCACTTAAAGCAAGTGAGTGACATACCACGGTTGTACAGGAAGACTAACCGTAGCGTGCCGACCAAGCCCTGCACCTACATAGACGTAGTGTCCAATGCCTTGAAAGAATTCAACCAAGAAGCTTCCAAAAAATTGGATAATGTGTTCACCATGGAGCTATTCGAATCGCTTTTCAATGTTATGACTGTTTCGTAAGTATTAATTTCGTACTAGATTTTCCTTAAAACTGATAAAACTAAATTGTAATGCGTCAGAGTTCAAAAACTCAATCTACGTAGAGCTATTAGCGTAGGATAAATTTGTATGCTGAAAATTATACCTAACTTAATAAAACTTAACTTCTTATCAGCAATATGCGATAAGTCAGTCTCTATAAATAGGAACATGTGTTCCAGATACTACAAATATGTAGAGGATGTTTTGACCTCGGTGCAGAGGACCGAAGAGTCACTGAGAAGACTGAAGCAAATACGAGAGATGAGTTCGCCGGCGAGCAGCGACAGCGCGGGCGTGACGGACGGCGACAAGATCCGCCTGCAGCTCAACGTGGACGTCGTCTCGTACGGCGCCCTGGCGCACACACTCCGCCTCAATGTAAATAGTGTTCACAAGTTCACAGAACTAGCCAGTATGGTAACAGAAGCTGTAAAAAATATAGATATTAAATGATATGCCCAGTTGTATACTAAAGTTTTTTTGTTTAACCTAAAATTCTAATGTATTATAATAACTATATTTTAGCAATAAAAGATATTTATTTTTTAACATAAACATGTATTTGATCAGCTGAATAAAAATTGTATGATTTGAAAAAATAGAAACCATTCACTTATCACTTAAAATAATTAACAAGATAAAATCTTACTAATACTATTTGTGTGGAACAAAATATTTCATAATTGTGTTCGGTTTAGCTTTGTTCGTGGTTCTGGGACTACTCCTCGGCATCTCTGAGCTGGAGGGGTTCTTCCACATGGCCTTCAGTTCCTTCTGCATGTCGTCAGGAAGTGCACTGAACACCTCCTTGTCGACATAGCTGGGACACTCGTCGCAGTTCTGCTCCTCACAGTCTCTCATGGTATCTGATGTGTCGGACAGATTGTCTTTCGCGGGACTGGCGCGCGGCGTCAGCGACCGGTCACGGGAATTCAGTCTTAGCTCGGATACCTTCTCCAGCTCTTTCGAGTTTAATCTGAGTTCACCAACTTTTAGTTTACTTGGAGATGCAACCTCTTCTTTGGACAAACATCGTCTTTTTGCTATCCATGTAACTTTTTTGGGTTTTTTTGGTGATGGCTCAACTTCGGCGTCGGAGAGATCGGTCGTGGTGCTACTGCTCGGTGACACGGCGGAGTAGTCCATAGGCGAAGAGGAAGTATCACATTCGTTTTGTAAATTAAGCACTGATTGGACGGAAATATCATTCATTAAGTAGTTCACTATAGATCCTCTGCCGGTCATGCGCTCCTGGAACTTAGTGAATGCCAATCCCACTAAAGTTAAATGGAATGGTTTGGTCAAATCAATAAGTTTGTTGAATAATCTCATAATGATGCTCATCAGTTTCTGCTGGCCGGCCTCGGTCACTGTGAGTGCACCGCTGCTGAGAGTGAAAATGGAGGGAGAGATCTGACTTTGTCTTGACTCTCGGTGACTGCTCAGTCTTTTGGCATCCTTTTTTCTTAGAGTTACTCTTAAAGAGACTGGGATGCGCCCATCTTCCCTCACTAGGACCATCAACCTCTGTAGCAGAGCAGTAAACTTGTCCTCTACCTCACTCCTCACACTGACAATCTTGAAACTATCCTCTAGCCCTATACTCTGAGGCTTGCCAGTTTGTTTCACTGGAGTATTGTCTTCACCTAAGCTTAATTCTTTCAATCTAACAGCCATATCACTACTGAAGTGCTTTTTCAGCTCATCTAGGGATGCTTGTTGTAAGTCACTCACAGTTATAATATTGTTAGATATAAGTGCTTCTGTAGTTTTAGAACCAATGCTTGGAATGCAACGAACATTCTGTAAAGTAGACATGAAACTGGTCCCATGTTCAGGGAATATAGTAGTTTGGTCATTAGGCTTATTTTGGGGACAAATTAGTTTAGCTAACAACTTGTTGTGTGCTATACCAGCACAAGTTGTGAAACTTAAATCTTCACATATTTTTTTCCTCATCTCACTGGCTATTTGTGATGTTACCCTGAGTCTGGTGTGGCAGCCACACGGGCAGTCGATGCTGGGCTCACTGTATGCATGCCCAGCAAGAGTGACATTACTAATGTTTGCAGATTTCATCTTTTCTTGTACTAAGTTTGTGACATCAATAAAATTTTCATCCATACCCAATTTTTCCACTGGACATTTCCAACATTGTAACACTGCAAAAATCTTATTGGAGGCAGTTCTGTAGTTGTGTAAATCTTCACCATTGATGAGTTTTAAATTGGGACAAAGTTTTAGCGCGTCGGTAACAAGCATACATTTCTGCACGCCGTACTTCCTGGCCTCGTAGTTGCTAGTTATGACAAAGTTCTTCTGTTGTACGCCGAGCGGAACCGACCGCAGTTCGGGATTCCGTACCATCTCCACTTGAGCATAGAAACAATCTACATCGATGTGAATAATGCACCGTGCGTGTTCGCTATCAACATCGTTGTAATGAGAACAGCCAGATTCCATATTCCTGCAAAATAAAGCATAGTTTAGTTATAATTTACTTTGTTCTAACTTAGTTTTACCTGTTGCGATACAATGTTAAGAAAAATTAACAAATACCGTACCTATCGTCCATGACCGTACCATTGAAAGATGAAATATATTTAGTAGTATGTAAATATGCTTTTTGGGGTAGAAATTACTGCTTTTCTTTCATAAATTTCCAAAATATTGATATTTTATATTGGACAATCACGACACATCAACAGAGGCAATGTTACCATGCCAAAAAAAGATTTCCCCCGTTTTTTTTCAAGAGGGGTTTTTTTTAGTTGACACCTTCATACTGTTTTTCTAAAACAACCCAATCAATTAAATGAATTACTAACTAACTAACTTCTTTCTAAATAAACGGTAAAATTAAAATGGTCTTACATTCACCATACTTTCTAGTTTCTTCAAAATCGACTAATACAATCGATTTCATTATCAATTTTGACACATGACATTTGAATCCACTATCACAATACGTCATTTTCACGAAAGTGGGTTGAAGTGGGTGTTCATGTTCAATACAACTAACAAATAAACAGCTAAATACCGGAATTTACAGTTATGAACACCTGAAATCCGACAATGGAGGGGCTGCCTTCAGGTGATATACAGGCGAAGTACCAGAAATTGGCGACGGAGTATTCAAAAGTGTGTATCTTTGCTAAGGTGATGCGGTAAAACTATCGGCAATTTGGTGAATTTGTTGTTTCCGTTGTTGCAGCTGCGGGTGCATGTAAAGGTGCTAAAGAAGGGAGTTCTAGACGAGCAGGCCAAGTCTAACGAGCTGCGAGACACGCTGAAAGAGAAGGAGAAATCTCTAAGGAAAGGGGAGTTGGAGATAGATTCTTTGACGTTCAGAAACCAGCAGTTGACGCGGCGCGTGTCCGTCCTTCAGGATGAACTCGACGCGTTACAGGTCAGTTGCACCACGAATCTATATAAAAACAGTGCCCAATAGCTGTGAGGCACTCCTAATCAACATCTGATAATTCATTATCACAATTCTCCGTGGAGTCTGTTATCTTTGTTTTGTATCATTCAGCAAGTAATATTACCCGGTAGTTGGGATTTCACTTTAGTTAACCTTGTGCTCAATGATTCTGTATGATTTTAACAAAGAAAAGTGATCCTACATCATTACATTTTTAATGTGAACTGTTTGATATTTTTTTTTAAATGCTCTCTCTGATGACTCACTCTATGGGTTATATTTTTTTAAGTAGTATATTGTGTTATTAACATTATTCTTACTGGTTTACTTATAGTTGAAATTGACTAAGAAATCAAGAAGTAAAGATGACAAGCAGCCGTCAGTCAGCAGTGCTGCCGCTTTAGACTCAGGACTCCTCCAGGAAGAACTACAAAAGAAAATCATTGAGAATGCACAGTATGCCTCGCAGGTATGCTACCAAGATCCTGGAGAAGTTTACCTTCTCAAATTATTTTAAGAATAGAATGGATAAAAATATACTTTATAATACACTAATTAGCTACACAGCTCTTTTCCACAAACTTCTTATGCTTAAAGTTTAAAGATATTGAAGCCAATTTTAATTAGGTTCTTAAGAAAACAGCTGAATTTCAAATTCTCAAGAATTAACTCAAAATAGTGCAGTGCTTCTTATTAGTTTCTTACAAGAATTCTGATAAGATTGATAAGACTGTTTCTTGTTATTTCTACTGACTTACTCAAAATATAAACTAGGTGACTTAAGCAATCACCTGAACAAAAAGTTTCATTTTTAACTAATTTACAATAATTTGTTGGTGTTGAAATAGGCACATCAAGCTACAACTATCTGTACAATTTTTAGGGTTCCGTACCCAAAGGGTAAAAACGGGACCCTATTACTAAGACTCTGCTGTCCGTCTGTCTGTCCATGTCTGTCACCAGGCTGTATCTTATGAACTGTGATAGCTAGACAGTTGAAATTTTCACAGATGATGTATTTCTGTTGCCACTATAACAACAAAGACTAAAAATACAATTGAATTAGAGAACCTCCTCCATTTTTGGAAGTTGGTTAAAAACAGAATAAAATGAATATTTAAGTGGGGCTCCCATACAACAAACATGACTTTTTCACTGTTTTTATAGATAATGGTACGGAACCCTTCGTGCGCGAGTCCGACTCTCACTTGGCCGGTTTTTTAATAGATTTTCAACTTTATCACTAAAGAATTAGGATCAAGGTTGACTGGGAAAGTTTTTCAGTTTTGGGTAGCTTGATGTGCTGGATATCTGTACCATGAATTTATGTGTACTTTTCATTCATAAGTTTCAAATACAAGGTGTAACAATTTAAACACAAAACCTGAAAAGGGTTTCTTGTACTCATTATTATGAACAACTTTTACTAAGAACCACGAAAAAAAAGGCAACTGTTCAGATATCTATCTATTGGGTATGGTTTCCACACTTAGTCCTGATGTTGGACTAGTGTGCGTGAGCCATGGCGGCCGTCATTCCAACCAGACAGCCCCAGAAGCGTATGCGTCATGTTCGTGAACGGGCGCCGTCAGCTGAGACTGGTCATCTCTCGGCTGCCATGGTTTATTTTAATTATTTCTTTGAATTGTTTCTTTTTTACTCCGGACTCTTTTATCCTGCACGTCTTTTAAATCGTTCTCACATATATGTATAATTTCAATATGAATGATGTAACCATAATTTTGTAACAAAATATTATTTTTAAAAGAGTGTCCGTGGAGTTTCTTGCATGTTCTTCTCCATAGAGATCAGTACCTGTAAATGGTCTAAGTGAAATAAATGCTTTGACTTTGACTTTGAAGCAGATCAGTACATCACATTATGCAAACGTGTTGTAAGATGCTGTAGTTATTTTTCGCGATTTCATAGTTGGTTCCATAGTAAAAATTGTTCACAATAATGAGTACAACTTTTCAGGTTTTGCATTTAATGTCACATCTTGTATGTAATACAAAACTGTAAAACAGTTTGTAGAGTTTCTGTTAATTAGTGGTTTGTTTAATATACTGCATACTATAGCAATAAGTAAACCACTTTAATTGGTAACTGTACACTTCACTCTGATGTTAATTGGTGTATGACTAATAAAAACACAGTTTTTGTGTTGGTTCTCTTAATAGTAACACTATTAAGAGAACCAACACAAAAACTGTGTATAGTTATCAGAAAGTAACGTTCACAATCACCAAAAGAAGTCATTTTATAGGCTCTTTTTTTTGTTGAGACACGCCCGCCACACACTCCCACATGACTACAACACCTGAAAGCGAGAATCAACAGAGGTGTCCATCAGAAAAACGCCGAGTCAATGAAGCTGGATGAGTCCCGGAGAAACGATTCAACTGTCTTAGATCCCGCAACAAAATTAATCAGAATATAACAGCGAAGGAGTAGGAAAAAAATAGTCAATAGCGCCTTTTTAAGGGTTCGGCACACGAAAGGGGAACTAATAGAATAATATCACAAAAGATTCCGCTGTCTGTCCGAATCCGGTTTGATAGGAAGCTGATCCTAATATATTTAGGACAAGGCTTAGGCAGATGATGTTGATTAAGTGGAATTAGTCAGGAAAATTGGTTTAGACCGAAAATGATAACTGTTTATTTTTTCGGGTTCCGTACTCGATCGAAGAGTAACCAATTTAAAACCTATTACTAATCTTCTGCTGGAAGGACAGAATGGAAGAAAAAAGCGTGTTGCGCCAACCCTAAGTAACATGGGATAAGGGCAGGAAGATGATGACTAATCTTTTGCTGTTTGTCCGTCCGTATGTCAGCGGGTTGTATCTCATGAATATGAAGATAATCGAAATTTCCACAACGTGTCTGGTTCTAATGCAGCCTCATCAATAATGTAAAAATTAAATTAAACATTATGACCTCCTTTTACAGCTATCAGACAAAGTATTTGAGGTATCTCAGCTGAGGGCATCCCTCGAAGACTACCAGAGGCACATAAGTGAGAGTGACAGCAAATACAAGTGTGAGATAGCCAAGCTGAAGAACAAAAACCAGGAGCTGCAGTACTCTCTAGAGGAGGCGCAGAGGGAGAGGATAGGGGGCACACCCAGTAAGATACACTTGGCTACCAGTAGTCAGGCGGCCAGTTGTAACGGGGACTTTCTGTCGGAAGCAGGGAGTCTGGTGAGGATTTTTAAAGATATTTAAATTAGCTAGAGACGAAATTAGATACAGATTAACCAACTAGTCGATGAATAGACCATGGACCGACTAGTAGACCATTTGAGCGCCATCCAGTCGTCTAGTCAGCCCAGTCCATGCTCGACCCAGTCAGTCTTTAAATTTTTCCTTTTTTGCATCCCTAGTCAAATAATATACCTGCAATTGCATGTTTTTACACAGGAAACATTCGGAAATTTCAAATAAGATTTTTTCTTTTACAATGATAGGGAATTATTTCTTCACATTTCCACACTAATCTGTGATGACCAGTTATAAATTCATGATTCAAACTTTGGTTTGCAGGTGGGAAGTGAGGATGCCCTGAGTTCTGTAGATGACTTGAATGTTACTGAGCAACTTAGTATGAAAGCACACTCATTAGATCAGGTAAGCACGCTTCTATACATCCTTGTTTTATTTATTAACACTTTCATTGCAAAAGGGAAGCATGGCTTAGGGTATTCATAGACAACCATAAAAAAAAACAGTCTCTAACTTATGTGCATGTAACCGAGAACTAAACTATCTTTGGTATAGGGAATGTGCAGGAACCATAAATGGCAGCACAAAACTGTCATTGTCAAGTAAATTTTACAAAAGTTTCGAATATGCGAGTCAACGCTTTTCACATTCCCTACAAACCTGCTCAATTTACAGCGTGTAGACTGACATTTGCTCGTGTAGGAGGCTAACCCCTGGTTTATAGTTATTGTTTTATTTCATGGGTCCTAGATGAAATAAAGGATTAAATTAAATTATGATATAAATATTATGTGACTGGCGGTTAAAAAAATATTCAATCACTCGCAGCAGCTACCACTCGTTTGACAATTTCTCACATTTTTCTTTTCAGTACTTGGGTTTTTCGCAAATTGATCCTGGCTTAAAAGTACCCTCATGTAATCTAATAAACAATGTTGCAGGAAAATCAAAAACTAAGGATGGAGTTCGAAATGCTTCGAATGGAGAACGAGTCCCTTAAATTAGAAGTAGCAAAATACGTATCAGCGTCTCAAAGACGGCGAGGCGATGGCCACGACTCTGGGGACTTCAATACTTTCGGGGAGACGTCCATGGATGCCGAGGGCAGGGTCACAGGCCTCCTGGGCAGCCTACAAGTACCCTTCTTACTGACCCAAGAAGTGGAGACGAGAGAAGAACGTATGAAGACGTACTTTAGAAATAAGATTAGCGAGCTGAAAACTGAAAGAGAAGAGTTGAAGAGTAAGACTGAACATTATGTTAAAGAGGTATGTTATAGCTAAACTAAGTAACTGTTTTTTTTTTTTTTTTTTATGAATGGTCTAGTTCTTGACCTCGATCACGCCTGATGGAAAGCGATAGATGAGGTCCATGATGAAGCGAGCGTGCCCAGAAGATGCCTTGGAGGCACTGGTACTCCCACGCGTCGACGAAACACAGCAGGCTGCTTGACGCCGGGGGGAGGGGGGAGGGTGGTCGCGAACCAGGCGCTACCACCGCAAGGGAAGGGTTGGTCAGTCTTATAAGGTGTTAGGTGAGACTGTCCAGGATGCGCCGAGCGCATCGCATTATTATAAAAATTAAATAAAACATACCCATGCATGGGAAAAAATATATTATCATTGATGTCATTTGATGATTTCCCATCCATAAAAAAATAGCCGGTATATACAACCTTGTCGTTATCTTTGCATTCCGTCCTTTGCATCAGCGATCGATTCAACCGCCAAGGCCATAGCATGACTGATTAGAAACATGGTGAATGAAATATTTAGTATGGCGTATTGCCTTGGCAGAACAGTTTATGAGTAATAGCAAATATTATAGTGGTTGTATATAAAGTAAATTAATAATCTGAAAAAAAAATCAAACTATTTCAACACGCGTTCATCAAAAAATTACATTTAAATAACGCTCAATCTTTTTGAGACAAGATTACGTGCACTATCGATTTAGATATAAGTTACTCGCTCACAGGGCTTTTATGGACTCGTACGTATGCCCCTCCCCCATAATAGGCTTTTCAAACGGTATAGAAGGCTTTTAGAATGTTTTTTATTTGTCGAGCATTTTTGTTTTCTAATTTTATGGCTATCTGAAATAGTTCTTTACTAGGTAAACAAACACATAATTTATAACTCAAATAGTAGTAATATCAAGTTGTAGAAAAATTACATTTACTAACAGTTAGTATCTATTAGTTAGTTAGTAGCAGACAGAAGCTCGCTCCCTTAGATGACTTCTTATAAAACCAGCGACATGTGGGTTGAACGAGACCTTTGGTACACAGTCAACTATGTTTCAATATTGTAAGCGGAGTTGTCAATCTATTTATATACGAATATAATAAAACTGAAGAGTTTGTTTGAACCCGCTAATCTCTGGAAGTACCAGTCGGATTTGAAAAATATTTTTGTATATGATAACCAGATTCATGAGGAAGGCTATAGGCTATAAGAGAACGGGAAATTGCTACGGGAACGGGAATAAAACGGGATATGCGCGTACGAAGTCGTGGGCAAAAACTAGTCAGTTATAAGTTTGAAAAGTTTTTGTGCACTCAACATTAATCGTGTTTTTCTTCAACACCACTACTATTCGATGTAACCACACCAGGAACACCGACTATTTTGTACTTTGTAGTATTTATTTGGAAGTCGGTTGTTTTTTTACGAAATTTCCAGAACCACAGCCAGTCGTTTCGGAATGGAATAGAATGAATGAATGAAATGCTGATGCTGATGTGATGATGTGTGAAAGTGTGTGTTTAAGCTCCTTGTTTTTGAGTTGATGGTTAATTCTTCAGATGGTTTGGGACCATTAGGTGACTACGGCTACTGCAGAATCGGTGGCATTATATCCACCAAAGTACATTTCGCTGGTGTTTCACTTGCACTATACTAGCCCGCGGAATTTGTTCGACAGAGTCACCACGGCCCTGGAACGCAAAGGGCATTTGGAGGAACTCGGATGGGTTTTAGTCAGTATGAGTCTGACACTCCCGCTGCGCCCAGGGTGGAAGGAGTCACTTGATGATTTTCCATCGTTAAAAAAAACCGGCCAAGTGCGAGTCGGGCTCGCGCACTAAGGGTTCCGTACCATTATCTATAAAAAAAAAACGCCAAAAAAATCACGTTTGTTGTAAATATGGCAGCCCCACTGAAATATGTATTTAATCGTTTTTTTTAGTATTTGTTGTTATAGCGGCAGCAGAAATACATTACATGTGAAAATTCCAACTGTCTAGCTATCACGGTTCATGAGATACAGCCTTGTGACAGACAGACGGACAGCGGAGTCTTAGTAATAAGGTCCCGTTTTTACCCTTTAGGTACGGAACCCTAAAAAGCTGTACCTACTGGCCGCATTTCATAAGTGTATGTTTTGTCGCCATTTTGTAACAAACTACCCTATTAACACGGAAGATGTTCACAGTGTGAGATGCTGCGTCTCCGGTTTGAGGAGATGGAACGCGACAAACAGACGGACGAGCACACGTTGAGCGAGAAACACAACACTATCAGCAGATTGGTGAGTCACGCACATGTGTTGATACACTCTATTTATATGGCCGGCTGATAGCAATGAGGTCGCTGTATGCATTATGTCATTGATTAATATAAAGCTTCTCTGTAATATTTTTAAGGCAAAAGCTTATGACAGTTGCAGCCTTTTAGCCCTGTACTTCGTTTATTTTCTTAGGTTTTCGAACATCCGTAAAATCAGCGGAACCCTTATAGGATCACACGTGTGTCTGGCTGTCTGTCCCTCTGTCATAGACAATTTTCTACGAATCTGGACTGATTTTGTTGCAATGTACACTTATGAACTTCATACATATCAAATGAAAGGGCTTATTGTGAGTTTAATTTTGTTTAATATAATTTATAATTAATAGTTGTGAAGTTATTCAAGAAATTAGATGAAAAATAACCATTCCCCCTTATCTGAGCAAAATTTTACATTCTATGATTTGTTACCATCACTAAACAAGCCATCTCCCAGGAAGAAGAGCTGCACTCGACGTCTCACAACTACGAGGAACAGATGTCGGTGCTGACGGAGCACGTGGCCGGCCTCAACGAGCAGCTGACGCGCCAGCACGACGAGATCCAGCAGCTCAAGCACACGCTGCACAGCCGCAGGAAATAGGTAGCTAGTGGGACGTGGGGGGGCGTTAGTAATGAGCAGGTTTTAGTCAAACGCCACGAAAACGCAACGAATACGCGGCGTCAACGCAACTTCTACGCAGCATTAAACTAACTTACTATTTTCTGTACAATCACGACTACGCTTCGTTTATGAAGCGTCAACGCATCGTCTGCTCCTGCGCTGGACATAACAACTCTTGGTATCTCTTTGAATGGCAGACAAGTGGCACCTACTTGAAGGTAAGGATGCTGAACCGCCTATGGACTAGAGATGGACAATCAAACAAATTGAAACCTGATAACTGGGTCTAAACCTATCTTAAGCCCATAACTGTAGATGACCCATCATCCGGTTTAAAACCCGGTTATTGAGGCTAATCTGATCTCCAGTCCATCTGTTCTATGGACATCAGCATACTTGATGCCAAAAAGTTGTGTTACTGCAGACAACGGTCATCAGACAAAATGTTTTACTGTCCTCCCCTTTGCCCTCAACACGTCCATGTAAACGTACATATTGTATACTGTCAATAATAACGATGTAATGTATAAAGGAAGTAAATTAAATGTATTATCAAATGATCAAAATGTACAGAATGGAGTCTTCATAATTAGTTAAAATATACACTGACGTTCAAAGAACAGAGTTAAGACATAAAAGGCAGATTGTGAACAGATAGTTTTAAATACAATAAACCTTATACAACAGTTTCCAGTATATGCGTGTCTAATTGAGAAGAAACAGTTTACGATCTCACCAGATTAATTATAAACTGACTGAGTTTGCAATAGGTTATTCTGCGGACATATGCACGAAAAAAATCGCTCCGAAACTCATCAGTAAACAATACGGAAACCCTTTATTTCCAAACTACCCCAGATATTTTTGTGTCTTCGAAAGTCACTTTATTTGAAATACCTAAGTGAACTTTTGAAATAAATCAGTTTGAAATGCAAAATACATAGGTATGCTCTTGCAGGAATTGTATGGCGACGGCGTATCGTCTGGATTATTTTGTTCTGGAGATGAAAATCACCGATTACACTGATTAAGGCGACACCCAATTATTTAATTAAGTCTAAAATAACTTACGCACATGGATTCCAAATAATATTAAAAAATTGTCCGAAGAGGCAAAGATCTGCAAGCTTTAAAAGTTTGTATAAAATGGTCAGTAGCTAAGGTATGTCGATACATTTGAACACGTAGGCCCGGTTTCTTGAACGTAAACTATCGCGAAACTAATTTGACAAATTGTCAAACGCGCATTATCTACTGTGATTGGTTGAAATAATAAGGCGAAAAGCTTTTTGGTGATTTTTGACTCAGACCAACCGAATTTTGACCTTGATCTCACACCAGGACCCGAAGGCTTGATTAGGCAATGAATTATGGTAAAAAAATTCTAAGTCTTTTTTTCATAGTGCCCTGTTTCGTATCACTTATTTGCGTTTAATTTGTGACGTTTTTTATTTTTCTTTCCAGAAAACGAGCGTTCATTGTTATGTAATATAAAATTTGCAATATGGATTTGTGCATAATATATAATATTTTCACTCTATCACCCTTCTATTGGTACATAAATATACACGAATGTCTATCACAAAGAAATTGTATAAAATGTAAAAATTGTTGAAATGTCGTTAAATTAAAGAAATTGTACACCCTGCATATTGTATAAATTTTATAAAATATTTACGTGTGTGTTTAGAAAATCATTTCGGGGATAAGGAATGATACATATTTAAAAAAAAAAACGTTCGAAAAAACAAGACTGAAGCTTGGAATACACATGCTATTTTGCATAAAAGCGTGAGATAACATTTTACACAAACGGAGAGCATTCTGTAAATGAGCCTATTGTCTGGTAACAAACAGAAATACTTTTAGCATGTGTATTTTTGCCTTTAGTTAGAGTATTTCTAGGTTCATTCTTGAAATATGTTGAGTTTTAAATTGAAATAATGATTTGACCAGTTTGAGATTATTTTTTCTTATAAGTTGCATTGATACTAAGCAAGAAGTGTTTTGAAGGAATCTCGAAATTGGGGCTTATTAAACGCGACAAGGTTTAACATAGGCAACTTTTCACAGACGCCATCAGGAACGGAGTTTTGGCGTATTTTTTTTCGAGTAAAATTCAGTAGCTGCTTTAATTATTCGCAAATTGATTCCTAGTGGATATTGTGATGACGCACAGGACCGGTTGTTGTGGCGACGCTTGGGGGAGGCCTATGTCCAGCAGTGGACGTCTTTCGGCTGATATGATGATGATTGTGATGTAAAATTAGTGTCTATTTGTGTCTCAAGTGTCCACGCAACTGAACAATATGTGGAATCATTGTAACAGGCGCGATCTCGATAAAGTAAAGCGGATAATTTTATTGTAGAATGAAAAAAATACTACCTTAACGACGCTTGCCGAGAAGGCTGACTCGATATATTTGCTGCCAAATACAAGTTAGTCGATCAGTACAAACATTAGAATGCATACGCATTCAATGGTAGGCGCCAGATAAAATTGCAATAAAGTACATTGACCTTTTCCTAGTATCTGTTCGTAGATACCCGAACAATAAATTATGAACCGTTTTTCATTACTAGAGAACGTAAAGGATCACGATAGAAGTCGATTCAGGACAGCTTTATGTCTTTATTTTTGTTCTTGATAAATGTATGTGGGTCAATGACCGTTATTGCACATTTATCTGGTGTCTAACATAATGCATAACCAAGTGATTTCATGAAAAAAACTAAAGACTTGGCCTCAGTAGTCAAATTCGGGATTCTCTCTTTACACCTTTACTTTCAAGAACTCCACATTGAAAGTTATTATTAGCTTATTCTACGTCATATTGAAAGTTAGTCGATCAGAGTTGAGTTCAGTCTCCATTTCTTTGCATTCCTGTCACCCAAATGTACGAGTAAGTAAACGAGAAGTATTGTGGCCTATTAATTAATGTATTTAATCGTATTCGGCTAGTGATTTGTGCTTTAGTTAGTCAATTAAATATAGGTAAAGTATTCGTTTTGGTTATTAACTTGAAGGAAGGAAAGAACAAAATATTTACGGTGATTTTTTTACTGGTTTATTATGGGGTAATTCGAATCTATAAGATATACGCTCTTTGTACATTAAAAATACCAAAACAATCAGTTTGTACACAAAAATGGGTGAAATTGGCAGTTCATTCAAATCAAGGATCGATTCACTGCAGCTGATAAACAAATTTGGAAAGTAGAAGTTGGTAAAATAAAAAACCGGCTAAGTGCGAGTCGGAATCGCGCATGAAGGGTTCCGTAACATTATCTATAAAAACGGCAAAAAAAAATCACGTTTGTTGTATGGGCGCCCCACTAAAATAACTATTTTATTCTGTTTTTAGTATTTGTTGTTATACATCATCAATATAACAGAAATACATCATCTGAAAATTTCAACTGTCTATTCTAGCTATCACGGTTCAGACAGACGGACGGGTACAGACAGACGGACAGCGGAGTCTTAGTAATAAGGTCCCGTTTTTTACCCTTTGGGTACGGAACCATAAAAAGAAGTGTTTTTAAAAAGAATACCTGTAGGTATAATAGGCACTTGTCACAGTATTTATACTGTCTATCAGTGAACTTATGCTTTATATTTGAAACATATTTTTTCTCTTGTTTTTCTTTATGTAAATCGGCTTCCATACATTGGCCGGGCTATGTAATCAAAAAGCAATACTTAATCAAATAAACAAAATCGTGGTTGAGAAGTGATCTTGGCCCGCATTGGCCGGCCATTGTGAAACGTGCTGGTTTATGTTGGGGCATTGAGATTATAACCGGAGTCCAGACTGTAACTCTACAAAGAGTTGTGTTTATAAGTTAATCTGTTAAGAGAATCAATATGCAATGAATATGTAATAATGTGTATAAAAATAAAAAGTGGTGTAGACTTTGTGCGAGTATTTTGTTGTCTGTAAATATTACCCGAAGAATTGCCAAGCACATTTTTTCCTCCCCTCCTTTTCCAGCATTAAGGTGCGTTTCCACCAGAGATGGGCGAGGATGCGTAGCACGGGATGTGTATGTTAAGAACCAATAGAATTGCTGTGCTGAGCGAGGTCAGGTAAATGAAGCTATTCTATTGGTTCCTAACATACACATTCTTCGCTACGCATCCTCGCACATCTCTGGTGGAAACGCACCCTTAGAGCTGTCGCATGGAGTGTAAAATGGGTGATGAATGAATTCAATGAGGGCCAATTCTACTAATTTTTAAACAACGTTCGCATTTGCATGTCAGTCGCAATCTGTCAAAAAAGCCTTAATTTCCATACATTTTTGACAGACTGCAACTGACATGCGATTGCGAACTAGTAGAAATGCAAATTAGTAGAATTGTCACTCACCTGGTTGAATTGTTTCCTTTGCTCTGCAACTGCATCTAAAACTAAACAAGATAATAACATTACTTTCTTTTGTTTCATCTAAAACAAAAGAAGATAATAACATTACCTTCTTTTGTTTTAGACCTTCTGGATCGAACAGTTAAAAAAGGTTAGGTTACGCCTTATTAGTCTCGAAGACCTATAATAGCCCGTTTTACTCTCTAGGAAACACCAGCAAGAATACTTCGATATTTTTGCATCGTTGGATTTTCAACTCTCGGTGCTAAGGCGAGCGTTGAAAATCCAACAGCAAGTTTTTATTTAGGCATTCATGGCTCGCGTACGGTTAAAGAAAAAGGGCATTAGACCAATACAAGATGTATCCAACTACTCGCAATCAGTCCTTGAATATAATGTGTATACATAAGAAAAATAAATTATCAATAAATAGTTTTGAATGAACCTGTTTTTAATTTAAAAAACGTAAAAAACAGTTTTTATTGCCCAGTTAACTCCTGGACTCCCCATCCGCCTTCCACCTTCTTTTTCTTCTTCTGACCATAAATTGATCGCAGCCATCACACTTCGTCATAATCGTAGAATTTATTGTTTTGGTTTACGTCCGTAAATAGTTAATTTGACGGTCCGGTGTAAACACAACACATATTAGCAGGTACCATCGAGGAGTTACAGATGGGATGTATGTTAACGTCGTCATTAGGTTCAGTATTTTTTTATTGTTTTTGGCATTAAGTTTTTATTTGTGTCAAGTTTCGGGTAGGCGTACTGGGCTAGGCTTAGCCATAGATAAGTACCCAATACATAATTGTAACAATAACGAATTGAGGAGTACTTTGGGAAATTAATTTGGTCGGGTTATACGCGGAGATATAGTATGGAAAAGTAATGAAAGCTGATTTCTCTTAAAATACAACACAGGAATATGAATTTTTGGTCACTATGACTTCTTTAGGAGTACTAATTTTAGTACAAATTTGGGCTTAAATTACAGTTTTTAATAGGGAAATCTTGAAATGAAAATTTAACACCGCGACTACCGCCACCCCACCAATGGCATGGCATATCTCGTAAACTACTGGAGCACTTACTTTGAATTTTGGGTACTAATTCTATCTAGCAGGGTAGTAATTTTCTATCTAGGTTCGAGGAAAGCGACAAGCTCCTGAAACTTGGAATCGACGTTCAAAGTCGTGGTCCTGCTGAAGGACCGCACGAAAGTTATCATCGTTGATTTGTCGGTAAATACAAATATATTAGTTCTGTTTTTTTTTCACGAAATAAATCATATTTAAGGGTACTAATTTTTGCATACTTAGAATAGCGGTAGCATGACCCCCTTTTTCTGCGCTCATGGTGTTCCTGCTGAAAGGAGCGTGACTACCGCAGGACCACCTTCAAAGATGATTTTCTCGAAAACTACTGAGGTACCAATTTTGTTGTTCGAGTACCAATTGAGTACTAATTATTTACCAAATATTGAAGCGATTGGGGTTCGGGGTCCTGCCGTAGTTACGGACATAAAAATAGGGCGCTGATGGCAGCTCAGCATTCGCAATTGTCAAACTATTAAGATTACTGACTACTCGAAAATGTACAGCGCGGCTGCTGTAGCGGCATGTCGTGTAGCTCACGTCAAATTCTCCAATGACTGTTTTCCATGACGGAAAGCAGACGTGTCGGCTTGGCAGTGTAGGATCGAGCGTCGGCGCGTATTATTGCGAGCTAATCGGCGAACTGGTTTACTTGAAGGAGGGTGACCCTCAAGTTATGCGCCTCCGCATTTTTCACCATACATCGTTTTGCTGGAGCAGATTTGATCATGATCAGTTCGCAGTCGAGACTGATCTAAGTGAGACTCAACAGGGTTCAAAGTGTCGGGTTTGGGATAGGTCACAAAATAAAAACTCACGTTATATGCACAACTTTGTATTATAACGATAATCATAAGCACCTTATAATATGTCATCTGTTACAATATTTGTTTTCAACAGTTACATTATCGTTATAAATATTTATACAAAATTTATCAATTTGTTGAACAGCGTTTTGCAAATAATTCGCTAAAGTGAGGTCATTTGTCGATCATGCTTCACGCGAACAAACAGACAGATAGACAAAGTCAGCAAGTAACTGTCCGGACGATAAATGTATATCAAAACATTGCACTTGTTTGCTTACCAGAAGCATATTGCAAAATATTCCATATTCATTAAGTTTATTTTTTATTATTATACCTTATTTTAAAATCGTTTATATTATGGTTCGGTACAGTGACTTGCTGTGTTGAAAATTGGTGATTGATAGAACAAGTATTTGATACTATCAACTGGAATTAAGGCCTTGTGGTGGAAATCCTATAGGCGAAAATAGATTTTTAAACTTAGCGTGGACATAACGAGATCAGAGACATGAAACTGTGTTTGTTTCACTAACGAAGTACAATTGTATAACAATGAGAGCTCTATTTATTAATATAAATGCTTTATGCACTATCATAAGGGCATTACGAATAATACAATCAAGTTCAAAAATCTATTTCTGCTAGGAACTGGCCTCCCTTGAGAAGAGTGTAACATGAAACTGTACATTTAACATTAACGTCATTTTACATATCACTGCAAATAACTATAAATATAAAAGTTACAAAATCTAGCTTCGTCAGTCGATAGTATCGGACACTTTGCGTTAAAACACTTGATAATTCCCTTTCAGTCGTCACTTGATAACATGGGTAAGTTAATGTTAAAATAAAAAAATAAATAACTACATACATAGGTGCTCTGCATCTCATCCATTCTCTCATCCCCGAAGCTCATCTAATACATTTTATACATACATTACACATCATATGTTAAGTCGACTGTTTGAAATGGCTTCAAAACAAACTCCTTTGGCACTCTATACACAAAATAAACTTAAATAAATCGAAATACATCACCGTGGTGCCCCGAGTTTAAATAAAGATACTTCATATAGGCAGATAGGCATATATTCTTTAAAATTAAACTAACATACGTCGAGTGTACTCACGGACACATATTCAGCTTACACTGTGGAAAATATTGTATATTTCTAAGTTACCTATAAACTTCTAGAGCGAATGTGTAGCAAGCTAGTTTAGAATGCAAGAAGCGGCTAGCTCATCATAGTCTTCACATTTATCAAATAGTTTATTTACCGTAGGACGGCTGAATTACGATTTATTACAATCCTAAATATTATTAACCGAAACACTTATGGGTCTACTTATTTAGTTAGGTATAGTGACATAAGCTAAATATGTTTCCGTTCTAAAGGCGAGAATAATTTAAACACGGGATTTTAAAAATAATTATGTTAAAAATGATTAAATGAAACGCTATGTAGTTAGTTGTGCAGGTATTCTCTCGCCCGTTATACAAAGTCGACTAAAATATAAGATATAACTATCTACTGTTTAACATAAAAACATACTCTACATGATTGTGAAATTCTTATAGAAGAGTATTTATGTCAAACAGGTAGATAGTATAAACATGTGTTCATGTATTTGGTTTCTATAAACAATAAATTAAAGATTTAAATAGAGTCGAGATGGGTTCAATTGTGATCATTAGGAGAACTAAACTGTTCTATCTTTTACTGTATATTTTCGATCACAGTTGACGCTCCCGTTCTAGAACAGTATGGCTTTTAAATCAACATGATTATAAATCTAAGTATAGTTTAAATTAATACACGATTTGGGCTAAAATGTTTCGAAACATTTCGTAGGTGCTCCTGGCGTGGAATGGTGTTTAAACCTGTCACAAATAAAGTTATAATTATAAAAGAACGAGTTCAACCGAGCCGCTTTGTGATGCGTATTGAAAATGATACGTGCTGTAAGGACAAAGCAATCAGAACGACTGAAATATTTTATTTGAACTATAGGAAAACAGACACATAAGTTTCTGAAAACATTCTCAAGATCCCACAAAATAGGGTATTTGACGTGATTTTTTGATTACATAATATCTTAAAACTGCCTGACCCTAAACTGACTGATATCTCAAAAGACTATGTCTTGTCTTCTTAAAGTAAAACACCATTTTAAAAAACGAATGAGTTGCGAGCGTTTTAAATTCTGAGACGTTCCTGTCCCAGAATTGCGTGTGATTTCACTAGCAAATCACGCCATCGTGAATTTGCGTCAACCAGTACAAACGACGCTTTGAGTGACAAGTATAGAAGAATAACTTCGAAAGCGTCTAAATTCTCTATTTTTACACCGATTTAATTTAATTATTAAAATAAATATTCATTTGTAGACTTGATTGTAGTCAAATACCGTATCTTTCAGAAACCAGAAGTCAGTATGTCCTATTCCCCATATTTCAGTGAGTAAGCAAACATAAAGTATTCGTGAGAACCATAGAAAGAAAACTACATCCCAGTCACTCACAACTTGCATCACATCTTCGTATAGTACGGGCCGACAACGCGACGAACGACAGAAACTTCTTTCTTTACATTATGATACAATAACAGCAGTGCTTTGAGTACATTTAAGTAGCAATTTATATGGCGTGATAACCGACCAATCGGAAGCCAGCACGCAAAAGCGCACGGCCTCTGATTGGTCGGTTACCTCGCGATTCGAACGCGACTGTCGACCCAAGTAGATATAAAACATCAACAAAAGGACACTACCGTAATAATATATGTGTACTAACTATTCAATATCGAGCACAATGCGTCACTCGTGTCACTCATATAGCGTCCTCTCGCTCGCACACTCTGTGGCCGCGGTGTTGCCAGCGGTCAAATGTCCGGCACTTTAGAAACACGTCTTGGCATAATTTCTTGGTACAATTTTGTCTGTTTGGTAGCTCAATATTATCGAGGCCGTTGACAAATCCGTTTGTATCTTCCGTTCTTGTATGTTTTGAGTTTTTGAGGTGGCATTGATTTTGTGAGTCTGTTTGATTGCTAAATATAGCAATCTAGCCTTATTTGTGGCCTGAATCTGCCAGAGGTTGACCATCTAAGCATCACTATTGAAGCGTGGTGTGTTACGGAAGTTAATCCACGTTGTTCAGTAGTCATAAGGCACGCGGGCCCTCCTCAAGCACCGCCGCTGCCCCGTGTGACGTGTACAAGCCGAGCTAGTGGGTGGGCTGCGGTCGCTAGCACTGGTTGACGTCGGGCGGCGTGCTCAGGTAGGGGTCGGCGCGCTTGTGCTCGATGAGCGCCTTCACCGTCGTGGAGTCGGCCGGCAGCTCCGACTTCTTGCGGAGGAGGGGTTTGCTCGCGTTGTAACCTTGTTTCCGGAGCTGTGGGTGGAGATAGTGTTGTCATAAATAGGCATGTCTGGACAAAGTCATGATAGATTTCGTGGGTCACGTCACACGTAGGTAACAATTGGTTTTATACCTTACGCATACAAAACACTTGTCTGATGACTGATGAGGGCGGAAAGTTCTGGATTGGAGAACACTTCCTGTGCCTATGACATTATCTAGAAGTATAGCTGACATACCTCGTGCGCCTCCTGCTCTATGCGCTGGTAGGTGAGGCCGCACAGATCGTCCTTGGGATCTCCGGACGCCACGCGCGCTTTCGCTTCCAACGCCTGCCATACTTCCTCGCGTTGAATTAGACGCTCGCGTTCCCTGCACGAAAGAAAATAAGTTATTTGAGAAATTACGATTCAATGTTAGTTGTTTCTTGTGGTTAAAGACACTAGGTACTAATTGGGAATGTTGAGACAAGGCTAGGCAGATGGCTAGCATTTTCAACTTTCATTACGTCGGCTTCCAGCTTTACCGGATGCAGTTAATTCTGGTATTTTACATGGACCAACTGTCTACCTGACTACTCCTAGCAAGGTCCACTTTTTTTTCGAACAGATAGTGATCCTTAAATAGTTGGTACCCAGTAGGTGGCCATGTTAACAGCAGTATCAGTGGTATTTGAAGCCCCTATACAAAACATGACCCACTTGTTGGAGTGCCCTGCCCTTTACAACTGCACCATTGAGAACCTGATAAATGCCACAAGGTCGGCTATTATAAAGTATCACTCACTTTTGTTTCTCTTGCTTGTACTGCTGCGTGCACTCGTCAAAGAGCTTCTGGTTCATCTCCATGAAGAGCTTGAGCGCGTTGTAGACCAGGCCGTGGATGGTCTTGTTCCAGTGGCTCTTGGTGTTGCGGTACAGCGACGGGAACATGATGGGCAGGATGTGCGTCGCGTTGTCGGAGATCAGAGACATTATGTACTCGTTGTTCCAGTAGTAGAGCGCGCGTTCTGCTACCTGGAATGTGTGTGATTTGAGGTTAGTTTAACTGATTATTTTCAAATTAATTCAGACTATCCAGGGCAATAAAAAGAAAGAAACCAATACGGAGTTTCATTCTTTATCACTATTAAACCCCATGCTTTCCAAGCTACGTAAATATATTTTCAACACATTTGCTCAAAAAATGCATTTACGAAGCCTGTATGCATTGTTCGAAAGTTAAAAATTATGCACCACACAATGGAGCGTGCGGCAAAGTAGATACTCTCACCTAAGTACATATTTTACCGCAAACTGTTCTATAGCGCCGTGCGTATTCTTTACGGTTTTTTTTTAATTTCCATAAAAATTAATAAGAATTCCACCAAGGAGTTTCACATCACGAGAATAAATAAGCTGAATAATCGAACCTCCTTGGAAGCGCTTTTGCTGTATACGTTTGTCTCATTTTAATATTATAGAGAAAATGAGAGAAGATAAATAGTAAAAATAAAGTATGTGGTTCTAATTTCCACCACGCGCATGTGGCGCCCTTTGTAAATTCGCGCCATTTTCATATTAGAAACGTCAAAGATTGTTGCGACTTTCCAACTGATTTCTAGAGACAAAAAGTTTGTTTCATTACTTATTGTAATGTTTTCTCGCAAATGTGTCGAAAAACGTTGTATGACACACGTGCGGATTTGGTTTTTACAAACTCATGACTATGGTAAGCCCTCGACTTCGTCTCGTGCTTACATTCGTCTACTCGTTTGTAAAAACCAACTTACCGCACTAATATCATAAATAACTATTACCGCAAAATCCGTTGTATAGCGCCGTGCGTATTCTTTACGGTTTTTTTTTAATTTCCATAAAAAATAATAAGAATTCCTCCAAGGAGTTTCACATCACGAGAATAAATAAGCTGAATGATCGAACCTCCTTGGAAGCGCTTTTGCTGTATACGTTTGTCTCATTTTAATATTATAGAGAAAATGAGAAAAGATAAATAAAAAAATAAAGTATGTGGTTCTAATTTTCACCACGCGCATGTGGCGCCCTTTGCAAATTCGCGCCATTTTCATATTAGAAACGTCAAAGATTGTTGCGACTTTCCGACTGATTTCTAGAGACAAAAAGTTTGTTTCATTACTTATTGTAATGTTTTCTCGCAAATGTGTCGAAAAACGTTGTATGACACACGTGCGGATTTGGTTTTTACAAACTCGTGACTATGGTAAGCCCTCGACTTCGTCTCGTGCTTACATTCGTCTACTCGTCTGTAAAAACCAACTTACCGCACTAATATCATAAATAACTATTAACGATACCTGAAGTATCAGTTAACGTAAGGGACATTTACCCAAAATGAACCTTACAGCGATTACAGTTCTCGTCAAATAACTTTGCCCCTCTGAAGTTAGCCATTTGCAAAGACCGCTTGGTGCAGTCACGTAGAGGGAGCAAGCGGGACGCAAGCATGCATCGAACGTAAACGTAAGACTGAGACATAAAATCGCGCCGCCATAATCCCCGCCCGCATGTCTCTTGCGCATGCGCAGTTGCAGTTTGTTCGTAATTTTGACTACTACGCAGCCACTCGTAGCCAACTTCAGAGGGGCACAGTTATTTGACGTGAACTGTACTTCAAGTGACATTTATCAACAATTCTAAAATTTCGCTTACGTTAATTGATACTTCTGGTAACAATAAGATAGGTCATTATTGGAAAACAGATACTGTCGCCGTCAGGATAAAAACCCTGATCAACCTTTTTTGGCTTGAGGTTGTCGTTGCTATGCTGCTAAATATGAAAAACTCTTTAATCACAAGCCGTGAAACTGAAAAACAAGAACATCAAATATGATTTTATGATGGCCATATTTACAAGGAGAACATGATTCAACTACAACATCTTTGAAAAGGTTTAAGCGAAACCTTAGTTTTTTAATACAAACTTAAACTTATATGGTGTACATAATAAAGATTATTCTATTCTATTCTATTGCGTCGATGTCCTAGCAAGTTACGTGTGCATCATCTGTACTGACCTGGAAGTGCGGACTGGAGACACACTTGGCGAGCTGCTTGAACAGCGGGTCCATGATCTTCTGGAACTCCGCCGGCTCGATGACGTCCAGGATCTCCTCCATCTCGTTCAGGAACATCACTTCTTTAGGTGAGTGTGTCTTCGGCCAGTATTTTAGTAATGCCCTGGAAATTGGAAAATAGATATTTTGTACTATACAGCTGCTTTAACATTAAAATGGGATGTGTTTTCTTTTTATCACCAACCGTTTGAAAAGTAATACAGACTGTACAAGGCCTTTCATCTCTTCTAAGTGTTGATATTATTTTAATAAGAGTAGGTAACGGTGAAGCCTGATGAGGGATCTGAAATTGTAAATAGTGGTCTTTATTGCCTGATATGGAGAATAGGCTAATTTTTACGCGATAACCGACATCCACGCGGGCGGAGCCGCGGGCAAAAGCTAGTATATTATAAATGCGAAAGTTTGTTTGTTTGTTACGCTTTCACACCAATCGCTGAATCGATTTTGATGAAGTTTGCTATAAAGATAGATAGGACCCGGGAAACGGTTCCATGTAACTTTTTTTGCGAACAAAAGTGGCTTATGAGCCTTAAAAGGTAAGATATAAATTAAGATTAGTTCCTAACACGATACATACCTGACGACGGGCTGTGTGAGCGAGGGGTCCTTCTCTAAGAACTGCACGACGCAGTAGGCGAGCTGCGGGTGATACACCGACAGAGACTTAGCCTTGTGCAGCGGTAGCAGTACCTGAAACATTCACACAAATATTACTCAGCAACATGAAAAGCTGGGTTGTGTAAACCAGGTAGGCAGTCACTTCATGTAAATTACTGATATGCTGACACCAACACACTTGGGAAAACGCTATCGCAGATTGATTGAACTTGGGAAATTCGAGGCTAATAACAGACACACGGTCGATTTTCAGTTTACCGAGGTCACACAACAGTCAAATCGTGTTGTCATTCATTCTTAGTTCGGGTTCGGGACTAATCGTAAGTCCGTAGGTGATACGGAGTAGAAAACGCCCAACACTAAGCCCGAAACTACGGACTTCGGGCTTAGAGAGTAGACCCCCAGAAGCCAGAAAATCTGATATCTTGCCATGGGGTATTCTGTCACCCAGTTACTACGTTGTGGAAGTCAGATGCACAGCCGCTCTATGCTAAATACTGCTATTTTTTTATGGATGGGAAATCATCAAATGACTCCTCCCGCTCTGGGCGGAGCGGAAGGGAGTGTCAGACTCTTACTGACTAAAACCCATCCGTGCTCCTCCTAGTGCCCTTTGCTTTCCAGGGCCGCGGTAACTCTTTCGAACAAAATCCGCAACCCTGGCAGGAAATACTGGTATTCAGCTGCATTCGGTGAGACTGGAAGCCAACCCTGACAAAGTTGGCAAAAGGTAGGCAGATTTTTCCTAAGCAACATTTTATTCGACACACCTACAATGTTGTTTTCAGCGACAATTATATAACACATGATTTAATTCTTTTGGTTACCATAATCATATTCTTCTAACTAATAGGTATTATAAACTAGCTGTCCCTGGCTACCTTCCCTACCCACCCATTTTTTTTGCTTAATAAGAACCTTCTCCTTACAATAACAAACAAAAAAATTAGCGAAATTAGTCCAGCCGTTCACGCGTGATGCCGTGACCAAGGGAAATAGGGATTCGTTTTTATATAATTGTATAAGAAACAATAACAACTTTTATTATTACCTATTATTATTTTTATATAGATGCGAAAGTGAGTTTGTTTGTTACGCTTTCATGTTAAAGCGGCCTAGCTATAGACTAGGCTATGGAGAAGCTACTTTTTTACGCGATAACCTACATCCACGCGGGCGGAGCCGCGGGCAAAAGTTAGTTATAAATAAATTGTAAACAATAAGTACACCCATATCATAATGACTACCAACGTGCTAACACAGGAGACAATAATTGCCGCTTCAGTACCAATAATGAAATACACACAGGGGGACGCGCTACCTATTATTCTATTTGCATAATTGCATTGGCCTCCTAGATGGAAAAATGTGTAATTTATGTTAAATTGATTTATAATTCCTACTGTATATTTAGGACTGCAAGTTAATTATAAACTCAGCGTTGCATATTCGAAACTTAAATGTAAAATGTACTTGACAATGACACTTCTGTGCTGACACCTTAGTTTCTGCACGAAACAAGTTCAACAACAAAAAATAAAAATTAATGGGGGCTCACACACAAGAAACGTTTTTTTCGTTTTTGTTATATGGGAGCCCCCTTTAATTTTAATAATATTTTTTTTTTATGTTTAATCCTTCGTGTGAGAGTACGACTCGCACTTGTCCAGTTTTTTAAATTAACAATTTCAGTTTAAGGATTAATTGTCAAACTGTACTTGACAAGCGTGAAAACCTGACAAATTTGCACTAGGTTTTGATACTTTCTTAACTCCAATTTCATAATTCAGAAACTGACGATAGTTCTGCTAGAGTCTAGCAACTGCCCTAGACAACAGCTTCTACAGAGTCAAAAAAGACGACCGATTCTGATTAAGTCAAGTCGGTAAATATTCTAAAATATAATTATAGTTTTTTAAGCTAAATATGCTTACCCTCAATAAGAAGAGTTTGTGTTCCTCCTTAAGCGGCAACGCGAATCCGTTGATGATGGAGCCGAGGATCTCCAGCAGCTCCGCAATGCCGTTGTGGTGCTCAGTCTCGTAGATAAACCTTGGCAGACAATAACAACTAATAAAAATAGTTGACAAACATTTCAATTTCGATTATGTCCATCCGAAGGTAGTCTGAGCTTGCAGTCTCGACATCGTTAAGGATCGCATAACGACCGAATTCGGTCGATAACTCCTAAGGCGGCCCGTACACTGTCAACTTTGAACGCGATCCACGATCAAAATCAATGACCCATCCGTGGATCGCGTTCATAATTGACTGTGTACGGGCCGCCTTAGGAGAATTCAGTTGGTAGGCGATCGGTAACTATATCGAGACTTCCCGCCCTGGTAAACATCGCTGTTAGCGATAAGACCGTCAGTCAATGTAAGTACCCATGGAATCAAGTTTGTGTGAAGGAGTTAACTATTTTTGGAGTTTAATAGTATATTTTATTTATCTATCAATTCGATGTTGCAAGTTGAGCTGATGCTCACACGGATTTTCGCTTTTCGGAACCAGTCATCATCATAGCCATTTTCTCAACTATATTGGGGTCGGCTACCAGTCAAACCGGACACAGTAATTAACACACCCTCCGCTACGTTTACTTTATTAAAATATTCGATAAGAATCACGAATTGTATTCGTCTATGTAATTTGAATTCGTCAAAATCAAATAATTATTTCTATAAGTATTCTTACCTAAAGAAATTAAAATGCACTTTTAGTATGCAAAAATATACTTGAAAAATATGATTGATTAGATTCTAGACGATTTGTTGTTCACAGCCCTTTTGATACGACTGATTGAATTTAAAAATGATGTGGATATGACAACTTACATCGTATGGCACATTGCGACAAGGAAACGAATTCAGAATTAGATAAACATTTTTAGTCCGCGACCGTACGTTACAGTGGCGTAGCGTGAGCCATTGTCGCCCGGGGCGGAATCATAATTTGCCGCCCTTTGAAGTCATAAAAATAATGGTGTTGGTGAGAAAAAAAGTAAACATATGAGATCTGATCTGAAAATGTTTTTTTATCAAAACCATGTCATATAGTACGTCTTTGTTCAAAACATAATAGACTATAATACTTATACTGTAAAAGTCTAAATTTCAACTAATCGGGCCTTTTTTTTATGTATGGGAAATCAACAAATGGTCTGCTGCAGGCCGCGTGCCACTTGAAGGTTGGTACAAAAAGGGGCAATATTGCCGCCCTCCGGCCCCTACCTCGTTATGCCACTGAGTACGTTATAATATCGGAAATAACTCTTTTCTATGTGATAGTTTGTTATAGGTTGTTTTCTATGTAATAGCCTCAAATCGTCCTTACTTTATAAGGATGATTTGAGGCTGTTACATAGAAAACCATTTCCAACTATGCAGGTTGGCTGTCGATGCATCCAGTTATACAATTGGACTATAAATTGGATTGTTCAATTCACACGTTGCGTCCATACTTTTGTTACTATGTTTGTAAAGGCGAGGCATTTTTAATTGGTTGCAGGGGAATACAATTTCACTTGAATAATGACACCGCTTCCGGCGTTATTTAGATGGACCAATATCGATGAAAACATTATGTTGTACGAAACTATGTTGACATTTACATATACGTATCGGACTTTTGAGGCGGGGACTTTACTTATTTGTTTGACTTATTGCTAACTATAGTCACATATTTTGAAAAAAAAAAAAAACTACATAACTAGCTCTATATTACCTAATTTATCGTCTAATGTATTATTTTATGATGATTAGTCTAAAAATAATGCAGTGGGTTGCAACTTCACTTCTTTTTTGGTAACTATATGCTTTAGTTTTATGATGACGTAGCTGTTAGTTATCCCTTGAAAAAATTAAATATTTTTGCTGGTAATAATCGATCCTGTTTCTAATATAAATGAAAATAGTCTTTTGGATTAAGGTGATGAGGTTTGAGCACTAACAAAAACACAAATCGCAAAAAAATCTTGTCCCATTAATTATGTATAAATATTAAAGTTTCTCCATTATAAACATGCAGTTGATATTGGCAATCACACCTCTTTAACAATCTCCAATGTCACATATATAGTCATAAAAAACATGTAAATAATGTACTTAAACTAAAGTCACCTTTAGCGTCACAGCGAAGCGTGGACCTGGACATTGAGATATATACACTTCTGGACACATCTATTGGCCCACCTTAGAGTTTAGGTTTCGATGGCCCCTACCGAAATATGATTGCTAGCTTGAACAAAAACTGTTGATGCAGTTTTAAACCTGATACATTTTACCATCTTTTTCGATCGTATTGTTTTAAATTTGAATTCAGAATACCATACGACATGGAGCTACGCCTAACAAGTCGGATATGCGCCTTGTTAAAGGCAATTGATTTTTGAATAAAAAACATGTTTTATCAAATAAAGGTTTAATTTAATAACGCGTGTTGCCTCCATGGGCATCTACCACAGCTCTCATACGATTAGGCATAGAGTTTATCAACCGCTCTATGAAATTTTGAGGGATCATCTCCCATTCCTCTTCTATGGCAGTTTTCAACTCCTGCATCGTCTGGGCAACTGGCTGACGAGCCCTAACACGTCTTTTTAGCTCGTCCCACATGTGCTCAATGGGGTTCATGTCTGGGCTTCTGGCTGGCCAGTCCATAACTGTGATGTTCACATCCCGAAGATATTCCCTGACGATGCCGGCTGCATGGGCTCTTGCATTATCATGCATAAAAAGGAAATTTGGGCCCACATAGTCCGCGTATGGTATCACGTGAGGTTCTAAGCACTCACGAATGTACCTTTCAGCATTTAATGTTGGCAGCCGTGGTCCTGTAACAACCTCAAGTTGAGTTTTGCCGCTCGCGGATATACCGCCCCAGACAGTCCATGAGCCACCGCCATAAGCAACCCTCTCTTCAAAGCAGCATTGTGCGAAACGCTCTCCCTTACGTCGGTACACCTTCTTCCTTCCATCATTGCCATGTAACACAATTTTAGACTCATCAGAAAAGAGTACACGGCTCCAATCTTGCTGTGTCCAATTTAAATGACTGCGTGCGAAATGAAGGCGCGCTGTTCGGTGGGCTCGCGTTAGTTTGGGCCCATTAGCTGGCTTGTGTGGTACCATATCGCGTTCTTTTAACCTTCTCCGAACAGTTCGAGCGCTCACAGATACTCCGTGGAAGTCGCGAAGTTGGTTTTGTATCTCAATGGAGGTAAGGTGACGATTTCTCAAGCTGGTCGTCACGATGAATCGATCCTGCCTTTCAGTTGTGACCCGAGATCGTGGCCTTCCTTGGCGACGAACAAAGCCGCCAGTCTCTAGGTACCTCCGATAAACATTTCGGACCGCAGATCGACTTAAATTAAGTTGAGCACTCACGTTTCTTTGGCTGTGTCCGGCCTGAATAAGTGGCACAGCTTGGGCGGCGACTTCAGGTGAAGTATCCATAGATTATTGATAGAACCTCACCTTAATGTTAAGAATAAGTAATGTTTGTTGCAAAACCAAAGATATCAATCACTTTTTCAAGAATTAAATCCAAGTAAACCAATAAAACCAAGTTTTCTTAGTATTCGATTGTTTGATATCAACAAACAGGCTCCAAATTGTCTTTTGTTTCTTTAAATTCTGTGTTCGAAATTCAAAAAAAGACTATTGAATGAAATTGTGAATGTGCCAGGTTCAAAACTGCATAAAAACTTTTTGCTCGACCTAATATAAAATTTTAGCTAGGACCAAACGAAACTGAAAATACAAGGTGGGCCAATAGATGTGTCCAGAAGTGTATTTCATTTTATCACGTGAATGAACAACAAGATGCAAATAAGTAGTTATTTATTGTCCGTCACGTTTCCTCATACATTCTATTTATATTATAAATAGAAGAAGGATCATTTGTCTTGTTTGGTCTGATGGTAATTCAAAACTATTAAAATCTGCGCTGCTGTGGTAAATTATGGTTGAAATGATCGGACAAAAGGATAATCTTATTTGCATTAATTGAGGTAAATCCAATAATAATGCCGGAAATTAAAATTAATTGTATGTTTCTATGTTTTGCTCAGTCTGAGTTTCATCATAATTCGTTCCATTCTGGCTTGATCATAAGGTGCAGCCCAATGTAGAATATAAAATTATTACTTATACGCGTTTGTCCATTCGTTCAACAACAGAAATGGAAGTACGTCGATGGGAAACAGCATAGTAATGAAAACTATGGTTGGCGCTAGATAAAATTGCAATAAAGGAAATTGACCTTTCCCTTACTTATATCTCTTCCTAGGTACCCGAAAAATTGATTATGAATGGTTGTCCATTACTAGACAATGTAAAGGATCTCGATAGATGAAGATAGATAAGACGCTAAGTATTGCAAGTTTATTTGGCGCCAACCATACCAAGCATATAAGCCGGTCTACATTCACTTTACCTATGTTCTTAAGGTGTATACAGAATAGCACTTCAGCAGTCTTTTTAAAAGCCTGTTCAGACCTACGCGGTATTCGCTACCGATATTGGAGAAATTTACTTGCGAAACTAGGTATTTGCGAAAATATACCGTCTACCTGGCCGGCAAGGCGATATTGGTTTCGGTCGTTCCGCTCAAGCCGCGGATCTCCATACAAAATACCCGGCGAGATACCGCGCAAAGCTGAGCGAAATTTTTCGCTAACACTCTGGGTAGCGAACAGGGCGGGAAGTCTCGACATAGTCAACGATCGGCTACCAACCGAATTTTGTCGATAAGTCCTAAGGCCGCCCGTACACAGTCAATGTTGAACGCGATTCACGATCAAAATCAATGATGTGATCCGTGGATCACGACCGGGTTTTACTGTGTGCGGTAGGCTCGGTAACTATGTCGAGACTTCTCGCCCAGGGCCCCAAGTCTGCTATTTTTTATAAATTCGTCATTCCAACACGATCCCATTGTCATTTTGCTATAAGTTCGTAATCTGCTAAATTCATAATGGTCGATCATTGGTCGGTCAATGTCAATGGTCTCGTAATAGAATCGTGTTTCTTAATATTCAATGTCTTTGAAAAGCAATGACTGCACAAGGACGTTCTAATGGTAGGTCACTGATCGATGGAACTGTAAAAATTTTAGCAGATTACCGCATACGTCTGTCATTCATTTGTCATTATGTATGAGATTACCATTCTATGCCATTTCATTCAATGGAGTGTCAGTGGTTGACCATTGGAAAGTCATAATGACGCTTTTATATTAGTAGATTACCAAACTTGTCAAAATCAACAATTATGAAATGATGAAATCAATTATAGACCATTCTGACACTATTGTAATAGCAGACTTGAGGCCCTGGTCTTTATGCAGGTAGAGTGTATCGGAACATCTGCCAAATGCAAGGACTTTTCAGTAGGTACATGTAGCTGTTATCAGCATCGTATAGGTTCGGTTTCCGTTGTAAACAGATGCTGCACACGAGGACTACATGTTTTATTGGCATCGTAAAACAATCAATTGATACAAGCCTTCTGGCACTCGTAGTTCCGTATTGAATGCAATCGTTCTATCTTAGATATTTTAAGGACAGTTTGTAACGAATGACAATTGATATTTATTTTGTAAGGCCCACTTGCAAAAAACCAGAGTCATACTGCTATAATGGTTATAAATAATACTTTTTATACGTAAAGTACAAAGGTAGTTTAAAAGTGTCGCCAGTGACGGAAAAGTTGAAAGGTAACCGCTTGTCCTGGTATGGTCATGTGAAGAGGAGGGATGAAACGCATGTTACTAAAAGGGTTATGAATATAAATGTGTTGGATGTAGAGGAAAAGGGAGGCCAAAGAAATGATGGATGGATTGTGTGAGGAGTGATAATGAAAGACAAGGGAGTTAGTGATAGTGTGCCGGCTGATAGGACAGAATGGAAGAAAAAAACGTGTTGCGCCGACCCCAAGTAACTTGGTATACGAGCAGGAAGATGATGACGTAAATCTAATATAAGTACCCCAATATAGTTGAAAAAGGCTAGGCAGATGATGATAGGTACGTAAATAATTTTTTTGACAATTTAGACTATGATGATGACTGCAAGAGCGTGAGTTGGTATTTTTGAAGAAAGCACCACATTGATTTAAGTGGACCTGTTCAGACATTGCAAGCATATTTGCTATTTGCATTAAAATTACATCCACCATTAATGACTTTTACGTGTATAAGGAATACATAATTTATTTAAAATTGCAGGAAAAACCTTCGTACCAACCATGATTAACTAATTTATCATAATGAAAAGTTGTTTAATTTTGCCTATAATAATTATAACTACACCAATTATTATACATTTACTGGGTTTCTTTGTAGCTTAGATTCCTATAAAATTTACACAAAAAGCAGACTTTAATTTTGCTATCTTTTGAGTCAATATAAATAGGAATCCATCCAAGTACAGTTGACAGCAAAAGCCCCTCAGCATTAAAAAAAAAGGAAATCGTTAGTCCAAATAATTAAAATTACTATAAATATATTTGATTTCTCAATCACGATATTTAAGGTTCAATAAAAATAGCAAGTATTTCCCATCCACTGTTGCTGTTGACCGTACGTGCCTCAATACCGCATCGCTACGCTACATGCACAGAACACAACCGACTCACCTATAGAACACATTATTGATCTGTTTCCGTATGTAGGCGCGCAGAACTAAGAACTTTCCGTATATCCTGTGTAGAGTCGTCTTTAGGAAGTCTCGCTCCCGTGGGTCCTCTGAATCGAACAGTTCTAGTAGCTGTGGACAATTGAAAGGGGCTGTTAATAAACAAAAACATTCAGTCGGAAGCTCCTCCTTTTTAAGTTGGTTAAAAAACAAGTGACTAACATAACCACCTAAATAAATGATATTTATTTTGTACCTAAGTAGGTTGTAATAACACTTTTAATCATGGATCTTTTTTGTTCTGTTTCCTATCTGTTTCCTATCTGACTACCCTGAGAAGAAACACCGAAACCTTAGAGTTCAGTCTCTTTTGAAGTCCATACAATTGTATTGGTCAAATCATATGAGAACCATGTAGGTTGATGTCTAGGGTGGCCTTTTGAGGAAAGTACCACACAGATTTGAGTAGACCTGCAGTGCGATTCTGTAAACATGTCGAAGTGAAAACTTAGGCGAAGTGAACTACCAGTGAGCTGTCAAACCATTCAAACAAGATGGAATGACAGCTCACGTTGAATTGAGAGACTCCTCCTTTTTTTTGAAGTCGGTTAAAAATAAATTCTAGAGCAGGAGATCGCGCCATCAAGCTCCGGTTTATAAAAGCCTATGGAATTGAATACCTTATTATTTCCGGTAATATGTTGGCTGGTTTTTGTTCAACACTACAGCTAACACGCGATTCGATGATCAGAGCCTTGATCACGCTTTCACAAATGAGGTATAATGTTAGGATTATGAACAGCAGTAACCACCTAGCGTTCTATGCATTTAGAATTACGACTTAAGCCTTATGGTTTTAGATAAAAAAAAATTGAGGAATGGGCTAGCTCGTGACCTCGACCACGCCTGATGGAAAGCAATGGATGAGGTCTATGATGGAGCGAGCGTGCCCAGAAGATGCCTTAAGGCACTGGTACTCCCACGCGTCGACGAAACCCAGCAGGCTGCTTGACGCCTGACTCCGGTGTGAGGGTGGTTGCAAACCAGGGGCTCGATTCTGCTATTGCAATCGTGTCTCAATGACCGGTCAGTGATCGAATATTTGACAACTTTGACAGTTTTTGTATGGGAAATGTGTCAAAAGTTTGACGTTATACGTCAAAAATCGATCATTGACCGGTCATTGAGACACGATTGCAATAGCAGAATCGACCCCCAGGTGGGCGTTAGCCCTACCACCGCAAGGGAAGGATTGACCAGTCTTTTAAGATGTTTGGTAAGACTGTCCAGGATGCGCCGAGCGCTCGATTCAGTTAAGTGCCTGATGGAACAAATAGCGCTTCACGAGGAGGCTCCTTCATGCATCCCAAAAAAATATTGTTATGGCCGGTGTTAAAGAACTGATGAATAATCCTGGCCACTTGGTTATGCTTGTGCAAGTACTGGCCATTGGCCAGACGAGAACAACCAGAGGTAATATTATAAATGTCTGATGGGCTCACCCGGGAAGTGGGTATGAAACACGTCAGTGAAATAATTATCAAGATAACAGTGTCTCTGACCTAGTTATAACCTAACTCACATACTTTGGTAAAAATAAGAAATTGATAGACATTTGATCCCTTAACACAGAAAAATTCAGATTTATAAAGGCGACCTTGTTAGTCTTCAAAAAGCGTTACTTTTTTCCACTATTAACATTGAACACCTTTTTGTAAACATGGCTGAATTAATAGATCAAAGGGAACAAGATGTTTGTATTCACATGATACTGCTCGTAGACAAATGGAGTATTGCGATGAAAGATTCATTGAAATCGATCATGAGGGTCTTGGTCTCTACGACAGCGTTTAGCGGAGCGGGAGCAGCGGAGGCGGCGGCATGCAATCATAAAGGAAGTTGAGTTCTATTAAAAATAACAATTATTTTATGTTATTTTATATAATTTTCCGTGTGTGATTCCAAAGAAATAATAGAACGGATAGGGTTCACAAGTTGTAGAAGTATCAGAAAGGAGTATTTTTCATCTGCCTGACAAACAATGGAATAACTTCAGTTATTTTCAACATAACATTTAATTAGTTTTTCAACCGAATGCATCATATTTTCCAGTTTATCAGTATGGAAATAAAATAACTTTTACAACAACAAAAAAACAGGCAATAACCGATTGTTAGTAGCTGTCCCCCGCTCCGCTTATGTCCGCTGCCGCGTCCGCTCCGGTCGCCGCTGTCGTAATGGACACAGCCTTATAGCTTCCGTGACTGGGGGAGCACTTATAGACATGTTGAAGTTGATGTCTGTATGAGGAGGTTTATGGCATGCGACATTTGTTATCGATTTTTATGTCCATTTATGTTTTGTGCTGAATTGATATGACTACAAGCTTTTTCTACTAAAGTGATTCAGAAAAAGGTGTTTTATAGGTAATACACTTAAAAATTTGGATCATGTTAGACTTAGTTAAACAGATAATTTATGAACTGAAACTCGTTTCTTCTTTTCGTATCGATTACAGAACAGTAATGATATTGTTGTTTTATCTAGAGATTTCGATTAAAATATACGGTTTTCACCGACCGAACGGCGCCGGAGCGCATTTTACTATGTGTTAAAGAAAATTGAAGCTACTATGAAGGAGATAAATGTCATATTTGCATAGAATTTACACAACATGGAACCCGTTCGGATCCACCGACCAGGCTTAGAATTCTATTCTACTTTTCCGCTTAAACTGGTGTGTTTCAGAGATAGAAACTTATAATAATGGAACGGAACCCAATCTACTATACTAAAATTAAACAATGAAATTTACATTCCACATTTTGTACGGTAGATTAATGTTTTATCATACGAAATCAATTTATAAGCGGATAAAATTGTGTAGCACACTCTTTGAATTTCAAACCTTGTTTAGAAAATACTGTTTAGATTGTAGTGAACGTAGAATGAAATGTAAAATGAACCTACCTGAAGCGGGAGAACGCCACATTTTTTTATGGATGGGAAAACATCAATGTCTACTACCGCTTTGGGTGGAGCGGGAGGGAGTGCCAGACTCTTAGGACCCATCCGTGTTCTTCCTTATGCCCTTTGCATTCCAGGGCCGCGGTTACTCTTTCGAACAAATACCGCAACCCTGGCAGGCTCTGGCCCTGTCTAAACGCCACATAACTCCTGTATTTCTCAAAGGGTTAGCTAGACGGAAAAATACGCACGTTCGAACTACAAAAATAGACCTGACGTCACACAAGCCTAGGCATCGCGTTATTAAAGTTATCCGCGCGATTTGAACAGATATAGCAGCCCATCATCAACCATCGGGCAGCCCACCATACACAACATGGAGCGTTCGGAGCATCCTCCCTTCAAATTCAAATGTTTATTGCTCAACACAGTACATAATCTAATCATACATTTACAGCTGTCAAGTGAATGCGCAGTCCACTGTGTTGTACCAATTCAGGCATGCAAAATTTATATTTTTTTTTTATTTAATAAATTGCGATTCCGACATAGCCTGAAGGATCGCCAAATTGAAGTGGCAGTGGGCAGGGCACATTGCTCGCAGAACAGATGGTCGATGGGGCCGAAAAGTTTTGAAGTGGCGACCGTGTACCGTAAGACGCAGCGTTGGAAGGCCTCCCACAAGGTGCACCGATGACCTGGTGAGGGTCGCGGGTAGCCGATGGATGCGAGACGCACAGGACCGGTTGTTGTGGCGACACTTGGGGGAGGCCTATGTCCAGCAGTGGACGTCTTTCGGCTGATATGATGATGATGATGATGAAGTTCCGATTAATACATTACAGAATGTCATACATTCCAATTGATACTGATCTTTCCCAATGGATGGTCACGTTTATCAAACTTGATTCAAGGCCAATACTTGTTTCATACTGTTATCTTACAAATTAATATTAATTTCCATTCCAATGTATGTCTGGGCTCAAACCTAATTGTGATTCACCGGGAATATAACCTAATTTACTTACAGAAATAAGCAACATTCAATTCATCAGGACAAAAAATCCCGTAGCAGCACGCATGAGGAGGTCTCGTTCTGCCAATCAGCGTTCAAAGACTGGCAGCCATTGATATATCAAAAAGGCATATAAATCACTCAGCAAGTGAGGATTGCTCTCAATAACGCGATCAAGGGCGACGAATGAATGTAGGATGAATTGCTACCTACATTATATTCAGTAGGACGTGTTTATTATAATGTGGGTTAATAAGGAGAAGCGGCTAAGAAGGATTCACACAATTATTACTGTTTATTTTTTAGGGACTAGGTCCTAAGCCTCCGCTGTCCATCCGCCTATTTATCTGTCAACAAGCTGTTGTAACTCATGAACCCTAAAAAGGAATCAGTTGACATTTTTACAAAGTATGTACTTCTATTCCTGTTATAACTCCTGGGTGTCGTAAGAGACGATTAAGGGACTCACCAGAGACTGGGCAGCAGCATTTTCTGTACATTGCAATAGCTATGTCGCAGCCAACTAGCTGAATCCGCCGTTTCATTAAGTCTAAACTTTTCATTAAACTGTACCGTTTAATCAGCGACATAAGTGACATGGGCTAGTCATTAAACGATATTGAACAAAAGATGTCACTGAAGTCGCTGAAAAATCGGCACATTTAAATGAAAAGGCTAGGCAACCAATTAAACAGCTGATTAAGCTAATTGGCTGCGACAGCTACACTGTGATCGTCAACCCGCCTACCCGTGGAGATTTTCGCAACCCCCCCCTCCCTGGGGGAAACCTATGTTTGGGGCAGGAGGAGGAACATTTTTCGGTTTATGGTAGGTACGTCACGCTTTGTGTACGAGCCTGAGTCGAACTTGGCCGGTTTTTCAATAATTTAACCCCACGGATGTATGTATGTATATAATTAACCACTTAGGCGCTCGTGTTCAATGCATTGTCAAGAAATGCATGCTAGTCTCAACAAAACTAAATGTTTAAAGAAGTTTCGTTGCTAACCGTAGCTTACAGTTAACTAAAACTTTGTTTGCATACAGTACAGCAGTGTAATTCTGTAAGCATGTCGAAGTGAACACTTGGGCGGGGTGCACGACAGGCGAGTTGTCAAACCATACAAATAAGATGGAATGACAGCTCTATTGTCGTTCACTCCGCCAAGGTGTACACCGTGAGATGTCGACAGAATCGACCGGCAGATACTTACAAACTTCGACCCCCGTTAAAACCTTGAAGGTGGCAAGTTTAAAAAACCATTTGTTTTGCTTGTGCATGTTCTACTCTCTAATGAACCTTTTAATCTTTACCCGACTGCAGCAAAAAAGCAGGGCGGTTATGTTTTTACAATCTTTTTTTTAACTTGAAATGTTCGTTAGTTTGTTTGGGTCAAATCTTGCAAGCTGAATTAGACCCACTTTCTCTTATCCTACAGAGTTGGAATTTTTCATGTTGGTTCAGCTCCGATGACAATAAGTTTTTATGAAAATTTATAACCTGGTTCTCCATCAAGAGTTGGTTCCAGACAAAGTAACTCCTCAAGAAATTTTGCCTGATTATTAATTTTAAAATACAAATTCTTGTATTTTTAAATGTTTTTAACTAGTTGGTTTTCTCCCGCTTGAATGTCGGAAATAATCCCAATAAATCTATATAATCTATCAGTTTGTGAGTTCGTAAGCTTGTACACCCATGATACAGGATAAATTCCTAGTGTGGGGCAACCTTTCTTTAAAAAAAGAAACAAAGATAAAGCTATTTCTGTGCCAAATTTCATCCAGACCCTTTCAGCCGTTTCAGCAGCTTGCGGAGATTGAATAACAAACATCAATCCAAATTTTCTGATTTAAAATAGTAGTATTAACCGACTTCAAAAAAAGGAGGAAGTTCTCAATTCGACTTAATTATTTTTTTAAACCTTTTGTGTCTATGTAACCGGCCCGGCATTGTTTTTATTAAGTCCTAGATTAGTTCAATTTGTCAAAGCAATTACCGTTGTATATATATTGAGTCGCAGTAGGTACATAATTTCCAATGTACTGTATGTAGTAATATAATGTAATTTATTAATTGACCGGCTCGTTCGTCTACGTGACTGCCGGGTTCCCAGCTTGTAAAGTGTTGTAGGGTTTTTCTGCTGGGAAATACATAGTACTTAGCGTATATGAGAATGTAGTTTTCCATATAAGGAAAGGCCAACTTCGGATTCAGAGAAGATAGAAAAGATGACCACCCCATCACACGTGTTTGGGGCTTTTAGACCAGTTAAATACATTACAAATAAAAATATTTTTTGAAAAATTAAATTGGGTCTTGCGTACTTTGGTCACTGAACACACTCACAATCGAAGCCGGCAGGTGGCGCTGCAATAAAGTTCTAGATTTTTATTTCTCAATATTCGGGCAAGACAAAGTTTGTCAGGACCACTAGTTGCATATACTTTCAACCCCAAACTTGTCAATTAGAAGCTTGTTTTAGAAACCTGCAATTAGATTATGGGAAAAGATGGGTTCACTTTAAACACAATAGACAGGTTTCAATTCGGTTTTTGCCCACCATTATGGGCAAACGATTGATTTAAACCCCTAAAACTAGGTGCCCCAATTGCAATTTCTCTAGTTTTGCGGATGAATCGCGTGCTTTATTATTTATCTATCGAGAGCCTTTCCAACTACCACTAAGTGGACCGTGTCTCATGTCTGTGTGATTGCATGGGAAGGCAAAGTGCGATCAAAGTTTTTTCGGGATAGAGGGTCGTCCATCCTAAACGTGATTTATACGGAGTAGGCAACTATCCCATATTATGGGATATGTGCCCAAAATGTAGAGGTCGCAAAAACGCTAATACTCTGGAAATATACAAGATAATGTTTTTTACTTTTCATAAATTTGTAGATTGCCAGTTTTGCAAATAACATATTTTGATTTTTGTACTGGGAAATATAAAATTATTTCAAAAAGTGTGGCATCTATCCCGGTTTATACCCTAATATGTTTTAATCCCGGTTCATTCTAACTCTACCTCCAGTGAAGTCAAATCTCTTTCATCCAACCCTGTGCCAATCGCAGGTACTTAATCACGAAAGTCCGCAAAATATGGACACATTGTAATTAAGACTAGACAGAGTTATTTATTCCACACTTCTTTTGATAATTGCACCATCACTATTTTTGATAATTGTTTGACTGTGGGTAGATCGACAGGGTTCTCACTTAAAAATAGGTATTATTAAACGTAACCTTATGGCTGTTCACTGTCTCTTAAAATACAGGTATACCCTAGTTTAAGAGACAGGGTAACGTATATTGTAAACAGATGTACCATGTACTTACTACATCATGTTCTGCCATACAATGTACAAACATAACTTTGTATTTCTAGCTTGTAACTAGTGTAAGTTTTTGTTTTCTAACCATCTGTACCATCTTGATCAATAAACAATTATTATTATTATTATTATTACTTCTCGTTCTCAACCAACAGCAGTTACGACATAAATCAATCACTAAGCGGAATTGCTTTCAATAACACACTATCAAGGACGAGACAAACGATGGCGAATATGTGGGCCATTGTAATGCCTAAAATATAGATGAAAATTTATGAACACTTTTGTAAAATTGCAGACGTCTCGAAATATTTTCCTAGCAGTGTTACGTTGGTTCTCAACCGAGCCTCAATGTTTATTATGATTTTTTTCAATATTCTGGGTTTTTATATGTCTCATTAGTTACTCAAGTTACCACTGCATTACCAGTCCTGTACCCCTCATATAAAACGCCACTGCATTACCAAAAAATTAGCTTAGCCCAAAGTGGTCAGGTGAACGTATGCGATTTTGAATAAAAAAATTTAAGATTTTTCGAAGAATTATATTAACGAGTCAGAAATGTAAGTATAAGGGACGTTTTTATAAGCATCGAAAAGTAGAATGGCTCATGTCATAAACATAATTTATACTATAAATTTTATATATTATCTATGTACCTATCAGTCGTTATAGAAAATACTCTGTTGTTCACTTCGAGCAATTTGACAAAGCAATTACTGACATATCTAGTTGTTCAGGCGATGAATGTTATTTTCTCTGTGCTTACATTAAGTAGGTATTTGTCTATTTTTCTTTGATATAGCGAAACTTATTTTTCTATTACCTTAGCCCGTGATCGAGATAAAGCCTTTCCTATAATTAAAGGTTTTGTTTCTTAAAAAGGTATGTTTCCTAGATAAATATTTAGTAATTCTACTTAGCCTTCAGTTACATTATCAAAAAAAAAATTGTCCCCAATGTTGGGGACGGCTTCTAACCGGATGTGGCTAGATGAAGCAGCAGGTCGTCAGTTATCATAAACTTGAAATCTTATCCGTTATCAAACTACGTAATTTGTCCCACATTCTCTATTGACCAATAGTAAGGTATGCGCTATCCTATTGATTATAACACTTGTAAACAATCGCAACTGACGTCAGCATTAACGTAGATAAAGAAATAAACCAACACGTATGCATAGTTAGAAAGTTAGAAATCGGTTTATGTCATCATCAACATTGAAGCCTAAAGACGTCCATTACTGGAATAGGCCACCCCCAAACGTCGCCATTAAGTTTGACGTTTTAATTTAAATTGAACAATTTGATTTCGATGAAAACAATATAAACGCGTTAGCATTGCCGCAGCCAATTAGCTTAATGAGCCGTTTAATTGGTGGCCTAGCCTTTTCATTTAAATGCAACGATTTTTCAGCGACATTTGTGACATCTTTTGTTCAATATCGTTTAATGACTTGCCCATGTCACTTATGACGCTGATTAAACGGCGCAGTTCAATGAAAAGGCTAGGCTTTTAATGAAACGGCTGATTAAGCTAGTTGGCTGCGACAACATCACTGTTACCGTTGCGTATCGAATTTTTCAATTTAAATTAAAACGTCAAAACGTCATTCGAAATGTGTTTGGACAGGTGTCAAGTAGTAGATGTTCCCTATCTATCTGTACTTTGTACGGAATTCAAAACACTTATAATATTATTGACGTTTACACACTTTTCAACATTACCATACAAAATAACCAATTCAAATTAGGTTGAGACCCAGCACTTCGTAGACGTCAGTTATGTATAAAAACAGTCGCCCAAAAAGCCCTCCCGTCACCACTTCCTAGTGTTGTAGCTAAGAAGTAGAGCATCAAACTCCCCTGCAATTCTCAATGGCATAGAATATAATCAACATAATCCACTGACCTGTAAAACAAACTTCTGATCGATATATTTCTTGGCAATGTTGGGCTGGAAATCCGGCGACTCCAGTAGCCTCAGGAACAGTTCATACACCAGCTGAAGGTGGGGCCAGGCCGCTTCTAGCGTGGGCTCATCTTCCTCAGGGTCGAACTCAGCTCCGTTCGGGTTTGAGGAGGGCGGTAGTGTCCGGAACAGGTTTATCGCGAACTGTGGACAAATGAGAAATATAGGTTAACGTTTGTATGGATTGTAAGTGTATGTATGCATGGAGCTGATTTTTTCTCGCGTTTTCCGATTTCAGATTTGGTCCCTTCGACCAGTTGTGCAAACCAAACGGCCGCTTTCTATAATATATCTCAATCCCAATCTTGATCCCGATCCTTGTCTGTAACCAATCAACGGCCGAGTTTGTGTCCTTCACCACACAATCCTCACCTTTGATTGGTTACAGACAAGGATCGGGATCAAGATTGGGATTGAGATATATTATAGAAAGCGGCCGTTAATTGACGACACGGTTGGCGTGGTGGTTGAGCGATCGGCTGCGTGTCGCTGGTTCGATTTCCGCACGTAACAAATATTTGTACGGCCTACCGATAGTTGTTTCGGGTCTGGCTGTTTGTATATGTGAGTTTGTATGTTTGTAAACGCATACACGATACAGGAGTAATTCCTAGTGTGGGGCAACGTTTCTTAACGAAAAAAAGAAAAAAAAATATATGGTTATTACATACATAACGACCCCAGGTTAGAAACTAACTCAAAGTTAAAAAAAGATAACATTGCTCTGTGTAAGTAGGCCTTAGTCGTCACATTTTTGCAACCACTGCAATTCCAGTAAGATCATATCTAAAGAGTGATCAAGCTTGGAGTGTCCTAGGAAAATGATTTATGATTTATTAAACACTAGCTTTTGGCCGCGGCTCCGCCTGCGTGGATGTCGGTTATCGCGTTAAAAGGTAGCCTATGTCCTTTTCCATATCCCAGGCTATAATATCTACCAAATTTCATGACGATCCGTTCAGCCGTTTTAGCGTAAAAGCGTAACAAACAGACAGAGTTACTTTCGGCAATTTTTTATCCAACAAACAACGAAAAATTAATCAGAAAACAAAATTGTACACGTAAGAAACTCCTATAATTTCCGGTGCTTTAGTAACTTCGAAATTTTCTGCATCTACACTAATATTATAAAGAGGAAAGATTTGTTTGTTTGTTTGTTTGAAATGAATAGGCTCCGAAACTACTGGACCGATTTTAAAAATTCTTTCACCAATAGTATTGTACATTATCGATGATGGACATAGGCTATAGAATATTTTCAAAAAAGTTAGGGATCCGTATGAAAACTTCGATAATGTGACCCAAGGTGTGAGAAAAAATCCTTATATCGCGTGCGCTGCGGAATCTATTGACAATAGAGCAAAGTGATGTACTACAGTTTTATAGAAGTCATCAATGTCTACAAAAAAGTCCGCGATACCATATGTCTAACTATTATGGTTAAGTCACCATGGCCGCTTTTTGTTCAAATTATTCAAGCAAATCCTTGGTGATTTGAAAAAATGGTGATTTCGGTATCATGTTATCAATCCTTATCCATTTAAATGGTTTGATAATTAAGGTTGATTATTTCCGTGTAAATTACACTTTAAATTATTCAAATCGGACCTTTCGTTCAAAAGTTACGACGGTAATAAACATGCTCGGAGTAAGAAAAATGTCGCGGCTTGAGCGAACTGGGAAGAATCATATCAATGCTTGGTCCGATGAAGTTGAAAATGATTTCGATAAAACAATAAGAATAACAAATGTTTGGATTTTTCGCAAATAAACTACATACCTACATAATATGGTGTGAAGCAGGGGTGATTAAGTTTTTAGGGGAGGACATTATTGCTTGCTTTAATTTACGTCGGGATGCTATGAACAAACTAAAAATGGGATTATTGAAACAGATGTACCTAACAATTTTTGCATAATCAACTCCTGACGGGGTGAACGGGGTGAACAGTTGCGCTGAACTTGAGACCATAGAATAAGTAGAAATGGCTAAGTAATAAATGTAAATTAATGAAAATCGTTGTGCTTAATTTTCCAAAACTAACCTTTATAAGGGGTTATAGGGGGCGTAGAAGTTTGTGGAGTACCTACTAAATCCGCGCGGACGAAGTCGCGGGCGAAGTGCTACTTTAATAATATTTTCGTCAACCCCATGTAACATGACACACGGGAAGATTTTATAAGATGATTACATTTTTATGAGACTGAATCTATTGATTAAGCAGTGCTTTAGGCAGACCCTAATGACTAACAAACCATATAAAAAGACCTTTAGTATATTCACTTACAAATATTAAAACGTAGCGATCATAATGTCAAACTGGCGACGGCGATAACATCGGTACGCGCCTCCCTAAACTAAAGGTTGGGGACCTTTAGTTTAGGGAGGCGCGTACCGATGTTATCGCCGTCGCCGTTACTACCCTACTCTAGCAGAATACTAGCACCATTCATAATAAAAAAGAAATTATAATAGAGACAGTCAGAGGACAGTTGCAGTGTGTCAGCATAAACGATAAATGAAAAAAAAAAAACTTTTTTACAAAAACTATTTCGATTTAAAAACTAAACTACTGAACCGATTTTGATGAAAGTCTACGGGATAACGGGACCAATCGGAAAGTATATCCTTTCACATATAAGAAGATTTTTTCAAATCGGTTCATAAATGACGAAGTTATGATGAGGTAACACATAACACGAATTGAGAACCTTTTTAACCGACTTCAAAAAAGGAGGAGGTTCTCAATTCGGATGTATTCGGTGATTGTGAAGATGTATTTTGAAGTCGGTTAAAAAGAAAACTGTTTTGTACAATGACTATTTATTTTTGTCAAGTACCTATCAAAGACCTAATAGTTCACATACGTTATTTTAGAAACATTAAATAGAATCACTACTACGAATAGAATCACAACGTTCGTACGTTTTGTCAAAATGAACCTTAACACTCATACTTACGTCTATTATCGTAATGCAACGGCAGACGACGGATTTCTTCATTGTCAATTCATTGAAAATAATTTGACAATAGACAATCAAAACCCGTTGAGGTGATATTGCCTTCGGCCGAGAATTTAACTAGTTAAATAAATCAGTTTGTTATAAAGAATACGTGGAACACGGATGGGTTTAGTCAGTAAGAGTCTGACACTCCCAGAGCGGGGCTCGGCTGGGTCGTCCCGACGCGGAGGTACATGTACCCACGTGGCGGGACGGCACGGACCGCCAGGCACTTCTTCTCATGCAACCGAGCGGGTGGGCGGGTTGCGGATAGCCCAGCTCCGGCCGGGGGACCGCTACCTGACTGCTCGGGGTCGATCCCCCGGCCGGAGTGTCTCAAACGAGACTCCGGACAAGAGAAGTTTCCCGAAAGCCAAATCCCAGGCTTAGGGACAACCCAGCACCCTATTTTTCCCTTGCTCCACCCACTTCAAACTCTCACTCCTTCCTTTCTCCCCACTCCCGTCGATCCAGAGGAAGGGCAACCTCGATTCCAAAAAAGCCCAAAAACCAACTAACCAATCTTTATGAAGCAGCAAGACAAAAAAACTACCCAGGTGGGTCCCGGCCAAGCCGGGGAATCCCATGCTGACACGTCGGTCAGCCCCCATCGTATTCTGGGAGGGGGCACCTTACTGCCGAATGAAACAGCGCCTTCAGCGCAACAGGCTGATTCAGCCTCAAATAATAATGAGAACCACAACACAGAATCGGCTGCGGTACCCGCGCCCCAAACACTGACATCGGCTGCGATACTCGCGCCAACATGCACTGAATCGGCTGCTATTCAAGCGCCACAACCGACAAAAACTAAACCTTCCACGAGCGGCTGGCAACAGAGCATCGTTAGGAATAGCTTTAGGAACAACCCTGATAATGACCAAAAAGACACGGGGAAGGCTGCCGGTTCAGGTGGTTCTATCCCAACCCCGGCGGGCGAAGTACGCATGCATCAGCGCGAAAAAGCCTTAGCTGGGGAAAGGAAACACGGCGACCAGATGCGCGTCTGCGAAGGCAGTAGCCAGAGTAGTGCGCGGACGGTTGCCATAGAGCAAGTACGCGACCAGCCGCGAGTCCGCGAGGGTCTAACCCAGCGCGAAAAACGGCCGGACGCGGAAACGCGCGACCGAGGACGAGTCCGCTGCAAGGGGATAACCCAGCGCGAAAAATCCTCTGAAGCGTTGGAATCCACCGGAACTGAAGGTCTGAACCCAGACCAACTGAGACGTGACACAGACCGACCGCAACCGAGAAGGCTGAGGGGGAAACGGCCTCGGCCCTCAAACAAGAGGGACCTGGCGTCGGGTGCTCGTCCGGGCGCCTCTGAACCACAACCAGGGCCGAGCGGCTCAGGGACGGCTAAGAGGGAGCGCCCGGATGACACGGCCTCGCCGAGTGCACTCCAGGGTAACCCGAAGCGTGTGAGGACCCAGGCTGCTCAAGGGGAGCAGAGAACCTACGCGCGGGCCACAAAGGACATTCCGGCGCGGCTCTCCGTAGCAATCTGCTTCCCCCCCCCCTCCAGAGACCTGACTAAGACTGAGGCGACTCACATTAGGACTGAGCTTGAGAGACTCGTCATGGAGACCGACCCGACCAAACCACTCCCGGCCTTCCGTGGTTACCCTAGGGTAGCGGATGGCACCGTGCAGATGTGGTGCGAGGACGAAAACGCCCTGACTTGGCTGACCCTAAATGTGCCCAAAATTAGACTCCCGGAGACTGACCTAACCCTGACCGTCATGCGACAGACTGACGTACCGACCCGTGTCCGAGCCGCGCTCTTCGTCCCCAGGTATAACGGGGATATAGCGCGGCTCCAGAGTATTCTGATACGTCAGAATACTTGGTACGACATAGGGAGGTGGTCACTGTACAGGGCAACTTCTGTCGGTGGGGATAACCATGGGACATACTTGACCCTGGGAATCCCGGCGGATGAAGTGGAAAAGGTTTTGGGGAGGGAGCGGCGCATATCGTACTACTCGGGTCGATATACGTCCGTTTCTACCCCAAGACCCAGCCCTCTGACGTAAAGACCGACACCGAGACCACAGAACCGACCCAGACTGACGACCGCGACATGATACAACTGGAGGAGGAAATGGCGAGGGCAGCGATGGCCGATGCGGAGACTGACTCTGCACCACCCACATCACCCGGGTGGACGTCGCAGCTGCTCGCATCCTCGCCGAGTCGCGACAACTGGCCCGGAACAGTGGAGGAGGAAGGAAGACTATCCGATGGATCCTCTTCCTCCTAACTCCACACCACCACCGCCCATGGCGCCCGCACCCAGCACCCCCACACCCAACACCTCAACACCCAACACCCCAACACCCAACATAATCCAGATTATTCAAACAAACCTCCAGCATAGCCAAACTGCCACGGCAAGCCTACGCAGGGCGCTGGAGGTAAAACCACGAACAATTGCACTCATACAAGAGCCGTGGATCAGAAGCGATAGGATATGCGGCCTTGGAAACATCGGAGGTAAATTGACAGTCAACACAAACAGTTCGAATAAACCACGAACCTGTATATACACACCTAAAGACGTACCCATTACGCCACTAACCCAATTCTGTTCCAGAGACCTGACAGCGATCAGGCTCCAAACCGACAGAGACATCCCAGATCTCGTACTAGCCTCGGTATATATGCCAGGCGATGACGAGAACTGCCCACCGAAGGAGATGACTGATTTGGTCCAACACTGCGAGCGCGCCAACCTGGACCTGATCATCTGCACGGACTCAAACGCTCATCACCCACTTTGGGGTAGTGAAGTATCAAACAACAGAGGTGAGGCACTATCGACATACTTATTCTCGACTAACCTTAACATCGTAAACCGTGGCTCTGAACCCACTTGGGTCACTGCCAGGGGACAAACGATCATAGACCTAACGCTAGCCACAGAAAACGCAACAAAGATTATCTCAGATTGGCGAGTATCCGACGAACCCTCCTGCTCTGACCACAGGAGGATTCGCTTTGCACTAGTAGCCAGCACAAAAAAGCCTGAACCCAGGCGTAATCCACGCCGTACAGACATACCTAAATTTAAACGCCTCCTAGCTTCTTTGCTAGCCAGGCACCAACTGTACCAAGCTCCAATCACAGATCGCACAGAACTAGAAAACACTGTAACAAAACTAACTGACTACATAACTGAAGCATATCACACGTGCTGCAAACTAAGGGCATCACACACCAGGGGTAAGGGTAACCCCTGGTGGAATGCTGAACTCAACAAACTCAGATTTACACTACGCAAACAATTCAACAGAGCAAAAAACACCAGACTTCCAGAAGACTGGGAAATGTACAAAAAAACACAATACACTTTCAAGAAACAAATCAGAACCGCCAGGAAAACTGCCTGGCGGAAATTCTGCGAATCTATTGAAACAAACTACGAAGCTGCCCGAGTAAGGAGGATCCTATCAACAGAACAGGATCGCACTCTCGGCGCACTGAAAAAACCCGATAACTCGTACACACAAACAGATCAAGAGGCCAGTAGGGTCCTTTTGGAAACGCACTTCCCGGGCTGTAATCTTAACGAGGACAGTATGTGGGCGGGCGAATCTGGACGGGCTCCTGCTGACCAAGACTGGTCTACAGCCCGTAACATAGTAACAGAAGATCGAATAGCATGGGCTATAGAGACCTTTCAACCGTACAAATCTGCAGGACTAGATGGCATTTTCCCTGCCCTACTACAGTGGGGAGAGAAAATCCTAACACCGTGGCTACTAGCAATCTATCAAGCCTGCATAGCACACAGATACATACCCCTAGCATGGCGAGAAGTAAAAGTAATTTTCATCCCCAAGCCGGGAAAAACGGACTACACACAACCCAAAGCGTACAGACCAATAAGCCTAACATCCTTCCTATTGAAAACCCTGGAGAGGCTCTGTGATAGATACATCCGGGATGGACCCCTGCGCCAATACCCACTTCACAGACAACAACACGCCTACTCCGCGGGGAAGTCGACAGATTCTGCTCTGCACAGCGTGGTCTCACAGATCGAATGTGCTATACACCATAAATGCTCCTCACTAGCTGTCTTTATTGACATCGAGGGCGCCTTTGACAAAACCATGTTTCAGAGTATTGGCACAGCTCTCGAGAGGCATGGTGTGGACACCACCCTGAGTGGTTGGATCACAAATATGCTCAAGCAAAGAGCTGTGCAAGTTACCATAAACAACACAACAAGGGCCATCGTGGCGAAAGGTTGCCCCCAAGGGGGCGTCCTCTCGCCACTACTATGGAACCTGGTCGCAGATAACCTTATTAGAAGACTCAACGATAAAGGATACTTTACCGTGGGCTACGCTGATGACATAACCATAATAATAAATGGGACACACGAAAACACGCTATGCAACCTCATGCGCCAAGCCTTGAAAATAGTAGAGGACTGGTGCAAAGAATATCAGCTAGCAGTGAACCCTACCAAAACTGAACTTGTCTCTCTTGACTCTTCACCAAAAAGAGGAAACTGCCAACACTAGAACTACCACGGTTTTTCGGAACCACCCTAAGCCTTTCAACTGAAACCAAATACCTGGGCATTTATTTGGATAAACAGCTGAATTGGGCGAAACACACGGAGTACACCACTAAGAAAGCCAGTATATGCATGTGGCAATGCAAACGCATGCTGGGTAGGAATTGGGGCATCAGTCCCAATATAACCCACTGGCTATACACCACAGTTATCAGACCAATAGTCACATATGGCTCCCTAGTCTGGTGGCCCAGGACAGACTTGAGCACGGCACAAAAAGACCTTGAAAAGCTACAGCGACTTGCGTGCGTGGCAATCACTAGCAGTATGAGAACAGCACCCACTGCGGCCCTGCAGGCCATGCTGGGACTGCCACCACTACATCTTACAGTACGAGAGGAGGCAGCCCTAGCGGCTTTCAGGCTCAGCACATCGGGAACTTTACGTACAGACTCCAGAATCAAGCACACACGCATCATGGAGGACGCTGTCAAGCGTCAACCCATGATGATAGCACCCAATGACAAAGCTCAAAAGACATACAATTTCCAGAGGCACTACAACATAGTGCTAACACAGGAACTGGATGACCACTCGGGTCCCAAAGAGTTGAGAATATACACTGACGGATCTAAGACAAGCACTGGAACTGGAGTTGGAGTCTACTCCAGTGACCTCAACATAAAAATATCCAGGCCGCTAGGAATGCTAAACACTGTCTATCAGGCGGAATGCGTGGGCATTATCCAAGCGGCCCATGCCCTAGAAGCCAGGAGAGTCACGGATACGCATATTCGTATACTCTCCGACAGCGCCTCCGTTCTCCAAACCCTGGAAAAAAACTACGCTACCTCGAAACTCATACAAGAATGCCACAATGCACTAGAACGCGTCACAGTGACCAACCGCAACACTGTGACGTTGCAGTGGATCAAAGGACACAGCGGATCACTAGGAAATGACGCAGCCGATGAGCTGGCCAGAAGGGGATCTGGTGCGATGGCTGTTGGACCCGAACCCATTGTACCACTCCCTTTTGCCCAGCTGCGCACGTGGCTACAAGAACATACCCACACACAGGCAGAACGATGGTGGGCCTTGGCACCAGGCTGTAGGCAGTCCAAGGAGGTTATGCCATCCTTAAATAGGAAACTTACCAGGCGCCTTCTGCAACTGGATAGAGGCAGCCTACGAGTGGTGGCGGGGACCATCACCGGACACTGCTCGCTGAACAAACATTACCACACGATAGGTATAACGGACAGTCCTCTATGCAGAGCCTGCATGGAGGAGGAGGAAACGGTATCGCACGTGCTCCTTGAGTGCACAGGCGTTACTGAAATACGGAGGCAAACAATAGGGACACCTAACTCACTCACAGACATCCTGAACACACTGAATGGGCTGATCTGCTTCTGGAGAGAGGTTGGCTGGTTTGAATGAAGGCCGACATGGCTCACGCACAATGGTCCACAGCAGGACTAAGTGCGGAAACCATACTCGATAGATACTAGATACTCCCAGAGCGGAAGGAAGCATTTGATGATTACCCATCGTAAGAAAAAAAAGTTCCAAATTAAAACCAAATCAGTTTCTCGAACCATGGTTTTTCTCCGCGCGTTTTGAAGATATATAACAATCCGATAACAAGCAATTGGCAGTTGCCCACCAGATACAACACCCAATTCGGAGGATCCTCCCTTTTCAATGGAAGTTGCGGGACTATAGACCTTGTTCCGCTTTATTCACATCTCACAACATCCTATCAACATTCTTCAGGCCCTTCAGTCCTGTCACAACATTCTCGATATAGGCCTTATTTTGGCTCGGTAGACCTTACGAAGTGACATTAAGAAGTGGGGCTTCATTAATAATTCCCAAAAAAAAACCTTGGCCTTCCGAATGTTCGGCGTTTCGAAAGCCTTCACTAATAATAAATGATTGTGACTTTTACGAGTTCATGTCCTTGATCTATTAGTAAGGCTGTGGTGAAGCACATAGTACAAATATTTCAAGAAAGCAAAGCTAGCTTGGCGCTGGCTTAGAGTTTACTGTTTCAATGGATATGTTAGACACCAGATAAATGTGCAATAACGGTCACCCATATACATTTATTGACTTTCTTAATAAAAAAAACAGAAATAAAGCTGCCCTGAATCTAGTTATATTCTATCATAATCCTATATAAACCGTTCTCAAGTAATGAAAAACGGTTCATAATTTATTGTTCGTATAACTTAGACCCTTGTGGGTGTGGTGTGGTGTGGGTCTTACGGGACATCAGCAAACAACTTGTCGACTGTTCACGTGACCAGAGGGCTGTGCTTTTCCCCAGCCAAAGAATCAGCATAGCCATTCAACGCGGCAATGCTGCCAGTGTTCTGGGCACTTTTGTCATTGACAGCGATGTGGATGAATTTTTTGATGCCCAATGATTTATTTTGTATTTATACACGTTTGTACATAATTTAGCGATTATTTCATGTTGGAACTTACGAGTACTTACATTTAAGTAACAACTAAATGTACACATGAATGCTAAAAAGAGTTTGAGTTACATATTATATTTCGTTCAATTTTATGTAAATAAAAGTGAACATCAGGTATTTACGAAGGGAAATTAAATTATGGAAAGGTCAATGTACTTTATAGCAAGTTTATCTGGAGCTTACCATTAAGTTAGAGCGAATTGTGGACAAAGAAACCAAGGCCGTCCAGCGCGTTGGTTTGAGGTCGTGAAATGGCATACCTACCCCTTCAAAATCGTCAGATTTTGCTTCATATCGTTTTAAAAAGCTCGTCTGCTCGACGACGTAAAATACGCAAGGAATATAATGGTTGTAATGTCAAAATCACGCGTAATGCGATCATACGCGATTAGGATGCTGGACACACGAAACCGGGAAGTATAAAGAAAGCGGAGGCTTATTTATACTCAGCTGTGAAGCTACCTGTTATAAAATAAATAAGAGTTAAAACACAATTTGTTCGCCACCAAATCAACCTGCATCGCCTATTGATTGTAGGCAACCTACTTTCAATTCAGCTCAAACTATTAAAATCGATAGTTCTTCAAATAGAAACACTAAGCGCTAGCTGGTAACAAAGGCTGCAGACAGACGCGACGCTTACATCGATGCCACGATCATTTATTATAGATATTCTGCAGATAGAACTGGGTTAAAAACTTAACATTGTATTTCAATAATGATAAAATTAACTTTTACAGGAAAAAAACGACGGAAAACAAACAACAAAACAAATCGACATTCGACTCATTGGTATACTTCAGACGGAACCCTAAAAAGTTCCGCAAACAATTTCCCTTTGTTCAGTGGAGCACAGCGTGAGAAGCCTCGGATACTTTTTAAAGAAAAATGTAGGGTAGTTAAAGAAAAGTTGAAAGTAAATTAATGTAGCTATTTTGAGGGCGGCCGGGACATTCCTGGTCTTTGAAAACAATTCATGTTTCATGGAGCGTAAGCGCAAGGGACTTCGGTGTTCGTTGTAGCGTGATTGACTCGAAATTAAGAAGGTTTTGTTGAACATTCTAACAATGATATTTCTTGGGTATAATTGGGCGTTAGAGACATCCTTCTTTTGTTCGTCCGCTGTGTTGTGATTGTGAAAATTTCTTCTTCAAGCGGGCGCAAGCATGCATCGAACGTAAACGTAAGACTGAGACATAAAATCGCGCCCCGCCCCCATGTCTCTTGCCGCATGCGCAGTTGCAGTGTGTTCGTAATTTTGACTACTACGCAGCCACTCGACACAACTTCAGAGGGGCAAAGTTATTTGACGAGAACTGTACTAGGCCACACTTTTGAGTTGGAATGGAGGAAAAGGGGCCGCGAGAAAAGCCGCGGGCAAAAGTTAACAATAAAACAAAGATTACCACTACCACAAGAATTTAAAATGATATAAGATATGTATTGTTCTATGATAAAATCCTTTTCGTTTGTCGTGTCAATCGTAATTAATATTATAAATGCGAAAGTGAATTTCTTAATTACGCTTTCCCAACTAAATAACTGATCCGATTGTGATGAGTTTTGAGAAAATCTATATTAACGGGAGCGAAGCCGGGCAAAACCTTTTTGTCAAAAACAGAGCTGTGGATATCCATCGTCATGGCATTGTAGGCAGTCTCAGATTAAAAAAATATTCCTTGCAAGGAACCCGTACAATGTCTGAAGCATCTTATCTCTCTGGCACTATGGAGCCAATCTGGAATCTTGCCGAGCCAGTTTAAGAGCTTGGACGGCTTATCAGATACAAAGGCAGGACAGGCGTCCGGGAAAGTACTGACTTTAAGCTTGCAAGAGCTGATTGAAAATTTTAAAGGAGGTTCTTCATTAATTATAGTTTCTTGCCTTAGCAGTACTTGTATTAGTAGAGCCTATCTTTTTTCTATCTTCCGTCGTTAGGATGGCAAGGATTTATGTTTCTATGAAGAAAATCATCTATTTACTCTTAAAGAATGTTGCTTTACCTAGATGTCTAGATATGAAGTTTGTGTGCTTCTAATATTCGTAAATAATGCAAATATAATTTATAATTTTGATAGCGTTTATACCGTTTTCATCCAACGATTCTTCATTGATAAAATCACCACTAAATAAACTTAAAGATTCACTAGAACACTGAACCTTATCACCAGCTTGATTCCGCGCCGTCAGATCGAGTATTCTGATGAGAATAGGAAGTGAAAGAATCGCGACCCTCAGAACCAGTGGTGTTCTATAAATTCTCTAAATCGACCGTGAAAACTTAGGTGAAAATGGGCTGTCAATCTCTACCATCAGGCGGATTAAGAACGCACTTGAATCTCACTTCACCTTTAAGTGATTCAAGACGAGATTTTAACAGAATCGACCGGATGTGGATGTGAACAAGATGATGATGTGACAGAGAGCTAAGCTAGTTTAAAATAGTGTTACGCGCCAGAATTAATGCCGGGTACGTAACTTTAAAAGTTACTACTAGCGCCATCTAGTATCTAGTAGCAGAACTAGTAGAGTCAAGATCCTTCTAGACATTTCGATGCTAGAACATTCTAGAGTTTTCGATATCTGGTTAGTCGGGACCGGTATATACTCTAACTTTCTAGATGTTTCTATACTAAAAGGTTCTGGAATTATCTGCCGACCTATATAAGGCCCGCAGAGCCTGCGACCGGGTGTATTGAATTTGCGATACAAGTGACAACTTCGAGAGTCACGAACCCTAAGCTCGTAGCAATAGCAATAATTTTCACTCACCATATTAACCGCCTCCGGGTATATAGGCTCAGTGATGACGCCCCTCTGCGACGTGACGTACTCCACCATCTCCAGGAGGGCGGCCCTCTTGACTTCCTTCCACTTGAGGTCGGACAGGGGCTCGTCCGCGAAGTCGAACAGCAGGCAGCATTGTTGCAGCTTCTGTACGAAGAGTTGTTCTCGCTCCGCCGCTGGTGCATCTGGGGAAGAAAAAATATTGGATAAGCTTTTGGAAAAGGTTACTTATGGTAGGTACGTCAGACGTCCTTCGGCTGATGATTCGAATGATGTTGAAGAGCCACAACATAGACAATAATCATTTAAAACCTATAATGCCTTTGGTTATCGTGACGAATAAGCAGAATGAAAACAAAAAACGTGTTGCACTGACTCCAAGTCACTTGGGAAATGGGTGGGAAGATGATGATTCATGATATGGAGTTGTCACACAGCCATTTCATGATCATAGTTTGATATCAGAAATTCAGAACCGAGAAAGAAAATAAAAAATGTTACTAAACAATCAGTTTCAATCTGTCACAAGCGTAGGGAAATGAAGGTTTTTGCGACAGTTTGCGATCGACATGCGAATGCGAATGTTGTTCAAAAATTTGTAGAACCTCTGATAATGACAACTTTAATTACCTAATACAATGTTTTAGACAATCTTTCTAATGTAAACAAGAAACTCCTACATCAATGCTCATCAAGAGTAGTCAAGTGCTTTATAATCGTCAATGTTTTTACCAAGGCAACGTTTCATGGTAACAAAGTTCGCAAAGTGCACCTGACAACGAAAACTGACACGCAGTTTAGCTTCCCGTATTGCGTACGAGAAGCTAACCCGCGTGTGAATTTTGTCGATATAGGAACAGCTTGTAATATGTGTTGAAAGAGAAATAGTTGTGCTTAGCTTTGAGTCCTGAATCCCGTCCCTCTGTCCCGACTGGAAGTTAGCCATGTTTCAAATTCACAACACATTACTCGGTCGGAGTCAAACTTTGAAGCGTGGAATAATTTGCTGTCAAACTAGTTCCCAAGCTTTCGGGAACAACTAAATGAATATTGAACTAGGAATTAAAGTGTCTTGTGTTAACCTTACGGAGAGGTGGATCACTCCAAATCTAAGGCTTTCGGTACTAAAAAGACTTCTGTACTGGGAGTTGGCTATTCAAATCTGTTTAGTAAACCACTCAGCATGCATTAGACTGAATAGCAGATCTGATCAGACTTCTACAAGTCTGAAAAAGATGTTTGCGTTTGACCACATGATGGAAAATGATGATGTGATCGATGAAGAAGCATGATTGCGTAGAAGTAACCTATTCACTTTTGACTTAAACCCCCAGGTTGTGTAATAGCTATAAGGAATAACACAGACTCTGGCAATCTATTCCTGACCTGTAAACAGAGTGAAAGTAATCCCAAAACGTTTTGTTCTGTGGTCGAGTGCTGCTTACCGTCTTTAATCCGTTTAGCGTTTACTTTTACTGATAGCCAACTCAAAAACTTGTTTCTTTACTTCAAGGAATTCATGGTTTAAGGATTTGCAGACGCTCTGAACTGCCTGTCCAAAAGCAATGTGGAAATAACCCGAAAAATACAAGGGATAAGCACAAAACGAAGACACTCTACTTGCGGGTCTGACTAAATCATTCAGAGATTTACGACTCAATATTCAAGCAAAAAGGACAATTGTTTAAACAAAGAGACAGTTCCGCCAACAATTCAGTGCTTCGTTTCGTAATAAATTTGTCACCAGTCCCAGACACCCTTCTAAGTTCCAAGGGGGCCGGTGAGTTATGTCCTAAATGCGTGCCCCACAGAAACAAAAGGGGACATTTTAAATAGCTGACGAAAACTTGGCGCGTAAGCAGTGGATAAAGAGAAATGCTAGTAAAAAAGCTCGATTTTTTTCAACCATCGCGTCGACGCCCATTTTTGTGGATGTCACATAGAGGCGGAATCCTCAGAATAGCGTGGCGTCTTTCGCCTCTTCAAGTAGGGTATAAGAAAGTCTTTTGAGTAGTAATCCCGACTAATGCTTTGAATTCAAGAGCTTAAGCAGATTTCGAGTTCGGTTTTTTTTTTGCAATTATTTTGTCATGAAAACTTCCATTGGATCAGGGTTACCTATTAGTAAAAAACAGGAGAAAACCAAAAAAACTTGGTTGCTTTAGTAGAAGTGTTTAAGTTAAAATGTAGTATCGGCTTGCTTATCTTAGTTTTTTCAGGGTCACGATATCAGCATGAGGTCATGTATGTCAACAGACTAATGTCGTATTCAGTAAGCAGCATTTATCCCGGTTCAGCTGAATCCAGTTTGACTGGAAGCCTACCTGTAGTTGAGAAAAGGCTAGGCAGATGATGAGTGTTCATCCCGGTTCACATGTAGGTAAAACTCGTACTTTAACGATGAAACAAGCCAGCCATTTAGCTTTGTTTAGGTATATGATAATGTTGGAGAAATTTTACAACCATGAGTTGTAAAAAACGCTGTTAAACGCCGCACCCAAGCTGACATATAAACAAACACGTTTCCAAATGACAAAAACATTATCGCTTAGTAGCAGTATCAAAGTCCCATGGAGATATTCTATAAACAAAGTGTTCATGATGATGTTGATGAGTTCAAACAGCTCGCAGGAATAGGCAAATGACCTCGTGGCGCTAATTTCGTTCATTAGCACAGTTAGCGTAAAACAAAAAGGCCGGTTGGTGGCAATTAGGCAGTTCCATATATCATGAGTTCGAAAATCGTTCTGCATGATTTTTCATTAGTTGTGGTGCAAGGCGCGAGGACGTCGCAGCGTTTCCCATGGCACACATACAGCACGGGGCCGGCCGCTGGCCGCCGATGGGTCGATATATTTCTGCGGCGTTTTCGCCATTTCTCCCACGTCTATACTACATGTACGCATAAGATAGTCAATCACTAGTTTCACTAGCTTCAGTGATTCAGCCACATTGTTTCGGTCGGCGAGGCTGATTAAGACTCTTCAAGGCTGGCAGTGACGAGGTGTGGGCGACTACTTTGTAGTTATCGCTACTACAGCGTAGTTTATCTGCGTCGTACATGATAGTGTATAGAAAACGTCTTCTTCGACGCAGTTTCGCTAACGTTTACTTCATCAGTAGCTGGGTATATGCTACAAATAGATACTGCTATTTCACACGCGGATGTCGAAAATTAGCCAAACATTGGAGGTGGTTTGTAAACAGAGATTAGGAGCTTTCTGGATTCGCAGCATTTGATGTCCATTATCTGCAAAGCTAACACGGGTGCATTGTTGATATTACCGACGAACCTTTCAGCGGAGGGAGCTGCACCATCAAACTTTCCTTATCGGCATTCGGTATCTGGGGGCGCTCGGGCGAGACGGCGGCCGCGGCGGGGGGCGGCGGGCTGCGCGCGTCCGGCGGCGACGGCGCCTTCTGCGGCGGGCCCTGGCCCTCCATGCCGGACCCGGCGAACAGCGCGAACCGGAAAGCGCGCGCGACGTCCGACACGCTTTCGGAGCGCTTGGTGGCCGCTTGGCTGGCGACGAGGTCGAGGCCCGAGTGGAACGACGGAGACTTTGGGATTCCCAGCGGCGAGACGGCGCGGCGCGGTTTACTCTCAGCGGCAGCGAACATCGCGCGAGAGGGCGCGCGCGCGGCCGGCCCGGCGTGGACCATCGCTTGCGGCGGCCGGCAGCGGCATCCGAGCGGAGGCCCGGCGGCGCCGGGACCGGTGCGAGCTGCGGGGGCGCCCGGACTGCCACGCGCCGCGCTCCGCCGCGACTCCGACTGGCGGCGCCGCCGTGCGCGCGCACCCCGCCGCACCCCGCCAGCCCCAGCCGCTCTATACAACCTCGCCGAAGCTAGGGCTGCTACGTCACAACACACACCATTTACATAATGTCTACATGAACTGTTACTGCAATACAATAGCTCCTACACACTAGAGCGCGTCTCAATAGCTGATTGCGTCTGTGACTGGAGCACTCTCGTAATGGAGTAACAGCAGTTCCGGGAAGCGACGCAGCGCGCGCGGCGTAATGACGCAGCTTCGAATTACATTGTGGCAGCCCTGTAGATATTACGACGATTTCACAAGTAGAGGAGGTCGGGGGTCGCGATCGCGTCGCTATAAGGAACAGTAAACAAATGGACTGTAGGTGCCGCGATAATCAAATGCGTAATATTATAAACAGTACCAATAAGTACCGATCAATATAATATTATTAATATTCATATTATGCAAGTAAACATTAATCAGCTGTGAGGTCGTTATCTTGAATGATAACCGTTCGAACGTTCGGCTAATTAGAAAAAAAAACACTTGACAAGATAGGCGCCATAAACATTTTGCGCCAATAAGCATTCGCAGCCAATAACCGAGCGGGCGATAAATTATAAATTGCGAGTAACGACCGTATGCAGACGGCGACATTTTTCTGGGAAAGAAGAAGAATAACAAGGGGTACACAAGGGTAAGTTTGTTTGGGTGAACCGCGAGGCCGCCATCCCCTGACTGCGGGGGAGGGGGTGTATCCCTGTGCCAGACTAGTGCGCTCTCCCCTGCACCATCGATCGTTTAATTGACTTTAATTCGTCTGACTCATTTCCTGGATTCACGCCGAGAAAGTGCTTTGGTTAAATTAGAAACAAGATTAAATTAAATTGCTTTCAAGATAAAATCGTCGTCCTAATTGGAACTTCATTTGAAGTGAACTCAAACCTAATGATTCATGTTGACTTCATATCCAGTAACCTGGAATCCGGTAAGCAGGTCGACATTCTGTATTTTGATTTCCGGAAGGCGTTCGACAAAGTGGACAACGATGTGCTTTTGGCAAAGTTAGGGGCTACGGGCTTCTCATCCGGCCTTCTTAACTTCTTCGCCGACTACCTACGGGATCGCAAACAGTTCGTCCGGCATGGCTGCTTTGAGTCGAAGTCTTATTACACTCGCTCGGGCGTGAGTCAGGGATCCGTATTGGGGCCGCCTCTGTTTCTGATCATGATCAATGACCTAATTTGTAAGATTAGATTCGCAAAATGTCTACTATATGCCGATGATCTAAAACTAGCTGCGCAGATCAAAACAGAGGCGGATTGCGAACTCCTACAAAAAGATATCAATACCGTCTATGAGTGGAGCATTGCGAACAAGTTGTTGTTTAATATTAGTAAATGCAGCGTTATGACTTATGGTCGAGGGTTGAGACCAATCAAATACGATTACAATTTGGGGGGTACAGTGATCACTCGTGTCACCAGCGTTAAAGACTTAGGAGTGACTTTCGACCGCAGTCTGACATTTAGAGACCACGTGTTTGCCCTTGCAAAGGAATCCTTCAGGCGTCTGGGATTTGTCTTGAGGAACTGTCGTGACTTTCGCAATCCCAGGATTATTAAACTTCTGTACACCACTTTGGTTCGGAGTAAACTCGAGTCCAGCGCCTGTGTCTGGCATCCACATACTGCGTCTCAGACACTGATGCTTGAGAAAGTTCAGAAAACCTTCCTGAGATTCTTGTATCAAAGGCTGTACCATTTCTTTCCATTCATGTACCCAACCAATTATCTTCTAGGGGTATTGGGCTTCAATTCGTTGGAGGTAAGAAGAGGCTTTGATCAGCTCACAATGGCCTGTAAAACCCTAAGCGGTCGTATTGACTGCCCGGAGCTCCACGGACTTTTCTGCCGCCTATTTGTGCCCGACAAATACCTTGGCCACCGTCAAAGCCGCCGTCATAATCTGTTCGCACTACCGCCATCTAGATCTGTTGCTAGAGCTGAATCCCCAGTATGTCGAACCCTAAGGATGCTAAACGCCCTCCTGACTGCCAACCCTGAATGTGATGTGTTTGCTGATGAATGGATGAAAATAATGCGGGCTTGTCTGGTGTTCTGTGAGAGGCAATATGCGAGGGTGTCCACTGTTACATGCTAGTTTATGTTACTTTGTGATGTATTTAATTTATTTAACCATTTACTCAAATAATTGTTAATAATTTTATCCAAGAATTGAATATCTTTGAATTTAATTTTGTACCGTATGTTATTGGAATGCTTATTTAATTTTAATTTTTATAATTCTATGTTAATTAATGTAATTGGACCTGTGCCGTTTTAATTAACTATAAATAAATAAATAAAAAAAAATAAAATAAGTGTCCAAAAAATATCTTTCTTGTCTTTCAATTAAACTGTTAATATCTAAAACCTTTTAAGTAATCACCATTGAAACAGCTCCTAATTCATAGACTCGTTACAAGATAAAGCGGGGATTCAGATCTCGGGAACGGAAGTACCCAAGATTGCAGAGAAAATTTATGTTTCCACTGGGTGCAATTTTCGTTCAATACCGCGGTCGTCGAAAGCGTTCGGAATCGGTTTATAACATTAAAAGCTTTAGAGCTATTATGGACTAAGGGCTTTGTTATGGATAGCTGATTACTGAGAAATAAAGAAAGAAGAAGTGTTTGCGATGGCACCATTTCTGCCCAAAAACTTGAGAGAATTAATTTTGGTTGTATAGAAGCAAATTCGAAGAGGTCTAAGTCCATCAGCTGGCAACGAATGACCACTATGTCGATACCTGAAGTATCAGTTTAACGTAAGGGACATTTACCCAAAATGCCAAAATGAACCTTACAGCGATTTCTTCAAGTGGCATTTTGTCAAAAATTCTAAAATGTCGCTTACGTCAATCTTCTAGTTAAGCTTCTGGTATCGATGTATGTTAGAAAATACTTTCTTGGAATGTAAAACTACAGTAGATTCTAAAAAAATAGATAATACTAAACTTAGGCCTTAGTGCGATTTTTTAAATGCACTCGGTCGTGTTCAGGTACCTACAAGTATGTCTATATCGGTCCAATTCATAGAAAAAAAAGTGGTTATGTCCTTTATTGTCACCCGATGGCGCCTATCCAGTTTCTAAACAAATTGATGTTTACGTTAACCCGATCGAGTACATACTGGGTAATTTTTTTTCCAGTGCGCAAACTTTAAGAACCACTTCTGCACTTTCACCAAGAAAGCCATAGTCAATTCCTAAAAAAAAAATTGAGTCTCCCATACAAATTGTGGTCAGTTGATGACAATTTTGTATGGGAAGTTCAAATTTTTTTCAAGCTCAAAGTTTGCGCACTGGAAAAAAAGTTATCCAGTATAAAAAATCAGGCCATCAAACACTAACGCTTGCCAACCCTACTAGCACCAACCCTTATTTTCTCAAGTTTCGTGGAAATGAAGTAAAAACTCAAATCCATTTTCTCAGTGCAATATATTACTTTCCTTCCGACTAGCCCCTTCACCAAATTAGGAAAGAACTCCCGTTAGGGTGGCTATACGATACGTAGGGATATAAGCTTTGTCGTTTATGCATCATCACGCCTTTCCTCATATGGGGTGGGGCATACAAAGGGCTATCATTACAGGCTATGGCTATACAAATTGTTGAGTATCGAAGCTGTTTATATGTAGTCCGGAAGTCGATCGATTGTTTGCGTTTAATATAGCAGTAGTATTCTCTCCTTCTTGGTTAACAATGAAGTACTACTACGCTAATTTCATTAAACTATCCTTATTCGTAACTAGGTTAGGTTTCCATAGCAATAAAAACAATCTGCGTAGTCTTTTCCCTATTTGGGGTTGGCCTCCAGTCCAAGCGCGTTCAGCTGAATACCATAACATACATTAAGCGACTGCCCAACTGACCTGCAGTGCGATTCTGTAAACATGTCGTAGTGAACCCTTGGGCGCTGCGCACGACGGGTAATTTGTCAAATCATACAAATAAGATGGAATGACAGCGCTCTTGTCGTTCACTCCGCCTAGGTGAACACCGTGAGATGTCGACAGAATCGACCGGCTGATCTCCACAACCCAGTCACTGGTTGGTGAGTTTCCAAAGAACTGCTGGTCCCTGACCAGTTAAACGGGGGCGAGGCAATTTTCACTATCCGTGCACCAATCCAGTATATATTTTTTGTTTCACAGCAGTCCGGAGTCTTTTGCGATTTTTTTCTTATGAACCATTCCTTTATAAAATATTGGTAATAAGGAAGACTGGTAGAAGAGTTGGAGTATATATGTCGCAGCCAATTAGCTTAATCAGCCGTTTAATTAGTTGCCTAGCCTTTTCATTTAAATGTGTCGATTTTTTAGCGTCTTAAGTGACATCTTTTGTTCAATATCGTTTAATGACTTGCCCATGACACTTATGTCGCTGATTAGACGGCACAGTTCAATGAAAAGGTTAGACTTTTAATGAAACGGCTGATTCAGCTAGATGGCTGCGACATATACAAGTCCAAAACAGCCCCTTATTCACCATGGTAGCTAAGTGCTGATTTAGCGAGGAAATCAAGCGGAAGGGTCGCGGGAACCCGAAAATTTGCTTTCATAAGCGGTGCCGCTGGATAATTTACATTGACAGCAAGCCTCGATATGGACACCTTTTTCTTTGATACAAAAAGAAATGGCTTTTACAAGTTTGCTGTGAGGAAAATGAAAGTGAAGTAGAGACTTGGGTATCAGACTGACACAGTGACAAATCACAAGAAAAATGCTAAAATGAGTACAGTTCTCGTCAAATAACTTTGCCCCTCTGAAGTTAGCCATTTGCAAAGATCGCGCAGGTGCAGTCACGTAGACGGGAGTAAGCGGGACGCAAGTATGCATCGAACGTAAACGAGCGACTGAGACATAAAATCGCGCCGCCATAATCCCCGGCCCCATGTCTCTTGCGCATGCGCAGTTGCAGTTTGTTCGTAATTTTGACTACTACGCAGCCACTCGTAGCCAACTTCAGAGGGGCATAGTTATTTAACGAGAACTGTAACATAAACATTATTTAAACATTATTTAATAAAACATATAATGGAACGTTCCATACACCAACATTAATGATATCTTACGGCATTTTTCTTCGTTCCAATATGGCGCCTGGCCCAATTTTTATTGCTAGCCGTTAAGGCGAGCCTGACTTGAGCGCGTAGGCATCTAACGCTTACCCCAGGCCCCGCAAGGAGTAGCAATACGTAATAAGTTACGATGCGCGGGAGACGCGCGCACCAAGCGCACCGCTCGCTCATGAGTTCACGGACTCGGGTAGGTACTAAGTTCCGTCACAGGATAAAGTAATGCAGTAGATCAACTTGAATTGATTAGTATAAGTTTATTTTGTTTTATTTTTCTATTAAGTATTTTTTAAGGTTATAGATGGATTAAGTACGTATTGTACAAACTTGAATCCAATTACTAATCATTAAAAATCAGTAATAATACTTATTTATTTTAGAGTATATGGTGGATTTAAAATCTGACTGACACGAAAATTATGAATACGAGTACGATACAAAAATACGCGTCGCGCGCTATTTGGCTTTGGTGCGATACCTTCGTAAAAATCAAGTAGTAGGTAGGCACACTTACTTTAGGAAAATTATGTTACAATTCTTGAATATTATAATTCAAGAAAGCTTAGAAGTATAAATGGTTTGGAATTTGCCTAGATGCTATTTAAAAAAAAACAAAAACGTTTTTATATTTTTTAATCAAATAGTTAACATAATAAAAGTTACCAATGCAACTGGCTAAAATTCGTTGAACTGTAGCTGTCTCGGTTTGCATGGACCTAGCTGAGTAGATTGACACGGAATATGGTCCTTGGATTTGCTTGGACCTGGCTGCACAGGCTTATCATTAACATTTTCTTTCAATATTATGTCTCGTATTGGCATACCGCGATTTTGGCGCGGATCCACAATCTCTGGCAATATACATTTCAAATAAAAATCTATAATTTTTTTCTCCATATGCACCCGCCAAAATTCGTCATCTCTTGAAATATTTTCTACTACTAGTTTTCACCGAACCATATTCCAAAAATGCATTGGTTCCTTTCTGTTACATGAAGTTGACCCTGCACTTGGTAATACCAATTACTTTTTTTGTTTATAACCCTGGTATATTTTATTCTATCGAATTTAAATATATGTATTTTACTTTCTTCAATAGCAGCATTTCCCTTTTCTAAATGCCGTTATTGGACATTTAATTTCAACAATGGTGTCGTTCCCAACTATACCGTCGGGGGTAACCCCAATAAATGAGTATTATTTTGGAGACAAGTCACGCCCTTCCGCATGCTCTATTGCCCTGTAACGCAAATTTTGATTTTGATTTGTTGGTAATTAACAAGTAAAATTTTAAAAACTTACAAAATATCCCTGTTCAATAAAGATAACGGAGCTACAGTGCCAAAGACAGATACACAGGCACACAGACGCACGTACACAGAAACATAGATAGCAAACCGTTATAAATAAATAGGATAGAATTGTAATATGGTGTGTGTTTAATTTCTTTATGTATTTTATGGTGTTACAATAATGATAATGAGATACTACTTTATTCAAATCTATACTAAATAATATTATAAAGTGGAAGTGCGCTAAGTGCGCTGTGGTAATAGCTAATTATACGTAAGTACCATGTACTACAAAGATATTGTTTTTCATTCGATCTAAAAAAAGTCCGCGACGTTACACCTATATCTATCTCTTATAAATATGCCACACTAAGGCATTTTATGTCAAATAATTTATTTAAAAATTAAAGGTGGTTTTTCAGCATTAATATTAGGCAGGCATATTAATCCTTACTAGCAAAAGTTACTTCATTATCAAGATAATTTTATGAAGATAAACTTTGTCTTTTACAGCATGTTATTTGAACTCACCGTTTAGGAGATAATGTAAAATTAAAATAATTCAACAATATTATTAAATCGAACGGGCGGTGCGCGAGACGCGGCCACCAAACGAGAACGCGTCGAGCCTGCGTGACTGCGTGCGACGCGGTGCAAGAAATTCTTTTTTGTATTATGATTATGAATTTATGATAGTTACATTCATGGGGAAGGCTGTACGGCTATACGGGAACGGGAATTCCTACGGGAATGAAGAGTTCCGTTACCTGTCTCCGAAGTTCTTCATCAGATCTTCACCAAATTGAAATGGGATCAGTCCGGGAAGATACACTTACAAAAAAAATAGAATCATCAAAATCGATTGACAATTGGCGAAAATATCGCTGAGCAAACATACAACAAAAAAAAACAGTCGATTTGAGAACCTCTTCTTTTTTGGAAGTCGGTTAATAATATACAATACAATAGTCAATTAAAAACAGTTTAGTGTATGTAATTTATAATTTCTATACATTTTTCCTCTTGCCAATAAACACCGATAAAGTAACGCATTGGATTGGAAAAACTATCCAAACTGACCACATAGTTTTTTGTATGTCTTGTCATAACTTGATACATTGTTAGTAATTAGTAAGAGGATGGACTCTAGTGTACAGCGCATAAATGAGCTGGTCCGGTAGCCTAAACGTTACCAAAAGTATGTTATTATAATCTTTTCATAGGAAATGGTCATACTGTAACACTTTTACACTATGGCACGCGACTCACGAGTGCGCTGCGCGTATTGTTTGGCATAGACGATACCTACACAAACGTTGCGGACACCATAAATATTATTATTTGTTGTGTTGTGGTGGCTGTGAGTAGGTACCCACCTTGCGTATAACTACACTTATATTTCTTCTCTACATGAACACCACAACATTATTGCACCGATATTCAACTCTCATGTAGGAAATACGAGCTATTATTTTTGCATTTGTTTAGGAGTAAGATAAGTGAAAACGGACATTTCTAATAAATAACAAATATTATAAGACTTATACAAACTCTCCGAAACCATCAAGACTAACGTAGCGGGGTGAACTACCTATTTGACATTTGAAAACAGTAAATCATTGTATCATGTGCGCGCGAGGTGGCTTTATGCACTCTGAAATAGGGTTCAAATTCAATTGTTTTACATACTCGATGCGGTTGGTAAATCTATTCCGCGCGAAAACTAAACCACTAAAGCGCACGTCTTTATGCGTACTGAAATAAGGTTTAAATTAAACTGTTTACACACATGTTTGCGGTGTGGAAATTTATCTGTTTCGTGTCGGTACTAACCTAGTTAGTAAAGTAAATTATGTATATACCTATATACTTTTTTGTTTATTCAGCCAAAGTTTATAAAAAAAGTAGTCACCGCTGCAACGAAGAGCCGTGACAACTTTTTTTTCCCCCATTTTTTTTTACAAAATTATAGCTACATCTAATAAAAACTAACTATATTACAACTGTTTGAACACTAAATTGTATGCAAGTATTATTATTTAACCACTCGACACGTGAAAATTCCAAAATAAAAAATAAATCTTACGTAAATAAACATAAACATTAAATTCGCGGCACACTGGTGTGCCGGCAGTGCTAGAGCGGTAATCAATTTAGGCTTAGCCAGTAACAGAACTTAGCGGGGGTGGCGGGATCGCAAAAATTTGGCACACGTCCGACCTCCAACACGTTCCGCTCGGGACTAAATGACACGGGGCGCGCTCATGAAACGACAAAATCACTTGATTTTGGAATTAGTGGGATACGTATTTTCATATTTCACATTATGACGGCCGATTTATATCACATTTTTTACGACCTTTATTGTGGTATAAGTTTTATTACTCAAAACCTTATATAACTCAAATGAAATGATAATTACATCTTGATTTTGACTTGTCTTTGCGATTTAATTGGATGCAGTAAAGTGCAAGTAATCGTGTATCGCACGGCCGAAATCGCAAGATCGAAGTGTGAAATATGTAATATATTTTTTTCAAAATTTAAATCCGTGTTGTTTACGAATAAAACACAATTTTACACAATGCAAAACAACGTTTTTCCGGAAAGCCTGGCCTTAAGTCCTAGTCCTGAACGAAGTTCATAAAACAAAAATAAATGCTACATTTAGAGCAATGATGTGATTTAGAAGTATGTCAAGGTTTTCGTTATATCTGACAGTTTGTTTGTAAGCGAGAGAACTGACAAACAGCCTGACTCGGAATCGGAACAAATATCTGGAGGTCAGACTTATTTGTCCCAACTTTCAATGCGGAAACAGAAAACAGGGGAACCACTCTAAATGGATTACTCTCAATGGGATCGGCTTTGATTTTACAATTCCAGGCATAAACAATATTATTCCAGATTCTGCCGTCTTACAGTTTTCAAGAGTATCGTTCATCCTTATTTAGGAGTATTTTACGGACTCATGTGTTAGAAAATAATTGTTTAGTCAATCAACGACGTCAACCATGTATTGTCTCGTCATAAGTCCTAACAACCTAAGGCGCTGGACACACAGAAAAGACGTAAGGACAGGGCGCGGACACGACGCTTACTCGCCTGCGCCCTTTTGTAAAACATACAGAAAGGACGGGCACGGGCGCGAGCGGACGAGGGATGCACGAGAACGGGGATGCGGGGGGTGTGAGCGCGGGTGCAGGGACTCACGCGTCGCTGTCACACAATTACACTACCACAATTAACCACGTCACGTCCGTGCCTCGTCTTTTCTATATGTTTTAAAAAGTCGCGACGGCGCCCCGTCTGTGCCCAGCCCGCGCGCCCCCGTCCTCGTCTTACGTCTTGTCTGTGTGTCCAGCGACTAAGCATTTCCCGAAGCCGAAACCAAAATCCAATCCTCGGACTTCCGAATTAAATCTACCACTGCGAATACCCTCGGGTTTCCAGCTTGTCTTAATAGCAAAGCAACGGATGCCACACACAGATCCGCTACAACTAGTCGTAAATCTGCTGCTGTTAGAAACAGAAAACGCCATAAAAATAAAAAAATAAAGGTTTTAAGCTAGGACAGACACTTCAAGGTCAGCCTAATTTAGATAACAGCGGAGATTAGTCCGTCACTGATGAAATTAGTGAGATTAGCTACTCGGTGCCGATGACCTGTGCCCTAATTAATGGTTTTAATTAGCTATCGCTGGACCTTTACAGGATCGACTCGCTTCAAAGTGCTGGCAAACATAAGAGTATACATACATAATATATTATCATGTTTTATAAATCGAAGAGGTGGCCAGGAACACATGCGTAAATTTATAAATGGAGTGCTCATAAATCCATCGACGAAAAAGTTAATTTGGCATTTTTATTGCATGTATAATAAGAACAACTTCTTCTTCTTCTTCTAATAGGTTAATCAATATGATATAAAACTAGCTGCCGCCCGCGTGAATGTCAATAATTATCCCAAGGGAACATACTCCCGGGATAAAAAGTATCCTATGTATTATTCCAGACTATAATCTACCTCTGTGCCAAATTTCATCAAGATCCATTCAGCAGTTTTCGCGTGAAAGATTAACAAACATACATCCATCCATCCTCACATACTTTCGCATTTATAATATTAGTAGGATAGTAGGATTCTTCCGTTACTGAGTGACTGACAGATAACGCACAGCCGAAACTACTGGTCGTAGAAAGGTGAAATTTGGCATGTAGGTTCCTTGGGGAGTGTAGGGGAGCACTAAGAAAGTATTTCCCGAAATTCTTAAGGAAACGGGAAAAACGGGATACCGTACGAAATCGAAGGAAAAATCTAGTCCTATGTAAGGTTTTAAACATAAGGGCTGCATGCATTGTAACTGCACGTCAACTATAAAATTCCAATTTGGATGAGGTTTTTGTACAGTTGACATAACTGCATAGAAACTGCGCAGTCTATAACATCATAAAATATAAAATATATACGGAAAAGATTTCAAGCCACTTTCTTTAGAAAAGTTCATATTACCAAACAAGCAATTATGACAGAGATAAGATAAGAGTTTATAATGATTCGTTATTGTTTCGAAGGGTTTTAACCCTTCGAAACACTTTACATTAATCGCTTCATTTTCTCATTACTCCATGTCCAAACCCTCCACAGACAGCCCAAAGCATGTACAACTACATACTTACAAACATGTCGTATCATCGGAACCCATGTACAGCATGTCAGGTGATATATTAGCAGTTATGTCTGCTATACAAAACACTCTATTTGCTCTCTACTCCGTGTCCAAACCCTCCACAGACAGCCCGAAGCACGTATTCTACATACATACAAACATGTCGTATCATCGGAACCCATGTACAGCGGTGTCGGGTGATATACTAGCAGTTATGTGCCTTAGAGCACTCAAGTTTAATTAGCACTGGAAACGTTTGATAGAATTAATTACAAGTAGAACAGATTTCAGGGACGCCAAGTCCTTTGACACGATACGCAATCAATACGTTATCTGTGAAGTGGTTATAGTTGAAACAATGGCGCATAATTATTATAGCGGGAGACATACACATACAAAATGAAGCTTTAAGTTTTCCTTAGCTAAAAATGATTGTTTACGAGCTTCTGCGCGGGCTTCGCTCGCGCTAAAATAGATTTTCGCAATCAACTGTTGGGTCCCATCTAGTTCTTTACCAAAATTCATAAAAACATATTTAGCGTAACAAACAAATAAATAAAAAACTTTTTTACTTAGGATATGTAAAAGGTAATATCTGGTGTAAACGTGATAGAAAGCTGAACTATGGTAAAGTGTCATATAGTAGACTGCTTTTTGTCCCGGAAAAATAGACCGTTCTTGTGTCAAAGGCCACGGAAGTAAAGCCAACAAAAGCTAATATTTTATAAGTATTTAGGTCAAATATAAAATAAAACAGTTCGACTGACACGCGCAGAAGCTATAAAGTGCGGTTTTATAGTATCGAACAGGCAAAATAAGCTAAGATTTCCGGGTCACACGAGCTCGCCGATTCATGCGCTACACGTCGACCTAATTTCTTGATGATGTCTCAGGATATGGCAGTTAAAGTGCGTTCTATGCGGCGTGGCGTGAGGAGACCTTGTTACTATGTGCATTCATCGCCTGAAGTGAGTAGCGTTTGAATAGAAGTAGATAGAATATACTTTATTGCACACTATTACACAAACTTAGTTCTATGCATGGGTACTATGGCGGTCTTATCACTGACAACGATATCTACCAGACAGAAAGAACTTGAAATGCAACGTGTAACAGAATAAACGCAATACCTCTTAAGGGGTCATTACTCATCATTATGAACAACTTTTACTATGGGACCAACACTGAAATATAATAATGAAATAAAAAATCGACTGGCCCATACATTTCTATGCGCTCAACATGTACTGAACAGCTGTCTTTTTTTTCTCGATTTCTGGGAACAATCTTGCTTTTAAGGAAGTTCATAGCTTCTGAACTAGTAATCAAACAGTACTATCTCTATCTAACCGTAAGGGATTTCAGAAGAGATCGTGCATTACCAAGTTCCTGACTGAGTCTTGAAATAAATTCAATTTAGAAGTTTAGAGGACATGTTTCGGTTAAATATTCATGTTAATGAACCCCTTAGAAGCAGGGTTTATTCTAATTCAATGGGGATCTTACCCAAGGGGTCCCAGAAGGCTTAAATAAGGAATACGATTACTGACATGATATCAAGAGGGATGCTAAGATTACATGAAGTTAACGATGATGGTAGAATAATGACGGTAATGCAAGATCATTCAAGTCAAGTTGGCTTCAAAGGTTATGTACAAAAAATAAAATCCCACATCAACAACATTATTAGATTTAAATACCAAACAAAACGAATCGTAAAGGGCAACTTAATTAAACCACACAATCACAATGATTTGTCTTAGTTAATAACCGCAAAATTCAACAAAACCACAAGCAAAATCCAAAAAGGGGCAAAAACAAACCCGCCTAATAGGTCCCCTGGTCGTTATTAGGTCATTTTCGTCGCATTCTACGTCACAAATGACGCACAAAGCGCTCGTTGGCGAGAATTAGGACGATGTCTCTGAAGGAGCATTCACGATGGAGGCTCGCTTGCAGCGGTGAAAACCGACGGAAACGGCACACGGCCACAAAGGGATGCCAAGCAAAAAGCATAGGACACATGCCACTTTATACGGCGCTTAGCGTGAAAAGCGCTTAAGGTGCTTAGGGATTCCTTCAGTCTTGCTGGGGAATAGGCGGCTTATTACTGCCTGTTTCACTTTGTCCTTCGTCTCTTAACTGCGTTATTAGCTTACAGTCATTGTAAGCTAATAACGCAGTTAAGAGACGAAGGTTTAACGTCATATATCATAGGCAATTGACAAGTCTTTGATGTTAAAGTATGGCCCAAGTAGCGTGCTTGAAGAACTCCGAAGCTAGCGTTGAAGTTCTAAATTAGAAGAAAAGGTGTTGCTTACAAAACATAATACCAGAGCGAAATAACAAATTAAAAGATCGATTATTATACTTGCACAAAGGCAAAAATAAACACCGCGAGTCGAGTATAAAAAGACTCGTCGATCAATTAGCGTTAGGGTTATAATTGCGAACTTTAACAATCACCTATTGTGTTGTTTTAACGACGAGCAATGTACAGTTACGAGTAATAATGAGATATATTATTTCCTGTTAACAGTTTCTTTTACGTAATCAATTAAAATTGTGAGATATGATATGATGCACATACAGATGCACAACATAGTATTTCCAAAATCATGTCATTTTAGTTTCCTCCTACCCTCCAGGAAGGAGGCCTGTATCATAACGTACATCGGAATGGTCTATTCTATACTGATTATGATCCCAATGGAATCTTTTGAAAAAAAAAAAAATACTTACTAGTAAAAATACTTAATACTTACTTGTAGTTTTTAAAAATGTTTGTAATACTTCCATACATATAAATTTGTTACTCCGTTTCTTATTTTATAATTATGTTAATTCAGTATTGTTTATTTACACTTTAAGTACAATAGTGGTAAATGTGCGGACTTAATGCAACAAGGCATTCTTTCAGGCCTTCATTCTTCATTATTATTGACAGTAGGTACGATTATGTAGGTCTCATGTTACCACAAACTACGTGCAGGTAGAGGAATTTGTAAAGTGACTAGTGTAGAGTGCCCAGCAATGAAATACAATTGGAATTTGCAGATATTCTTTTTAGAAGTTGTAAAGGAGAGAGACGCCAGAGGCGCTAAGAAAAGTTTTGGTAAATTTGAACCCCTTTTTGACCTCCACAGTGCTAAGTCAAAATATAAGTCTTATCACTACCTACAAAAGTGTCAAGCAAGACACTAGTATATGGTATTTAAAATGATATCGATCTCCACAACCTTGTACAAATCAAATATGGTAGTTTCCACAGTGCGTTTACAGGCGTCAATTATTTTGCCATCTGCGTCTTACAAGCAAACCAATGGCGAGTCACAACGATTACTGTCATTTGCTTTGAAAAAAAAAACAATGATACCATCGAGACGTTGTTGAACTAAATTGCTTTGTATTCGAACGTGAGACGATTCTGCGTTTTTTTTTCAATGCAAGTCATAGCTGGGTATTAAAAGGGTGTGTTTATGAAATAATTATAGGATTTTTATGTTGCTGAGGGCAGCGAAGATTTTAATGATGTAGTCTTCTTAAGTAATGGTGTACTTATAATTTCTTAATTATGTACTTCTGAGGTGTTTAGGGTTTATTGCGCCATTTCGTTTCATTAGATAGGTACATTTCGTCCTATTAGAAACGGAGGCGTTTTAAGTTTATTTGTACTAGGTAAGTGTTTGTGAATTTATCTTATTACGGATTAATAAAGCCCTGCAAATAACACTGTCGCTCAGCACTCCATTGTTTGTCTCTAAAAGCTTGTGACGACACATGTTTACCGTACAAGAGATTTAACGTCAGGTGACGCAGAGCGGCGGAGCCCTACCCAGCTCAATTACTAAGAACACCTAACTGAATCATTAGGTAACGGTACATACACGCTACCTACACCACGTGTGACACCCACGACACCGTTCGTAGGTAGGTATACAAACTTTCAACCCTCACCCTTGAATTTTGAATCGATGTTAAAGGATTGAAAACTTTTATTTTTCGTACTATATTTTCACCCCTTTCATCTCGCAGAAAAAGCTAGCATTTTTCCGTGATAAAAGTAGCCGACGATATTTAGCGAGTCTAGCTTTTACCAGTGAAAGAATTTTCCTTAATTGAGTACCTAGTTCTTACAGAGATTACTCTTAACAACAATTTACCCTATTTAAAATATTAATTAACATTAAAATTAGCAAAGTGCTAATAGAGGAACATGTATGATAGTGAATTTGCGAGTGACAAGCAACACCCAGCCGCAGAAGAAAAATTGAATTGGAATTTAAAAAATATTTAAAATGTATAGCAACACATGGCAACTAAGAAAAGACAAGAGGGTTGAAAAAATGGTGGGTTCCACAGCAAGTTTCGTCATCATCATTTCAGCCGAAAGACATCTACTGCTGGACTTAGGCCATCGCCACAACAACCGCTCCTGTGCGTCTCGCATCCATCGGCTACCAGCGACCCTCACCAGGTCATCAGTCCACCTTGTGAGATGCCTTCCAACGGACGTCTTCACAGTAAGTTTACATGCGTCAATTATTATTTTTTGACATCTGCGTTATAAAGACACATTAACTGAATCAGCAGTCACAAGGGGCTTAAAAATCAAAGATAGTAGTGCTCTACACCGAATTTACATGTCTCAATTAACTTGTTCAGGTCCCAGGGGGTCTACTCTCCTGCCAGAGTTGCGGACTATGTTCGAAAGAGTTACCGCGGCTCTGGAAAGCAAGGGCACTAGGAGGAGCACGGATGGGTTTTAGTCAGTAAGAGTCTGACACTCCCTTCCGCTCTGCCCAGAGCGGGAGAAGTCATTTGATGATTTCCCATCCTAAAAAAAAAAAAAAAAAAAAAAGGGGGTCTACTCTCTAAACCCGAAGTCCTTAGTTTGGCCTTAGAAAACGCCCGACACTAAGGCCGAAACTACGGACTTCGGGCTTAAAGAGTAGACCCCCAGGTTACATAACATATCTGAATCCTAACGGTACATTGTAGATGTTGACACACCTATAACCGCCTACGTACACCTGACACCCACGTCTCGTCCGTTTCGCACACAAACTTCAACCCTAGATTCGTTCGCCCCCGAATTTCCAAGCGATACTTATCTTGCCTCTTCTTAATACTTATTTCTGTCGCTACAGAACACTTTAGTATGACAAAGACAGCACGCGATTTAAAAGCGACTTAAAAATTTAAATGAGTTCGAGAATTCAACCGTCTCTGTCAGAAGGGATCAGTTTTGAGAAATCTTGGCTCCCACAGACAGGTGCTATGCTACATTACGACAACGATTCGACAAAAGAGTTTCATAGATTTTGTTATAAGTATAGAAGAATATTAGTTGTATTATCTTTAAACCCTCTAGGGCCCACTATTACTACACATTACATTAAGAAACTAAAACAGATTTACGTCCATATCGTCTACAACCTCAGGTTCAGTTAAAAACAAGTGTCAGGCACTAGTTCTATGGCATTTATGCTGAAATGAACCTATTTATTTGTCGCAGCTATAAGACTCAGTTTTTTCCGTTTTATTTCCATTACTTACTTACAATTTTTTATTCTAAATATATAAACCCAAGTAGGTTTATTTCTTTCTTTATTAGGCATGTAGAAATGCTCTACTAGAATGAACTTGTATTTCTGTTAATCCTGGAAGTAGGTACCTACTACTAAACTGATAGTTAGTAGTTACAACCTGATCGCAACAAAGAAAAAAAATCATAGACAAATATTACACCATAAAAACAATACGGTACTATTTTTAGAACTGGCAACACAAACAACAACATTTTCTTCTCGTCTCGTGTCGAGCGAATGACGAGCATAATTATTTTCTTGCGATGGAGAAAATGCGCAACGGACATGAACAAAAAAAATCACCGCAGTCCGTGACAAATGATAATCTTGTTGTGTTACTTTAATGGGCTGTTTCTCTCAATTAAAACATCGCTTTACACTGCAATTTTCCATAATGTCTTGTTTAGTAAACCAACATGTGATGGTAATCACGAGTTTCAATCACACACTGAATAAATAGTACTAAGACACTGTACAATCAATCTGTTTAGCCTCTATGCACTAGCTTAAGCCCGTGACTTCGTACGCGCATATCCCGTTTTCCCGTATAGCCTATAACCTTCCTCATGAATGTGGCTATCATATACAAAAAGAATTTTCCTAATCCGACTGGGAGTTCCAGAGATGCTAGATATATTATAGTAAGTATAGATTTATTTCTGAACAATTTTGGAGTCGGCTTCCAGCCTTACCGGATCCAGATCCAAGACTGTTGATTCCCCCTGGTGAAATTGTTGTCAAATTTTCTGGCCGTCTAAGACTACCCGTCACCACAACTGTCAAAGATCTACAAATGACAGCCGGGACCAATGGCTTAGCGTACTTTCCGACGCACGGAGGACATTCGCTATGTATTGGATGGTCACCGATCCAACCAACTTGGGCGAGGATTACTTAACCTTGAAGATCAACCCGAGCGGTTGGTATTACGTAGTCACGAGCAAGAAAAGTCACTTTAATGGCCTGTTTCTCACAATTAAAACGTCACAGTGCACTACAATTTTCCTTTATATCTTGTTTAGTAACCAAGCATTAAAAGCAGTTTTAATCACTGCTTGTGCTCTCAAAAACTGCTTTCAATTTGATTTTTAAGCATAGTCAAAGAAAATACATGACATTTATTTTTCATCAATACCTGGTAACCCAGTCAATCAAACTGTAAGTATTGATAAAGCGAAGTTATCTTGCTTGCGTAATATTTATAATAGCGTAATAACTCACTACTATTTATGATAAGCATTTATAAAAGCCAATTTACTTTGATTTAACTAATTCAACTAATCATTAGAAGTGATTTTTTACCGTTAGTATAAAATTATCCAATCACACGCTAGCACTCGAATAACCGATACTTATTTTAAAAAATATTCAAGTTCGAAATTCAATTCCACGATACATTCGACTTACATTACATTAAAATATGAGGGAACTAACATTTTGTGGTTTTCAAATCTCATGGCGATGTGAAAACCCATTCTTTTCTATTTCCCCTTGGAAAATGGTATCCCTTGGCGAACATGAAAAATGACATCCGGCAGGACCCTTCCTTGTGAAAATAAGCGCCTGTCACGAAAGCAAAAAATCGCTTTGACTTAGGGTTGCCAGGATAAAATATTAAAAATTGTGAGCTCACATCACAGGCATAGTTGCCAGTTGATATTTACTATGCTACTAGTTGCGATGTTAGATTGTTTTAAAACTACAAGTTTGCGAAATGTTATTGGACGTAAAACATAGTGAATTTTCAGGATGAAATGTATAAAAAGCTCACCCACCCGCAAAGTTGTATTTTACGTCGGAGTACGGAACATTAATCACAAAAGTTCCGACTTGCATTCGCCAGGGGTTTTTAACCTTGAGGCAATTTCGTACATTCTTTACACATAATTATGTGAAAGATTAGAAATTACTGACGTAAAATTGCGCTTGTTAAAATTATTACCATAGCTACAGACCAAAAACGTGTATGAAATGCTTGGTTCAAGAATTTCTTTCTCCATTATCGTAACAGAACGAAATAAAATCGTACACTTTAAGCAGTAGTCCATAATCATAAAAACGTGTTCCGAGGTCAAATCGAAAGAAAGTTAAAGAGAGGTGTGTAAAATTCAAATTTTATGGCGGCATCAAGATTAATGGGCACTAGTTGGCTTGATCAAGCTCTGTCACTAAGTTCAAAGTTTAATTTACATATATACGAGCACTCGTGCGCTGGCTAGGTCACTGGGACTCGTAAACTAGTCCAGCTGTGTTTTATTGGTTTACATACGATTGATTTCTAGCATAAATAATATAATATTCAACGGTCAGAAGCACCCTCAACTTGGTTGATCCGTCCAGCAATGCGATTCTGTAAATATGTCGAAGTGAAAACTTAGGCGAAGTGAACGAAAAGTGAGCTGTTAAACCATACAAACATGATGGAATGACAGCTCACTTGTCGTTCACTCCACCTAAGTGTACACGGTGAGATGTCGACAGAATAGACCGGCTGGTTAGTGTGCCGCCTTCGCTAGTTAGTTATGTACCCTCGAATTGCCTGATTGCAATATCAGCTGAATTAAATCAGTCTGCCTAGCCATTCTTCAGTATTTCATTTGAAGGGACTGCCTGTCTCACATCCATATCCGATTCATTCAAGTCAATATTCTGGCTACTGGCCATCCTTGAAACACTGACAAACATCTTCAATTGAGAGCCGGGACTAACGGCTTAACGTGCTCTCCGAGGCACGGAGGATGCAATATCTGCTGAATTGCACAAGGTTTATCACCACTATGTTGTCAAATAGTTAAGTGATTTCATTGGCTGGAGTTTTTTCGGGCACCCAATCAGAGCACCTGAGATTTGACAGCGCGAATTGATAATACAGCCTTTGAGAAACCAATCAATCAGCGCACTGTCAAACCATCCCGGAACTGTTTTATAACCTACAGACTATTATTATTATATTGATCTTTGTACGCCTTATGGCTAAGTAATGATGTAACAGCAGTAAGTCAGCTTAGCGGCAAGGCTAACGTGTGCAAACGAAGACATACGCAATTCCCTGTAAGTCTTTAAGGAGATTAGTATCACTACCCATCTCGACATGTGCCTTTGAACTTTGGGCCCAGTCTCACCAGGTCAGGAACTCGTTTTGGAGATATTAACATAATAGAATGGTGCCTGCAGCACGACAATTATGTTGATAGCGTTGCGCTTTCCTTGCAGATTTGAAGTAGGAAAATAACCGCGACTAAGGCGGGTGGTTGTTCCGTATGGTGTCGGACGTAAAAGAATAGCACCATCTCATCACTTGCCGTAGGTGTCGTAAGAGGCGACTAAGGGACTCACCAGAGAGTAGGCAGCAGCATTTTCTGTAGGTGCATTGCTACAGCTACACTGCGATCGCCAACTCGCCTGCCAAGCGTGGCGATTATGGCAACCCCCCCCATTTGGGGGAGGCTTATGTCCAACACGTACGTCTTACGTCTTTCGGCTGATATGATGAAGGCGGGTGGAACCGGGGAGGATGAGAATGACACAGGAGCGTGTGGACTAACTAGACTATAAGAAAAGAGGAGCCATTTCCCAGGAGTGGGCGAATTCAGACTGTGGATGATGATGAAGGCTCTAACAGACTGAGCGATGCCACGATTGGTCAATCAGCTTTTGAAGAAAATTATTTTACTCAATTTCTATAAAAAAAACCGGCCAAGTCCGTGTCGGGTCACGCACAGCGTAGGGTTCCGTAATTACCATTTCCGTAAGCCATGACAAAAAATAGAAAATTTTACTATGACATTACAGTCTGTATAATGCTTTTTTTTTCAAGATTAAGAATAGTCACTTTATTTTTTATACATAGTATTTAAATGTAATTGATGACGTTCAAAAGTGCCGTTTAATGACCTAATTGAAATAAAAGTTTTGACTTTGACTTTGATTTTATTTTACCACTTTGTCGTCGTGATTAATATGTAAGTATACAAATTCCAACATTCTAGTGCGAAGCGTTTCTTAGCTAAACCGCAAACAGACACAGACGGACATGGCGAAACTATGTATAAGGGTTCCTTGTTGACTACGGAACCCTTAAAATGGTTGTCGTATCGCTTCTGCACTCTAGCTTCGCGCCTTCCAACTCTACCTTTACACATTTCTACTATCAACAAACTGCATCAAATACAATTTTCTCATCCACCTAACCCTTTTTTTTTTATTGGATGGGAAATCATCAAATGACCCCTCCCGCTCTGGGTGGAGCGGCAGGGAGTGTCAGACTTCTACTGACTAAAACCCACCCATGCTCCTCTTAGTGCCTTTACGTTCCAGGGCCACGGTAACTCTTTCGAACAAATCCGCAACCCTGGTAGGCTCTGGCCTTAACGGGCCCCGACCCATGCTGACGACTGCTGGCTTGGCGCGCGTAGAACACAGCGCGCCGTCAACCCGGGCCTGTTCTGATCGGACGGCGAGCTACCCATTGCTCGCCGTCCACAGGCATCAGTCACTGCGCCATGCTCAGGAGCATCAGTTCCTGGGCGGCGCAGTGGCTGACGTTCAACAGGAGGGGGTGAAATGGGGCCATTACGGCACTCCATTTCAGCCATCCACCTAACCCTTTTCCAAGTTTGGCGCGGGATAGCTTCCAATTTAACAGATGCGAGTGGAATATCAATATTCAATAGGTATTTTACGTAAATGGCTTTCATTGGCTGTATTCAGGGTTACGCAGTATTTGAATTACTTACTTGTAATTAAAATACAAATACGTATTTGGTATTTGTATTTTTTTCAAATTTAATTTGTAATTGGTATTTTAAATACCTGACGCGGATGTATTTCGTGGTTAGTATTTCAAATACATAAAATGCCTTCAAAATACATTAGAACATAAATACATTTATCAATCTTATTAATAAATGCGTTCTGCAAAAACAGCGCTCGATAGCTTTCGTAAGCAAAAATGTTAACCTTACCTAAAACCTGTATTCTTTTTTAATATTTCAAATACACGACTTAAAAATATTTTATATTTCGTATTTTAAATACATGCAAGATAGTATTTTGTAATTTGTATTTTAATTAAAGCAATGCATTAAAGCATGTGATTTTGCCCAGCTCTGGCTGTATTGACCGCCACAGCCGAATATCTATAAAACCTACTGGGGTATACCTATATTCTTAATATCTCAGGCTAGCTGTCAGACACTTATACAATGGACAACACAAGGGTTCTAATATTAGAAAATTTCTAAGTAATAGACGATCCCTCTAATCTTAACAAACATGACATTAATATTATTAATGGATTCTGATAAAAAGAACAATTGAATCCAGCGACAAAGCTAAATGGAAAACATAATACTGGTGTCGTCAAACATTTCATTTGAAACGAAACTTAAAACATAACAGTTTCATTCAAGACTGTTATTCTTGGGAAAATTACAGATAATTTAAGATCTCTTTAGAAGTTTCCACTTTTGTGTATATTCTTTGCAGAATAATTTTTCACGGTGTATAGAAATACTGAGTCTTACTTATATTAGTAATATAGTTCAGACGAATATAATATTTTGTGAATTAGGTACTTCTTCATTCACTTACACAAGATCATTTTGTGTGAGAGTCGAAAAAATTAAACCTATTTTGAGGAACTTCACGTTAAAGCAGAAGTGGCGAGGGTCGGAATAGGGACAACCGTATCAGTCAACTAAGAAATTGTCTGATTTGGCTAACAATCGATCGAGACTGGAGAAAACGGGCATGTCATAGCCAATTATTTCCAATGTTTTGTAGGTATAGCTTCCCATTCTGATAACATCTACATAAGGCAAGTTCCTTGTGATTTCCAGGCATGAAGAGACCATGTTCTTTTGCAGTCTCGGAAGTAGTAAAAGATGACTAAGAGTTTCTCAAATATAACAAACAGCAGTGTGGTCCTGTCTGCTATCAACATCAATGAACAATTCTATATCTGATCCATTCATCAGAGCCCACCAACGGATTCGTCTACGGATGATGAAGCAAAGCATCATCACATCACACATGATTGCCGCACGTTAGTGGTAAACTGGCCTCTATTTTATTAAACATCCAGGCTAGGCCAGCTCAAGGACAAAGCGTTCCTAAACACGTAAAAGCTCATAATATCTATCACTGACCTTTAATAGGTGGTAGTTTCACGAGTTCCTGGTTGTGACTGTGTACGTTGAACCTGCTGGAACCGTGTCTTCGGGGCTGGCCGTTCCAGCCGGGCGGTCGGGGGCCATCGGCGGAGCGGGGGACGATCGGCGCGGGAGGGGGTGGCCCTGATGCTAGGGCCGAGAGCTGCTTCTCTGGACGAGTCTGGAAATGTAAGAGGTTGTGATGAGGATATTTTTGGATAAGAAAAAGTAATTTACGTATTTTTCAGTGGTTGACTGCTGCATGTCGCGGGTCCTATTCCCTCACGGGACAATTATTAGTATGGCCTACAGATAGTTGTTCTGGGTCTGGCTGTGTGGTATGTGAGTTTATATGTTTGTAAACGCACGCGCACGTACAGGAGAAATTCCAAGCGGGGCAAAGTTTAAAAAGTTTAGAATAGAACAGCGAAATTTGCCCCATATTCTAAGTTAAGAAAATTCCCTACCCTTCACTCGACTCAGATGCCTTGATAATTGAAAAAAAAATCTATCTACTCAAGGACGTTAATTTAATTTGATAAGATAGCTGAAAATTTGGTTGAGGGAAACTGAGACGGGTTGTGGAAATTACTTAAAATACTGATGCGAAGGACCAATGAAGAGACACCTTATTTTTATATGGGTAGTATTTAAACGAGTGACTGTAAATTAATGTTTTAAGTGACAAAACTAATTAATTTACGTTATAGTATTACTAAGTGAGCGACTGACAGCGAGTGACGAGAAATCAACAGAACAGCAACTTACAAACATTAATAAATGAGAAGCTTTATAATATTTGAGCGACCTAATATTTGTTTGAGTGTCAACGTTACGTTCTGCATTTTTTTAAATATTTGGCAAATGATATTTCTGGGTGGTTTAAAAAAAAATAACCACGAAAGGGATGGCGCCATCTCCTTCTAACCTAACCTGTCCAAGTCGGGGGCCCCAAATCCCGAGCTCGCATTACTCGCTCTTGCGCACCAAATAACATATTTGGTGCGCAAGAGCGAGTGATGCGAGCAAAATGTTAAAACCTCAATTGGAAAAATCGTCTCTATCTTAATATTGAAGTTGCCCTTTCTGTATTTCTAGTCGCTCACTTAGTAATTTAGTCGCACGGGTAGAATTTTAATATCTGAAATGGATTAATCACAACCCACTTTTTGTAAGCTCGTTCTGGATTTTATTATTAATCAATATTCGTCGTTAGTTTAGTTAATTTTTCGCTTACTCAAATTCATACCGCTCAAGTTATTAAAACAGTATCTCATCATCAGTCGCTACGTTATTATTTTATTCGATCGTTTTATAATTTCCCTTTTTATATTGACTACTCCCTTATCTACCTATAGGTAGGTATATGATACAGAAGACATTTATAGCAAAAGAGATACGAACAAAACCTGCTTATCGATTCGCTGCTCGCTTCCGTTCAATAGAGCGTCCTGTACAATAGGAAGCGACAAGTCGTTTATTTTTATCAGATAATTTCGTAGATATCTCCATGCTTCCTAAATATTTACTTCTACCGGCCTTATCTTAAGTGTCAAGGATATTAATCTCACCAAACATCTCATTTGTTACTCATTCTCGCTAAAAGTAAGCATTACGTGTGCCTAAATTAATATTTTAAGAGGAATATTTCATTATGCTGAAATAATTTACAGCTTACAACTAATTAATTGCTTAAATATTTTATAAGCTTTTTATCAGAGTAGTTAATAATAAAACTCGGTAACAATTAGTTCATTAAAATTATTCAACTGATAAAATCTCAGTAGCTTTGGAAATTGAAATAAACAGTACCTACATGACATTGGTTAGTTTTACGACTTCGTCGGTAATTCTACATACGAGCACTTAATGTTGTGTGCTCCTGGATATAAATGATGTTATTATAGCAAAAGCATTGGCTTGAATATTTTGACGGTAATTATTGTTGGCAGCGTCGTGGCTGAAGAGAGATTTTATAGAGAACTTTAATAGTGTAGGTAGGGTAAGGACAATTTCTTGACTGAATTATAGCGACACCATCACAGAGAGAAAACGTTTTATTTGATTTATTTTTTTAATTAATATTTGTTTTCAGTTAATGGGTTGTGGAGGTTTAGTAGGCAGCCCGCTCCACGTAAAATACTGGTATTCAGCTAAATCCGGTTTGACTGGGAGCCGACCTCTTAATGTTGGGAAAAGGCCAGGCAGATGATGAATATTTGTTTTCATTAGTTTTAATATTTCTACTATTAGTATAGTCAAATTAGGCCATTTTTTAATAAAGATTGGAATAAATTCTCCGGAGAGGCAAAAACGTTTCTGATGGTTTTGTATGAGTGAAAAATTGAGTATAAAAAACAAATTGCATTTAGCATCCCTACGGAAGGGGGTGAAAAACTATGAAATCTGTTTATTGTTCATAACTAAGCAGAGCATACAGTTGTACTCATCGTAATTTTTTATACGCTTTATTACACCTCAATCTACATTATTACATTTTATTTATTTTAATCAGACCAACGCAGCGTTAGAAAAAAAATAAAATATCTGTAAACATGATTTTTGGTCATTGCGGCTTAGGGGAAAATCGTGTAGTTCTGTAAACTCAGAAAAGGGTTTGTCATTTTGGCCTAAATACATGATTGATTTTGCACCCTGGTGCGACATACGGAAATTAGTTTTTCACGTTTTTCTGCCGCTGTACTTCGGGGGAAATTTTGGTTGTTTTGAAAATCATCACAATCATATAATTTGGTTTCCTTTATATTTGCACCAAATAAAAAATTAGCATTTTTATATGGAACATACATTTTTCGTGTATTGTAGTCATTGCCATTGAGCAACTACGCTATGGAAGAGACAAGCGTGCGACACGGAATAATAAACTGACAAGAAGCGCCGTCGCCACGTGCATAAGCGCGTAGTTGTGTTGCGGGATGTGTTTTACGAGGAAGGAGTACTTTCTGATTGTGAATGCTCTGTTTGTAAGTAATAGTATACAAATCTAAAGATTTTTTTAATGCAAAAGCAGCTTGTTTTTAATCGAAAAATAAAACAGCAGGCAAGCATGTCCTTTATTTCTTTTAAATTAATTATTTGTCTTTCGAGTTATAGACCTTGTGACAGCGCTGATTATCCTACGTCATCATTAACGTAAGAATAAGGCTAAGAACTCACGAGACCGCAGTTTTGTGCGGTTCCACAGCAGCTGCCGTTGGATTTTCGCCCGCAAACTTGGCGGGCGAGTATCACAAGACGGGCGGTTACTTACGATCAGATTGTTTAGTTGATTTCCAGACCGCCATGAACACACTTAAAAAACGAGCTGTTACGCGCTGCTGCCTTAGTACTTCAGATTCACAAGTACCAGGAGACCAGAAACATCAAGTACCAGGAGACCAGGAACATGTCATTGTATTTTTGGGCTGGTATAATTATGTAGGTAGGGTAGGTGTAGGGAAGGTGTAGGGTAGGTGTAAGGTAGGTGTAGGGTGGGTGTTTCCTGATTAAAAAAAATACAATAAAAATCAGGAAACCTTGCTATTTCCGATATTCACGCGGGCGAAACCGCAGCTGGTAACATAATAGGTACTAATAAAATACATATACAAGCTAAAATAATAAAGTAATAAATATGATTTAATATACTAAAATTACTGATCTGCCGGTCGATTCTGTCGACATCTCACGGTGTTCACCTAGGCGGAGTGAACGACAACTGAGCTATCATTCTATCTTATATGTATGGTTTGACAACTCACCCGTCGTGCGCCCCGCCCAAGTGTTCACTTCGACATGTTTACAGCCGGTCGATTCTGTCGACATCTCACGGTGTTCACCAAGGCGGAGTGAACGACAATAGAGCTGTCATTCCATTGTATTTGTATGGTTTGACAACTCACCCGTCGTGCGCCACGCCCGGGTGTTCACTTCGACATGTTTACAGAATCGCACTGCAGAATCGCACTGCTGAACTCATAATTATTATGACGAAGACAAACTAAGAATGACAGGCTTTTAAGTAGTGTCTTCGGATTTTACGTTTAAAGGAAAATTTGGACTCAGCCTTCTTGATGTCAAGGGGATTCCAGAGTTTAATGGTTGAAATAGCGTAGGAATTAAACATAAACCCGGTGCGGTGAGAAGGAATATGAAGGAGTAAGTTTTTGGATGCTCGAAGGTTAAGACTGTGAGAACTACCCAACACTTTAAAATATTGTTTTAAATAATCAGGAGCACAAGGATCATTCATAATAGTGAAGAGCATGCAGAGGGATCTGAGGGAGATCCCTCAAAAGAAAGGAGATCCTTTGACGGATAGGCAGCCCTTTAAGCTGAGAACGAAATGAAGAAATGTGATCATATTTACGAAGGGCAAAAATGAAACGAATACAGTGGTTAAGTAGTCGATCCAGTTTGTTAAGAAGTTCTTGGGATAGATCAGAGTAGCAAACATCAGCATAATCAATTATAGGAAGCACAAGTGATTGAACCAAAGTGGTTCTTTTAGTGCTAGAAGGAAGAAAATGCTTGAATCTATAGAGAGATCGCAGTGAGTAAGTTACATTCTGGCCGGCTGGTCATCAATGTTTAGGCCTAAGTCTTTAACGTGTGGCTAGAGAGGGATGACGGCATTGTTGAAAGTAAGCGGCAGTAGTTGACTGGTGTCCAAGTTACGTAAAAAATAAGTTCAGGATAGCCTGGCTTTAACTGACATTGACTGTAACCCCAAATCTGCTTGACCAATCACTGATTGCTAGAAGCTAGAAGGTCAGTATTCAGCAATGAGATGCAGTTGTCCAGGTTGTCAGTGTCAGTTTGCGCGTAGACATGTAGATCATCAGTGTACAGATTGTAGGAGCATTTGAGAATAGTGGTAATAGAGTTTATGAAAAGAGAAAATAAAAGTAGAGAGAGTATACCGCCTTGTGGAACGCCAGTTTTCAGGGCGCATCACTCAGAAAATTTCTGATCAGCACGGACCGCTTGCTGGCGACCACGAAGATATGATGAAAACCAATCCCGTGCCGACGAAGAAACCCCAATTTGAGACAGAATAGCCAGGAGGATGTCGTGATCAACGGTGTTAAAAGCATTGGAAAAATCTATTAAAACTAACACCGTTAATCTTGAGTTCTCCAGGCCATTCCTAACGTCTTCTGTAACCTTAAGCAAAGCTGTGGCTGTGCTGTGGCCAGGCCGAAAACCTGATTGGAAAGGGGATAACAGATTATACCTAAACACAAAAGTAGATATTTGTTTAAGAGAAACTGCTTCCAGGATCTTAGATAGGAAAGGGAAAAGGGAGATTGGTCTGTAGTGATTAAATAAACTGGGGTTGGATATTTTAGGAAGAGGGATTATGATGGCCTTACGCCAGATTGTGGGAAATACTCCAGTTTGTAGGGAGGCATTGATAATGTGTGTAATAATAGGGAGAATACTTTTAATTATGAGGGATATCATAGTTCTGCTGACACCATCACAGCCAACAGCCTTGGACTTAATTGCATTGAAGGTTTTGAGGACTTCAGGGTTAGTCACTGGGGAAAAAGAGAAAGAATCGGGAAGTAAGATTGGCGTGGAAGTAATCTCAAGAAGAGTTTTGTTTTTAACGGCATCTACAAGAATATCCGACGATGAAAAATGCTTATTCTAATCAGTCAAGGACACGTTAGAAGAAATGACATTTGGGGAAGGACTTTGTTATGCCGAGAGATTTGAGAAACTTCCATATATCAGACGGTGAAGAGTTAAGGACATTTTCACAAATGTATCGGCGTTTATAAGCTTTTACCATCTGGTTACAACGGTTTCTAGCCACCTTGTACAGGTTCCAGTTCTCCTCACTGCGATCTCTTCTAAGTTCTATATCTTCGAAAGGCCTTGTCACGCCGTCTCATCGCCATACGAACTCCAGGGTTAATCCATGGAGCGGGTGGGCGCTTAACACGGACGGCCCTCAGAGGTGCATGTGTTTCAATAAGGTGAAGAACACACCTATTAAAAATATCCACTTTCTCATCCACTCAATCAATCACATTTATTGAACAAACACAGTTAGTGAAATAATATAAAAGGAAATGACAAATAATAAATTTGCGTAACGCACGGATCGCTTCTTGCCACAACTATGATAGTTCAAACTCTACGCTTTGCTCCCGCGCCCGCCCCGCGTCCTGCTTCAACCCCTCGTTCGCCTTGCGAACGCTACGATATAACCACGCTCTCTGTATAAACTTCCCGAGGTATATTTCTTATTTTTATTAGGTGCAAATGTAGTATATGTAGAATACATTATATATTAAAAAAATCATGACTACACTAATTTCCCCCGAAGTACAATTTGTAAATATTGTAAAATGCTGGTTTCCAAGGGGTGCAAAAGGGTGCTAAAATAACTGGGTGTTAATGATGCTCTAAAAAGCTTATTTTGAGTTTGCACCAACAGACTGAATTTCCCTTGAGCCGCAAATGATTTTTTTAAATTTATTAGTGTTTCATACACCTCACACCTTTTTTGGTGAAAAGTAATTATACAACAAAGGGGTATCTACATATATATAAACATAAAACAGTTAGTTATTAATTAAAATTCAAAATAATGAGACTTTAATGTTAGTACCTAACATTAAACGATGTTCCGTACATAACAGAAATGGTGCAAACTCAGAGGAGACTTATATTCATGTTTTCTAATGATTCCATAAAAAATTACAACTACACGAATTAAGTCCAATCTTTTTGCTAATTCGACTACACTATATAGGAAACTCAAAAGATTCTCTTTATCAGACTTCTGAAAGTCCGTCATAGTCTCATAGAGTACCGCAGTGCTCCACGACAAATGACTATGACTTTGAAATAAATCTGAGCATTGCCCCTTGAGTTTACTTAGCATTTCTAAGAAGAAATTGTTCAAATTGAAAATGCCGCGCCGCCGCCGGCCGGCCGCGGCGTGTACAACTTACAGAAGTCATAAAACAGTCAGCTTACAGAAAAACGGCCTAGCAACAAAGAAAATACAGATTCGAACTATTAAAACAATGCTTATATAAAGATTCGTCATCCATCATTCATAGGCTTCCAGTCTACCAGTATGCCAGTGGAAACCAGTTTTTAGAAAGAAGAAGAATGAATTAGTAGACCTCAGAAAAGTCAATTGTCTGTAGTGTAGCGTAAAAAAAAGAAAACATTTTACACTGAAACACGTATAATTTTGTAAAATAATAAAAAAAAAACGCCTAAATTAAATATCACTACAAAAACAAATGATATAAACACTTCAACATAAGATAAAAATATATGATGGAAGTTACAAGGTTCGCTTCAAAAAAAGGTTTAAGTACAATAAAACAGAAAAATATAACCGCATTGGGAACCTCCTCCTTTTTTGGAGTAATATTTAAAGAATCATGTGGCACGGTGACCACACTGCAGTAGGTATATTGGCATATTTTCAGAGAAGAATTTTCATACTGTTTCCACAGCTGTCTTCGAAATTTCATAATAAAACCGTACAGCATGCTATGCGATAAGTCGGATAGTCGGTTAGTGGAATATTAGAGTCCTTGAAGCTGTCAAGGTTTCTTCGATTGGAATGAAAATCGACGAACGAAGCACTAGCATTGCTCGTACATATTTAACTTAGATTTGCCTTGGCGTTTGTAGGACATATGATGTGTTAAATATTTGTTTGTATACCTACGCTGAATGTTTCATGTTTTAAATTAAACTGTTAATACAATATTTGAATTAATAAGTACCCCACACTATCCTAAGGTAGTTTTTGGGTTGACGAAAGTCAGCACCAATTTTCGTCCATCGCCAAAACCTAGCAAATGTGGCGTTACCTTTACAAAATTTCCTCAACACATAATGTACATCCCATGATTTATCTACCAAAGCATATTTTATAAACTAAAGCATAACATATTATGAATCTTCCATCTCCAACAAATACCTACCTACTCATAAATTAACTTCTAGAATTCCACAGAGATGCACATTTTAGTGTGGAATATTTCCGACATTACCGCAGTCTGCTAAAAGCATACACCTAGGTACTAGGGATGTAGGTTAAGCTAGGATGTTTAAACGAGCGCGTGCGAAGAGACGTGGTGGGGAAGCGAGGGCACTCAATGTCAATGCTATGCGGGGGAAGATCTGAAGTACAAAGTTGTGTAGTGCAGACACACACAGACAGACATTTAATTTTATTGCTTGGTGTGCTTTTATACGGGATTGTGGTTGTGTGGACTTTCTTTGACGACGACTCTGCTGAAGATTTTAGTGAAATGGCTTTTTTTCATCAGCTGGCGCATTATGATTAGCTTTTTTATCGGAATAATATTGTTCGCCGCCATGACGCGCCACAAAAACAGAACGAAATCAAGTCAACGCCTCTAACGATGGATAATGTTACTATTTTACGATATGATCACTATGTTTGACACTAATTTTCATGAAGTAGCCGTGTATAGCTGTTGAAACGGACAATCGCTGAGTTATTCATTGATCTGGCCAGACGACATCCATTTCATGAAATCGTCGGCCACAATGAAGTGATCAATTCTATGATATGGCCATGACATACATATAGTATCCAAACATACAAACAAGCAAGCACGATACTGAAAGTGCGAATTCGATTCGAACTGAAATTTCACTATCCTATTCACAAATTCGTTATTCCTTTTTAAAATAAACATAGGTACTTACTTAAAGTAAATACATTTTTAGATACATCAACAAAAATAATAATAAGTAATTTTCATTGTTATTTTTTCATAGTAGTTTCCCATCTCTTTCCACATAAGTACGGAAAATACCTATTTAAAATGCAATGTGAACTGAACAGTCTATTTCTTCAAGAATACAAAGTTTCTTACGCAATATTAATTAAGTAACATGTGTTTTTACTATAAAATGGTAAGCATAATTTACATAGGTATAGTATAGGTACGCGGTGTGTAGTCAAGAATTATAAATAAACGCGTTTGTTTTACAAGAATGGACTAGAATAATAGACTGGCACGAGAAAATGTGCACAAAGACTTCAGAACTAAATGAGACGTGTGTGACTTAAAATTGGCATTAAAGAACATTGTTTTGGCAAAATAAACGTTTCTCTCAGCTGCTCTGGCGAATGTTCGAAAAAAGAATAATAAATATTGGTTTGTTTAGAAACAAACCAAAAGAGAATTTATAATGGAACATACAAGATTTGTAGATGCAGCGTTGTGGGCGTGCACCGATATTGTATACATTCTCGAAAACAGTATTCCAATGAATTTCAATGTATTTATAACGTGGTATTTACGGGATGTTCCATACTTCCATAGCAAGGTTTATTGACAGTGATCGATGCAAGCGACCAATATGTAAGTATTCCGAACAAGGAGAACGCGTCATCGATCACACGATGACCACTAGCAGGCTCTTTACTGGTGATTCCCCAGAAAAAAAGATAAAAAGACTGGTATGTCCTAACGTCACTACGGTTTTCTGTAACAAAAATTTCTATACAAACTCCCAAAGTTCAAAAGCACCAAACTTTAACTTCAAATAGCCTCAAATCAAAATCGATTTTCCTAAATAAATTATGAAAAGCGACGTGGGAGGTACTGTAACAATCTACACAGCCAATCAGATATAATATACAAAGTCAAGGTTACCGTGAAAAGTACACAATCAATACTCGTCTAGTTCGATAACTTTATTGTAGTTATATAAAGGTGCGATTTATTTACGGCGTTTCAAGACCACGTGCGGTGATAAAATGTTCGCGTAATGTGTGTATCATGTTGCACTGCGCGGATAGATTTAGCTAAGAAACCTGGCATCTACATCATTTGTCTTCATTTTAATGTTAATAGATTCTGTTGAGGCATTATCTGGTGTCACGATTTTTATTGGCGATGCACTGTGCAGTAGTTCCTGTCAATTTGTTCTTGACACGACGTACCAGTATAGTGTTACCCAGTGAGTCGTAGAAGTCAGATAGGTAGTAGCTTCATGTAAAATACAGGTATTTAGCTGCATCAGGTAATACTGGAAGCCGACCCCAACATAGTTGGGACGAGGTCAAATAATTGGAACCAGTTATGCCATGGGTTTATCTACGATTAAAGCTTCATAAATAGGGATTCTATTCTAGCGTGTGTTAGTTATGGGAAGTGGTCTGGACAGTATCATACATTATCATAACAACAGGAACATCGAACAGCAAACGATGTTCTCTAATTTAAACACCGTTAATAAGTAATAAATAACCAAGAGATATTGTTAAGATCCGCTTTTAAATTTAGTTTAAGATAAAACCTATTTCTATTTTGGTATTTATTAGCAGAACTATCCTGCATTCCTCGCGTATATCGACAAAAAAAAAAGGGGAGTAGGTAATTTATTTTTAAGAAATATATCCGCGGGTTTTTAAAAACTATAGTAAATAAGTAAAAGTGAATATTACCAAAAAAACCAATAGGCCTACTTATTTCATATTCAACCACGTAAGTAATGTCACGGACTCACCACACCACTTTCTCGGTATGCAATTCGAACGCGTAAATTAAACGTCACCTGTAACGGTTTACGTAATAACTAAGTGTATACAAATGCCGCACTTGGCGAATTATCATAGTAAGACAATAATGTTATCAGCAGTCATCTGCCTAGCCTTTTTCCCAACTATATTGGGGTTGGCTACCAGTCAAACCGGATTCAACTGAATACCAGTAATTTACGTGGAGCGGCTGCCTACCAGACCTCCACAACCCATTAACTGGGTAACACGGTAGGTGCTTCTTGGCATGACTGGTGTCAGATTTTTGGGCTTCTGACAATCCGTAACGACTGCCAAAGATCTCAAAATGACAGCCGGGACCAACAGCTTAACGTGCTTTCCAAGGCACGGAGGAGTCCCGTTATGTTAAGATGGTCACCCATCCACAGACCAACCTCGGTAAGTGTTGCTTAACCTTGAAGCGGCTTGTGCGGCTGTTATAATTTAGCCACATCTCAGCGTGTCAGCTTAGGTGAAGTGAAAATGAAGTGAGCTGTCAATTCATACAAACAAGATGGGATGGAACTCCACAGACCTCCCTAAGTTTACACAGTGAAACGTTGACCGAATATTCCGCTGCACAACGAATGAATTTGCTCTTTTTTTTGCTGAATTTTACGTTTCATCGGGTACTTCCCGTTATGTCATATTCCCGATTGGACAACATGTCAAAAGTAGAAATAACAACTGAACACAAGTGGCATTTGGTCACATAAGTAAGTATCTACTCATGTGGTTTGGTCAAGATTTTGATCTTCATACATCCATTCCCGTTTCGTCACCCTTTTTTTAAACTAGTTTTTTGTACGGTACAGTTAATTAACAAAAGACCTAGCTTTTTCACAGCTATTTAGGGGTGGGGGGGGGTGTCGGCTTCCTGCCAGGGCAGCGGAATATGTTCGGAAGAGTCACTGCGGCCCTGGAACGCACAGGGCATTTAGAGGAACAAGAATGAGTTTTAGTCAGTAAGAGTCTGACACTGCCTTCCGCTCCGCCCAGACCGGAAGGAGTCATTTAAACATTTCCCATCCTAAAAAAGGGGGTTGGTGTTTCTGAATGTATGGAACGGTCATTAATCAACAGACCGACCTCAGAGCGCATTGCTTAACGTTGAAGATAAACCTCGTGCGGCTATTATTATTTAGCCATGAGCCCCGAAAACAGTTAATAAAACTCGAGGACATTAAGCTAATCATTGTATTTGCACAGATGAATCGATCTCGTGTGTGTGCCCTTGCACTTGACGCAACAATGACGTTGGACAATCATCTGTTATCAGAATCTGTCAATGAACGCGATCAAAATGTGACATAATGAGCATGGGAGATCTGCTGCGATTTCAACAACATTGTGGAAATCGAGATGGCTGATAGACCTCCTCTCCGCCTTAACTTTTTAATAATTCATCATTCCCTCATCCCCATTTAATTAGGGGTGGCACAAATGTTTTCTGTCACGTCTCTGTTATACTCGACCCAATAGTCATACTAGTTTCAAACATCATAAAGTCTATCCATCGTTTCTTTGATCTTCCTCTGCTATTATAGCCATGCTGTCACCACTTGCCTTTGCACTTGACTTCATCATCATCTGCCTAGCCTTTTCCAAACCATATTAGGGGTTCGGTTTCCAGTCAAACCGGATTCAGCTGAATATATTTTACGTGGAGCGGCTGCTTACCAGACCTCCACAACCCATTAACGGACCTGTCAAGAATTTACTAATGAGACAAGTACATTTCATTTAATCGTTCATATTTGGGCAACCCCCGAGGGGCAAACATACATCGAAAAAGCTACAAAACCCTTGATATTAATCAGGAACTGAATGAGATACACCAACTACACTTCTTGTTTAAAAATTCGACTATACTTGTATTATACTAAAAAAGTTTTCTAGTAGCGAAATGTTCCGTTGGGTATGTAAAGCGAATGGTATCGCGGCAGTCGGTGAGTCTGTGACGTCGGAGAACTACCGTTACTTATAGACTGATATTATCGTATATATTAAGAACTCCAGTGTTGCCTACTTTTTGATTGATCAAAACCTCGCAAATTTTGTGTCACCCACTTCGGTAGTTTTATGATTGTGGGCCAGGCTTCATGAATATAGTTTTCGGAGCATCTGACACTTATTAATAACTGCAGTCCATTGTTATTTGTGTCTCAATTTGATTCTGGTAACACTGTTATGTTAATTTTGCTACTGACTATTCATAAGAAGCCTACAAGGTGCGAGACTCAGCTTATATGAGATAAAATGTTCGCATCTCTGTTTATTTTTAGACATCAAAGCTTACCGTAACGGGTGAACGGTTTCGGCGCCTCCGAAACATCGAGGAGAGAGTGTGGCTGGTCAGGTTCGCCGACGACGCGGTTGACACCAACATTTTACACTTTACCCAGCACTATCACACACAAACCGGCTCATTCCCGTTATCACTGCTCTGTACGCACTGAACTGTAGCTATCGGCTACAACTGCATGAAAAGATAAAACTGAAAAATATTTTTTCTCGATCTGTACAAACATGAAAGCACACAGACGAGCTGAAGCACAATGAAACCGCTTTGTGATTTCAAGAACAATAAACTTTTACTATCATGCCACATAAAAAGTTTCACTGCAGTGCGCAGTAGCTCGTATTTTGCGAGAATCGGCAAACCTATCACTTTTCTCGGTTTGGTCAAAACACGGCGAACTTTCTCCGCAAGTTTACCATATGTGAGTCATATTAGAGCGCCGATATGTCAACGCACGAGGAAGGAACGAAATCGAGTTAAATATGGAAAGTATTGCCTGGTACAAGTTTTGAGGCACGATTTGCGGATGGCGAAGGACCGAGACCCCTATCAACTTGTTTGTAAATTCACTCAGGAATGGAATCTATATCAAAGAGCAGTAGATTGAAAAGTTGACAAGGTGAGGGAGAGTTTTCTGGGTGCGCGTCATGGCTGCAAACCTTGTTAGTGAGACGAGCCGGCAGCGGCGACGGAGGCAGTAGTAACTCGATCCACAGCGCGCAATCTACTGCATAAATTAACTTGTAATGTAACCCACTTCGCTTAAATTCTTTAAACATTTTACTGTCCTTATCTGTGGTTAGTAAATTTTGTGACATCACTGCGGCTGTGCTAAAATTGGGGTATTTAGGTGCAATTAAAACATCATCAGAATATTTAGTTAGTGATGCTCAGCGGGATTACGTACAAGATATGATATATACGGTAGCACTGTCAGATACACTGGTGGATCGTAAATTTCGTGAACGCGTGTACACAGTGGCGGTCACGTCGCTGAACTAATCGCACAGAAATCGGATTTCTAAATCGTATTGTGTATTGTCGAATTACAGTCAGTTTCCTCCAATTAAACAGCAAATTGCCACAACTAACGTTACGTTATCGTTAACCGATGACCTGGTTGCATTTATTCGCATCGTTGCTAACTAATTACAGGTACCAATTTGTCCAAAATAAGTAACAAATGGATGCTAACTATTCCGCAGATATAATACCCTACCTTGGTCCTCATTTGTGGCCTTCATGTCAAGCCCAAAATATTGAATTTGAAGCTGAAAGCCAGAAATACATATCGAGACACCACATTTTCATTTGCAAGATTGACTAGGGTCCCGACATGTCCGGCTTTGGGAACTCCGTAAGCAAGCTTCAAAATCAAGCAAATATCGTCGCAAAGAATTTTTCATTGTGATGTAACTGTCGAGAAAAACCATATTGTTATGTGGACTTCGTGAGTCGTCAGTAGCAGCAGTCTGATTTGAATTGTAGATGAGAACGAATGACAATGTAATATTAAAACCGAAACGATCAGGGAAGACTACCTACTTAAATTACTGCTCTGAATACGAGGAAATATGGGTAACTGGAGTTAGGTAACCATGAAGTATTCTGTAATTGCAAATTTGCAAACAAGACATATCTCTTGGGGTAATAATTGTGGTCTTTCCAAATGAATTAAGTGCAAAATATTATTGAAAAATATAGACCTTGTCGAACTCCAGAAACGTGTCTTATTATATCTCGGTATGTCTTTGATCTTGGCATATAATTGCCAAGTACAGAACATATTCAAAACATCAGGCATTGCAATAAAACTAGATCCAAAAATAAATGCAAGAATAACAGAATAAAATTGCTTGACATGAGAATTAAAATCTTTAAAACGTAAACCCTCACAGAATTTCTTCCAGAATGATAGCTAGTATATTTTACATACATCCGTAAAACGAAATGAGCTAAAAATCTTGAACTTTAAATAAACCAGATGACCTGCGCAAACGCAATGAACGTCAGTGGAACGCCCACATGAAATAGAGAAAGCAAACAATGATGCGCTGCTCGTATAAATAGTAAATTTTCGTGTAAATGAGGGATAAGCTAGCAGCCAGAACTTTAATTAATTGCTAGTTCATATCAGCAGTCCGTTTGGCAGGGATTCTGAACTTCTGAATAGTAATTATGGAAAATTTTCGACCATCCCATTTGCAGTGTATCCTATAGTATCATGTTGTTAATTCACTACAACTATTGGTCGTTTACAATCTATGAGCTAAACTGTAAAATTCACCGACACACAATACAATGGCAAATGATGTAGACGACCATAATTAATCATCGTACGCGCATTGGACGCAATTAATTAAACTATTATATTCAGACTTTTGTCGTAAAGTGCTTCATTATAATCATTATTCAAGTAGATGAATGCAAATCCCGGAGATAAGACCGTTCGTTTTCCTATCAAGATTATGATATGTTACTGTTACAACCAGCGAAGCTCATATTGTTTACATTCGCGGTAAAGCGAACTAAACAATGTGTAACGTACTGAAGAAAGCCGGAGATTATTTATACTTTATACCACGCGATGACAGCTGAAAATAGACGCTGGCTTGGAGGCTCTGTTTGGACTATTGATTTCCGAATCGCGGCTTAGAATGTGTCGCGTCGCTGGTATTTTAAGGGCGTCTGTTGTCCACTGTGACGTACGAAGGCCGGCCCACAGCATGACGTCTTGTTAACAGTAATGGACAATTCATTAGCTCGATTGTAAACGCGCCGCATAAATATTTTGCTCCCACCACGAGCGACATTAATCAAAGAATCTCGCAGAATCCGTAAGATGTTCATTGTGCAATTTATTTCAGGCCTCGCCAATGTTGGGTTTACAAGCTTTTGACCCAGTTTTCCATCAATAAACAATGTTCAATTTACTATATTTTAATACAATTGGAGCTCGCGTAATATTATGAGCAGTTACGTGAATTAACGAGGAGACAAAATTAGACGTTCTGAGTGCAAAACGATCGGCGGATATGCGTAAGGCGGTATGAACAAGACATCGGTTTTGGACAGCTCAGAACTGCGGGCGTTTCAATCTTGGACTTGTGCCTGTGTTTTGTTTACGTTTCGAGCAATTCAACTATTTCTGAGGGTGATTGAGGTATTAGGAGGCTCGGCAGAAGTATCTTTCTGTATCCAAGCACAACATTCTATAGTCTTTACCCCCTCCCCCCAGAACATTTAATTAAACAGGTCGTTTTTGCCGACAAACGTCAACCCAAAATGGTCTAAAACGGCTGCATACTGCACTACTTTGCAATTTACATACATTTTGGACCAAATAGGTCAAAAATCCTATTTAGTAAGCATACGGACTATAGGACACAAATTTTGAAAAGCAGCCAACTGGAACATGATATCCAGATAACATCAATTTGTGTATAACGTATTAATGAACGTCTGCGCTAAACATGTCAAGTTTTTGAGGTTACTGACGCAAGCACCCGCGAAGGTCGGGACGATCCTTAAGTGCGTTAGTATAAAACAGATCTATTTGCAATTATAGAGCACACATGCGATAGTGAAAGTTGCGTAGAGATAACGATACTCTCGCGTTCTACACACAGAGAATTGTATTAATTATTCGTTTTAGATTAACATGATACGCGCATCAAGGTATTTGAGGACGTCAAACTGGCACATACGATGTGGATAAATGTGTAGCTGTACGTCAAGAGTGTGTCGACGGGAGTGGGATGGAGGAAATCAGCAGATGCGATCCCGAAGAGTAGGGTCGACATGGATTGATTGGATTCCGACACACGATGGACGGGAAGTGTCTCGGGTGTCGCTTGAGATATTCATATTCAAGAGGTTCGTTATTTGATTTAGATCATGCTTTATTGATTCTGGTGAAGTGTATAGAAAATATTATAGTCTTCTGAGGGCACACCAATTTATGGTGTTTGTTTTTTTTGCATTGCGGTCACTAACAGCGCTCAGGATTTAATATGGGTCCCAAAAATATCATATGTAGATTTTATTTTCCATAGAGAATCTTACCGGGTAAAGAGTCCGTTATCTAAATTAGGTATGTTAGAATTTAGGTTAACAATAGAAAGCAGACTGCAATTAACAACTCATAGTAAAATCCAGCAGAAATATCGCATCAATGAAAGCCAGCAACGAAGACCTACATACAAAAGCGACGGAATTCCACAGATCTGCCAACGTAAACATTGCAAGTCAAAGTCAACACGGAAAATCACAATACGTATATGTACAGGCGAGAAAATTTCAAATCACAACTGAAATTATTTAAAGGAGGGTAGCGGAACGCGCGCTTGCGTTCCCTCGGCCGCGTCACTCAAACTGGATGGGATAACCGACTCATGTGAGATGCCAAATCCTCACCCAACATCTATGTACCAACCTACATACAAACATGAGCTATTTACATATCATTGCTAATCCAATGCGCTATCACCCCGCAATAAGGCTCAAAATGCAACTGCAAAATTCTTACTTTTTGCGCGAGAGCAAATTAAAATGTTTTGTACGTTTTTTACAAGTTTAATGATGAAGATTGATGTGAAGTCGATTTTCTTAGTTTTGGTTTTATGTTTTTGTAAATATTTGAGTTTAAAATTTTTTTGACTGTGTGTTTTGATTTACTTACTTAATAAATCCTTTATGATTGCATATTTTTACATCGTCAATGGAGGAATCATCTAAAAAATTGCAAACTCTGTTTTGTAATAATTCTAATAGATCTTGTAGCTAACAGCTTTTAAAAGTATATTGACACTTCTTTCCTTATCCTTGTTTTATTTAGACTGCGGTTTATTCAATGCTAATTAGAGAAAATGTTTGCTATTCAAGTACTCTGCCAACTTTGTGCGTTTGTATATATCTAAAATCGTAAAACCTTTAAATTGTAAGACAGACATAATTACACCATAGTGTTAAACTCTGAACTGGACAATTATTACTTACACAACAAAAACTCTGCAAAATTGTATCAGCTGTATAGACAATAGGAATGTTATGTTCTAGGTGATGACAAAGCATGTTGTATATTGAAGCATGAAGCATGTTTAGACTCGCCAAACTGTGTGGAGTGTGGAGTTGTTGAAGACTTGCACCACTTATTGAAGGACTGTATTTGGTTTTGGAGAAATGATTTGTTTAGGGTCTTGAGGTTGAGCAGACTTGCAGTAGGCAAATTCCATAAAATCCTGGTTCAACCAAATGGTGATGATGCGAAGAGTCTATTTAGGTTCATGGCCCAAATATGACCAATGTGATTTAGGGTACGATGGGACTGACATATGCATTGCGATTATAAATATCCCTAAATAAATAATGAAAAGAAAATTCTACGTGATACTGATTACAGATTTATTTTTTATGCTAAGTTTATCAATAAGTTAAGCTAATTATTATATGAGGGAACTAACCCTATCATATTTATAACTCTTACTACTATGATGCAATGAAAACTATCTCCATTTATTTATAATAACTTATTTTTATTGTGATAAAAACTTTCACATTAATTATGTTTTAATTTCTTTTATAAACAAGCCAGTATGTTCAGTAAGTTGTTGTATGTACTCAATGTCAGATAATTTTGTGAGGAATGTCAACAATGCTGCTCTTTTAGCAAAGATAATTTCATCATAAATAAATATTACATTACGTTTTTTCATAATTGGTATTTATAGCAATGTAAATATAGCTTTCTACTGGGTAAAATAATATTAAAACATACAAGAAACTCTACATACTCTCTGAAAAAGCCCAGATTCAGCAGTTTATTTGTGTTACATTACACTTTGACAATTCAATAACATTTAACAAGATGCAGTATTTTACAGAGTAGGTACAAACGCCAGCACATCAAGCTACCCATGTCAAATTTTCCCAATTAACCTTGAACTGAATGCTTTAGCAACAAAATTGAAAATCTATTAAAGAAATTTGATAGATTGTCGTAGGTTGGTGCTGGCGACTGTACTAGTATTTTACCTGAAGCTGACCCGAAGACTGTTTCGATCGATCATCGATCTATGGTAGAATGAATTAGTTGTCGATCGATAGTTTCTACTTTTTCTTCGATCAGCCAAAGCTACCTACTACACTAATTGATCAACGTAAATCGATGGCATCGATGGATGATTGATCGATTGGTTTAGTAAAACCCCAAGTCTACAGTAACATTATGGTACAATACAAGTACAGTACCACTTGGTAAAAAACGGTGTTGACAGATTTTCTGGCTTCTACCTACCCATAACATTTGTCAAAGATCTACAAAATATGACGGCTAGGACCAACGGTTTAACATGCTTTCTGAGGCATGGGCGAGTCTTGGTATATGTATAATAATGGATCATCAGAGACTCACAGTGGGGAATAAATAACATTGTTTATTGAGTTATTTGAATGAAAAAAAAACTAAGTTTTTTTTAGTGCTACACAATACAGAGCGATTATTAGGTGCAATTAAATAAAAATCAGTTCTTATTTCTTGCATTTGCAGTTGCATTGTGTGGCCATCAAACTTTATAGAAATAATCATTTAATTTCCATATGAATAGCTCTTCAAGAAAACTATTGTTATTTTGTTAACATAAAAGGAGTAGGTACTTCAGACTTATAACAAGCTTGAAGGAAATATGAAGTGGCATTGGATTTCCAAGTGGGTTACAATATGGTAATACTAATAATATCACATTATTACTTAGTGAGTCCACTATCCAAGGCCTAGTATACCACTTGTGCACATCTGTTATCTAGTAACATTAAAAATATGTAAAAACATTTATTTGTGAATCTTTAGTAGACTGATACAATATTAGAATTGCGCGATAAAAGGGCTACCCAACACTAAAATTATTTTTCAATTCAAACCAGTAGTTCCTGAGATTAGCGTGTTCAAGTAAACAAACTCTTCACCTTCATTATATTAGGAAAAAAATGCATGTTTCCTATAAGACCATGAGAGCAAAGCCTCTGGAAAAAGCTGACTAAATAAAACTCAATTTCTTGCAGTTAGTAAGAGCATAAAACTACACAACTACATTTTCAATAGGCTTGTTATATTAGGGACCTTTGGGAGGATTACATAATTTACATATTGTCATTTATTTTTATAACATTGTCATAAAGGGCACCGCTTCTAATTATAAAGCCCGACAGCCTTGAAGAAGCCCCTAATTTTTGCTTATAAGACTTCACGATTATTTACTGGGTGAAGAAATGATGAAATTTCTATCTTTATCAACAATTAGGTAATAGGATAATCAGTCTTAAATTGATTCTTCAAATATAAAAGAAAAAAAAGCATGATGATGATTGTGATTAGAATGACTTGACTTTACAACACTGGGTAAAGCCTGTGTATTCTTAAACTCATGGGGAGTTAAAATCATAGGTATGTAGAAGACCACAGATTTTTTTAGACGAAATAATCATAATAACATGAGTTTATTGCAATAGCTTTTAGGTGAAAAATCAATATGGCATCAGCCGAATGGACCTGCTTCTTGCGTAACATAATTATTTTTCAGAATACCTGAATATTAGGTATAATGTGTATTGATTGTTATTTTACCACATAAAAAAAAACTGTTTTACGTATGTGGTAAAATAACAATCAATATAGATTCTCCCCTTTTAACATGAGCCGTTGTTATTTCTTAATTTTGACAAGCTTAAAAATTTTATTGAGACTCAGTATCAATTTAGTCAATAATTAACAGGCTTGTGTTAAAATTTACAGTATATCATCATAACCATTTAAGAGTAGCAAGCAATTAGCTGTACTTTTCAAAGAGATTACAGCAAATTCATTGATGAAGCCAAAGAGGTTAGGTGAAAAATAAATTTGATCCTTATCAGATTACCTACAGAACACTCAACAATTATGGAAATATACTGACCATAGCACTACAAATGACTAAACACAGCGTTTTCCTTCAATACAGCTAATGAAGACTTGACCCATCAATTTATTGACTGACGACACCTCGTCGAACCAATAAGAACTCGATACTAATATTACGAACATCAATTTTTTTCTAATATTAAGTATTATTTAGAAAAACATATCCTGTTGACTTTAACAATAGTCATAGAACCCGTTTCTTTCGATTGCATTAAAATAATAGCCCTACAGTAAATTTATATTCCATGACTTTCTAAGCAGGTTTTGTTCGTATCTAGCGTTGTAAAACAGAAAACATCGGGCCCGAGCAAGTCTGGTGCCAACGGGAAGATAATGTGATCTTCAAATTACATTATAAACAACTCACCTCGGCATCACTGTCGCCGTTCTTGTTTTTATCAACTTTGGTCTTCATCGCCTCCTGCGAACAACAGCTTCCACTGAAACCCTCACAACACACGCTATCTGCTTCAAATCACCAGTATGCGGAGATTTTACACACGTAAATTATTATGCTGCACCGCTACCATAAACGAACTGAACTGACATGGCATAGTAGGTACTACGACGATGGAAGCGTAAAATGCCGACAACATAAATTACCGTTTTTTTTTTTACAACGACGAGAAAATTATATATTTTAAGGCGTTATATAATTTGTTATTTTATTCTTAAACTCACCTTTTCTTTTTTCGGCATAATAAATTACTAATTAAAGCTTTTAAATACAAGTTTTTGATAACATTCGCGTGGAGAGTTTACATTTTAGTTGTCAAATAAAGCGTTCTGATTGGACGAGAAAGGTCATGTGACTTCGTTGACGTTGCACGTAGTGATGTGAAGATAAGATTAAGACCATTAAAAAGTATCGATTTGTTATTATTTTAGGTAGTTTAAAGTTCACTAGTTCACTGTTGTTACAGTTGTTTGTATTGAGTAAAGTTTTTAGTTTAGGGCAGAGTAAAAAAAAGAAGAAAAGGAAATAGGCCTATGCCCAGCAGTGGGCGAACTTACGCTAATTTTGATGAATAATAATTTATTTGAAGGTTATTATAGACGCTAAAATAAAAGAAAAACTGAACATTACATTATCCAAAATTTTGGCTTTGGATCGGGGTTGGATTGTTCTGTAAAGTTTATTTTATACGAACTGCGATTTTTGAAGAGTTCATCTGTTGTAAAAAGTGTGAGACGTCAACTTATATTTGCAGGCTCAATTAACTTTGCCCCTCTGAAGTTGGCTACGAGTGGCTGCGTAGTAGTCAAAGTTACGAACAAACTGCAACTGCGCATGCGCAAGAGACATGGGGGCGGGGATTATGGCGGCGCGATTTTATGTCTCAGTCGCTCGTTTACGTTCGATGCATGCTTGCGTCTCGCTTGCTCCCGTCTACGTGACTGCACCTGCGCGATCTTTGCAAATGGCTAACTTCAGAGGGTCAAAGTCATTTGACGAGAAATGTAGCTAAACGATGCGAGAATCGGGATGTGTAGCGGCGACACTTTGAAAATGTGTGATTGTTTCCACCAAACTGTGCGAGGGGCTAGCTAGGTGTGAGGAGGAGTTTGCTTGGTGGAAAAGTTCCCTGGTCATTCCAATATAATATAAATTTGTAGGACATGCCCGGCGCTTCTTAGTCATTCAGTCTTTTACTAGAGGTTACAGGTAATGTGAAAAGTTATCTAACAATTGAACAATCAGCCCTTCTTAGTTTCTAAAATAGATAGGTACATGGTGGTTGAGATTGAGACGAGACTTTGAGACATTGTAATCGTGAAGATCGGAGACTACCTACCTTCGATGTTGTTTCGATCATCCAGATCAGTTGTTGTATTTTACTCAGCTGGATAGCGTTCAGCAAGCTAAGCAATATTTTTCAAATTTTGCAGTGTCTCACACAGACTACTTTAACCATGCAGTGCTTGTTGCCAGTGATTATGCTTACGGCACTGATACTAACTTGGTTGGCTCAAGATGTTCACAAGCAAGTCTTAAAGTCACTATAAAGGCAGTGGATAGAACTGGGTCGGAATGTCTCTTCCCTGCGTAGTTAACGTAGCAGAAGATTTGCCAAGTTGTGTCGGTGAGCAGGGAACGTCGGTCGCAGGATAGTTTGTATATATAAGACTATAATTTTGCTATAATCTGTTGGCTACTTCATGGGTCCTATAGGTTCCTGGATGGTCGGGGGTTGGTCACTTATGGAAGGAAGAGCGTGGAAAGTCGCCTAGAAGGTTGATCGATGTCGCGTGAAGGTCGTAAGAAGCCACTGTTTGAGAGAAGTACGATTCGATGAGACGATGCTTGGCGGCAATATCAGGATTGAGGGACCGAGATACAGAAAACTTTGTGTCAGGATTGAGAGACCCCTTTGAATTGTTATAATTTTTTTGTGGTCGTTCTACAATTTTGTTGGATCGGTTCTAAAATTTTTCTAAAATACTATTGGAATAGTTTTTCGTTATTAAAGAGTAGGGCCCTCAATCCTGACGCACACATTATGTTAAGCAGTTTTTCAGCTGAAAAATGATCATGGTTCAGGGTGCAACCAGAGATCGCAGTCAATCTATTGTGAATTTGTGATGGATAATCTGAAATTTAAGGATCTTAACAGATGGACTGCATGTAAATTGCAGGACTGCTGCAAAGCGGGGATATGATTGACATAACTGCATCGGAACAACTGACTGCGCAATCCACATTCAGTTGGTGACTGGTGTGACAGTCAGCTAATTGGCAGTTCCGATACAAAAATATATCAAGTGCTCGAAAACTGCATCCACGACGCGTTTTTCTAATAACGACATACAATTTTATTGTTGAACACACCTTTCTAAATAATGAAACAAGCTGATACAACGTAAAATTAGTTTAATAAATCGTAGGTTTATTCACTTTACTTCTTCTTATCCTTTTTGGGTTTCTTGGCTTTCTTGTACGGTCCAAGACGAAGACGTACAAGTAAGCCTCGCCACCAAGCCTGCACAATAATAGCGGAGTTCAACATCTTCTCGTGGTATCGCCGTGCTATCTCGCGTTCTTCCTTGAATTTGTTCCAATCCTTCATTTGCTGATCATGTATCTCAAGCTGAAAACAGTAAAAATCACTTTAATAAGAGGTACGCGATAGACTTGCCCTCTCGTCACAAGGAAAGATAAATTTCCAAAGAGACAAGTAATAGTGGTGCTGGGGGCATTGTCGGATACATTAGACGGAAGGACTTATCTTCAAGCATCACGGACATTGAATGATCATTGATGGAATGAAACCTCTGAAGTAGGGTACGGCAGAGTTATGATGCTTGCTAGCGACGAAACTCTTAAGTTGCGAGCTGTCTGAAGCCATTTAAAGCCTCAGTAGAACGCTGCACCAGAGTAGCCAAGGCTCCAGTCATATGGCATGCGATTGAAGAGGTCATGTTCAGCAGTACAATGAATATTCAAAAGTTTGCAGATGGACTGTCCTCCACCTTTGCCGTTTGTTATCTGTCTATCCGTAGATTTGTTCGCCAAAGTGATGGCAGGTAATGGTTCGAATATTCCTAAAAAAATCAGGCTGATGAGTAGATAAAGAACAAAAAGAATAATTTAAGTAAATCACCGTTTCTTCGCATCGTATTCTTTTGTCTCGCATGTCTTGGTATTGATTTTTCTTGATTTGTATTTTGAGATCGATTTTTTCCATGTCTCTTTCAAATTTGTCCATCCATTCCTCAATTTTTGCCAATGTTTCCTTAAATAACATAAGCAAGTTAATACATAGGAATAAAAATAAAGAAAACAGGGTGCTACTAGAGGTCCAAATTAGGTTATTTTCGAGCATCGAAAAAGGTACCTACTACTATTATATGCACAAGGAAATTGTAATAAGTACACCTTACCTAATTAATGTAGGTACATTATATACTTACTAATAAATATATACCTACCTAGATAGTTCAAAAATAAATAACAAAATATTTTTATTCCATAGGTATGTGGAAGATGGAATGATCTTAGCACAATCAGCCTGTTCTTCCCACAGCTGGGACACAGGCCTACTCTCTGTGAGACTGGACTGTAATCATTTTATTGAAATCCTAAATGTACTTACATTAATGGTAATAGTAACCAATGTTTCTACTTCAGTATGGACTCTTAATTCATGGTCACTCCTCTGCTTATAATATTCAATCTGAGTTGATGGGTTATATTCGATATCAAATATCGTCTGCGTGTGTTGTTCTGTTCTTGCTACTTGCCAATTATCTGTGTAGCGACTGCGGACTTCAGCGTACAAGACTGAATCCTAAAAGAATATGAATATGAATAAGAGGGATTGAGGGTTTTCTGAATTACCGGCACACAGGTGGCAGCACTGAGGCGTTAGGTCGAGGCATCTGTCAAAACGCTTGTTTTCTAATATACCGTTAAATTGATGTCTACGTCTTATTCACGTCCGCGTCATACATAAGTAACGCTTTCAAGTTGTAGGACCTTCCTCTTAAGTGGCGCCAACTGGTGGCGGAAATTTTCCTGAAATCCCTCAACAATTTCTCCAATCGAATGAGTTATGTAATAAACGGAAAAAAAGTTGTGTTGTTATTGTCGCAGGATAATTCAAAATCTTTTCTTTGTAGGATGTAAAAAAATACGTTTTTGAATAAGTATTTATGCAAGGGCATCGATCACTTTTCTGATTTTTTTATTCGAATTTCATTTTACCGAAAACTATTACTAGGTATTATTACTATTATATATATTTTAGATCATCGAAGTATCATGTGCCATAAGTATTATTTTACCGAACTATATTTCGCCGATTTACTTTTCTTTTTAACTTTTTTCATTTGCCATATTTTCACCACACCGAAACAATATATTACGGGATATTATTTGGTCACAAACATAAAGCTGGTAACTTGGTAGCATTTTCAATATTAAATTAAAATAGTGTCATAAAAAGTCAATATGTTGTGCTACATTTAGTGACAGAAACGAATCGCTGCAAAAGCGACTTTACGCAGTCTTGTCTGCCCTACTCCTAGATTGTAATTTAAGCCCGCGTAGGCGCGGAGGGGTGGGGTGGCCCGCGAGCTGTAGAAGTGTAGAGCAGTTGGTTTGAAGGCCCACCGCTGCGGCTGAGCCGATGATGCGGTTGTGAGCGTTAAAACCAACTGCGACGATAAGCTCACGTGGGGCCGCCCAAACCCCAGCCGTGACAGAAACAATGCTTGCTGCATGCCGCATGATTGAAGCAAGCATCCTTGTTTGCATGCGTCTTACTGGACCACTTAAAATTTTTCGGAAACATAATACTTCGAACAAATGTTGTTTCGGTTAAGTGTAACTTCGAGTAACGAAAAAAATCGAATTGATAATTGGTCAAAGGACACAGTTGCAGACGTGACTTCGATGGAGTAAAAAAAAAACGAAACGATACTTTAATAGTTGAAAAGTTTTAGGTGAAATGAAATTCGGTCAAATATTTCTCCAACTTATGATAGGTAACCTTATGCAAACTTACTTCAACCTCTGTCCTTAGTTTATCAATGATAACTTCGGTGTCATACAATACGGTTTTGATATGGTTACGTTGCTGTCTCACTTGTTTAGTCAACTCTTTGCGAAGTCTATAGAAAAAATGTAAATATTAATCAACGTTCTACAAGTAAAGTAAAGAATAATAAAAAAAAGTAAAGAATCATCAGTAAAAAAATCTCACATTTTGTTTTTATTTTCGTCTTCCGCCAAGTGAATACGGTAAAGTTCAAGCTCCTCACTTGAATTGATGAAACTGACTAGATTATCAAAGCTAAATGATTGCGCTAGACCCATATACGTTGCAACTATCACTTTATTTATATATTTCCTAGAACCGAAAATAGATATTAACTAGATTATTCTGATATTAAATAATAACTAATAAAAGATTGGGGATAGGATACCTAAGGCTTAAAAAAACAGTAAAAATATTGTTACCTGTCTGCATCAAGTTTCTTTATTTTGTATATGGTGCAGTTAAGTTTTTTGGGGTCTATTCCATCAAGGTCATCTTTTACTTCATTAGCATCATACACTCCATATTTGATAGCTTTCAAATAATCAATATCAGATAGTGTCCTTATGAGAGCAAGCCCGTTGTTGCATCTTTCTAAATATATTCATGAAAAATGTTTTAATATTACTGTGGTCCCAATTAATTTACTTTCATATAAAAAATATAATATTTGTCACATAAAAATGGCAACGATGAGTACTTACTATAGATAGGTTTAGCAAATTTAGGTTGGCACTTACCTACCTATTGATATTTTACGTTGAAACTGACTATTTTTCAAGCCATTTATGAAAATTTTAGGAATTAAAAGAACATAATAAAGAACAACTGTTTGCAATCTTAGATCAGAATTTTTAATTCGTTTTGTTCATTTTACTATTTAATAGGTAGATCTACCAACTAAGTTGTTAAATAAGATATAAGACACTATTAATGCTTATTGGTATTAAATGATTTTACCTAGAATAAAAAGTTGAGTTAATACATCTTCAAGGATAGACGTAAATAACGATGTCAGCATGAAGGAAGGTCTATTGAACAGAAAAAAAAGATAAGTAACGGAATATGATCCCAGAGCCGCCCCAAACCTTTACTTATTTTCTCAGTAAGTAACAAAGTTTATGGGTTAGTATGTACCTACTTTTAATAAAGGTACACAAACCTGCTAGTTTAGACCGACGCGCTACTGCAAATTTACAACAGTGCGATTCTGTCAAAATGTCGAAGAGAAAACTTTGGCGAAGTGAACGACAAGTGAGCTGTCAAACCATATAAACAAGATGGAATGACAGCTCAATTTGTCGTTCACTGCACCTAAGTGTACACGGTGAGATGTTGACAGAATCGACCGGCTGTACACGGCTGTTTGGGCCTAATTTATTTACTACTAGCAGCACGCGATACGCCGCAATTTCACCCGCGTAGTTCCCGTTTCCGTGAGAATACGTGGATAAAATATAGCCTATGTTACTCCCTAATAATGTGGCTTTCCATTGGTGAAAGTATTTTTGAAATCGGCACAGTAGTTTTTAAGTTTATTCATTACAAACATACACACACACAAAAATTCAAAACTTGCCTCTTTATAATATTGGTATAGATGAGTAAATAACGAAAAATAAAGCTGCCAGGATTTTGGAGAGTGCAAAAGTATCTTCTTGACTATTGAACTACGTTTTATAAACCACTTAAAATAGCGGTCGTCATCCCAATATCTTGCATGCTCTTGTATGTATACAATGTTTAAACAAATAAAGAAATCTCTGTCTCCCTCTCTCTCCCAAGCTAGCAGGTACACGTTATGTTAAACGAACATACTAACACTAACACTCCATACCAAATAAGTATTTTACACAACAATAAACACAATTTTTTATACATTAGATCGATCATTTTATTAGTTTTGAAATGTGTAACTGTAGTTTGTAATAATAATTGTCTACATAATCGTGTTGATGATAAACCTGTAAAGATAATTTTATGGTGAGAAATTTATCAATTTTGTCACTAGTAGACAATTAGTAAGGTCTGGGGCTACGAATAATAAATTCGAATGTCTGGGGCTCTGGGATCTGTCTTTTGTCAGTAACTTATCATAAGAAAACAATAGAAACACATTTATTATATTCGACACAACACAATCAATAAAATTATGATTTCCAGACCCATACTGAAAGGGTTATCAACCAAGCTATAATTCGCTTAGCCGTTTATGTTAATTAGAGGAAAAAAAAATAAACAAAAAGAAAATGATAAAATAATTACCCTCCACATACAGATTTAGAAACATTAAACTCATCTAAATCCATCATAGTTGACGATGTCCGACGCAAAATCATTCCCTATAATAAAAAACAGCAATTGGTTAGTGTGAAGGTGTATCATAATTTCCAGTTTCAAGCCGCTCGAGCACTGGCATGTGAAAATTCCAAAATAAAAAATAAATCTTACGTTATAAGTAGTAATAATAAACATAAAATTCGCGCCACACCGGTGTGCAGTGCTTGAGCGGTTAAAGATTTTTATTTTTTTTATTTATGAATGGGCTAGCTCTTGACCTCGATCACGCCTGATGGAAAGCGATGGATGAGGTCCATGATGAAAGCGAGCGAGCCCAGAAGATGCCCTGAGGCACTGGTACTCCCACGCGTCGACGAAACACAGCAGGCTGCTTGACGCCGAACTCCGGTGGGAGGGTGGTCGCGAACCAGGCGGGCGTTAGCCCTACCACCGCAAGGGAAGGATTGGCCAGTCTTATAAGGTGTTAGATGTTAGGTCTTGTAGGCGACATTAATACCGCCACAAAAAATCAACATAGCAGAATCAACAAATGAGACTCGCAGCGCCATCTATCTCGACAGCTTCGAACTAACTGGACAAAATCCTAAATCGCGATATTAGAGTTTACCCTGCGATTAGAACATAATTATGCAAAGCCCGAATATCAACTGACGGGTAGTTGCCCACCGGACACCAACAACCGTCCGGTCGGAGGATCCTCACTTTTCAACGGAGGTATGTGGGACTTTACACTCTGTTCCGCTACCTCTAAATTCTCATCGATATCGATGATTTATTTGGTGAGAATTCACATCACTATCACTGAAATTTCGGTAGGTATGCACTGTTTTCAGGTATTTCAGTCAACGTTCCTTGCAGTCGGTATGTTGGTACGGTCAGCAAAGAAATTCTCTTCTATTTATTTTATACAACTAGCTGTGTCCGCGACTTCGTTCGCGTGGTTGTCGGAAAAAAAATGATGGGCAGCTTTTTAATATAGTATTAAATCTGTTTTTTTCCTACACTTAAACCCATACCAATAACTTTCTGACAATCATTTAGTTAGGTACCTTCGACGACATCATCGCTTACCATCAGTTGAGAGATAAGTAGTGGTCAAACGCGTGCCTATCATTAGTAATCATCATTAGTAAGAAAAAAGAAAACCTACCTCGATTATATTTTCTGCCGTAGGTTGTGTAAATTCAGCATTCTTTGCAGGCCCAGTGGCAGAATAAGCCTATCGGGTGGCCGGGGTAGCGAAACTAAATGCTTCTGTCCCACCCACTATTTACTTAGTGATTAGTGAGACTATATGTTCCCAATAGTACTATCTATGCAAATTGTGTATCTTTCACGTTTATAACAGTAGTAGGATTCTTAACCGTATAGTTCAAAAGCGGTAAAGACTAACACGGATTACCTACCAGAGGGGTCAGAATCTTGAGAAAATATTTCAGGAGCTGGAATCGTTAGCGGTCTTACTAATGAAATATGTACGTTTGCCCAGCACGGCCCCCCAGAATTTGCGAATTAGGTGTGCACCAATGCAATGTACTCGCCTCTAGGAGTATATGTACCGGTTTCTTTTTCAATGTACCTCTGTACTTTTGAAGAAATAATGCAAAAAAGGGGGCCGTGCCAGCTAAACGTTTTCAGCACGGCCCTCGTGTAACTTGAAAAATAAATAGCGTATTCAAAAGTATTATTACATATTGTTTTTTTTTTCTTCGAAATTAATATTATTAATGACATCTTGTAAAGGAATCATATCAGTTAAAACTTGATCAATAAACACTTGCGTGCAACATGAAGTAACCGCGATACCAGCGCATCTTCAAAAATACAAACATCCGAATTGAGAACCTCCTCCTTTTTTAGAAGTCGGTTAAAAATTACGGTAGCTTCAGTGAACTAATAGCGACCGCACACGGCAAGCTTTTCTACACTAATATTATAAAGAGGAAAGATTTGTTTGTTTGTTTGAAATGAATAGGCTCCGAAACTACTGAACCGATTTGAAAAATTCTTTCACCAGTAGAATCCTACATTATCAGTGATGGACATAGGCTATAGAATATTTTCAAAAAAGTTAGGGATCCGTATGAAAACTTCGATAATGTAACCCAAGGTGTGAGAAAAAATCCTTATATCGCGTACGCTGCGGAATCTATTGACAATAGAGCAAAGTGATGTACTACCGTTTTATAGAGGTCATCAATATCTACAAAAAAATCCGCAATACCATATGTCTAACTATTATAGATAAGTCACCATGACCGCTTTTTGTTCATATTATTCAAGCAAATCCCATGGTGAAATAAAAAATGGTGATTTTAGTATCATGATATTAATCCTTATCCATTTAAATGGTTTGATAATTAAGGTTGATTATGTCCGTGTAAATTACACTTTAAATTATTCAAATGGGACCTTTCGTTCAAAAGTTACGACGGTAATAAACATGCTCGGAGTAAGAAAAATGTCGCGGCTTGAGCGAACTGGGGAGAATCGTATCAATGCTTGGTCCGATGAAGTTTAAAACACTAAAGCAATAAGAATAGCAAATGTTTAGATTTTTCGATTTAAAATTTTCGATTTAAAATAAACTACATACATAATAAGGAGTGAAGCAGGGGTGATTTAGATTTTAGGGGAGGACATAATAAATTGCTTGCTTCAATTTACGTCGGAATGCTATGAACAAACTAAAAGCGGGATAATTGAAACAGATGTACCTAACCATTTTTGCATAATCAAACCCTGACGGGTTGAACGGGGTGAACAGTTGCGCTGAACCTGGGCTCGAGACAAGTGAGATTCTGTCAACGGTGGCGTGGCGTACGCGATTGTCAATACGTCAAAAATGTATAGGATTGACAAATGCTATCGAAATGTCACGTGACCAAATTCCTACATTTTGGCATTTCGACAGTCGCATTCGCTAATTAAATGGTACATTGTCGAGGGCCTCCTGAGACCATAGAATAAGTAGAAATGGCTAAGTAATTAATGAAAATCGTTGTGCTTAATTTTCCAAAACAAACTTTTTATAGGGGGCGTTGAAGTTTGTGGAGTACCTACTAAATCCGCGCGGACGAAGTCGCGGGCGAAGTGCTAGTAACTAATATAATTCCTTTACAAGATGTAATCGATAATATTAAATTCGAAAAAAAAAAACAAATTGTAAAAAAGGGTTAGGTACTTACCTATCATAAACCCAAAAAATATTTGACCGAATTTCATTTCAACTAAAACTTTTCAACAAAAAGAAAAGTTTGGCGTTTTGTTTTTTCTTTACTTCATCGAAGTAACGTTATTGGCAGTTGACTATTATCAATTCGATTTTTTTTCGTTACTCCAAGGTTTCATTTGGTCGAAAAAAAAATTACCGAAGTTACACTTAGCCGAAATAACATTTGTTCGAAGTATTATGTTTCCGAACATTCAAATTAAATATTTAATTGTAATGGCACATGATAAAACAGTTGATTATGAACAAAAGTTGATAAGAAGCATGCAAACAAGGATGCTTGCTTCAAGGATGCAGCGTACAAGCAGGCATGCAGCATGCAAGTAAATAAATAGCACAACATATTGACTTTTTATGACACTGTTTTAATTTAATATTGAAAATGCTACCAAGTAACCGGCTATATATTTGTGACCAAATAATGTTCCGTAAAATGTTGTTTCGGTGTGGTGAAAATCTGGCACATGAAAAAAGTTCAAAAGAGGCTTCGGCCAAATTTAGCAATATGCCAATAGCATAGCGTGGGGTGACCATGATTTCATATGTTAGGTAGGTACATATTCTGTATCTATATTAAATTATGTGACTACATTAAATTAAAAATTGTTTTTTACATATTGTTTTTTTTTTAAACTTTTCGTGTGCGGTCGCTATTAGTTCACTGAAGCTACCGTAATTTTTGAAGATGCGCTGGTATCGCGGTTACTTCATGTTGCACTCAAGTGTTTATTGATCAAGTTTTAACTGATATAATTCCTTTACAAGATGTCATCGATAATATTAAATTCGAAGAAAAAAAACAAATTGTAAAAGGGTTACCTATCATAAACCCGAAAAATATTTGACCGAATTTCATTTCACCTAAAACTTTTCAACATAATAGTTGAAAAGTTTGGCGTTTCGTTTTTTTTTACTTCATCGAAGTCACGTTTGTCACTATCAGTTGACTATTATCAATTCGATTTTTTTTTATTTTTCAAGTTACACGAGGGCCGTGCTGAAAACGTTTGGCTGGCACGGCCCCCTTTTTTTGCATATTTCTTCAAAAGTACAGAGGTACATTGAAAAAGAAACCGGTACATATACTCCTAGAGGCGAGTACATTGCATTGGTGCACACCTAATTCGCAAATTCCGGGGGGCCGTGCTGGGCAAACGTACATCTTTTTTTGCATATTTCGTCAAAAGTACAGAGGTACATTGAAAAAGAAACCGGTACATATACTCCTAGAGGCGAGTAGGGTGAACTCATCTAATTCTGTGACTCGCCTAATTCGGTGATATTTGGTTTGAGCGCTATCATAGGGCTGTACGAGTGAAATCAATTACTTGATATACAACCTTATGCCTCTGTGATAAAGTTCAAATTCGTCTGTAAAGTTTGGAGACGCTCGAGTGAACGAAATGGCAACAACTAACGGTTTTGTCAGTTCGCGCGCGAATCTCGCCGGTTTCGGCAGTGTTTGTGAATTGGTGGCGAACTTTGCTGTATTTATGTAAGTATTTAACTGATTTCTTAGCTTCTTTCTATTAAAGTGAATTGTAATTGAAATTCCCTTGATTTGGCAGTAAAAAATTCGTCATACTTCTGCGTCGTTTTAGTGTTAGAGCTAATTTTGTTCGTCAAAAATATTAGCGTTTTAGCGGTTGAGTGGTTTCTGTGCTATCACAGAATTATAGTAGTTATGTACAATGATTTGTGGTTTTAACTGAAAATATTGACTTCTTTTAAGTGTAGTAGACAAGATTGATGTTATTTTATTAGTTTTATCTTGTCTTAATTAAAATGACGACTTTGAGCCAATATTAAATATTTTGCTATCACGGAATTAAGTGACAAATTTTTTTTGGACTTGTCACGTAATTTCGTGAGTAGTTTTATTTCCAAATTTCGCAGCTAAAATCTGAGCAGGTATGTATTTATAATTATAATTTGCTTGTTTACTTTCAGATATCATGAATGACCCCAACAAGAAGAACAGAAAGTACTCGAAATTCTATCTCAAAACCGCCCTTGAAAATGTTTTGAGTTCAACAATGACAGTTTATTGAGCTTCTAAGGAGTTTAAGATTCCATGGTCGACGTTAAAAGAGAATGTGAAAATTCTAGAAGATACCAATTTTATAATATTAATTTTGCACAAGTTAAATAAAGTTAATTTGCCTAATTCCGTTATATCAAAATTAAAGTAGTAGCTATCACGGACTTAAAGAGGTCACCACGGAATAAGGCAAGTTGAATTGCTTTAGTAAATTTGGTGTAACTCTTAGGTTTCTAGAAAAAAATGCGATTAATAGTGCCTATATTCCTCATTTAAGACTGATTAAAACTCATACTAAGTCTGAATTAAAGTCATTCATAATTTATTGGTATTTTATTACTCAAATGCCTTTGTCACGAAGTTAGATGAGTTCACCCTACATTGCATTGGTGCACACCTAATTCGCAAATTCCGGGGGGCCGTGCTGGGCAAACGTACCTACATCTTTTTTTGCATATTTCGTCAAAAGTACAGAGGTACATTGAAAAAGAAACCGGTACATATACTCCTAGAGGCGAGTACATTGCATTGGTGCACACCTAATTCGCAAATTCTGGGGCGCCGTGCTGGGCAAACGTACATAATGAAATACCTAACCTTATTTTTTACCGACTGTAAACATATGAGACGAAATACATACCATATTGATTTAGACGTATAGTAGTCTATTTTCCTCAAGTGCAGGAAGATAGATGTTGATTGTTTTGTGGAACATAATTATCTTTAGCGGGTCCATTTTTCCAAGGCGGGGGGCCTTGGAAAAATGAATCCGTCCCTGATGCGAACTTAGTCTATGATGGGGCTCGTGACTATGATGGGGCTCTGTGTCGTGTTTCGATAGGTAGCATATTTGTGGCGATTCGGATAACTACCACCACTCTTAAGTAGTTAGGTACAATCCCACCAACCACCCCACCGATTGACGTCTGTGAAGACGCTTTTTGCTGCGCCGGCGCCCCGCAACCTAAGGGCGCCTTAGATTGATGATGTGGTAAGTATAGTGGAACTACGGAAATTAATAGAAAAGGCGGGCTCATACTATGTATCTTTGCAACTGCTGACGTGCGACCTATTCTGCGGTTTTTACTTATGTTGTGACCTGCGAAGATTAAAACAATAGAAGAAAAGAAAATTACAGCGGTTATTGATTCAGGGATGACGTCAGGATTTACTACTACAGATACTTCCGCATGGTGGGTGGAAACCAATCCATAGGCAGACGCCTCCGTTACAAAGTCAAAACCTACTCTAGACATTTAGTAACAAATAAATAAGTATAAGTAAATACGCTAGTAAAATATTCACTTATAAAAATACCTTTAACAACTTTTTACTCAAAATCTTTTACAAACATATCGACATTATGTCAATGACATAAACGAAGTTGCAAAAACGAATGACAAAAAAATTATGACAACATTTTAGCCAGAATCAATAACTAGGTACTATAAAGCTGCCAGCACTTATATACCAACTCTACGTTCATACTCTGCATTCTAAAAGACGACTAAAATAGTAAAGGTAGATACACACTACTGAGTCTGTGACTTGTTGTGTCGTGTAACTCGTGTCGCGACTCGTGGCAGAAGTATAACGGTTTCATATATTTACACTGTTTAGAAACACAATCATCATTGCAGTTGCAGTGTTGTGTCGCAGCGCGATCTTACGGCCAATACTAGCGCTGCTCGACCAAGAACAACAGAGCGGTGGTGGGAGTTCTGACGCGTCACACACAACCAAGTGTTCTGTGGTCACAACACAATACCAATGTGTTTCTGGCATTGTAACCGTGATTAGCTATCTCGGACCCTAGTGGTGCGTAGAGTGTTTCATTTCTCTATAATGCCTGAAGAACTAATCGAACTTGTATCTCAACGCAAAATGTTGTTTGATACGAAGTGCAAAAACAACAATGGCATCGATGCAGTGTGTTGTTTATGTCATCTAGGGTGCAAGTTTATGGACATGAAGGACACTCCAGCAAATAGGACACTGCACGGATGTAGCGTAGCTATAGCTTTCACAAGGGCGGGTCCGAGGGTACAAGCATGTAAAAAAATAAACTAATTTTTGTTCAAAATATATGTAGCTGATTTACAATATATATAAGTATGCTAAAAACCACAGAAGCCTTAGATGGCTTATGTATAGCTAGTGAGTTCGAAACAATTATTTCCAATACAATTTAGACTAAAGAACAGGTGAGAAGTAAGTTTTACATTAGAAAAATATTTTAAGTACTTAATCTATACTAATAATATAATAATAATAATAATAATATAATAATATTATAAAGAGGAAAGATTTGTTTGTTTGTTTGTTTGTTTGTTTGTTTGAAATGAATAGGCTCCGAAACTACTGGACCGATTTGAAAAATTCTTTCACCAGTAGAATTGTACATTATCGATGATGGACATAGGCTATAGAATATTTTCAAAAAAGTTAGGGATCCGTATGAAAACTTCGATAATGTAACCCAAGGTGTGAGAAAAAATCCTTATATCGCGTACGCTGCGTAATCTATTGACAATAGAGCAAAGTGATGTACTACAGTTTTATAGAGGTCATCAATGTCTACAAAAAAGTCCGCGATAGCATATGTCTAACTATTATGGTTAAGTCACCATGACCGCTTTTTGTTCAAATTATTCAAGCAAATCCTTGGTGATTTGCAAAAATGGTGATTTTAGTATCATGATATTAATCCTTATCCATTTAAATGGTTTGATAATTAAGGTTGATTATTTCCGTGTAAATTACACTTTAAATTATTCAAATCGGACCTTTCGTTCGAAAGTTACGACGGTAATAAACATGCTCGGAGTAAGAAAAATGTCGCGGCTTGAGCGAACTGGGAAGAATCATATCAATGCTTGGTGCGATGAAGTTGAAAATGTTTTCGATAAAACAATAAGAATAACACTGTTTGGATTTTTCGCAAATGAACTACATACCTACATAATAAGGGGTGAAGCAGGGGTGATTAAGTTTTTAGGGGAGGACATTATTGCTTGCTTTAATTTACGTCGGGATGCTATGAACAAACTAAAAATGGGATTATTGAAACAGAAGTACCTAACAATTTTTGCATAATCAACTCCTGACGGGGTGAACGGGGTGAACAGTTGCGCTGAACCTGAGACCACATAATAAGTAGAAATGTCTAAGTAATAAATGTAAATTAATGAAAATCGTTGTGCGTAATTTTCCAAAACTAACCTTTATAAGGGGGTATAGGGGGCGTTGAAGTTTGTGGAGTACCTACTAAATCCGCGCGGACGAAGTCGCGGGCGAAGTGCTAGTAACACAAATAAAGACGGTAGTAAGTATTACTAAAATGTATACTAAACTTGTATACTCTGTTGAATTTGCAAAAAATGCTTTTTTAATTATTAGAGATTGTTATTTTAGTCGTATAATGTAAGGCAATGTAAGGGGGAGGTGAATACAAATTTAAGTCTATTCAGAAATAACGTCACGGGCGTCACGGCACGACACAATGCGTCACGCAAAGAGTAATAATAATAATATAGGAGGCGTCGCGACACGAGCGACACAACACAGTCGTGTGTTTCTAGCTTAAGACTTGCGGTTTTAATTGATGGTAGGCTAAGAAAAGTTTATCCCCAACTTAAAATGTTGAAATATGGGATGGGTAATGAATGAATGATCCATAAAGATTTTTTAAAAGCCACTATCCAAGTGAACGCTGTCATGATTATGGACAACTTTTGCTATGAGGCACACCCTGAAAAGTTGTTAGTGTTTTAAAAATAACCCTGTTTTAAAAATGGGTGTTAAACTTAAAAGTGCATTTATTATGTACTAATACTACTCTATCCTACATATTTTGTTAGTGTTAGTCTGGGGGCCCAGAGATTGGGCGCAGCGTTCAGGTTCTATATCTTAGGAATTTTGGACCACGGGGTGTAGGTACGGCGTGCATTATATAGGCGAGCAGTAAGTAGGTACAGTCAACGCCTTTGTGACATTAGTACATCACTGTCACATCACTCACACACAGCCATAGAGTTTATCTTTGCTCACAGCAGTAAAAGTTCTTTTCCTAGATGAAGTTGTTTAGTTACACTAACACTTGCTGCTGAACGATTGTAATACCAGTACAGTAGAGTGGACCTTGTCCTGGATTAAAAATAAGTAAACAAATGGAAAAAAAATAAAAACTTTTATGAAAAAAAAACCGTATACTTACGAAACAATTACATAAATCAAATAAAATAAATAATATTAAAATTACAAATTATAGTTATAAAAAATAAAATTAAAGTATCAAATAAAAAAACCAATATAAATAGTAGGTAACCGTTACGCGACTAGTGATGCGCCTTTCAGCAATAATCTAGTCGATATCCCGTGTTACACACAAACAATATATAGTAGGTAGCTAGTAACAAATATAAACATTCAGAGGTTTTAATCATTGACACCTCTTAAAATGAAGACTACCTACATAAGTATAAGTACTAAATTTAACTATGAGTTTTCTTTTACATTTTGTTGACAGTTATTTTACCTATGATAGCAACAGCGACGCGTGGCGTCGTCGAAGTAGGTACCTATGTACTGTTTTCGCTGCGAAGTACCCCAACCCTCACCCCGGCCGTAATGCATCGACTTACAAAGTGTTTCGCACAGAACACATTTTATACTTTAGGTGTTCCGTTCCGAGCCGCCATTAGGTGAAAATAAAGAGATTACTCCGTTTCAAAATCAGAGGTAAAATAACTGTAAACGGACTATACGTAGGTTTAGTTTTTATTTCTTATTCTTCTTCTTCTTCTTCTTGTCAGCTTCTTCTGGCTTGGGCTGCCTCGGCCTCCTCTTAGGCTTGTAGGGGCCCATCTCCAACCGGACCAGCAGGCCGCGCCACCACGCTTGCACTATAATGGCGGAGTTGGTCATCTTTTGCGTGTAGGCGAGGGCTGCCTCGCGCTCCATTTTGAACTGGAGCCAGTTCTTCATTAGCTTCTCGTGGGTAGCGTACTGCCGATAAAACATAACAAACTTACATAATCTTACTAGATACCTACCTACCTACTTTAATATAAATGCGAATGTTTGGATGGATGAATGTACCTATGATGATGGTGTTCTGTAGTAGCTCTAGCTGCTATAAAGTAGGTACAGAAACAATATCAAAATAAAAAAAATATTGACTTTTTTCAAAAAACTCGACCTTGTATAACGACTTTTTCAAGCAGATACCGTCGTCGGTACCTACCTAGTATCGAATCTGTGATTGAACTACAATGGACGCTACTAACTGCATCAGACTGCTTGAAAAGTGTTTTATTTTTAATTACTTTTTAATCTTCTTCTGCGGTCCGGTTTTTTGGAAAGTCAATTTTTTTTTTGTTTTAATAATTTTTCCTAGCTGCCCAACATCACCCTTAAATATTGTTTATTTTATTTTATTTTTAGCCTATTCCGTCCCACTGCAGGGCAAAGGCCTCCCTTTCTTCCTTCCATTCTTCCCGGCTCTGGGCTAGTGTTGACCAATCCTGTCGATAGGTGTCGAGCTCGCCCCGCCATCTTCACCTGGATCTGCCGCGATGCCGGCGGACATTTTCTGGGACCCACATTGTGGTTGCTTTAGCCCATGAATCGTTTGACATGCGGCAGACGTGTCCGGCCCAGTCCCATTTAAGCTTTGCTGCTTTTTGAGTGACGTCGGCGATTTGTGTTTGGGAGCGCAACACTGTGTTTAAATATTAAAGGCTACTTTTTATCCCGGGAATAGGTAAGTTCCCATGGGATAGTTTCCGATATTCACGCGAGCGAAGCCGAAGTTGGTAATAGGTACATAATTGTGTTGTAGTCTTGTTAGTAGAGGTTCGTATCTGAATTTTTGCATTTGACATTCCCGAGTCCTACAAGGTATACAAAATTCTAATAAAAATCATCACATACGAATTATCCTGACTATCCGAAAATTCCGGTTGATCAGCGGCCCTACCATGACGTGTTAAAGCGTGAGTCGTTCGAACGAGAAGGAGGGATGGAGCTATATACCCTATATTATAGCTCCATCCCTCCTTCTCGCTCGACCGCAGGGTCCGTACTACGAAGTGCCAAATGCTATCGTGATTCCGTCGCGAAAAAGGGATAGTGCTACATACATGACGTGCATCGCTCCGTCTCTCTCTCACATTGGAATGGTTTTAGGACATCCCCCTGTACTTCTACAAACAACTTTACCTCTTTCTAATAAAGTTTAGATTACCGTTTCCTCCATATTCCTTCTCTTATGCAGTGCATCTTGATACTTGTTCTTCATTATCGCAATCTTGAGGTCTTGTGCTTCAATGTCGATGTCGTATTTCGTCATCCAGTTATCTACTTTCGTTAGTATTTCCTGTAGATTGATATGTAATTATTATTTCTGTAACACTCGAAGATCTCGTGGTTAAGGACGCGTTTACAGATGTGTAGTCAAATCATAACTTTTTTACACAAAAACTTTTTCAAAAAAAAAACCGACTTCCAAAAAACTTTCCTTTGTGTTTTTTTTGAAAGTCGGTTTTTTTTTTGAAAAAGTTTTTTATTTTTCACTTTTTAGTGGTACCCCACACCTAAAACACCACTGAAAAGTCACAGGAAAGCAAAAATATGCAATTTCGTATGATTTTGCCACATCTTTTTTCCAGCAATTTGGATTTAAAAACCAAACTGCTGAACCAATTTTGATAAAATTTAAATGGGACCAATCGAGAAGTATATCCTTTCACATAAAACAGAAATTTTCAAATCGGTTCATAAATGACGGAGATATGAGGTAACAAACACAAAAAAAAAAAAAAATACAGTCGAATTGAGAACCTCCTCCTTTTTGGGAAGTCGGTTAAAAAGTAAGTTTATTAAATAAAATGCTTTGCATTCTTAAAATGTTTTTTCCATGAATTGTTGATAGATGTGCATGGTACGATTCTGAACTATAAATATAATTTTAGATAGGTACCGTTTCTCAATAAATGTACCGAAGTGAATTTTTTTACTTCGGTACATTTATTGAGTACAGTTTCTCAATGATGACAAAGCTTAGCAAAGGTATCGTGATGCGTGAGCTCAGTCATTCGCCTGCTGACGGGACGGCACGAGATGGGATGGGACGGACGGTCCTCCTCCACCGCTCATTTACCCAAAGTTCTGTAGGCCTTTAGAATATCGAGAAAAATAAACCTCTTACATTGATAAAGATGTTGACCAGCAGCTCAACTTCAGAGTGTATCCTCTGCTCCTGGTCGATTCTGTCGCGGTGGTAGTTGATGTTGCGGGACGGGCCCGACTCCTTGTCCAGGATTGACTGCTCGTGCTGCTCCGTGCGCGCTCGCTGCCAGTTATTAGCGAACCTGCTCCTGATCTCTGAGTTCAATTCTGTGTCCTAAGAAATAAAATGATGTGATAGATCCATGGCTTCGCTTCCGTGGTTTTTACCACAGGAACCGTTATTTTTTTTTATGGTAAGCCCCTGGTATTCACTGTTCAGATAAAGATATTAGAGCCTAATGAATGAACGTATAAATATTAGCACCCTTATTCATAAAAACTTTTCAGCCATTACTTAGTTAAAATACTGTTTAAGAGATTCTAAATTCAAATTCTCCATAGAAAATTTTGAATTAAGAGTCTGCTTATCGGTATTTTAGCTAAATAACGGTTATAAAGGTTTTATGAATAAGGCTGCTAGTCTTTACCTATGAAATTGCCGTTCTGCAGTACTGGCCATTTCAAATCAAATAATTTTTGTTTGGCTAAGAATTCTAATTTCAAATTAATTTTATTTTAAAAACATGGTTTTTTTTTCCAAAAGTCGTCATTTGTTTATTGATTAGTGTTACATTTTCATCGCATTTCAATCTTTTTCGTCATCATTTTACACGTTAAAAATTCGAGTAATTATGAAATATGAGTACCGTCGTGGCAGCAACGCGGCACAAGCGGCACGCAACATCAACGACGTTTACGGAGCTAACACTACAAACCAACGCACCACCTGTTTCTGGAAATTTCGACCTGAAAAATGAACCTCGCGGTCGTCCGAAGACTTTGGTCGACAATGACGAATTAAAGGCGATTGTGGAAGCTGATGATACACAATCTACGGCTGAATTAGCAGCAGCTTTCGACGTTAGCGTCAAAACAATATTGGTCATTTGCGTCAAATTGGCAAGGTAAAAAAGCTTGACAAATGGGTGTTGGTCAATCGCTCGTCTCCGCTGCTCCTGCACGACAACGCGCGACCTCATATTGCACAGCAGACGGTCTCCAAGTTGCAAGAACTGGGGTTGGAAGCTCTCCGTCATCCGCCCTACTCACCATACCTTGCGCCTACAGACTACTACTTTTTCCAGAATTTGGATAACTTCTTGGCGGTAAAAAAATTCAATACCCGAGAGGCAGTACAAAATGCCTTTGAAGAATTTGTTGCCTCCCGTCCAGCTGATTTCTTTAAGAAGGGCATCAATAAACTGCCACTGCGTTGGCAAAGACGCATTGATTGCATGGGTGATTACTTCGATTAATACAAATAAAAAATACATGAAAAAAATTCGTTTAAATTTTTTCATACAAAACGGCAATTTCATAGGTAAAGACCTATTATAAAGCTTTCGGCTATTCAAGGTTAAGCAACGCTTGCCGAGGTCGGTCTGTGGATGGGTGACCATCTTTTCATATAGAGACTCCTCCGTGCCTCGGAAATCACGTTAAGCCGTTGGTCCCGGCTGTCATTTGTAGATCTTTGGCAGTCGTTACGGATTGTCAGAAGCCAGAAAATCCGACTCCAGGCTTGCCAAGAAGTACCGTGTTAACCAGTGGATTGTGGAGGTCTGGTAGGCAGGCGCTCTACGTAAAATACAGGCATTCAGCTGCATCGGTTTGACTGGGAGCCGACCCCAATATTTGGGAGAAGGGTAGGCAGACGGTGATGACCATGTAAATATAAGAATTTTTTTACATTATCTGGTTAATCTTGTAGAAAGACTAAGGGTTCTGGAATGTCATTGAGGCCTTATGACCTAATCATCAGAGCTTCTTTTCAGGCGTTAAAGTCTATGTGGGTCAATACCTGGACCAAGAGTACTCCAGCGCCCCGGCCAAAGGTAGCTGCAGGACACCGTGTGGTTTTCAGCAGTATGAGTCTGACAGACCCCTGCGCCCACCCCAGGGTGTAGCCTGCACCCTGGGGTAGGCGCAGGGATCTGTCCTGCACCGTGCAGGACATTCATAAGAATTTCAACACGTTATAAAACGTGCTGGAAGTCTGGTTTCCGAGTCTTTCCCTACAGATGTAAATAGGTAACTTACTTCAACCTGACACTTGAGCTGATCAATGGTGATATCAGTGTCGTAGATGACCGTCTTGATGTGGTTCCGATGCTGACGCAAAAGGCGCATAATGTCACGGCGGGCGCTAGGGGCAGTCAAATATTTATTACTGTTAGGCCAAGTTGCCCAAAACAGAGTTGTTTTTACCTCCGAGTTGGTTTTAATATTTGTTATTAAACGAAGCGGGCGGGCCCCTTTTGTTATTTATCCTCGTGGTAGTAAATAACTCGGGCTTAAAGGATGACTCTGGTATATTGGCCCTTATTTGCTTAATTTTTAGAATTCGAGGTGCAGCTTCTGTCTTCTCGATTTTAATTATTCCATTTACATGCTACAATCAGGGTTATTTTTCAATGAACAGGATATTTTTTTTTCAGGTTAGAGGTTTCAAAGACATGATTTATGCAAAAACACACCAAGAAAGAAAATATAATCAGCTGTTCAGTAGGAATTGTAGGAACTACTCGCATAGCAAAAATATACTGAACTGCTGTTTTTATTATCTTTTTTTGGGAGTATAATACGGTAATAGGCGTTTCACAGTGTAGGTAGGTTTTTTTAGCACAAAGTACAGCCACATATGCCAGTACCACACATGAGGCCTTTTATACTGGAGATGTATATACATAGTACCTACGTACCATATCCGAAATACAAATAATAAAAACACAAACACTCTATTCTTGGCCTCTTCTTTCTCAAGCTGGACTCTATACCCATCGGTGTGTTCTATCACCTTGTTGCTGTCCCTTATACTGGTGAAGCATCTGTTGAGGGCCAAATCCAAATACGTTTGCTCTAGCGCATTGGTGATGTACTTTCTGAAAAAAATAAGTATCCGGAGGTAAGCTTAGAACCGTTAGTAACATTGTCCAATGGAAGTGGACGATCATAGGCTTAAATGACCGTTTAACTGAAATGGTGTCTGAGGTAGCTACGTGGTGCATGAGGTGTGTTGACGTCCATCTGTGGTCGAATGACTGAGTTCTAGCCACACGACACCTTAACTCACCCTGCCTTACACTGCTACACGGCATTGAGAGTGAATTAATCCTTCCACAGCCTCAACGGACCACCGCGAAAGAAAATTTGTGGGGAATCTGGGTAATACCTATGTTAGACGCATAGCACCGGTCGACATGGTGAGGAGGCCTGTGTAATCATTGGAGTATTGTATCATCATGTTGATTAATCTTCTGCGCAGTCTTGTATTTAATTGATTTCATTATGGGACTCAAGAAGTCAAGGCAGTTATCGTTTCTCTGGGAATCGTCGGGCTTTATTACCTCGGCACTTTTCTGGTAGTCGACATTGTTTATTCTGGCATTCAGGAATTGCAGTTTTTGGGTATAGAGTGGCAGGCTTGTAGGTAGTAGGTTAGGTACCTCAGGCACCGTCTCACTTAAGCTGAAGAACAATCAAAAGAATTATTTTGTCGTCCTACCTGTCTCTAAAGAGCTTATCTAGTTTGTACTGGTTGCATCCCAGCTCTCTGGGGTTGATGTTTGCCAGTTCGTCTTCGTCGTTCTGTTGTTCCACCTGGAACTTCAACTTGAGAAGCAGGCCCATGTCTGTCATCGTCTTAATGATTCGCAACTCATTATTGCATTCAGCTGCAAGATTATATTTATTTTGTAAATTGGTTATATATGTACCTAACTCTTATGTAATTCATCAATTTTCGTCGATTTAGACAAGACGAGGCCGGTGTCACAGATTACTACCGTGTTTCCACTTTTGCCTAATACCCTGAGAAGAAACGCGGAAAACTCAGAGGTCAGTCTCTTTTAAAATCCGTACAATAGTACCTAAGTATATTTTAAGGATAAGTATGTACATTTATGAGAACCATGTATGTTTATGTTTCCCAGTTCATAAGAAATCATCTCTGATATACTGATAACTTATTATTTATTAAGATTGAACGAAAGATTAGTGTATAAAACTTTAATTCTAAATCTACATATATTATTAAGCCTTCCAAGATAACCCGTTTCAAGTCCAATGAATAAAAACGCGTTTGCCCCGCAATAGGGGCAAATGCGTCTAAAATTCCCTTTTTTAACAAAACAATAAATACAGTAAAAGAGTACTCTTTTACTTGTAGCTCATGGAAGAAACAAATCGGTCAAGCTTCAAAACAACTAATATTATAATACATTTTTATTAAAACTTTTCTGAATAATTGCATATTTTAAATGATATGAATCGTTATACATGTGTAAGATAAAAATGCAACGCAAATGCCCCGGTTGACCTCATTACTTTTTAGGATGGGTAATCATCAAATGACTCCTTCCGCTCTGAGTGGAGCGTGTCAGACTTTACTGAGTAGGTAAGGAAACCCATCCGTGTCCTACCTTCTAATGCCCTTTGCGTTCTAAGGCCGCGGTGACTCATTCGAACCAATTCCACAAATAAGTTAGGTATACTGGCACTTCACTTGGCGTATTTGATTAAATATTTGCCTTAATTGTTTGTTAATTAAAAATTGACCTTTATTCTGATGATTTTAGGATATATTTTGTATTATCCAAGTACCTACGTATACCTATATTTTTACAAATACACCAAGTAAACTGTCACCTCTAGGTGCATTCTATCCACTCCTCACACTCTGCGGACTACGGTAGGTAGGTAAGGTACTTACATAATATACGCATCTGTGCTATAGAGTCTTCTAATAAACAGGCGAACATTGTAGACATTAGATATGGAAAACTGTAAAAAAAACATTTCGAGGTAGGTACCTACATATTTCATAATCTTACGAAGTTTGCAATTATCCGGTGACATAAACACATTCATCGACTTGATATGGAATGAAGTGGCAGCCCGATAATATAGCCGCGAGACACTCGCTCACAGAGCTGGCATCTAATAAAATTTGTGGCTGTACCTATAGGTGCGTTGAGCACATGATCTCTGTTACAGGGCACGTCCAGTCAACTAGCCGTTTGTACCCATAACCTATTTGCCATTTGTGACAAAGTGCATGTAAAGTGGTGACGCCCACTGACACGCCTGTTATGCATGGAAAAGTATTGGCTATGCTCTGTGTCAAAACCTAAGAAAAAAAAAATGACTGTCAAAAAACCCAACCGCTAAAAACGACTAAAAAGCTCCATTCCATGCCTCCTTCTCGCTCGAACGACTCACGCTTTAACACGTCATGGTAGGGCCGCAGATCTGAGGCCACAAACTGCATCAGACTGCTTGAAAAGCGACTTGTTTGGAGCTTTTTAGTCGTTTTTAGCGATCGGGTTTTTTGACAGACATTTTTTTTATTTCCTACATTTTAGTGAGTTTTGTAGTTATATGGAGTTATATAGCCTATGTCACTACCACAATTCTGACGATTTCAACGACACCTCGTATGCCAAAATCCATCCAGCCGTTTGGGCTGTAGGGCGTGCCAAAGAAATGGACATACATACACACATACGGTCGAAAAACATAACCCTCCTTCTGACGCAGTCGGGTAAAAACTAACCAAAGCCGAGGCGCCGCCAATTCCTTGTCATGTTTAGTTATGGGGTGATCCTAAAAATAAATATAGTCCTGAGAAACGATAAAAACATTCAGAGTCACTGGAAAGACTCTACCGGCCGAATCGCGTCGGAGCGCATTTTGCAAATTAGGTACGGGATATCTATCACTTCACTATAGCTTCAGTTTCACGCAACGTATTGTAAAATGCACTCTGATGCGGCCCAGTCGTTGGATAAGGTAAAAATACACAGGGACGAGCGAACCAAGAAGATGCCTGTTCACCTGATGACTGAAACCGTGGTGCCCAATTTGGAGTCGTGGCAAAAATGCTAACAAGTCAAGTAAAACCTAATGGCGACTCGGCGATCACTCTGCGAGACGCTCTTTAGGCCTATTTGGTCTGTGCTCTTTAGGAAGCAAACTCATATACCTACAGTGGCGGGAAGGTGGCGGGTGAAGGGTGGCGTACTGCGTAGCGAAAAACGAATTTCACAGACGTCATTTTGTTTGAATCGATCTATATGTAATGCCACCTATACACATCTACAAATTAATTGTTTTATGTAATACGGACAATACATACATTTATGTGGAATTTATCACCGCTTAGAGTACTAATTACTGGATGGGAAAACATCGTTTCAAAATGTTTAGTTATAAATGCACTAAACGTATTAAAAAAAACCTTTGTACAAGATCAAAAAGTTTAAAAAAAATAAACGTTCATACAAAAAGCTCATATAAATTGAAACGTAAGAAATTGTATGGTTATTCACAAAACAATTATAAATTAATGTTGTGTCATGTCAATTGTCACATTGACATTCAATCTTTAGCTCCTGAACAAGAGGGGTTTCAAAGTCAAAACGCGATGGCCTATGATTATGGAACCTCTTTTCGTTTTGCTACATTTTTTTGGCACAACCGCCAGCACATCAGCTACACAAAACTTTCCCCAATCAACCAAAGTTGAAAATCTACTAAAGAAATTTGACTAATTGTTGTGGCTTGATGTGCGACGGCGACTGTACATGGCGTAGACTTTGCTTCAGTATAGTACCTATTATGTACCTACTCTGTGGCGTAGACTGGCCATCTAGTCCTGCAGGAACAGAAGCGGCAATGTCAAGTAGGTATATTTATTGTCAACGCCGTGCACTCTAGCCTCAAGTGTCCACCACTTTCAGTGAATGTAGTGTGTGTGCCATAGATCTAAGTATGGTGTAACAGTGCTGTGTGCACCCATCCGGACACCGATAATTTTTAAGTAAGTAGATATCACAGGATCCTTTCAATCAGGCAGGAAGGTTGGGCTCGTTAAAGATGGAAGAACTGTAGGGAGTTAGGGACGCGCTTATTCAGAATTAGGACGGCGTAGGCTAGTCAATAAAACGTATCACTCTCGATTTTTTATTGCAGGTAGAAACTATGTGTCCTTTATTCCAAACTAGCTTTTGCCCGCGGCTCTGCCCGCGTGGATTTCGGTTATCGCGTGAAAATTAGTCTTAGATCCTTCTCCGTATCCCAGGCTATATTTGATGACGATCCGTTCAACCGTTTTAGCGTGAAAGCGAAGCGTAACAGATAGACAGAGTTATTGTCGCATTTTTAATATTATTGTAGGGATGAACTACCTGGGGCTGGTTCGTCTTTTCAGTTTCATGCCTCCTTATAATGTTTGCCTTCTTTCTTATATTACTAGTCAAGTAAGCCTTGCTTCCGACTGAAGAACAGGTGCTTCCTTGAGGTCTTATTTGACAGAAATTGAAGGTTACTACAGACATTGTGGCTCCTGGCTTTGCACTGTTTTAGGTATTTTTTGAGTCTATCCTACAATAAACCTAAAGTACTTGCACTAGAATACAATCGATGTTCGGTTCTATTAATCATTTATTTACTTTTAAAATGTCAAGTCGTTGCCGACCCGATTATTTAATCGTTCGTTTAGTTTGCTTCTGTAGAACCGCGCTGCATCGTCGACCACATCATCGCTAACCATCAGGTGAGATTGTGGTTAAATACGAGCCTTACATTTAAAAAAAACCGGCCAAGTATGAGTCGGACATCGTTTTATTAGTCTATGAGTCGGACTCGCGCACGAAGGGTTCCTTACCATTATCTATAAAAAACGGCAAAAAAATCACGTTTGTTGTATGGTAGCCCCACTTAAATATTTATTTTATTCTGTTTTTAGTATTTGTTGTTAAAGCGGCATCAGAAATACATCTGTGAAAATTTCAAATGTCTAGCTATCGCGGTTCATGAGATTCAGCCTGGTTACAGACGGACAAACAGATACACGGACAGCGGAGTCTTAGTAATAGGCTTCCGTTTTTACCGTTTGGGTACGGAACCTTAAAAATTTAGAAAAAAAATGTTTTACAAAAACTTTCGTCCATACTAAAATAAAGTAAAATGAAGGTACCTATAATGAAAAATAAAAGAATAAATTTCAATGTAAAATTTAATACCAGGCTCTGTCCACAAAATAATTTATGACTTCAACACAAGTCAATTTGGTCTAAGTAACAAACATTAATTGTTGGACAACGATGTCATAGTAGAATCAGCATATTTATACAAAATCATAATCGGCTAAAATTAAATCACACAGCTTATACTTACAGATTATTTTTATATATAACAAAATTTAAAACAAACGTTATGAGGAAGAACAAGCTTAATTAATATTAAACACTAATTTCTGTATAAAATTCAATACTATACACACAACGTTTATAAAATAAAGTTAAGTATGTATATTTTTTTCTTAACATTTTTTTTTATTTACACCAATTTCTTATAAAAAGGTCAGTAAGAGGTTTTTTATATTTTCGTCACGATTTTAGTATTTAGTGAGAAAATAGACTTTTCTAATTAAAAAACTCGGTGGAAATTGCTGTGTTTCTTAGGTCTAGTTCACTTTAGGTCTACTTCCTAGTACTAAGGAGAGGGTGGTATGACAAGTAACAGGTATATCCAAGCGAGTTTGTAGAGTACGAATACAAAGAACAGAGTACCAGGTATAGAGTAGAAAACAGTATAAATATAACTGAATAAAGTATAATTTAATCAGTTTGTAGATAAATATTTACAAGATTAAAAAAATCGGTAAATAAATCAAATATGTAGTTAATGTAAAAACAAATAAATAAAATGTACATGTTGAAATCTCATATACACGTGTCGAAATTATATTCAGTCTTAGCCATTCTCACTGTTCGCTGATGTCTACTTTGAAAGCGTAAGTTTTATAAACTATAAAGAAAAAGGAAATTTGATAGAAGAAAAGCTAATCCGGGACTTATGGAAAGTTTATTTTGTTAATAATTGACGTCTAAAGGAAATAAGAACGAAAAGCAACTTTGAAAGTTAAAACATCAGCGAACTAGCATCAAACATTGAATAATTCTGCATTATCGTGCACCAAATAAATAAAAAACATGATGTCTTTAGCGCTTTTTACATTGTGCTCCGTTAGCTTATTGTCGAGTCAAGTAGCAAGACAAATAAATTCTAACATAAAGTAACATTAAAATATCCCTAACCTCTCCCGATACTTTAGGGCCTTGTTAGGGACATTTTAGGGACTTTGTAGGGCCTTGTTAGGGACTTTGTAGGGCCTTGTTAGGGACATTGTAGGGCCTTGTTGAGGACATTTTAGGGCCTTGTTAGGGACATTTTAGGGCCTTGTTAAGGACATTTTAGGGCCTTGTTAAGGGCATTGTAGGGCCTTGTTAAGGACATTGTAGTGCCTTAGGGCCTTGTTAGGGACATTGTAGTGCCTTGTTAGGGACATTTTAGGTTCTTGTTAGGGATATTTTAGGACCTTGTTAGGGATATTTAAGGGCCTTGTTTGGTTTATGCACACTATATCTGGGCTTAGTAGGTTTAAGCGGTGTCACAGAGAATACTCTTAGCGCGGGACGTCCGAAACGCGGATGATCCACGCGCGGATTGACAAACGCCCTGGAGGCCAGCAGACATGTGTGAATCGGTTCAAGAGCTTGACTAAGTACAATCTAAAAAGCGCATTACAGCAGACCGGCTTCAATAAAATACACTTCAACAAAATTAATACTTCAAGGGCATGGAAAACAATAACCATACAATAATAAAATATCAAATTTATCTAGAACTATCTATTTATATATTCTATCTAATATGTATGACTCTGTCTGTTGACATTGAAATTAAAATAAAATAATATTTCTTAGAATGCGCTTGACTGCAAGGATTAGGTCAAGATGCACTCTTCACACAATTTTAGAAATAAATCGTTCATTTGATCTATACTAGCCTAGACGAGGCAATCATGTGGTGCTGTTTGTGTCAGGGTATCTAGCCACAGAATATAAAATGTTTAGCACATTTTTTTCTATATATATTGTATGTTATAGACTAATATACTAAGGCCCATATTTTATAGTGGACATCTATGGGCCATTCTACTCATTACTTAGGGTGTTTTCGTAAGCTTAAACGTTGCGTAGAAGCTACGCTTTCGTCCTGCAGAAGCTGCGTTTTCATGGCGTTGGCGCTACGCTTACGTCGCGTAATTGTATAGATACATACTCGACGTGCGTTGACGGGGCCTTACCGTAGCGTGAATACGTTACGTAATACCCGAATCGGCATTAAACGTAGTGTTAACTTATTTATTAAAGCTTCTTGAATCACACAGGTCCAAAGGCGGACTGATGAGATGCCGGGCATTCTCTACCAGTCAACCAAGGATGATGGATAGAAAACATGGTAGATGCATAAAATAATGAAGTGTTAAGTTCGTACAATCTGTGCGACAAGATACCTTAACAAAATCAGCACACTTCTTGAATATTATTTCTTCCTATGATATAATTTAGAACAGCAGTATTACGCCGCGCAGTGCGCTGTAGGTGTTGAGGTGTCCGCGCAGGTCCTAGAGTGACGAGCGGCGAGCGAGACACCCCACGAGTGCCAACATCACTTGCTCGAAGAAGGTTGCCCGTGTTCTTCTGAAAAGAAGATAGGAGAAATTAATTTACATAAAAAAGAAAAATTGACACAGAACTGACATAAGTATCTATAGTAGGCGCCAGATAAATGAAGACTAACGGTCATTAACCTTTCCTTAATATCTCTTCGTAGGTACCCCCGGACAGTAAATTATGAATCGTTTTTCATTACTCGAACAGTAAGGATCACGATAAATGTCGATTCAGGACAGCTTTATGTCATTATTTCTTTTTGAAAAGTGTGTCAATAAATGTAGGTGGGTCAATGACCGTTATTCTTCATTTATCTGGCGCATACTATAGTATTTATTGTCAGAGAACTGACCTAAATACTAATGATGTACAGTACAACTATTTTCTTAATGTCCTTCGGTAATCATTGCATGTCTGAATACAAACGAATGATATTTTCCATATCCATCAGTTATTCGATTTATCGTGAATAATAATTTGAATTCAGAAGTAACCTATATAACAATAAAGTAGGTACTTAGTTCTGAATCCAAATTATTATACCTACCTGATAAGATAACTTTAATAATAATTGATGGACATGGAAATTAGCATTTGTTAGTATTCGAAAATGCGATGTTTGCCGAGGGACAATAGTTGTGCTGTAATAAAATTCATAACGCAAACTCGCAGAGCTCGTGGCAAAATAATAACAGCCGTACGCGTACGGTACGGTACAAAGTGACGCTTGCCCTGCTCGGCCGGTGTGTAGGTGACCATCTTAAAATACCAAAGTACACCAGTGGCGCACAACAGTACCGTAACAATTATTTTTAATAATATTCGTAGCCTGGACCCAGGGGGCCTACTCTCTAAGCTCAAAGTCCGTAGTTTCGGCCTTAGTGTCGGGCGTTTTCTATTCCGTATCACCTACGGACTAACCATTAGTCCCGAACCCGAACTAAGAACTGTCAAATCGTGTTGTCATTCATTCACGCCCAACACTGAGGCCGAAACTACGAATTTCGGGCTTAGAGAGTAGATACCTACCGATACCTAACCGTTGGGCTATTTTTTTTGTTTTGTTTTTAATATTCAAAATGTATTTAAAAGAAGTAAATAGTTTTAGATTTGATCATCCACGCCCACTTGACAAATTCACCCTGTAATACGAGTACAATATCAGCGTTTGAATTTTCAAATGAAGTTATTTTGAAAATAATAGGTATACAGATTTCAGGGTTTATTCATGAAAAGATGAGACAATGCTATTTTTAATTATGATATCACTGTATGTTGTACTAACATGCAAAGCTATCATAATTTATGACAGATAAAATGTACATTATTATTTGCTATAATAGCATACAAATTGCGATTGGAAGAAATAAGATATATTTTTGTCATACTCATCATGCATGACAATATTGATGACCGACATAAATGTATTCTGTGTTTATCCAGATTATAAATTATCTAAAGAGGGGTTACGGAATGTATCCGACGCGAATCCGTGAAAATACGGATATAAAAACTTGGACCGAATTCGGATAAGTATTGCTTTTCGCACCGCATCCGATTCGAATTCGTGAAAATACGGATCTATAGTGAATAAAACTCGACTGAATTCGGTTATTGTTTACGCAGTAATCCGATCTCTGATCCAAACTCAAGCCCTGCTGTCGAGCGGCGCGGAAACGTCCGATTTGAATCCGAGGGTAAGCAAAAGCGTTCATACAAACAGTACTACGGCTATTTCGGTCCGTCAACTACCATACAAATGGTAGTTGTCTGTGCTTTATTTCGTCCAAATCTGTTCAGTAGTTTTTGAAATATCTAGTAACCAACATCCATTCATCCTCACAATTATGAAAGGGTAGTATTTAAACGAGTGACTGTAAATTAATGTTTTAAGTGACAAAAATAATTAATTTACGTTATAGTATTACTAAGTGAGCGACTGACAGCGAGTGACGAGAAATCAACAGAACAGCAACTTACAAACATTAATAAATGAGAAGCTTTATAATATTTGAGCGACCTAATATTTGTTTGAGTGTCAACGTTACGTCCTGCATTTTTTTTAAATATTTGGCAAATGATATTTCTGGGTGGTTTAAAAAAAAATAACCACGAAAGGGATGGCGGGGTCTGTTCGCTCGCTTCGCTCGCTCACTTGACCCCGCCATCTCCTTCTAACCTAACCTGTCCAAGTCGGGGGCCCCAAATCCCGAGCTCGCATTACTCGCTGCGCAAGAGCGAGTGATGCGAGCAAAATGTTAATTCGATCGTTTCATAATTTCCCATTATGAAACCTCTGTGCTAGAAGCATAAAATTATCCTTTTTACGATACAACAAAACATCTAAACTTCCTGCTCCACTCATATTTACAAATAAATCAATGTTTACATTACATCGTCAGTAAATAAACAGAGCCATACAAACAAAACATACTCATAATAACGATCTATGAGTAAGAGGATAATGTCGAGTGCAGATTCAATACTGGTGTAATTTACTAGATTTGTATGGAGTGGTGGTGCATTTACCTGCTTTCAAGCGAGCGGGAATTTCCCTCGTGAATGAAGCGCAATTTCTGAATGGTTGTGTTGCAAGTTTATTTTAGGCTTGTAAGTAATTAATAATATCTTCAATGCATTTAGGAAGTTTTTAAATGTCCATTAGAGAACAAAAGAATGATGATAATAGGATAAAGTAATTACAGTTGCCGAGCCGTTTGGGGTCGAAACGCTTGGGTCATGGGGTCCGAGTGCACGTCTCCTTTTCAAGGATATATCTCGCCGACTGGTCGACACTTTGCGTGACCAGAGGGCTGGCTCTTTCTTTGCCCAAAGAATTAGCATTGACATTCAACGTGGCAATGCTGCCAGCCTTCTGGGCACGTTTCCGGATGACGGCGATGCGGAGGAATACTTCGACGCCTAAGTGTATTTTATTTTTATATATTACTTATTTTGTTTGTTTTGGATAAAGTTCATTTTTAAATTAACCGATTTCAAAAAAAAGGAGGAGGTTCTCAATCCGATTTTTTTTTTTGTTCAACACCATGTGTCTTAGTTATATTTTTTTAAATCATATGATTCAAAAACCACATATTTGCTTATTGATCCATTTGAAGTTAGATAAACATACTATTTATTTAACTAATTAGTAAAAAACATAATACATATGGTTGATAGATTTTTAATTTGTTCTCTAGCAATAGTTTGTTCCGTTATGTAAAAGTTAAAGTCGCATCCAGTATTGTTCCTATTCATAAAATAAATAATAATACGGGTTGGTGATCGAAGTGTAGCTGTAGCAATGTACCTACAGAGAATCCTGCTGCCCATTCTCTGGTGAGTCCCTTAGCCGCCTTTTACGACACCCACGGGAAGTGATGGGATGGTGCTATTCTTTTACGTCCGGACATCATACGGAAATATAGCAGATAAAGAATATGACCAAGCGCTTCTGGAACACCCTGGGCGGAGCCGCGGATGGCAGCCAGTCATATTTTAATTACTAGTGTTCGAACAAGGCAATAATATTGCAATTTTATTGCTTGTAAGACATAATTACCAGTGCTATTCCATTTTAACAGTTTTATGCAATAAACAGCAACAGTACTTAAACTAAAAATATTTTTATTACCTACCAACCAGTTGTTTCATGAACCGTTATTTTAGGCTATAAAAACAAAATGGCTGTCTGCCTCTGATCTTTTCTCCGCTTACTTCTTCGCAACCACACAACGGATTTTGATACGGTCTTCAGTAATACAGGCTGGTCCAAAAGTGCGTGGTAATATTAAATAGTTAGTGTTCTGTAGCTGCTATACAGTAAAAAAACCGACTTCTTTCCAGCTATTTGGATTTAAAAACCAAATTGCTTGACCGATTTTGATAAAATTTTAATGGGACCAATCGAGAAGTATAACCTTTCACATAAAACAAGAATTTTTCAAATCGGTTCATAAATGACGGAGATATGAGGTAACAAACACAAAAAAAAATACAGTCGAATTGAGAACCTCCTCCTTTTTTGGAAGTCGGTTAAAAACAATATCAAAATAAAAAAAATATTCACTTTTTTCAACAAAACCCCGAAAAAAAGTAAAAAGTACTTTTCAAGCAGTCTGATGCAGTTGCGCCAGGCATCTGTAATTGGACTAAAACAGACGTGGCCTAACTGGATCAGAAAAGTGTTTCCTTTTTTAAATGTAATCGTTTTTTTTATTGATGAATGGGCTTGCTCTTGACCTCGATCACGCCTGATGGAAAGCGATAGATGAGGTCTAGGTTTCTGCGGTCGGGGTTTTTTTTTAAAGGCAATATTTTTTATTTCGACATTGCGTCTTAAGGCGCTACCCCGACCAAAACCTAGCGATAGTGCGTTTTTCTTCGTTATTCAGATTCTATTAACTCATTAGATAAGAGAAATAAACTACTGCTAAAAGCACATTATTGATGTTTGATATACTATCATCACATTCCACGTTCTAATTTATTTTTATGTGTTACGTTCTGATTCATTTAAAATCTACTTTTAAAAAATTACTAAAATAATTGATTACATGCATCTGATGCTAAAGGCGACGCTCTAATCATTTGAGGATTATACTAATGGATAGATAATTTAGAAATCTAAATTATTCACGTTTTATTTAATTTCAAAATATCGCATTTCTTTTTTTATTAAAATAATTCCAAAAATTGTGTGAATTCTATGATACGAGGCGGGGTGCGGCAAAGAGGGAACGAATGCTCAAGGTCATTTGGTCAGGGAAGCGCCTTAAAAGCAGCTACAGAACACCACCTATGACACAATATAAATATGGACAGTAGGGAAACTGCCTACAAACGCTCGAAACGGCACACACACAAACATGCACACCGACGAGACTCCTAAGGTAACTTCGCGGGACTCGCAGTAGCAAGTGCCGCGTCAAGACGAGTGGTCACGTTTAACTTTTTATTTTTGAAAATGCCAGGAAAGTATTGCGTAGTATACGGCTGTTTGAACTCGGCTTCATCAAAACCGGAGCTATTGTATTTTAAACTTCCTGCTGATATTGAAAGGTAAGAATGATTTCTAGTTATTGTTATTTATTCGTTATCGAATTACGTGTAAGTCTGTGTGATCGACCATAATGAATTCGTGAACTTACTTCTAAATCATGAATGCGGCGGTTTTGAGGGTATTTAAAGCTGATAGTGCAATAGTGATAGTGGTAACAAAAAGTACATCCAAGATGGCGACTGCGGTATTCATCAATATTTTCGTCATGGGTGTCGTTTTCATGGTTTTCGAGGGTGTTGAAGCCGATAGTGCTGTCAAAATGTGAATCCAAGATGGCGGATACAATAGGTATCAATTTTTTCGTCATGGGTGTCATTTTCATGGTTTACGAGGGTGTTGAAGCCGATAGTGCTGTCAAAATGTGAATCCAAGATGGCGGCTGCAATTGGTATCAATTTTTTCGTCATGGGTGTCGTTTTCATGGTTTTCGAGGGCGTTGAAGCCGATAGTGCTGCCAAAACGTGAATCTAAGATGGCGGCTGCAAAAGGTACCTATCAATTTTTTCGTCATGGGTGTGTGTATTTTTTTATGTAATGGGTTTTTTTAATTACTAGATATCACACGCATTTTCGGATTGAAACGCGGTACGGTTCGTAGCCGCTCATGAGCCCAGCCCGCGCGCCACCTGCGCTGCGGCGTCTACCGCGCGCCCACTCCGACGAGCGCCCGAAACCTTTTCGTCCAACCGCGGCTCGCGTACGCTCCCGCTAAAACTTGTAAAAGGTTCCGCCGTAATGACAAAGTTAAAGATCTTTAGTTCTACAAGTTGTTGTGTGTTAATATTAAATTGATGTCCGTGTTTAAACTATATACAATACTATATATAATATAATTATGTTTGTAAGCTATTTATTCAAATTCGATTCATTGATCACTACAGAACAAAAATGTAAAAAAATATATCAAAAACATTAAAAGTGACAACCCTATTGCTTCAATGGAGCGTAGGTAATTATTTCTCAACTAGGCTTTTTTTTTTTTTTTTTTTTTTTTTTTTTTTTTTTTTTTTTAGGTATGACCACTAGCAAGTTAACACACGTGGGATATTAACTGCTTAACCGGACTAACCTGTGGTGGCTTCAAATGAATTTAAAGCCCCCAGCCAAGGCAACAAAACTAGCTACAAGCTAAAAACACTACTGACCGCTCACTAAGGGCATTCCCTGTGGAATACGACCTCGGCTTAGCGGCGTCAGTTTGGGACAGCAAGGGACAATCAGGCTGGGTCGTTTTATTATTTAGGGGTTATTAAAGCTAAAGGCTCAGCGGCGCGGGCTGGCTCGTTTGCAAAAGTCGGGGAGGGTTTTGAGTGGGTCGTCGCGGCGGACCTCGGCGGCGAGGTCGGAATACGGAACGCGGTCTGTATCTGTGTATTCTTAGGCTTAGTTTCCGTACTGTCCATATTTATACTGTGCCTATGACCACCCACTTCTATAACACCCTGTACACAGAGAGGTTTGTGTGTTTACACCCATGTGAAGCCGAGGTGGTCGCTAGTAATATCTCATCATCATCATCATATCAGCCGATAGACGTCCACTGTTGGACGCAGGCCTTCCCTAAATGGAGGAGGCCTGTGTCCAACACTTTTTTAAATTTCAGGTTCCCTTTATGTATTTTTAATTTGGTGTACAATAAAGTTTTTATAAATAAATATACTGGCTGCAACAGCAGAGAGCAAGCATCATGATCAATTTCATCATCGTCATAATATCAGCCGAAAGACGTCCACTGCTGGACATAGGTCTCGCCCAAATGGGGAGGGGGGGTTTGCCATAATCGCCACGCCTGGCAGGCAGGTTGGCGATCGCAGTGTAGCTGTAGCAATGGACCTACAGAGAATGCTGCTGCCTACTCTCTGGTGAGTCCCTTAGTCGCCTTTTACGGCACCCACGGGAAGTGATGGGATGGTGCTATTCATTTACGTCCGACACCATACGGAACACAAGTAATATCTAACTGTATCAATTTACTTACAAAGTAGTCTTAAAAAATCAAAGTCACTTACTGAAATTTCTAAGGGCTTCCTCTCTTTCGTGAGCGTCAAAGTACCACAACGTGATGGCATATCTGGAAAATGTAAGCAGGGTGGCACTTTAATATAATAATGAAGAGTCAACGAATGAGACAATCAAATAAATATCTATTGAAAAATTCCATTTTCGATTTGTGTCGCCAGATGTCGCTACTAGTCACAAATGAAAAAGGATACGGGCAAATCTGGTCCGGGCTTGCTGACCGGACTGAGTTATTAAAAATATTTATACATAAGCCCCTGGTAAGAACTATTTCGGAATCAAAAGATTACTCTGCTTTGCAAGTGGGCTTAAAGATATAGATACTGACCTGGTGTCATAGGCAGGTTGAACCTCGTGCGGGTTCCGCCTGTCGGACCAGAAGAACAGCATCCGGTCGAAGATCGGCGCTATGTCTGCCACTTGATTCGTACCTTCAGGGAATACTCTGTGGAAAGAGACATGTCATTTTAGAAATAAATCATCATCATCTTTGTTTTAGCCAAAACAAGACCTATGTCCAACGCTGGACATAGGTCTCCCCAAAGTGTGGGCACATCGATCAGTGTTGTGAGTCTCGCATCAAGCGGATTCCCGCGACCAACGAGGTCATCGGTCCACCTGTGGAAGGCCGCAACTTCGCTTTGACTTCAGTGCACGGTCGCCACTGAGGTCAGCGCGATACAAAGATCAGTAATTTTACAAAAGATTGATTAAGAAAATAGTAATTTAACCGGATGGGAACAGTATCTAAGAAGAATAAACAAAATTGATTTTAAATGTTCTTTTTGTTATGCCAATGCTTGTTTTGCGCGCGGCCTTGCTTACGTCAATATTTTTCCCGTCTCCGGAGTCCCATCTATCTCTGTACCAAAATTTCTCAAAATCGGTTCAGCAGTTTCGACGTAAAAACGTTACAAACACGCTCACTTCCGCATTAATAATATTAAGGTTAGGATAATTTACCTGAGTAATCCCCCGCAGCTTTTGACGTCCCAGTCGAGATTCAGGTAGTAGATGGCGGTGATGCAGCGGCCATCTTTGTTGGGGTTGTCCACATGCTTCACGTAGTGACTGCCCGAGCCTGGGTAACATGCCACCATCGCCTATTGGACAAAAATATCAAAATTAATACTTTTTATTAAATGTCATGTCATTGCTTCCAGACACGACAGATAGAGGTCCATGGGGCCGAAAAGTTTTGGAGTGGCGACCACGTACCGGGAGACGCAGCTTTGGAAGGCCTCCTACAAAGAGGACCGATAGCGTGGTGAGATGGATGCGCGACGCATAGTACCGGTAGTTGTGGCGACACTTTGGGGAGGCCTATGTCCAGCAATGGACGTCTTTCGGGGGATTAGGATAATGATGATTAAATGTCAGGAATTTGGGGATTGTTACAAGTTAAGAGATGCAGCGGCCCAGCAGTGAGCGAAGAATGTTATCCTAGGTGTTCTCTAATATGTCCGTTGCCCCCCCATTCATCCGGACCCGAGGTGGCGGCGCGTGGTGTTCCCGTGCGCCCCTCTAACGTTGCGGGGGGAGTTAAACACCTCACTCCCCCCGCTTACGAGATGTGGCCCGCAGAGGCGGGCCGGCACCAGCCGGGGATTACGGAAGTCGCATATGTTCCCGCGATCCCCGGCGTAGGTGGAAGATGGAACACCGGGGTGGTTTTAGTCAGTAAGAGTCTGACAGACCCCGCCGCCCGCCCCAGGGCGGAGGACATCCATGAGGATTTCACGCCGTAAAAAAAAAAAAAAGGTGTTCTCTGCTGGACTTGGCTTTCCCTACCCAGCGCCAAGTTCGCCTATGTTTCTAAAATCGTTAAGAAAAGTTACTACAACGTTAACGATTGCTTTAATATTGGCTGGGGCTTTTTGAGCAAGTTCCTTTTTTTCGAGTCGATGGCGCGACCCTTAAACATTTTGTGCCCAGTAGGTGGCCACACTTATAGCGGCATCTGTGGCACTTATTAGGTCCTTAATGTTGCAGGTGAGCGACTAAAGAAACAAGACTCCGCCTTAAACACTATCCCTGCAAGGCTGTTTTCCTTGGGAAGGAATGGTGCAACGAACTCCCCAGGGGCTCGAGTCTGCTATTGCAATCGTGTCTCAATGACCGGTCAGTGATCGAATATTTGAAAACTTATGACACATTTCCCATACAAAAACTGTCAGTTTTTGTATGGGAAATGTGTCATAAGTTTGACGTTATACGTCAAAAATCGATCATTGACCGGTCATTGAGACACGATTGCAATAGCAGACTCGACCCCCTGTCTTTTTCATCAAAAATATTTAATCATTATTTTTAATGTAGGTATCTATTAATTACTGTGACAATGATAAATAGACAAAACAGTAATTAAACGGTTGGCGCAGTGGCTGAGCAATTGGCTGCTGCGCTGCGTGTCGCGGGTTCGATTCCCGGACGGAACAAATATTTGTATGGCCTACAGATAGTTGTTCCGGGTCTGGCTGTATATGTGAGTTTGTATGTTTGCAAGTGCACCAACGATAGAGGAGAAATTCATACAGTGGAGTACATTTTATTAAAAAAAAAGAAAAGTAAAGATTAACTTAGATAAAAAGAACCATCGTAGTCATTTCTACTCTTGTGACTTGTTATCCTAACCATACCAAATTATTATGTCGCAATCACACTGAAGAAATGTTATTTTCCTTGTATTTCGATGACCAATCCCTCACCTTACCACCCTTTTATTCAACAGGGCCTCTATCATAAAGGAGGAAACAGATTAGGTACGCCCTCGCAGAGTAGTACACCGAAGTACCATCGTGAATTTAAAAACAATATTACATGATACATTTTTAATTAAAAATAGTCTCACTTGGTATCTTAAACCGTACAAAGCTGTAACTTCTTAGGTACCTACAAATAATTTTGGCTTCTTGAACATTTTCTAGTAGGGGATGTTATACCAACAGAAATACACTCTGTGATAATTTCAACTTTCTACCTATTACGGTTAATGAGATACAGCGAGCTGACAGACAGACGGACGAACGAACAGCGGAGACTTAGTAATAAGGTCCCGTTAGTTACCTCTCGGGTACGGAACCCTGTAAAATCTCACTGAAGAAAATTTATTTTCCTCGCTTTTGTTGGAGTTTAACAAAAACCAATTCTATTATTGTTCTACTTCAACACTAGTCTTTCGTTTTCCAACTCATAAAGTCATAAATGTCCTATTGAATGAGCCCCTTGTCACAACTTGACTGAAATAGGTACCAAGTTTGTTACTGTTCATGCTGCTACATCTCGCGTAACAGTCCGATTGAGGTATAATGAAACTTAAAATCGATTAGACGCGATTCTAAGCGGACGTGTTTTGTGTTGAAATTATAATGAACTCTAAATAATTACGATTAATAATAAATTGCGGAGTCATTACGTAAAGTGTGTCGCGCGTGGTAATGGTGCAACTAACCACTTTTTCACAGTGCACGATGAACTAATTCTTTAATATACAAAAGTAGTGATTTTCTGTGTTAGATATGTCTAACCAAGGGTTAAGCCCTTTTGGTCGTAGCCAATTAATGCGGCGAAGTCCACCGTCTACTCCAATACCCTCTGACCAAAACCAACCAATAGAAACAGCGCCACCAGCATCCACGGAGGATGCCTTATTGGCTGATGTTGTCGCTACGCCGGAGATCCAGAAATGGTTAGGATCCATAGAGACCATTTTAAACGAAGTCTGCTCTACAGTCGCCGAAGGAAAAATGAACTCTGATCAGAAGCTCCGCGTCACTAATCTTTGTCGAAAAGTCGCACATGGGACATCTCAAATGGCTGTGTTGTACCAATCCCTGAAGCAAAAGTCCATTCAGGCTTACAACACTGTCCAGTTCCTTCAAGAACAGCAGGACGTTGCAAATTCTCTGCAACAATTCAAAGAGGTCGTTGAAAAGAAGATGACGCAACCAGGAAGCACTTCTTATGCCAATATGGTTAAAAAGGGTACTGACAAGTTCATTCGCCCAGAAAATTTGAGTTCTGTAGCCATCTACCCTAGCGATAAGACGCGTTCTAGTGACGACACCAAAATACTGGTACAGAAAATTATCTCGCCGGAGGAACTGAAACTTCGGGTACGTAGTCTAAGAAAAATTAGGAATGGAGGCGTTATTATTAGCACTGATAGCAAAGCCGACATTGCTAAATTAAAAAGTTCGGAGAAACTTGTTTCGTCAGGCCTTAAAATTGAAGAACCGTCTAAACGCCGCCCTAGGATAGCAATAATTGGGGTCCCCGTAGCTCTAAGTGAGAAAGAGGTACTAGATTGCATTTATGAACAAAACCTATCCGAAAAATTGCCGAAAACTACTCGAGATGCCTTTCTTGAAACAATAAAAATGAGCCATAAGTCAGGAAAGAAAGATCGGCTCACATGTAATTATATTCTTGAAGTCCCTCCTAGCATCAGGAAAATTCTGGTAAACCAAGGCCGTATTTTCATAAATTGGACCTCATGCCCAGTAAGAGATTTTACTATAGTGACTAGGTGCTTCAACTGCCAGCAGTTCGGACACGCAGCCAAGTTTTGCCGCGAAACATCTCCAACATGCAACCTGTGTGGGGAGACAGGACACTCGTTCAAGGAATGTAGTAACAAAATTTCTCCTCCCCAGTGTGCAACGTGCAAACGTTTTAAGAGGAAAAATGACCACCCAACTGGTGACGTGAATTGCCCTGCACGAAAATACGCTGAGGACAATTATATTAATTCAATAGACTATGAAGGCGCCTAAGAGCGCCGTCAAATAATTTGTTAATTCGCACATAAATAGTAGTTAAGTTAGTTTTAAGTATCATGGCAAATCAGTTAATCGGTGATCTAGATAGTTTTTCAGTGTCCGAAGCTATAATTTGTAATCTTGAGGAGTGCCGAAATCTTCTTCACACTGGTAAGAAAATGTTAACATTGCTTACGCAAAACATTCGTAGTATTAACCGGAATTTTAATGGCTTTGAAGTTTTATTACAAAATCTTGGATTAAGTTGTGACATTATTGTACTAACAGAATGTTGGCTCTCCGAACAAACAACGAATATACCATCTTTAGACGGATACAATTTACACAAAACCAATAGCCACATTAACCAAAATAGTGGCTTGGTTGTGTATATTAAAGATAATTTAGAAGCAATGGTAGAAGAACCCTTATCTCAAGACTGTAATTGCTTGATAATTAAAATTTCCCCTGATACTGTAGTTATGGCTATTTATAGACCTCCATCTCAAAATATTGACAGATTCCTAGAATCGCTTAGCATAAACCTAGAAAAAATATCATCTTTTAAAAATATAATACTTTTAGGTGACATTAACATTAACATTGCTTCCGGGAAAATCGATACTCATGCACATAACTATCTGAACATCTGCACATTTCATGGACTTCTACCAGCTCATTATTATCCGACGCACCAGAGCGGCTCATGCCTCGACCATATCATTATGAAGTCAAAAGCACCGTCCAAAACACTGGTTACTAATACGTCACTTACCGACCATCAAGCCGTTTTACTAACACTGCAAATACCTTCACCTAGAAAAAATTGCATGCGCAGCTATTCTAAACTCAACATGACTAATCTGGAAAATGACATACGAGCTATGAATTTCGACTCCGTTTACAATAATTCTAGTGACCCAAATATTTCATTACAGTGTTTCATTGATCTGTTACAACATGCGATTAAGAAGAACACTTTAACAAAAGTAATACCTAGAAAATACAATAATATTAAACCGTGGATTACGCCCGGACTTGTTCGCTGTATCAGACATAGAGACAAGCTACATCAAAAATGTAAACTTGAACCTAACAATGAAATATTATCAGTCACTTATAAGCGATATAGAAATTTCTGCAACAATCTGTTGAAAAAACTAAAAAAACAATATGACCAAGAACAACTACAGAAGGCAGGAAAAAACAGCAAGCTTATTTGGAAATTTATTAAAAGTAATACATTTAGAACTAAAAACTCTGAACCTCCACTCGACCTTTTATCAACTGAAATGAACCCATCCGCAGCGATAAATAAAGCAAACCATTTCTTTATTAACACTGGAAAAAATCTGGCTGAAAAAAACTTATGGAACAGGAATCCCTCTACTCAAAGTCCATCTATGACTCATACAACACTGAACTCTTTTGTCTTATTAGATACGGACGTGAATGAAGTGATAGGTATAATAGACGGGTTAAAAGACATCTGCGCCGTCGGTTGGGATGACATTTCTAATGCTGTACTGAAAAGACTTAAATACCTGATTGCCCCTCCACTAACTCACATTTTTCAGATCTGTTTAGCCCAAGGAATATTCCCAAAATTGCTTAAAAAAGCCGTAGTCACCCCAGTTTTCAAAGCTGGAGACAAAACTTGTGTTACTAACTATAGACCTATTTCAGTACTAACGGGACTCTCAAAGATTTTGGAAAGAATCATTAACAATAGACTAGTAAAATATCTTGAAACTAACAAATTGCTTTCAGACCAACAATTTGGTTTTAGGCCTAAAAGGTCAACGAGCCAAGCAGTACACAAATTGACAAATTTTATAAGTAAAAACCTTGATAATGGCATGCATACCATTGGGATCTTTTTAGACCTTGCCAGGGCATTTGACACTATTTCTTGTTCTCTACTATTGCTAAAACTGGAAAAAATTGGGATAAGAGGAGCACAGTTAAAATTGTTATCTGATTATCTTAGCGATCGTTACCAGTCTCTAAAAATAGGTCAGTACACGAGCTCTGAACTTAAAAATAGCGATTATGGAATTCCACAAGGCAGTATTTTGGGGCCCACCTTATTTTTAATATATATAAATGACCTTTGTCGCTTACAACTCCAAAATGGTTTAATAATGTCATATGCGGATGACACAGCTCTACTATTCTCAGGTAAAACAAGAGTTGAAGTGTATGAACTTGCTCAAAATGGCTTTGATATTGTGTGTAAATGGCTACATGACAATCTATTAACGTTAAATTCAGATAAAACCAAATTTATTCTATTTGAAATGAGAAATACTAACGCGACGCATACTAATCAAAACATTCACGCGCACAATAATTGTAATACATACTCGTACGCTGACACAGCATGCACTTGTCCCACTTTAATTAAAGCTGACCATATCAAATACCTAGGCGTCACGATTGACACAAACCTAAACTTCCGTAAACACATCGATTTATTATGCACTAGAGTACGAAAATTAATATACATTTTTAAGAGTTTACGGGACATAGCCGACTTTAAATTAATTAAACAGGTTTACTTGGCTTTGTGTCAATCTATCATTACCTACTGCATAACTTCCTGGGGTGGTGCCGCTAAATCAAGTTTACTACTTCTAGAACGTGCTCAAAGAGCAATTCTAAAAGTCGCCACTTGTCGCCCATTCAGATTTCCCACACACCAGCTTTATATGGCATGCAAGGTGCTAACAGTTCGACAACTATTTGTTTTAAGTGTAGTTTTACTGCAACACACAGAACTAGATTTTAGACCAATACCTTCAGACAAAAGAAGAAAGGATCTGGTCTGCACAAATCCTCAGACTAAACATGCTTTCATTAAAAGATTTTATTTATTTCTAGGACCTTTCTTATATAATAAATTTAACAAATTGCTAAATATATATAATGTAAGTAATAATCAGTGTAGTATAATGTTATTCGATTATTTAGCAAAACTAAATTACTCAGACACGGAAAAACTACTAGAGGTGCTGACATAGAGTAGCTGACATAGCTATAATTACATTACCTAATATTTATAATAACTTTAGTTATAGATTTAAAGATATCTAATAAGCCTAGTTAATAAGGTAACGCAAAATTTTGTTTGCTTAGATATTCAGAATATTATCTTTGTTTAATTAAATGACTGTTCCGTCGTCGCGTCGTAGAGATGGCCTGAAACACAGGTTTAAATAAACCTAAATCGGGCAACGCACTACACAACCTTCAGTATCCTATTTTTGTATGCAACTGTAAACTTATATATTTGTCAAATCATAGTTTTTGTATCCAGATAATTATAATACTATAATAAGCCTAGATTAATATTTATACTGCTGAACCATATGTACACTTTTGTAAACTTATTATTATTTCAATAAATTTTCATTTTTTTTTTTTCATTTTTTTTTTTTTCAATCCGTAATCTTCCCACCCTTTATAGGCCAAAAGGGCCTCTTTCATGAAGTAGGAAACAGATCATGCCATCACAGAGTAGTAACTCCAGTTGTATCGTACATAATAATATAACTAAACCCTGTGCTACACAGTTTAAAGCGGTGGTTTGAAACAGTGTAGACGGCGGTTTTATGCCAAATTAATAAAAACCGCATAAAACCGCCGTCTACAACGTTTGAAACCACCGTTTTAAACTGTGTAGCACAGGATTAAACTGCGGGTATTTAGTCTGAACGGCCCAAAGCGAATGGACCGCGGGCCATTCGACCGTAACCAAAAATCGTCTTCGTTCCAAAGGACCGGTGATAAAAATTGGTAAACAAACGCTTGGCGCGTGTATGATATACTTTCTATGGTAGTGTAGAAGCAGATTTTTTTTAATGCTCCATGCAGTATTGAATTTCATGGTGCTAAAAAGTGAATGAATATCTTTTGTTAAGATATTTGGCAGCGTGAAAATATAATAATTATCTTATAAAAGACATAAAATATGCATTCATATGAATCACAGCTTGAATAGAAATTATAGTAGGTAGATTTTTTTAAATTGAGCCATGATTACATTGGGTGATATCTGACGTTTGCAAACAAGATTAATTTGTCGATAGCAAACTTAAGTTTGAGATTAATCTCAGCACCATTTTTACTCATATAAACAAATCCTCGGCAAATACTGACAAAACAACATTTAGCAAAAATAAATAAATAGGTAGGTAATGTAATACCAACATTGCGAACTCGACAAAAAACAAACATTATAAACGAGCACACATTATCTTGAGCAATTATAGTAGTTTATGCAACGACCATATAAAAAGGGTTATTAAAACACGAGTGTGGGTTTATCACGCGAGGCGTAGCCGAGTGTGATAATAGCATCACACGAGTGTTTTAATACCTAATTATATGCCGTTGCATACACTATTTTATCTTCACTCATACAGTTGAAATAAAATAAGTGGAAAAATAGTTAATTCCAATATGGCGGATATTCTCATTGCGTATTCGAATGACTGCGCAGCGCGATCAAACATAGACAAAGATAAAAGCTGGCTCATTGACTTAAGTCAATCAGCCCGCGCCAAAAATTAAAAAGAAAAAGTGTGCTTTAAAAATTAAAAAGTTATTTTATGATGCAGTTGTTTGAAAATCGAAGGAAAATGTTGAACTGTAATGGTTTTTTTTTTAAATTTTACCTATCCACGAAAAAAAAGTATGTATTTATGCATTCGGTTTTGAACTCATATTTGGAACATTACGTTGTGAGTGTAGATAAAACATTTTAAGTGCGTATTAGAATATCCATAGCGATGAAAGAGCAAAGCATTATATTATTATTTACTCCCAATTAGTGAGCCAGAAAATTGAGGAAAAATTATAATCAAAACAAAGCCGGATCTAGGACTGTCCGAGCTAGTTGAAACCAGAAATAAAAGCCAAAATTAATTCGAAAAAATTAAACCGACTTTAAAACTGTCATTAATAACTAAAAAGGGAGAAACAAAACTTGTATCTTTAAAATACAATACAATACTACCAGCGAGTCCTAAGTTATTTTGGCCATATCGCTCGGAGACAGCCAGACAACCTCGAAAAACTGGTGGTGGTGGGAAAGGTGGATGGTAAGAGACCGCGCGGACGTTCACCTACTCGCTGGTCAGACCAGATAAGGGCGAACACAGGAGCCGAAGACAGTGGCATGGAAGCAGCTCGTCTGTGACTCCGTCAAAGCATTCCAAGACGGGCACGACCTTCAGAATAACCTTAAGTAAATATCCTTTTTTTTCTAACTGTTACAATCATAATAACTTAAATTTAAAATACACAAAACATACAACAAACTAAAATATAGCATAAAAAATTCGTCCTCAACGCTGTCAGCTGGTAATGTGCCCAAGAGACTGGCGGCATTGCCACGTTGAATGGCAATGCTTAGTCTCTGCCCAAAGCAAAAGCCAGCTCTTGGGTCACGGGAAGTGTCAACCAGCAGTTTCGAAATTAGTTTGAAAAGGCTGTGAGCACAAGTGCCCCACGGCCCAAGAGTTTCAACCCCAAACGGCTCGAAATTATATTTTATAAGCCAATTATATTTTTGAGGTGGGTGCCATATTTGGAATAAAACGTCAACACCATAGACATGTAGTCCACATACCCTGCCTACCGCAGTTAGGGTGGACCGCTGGAGTACCTCACAGTGTTTCATACAAACTATCAAGTAAGTACTTAAGTACTACTTATTTTTGGAAATGAATCGACCGATTTTGACGAGACTTTGTAATGAGTTGAGGGGAAAGAGTGTTTTTTCACTTTTTCAATAGAAAAAAATAAATTGATCTCTCTCGTTCTTCCTAAACTCTTTTTAGAAAAAGTTTTTAACTTGATTTTTAGACTTTGGTATCTTGCTTATGCGTACCTACCAAGTTTCATTACTTACATTCTTTTTTTTTCTTAGCGTTGGCCCACTAGGAATTTCTCCTGTATCTTGGGTGCGTTTACATACATACAAACTCATATACACAAACAGCCAGAGCCGGAACAACAGACTATTTGTAGGCCACACTAATATTTGTTCCGTGCGGGAATCGAACCCACGACACACAGCGCAGCAGCCAATCGCTCAACCATTGCGCCAACCATTCGAAATGAAATTTTTTTGAAAACGAGTCCTGAGAGGTAGAGAGAGAGCAACTTGATGGTTTCTATAGTAAGTAAAAACTCACTGTCTCTTTCCCTCTGAACTTTTTACCAAGTCTCAATCCAATCGGTACATTCATTACCAATAACAAGGTTTTGCGATTTTGTATAAAACAGCGTGAGGAGTAAACCGCATACGGTTGAAAGTGGACATTTTATGGAAAATTTGACAGTAACCTGTGATTAGTATAGGAAACACGTACGAAATATTAAAATAGCTACGCGCCTAGAAGACATTATAGAGTTGAATAGAACGCACGATGGGTGGTCTTATTTAGTATGGACTACTAATAGGACAGAGTACTTTAACAGTCTATTGAGGTAGGCCTATTCATATTATTGCCAAACTGGGACCACAATTTGGCAATGTGAATAGGTAACAAAAAGGTTTTAATGTAAAAGTAATATAAATTACAAATTGATAATAATAATAAATTAGGAACAAACGCGTAAGTATAAAAAGCGGTACAGGGAAAATATCGATTGGCCTTTAAAAATTCGTCAACATTTCAATGGGAAAAGTGCTTAAAAGACGCGACATTGCCGCGTATTTGGTCGAATAGAAGGCCACTGAAAATTAAAAAAAAACGTTTTGTTAGCTGCTTTTATACCCAGTAGTATAGAGATATAATATTGTTAAATATGACTTTTATTATCGGGATAATACATATCAATCTGGTCTCTAGTACATTTATATTTATAAATCAACAAAATATAGGGATCAGCTGATTTATTTCAAGATTTCTGGCTTATTCCTTCCCATAGTTTCAGTTTTTAATATTGCAGTAAAGACAACGACTTACATACAGCTGCTGGTTTTCTAAAAACCTAAGTATGTTAATCATCAAATGGATTATAAATTATTATGTTTAATACTAGTATTTCCGTAAACATTCCCGCGCAATAAGACCGAAGCGTGCCAAACTACCAATGCCAAATTTATCAAGACCCATGTTTTCAGATTACAAATTGTTTTACGCGCTAAACTACCTAATTACATACATTGTATCTATATTGTTTCTAGAAAGTTCAATAGGCTATAGAAAAGTCACATTGACATCTGCTGAATGAGTGACCTCAAAAGTCGGAACCCTAGAACTACTATTTTGAATCTACGATTAGTCTGAAGAGGAATTTTTTAGGTTTTGAAGTTACATTCGACGCTGATTTTTTTATTTATTTATGTAACCTGAAAGTAGGTACAATATTTTTATTTACAAAATTTCGAAATTATCCTGGGATCATAGAATGGATGTCTTTTTTATAGAATTTTATCATTCACATAAATAAGCTGAAATTGGGAAAAAAGGCTTAGCCTATGATGATGATAAATAAGCTGAAATTGTATAAATCAGAGAGCTGAAAGAGAGATGTAGCAGTCTATTAAGAGTGACTTTAGCCAGTAGTAAAAGTAAGCCGGAAAAATTAACCAGTAGAAAAATTATAACCTCTAAAATTCTGTTGTATAGCATCTCCACGTGCTATACAATCTTTGTACATACATCCATTCATCTTACCCAGCCTCAAGTTCACAACTAACATGGCTACCTATCAAAGTAGGTAGTCAAATGAGACAGTAAAACCATCTGTTTCCCACAATAGGTCACCACTGTTACAATAGACAACGGAGATGGTTATCGTTTATTATCTTTGGCAGAGGTCGCCACTGTTGTATGATTTATGTGGTGCTCTTGTGGGCTTGTCGGTATGCAGATGTTTTTATTGTTTAGCTTTCGCGAATAGGTGCACGTGCTACTGCTGTTTTTTACTAGTTATTTATTAATTTCCTTAATCTGTTAAGAGAGTCCCAGTCAACACAAGTGTAGGTATAGACAGATCTTATACGATCCTAGAATTGGACTTAACATTTAATTGATATTGTTCCAGTGTAAAAAGGAATGACGCTGCACGTCTAATAGGTATAACATTATGCCTATGGCCCCCGTTCGATAACATCCTCTGGTGGGATACGCAAAATTATCTTTAGCCTATTTGCGGTGGTCCTCGGGGTTAGCATATTATAAGTTAGTATATAATATAGTATAATTTCATGCACATGTGTGAGTACTGTGTATCTTTAAACTATAATGATCATTCATCATCATCATCATCATCAGCGTTGGATCATTTGGCTCCCTTAAAAATGGTTGAGCCGAATGGTGCTAGCGTATGCGTCATGTTCGTGAACGGGCGCCGTCAGCTGAGACTGGTCATCTCTCGGCTGCCATGGTTTATTTTAATTACATATTTCTTTGAATTGTTTCTTTTTTACTCCGGACTCTTTTATCCTGCACGTCTTTTACATCGTTCTCACATATATGTATAATTTCAATATGAATGATGTAACCATAATTTTGTAACAAAATATTATTTTTAAAAGAGTGTCCGTGGAGTTTCTTGCACGTTCTTCCCCATAGAGATCTACGCTTTGGAACGTGCAAATAGCTTCATCTTTTTGACCGACCGACCTCGACAATTCAAAAGTACCTGTAAATGGTCTAATTGAAATAAATGCTTTGACTTTGACTTTAAAAATCAAGGCTCCAGAATAAAAGTGGTATGAGCGCTTAAAATAGGTTTCCTGGCTTTAGTTAGAATTGATGCCAAATATTATGATTTCATGAAATATTCTAACTGAGAGAGTTGTACTGATGATTTTTATGATTACCGTTCTGTAAATGCGTACTTGCTACGGCCGCGAATCATATTTTGACCAACATACAACCTGACCTATACCTAACCTATACTGACCTGCAAATTGCAAAAAACGTAAGAAAATTTGAATTTCGCGGGCTACCCTGGCGCTTTCACAGTTGACAGAATAGATCGGCATTTCGGCGCCAGCGCACCTAGCTTGGCGATATTATCAGCCGGTAGTTATAGGCGACTCAAGTAGTTACAATTTTTATTTGAAACTATCAAGTGGGTCAGATAAGCAAACGTATTTGGTTTTAGTTATTTTATAAGTAGTATGTTTTGGCGGTTGTTATAATATTTTTGGTTAAGAAGTTTGGGTCTATAGTTCAAAGACTGGAGTTGAGATGATCTATGGAATGCATTAATTGTGCGTACAGCTAAGGAGTGGAATTTTCTGTCAGTCTGTGTTTCCTGATAGCTACAACCCGGGAGTCTTTAAGTCAAGAGTGAATGGGTTACTTCTAGGCAAGCGTGCTCCATCTTCGACCACATCATTGCTTACCATCAGGTAAGATGGTGGTCAAGCGCGTGCCTATCAATAATAAAAAATGCGATAGGATAAGTTAATGTATGAAAAACAGTTTTATTTCCAGATTAGCTGTCAGGTCAGAAAACAAAAACAATTCTGGCGAGTCTCCACAATATTAAAATTTTTAGGTAAACTTGTATTTTGACAATAAGGCCATGTTAATTAAGCACATCAATAGCGTGTACCTTTAATTTGCTAAGTATTTGTATGAATGGACGTTAGAGTTGTTCTAGTTTAAGCCTTGCCTACTTCAAAATTAAGTCTACTATAGCTTAATCCTTTTTGTTGCTAAATTCTGTTACCATGTAACAAACAGCACATCAAGCAAACAACAATCTGTCAAATTTCTTTAATAGATTTTCAGCTTTATCGCTAATGTATTAGGTTCAAGGTTGATTGCGAATTTTTTTTTTTATTTATGGGTCAAGTGCCAATACGTACCTAACTCGATTTTCCGTTAATAACATTTATCAGATTGTAAAATTAAATGTTACTTTGTTTATACCTACAGAAGACTTACCTACTCAAATAAAATGCGATTGGTATTTCCCGCGCGTGAATCAACTGGTTTTGTTATGACTTTCGATAAGGAACTCAAAATATTATTTCAATAGGCTTGCGAATGACCTACTCGTACTATAGTTTGTCCAAAAGTACCACACTATATTATACTTCAGTAATGTTTACCAACTTGAATTGTATGAAACTTTTTTTTTCAGATGTTTGACAATTACTGCTAGACATTGGTTTAACCGCAATTAACTGGGACCGCGGTCCCAGTTGCCGGATCCATTTAATTTTAATGTTTTTCTTCCGGTGACTGGGACCACCCTTAAAAAAAGTAAGTACAGTCAAATGAGAATACAAATATTTTAATATCAAAGATTAATTATATAAATACCTAATAGGTACAGTTAAGTGCAGGAGTATCTAACTGTACTTACCTATATTTATCAACATTATTAATGTTATAAATATAATATACATACATCTGTTATAATTAAGTACTTTTATTTGTAAACACTGCAGAGATTATAATATTTTATTACATAATTAACTATTTATAAACTACACAGAGGTTAAACCGCTAATCCTCTGATAGTGATAACATACGATGCGATGCGGCCATCTGTGTTGTGGTGTCCTTAACAATAACGTTTCCTGATTCCGGAGCACCTACGCATTTGGAATTATTAGTTAATCTGTGCTTTTGCTTTGAATGTGGAATGTTTATTTGGCTTGGGTCGCGCCAAAAAGAAAACCGTAAGTTTTATTTTGCGGACGACACAATGAGTTAGAAGAGCCTTTACAGTTCTCGTGACAAAAATCAGAATTTAACACTAGTGCAAGTATTAACAAAAATAAGAATCTCTGTAAAGATTTTTTGTTGGTGACAGTGTTGACCTACTTAAGTAAAAGTAAGTACTTAAAATACCAACAAAAAATCTTTACCTTCAGAGACTTTAACACCTAAAAACAAGAAAAAAGTTTCCAATATAATAAAAAAGTGTCTGCATGGAACTGACTCTATTCGTCTCCAATCCCCAGATGGCGGTGTTAAGAGCGTTTACGCGGTACGGCTTTTCATACAAACTTTCAAATCCTTATTTTTCGAAATGAATGAACTGATTTTAATGAAACTTGGTATGCATACGCTAGAGATCCAGGTCTAAATATTTATCAGAGAACAATTTTGAAAAAGATATTAGAGGGAGAGAGAGAGCGATTTTAAGTTTTCTATAGAAAGTGAAAAATCACTATATCCTTCCCCCAGAACTCCTTTCGAAAATTTTCTCTGATAACTATTTAGACCTAGATATCTAGCGTATGCATAAGTACCAAGTTTTATTAAAATCGGTTCATTAATTTCGAAAAATAATGATTTGAAAGTTTGTATGAAAAGCCGTACCGCGTAAACGCTCTGGGGATTGGAGACGAATAGAGTCAGTTCCATGCAGACACTTTTTTATTTTATTGGAAACTTTTTTCTTGTTTTTAGGTGTTCTCTGAAGGTAAAGATTTTTTGTTGGTATTTTAAGTACTTACTTTTACTTAAGTAGGTCAACACTGTCACCAACAAAAAATCTTTACAGAGATTCTTATTTTTGTTAATACTTGCACTAGTGTGTTAAATTCTGATTTTTGTCAAAGTTCTGGATATTGGAACTAGGAACTTAAAATTCTCTTAGGTACGGTCTATTAAAAAATATCTACCTAGGTCTGTATTACCATTCACTGTGGGTAGGTAAGTAATGGAACTGTTCTAGTCTTTGACTGCACGCTTTCTCCCGCCATTTGACCGTATTCTAAATAATGGTGGTTCTCATCAAACACATGACATTATTGATAAACATTATGATGTTCAGAAAACTACCTACGTGACTGACCGTGTTTGATAATAATGAGTGTAAGTACTCTACCTATGAATCCACATGGTGGTGAAGGTTGTCCAAGGGTTTGGTATTCCTGCTTTTAATAGGTAAGTAGGTACTTATGTGAGATTTAAGTACCTACTTGACACACAATAAATGACATTGACACATGACATGACACAGGTAGGTACTCTACGTACGCATAGTTAGGTACTACCTACCTATCTTAAATTCAGGTTTTTTGGTTAGGTAGGTACTTACTTACCTATTGAGTTCTAAGTATCAACAAAAGTTAAGCAAACGGATCGTGTACCGTGTACCTAGGTGGTACTTATTAAACAGAAACGGATGTAAAACTAAAATATTTAATAAGTAATGAATATTCTAGTTTTCTAAAAGCTTTCTGTTGTCAAATCATCAATAAGTAGAGTAACCGATGCCCAACGCCTACAAAAAAAAATCGCAAATATACCAAACCACGAGTCAACATTGGCATTGCTGGCTAGCGGACGAAGAGCTAGATACTTATTTACTGCTGAAGCGGAAGAAGATGTGTGCCAAATTAGATTGGTCGTGTTAATCGAACAATAGTTTGTAAACAGAGGGATGTCGGCGTGGGATTCGCTTACGATTCTTACTAATGTTTACAGTACCTCCCCTCCCGCCACCCCGCACGCCTCGCCTCCGCCGCCATGCTACAAGTCACGTACGCAACGCCTCCACCGCGCATGCGCGAAGGCGCGCGTTATTTTGGTTTTTATCGCGCAAACTAGCGATCCCTTCGGCGATATAACTTTTGCGGAATGATAACGATAACGTTGGCGCGTAATATAGATATCTAAGTATGTACCTATGTGGTGGTGTTTGTAGAATTACTGAGGTGCTAGATACCTTAGTGCTTATATTTTGTTTAACTTTACCTAAGTACTAGGATATTGCGACTAAAACGAAAATAACAAAGTGAGTTTTAAAAATAAACTTTTTATTGCATACTTACCTAACACAATTTTATTGTTATTCTAAGTTTCTACCTATTGCGGTTAATTCATATTATTTGACAGAATTTCATAAATTAGGTACCTATCTATCTAGCCTATATTTTTATAATTTTGCTATTTACATGCTTAGGTACTCCGATTTTACAAATAAAAGTTATCATAAATTAAACTTATCACAACAGGTAAGTCTTGTAAGCACTATAACAAGCAGGTGCCTACGTCCACTAGACACCCACGTAGGTACCCAATATTTAAAAAAGTGACCCACTTAATGGCCCAACAATGGGAGCACGGGACCACTGGGACTGGGACAGACAGTGACCCTAATACCAATCACGGCTCCTGCGGAAATCTATTTATTCAAGGGCTATTTCGAGATGATAAAATATCACTAGTCAACAAGATTTTACCACAAGGAATGTGCTTACTAATTTTGAATTACCTATCTACCCTTACTTATTATAAAACCACATTTGTTTGTTTTGATCAGGTCTAGTTTTTGTGCCTGCTACTACCATAATTTTCCCTTTAGCTTATAAAATCTGTTTTTTTTTCTTTTAAATAAATTTTGCTGTTTTGTTCAGTTTAAGTACTGAGTTATTATATTCTTATATAATGTGGAAAAATTGTTCTCATACTTCTGACAAGTTTCTTTTCATTATCGTGAAATTATTTTTAAAACTCAAAAAATAAATAACGCACCATCACTTTTAAAAAAATGTGAGTTTTATTTTGGCATTTTTGAATATACTGGGATAGTTGAGTATCCTGACGTGCCATCTGCTACACAACCAATCCTTTAAAATAATAACGTGCCTGTATTAGAACCACCTGAAAACTTCAGTTTTCGCCTCAAAGCTCCAGTTCAAAAACATTACAGGAACACTGATCGTGTCTGAATACTTACTTAATTCTAATTTTAGTTCTATGCATGATACACTTCTGGACACATCTATTGGCCCACCTTAGAGTTTAGGTTTCGATGGCCCCTACCGAAATATGATTGCTAGATTGAACAAAAACTGTTGATGCAGTTTTAAACCTGATACATTTTACCATCTTTTTCGATCGTATTGTTTTAAATTTGAATTCAGAATACCATACTACATGGAGCTACGCCTAACAAGTCGGATATGCGCCTTGTTAAAGGCAATTGATTTTTGAATAAAAAACATGTTTTATCAAATAAAGGTTTAATTTAATAACGCATGTTGCCTCCTTAGGCATCTACCACAGCTCTCATACGATTAGGCATAGAGTTTATCAACCGCTCTATGAAATTTTGAGGGATCATCTCCCATTCCTCTTCTATGGCAGTTTTCAACTCCTGCATCGTCTGGGCAACTGGCTGACGAGCCCTAACACGTCTTTTTAGCTCGTCCCACATGTGCTCAATGGGGTTCATGTCTGGGCTTCTGGCTGGCCAGTCCATAACTGTGATGTTCACATCCCGAAGATATTCCCTGACGATGCCGGCTGCATGGGCTCTTGCATTATCATGCATAAAAAGGAAATTTGGGCCCACATAGTCCGCGTATGGTATCACGTGAGGTTCTAAGCACTCACGAATGTACCTTTCAGCATTTAATGTTGGCAGCCGTGGTCCTGTAACAACCTCAAGTTGAGTTTTGCCGCTCGCGGATATACCGCCCCAGACAGTCCATGAGCCACCGCCATAAGCAACCCTCTCTTCAAAGCAGCATTGTGCGAAACGCTCTCCCTTACGTCGATAGACCTTCTTCCTTCCATCATTGCCATGTAACACAATTTTAGACTCATCAGAAAAGAGTACACGGCTCCAATCTTGCTGTGTCCAATTTAAATGACTGCGTGCGAAATGAAGGCGCGCTGTTCGGTGGGCTCGCGTTAGTTTGGGCCCATTAGCTGGCTTGTGTGGTACCATATCGCGTTCTTTTAACCTTCTCCGAACAGTTCGAGCGCTCACAGATACTCCGTGGAAGTCGCGAAGTTGGTTTTGTATCTCAATGGAGGTAAGATGACGATTTCTCAAGCTGGTCGTCACGATGAATCGATCCTGCCTTTCAGTTGTGACCCGAGATCGTGGCCTTCCTTGGCGACGAACAAAGCCGCCAGTCTCTAGGTACCTCCGATAAACATTTCGGACCGCAGATCGACTTAAATTAAGTTGAGCACTCACGTTTCTTTGGCTGTGTCCGGCCTGAATAAGTGCCACAGCTTGGGCGGCGACTTCAGGTGAAGTATCCATAGATTATTGATAGAACCTCACCTTAATGTTAAGAATAAGTAATGTTTGTTGCAAAACCAAAGATATCAATCACTTTTTCAAGAATTAAATCCAAGTAAACCAATAAAACCAAGTTTTCTTAGTATTCGATTGTTTGATATCAACAAACAGGCTCCAAATTGTCTTTTGTTTCTTTAAATTCTGTGTTCGAAATTCAAAAAAAGACTATTGAATGAAATTGTGAATGTGCCAGGTTCAAAACTGCATAAAAACTTTTTGCTCGACCTAATATAAAATTTTAGCTAGGACCAAACGAAACTGAAAATACAAGGTGGGCCAATAGATGTGTCCAGAAGTGTAGTTCTTAACATAATTAGTTTTAAAAATCTTGTGACACAAAAAGCGTTTTCTTGTTGACCACTGTATTTATATGTACTTAGGTGAAAATTATAAAACTGTGTGAGAAAGAAAAAGTGACAAAAAAGAAATCGAAATAACTCCAACAAAAAAAGAGAACAAAAACCCTTTTGCAGATAAGACCAAAATTGCCATAACAATATCAAGATAACAGCATTGCTAGTTCAGATAAAATCCACGTCGGGACGCCTCAGCTCAACCATGACTAAATTAAACACCATAAGGACTTGTAAAACCACGGGAAACCAGTCAACTTACACCATATGAATGGAATGAAAATCGTTGAAATAACGCCAAGCTATCGGCAGCTGATAAAGTAAAAAATAAATCAATAATATTATTGTGTCTAAGTGATCTCACTGAGCATCTGAGGTCGATTCTCTGAGAACTTGGTGAAGACAGACTGTTAGGCGTCTTGAATAATTTAATTTTTGTGTGAAATTTTTGGAATATTCTATGTCATGCATGAATCGTTGGTGTCTAGTAAGAGACGTGAGAGGGTGGAACATTGGCGCAAGAATAGACAAGCTAATGCTGAGCTGTGGACGATGTCTGGCTGCGGATGATGACATGATATTGGAAGGGAAAAAGAAACACAAAAAAAGGTGATGAAGAAATAAATAGAGAAGAAGATGCAGCAGAGGCTTTAAACGTGAGACTAGATCAAACTAGACCATCGAATCGGTACTATCGACTCAGTTGGTGGTAGGAAAGCGGATCAACACCATACAACATAAAGTGTGCAAGCCATTAAAATATTCACACACCTTTTACTCATGAACTAACTAACAGGAAAGGTATTTAAAAACAATAGTCTAGCATTTTAAATACCTGGTGGGTTATTTGTTTTATTAATTGGACAATCTTGAACAATACAACAAGGAACTTATGGAAGTTCTATTAACATCCGGTCACCTTGTCCTGGCCAAGTCTAGAACGAGAACAAGAAGGAAGGAATCAATTGTTTCAATGGTACGGTGAATGCAATTGTGTCAATTTTTTATGTTTTTTTTTTGTGAACAGCTGGTGGTTTCTTTAACAATAGCGCAGGATTGGTGGTAGATACTGATAGAGCCGGTAGTGTGACATTGTGTAAAGTTAGCGGGACAAGGTTGTGTTAAGGACAGCTGTTTTCAATAGATGAATGAAGGTTCACTGCCAATAGAACGAATAGGTTGTTTGAACAAGATGTGTTTAACTTTTTTTAACTTTTTCATGTCGGTAGTCTTGAACTTGATTATATCGTCGACTATTTATATTGTGATGTTTGTCTTTTACTTAGCTTAGATTTTGGTACGCAACCGGTTTTTAAGTATTCAAAGCCTCCACCAGATCCTAGTGGTTGCTAAAGGGCACAATCAGCTCCTCTACTTTATGATGACTGGCCAGTAATTTAACCACGGGATTTTCATCTACGAGTAGTTCATGAACATATACGATTTATTGACCATTGAATGACTCTTCATGCTTCTTATTAAATTCTTCTTTTCCTGAACAATTCTGTTTTAGGGTTCCCAGCCTTACACCGGTTTAATGCTTGTAAACTACGTCATTTATATTTAAACTAGTGATATCTACAATAATATTTAAATTGTATATGTAAATATTTAACTAGCACGCGTCGGCTGTAAGGATTACAATTATCATAACAGTGAACGTGTCATTAAGATCCGGGCTGATTAAAACGTGGGTGACATTTTTTTAAGAATGTATTCTTATGAGATTGTTTCATTCCTTCTAATCTTTAACTAAGTATGCCAAATGTCATCACTTATATGTATGCCTTAAAAGGGATACAAAGTTGTCTCTTCACGTTATACTTTAGGATTTTACATTCATAGTCATTCGTGCTGGTGCTCCATTTCTCGCTCTTGGCTTTAGGAAAAGCAGCAAAGAGGGAGAAATGGTAAAGTATGGGGAGAGAGTCTTGTCAAGCAGTGGGACAGGACACGTCAGTTATACTCGTAAACTACGTAGATACACAAAACATCAATATCGACTTGGTGCTAGATTATTTTATCTCTTTTAAATTTCACATGTTGAACATGTAATACTAATTTATATCTTTATAAATAAATGGATTATTTAATGGAAAGTCAACATTGATAAAACAAGCTCAAGAATGTTTGATAATTCATCAGGTGATACTTGTAATCTCACTATCAAAACAGACTAAGTACATTGGCATTTACAGCTTGACTCTGTGTTTTATGACGGTAATGTTGCACAAACATCGAATATAGGGGGGTTCCCTATTAACACAAAGCATGGAGAAGAGTAATTATACATTTATTCAGTTGCACCAGTTTATTGTGTTTTAGCACCATGACTCAATAGTCTTATAATACATGTTGGATGGAAAAAACAATAAAGTACTAAATCACAATAAATCGACTGTCAAGCGGATAACACTGCGAATCACAGGAATCACCACTTGAAAGCAGCAATGATTTGCAGTGAAACGAATTACCTTCCTTCACGAATTGCAGAATGCAATAAAATTCTAGACCAACCGAAAACATTAAAAAATTTATCAACTTAGGGTTTCGATAAATTGTATAGACTTCTGAAGTTACAATCACCTACTTGAAATGTATCGGTAACAGAGCAAAACTTAACAGGAAAACTATTGAAGGTGTGTGTAAGCTAGCGTAAACCTTATTTGGTTAAATATTTACGAGTAACGCCATTCCATTCGTAGAAAATCGATACGCATTGGATATGTCACGCCTAGTATTTGATGGAAATATTGTTTCGTTAGGGGCTTGAGTGTTAATCCAAGCGTGTAGTAAAATCTGTTCTACAGTACTAGTAGTAGAGTATTTCAATATTATAAACTTTGTCCTGTATAGCTATATAGCGATTATTAGCTGCAGTCTGACCACAGTTCACTGCTTCGTTATGTGATATCCTCGTGCCGTGGAAAGCTCGTAAAGTCGTTGGTCCTGCGCCTGATTTACTCAGACAATGGGAGTAAAGGAACAGAGTATGCACCTGTGTTTGCGCACAGTGCACTATAATATCTCCTGCTTACTTGGCAGATGTCCGTTGCTTTAGGTCACCGTGGCCGAAATTCTATCGAGAGATTTATTTATTCTAATATTAGGAACACGTTGATCATGCTGGACGCCTGAGGAAGGACGTCGTCGTCGAGGTCGACCGCGGCGATGGTGGTGTGACGATCTCATCGTGTTTGCGGGGAACACTTGTCCAGAGATCGCCCCAGACAGAGAGGTTTGGAAGGAGAAGGGGGAGGCCTTTGCCCAGCAGTGGGACACAAAAGTAGGCTAGCAAAAAAAAAATATTATGAATATTTTAAAATGACAGATTAAAAAAATAAAATGTTGAATGTTTTTAAATCATACCGATAAAACAGCAATAAAACGAGTGCATACGTTTGAGAGCAAATAGAGACTGACCGTAACAGAAGCTTATAACATAATAGGGAATCCTACTTCGTATTGACGGTTACTTATGAAAACGTGAATCAAAACCTGCTAATACAGAACCTCATTCAAATTCAACATTCCTGGCAAATTCTAAGTAATTCAACAAGGATTACGACGAACAGATTGCCAAAACTTAGCCGAGGAGGTCAGCCCCGCTTACGTCAGGTTATAAAAGAGCGTGCAATTTCACAACAGATCATTATGCAACCGAAGAGAGGAACGCTTAGAATTAGTCATCGTTATGTGGTTACGTTGCGGTTTATTTGGGTGTTGTGAACATCTGGGGACCAAGACACGTGCCTAGTATGGACCACAGAATTAGCATAAATAATAGCGATAATTTCTGAATCGTTCAAGTCGGCTTTTCGTCAGAAGGTGCTAGTAACACTAAGAGGATTTTCCGAAATTACTACGAGAACGGGAAATAAGAAGATATGCGCAGGTAAAAGCTAAGAGTAGCATGTTATATAGACGTCCACCACCTTTATTGCCAGGCAGCAGATTTTCTGGGCGCAGCCGGTCGATTCTGTAAACATGTCGAAGTGAAGGCTTGGGTGATTACATTTGTCATGATCACCACATTGATTAGTACATGGATTGACAGCTCACTTCATGATCAGTTCACCCAAGCCTGAACTTCGACATGTTTACAGAACCGCACTGCGGAATTCCTATTGAGTTACCAGGCGTTTCTAATATCTGACTCCGCCGACCGCCGGACCCGCGCCTACCATCTTCATCAACACCGAAATATTTATACGCTAAACTACTACTGACATTCTGAATTGGCAATCCTATAAATATAAACTCTTCCGCATGTCTGCGCAAGCCTCCGAACATAAGTTCAGTAACGCTTTCGATTTCCGCATAACATGTTTGAAGCAAAAAGGGACTGTGAAAGCGTTGCGTGTGAATTTAAGCAAATTTCTACTTTGGTAGATGACGCATGACATCATGGATGTCCATGCTGAATTAGAGGTGTAAGTAATAAAACATTTTAATTGGTTGGTTTTCCTTGTAAATTCGTAAAGATTGATGATCCAATCGTAGTCAGACTTTCCTTAAAGGATGGTGATTACCTAATTCGTCAAAATCCGTGTAGCAGTTGAAAAATTAATAAGCCAATCCACCTACTACTACCACTACTTAGCATCTACTTAGGTATAGTGTCAAGCTGCAGTCAAACTGGAATCTTGACATAACAGTTGATGAGAAAGCAAACATTGCATTGAATTTTAATGCGAGAATTGCGAAAAAAAACCTACTGGCTCTTTCTAGGAGTGTGAGGTACCTAGACGGTCCACGCTTAATTTAGGGGCTTAGGTCTTAAATATTATGTACACTATGTTTCTAAACAAACACCAGGCACACTTGACTCGTTTACGTCACTGCAGTGACTGCGAAATTATGATTGGGTCCGGAAACTTTCGGCAGATTTGAATTACGTTTCTTAGACCATGCTTGTAATTTTACCCATGACTTCGAAACCGGAACAGCAATGATACTTGCTGTCAAATTTGAGTAGTCTTCGGTCCGTCTGTTTCTCAAGTAGCTCTACGGCTAATGATGATTTATACTTATTTCTATAGTTATATTATTTACCTTTGTCCTTCCATTGATGACGTAGTCCCCCATCTTCCCATTGTTAGCCATCTTGTTCGCTCTCAGTATGATATTGTCGACCTGGAATACAAAAGGTATTAATTGCGTTTTGATTTTATTTTAACAAAGGGACATAATGAGAACGCTCGTTATAAATGGAAAAGTTCCATGTGGAGTAAAATTGATGTAGATTAGTTAATCATTTGAGATTAACTTGTTACGGTCGCAGCAGTGATCTGATAGAATTTATAAAAAGGTATATTGTGAATAAAGAGGTACAATAAATTGTTTGTGTGTTTGTTTCCTACAAACACAAACAATTGTATTGTACCTGTAACCATTAGATTATGTTAACGGGCCCACAATGTGCGATGATCTTAACAAAGAAGATTGGTTACATAAGCCAAATGCGAGCTCACGAACGACAACTACAACTGAAGCAATCGCCTTGGCTGAAATCGGTCGGATCACATACATCATCATCATCATGTTAATGGGCCCACGACGTCCATGTGGACATGTGAGAATGTATAATATCTGGAAGTATTAATTCAATTACGAAACTACTACACGGGTAAAAAGCTACAATAGTGTATTGTACTTTTTATTCTATAAAAATGCAGGGTTTTGTGAAATATGTCAACTATGGGAGCGAAGTAGCGGAAAAAAGGAATTACTTTAATAAAACAAAGCTTGATTTTACATAGAAGAAAGCAGTAGACACTCAGAGGTGACTAAATAAGACAATCGAATTGTTTGCTTTTACTAATGTCAACACCAGACAGGTAAGTGTATAATTCTTTCTTATCTGATTAAACATACGTGCGTTGTGGCATCTCTGATAAGATTCTCCGGAATCTTATTCATAAAATCATGTCAAATCAATGTTATAAGATAAACTTAGACAATTCTTCTACAAAATTAGGCCAGCAGTTGTAGATTGTGTCCTAATATTTTTTGGCAAACAGTGGAATGTCTGCGTAACGCAAGCTTTGGCTGCGCCCGCTGTATCAATTGAAAAGGATTTCAGTAATCAGTCGATAACACTATAAAGCCCTCCAGGTCTTACTATTTATTTTATTTACCTAATTTATCTGTGGTGTGATGTTTTATAGTTCCTATTGAATATGTTTTAAGGCGTATTGGACCGGAGTTGCAACCTGCGGGACTCCTAAACATGAATTGGTATTAGCGATCCTTTTAGCATTTCTATGGGATCGGTTACCTAGAACAGGGTTCAATGTATCCCACATTGAACCCTGTTCAAGTTAAAATTTAAAATAACCCAGTTCTTAGTTAAAATCATGTCAAAACAATGTTACAAGATAAACTTAGACAATTCTTCTACAAAATTAGGCCAGCAGTTGTAGATTGTGTCCTAATCAATTTTGGCAAACAATGGAATGTCTGCGTAACGCAAGCTTTGGCGCCGCCCGCTGTATCAATTGAAAAGGAAATCAGCAATCAGTCGATAACACTATAAGCCCTCGACTTCTTGCCATTTATTTTATTTACCTAATTTATCTGTGGTGTGATATTCTAAAGTTCCTATTGAATATATTTTAAGGCGTATTGGACCGGAGTTGCAACCTGCGGGACTCCTAAACATGAATTGGTACTAGCGATACTTTAAGAATTTCTATGGGATGGGTTACTTAGAATAGGTTTCAATGTGGGATCATTTATTGAGACAGCTAACCACGGGTAGTAGGTACCTAGAGTAGTTGTTTAAAATTACAAGGGTATAGGAAGCCAGAATGCTATGCTAGGAACCTCCAACGAGTACCGCAGAAACGATTTAACTGCCTTGGCTCTCAAAACGAAATTAATCAGGAAAGAACAGCGTAGGAGTAAGGAAAAAACATAATTGGGAATAGTTGTGGGCTGGTCTCAACAGACTTTACAAAGAACAAAGCGGTAATTAAGAGAATAAACTACGAAATTAAATGGTGTGTTTCGAGACACACAATCAACATTTAAAAGAGTGCAACGTACTCACACATTCCTTTGCTTATCGTCAACAAGACCCTCAAGAGTACTTGACTTGACTACTGGTAATTCTAAGCATATCCATGTAACATAATTACCAGACGTCCATATGCGCGGATATTCCACTCAGCCGTAAAATGTCGACTCTTCAGAGGCATTCGAAAGATTACCACTATCACCACTTTATCACTTCACTACAAAACCTTTCAACTTGGTTTAATGACTTGCAACCTGACTTCACTTCAGCAGAAGCTAGAAGAATAAATGTCCTCTATATAATAGAGAAACTGTATAAAACCACCATGCAATTTAGAATTAAGTACAAAGCGGTAACACAGAAATGTATTTTAAAATGTTAGTTTGTTTGATGTGATGGCAATTAGTAACGAGGTCAAGAAGAGCGTGAAATACAAGTAATTAGTGCCGCAATTTTGATAATTTTGGAACTTTTATCACAAGGACCACGATACGATGGTGATAACAGGATGACGTAGTCTTTACACATTCGATTTGTGCTCGTCATTTTATTTTTATTTACACAAGCTTACATTGTATGCTGGTGATCTCATAGAAGACATTTTAAGGAATAGATACATGATACTGAAGAATGGGAGAATCAAGAACACTACAGGAACGCTAATAAAAACCTTTTTGCAGACAGTTTCTGAAAATGTGAGCAATGGTGTAAGAGGCACTGCCAAGGAAGAAATGCCTTAACACGAAGTAGAAATGGTTTAAAACTTCGTAAGTATAGAAACCACCTGTATGAGAGACGCACAGACCAGAGAAATTATGGCACAAAAGGAAAAAAGGCCTTTACTCTCAACAGTGGGTGGAACAAGGCTACCATACCAATGATGATCAACAATGATCCTCCGTGGTCGAGTGGTTTAGGCGTTTGCTTTGTGACCCGGTGGTCGTGGGTTCGATTCCCACGGGAAGTCTTTATAAAGTTGTTTTCAGTTTGGCTAAGACATTGCAGGCTTGAACCACCTGATTGTCTGATAAAAAGATGATTCCGTGCTTCGGAAGGCACTTATAAGACGGTGGTCCCGGCCGCCAAATGGCGGTCGTCAATCCATGTCAGAAGCCCTTGAGGCGGTTTAGAAACTCTGACACCAGGGTGTGTGGGGTCGTTAGACCTTACTACCCACACGAAGAAGAAGAACCAATGATGATGAAAGAAACACCCACTTGAACCCGCGTTCAAAAAATATCCGTGTCCCCTGTGTTCATCCGTAACTTGACTGTCGGGGTCTTTATGATACCTAGCTTTAAGTACGACATTTCCATAAAAATGGCGACAAATTTCTGCGTGTGTCAACAACGAATCAAATATAACACTTGCTTTGGCTAACTCGAAACCGTTGTTGTCAAACAAGCGTACGATTTGTGGTAACGATGGCGAGCGTAGCTCTTTCTGCGCAAATATTACTAATCCGTTTGGCAAACAAGTGAGGAAAGATGATAATATTATACTTATATGATTTCGTGTGTAGGTCGTTGATACCAGATTTGGAAAGCTTGGGTTATTGTGAACGGCGGCGTAATTTTGACGTAAATATGGATGAATTAGAAAGAAAATGAGTTTATTTGCGCCAGGTGTGACGTAGTATGTATGAATAAATTCGACTTTCTAATTGAAGAGCCCGGTTCGTCTGGCTGACAAATTACTTGATGGCTGTCCTGAGCATATAGCAAATGGATCGGAGCTTTCGGTATTCCCACTTCGTTATCAATCAATTATACAGCGCATTTCTCTTCAGCACGTTTTCCGTATATTGAGATAATACCTAAGTAATGTATTCAACATTGCACGAAGAAATGTTTATCAGTCAATTAAATACTTTTGTAAACACCAGCCATATAAACATTAATATACAATAATTTAAATTTTATTGCTTTGTTTTTATTGTCATTACTTTAAGCATTGCCTGTTATCCTTTGAGCAACACAGTAGCTGAATTAATCCTAATTTATTGAAATCGGACTAATAACCGATCCCATTGTGAAATCAATACAGCACAATGGGAAACTATTTATCAATAAAATTGTCCTGTGTTTGTCAACAAAGTTCATGACTTAAATCACGTAGCACGTAAGCGATGTTTTCCTCATTAACTGAAAAGGTGCACTGTGTTTACAAGTTTTCAAGCGCCTTTCCTTTTTAGTGAAGCTCTAGCTTGACCCAAAAGACAATAGCTTCTACTATAAAGAAATTGAATATTTTCAAAGAACTCGACTGTTGTAAAAAACAGCTAAAAAGTTCCAAACAAGTCACTTTTCATGCATACTAACTTTCAATAAAATCGGTTCATTCTTTTCTAAAAATAAGGACTTCAAAGTTTGTATGAAAAGCCGTACGGCGTAAACGCTCTCAAAATAGCTCGTCGACTTTCATATTTTTCTTTTATACAATATGGGGTCTGTTTGTCGCCATTATATATTTTGATTACTGTCATGTCTTTAGTAGAACCCGCAAGATTAAGACGAATTAAATGACGTAAGAATGACCAAAATCGTTTCCAGTACAAGTCCAGAGTCTAGAGTCTACTATTCTACGAGAAAATGGAGTTGGAGATCAGCTTAGGCATATTTATTTCTCTATGGCATAGGGAAAGAAAGGAGCTTCTGTAAGGAGTCTTTCGCTTTTTTTTTCGCTACAAACATTATTTTCGAAACAGCTTAGGGCCGTGGGTATGATACACCCACATTCGCTTCCAAACTGAAATATAATTTCTTTTGACATGTCTCAGATTAGGTACTGCTAAGTTATTTAAATAAAAATGGATACATACCTGACTAATCAACTGTCTGATGTACTGGCAGTTGGCCTCCTTGCCATCTATCCAGTGTATGAGGTCACTCCTGATGGTTTGTGCTTCTGTGCTCGCAGGATTCGATACCAGTTGACCAGCCTGAATTATACATAAAACATATTAGATAGATTCTAGGTTAATAGTCTTTTTTGATTTGCGATCCTAACATGAAATGAGCATGCTTAAGCGTAAGAAGTGGAGGAGCTCGTGGCAAAATTATAACAGCCGCACGGACCGATCTTCAAGGTTAAGCAACGCTTGCCGAGGTTGGTCTGTGGATGGGTAACCATCTTAACATACCGAGACTCCTCCGTGCCTCGGAAAGCACGTTAAGCCGTTGGTCCCGGCTGTCATTTGTAGATCTTTGACAGTCGTTACGGATTATCAGAAGCCAGAAAATCTGACACCAGTCTTGCCAAAAAGTACCGTGTTACCCAGTTTATGGGTTGTGGAGGTCTGGTAGGTAGCCGCTCCACGTAAAATACTGGTATTAAGCTGACTCCGGTTCGACTGGGAGCCGACCCCAATATAGTTGGGAAAAGGCTAGGCAGATGATGATGCTTAAGCGTAAGAAGTGATTTAAAAACAATAAGAAACTTTTAAAGCAAAAGCTTGGTAGGTACCTATCTAATACAGTAGAGGCTATTCCAAGCTTTCCATATAAGCATGCAGATGACTGCATCTTATTTAGGTATACAAATCAGAAATACTAGACGAAAAAAATAAAAAGTAAATTAAATATTCTATCTACTGTTACAAGGCATTATTTGGCTTAGTCAAATTAAATCAAATAATGCCTGCAGAGAAGTGGACCTGATTCACTTTGACACACTTCACACTTAAAACATAATTAGGTACTTACCTACATAATTTAACCATAGTCATATTTTTAAATTTGGTGAACAATAAAGTATATAATTATGTTGCACCCAACTAGCTGAATGCGCCGTTTCATTAAAAGTCTAGCTTTTTCATTGAACTGTGCCGTTTAATCAGTGACATAAGTGACACGGGCAAGTAACTAAACAATATTGAACAAAAGATGTCACTTAGGTCGCTGAAAAATCGCCACATTTTAATGAAAAGTCTAGGCAACCAATTATACGGCTGATTAAGCTAATTCGCTGCGACAATAAATAAATATTTTAGATTATAATAGTTTGTTTACATCTTGTATTTAGGTAATATCATATTAGGTACATTATTAAATCAATTAAGTATTTAATAAAGCTAATTTTGTAATAACCTACTCTGAAAATATTATATTAGTCATTGTAATTACAAGCTATTTTAACAAAAGTGAGTCTTTAACATAAAACAGCTATGCATAAGCAGCTATGGGGATGGATTTCTCCTAGATACAGAAACATTCTAATTAAAATGACGACACGGCTGGCGCAGTGGTTGGACGATTGACTGCTGTGCTGCGTGTCGCGGGTTCGATTCCCGAACGGAACATATATTTGTATGGCCTACAGATAGTTGTTCCGGATCTGGCTGTTTGTGTATGTGGATTAAATGTTTGTAAACGCACCCACGATACAGGAGAAATCCTTAATATGGAACGTTTAGAAAAAAAAAAATGGTGCCAAGGATGAAAATGGAAAAATCATATTATGTACATTTATTTAAGTACCTAATTACTTAAAAAAGTAATATTTGTTAACCTTTTAACAAATTACTACGCATGTTTTTATCTTAGTTTTAAAGTGTAAGCAAGCAACCAAACCCAGAGTGCATTCTGATTAAAACATGGAGCACTAGTCAACAAAAAGAAAAACTATTTTTCCCACAGATCTGAATAATTATGTGATTGTGTGATGGTACAGAGAACTTAGGACGACTAATCAAACCTTTCTGTCTTTCTGTAAGATATTCATTTTTAATATTGATAGTTTTTTATCGCTTATAACTAGTAAATATTTTCTGTCTATATAATTATTATTCTATATAATATAGTACTATACATGTTTCAAGAGATATTTTTTTTTTATTATTTCATTTTGCCTGCTTTTTGTAAGCAGGGTTTGCGTTTGTGTCTGCCTAGTAAAAAACCAGCAGTAGATACTCCTCTGCAAGCATTGCATGAGTCCATTTAACTGGATAAGTGGATATCACTTTTCCAATGAAGCAATTTCTTGGTGGAAGCACTTGTTACGTTCATCACTCAGTGTGAGTACCTCCTAGGTTTTTTGCGGAAAAGTCTGGGTATGTGTGTAAAAAGTGTATTTTCAATTATATAATACACTCTAGTCATTTAAAAATTGATTTACAAACCTATCACCTCAAAGCAATAAGATTTTGCTTTAAAACTAAACTTAATCAAATCAAATGAAATAAAACTGGAGAATTAACGCAAAATTAAGATATTGTTAATATAGAACATGTATATTAAAAATACTTACAAGATAATTTTGGCAAAAAAATTAAAGCTTAAACAACTAAAAATATTTAAAAAAATGGCAATTTCTTGTTTTCTACGTGATAAACTGATGAGAGTAAACGATTATTTTTCTGGTACTTATGTATTAGGACAACACAATTTTTTTCTGGAAAATTTTGAGTGTTGACTAGAGTATTATTTAGGAACGTAGGTAGACCATCCATAAAAAAAAGGTAGACGTTTTTTTAATTGGACTACAATCAATCTTACGACTGGAATCCGATTCAGTCTAACTGGTTACAGCAGAATACCAGTATTATAGATGGCGAGCGACTGCCTCTTCCTGCTGCCTACCCACAGAAACCAGCAACTGATTAACACAATTTCCCTCTGCCAGATTTCTTGGCATCAGACTACCCGTAATGACTGTCAAAGATCTTCAAATAGAGCCAGAAACAGCTTGAAATTGCTTTTTGAGGTAGGGATGAATCTCAGTAGGTATGTTAAGATGATCAAACATTAGACTACCCTGCTCTAGAATAAAAAAATCTGGTGCTATAATCTATCTGTTTACAGGCAAGAAGGAAATAAACTAATAATTTATTTTTATCAAATTTTCTAAGAATAACAAGATAAAAGTTAAGTTGATAATAATAATGTTTAGTTCATGATGATTAATATGGCACTTGTTCACTTGTTCTTGCTTACTAGCTTCTAAAGCTGGGAAATGAATGAATGTCGGAAATTATCCTAAGGGAACATACCTAAGCTTCAGGATAAAGAGCGTAGCTATGTACTATTCCATACAAATCTCACTTTCACTTACTTTTTTGAAAAAACGTTGCACCCGCATTAGGAATTTCTCCTGTATTATGGGTGCGTTTACAAACATAGAAACTTACACAAAACCGCCAAAACTGGCCAATATACAAATATTTGTTCCGTGCGAGAATCGAACCAGCGACACGCAGCAATCTATCTCTGTGTCATTAAATAATCTATCTCTCTATCTAGCCAAGTTTCATCCAGATCCTTTCAGCCATTCTCTCATGATTGAGGAACTAACACAACAAACTTTTTCATTTATAACAGTATTAGTAGATGGTATTGCCTATTTCATTAAAATGTACACTACAATTTAATTGAATTTATTTATTTAGGCAAACCAACTAAATACACACAAAGACATTCATAGTACACGATTATTTACAAAATAAAATAGCATTGCATGCATCTAAATTAAAGGTAAGCAGAGCATTTTGTGTAGATCTCAATACAATGATAAATTCATATAATGATGGATATCAATGCAATTCAAATAATAACAATAATGTCAATAATGTTTAATACTGACTTTATTTATACATGAAATTAAATTTACAATGCTCTCTTCGTCAATCACTATCTCAAAATTTTATCCAATAGTTGAGTACTGAAACCAGCGGATTAGTTTATATGACCAACCATATTTAATTTTAAAAAAAACAAAACGTTAATGCATTTCTAACAATATTGCTGATGGGTATTCATGATTTTAATAAATTTTTCTTTACCACATCTCAGTAACTGATAATTATCATCTAATACACGTATTTGTGAATTACACTGATCAACAAAAAATATCTTTTATTTAAAATGAAATGAATAAATGAAATTGATTAGGTTATCTTGTACAATTTCCAACTACGCTATCATGAAAGTTTACAGTTACCATCAGAAACTAGGAGGTAGGAGGAATGTTTAAAAAACCAACTTCATATCATTTTAAAAAAAAGACTTCTTCAGTGTTATTAAAAAAAAAAGGATAAAAATGATTACAGTTCAATAAAATTCCTCTGGTTAACATATTGACGCCAACTTCCTCTAAATTCTAGTCATTTTAGTGTTTTCAATATAATTTTCAATGCAATGCATCACCTTAGTCCTTTAAAGGATGTGTTTTATTTATGTAGGTTATTAGTTTTTATTATCACTAATAAATATTGCTCACAACTTGTTCTGCATGTTGTTTACATAACAAACACAATGTGTGACTGTGCAATGTTAGTTTACCAACTATTATTATTATTTGTTATCATCTTGCACATTTAATCATATTTTTACACAAGAAATCATTGTGAAATATCGTTTTTAGACTCACAAACAGAAAAAATGAAATAATAGGAAATAAGCAAACTTACTGTAAATATTCCTGATCTGTACATGTCTAACACTTCCTTTAATACACTCAGCCCCCGCTCCTTACCAAGAAAATTGTTCAGCACACACACACCATACTGAGTCATGTCTCTGATCACTCTGTGACAGATTTCATAGCAAGAATCACTCGGATCCATATAGTAACTGTTAGGCATGTGGTTAAATGGTGCCCCACTACCTTTCAATGAGGCCTCAGGGTACTCCTTCACCCTCGTACCCTGCTCCGGCCCATAGTTAGGCAGTACAGGCATCTTTACTGTGTCAGTCCTATTCACTGCCCGCAACACATTAGAGGTACCAGGCGTTGGGAAGTCCACTGTGCTCAGCTGCTGCGCAGACTCGCGCAACACCTCCTGCTCAGAGGAGCCCTCGTACGTTATGGCACTACTAGTCGATAGCTCGCGGTTTGTATACACTACACTAGATATCACACTATTGTCATTGTGTCCCGATGCTTTCGATGCGCCTTCCTCACTTTGTTTAACGGATTCAGTTGATATTTGTGAATTATGTTTACTAACACTTTCCGTGCTACCCTCCTTGCCACTATTTTTCACGTTTTTCGTTTTAGTTTTTTTCAAACGTCTTGTATCACTACCCTCTTTCGAGATATCCTTCTGACGCTCTTCTGTGACGTCGGAAGTTCCGTCTTTCACTTTCTTCGTGGCTTCTTCACCAACTATCAAACGTTCACCTGAATTATCGCTTTTAGAACCTTGCTTTGGTAACTTCGGTGCACATTCACTTCTATGTCTTTTCCAGTCTTGGCGTTGGTGATCAGTATTACAATAATAAATGTTTAGACAACGACCGCACCTACGATGAGTTTTCTCGTTGCAAACAGCGCAACAAGCGCGGCCGCCTCCTTGATTCATTCTAAATAATTTCTCCCAAGGGCCGGCCCCTACGACTTGTCAACTGAAAGAAATGTCATCGACGACGTGACAGTTATGCAAAAACCAAAATAGAGACTAACAAATTACAATTACAACACAGTCTAATAATTTCACGGATAATTGAGAGATACTCAATTATAAATATGTATGGCCATTATTACGCCATTTATTTATTTTATTTGTTTGTATTTTAACTAATAATACATTGTAATGACTATTTAAAAAATTAAGTCGGGATTACACTTTGGGATTAGTAAGTTTAGGGATGTCAATCACATTTTTCTAAAATCTTAGTTATTAGCGGTGTTGCCATAGTTGAGGTGACAGAGATGTAGGGTGTAACAGTCTTCACAAGCAAGAATGAACCCTTATAGGTTACGCACTGCATCCGATCCGAATCCGTGAAAATACGTTTCAAAGCAGTCATAGAACTAATTATAATATGGTAGTTTACGCACAAGATCCGACTTTCGTCATCCGATTTCACTCCGTCATCCGTGAGTCTCCAATTCCGAAGAAATATTGACGAAGTAACCGTAGTACCTACTGTTTGTATGAATGCTTTCGCATTGCCTTGGATTCAAATCGGACTTATCAGCTGTCCGTCTTCGTACATAGAACAGCAGTGCCAGAAGTTGACGCCGATTGAAAGGACACATTCTACAATGTAAACGCTCTCCACCAAACGATCGATCGTCGATCGATACCATCGATAGAAATCGATCGACGTTGATCGATTGGTGTACCGTGTGTTGTTAGTGGTTTTGGGTGATCGACGGATATCGGGCGACAAACAATTGATCGACCGCCGAGCGATGCCATCGATCGACGTTGATCGATTGTGTGGTAGCTTTGGCTGGTACATATGAATGTTTGCCAATTCAGCCTAGATTGGCGAGCAGGTACTGGCTTCCTTCGAGGCGATTGACCACCCTTAGCTTTGGCTTATAGAAGAAAGGAGTAAAAACTATCTTTCAATGTCGACTAATCCATTCTACTTGGATTTGGATCAGAGGCCCGAATTATTCGACTCTAGATCCGTATTTTCACGCATTCGAATCGAATGCAGTGCGTAAAGCAATATCCGAATTCAGTCAGAGTTTTTTATTACCCGTATTTTCACGGTTTCGGATCGGATGCAGTGCGTAACTGCTCTTAATAATAATACTGTTTTGTGACAAAATAAATAAAATCGAGAAATGGAGTAGTTTTACGCTTTTTAATGTGTTCTTCGTGTCCAATGACACGAATAGAAATTTACGTTTGTAGTGAATGGCATTTGGTCTGTGGAATGGCGCGACGTGAAGTAACTAAGTATTATGTTACTTTTCTATGACGTCGGATATATTGCGCTATCTCTGTTTATCACAGATTTTAAAATGCTCACAATTTAGGTAGTTACCTGTTTTATAATTGTTTTTAACAATGTATTTTTACTGTCTCGCCTTTGTTTGAAGTTCGGTTGAAATATAAAAAAAAACCCATGTAAATGTCTGAGGGACATCCCCACTTATATTTTTAACCTCCATCTGTACTTACCATCCATAAACTATTTTTTTAAATAGTGCTACAACATGGTTGCTTTCTATGTAACTATAGTCTGGCAAACGAAAGTAGACACTCGAATTATTTGCAGACTTTGTTTATGACAATGACAATGTTAGACAAAATGTCAAATTCAATTTGTCAAAACAAGATGACGTGTTGTTGGTACAATAATTTGTTGTGATCTTGCTGAGTATTTTTCCTACTTAAAAATGAATAAAACTATTAAAAGTGAAGTGAGGGAGATGTTGTTTCGCATGATTTCCAAATTTGAAGAAAAACAACAGGAGAAAGACGCTGAATTCAATCTGAAACAAGATTGTTTACGTGTTGAATTTTATAAGTTAGTATGACGCATAGAAGTTGATACTTTGTTTGTTTAATTATTATTTATCTTTTTACAAAACTCAAAACATAACATTGAGAACTCTGTTAGTGGAATTAAGAGAAAGCATTGGATTTAATGGATGCAGGGAAACTCTTCGCCACTTAATATTGTCCAATGGCTATGAATTTAAGAAAAATAAGAATGAGTGTTCGTTGTTAATTGAACGTTATGACATCTCTGCCAGGAGACATCGGTTTTTAAGAACCATGGCTGAAACGTAGAGAAGGAAAGTCAATAATTTACTTAGATGAGACCGATATTCATAAAAACTACAAGCCCAAGAAGTCTTGGCAAAGTCCATCAACAAGTGGTGCGATTGAAAATGTTTCAATAGGGAAAAGGTACATGCTGGGCGGAGAAAGGCCGTGTGCCAAACTCATTGTTAGTCTTTAGCACTAAATCGAAAATGGCGGACTACCACCACAACCTGAATGCTGTAAACTTTAATAAATGGCTAAGAGAAAAGCTTATACCCAATTTAAATGAACCTAGTGTAATAGTTATGGATAACGCCAGTTACCATGCAATCATTGTAAATAAAGCTCCTACATCACAAAATCGCAAAAACGACATAAGAGAATGGCTTACTAATGATATTCCATTTGAAGATTATCACACAAAAGCAGAGCTCCTGTGTTTTGTAAAACGAAACACTCCAGAACCAGTATATGAAGCTGATGAACTTCTGAAGCAGAATGAACATGAGGTATTACGACTTCCCCTTCCCCTATCACTGCGATCTAAACGCCATTGAGCTGGTATGGAGTTTGGCTAAACGTAAAGTGGCAAGTAAAAATATTGCCCTGGCCGCAGTGGACATATAGAGTTATAAAAGAATCGTTTGAAACCATAACTCCAGAGGAGTGGAAGAAAATGACTGACCATGTCATACATGTTGAAAATAAATATAAAGAAAGGGACAGAATTACAGAAAATAATAATTCCAGTGACTCTAATGAATCTTTTCACATACCTAGAAGTTTTAGATTCAGATTTTAATTATGACAGTGAATAAACCAAAATTATTATAGACTATTTTTGTTTTTTTTTTTATATCACATTGCTACATGATATCCAAAGTCGTATTTTTGATTCAGACGAAGTAAACTGATTTTTCGAAATGTCACGTTTTCTTTCATTTGGATCATTAAAGATAGTTTGATTTCGCATCTCGAAACTTCAGTTAACTTATTAACCGACTTCCAAAAAAGGAGGAGGTTAAATTATTTTAAAGTATCAAATTAGGTTATTCCAAGTATGTGATACTAATTTTGGGGTTGATATACCGATATTTTTTAAATTTGCCGCGCTTTTACTGTACTTTCGGTTGCCAGACTCTGTTGGTCTAGTGGTTAGTGACCCTGACTGCAAAGCCGGAGGTCGTGGGTTCGATTCCCACCCAGGACAAACTTTGTGTGATGAGCATTATTGTTTGTTCTGTGTCTGGGTGTAACTTATCTATAATATGTATGTATTTATAAATTATATAAGTATGTATATCAGTTGTCTGGTTACCATAACACAAGCTCTGCTTAGCGTGGGATCAGATGGCCGTGTGTGAGTTGTCCCAAGATATTATTATTTCCTTTATTCATCTTATTATTATTATTAGTTAAACGGTTAAAAAATGTGTCAGCGACCTTGTGCTTGTGCGCACATCACCGTGATGAAAAAAGAAAAAGAAAAGAATGAAAATTGCATTTATGGGCACAATAAAAATACCTTACAAATTCATTATACGTAAAAAATACAAAATTGTGCCAAAAGCTACAAAATCCAGTAATGTATGCTTTTAAATATATTTATTTTTATCTGTGACGTATTAAATACAGTGCATTTTTTTTCTAATGTAATGCTTAGTAACGTTTTGACTAACAAAATAAACCAGTCAACTCTATCTTACAGGGGATAAGGCGTCATATATTATGACGTCATATTATCTAAATCAGCATCATCCATATTTCATATTCCCAACTTTGCCTTCAATTGACCAAAGGCCTCTCTTACCACCTCCCTCTCGCTTACCTATCTGCACATTCCTGTGCCTCATCCAGGTTTCACACATGAAGGAAACAATTTCGTTGGCCCATCTTACCATCAGACGACTGACATTTTCTTCCAGTTCGCGAACGCTACACGGTTACCGCCTAACGGCCGCTTTCTATAACATATCTCAATCCCAATCTTGATCCCGATCCTTGTCTGTAACCAATCAACGGCCGAGTTTGTGTCCTTCACCACACAATCCTCACCTTTGATTGGTTACAGACAAGGATCGGGATCAAGATTGGGATTGAGATATATTATAGCAAGCGGCCGTTACTCCTTCTGGCATCACCACGCATTGCCAGTGTCCTGTTCAACTATATTTGAGTTATGTTATTCGTTTCCGATGTCGAAAATCTTCGAGCATCTTCGGATCTCGACGTTTGGAACTGTCTATCAGCCGTATACCAAGCATGGAATGTTCCATGTGACCTAAATTTAAATATTTTAGTTTTGTTTCTCAAGATTAGAAAATGTCAGCGTCTAATAAAATTTTGATAGTTTCATCAATTTCATTAGACTCCTATGTGTATTTCGGTCTTCAACTTTGTGGATTATGTTTGATTTGAAGAATTATTGCAAGGAAGGCAGGAAGGAAAAAAACACGGTTTATAAAATCATTTTTTTTAATGAAATAATGTTACACATAATAATATGAATTAATATTCTTTATTTATTTCGAGACATTGTCAAATGGTTGCTGGGATATGGGTTATAACTTAAAAATAACGTCTATGAAATTGAAAACAGCAGTCGAATACGCTTATTTTTGGTTGATGAGAAAGTTACAATGAAACATAAATAAATATTTTTCTTAATATTTACAAATATAAAAAGGGGGTAAAATGATTTGTGATGGATGAATAAGGGACGTGAATAAAAAACAGACTAGATTAGTTCTACGTCGAGCCACGTTCTGATTCATGTGTTTTTCCGAGATTCTATAGTTTTAAAGTAGTAGTGTGTTGGAGTAAAAGTTTATCATTAATGTGATGGAGAGCGAGACTCAACGAGAGGAACTAAAGAGTGCGTAAAGGCGCGCGTAGTATTAATTTACGCGCACCTCTGCGCTTACCTAATAATAGTTTCTTATTCTAATATAAAACATAACAAGATACTTGTCTTCTGAATCTTAGAAATGATGACAATACTTTTTTTGTTAATTCACTTCTCTAGCATGTATGTCATAGTTTCCTAGATTCGGAAAAATGATTCCTACTACTTTGCGATAGCAACAAATCTCTTCATGCTTAAATGCCACACTAGAAAGTCAACATGAATCTGATTTGTATTGTAACTACCGCATAGCTCACAGGAATAATCAGAGCTTCTTTCAGGAGAATGCGACCATCACCTATCAGTCTCTAATCATACATTACATTCACTGGCGACATCTGATCGATGTCTTTTAATTAACCTTAACTCTGTACTTACAATTCCATCTTCACTTTGACTAATTTATAAAACACGTTTTTGCTTTGTAGCGATTCGGAACTGTCAACAGGGCCTTACCTATTGCGAACACAATTTTGTTTCGTATTACTAAGTTTATACAAAATTATAAATACAGAGGTAAGATATTCATTGAATATAACTACGTTACTCAAAATTCTAGCCAATATTATTTTGGACCCTATAATTACTTTAGTACCTGTACTATCATTACAATAGCTTCATTAACGAGTAACGTAGGTAAACCATCCGCTTAGCAGTATTCAAGTAATACTATTTGTAAATTACCACGACTACACAGATATGACATGAAATACAAAAAAAAACATAAAATTTTCCAATCTGTTCATAGGCTCATAACTAAGGCATTTGATAAAATACAGGTCAAGGATTCTATTTTAGTCAATAATCCTAGATATTCATTAGTATGTGTGTAAATTGGATAAGTTTATCATGTAAATAGAATTATAATATTTTACTAACAGATAAATTCGTACGTGCTATGAAAGTCTGATCCCGGCATTATAATCTAATTATCAAGTCAAGTCCAAGCTTTTTCAAAGACAATTTTTTCTTTGTCTATGAACGTCTAATTCTTTTTAATCTTGGCAACACATTCAGTGACAGTTGTTTTAGCGGGAAATTTGAGTTGTCATATCCATGTTCTACAGTAAAGTTTTAAAGCATTTTTCTGTCTTTTGTTATGGTTTTATACTCTTGTTTGGTCATCATTTAGGGGTGGGATAGGAGGAGGAGGGGCGTGCAGTACTCTCGCCAGTTCTGCTTTCTCGTCTGCAGAGAGGACGTAGACTGGAGGAGCGGCTGGAAGGAACCGTTCAGCTTTCTGTGGTTCGCGCTGTAATCTTGCGCGGTACAGCATCACAAGGACACAAAGCACGCTGATGATGAATGCAGAAGTAGCTGCTAGTACTATTAGTGCAGTATGGTAGGAAGTTGTAGCGGAAACCTGGTGAGAAAATAATAATAAAATCAGTTAGTTTCAATGATTTCCCAATTTTGATGCAGTGTTTTTTTAATGATTGTACCGTAGATGTAGATAAGCTTCGCTCAGTCTAGTTTACAATTACTTCTGTAGGCCCTAGTAAGTACTTTTGCTAAGCATCTTTTCATTTATATTTATTAAAACTTCTTGTAACACACGGGATATGTACCTACTACGGCGGACTTAATGCCTTAGGCTCTATGGCTAAATCCACCCCTAAGACGACCCACCGACCGGTATTCGCCACGTTTTTATTTTGGTTAAAATAAATTTTCATCAATAACGAATTAAGATAACGTGAAACGGGATGTATTTATGAACAACGAAAAGAGGACCTTAAGTCTTTGAGTGAAGTATGACATTTCATGACCAGGTCGGGAAGTCTCGACATAGTTGCCGATCACCTACCGACCGAATTTGGTTCATAAGTCCTAAGGCCGCCCGGAGACAGTCAATGTCGAACGCGATCCACGATCAAAATCAATGATCTTGATCCGTGAATCGCGTCCGAGATTGACTTATCTACCGAATTCGGTCGGTAGGCGATCGGCGACCGGTAACTATGTCGAGACTTCCCAGCTACAGACAGGAGTTACTCATCGTCCGGTTTGTGTCAGTTTAAAACCGCAATTTTGACATTAAATTGAATCGTTTTAATTTTTTAATTTATTTACGTCTATTTAACATGGAATTCTTAAAAAAGAAAGCAAAATGAAAATATTGCATTTTCTCTATTACATAAGTTAAACTCACAGTAGACTCGCTAAGAATCTCCCGCTGCTGCATGGCGGACCGGTTTGGCGTGGCGAGCCGGTACTCGCTACGGATGACGTCAGCTCCCAACACGACCTCATCACCTTCCTTGTTACCCGCTAGTTTCTCTTGTTTCACCTGTAAATAGCACAACGAGACAGAGGTATTAGAAGCGAGGTCCTAATGATATAATAGACAGTTAAATTAAAACTAGACATTTTTAGGCAGTAGGTACCTATATTCCTGGAAGGAATATGTCATGTTTAGAAAATCCGAAATTGGTAGTCCTAACTTAGAAAAAGTACATACAGTCGAATACAGAACCTGAAAGAATGAAGTCGGTTAAAAAGTAGGTAAGACAGGCACTACGCCAGCTCAAGTTTGTCTTACGTTTAATTTTTACAAAATTAAACAGATTTCAGCCATTAAAAACGTAGAAAAAGTTTTAAGCTAGTCTTTTAGAGTTCCAACGTAAAAAGGAAATCGAACCTAACCTGCTTAAGATCACTTTTGTCTTTAATATCATAACACAAATACTCGTAACCTCGCACCACCTCTCAGTACTCACCAAGTTCTCGATATGGTAGACATAGTCAACAGCTCGCGAGCCAGTAAGCACGGCTCTCAGCTTCACAGTATTCCTATCCCTGGTCATAGACACAGGAACCCTGGCACCTAACGCTGCCAGTCTTGCCGCTAAGCCAGCCCGAGCTCGCTCAGCGCCAGGATGTTCCACGTTCAGGAGTTCTAGCTCGAGGATTGCTGTTTCTATTTGTGTTAGTTCTGTAATAAAGTGGGATTAGTTAAGTTAAGCTTTAAAATGTTAATGATCTTTGTGGTAATCTGAGCTGGGATATGCTCATAGGTTTTCCGACGAGAGACCTAAAAGTGAACAGTCAGCCAGCTGGCAATCATGAGCGTATAGCATAAGGGATGTTTTTTTAGTACAGACTATCCGCGCCACAAAATATCTTTGTACATTTTTGGACCCAAGGACTCTCCCCGTGTTAAAGCTATAGCTAATGCAACCGTCGTACGTAGTACGTTCAAGTCTTAAACTACGTTTAACACATCTACGAAAACTTCCTTACTTTTACAATTTCTTACCACAAGGATCATGTGCAGGCGCATCGGCGACAGTCCCCGCATGATGTCTCCTTTGCCCAGCGGCGTCCACACACCAGCATCGACCGCGGGAACATTGTCGCGGGGAGAACTCGCCGTCTTCCAGACAACGGGGTCGGAATCCTTCACCACCTAGAGAACATGATTTTTATAGGGTTCTATTAAGGACTTTTTGTGATAGGTTGAAGATAAACTTAACTTTTGAGGGGTGAATTTGGGGACAAGTTCTTTAAGCCATCTTACTCCTGTAGGAATGATAATGAAAAATCTAAATTAAAATGCACTATTAAAATGAAAAGGCTTAAAAGTTTGAACAATTTAAAAATTACAAAATCTTGTAGACATGCCCGGCTAGCTCAGTCGGTAGAGCATGAGACTCTTAATCTCAGGGTCGTGGGTTCGAGCCCCACGTTGGGCGATCTTTTTGTTAAAGTGCATTTCCTGACACTGTTTTTTCACCAACTTCTTGAGAAATAATTAATTTTAAACTTTTTCATCTTTTTTAGCGGTTGGATTTTTTGAAAAAAGTAAAAGAAAAATAAATGCTACTTTTACCTGACTGCGTCAGAAGAAGGGTAATGTTTTTCGAGGGTATGTGTTTGTTTGTATGTATGCCCATTTCTTTGGCACGCCCTACAGCCCAAACGGCTGGACGGATTTTGACATATGAGGTGTCGTTGAATTCGTCAGAATTGTGGTAGTGACATAGGCTATATAAATTTTTAAAATGGCGCCCACAAATGAAACACAAAATGTAGGAAATAAATTACTGTGCATCAGGTACGGAACATCACCCTCAAATATAACCACCCACTTCTGAAACACCATGTATTGTGTATACAGAGATTTGATTTGGTCTTGTCACTCACCATTATCAATTTCTTCTTGCATCATCTGACACTTGGTTCTAAATACAATTTTATCCACATTAACTTCTAGATTCTTCTCCAATCTTCTGGTGGTGTCTGCAGCTTTAGGCTCCACGACCTCCGACACCATCACGGGTTCGTCTAAATCTCTCGCTTCTTGAAGTATCTTGTCTATAGATTCGTCTTCCCGAACTTCAGTTTCAAGTTCGAAATCGTCATCTTCGTCGTCGTCATCAAATTCGTCTACTCTGTACGCAGTCATTTGTCTGATTAGTTCTTCCAGTACTGGAAAAGAAAGTTTTGTGTTATTGTTAGTACATATTCGAAATTATTACATGGAAGGAAAATGGCCAGTTGGCCTGCTAATGTTGGAAAATATCGAATCTAGTTTTTGATTTTTTTGACAAATTTCGCAGAATGTTTCTGCAAAAATCCTGTTTATTTATAGCGGCTTTAATGTCGTAGGCTTACTCTGCCAGTCAACCAAAGGTAGTGACGAGAAACCTATTCCAGTTATCTTAAAAGTCATCTAATAAACAGTTGTGTATGAATTCTGTCTCCCTTTAGTGATAAATAGTCTTTATTCTATATAGCAGGTCCTTATAGTTCCAGGTCCTTACCTTCGTCGGCTCTAGCTCGTTCATCGAGGGGGTCTCGTTGCACCCACTTGCGTGCCTGTCTGAAGTTGCATGAAGGCTTAGCGCCACGCACTAATGAACCCTTCAAAGGTTCTCCTCGAGCGCTTACACACCAACACACATCTGTGAAAAGACGCAGAGTTTAACATGAGATATATAAAGAGCTTAAAATAATGGATGAAGGGTTAGGTTCAAAAAGCTTAGAAAAGTCTTCTCGTCTTTGCTAATGGTGAAGACGTCCGTTATGGTATTTAGAGTGGAACCAATATTATGTTCGTAAATTAGGTAAAATAACTTCCTATTATATAAAAAGACACCTTTGAAAACATACTCACCGACGTTGGGGAACAGGCACACAATTTTTTCACTGGACGAGACAACAATGAACAGTTTGTTTAATGTCCTAGGACTTAAATGCGTTGAGACCGTGGGTAGGTACTTATATTTTCACTTACCAATATGTGACATACACTGCACCGGCTCCCAAGCTCCACTGGCATCGCACTTGGGTATAAACGTTCCTTTGCCGTACTTCTGTGCTGCAGCTTCATTCTTCTCTTGTAGCCTCTCGCATGGGCTCAATACTGTAGAATAGGAAAATAATTTTAATGGTGGAAAATAATGTTAAGGTTGATCCCAAAACAACTAGCATAGATTTCGATAGTGTCATAAGCTACATTCAGAATGATGATGTCGATGCGAGCTGCGATGGTAATAGGCGCTGCATGCTATTCGAGATAAGTACCTTTTAAATCTCGAGATTCGTCAGTATTCACTAAGACTTCTACAGTTTCTTCTAATCTACTAAATGAACCCATTTAACTCCTACAGTGTACTGAACCATTGCCATTCTAGCGTTGGCGTTCGACAGATGAAGGTATGACGCTGCTTTAACGGAATGCTGTTTTCAAGTAAGCTTTGATCAAATCATAGGTATTATATAGATACGCTTACAAAGGCAATTAATTTTGCAATCTGCTATGGTGTTTCGGCAACTCCGATCAATTAACGTCAATCTCAAAATTGTTTTGGAATTGCTAAAAATGGAACAGTTTTATTTGCCTGTGTAAGCGCACCTTTAGTGGCGCTAGCGTAGAGACAGCGCAACGGGACGTCAAAAAGTCATATTCTATACCGAAAACGACTGTGAAAACTCCAAAATGTTTGGGATTGAAAACTTATTTATTTATGAACACAAAACATTTAAAAGAGAGAAGAATGAATACAGACACAAGAGCACAAAGGTGCTGTTTATTTCAAAACAATTTTCTACCAGCAGACCGGTAGACATAGTCTGTATAAATAGATAAGGAAACTTAAAATAGACGGTTGTAAATCGTTATTGCTCATAGAATGTCACTTTGTCTTGGCCGGACGAAAGCACTATAATATTAAATGTAACTTCCAAATTTTCATACCAAGTTGCCCATGCTAACATGCAATTAAAATAATAGTGCAAGGCGATTTAATAGAGTGCAGTTATCACAGGGTATTAACATTTTTATACAAAAGAAATAACGACATGCCTTCCTCTTTCAATACGTGGCTTGTCTTCTTTTTATTAGTTTTCAATAGCGCAGCTTCCCCTGCCACTGTTTTGAGAAATAAAAACTTCTTAGTTGTAGCCAAAAAAAGAAGTCTGACTAAAACTAAAAAACGGGTTATCTGGTTTAAATAACTCTTTTGGACTTAATACAGGAGTGGTTTGGGAAAAAAAACAAGGAATTTTAGTTGGTGCGAAGTCCACCGGATCCAATTAATCTTAGTTCTTAATAAAATGTCGGATATCGGAGACCTTAAGTTCCTAAAGCCTTAGTGCAACCACTGAGGCTTTAGGAACTTAAGGTCTCGGAACACTATCGGAACAACAATAGCCAATTAAATCATTTCAGAATTGAGGGTAGTTAAGGTTAAAGATATTTACAAATTAGACAAACATAAAGGGGATGAAAAATCAAAGGCAAATATTACAAATCGGAAGCCAAACACCACAAAAGCAGATGGTAACTCACCAGGGCACACATTGTTGCACTCCTCTTTGGTCCTGAAGTTGTTATGGTTGCCGGAGCATCCGTGGTACTTGAACCGCTCGCAGCGGTTTCGCGCGTGGTTGAAGTGCCATCTCGTCGTGTTCAGGACTTCGCCCTCAGAGCAGTTACCCTCGTCTTTGTTCTCGAAACATACGGTGCCTAGAGGGAGGGGAAGATAATTTTATTTCAAATGCGTAGAAACTGGAATGGTTGTTATTTTAATATAATCATTCATTAATATATTCATCAGTAATATATTCATGCTTATTTGCTGTTAGTTGCCTTACCATGACCATTTTCTAGTCGGAAAATATTGCTACTCTAATATTGCTACGCTAAAATAGTTTGTGCTACACAAGAGAACAATTTAAGGATTAATTTGTTCTGCGAGTCACATCTATCCAGCTTATAATTTGCCATTTCCATTTTAGAGCTGTGATACTGGTGCATGACGCGTCTTCATGTATAGTGTGAAGTGACGTCATTGGTATACTCACGTGGCTTCGGACAGCAAACTGACGGCGTAGAGTCATGAGGAGCAAATCGACACGCGTGCGTGGAGGGGCACGCCGCCGCGCTGGGTCCGCACACCAGCGGACCCGAGCCGTCCGGCGCACTCAGCGCCAGCCCGGCCGGGCACGCGGGCCCGGGCGAGCAGCGCGCTAGCGGCACGCACGAGCTACCCTGGGAGGGGGAAACGAGGAACTTCTTATATTATACAATACCGAAAAAGAGGAGGAAATGTTTTTACCCGACTACGGCAAAGCCAAAAGGAAGGGTAATGATTTTAGCAGTCTATAATTATCTACACTAATATTATAAAGAGGAAAGATTTGTTTGTTTGTTTGTTTGAAATGAATAGGCTCCGAAACTACTGGACCGAATTGAAAAATTCTTTCACCAGTAGAATCGTACATTATCGATGATGGACGTAGGCTATAGAATATTTGCAAAAAAGTTAGGGATCCGTATGAAAACTTCGAAAATGTAGCCCAAGGTGTGAGAAAAGAGCCTTATATCGCGTACGCTGCAGAATCTATTGACAATAGAGCAAAGTGATGTACTACAGTTTTATAGAGGTCATCAATATCTACAAAAAAGTCCGCGATACCATAATTATGTCTAACTATTGTGGATAAGTCACCATGGCCGCTTTTTGTTCATATTATTCAAGCAAATCTCATGGATCAATAAAAAATGGTGATTTTAGTATCATGATATTAATCCTTATCCATTTAAATGGTTTGATAATTAAGGTTGATTATGTCCGTGTAAACTACACTTTAGATTGTTCAATTCGGACCTTTCGTTCAAAAGTTACGACGGTAATAAACATGCTCGGAGTAAAAAAAATGTCGCGGATTGAGCGAACTGGGGAGAATCGTATCAATGCTTGGTCCGATGAAGTTGAAACACCACGGCATTTGAATGTTTTCGATAAAAAAATAAGAATAACAAATGTATGGATTTTTCGAAAATAAACTACATACATAATATGGAGTGAAGCAGGGGTGATCAAGATTTTAGGGGAGGACATTATTGCTTGCTTCAATTTACGTCGGAATGCTATGAACAAACTAAAAGCGGGATAATTGAAACAGATACCTAACAATTTTTGCATAATCAAACCCTGACGGGTTGAACGGGGTGAACAGTTGCGCTGAACCTGGGCTCGAGACAAGTGAGATTCTGTCAACGGTGGCGTGGCGTTCGTGATTGTCAATACGTCAAAAATGTCTAGGATTGTCAGATGCTATCGAAATTTCACGTGACCGTGAACGTGAAATAGAAATGGCTAAGTAATTAATGAAAATCGTTGTGCTTACGTTTCCAAAACTAACCTTTTATAGGGGGCGTTGAAGTTTGTGGAGTACCTACTAAATCCACGCGGACGAAGTCGCGGGCGAAGTGCTAGTACTCGTATATGTTTGTATTTATGTATGTTCCACCATGAAGGTATACTCAACTTTGAGTTAAGCTCGTCTTTGTACATGAAATGTATCATCACTGTGTTACATACAGAGGTGATAAAGTTACTTTAGTACATAAGTTGTTTTGGTGTGCAATAAATAATTAAGACAAAATTAACAAGAAATGTAGGCACAGCAAAAACTAACATGAACGGAAAACTATTAACATTTTTTTGATGAAGTTGCTTCTATAACTTCAACGACATTCGATACCTGATTCAGAGACAACGAGGTTTTTTAATGAAAATTTCAATAAAATAGATATAGATAGAGAATAGATATGAGACGTAGTAAAGAATCAAACACATAATCAACAAAAAACATCTCCTGAAACCTTACCTCACACTCCAAAGGCACGAGCTCGCAGGTCTCATCGGGTCTACACTTGGCCTCGGTGCAGGGGTCCTTGCAGGCACAGGTGGGACAACCCCTGTCGTCCAGCTCCCAGCCGTGCGAACACACCACGCTGTCTGCGCAGCTCGGGGTGGGGCAGCTGATGGGGGCTTCGCAGTTCGGGGTGGAGTTCGTCACTCGGGTGCCGATGATCTAGAAGAAAAGACTTTTGTGAAAGTATGTGATAACTCGAAAGGTGGTCGCTCACAATGGCGCTCATTAGAAGGCTTAAAGCCAAAGGGTAATGGAGAGGGCAATTCTCGACCGAATCAGGAATGATGATATCCGCTAGAAAACTAAGGTTACCGACATAGGCCGAAGGATCGCTAAACTGAAGTGGCAGTGGGCAGGGCACATTGGTCGCAGAACAGATGGTCGATGGGGCCGAAAAGTTCTGGAGTGGCGACCGCGTACCGGAAGACGCAGCGTTGGAAGGCCTCCCACTAGGTGGACCGACGACCTGGTGAGGGTCGCTGGTAGCCGATGGATGCGAAAAGCACAGAACCGGTTGTTGTGGCGACACTTGGGGAGGCCTATGTTCAGCAGTGGACGTCTTTCGGCTGTTATGATGATGATGATGATGATGTGTTTTTGGAGATGTCGCCATCGAGGTCTTGATTTATCTACCGTTCTATCCATCTAGGTGTTCCATCTCAATCCCATGGCCTATTTCCAAGACCCATGTTTTCCCATTTCGTGATAATTTATTTCAAGGCTTACTTTTCTTGAATACAATTATTAGACACCGACCCTATAAACATGTTTTAGCATAAAACAATTAGATGGTACCCGACCAATTTAAGAGCTTGTCTACTCATAGCTCATATTGCTAAAAGATGGCGATTAAATGATAATCTACGTCAGAGAACTCCTGTAGAAAAGAGGGAAGAAGTTTCAGACAGAACCTAACACATGAAGTTGTTACTGACCTCATTCCCAGCAGTATCGACACACCAGCAAGCCTTGTCAGAGCCCCTGCACTGCACGGTGTCGTAGGCGCCATCTTCCTTGCACTTGGGCACCCAGGTCCAGGCGGGCGGGCTGCCACTCTCAGCTGCTGTGTGCAGCGCTAAGGCTCTGTTGGGAGAAAATATTTATGAATATACCAAGAAAATATTTAGAAATGGAAAATTATTCAATGATCCAGACAAGTAGTTTCACAGTCTTCAAGTCAGGTGGAGGGACTGACAATTAATACTGGGCAACTTTAACGCTACCTAGCAAAAAATCACCCGGTCATTGGTACAAGTATGTCCGGTTGATATGGTCGAAAAACTATTAACGTCTGCCCCAGCCGAAACCAAGGAAAATGCGGTATTAGCAGTCAAAAATGTAGAGATTAAAGAACTGTTTTTCGTAAGACAATAGTTGGGGCTTCCAGAAAATTAGGAAGGACTCAATAATAAATTGCCATATAGGTACGATGTCATAACTGAGGATTAAAGAACTTATTATCCTACCTTCTCTGCTGACAAGCAGTCTGATGCACCACCTTAGTGCAGGCAGTTCCGCAGCCGGTGGCACAGCAGCGCTCAGTAGGTCCACACTCCGCGTCCGTCCGGCACGACCACTCGCACGCTCCGTTTGAAGGCACCAGGTAAGGACACTGGCCTGGTTTCTTTGGAAGACCTGGAAGAAAATGGATGTTGGGTTAATGATAAGTTGGAAAAATTACCAGTGATTTGCAGTTCTTGGATGGATGGTTAATGGGCGACACCTTCCAGTACCCCGGAAAGTTTGGTCCCAGCTGGCATTTTTAGTCCTAGTCCAAATCTCGAAGGTACAAACTAAGGTGTATCGTGAAATTTAGTATCTAATAACATCCGGTTAGACTGAAAACCGATCCCAACATAGTTTGGAAACGACAAAGAATATGATTGATGACTTACAGGCACACTTGGAATACGGCTACCGCCCTAGGAACACTGGCGTGACGATTTATTATTGACGGGCTGGGCAGCGAAAGGATGTGGAAGGATATGGAAGCCGACTATCTATCGGTATATTTTGTGATGCCTGAATAGTCACTACATAAATTCAAGAGCAGAACAGAATTCGCATTAAGTAATGGGTATGATTTAAGCTATCGCCAATTTTATTCGTTTTGAATTTCTTTAATAATAGGGTTTGTCCTCAAAATAGTGGATCTGTCACCAAAATGTAGTTGCCAAATAATTGTAAAAAGCAATTCCATAATAAATCACATGTAATCCTCGGGATATATTATCAAGTATCAAATAAATAGGTTGGGATTTATTATATAACGGGAAGTAAACCATATTACTGGGTGGATTAAAAAAAATAACCACATTACTGGGTGGATTAAAAAAAATAACCACGAAGGTGATGGCGGGGTCTGTTCGCTCGCTACGCTCGCTCACGCGACCCCGCCATCCCCTTCTAACCTAACCTGTCCGAGTCGGGGTGCCCTAAGCTCCCTGTGCCCTATGTTCGAATATTTGGTGACAGATCTACCATTCTGAGCACCAAGCTATTATTTAAGTAATAAAACTATTATTATAAGAACGAAGTTTATATTCATGTAATGCACTACAATTTTATTGGTAATCCATCTCATATTTTACACATTATATTAGGCATGTAATTAAATCGATATCTGTATTTTCCCTTTTTTCGAACAAAATATTTCAAAGTTAAATCAAAAATACTGACTTGCACACAAATTATGCACACTAAATAAATCATATTAGATATACTGTATAATGGTATTTGCAGAACTGTTTTACTGAACGAATATTTGGCTAATGATATTTCTGGGTGGTTTAAAAAAAAATAACCACGAAGGGGATGGCGGGGTCTGTTCGCTCGCTTCGCTCGCTCACTTGACCCCGCCATCCCCTTCTAACCTAACCTGTCCGAGTCGGGGTGCCCAATGACCGGCTACTATTGTAACCATGATAACCACCTGCTATTTCAGGGAAGTGCAATTTAGAGTACAAGTTAGTATTTTTGATAAACAATTCGTATTTTTGTTTTATAAATCATAAATCCGATGTATGAACCACATTTTTGGTGTGAATTCGATAAAAAGGTCATCTCGTTTTGGATGATTTTTTTAGTTTTTTTTGTAAGACATGTTTTCTAATCAATTGGGATTTTTTGCACAGCATTATTTTTTCTGGTATGCATTAAAATTATACAGATGTGCATTTAAAAATATCCCATTATATTAACAATAATTTGGTAATTCATACCTGGGAACACTCTTTGTTTATCTGAGAACGAAAATATTTCGTGGCGATAGATCTATTTATTAGGTGATACAACTTGATGACAAATATAAATTTTGGTGACAAAAAATATAGTTCCCTTAAGTAATCTGCCAAGTTAGTTAAAGGGAACTTAACCAGAGGTGGTAAAAAGGCCCTGAGCCCAATAAAACAAATCTCACAAACTGGCACGGGTGGACAACAATCAGCATAGCAAGCAACAGTAGCACAGGAGTGTCCAAATGGGCAGGTGGCTGCGGCGCCAAGGTCGCTACCAACCCCAGCAAACCATCAACCACCGTCATCAGACTAAAGCCTGATATTGGTGATGAATCCACTGCTGTTGATCGATCTACTTAGTTATATTGCGAAAATTGTCGCTCCACCTACATAGTCTGAAGCCGTCTTACTTGGCTACTTCTTTTGGTGCTGCATCCGGTAAGACAGTTGGGAAAAGACACGGTTGTTAATAAAGCCTAATATACTCACAAGCAGGCACAGGTGGGCAGTAATCCGCATCGCAAGCCACATCGACAGTAGCACAGGAGCGTCCGGCCGGGCAGGCGACTCCGGCGCAAGGGTCTCTACACCTGCAGGTGGGGCAGCGGCCGGCGCCCAGCTCGAAGCCGTAGTCGCAGCCCATGCGGCACGTCAGCTCTAAGCAGGTCAGGTTGGAGCGGACTCTGTTGAGGATTTAATGGTGGATAAGAATGGTGAGAAGGATGAAATTAAGATACATACATAAATACAGCCCGTTCACAGTAATTTAACCTCTGACAGCAGCCCTTTATCACCCTTATTGCAACGAGAGTAAAGAACACTATGATTTTGAAATAGGTGCGAAATTAGAGGTAAAATAACTATAAACGCACTGTATACAGGATTGCACTAAAGCCTACTGAAATACTTCTTTCAGATTGCCAGCTGAAAGAAGTATGCCAAATCCAAAATGCCAAATCAATTAAAATTTGGTGCTTCAATAGTATCAACTTTTAATCGATTAAGCCAGAAACTAAGTTTGAGCGGCTTATCTGTTCTGAAACGACGGTAGTTTTAACTAAGGAAAAGAAAACAGTATTTACTTTACATCTGTGTAGCCTTATCTTTTGCCTTTTTACGAGTTTTTCCCTCCTATAATCTGCTTTTCCAGAAATCAGTCGTAAGAAATCTCAATTTTCATAAAGACCGAAACCGAGAGGTTAACTTGTATACAAAGTTGACTAGCCTCAAATACTTACTACTAATAAATACTAAGGATTTAATGTAAAAATAAAACATCTTACTCATCGCAGTCCACAGCCGAAGCATTCTTGGTGCTGGTATCAGGAATCTCCGTTCCAAAAGAGTCTACACACCAGCAGCGTCCGTTGGCGCACTGCTGCGACGTGAAGGAGCCGTCAGACTTGCAGGTGGGCGCGGGGAGGGCCAGCTTCATGCCGTCCACTGTGCCTTCCATCTTCTCGTCGAAGTCGCGGAGGTATTCGCACACTGAGGAGTAAGAGATTGAAGAAGTTAGGAAACTGACCGATACTGTGTGTAAGTCAGAGATAAATGATATGAGTTAGTAAGACAGCTATTTTTCAGAAAGGCTATAAATATGGAGGCTTTGAGAAAATCTAGTTTTATTTAACTAGATTTTCTCAAAGCCTCCATGTTTCTGGGCCTTTGTACATGTTCTAGATAAAGAGAATGTTAAGGTTTAAAATAGGGACTGTGAAACTTTTTATGCTTTCAATGTGATTTTTGTAGTGTACGGGTTTTTATGCCTTGATGTATAATTGAATTTGATTTTCAGTTCAAAATGTGCCAAAAGCTTTTGAAATTATTACAAAATTTTATCTTTTCCTTATGTCTTTAATTTCTTTATCTTCAATTTTTTTCGCCCTAATGTGGAATAAAACCCCTGTCAAGATTAATTATATCCCTACAAGCTGTTTTAACCTCACGCAAGAATTCTAATTCTTTATTAGAATTAGAAATCTTATGGAGCTTAAGAAAACTCCATAGACCATAACAACTTATAATCCAGTATAGGGAAAGCTAACCATGAGCTTCTCCATGCAAACTTTTGAAGTGCTTAGTTAACCAAATTTGTTCTCACTTGTAGGAGTATCATCAACCCTGTCCGTCTGTAGCTTCATCTTGGCCGGGTCCACACACACGGGCCCACAGTTGGACGTGGAACAGCACACGAGGTCGCTGTCACAGTCGCCTTCAGGACACGCCATTGTGGAGTTCAGGCCGCATACTGCTTCTGCCTCTGTTCCACAGGATTCGAAGTTTATCTGAAAACATTTCGGAGGTATTGAGTAATGAAGAGATTGTATCAGGCGTGCCAGCCAGGCATGCTTGCTAAGACCAAGGTCAAGATGGTGAACCAGCCGGAACTGGCCACTCTCCTTAAAGACGAATGTCAAAAAAAAGAGCAGTCGTGTGCTCGATACCAGCACAGTACAAGAAGTTTGAGCTACAGGCGCCGACATCAGAGACTATGTAGGGCTTCTCTAGGACAACGTCTTTTTATCAAATCCTACCTCCATAACATCAGTCTCCGTAGTATTATCGATATAGTGTGGCTCGGGGCAGCAGACGGCAGTGCCACTCCGTCTGGAGCGGGTGCACGCGTGGTTGTCAGGACAGTCTGCGTCGGCGCCGCAGGTCTCTGGGGCTCCGTCAGCGTCTGAAGCCGGGACTCCGACCTCGCAAGGATTTTCGTACGCTACTTTTGGACGACCTGCAAATTATAAAAAAATCACGTGGTTACTGTTCTGTCCATAACAGTAGATTACGAATATTACAATAGAGAGACTCGCAAATAAATTGGCTAATACTATTGGAGTGAATACTAATGATTTCTTGTTAATTCGAGCAGTCGGAAAAGTCATATGCAACACTTGGCTTATCAATGAATTAGGAGATGTTTAAAAAAAGTAGGTTTAAAATTTTCACCAAAATCTTTTATGGTGCTTTAAATATTGTAGGCTGCAGCTCATAGTTCAGTTCAGTCAGTTCTTCTTTTGCCCTATTTTTAAGATTGATCCAAGATTAAGCCTCTGCCTTATTAGGTTACCCAACAAGTAAAATAAAATAGTTACTCACAAACAGGGTATCCAGTACACAAATCCCCGAAGCACTGAGCTTCCCTAACCCTGATGCACTCCTCACCATCCGGGCAAGGGAACCCAGCGCAAGGGTCATCACATTCACAGGTAGGACATCCATCAGCCCCGCTCTTGTATCCATATTCACAAACAGCTGCACATAGGGCTCGGGCACAGGATCCTAAGCTTCTGGCACCGCTGCGAGCTGGTAGAGGAGTTGAAGAGCATTGGACTGATGATGAAGGGCCCATTGATCCTCGGAGCTTATTCCCTTCGGAGTCCACGCACCTGATAGGGTAAAGTAGTTATTAGGTTAGATGAAATGCTGAACAATGGAATAAGGATTTTTCAAGAACCAACAAAGAGGCCGAAAACCAGGTGTTGGAACCTTTCTGAAATGAGTTATCCATAATACACTCCAACGTAAGGAGTAAAAGTTATTACTCACCAGCAAACTAATCCGTTTCTGGAGCACTGTCTCGACACAAACGATCCATCTTCAGCGCACTGCGGCACGTATCCCCGACCCTCCTTTTCGCTTACAACCAACATTTCAGCCAACATCTTCTGCTGAGAACACATAGTAACATTGTGAGGCAGAATGCAATGCTTGCCGCATTCCCCTCCGTCACAACACTTCTGCATTGAAGGACACTCCAGGTCATGGGCACACGGGGTTCCACATTCCTCGGTAGTGGCTGGAGCAGGACATGTTCCCGCTTTTTGGAGTTCTAGTGATGCTGGACAGCATACGCCGTAGTCATTTCCTGTGGAAATATACACATACAGAGTTATTCTTTTAGGTCCTTGAGAACAGCTGTCGACGAAGGAGGCTTAAAAATCGTTAGCGCAAAAATAAAAATATTAGCAGGCTGAAATTGGCAAAGAAATAGAATGCAATATGGTGGAAATTAAGGACACTAAGGTGTGCAAAACTATATTGGCTAAAATGGGGTGATTGTCTGAGATGACAACTAATAAAGATGTAAGAAGAGATGCTGCGGTGATCCCAGATATATTGGAAGAAGAACAGAAGATGATGATGATGAAGTGGCTCATGTCCGTCAAAAAGTGCCATAATTTCGGTTCAGTATTTAAAACATGTTCCACAAACCTGATTCAACAAGACACCTATACAGAGGTGGGCAGTTCGGCTTCCCAGGGTCAGTTCCACACAGGAATGGCCTGCTGGTCTCAGATATCAACAGTGGTTCTCCTACGGGGCAGATGTTCATAAGACTCCGACCACGCTTACCTAGAAACATGAAGATAAAGCATTACATAAACGTAACTGACGAAATTTGTTTTTCATACAAACCTTTGAAATCTTTCGAGAATTATAGGCGTCGTGGTATTATATCAAGGCTAATCTGCTCAGCCGTAACAATAATTACTTGTATTTGCATAACTGACATTATGCATAGGACACGTATGATGTTATGTTATGTTTCGCCGACTAGTTTGCATACCGTTTCATTATCAAGCATCCTTGTTTCGTGAGCACGTAGGTAGTCTAGGTGTGTATCCGGCTGTTTTTTGCTGGTTTCACGATTGTTTGTAATTAAGTTAAAACAAACAACCAAGTGTAATTTTAGAACTCATCTAACAAATTTCGCGGGATTGTTCGCAAGGACTTAAGTTTTGGAGAAAAGAACACAAAATGATTCCTCGTTTTACATCCAGAACAATCATTTTAAAGGACGGGGCGACGGAATACCACGACAATGAAGTTTTATTCATATTCTTCTTTTGCAAAAAAAGGGTGGTGCCCTGTATAGCTCTTTTCTGCACCGGAATCATGGTGGGAATCAAGGTACCTCTTCTTTGCTGTCAGATCAGACGATAGAGTCAATTACATGTTGGCACTGGTGAGCAAGGCGTCTTCAAGCATTGCGCGTTCTTCTATTGACAAGACAGTGGTACGGGACACGTGACGGAGAATCAAGGTTGCCGACACTGACATAGCGCACATAATCGCTGGTCCCTTACAAACCCAGTCTGGTACTACCGCAACTTACATGTAGGCACAGGTGGACACGGCGGCTTCAAGCACGGCGCCTCTTCCAGTTGACAAGACAGCTGTCCGGGACAGGTCACAGAGGAACAAGGGTCCCGACACTTGCACAGAGGACACCCTCGTTGATCCAGCTCGAAACCTAGCGGACACAGCATCCTGCAGGTATGGGCGGCACAGGGATCCACTCGAGTACAGTTGACTAGGGCTGCGGCTGGTGCTCTGGTTCCTGGTAACTGGGGATTGGAGGAAGTATTTAATTATTGGTAAGATTTCGCAGCTTGAAGTGTGACTATCAGTGTTCAGTATTTTCGCGTTCACTAAGTTCGTTGGAGCGTTGAAGAAGCAACCTTTGATGATGATCAACATAAAGCGTTGCAACAAGTACAATAGTTACTTTAGACTCAGTGCAAAAACTTATTAAAATAACACTGTTGAATTTGCGAGAACTCTAAGAAGTAGAATAGAAAACAATTTGCTTAGTTACTATAAATTGCTTCTTAGGCTACTTTCATGCCAGCTGGTTGCAAGGGGAAACCTTTGCAACCAGTTTGCATGAAAGTTACATTAGGTATAAAGTGCCCTGCAATGTAATTAAACTTGCAGGCGAGCTGGTTGCAGATGGAAACGAACACAACTGCAATTAGATGTTTTACCAACCACTTGAGTTACCTACGGTTTAGAATAAATATCTTGCTAGCGAAGACAGTTTTTTTTAGGACAGATAACATGTACTGCATTACATTTTTTTTTGGTTCTCACCTCAAATCCAGCAGCATCAACACACCAGCAGGTGCTAACGATCTCATTATCACACTGGATCTCCTCGAACTCGCCATCAGTGAACCGGCATCGAGGGGTCCTCATCGCTGGCAGCTTGCCCCGCCCACCGCGGCTGTTCTCCGCGGCTAAGGCACGAGATATCCGCTCTGATGACAGTTTCACGTTCTCACAACCTGGAGGAAGAATTCAGGATTAAGACAACCTACTCGTATTAAGTCAAAAAAGTGGGCCGATGACCTGGTGAAAGACCTGGGAATAAGGTGAATGTACAAAAGTACAGAAGGAGACGTTGTGGAAGTGATCTTGTGGAGGTCTGTGGCCAGCAGTGAAAATCTTTCAGCTTATTGACGAAGATGAAGGGACTTGTGGGAGTTTAATGTAAAATATGCGAGTGTGATACAGTATGAATAACTATAACAACAAAGCAAAACCGAAGAAACGATGAATGGATTGTGTGAGACAAACGTAGACACTTTCCCGACGTAATTTTTGAGGACTCGGTTGGCGCAGTGATTGAGCGATTGGCTGCTGCGCTGCGTGTTGCGGGTTCGATTCCCGCACGGAACAAATATTTGTAATTGTATGGCCTGTATATAGATGTTCCGGGCCAAGACATGCACTGCCGACCCCAAATCCATTAAGATAGCAAGTATGATAATACATAAGTTATTTGAGAGACTTGTAGTTTCCTATGTAGATAGTTTGTGAACTTATGACCCTTTGCTAAACTTCGTATGTAAACAGAGAAACTTTGTATCCCTTATGGGGCTTGTATTAATTAGTGTATAACCGCTACTTAATATTGTTTTGCTTGCAAGTTTCAAGTCGCTTTCACTTTATTGGTATTAGAACAAAGTGAATTTTCGTGTATTTCTAAGTAAAAATAAGTTTGTCGTGAAAAGTGTCCCATATGCCTCAAAAAAATCATTTTATATATAATCATTCATAGCACTTGACCCAGGTCAGGTGACACTTTTAGTACCTATATCGGAATAGCTAAATTATTGAAATTCAGCAGAATCTAGTCTCCTTTTGAAAAACTACGCTTTTTCGTTAGTAATATTTTTATTTAGACTTTAAACACAGGGTTACAAAGGCGGACTTGATGCCTTGGCATTCTCTACAAATCCATCAAGGGTGGTGAGGAAATAACATGGCAGGCCTAATTAATATTCCTAAATTTTGTGTACCTATAGTAAAAAGTATTTGAAGAGTTACCAGTAAAAAGCGGGTCAACACAGGCCCGGCCGCAGGTCGTGGAACAACAGATCTTTTCCTCACACTCATCGTCCGTGGAGCACGGCGTCGCACGCGCAGGGCACGCACTCTCTTGTGCTGGACACCTTCCTCGGAGCTCCGCGTTTGCTGCAAATAAGGGTGAAAGTTGAGCATCAAAGTTAAATAATGAGTAAAGTCAAGAGTGGTTAATGGGTTACTTCTAGGCAAGCGTACTCCATCGTCGACTATAACAAAAAACGCGAATAAAAAATAAACGAAGCGAGATAATTATTTTTATTTATCTTTGAACAAGAAATTGTATCAATGCATGACAAGGATGGTGCTCTAGATATCCCAAATGAAACCGTTTCCGTTTCGTTCGAAAAGCGCATTTTTAGCATATTAAATATAGCATAGTAAGTTAAAAGTTTGAGGTTGAGTCATATGTCAAACTTTACTTTACCCTGAAAGCCTCACATGGACGACGCGTTCTAAACTTTAAATACTTCGTTGAGATACTTTTTTCAGAATTATAGTACGAGTATAATGTAATCCGTGGATACTGGTCCTAAGAATGACTGACTGGCTATGGTTGAATTTATTCGTTAAACCAACCAAATCATTTTAACTAATTTAGCTGAAGGTACTTACATTTCATTTCAAACTTTACCATTAAGTAATTACTAATTTCAACAAAGGTCCGTTGTCCACATACTACGATGTTGACAATTTTATGATCTCAATATTACAAAAATCAGCAGTAAAAAAAATTGTGCGCCCTAGTGTCTTTGGAGCAGGACCTTCCCTTGTTATTCCGCTTGTAGGTGCATTTACCTATAAAATATTTTCTACTAGCATTGTATATTATTATACTATGTAATAAGTTTTATGTATTTGTACATAATTATATAATGTACTGTTCAGGCAACCTACCTATGCAGCCCGTATTCGATTTCAGTAATCTGGGGCAGAATATTGGCGCAACAAAGGCGATAAGGATCTAATACTATTACGGCTCGGATAGGTAAGTAAGTGTGAAGAAAATGCTTGATAGGCACCTGATAGCTTTAATTAACGCAGCCAATTAATTAGTGCAGTTACTGGCTTTTTATAGACGCTTACATTACACAATGATGATCTTTACTGCTTTTCAATTAAAAGAACGGTGCATGAAAATGGATGAATGATTTTAACGTTGTTACGAGTTGATAGAAGCCTGAAAGTCTGACTCACAGATATATTATAGATATACATAGATAACGCAAGAGCAACTACTTCGCGTGCCCGTTTCAGTGCCCAGCTTACGATCAAAAATCGTAAGCCGCCACTTTCGCGCTCAATTTGCATCGGTGTACGGTAGTTGGACGTCAGTTAGGTGTCAGTTATGTGGTTAGGTCAGTTAGGTGCTACACGTGGCGGCGGCGGCGTCTTTGAATCTTTTTGATTTTCCCATCACCTAATAGAGCTTGTGTTGACGTCTTAGTAGGTAGTCAAAAATGGCACGCTTAGTTTTCATACAGATCGTGATACTTGCGTTATCTATGTCTATCTGTATCTGTGCCTCTGTGGTCTGACTGTTTTAGTAAAGTGAGTATTAGTATTACTTGGTTGTAGCAGTCAGAGAGGCAGTCGCTGTAAGAACATGCTGGTGTTTAGATGCATGGAAACAACCCCAATATAATTGGGAGCGAGAGACAGAGAGAAGGAAATGCAGCTTATTTTTAACTGACTTCAAAAAGAAGGAGGTTCTATGTTTGACTGCATGCTTTTTTATGTATGTTCACCGATTTCTCCGCGAATATTATTGTGAACCGATTAATATCAAAATTCTTTTTTTTTGTGTTAACGTCTGATGATGATTATTATAGAAGGCGAGTTATCAGATGAATGTGCAATAACGGTCATTGACCCACATGTACATTTATTTACTTTCTTAATATCAAAAAAAGAAATAAAGACAATAAAAAGCTGTCCTGAATCGACTTCTATCGTGATCCTTCTCGTTCTCTAGTAATGAAAAACTGTTCATAATTTCGGATATATCTAAAAAGGGTTATAAGGGGAAGGTCAATGTACTTTATTGCAAGTTTATCTGGCGCCTACCATACCATTTATATATCTTTTTTAATTTTTATGGCTGGGTGCAATTTCGAATAGCAAGTTTGATAGCTATTTCTTTCACATAATGAAGGCCTCTCTGTGTTAAACTGGCACTTATGGAATAAAAAATAACGTATAAATCGTGTTAATTACCGTGCTGCAGCAGCAGTGCGCAGACGCAGAGCAGCGCCGCCCTCACCGCCACCGACATCGCTGCATCACACACGCGAACACTGCAAAGAACAAAACATATATTTATTACAATAGAACTCTTTGCCAAGGTTTTTCAAAGTGAAGCAACTCATGCCGAGGTCGGTCTGTCAATAGGTGACCATACATGACATACCGATACATTTCCGATCTTCGGAAAGCTTGTTAAGCCCTTGGTCCCGGCAAGTCTGACAAAAGGTATCGTATTATCCATTTGCTGTCCTCTCATGGCTCTCATAGAAAGCACGTGTCCTAGAAATAGAAGCGTTATAGGCGTTGCAGTATGATTATCTATTATTTTATCTTCTTTATTACCCACACCACCCCACCTACAGTACAGTTTTTCCTTTTGTCTGAAAATCTATACAAAGGTTGTCGTGAAAAGATCGCTTTCAGCGATAAGGCCGCCCATTGTGTCACCCTATGTATTGTCTTCTTCATCTATATTTTCTGTAACTTATATGGTGTACATAATAAAGAGTAGGTACCTATTCTATTCTATTATATAGGTACAAAAAATTAATCCCTGTTTCCCTTGGTCACGCGATAACTTGAGAACGATCTTAGCGATTTCATTCATCTTTTTTTTTAAGTTTTCTGATATTTTGTAGAAGGTTCTTACGGAAAGAAAAGTCAAAAAAATTGCGCAGAAAATTGGATAATTTCAGAAAACTTAACGAAGCGGACGAAGTCGCGGGCAACAGCTGCCTAGCTGGTTTAAAAATAAATGGCTAAATGTGTTGATAAGTTCAAAACTCGCGAACGGCTGGACCAATTCGAATACTATTTTTTAAAAAATATTTATTGAAGTCCAAGGAAGGCTCTTATGCAAGAGAAAAAATGTAGTAATGGCACGGAAAAATGTCAAAATCACATTTTTCTTTTCTCAACCTAGCTGTCAATTCAGGGAGGCAATCTAATAGCTTTTCTCATAACGTCGTCTATCGGGTCAGATATTTACAAATAACTACAAGCCATAATTAAATAAATCAAAAATAATAATACACTCTTTTGCAAAAAAAACGGGCACCTAAGGAAATTTACGTTCTAAGGTCGATTTTAGTTAAATGAAATTTATTTCTTTGACGTAGTCTGTATACTTATAATCGTGTAAATTAATGCGCGTGAAGTGAATTCGAGCAATTAAAAGAAAAAAAAACGATGGATTCTTTAAAATCGACGTACACGCCCAAACAATAAGAAGTGGTCGGCAATAAAGACAAGTTTTTTTTTTACTTTTTTTAATTAAATAAAGTTACAAATGTAAAAACCTAATAACGAGTGTGACCTCCTCTTGCCAAAATCACAGTTTGAATCCTTCTGGGCATGCTTTCCACGATGTTTTTAATAACGTTTTGAGGAATACGTTCCCACTCTTCTGCAATGACTCTTTTTAGCTCCCTGATGTTTTGTGGAGAAGGTTGCACTGATCTTACCCGTCTTTTTAGAACATCCCATACATGCTCAATTGGATTGAGGTCAGGACTTCGAGCTGGCCAATCTAAACGACGGATCCCAACTTCTTGCATGTACGCTTCCACGTCGCCAGAACGGTGCGGGCGAGCATTATCGTTCATAAAAATGGAATCTTCCCCAAGTCCAGTCAATGTGGGTTGTGCATATGGAATTAGGACCTCCATTATGTACCGGTGTGCATTTAATGTTCCATTTTCTATGAAAACTAACTCCGTACGCTCCGACGAATTAATTGCTGCCCAAACCATAACGGAGCCTCCGCCATAAGGAATGATTTCTTCGAAACACACTTCCGCATAGCGTTCCCGTGGTCTTCGCCAGCACTCGCCGGCGTCGGTCCTCTCCACACAAAGAGATTCTAGCTTCATCAGAAAACAATACTTTATTCCAGTCCTCCAGAGTCCATGAAGCACAGTTCCGAGCAAACTGAAGTCGAGCAACACGGTGCTCACGGAGTAATTTAGGGCCCCGAGCTGGGCGGTAACTCTTGATATTGGCAGATTAAATTGTTTAATTTGCAGAAAATATCCAAAAAGTTTTAAAATATCGTAATCAGTTAAAAATCGTTTCAGCAATTCGCGCCATTAGTAAAGCAATTTTAGAATAATCCACAATAATCATTATTTTTCTTTTAATAATTTCAAATTTTAAATTTGGAACGTAAAGAATCATGCCAGGATGCTTCAAAAAACATGCCAATACATCGTCAAATTAACAAAACCTATTTCTTGTTCTTCTTCATTGAAGTAGAGAAAAAAATCTAAAGTGCCCGTTTTTTTTGCAAAAGAGTTTATATTGTCTCTGTGAACGTTTTCCTCGTGGCACCTAAGCAGGTACTCAAAGAAATATAATATATCCTTTATCATTGTCAAGAAGATTTCTTTATCTGATCGCGTTTATGTATGCAAGGCAGGTCTTCGAACACATTTTCGTTTAGTTACTCTTGCATCTGAGTCATACAAATCGTTCGTGTTAACAAAAATGGATTTCGGCCTTGCAGCTGATTGTCTTCGACACCATTGTTTAATGCTAATTAGATATTTTAAAGTATCTTACACATCGCTTGTATATCTAATGACAATATTGGCGAAGTAACTTGTTGAGGAATTTGAACATGTTTTCGTCTTTGTGCAAGAGCGTAATCAATTTATAGAAGAATGTCGAATCCTCTTAACGAAGTTTGGATAAACCTTACTTAATATTATTTTGAGAAGATGGTACCGGGAAAGTCCAAGATAGACTCGCCAAACCACGAAAAACTACAACCTCAGAAAAAGCTAAAAATGAAGTAGGTACCAACCAACCACTGTGTGAAACTGTTACCAGCACAACGTTAGATATGTAAATGAAACCTTATTGTGTTAACTCAACACTAAACCGATAATTAACTATTAACTTTTTCTACCACAACAAAAGTAAATACCCAGGAAACGAGGCATGAAAATGTCGGCATTGTTCGCCTTTCCTTAACAATAGTTTTTCACGTAATCACTCGGTAAGATTAATGGAAATGTTTGGACCAAGTTTGGAACTGGCAAACTGGAAAAAAAAACTTACTCGGTCATGTCCAAAAGAGACAAGTCCGAATTTCGAGTTGTACGCATAAGGCCTACTGCAGACCGATTGTCAAATCGATGAAACTGGGCCTCAAGTCTGCTATTACAATAGTGTCAGAATGGTCTATCATTGATTTCATAATTGTTGATTTTGACAAGTTTGATAATCCACTAATACAAAAGCGTCATTATGATTTTCCAATGGTCAACCACTGACACTCCATTGAAAGAAGTGGCATAGAATGGTAATCTCGTACATAATGACAAATGAATTACAGACGTATGCGGTAATCTGCTAAAATTTTGATAGTTCCTTCGATCAGTGACCTACCATTAGAACGTTATTGTGCAGTCATTGCTTTTCAAAGACATTGAATATTTAGAACCACGATTCTATTACGAGACCATTGACCGACCAATGATCGACCATTATGAATTTAGCAGATTACTAACTTATAGCAAAATGACAATGGGATCGTATTGGAATGACGAATTTATAAAAAATAGTAGACTTGGGGCCCTGTTTGGTGGTATGTTAACAAAGTTCAGTATACAAAAAAACACTACCGTGCCAGATAAACTTATAACTTTCGTCCCCCATCCCCTAAAATTGGGGTGGTGGAAATTTGAATGGAGAATGGGCTATATGTGCAAGAAATACACCCCAAAAAAGAAGAAAAAAATTAACACTAAAAAGACTGCCTAGCAACTTACAAAAAGAACTGAAATCCCACCATAAACATTTCATGTAATATGTTGCCAAGACGACCACATAAGGTTTGCCCTGTGAAAAAGATATCAGATCTCATGTAGAGCCAAGCTTCTGAATGTACACGGCCTAACTCTACCGACCCTATTATAACTTTACAAATTCTACATATCGGTAAAAATGTATGGCTTGGCTGTTTCGTTACTTACTTCAGAAACTAAATATTCGCATCACCTCCACGACGGTAGCGAAACGGCGAAGCCATACATTTTTACTGATATGTAGAATTTGTGAAGTTAGGGTCGGTAGAGTTAGGCCGTGTAGATTCAAAAGCTTGGCTCTACATAAGATCTGATATCTTTTCTAGTATTCGAATTAAAATTGTATGTAAGTATGCGGCTGGCCTAAAGCCTCAGGTCCAAAAGTGACGAGTTCACTTTTCGAATTTCAAGTTGTACGCATAACGAATAACCAGTCAATCACGTCTTCGTGACGTGTGCTTGCACTCTACGGTTTGTATTTCGAACGCGCGCGATGCGTCCTCGCGCCACTTAGCGGTTACATACACCGGGCTTTCCCGCGCAGGCCGATGCACACAGAATTAAAAAATATTACTTATTGTTCTTTAATTACAAAAAAAAACGTATTATTTTCAAGTTTTTTTTTATTATGGCAGGCTAGCGGTTGACCACTATCTGATCTGTTTAGCGATGATGTTGTCGACTATGGAGCACGCTTGCCAAGGCAAGAAGAAACCTATTCACTCAACACTTGACATAAGACCAACATTTCAGCTTCTTAGGTCTTCACCTAAGAAGGTGAGATGTTTAGGGAATTAGGTGGTAGTGAGCTAGAAGTGAACTGTCATTCCCTCCAATATGCTGTGAATTGACAGCTTACTTCAAGTTCCCTTCATCTTAGTTTTCACGGTGAAGTTTTTGTTCATATTAACTAGCTTTTGCCCGCGGCTCCGCCCGCGTGGATGTCGGTTATCGCGTAAAAAAGTAGCCTATGTCCTTCTCCATATCCCAGGCTATATATCTGCCAAATTTCATGACGATCCATTCAGCCGTTTTAGCGTAACAGACAAGCAGATTTACATTTGCATTTATAATATTATTAGCCGCGACTTCGTACGCTTATATACTGTTTCCCGTTCCCGTATATAGCCTTCCTCATAAATGTGGCTATCATATACAAAAAGAATTTTCAAAATCGGTTCAGGAGATCCAGAGATTACCCCTACAACCTTACAAACTTTACCTCTTTATAATATTAATTATTATAGTATAGATAGCAGAGAAGTAGGGTTATTAGTATGAAAGTAGGGATTTGTCGTTTGTAGGTCTTGTTCGCGGTTGTTTTTTCTTTCTCTATTTGTAGTAAGGAAGTGACGTAACTGCCGAGCCCATCGGCCGCATGCTAATTAGCGATTACTTTCTCCGGTTTTAGTTTGAGTTTAACGCTCGCCGGTCACTGAACTTAGTTCTTTGACATTGCATCTCGGAAATATTATATGTTTAAGGTAAACGCATGGTTAGGATTTTTATGAAGGGAACGCTTTTTTTGGATAGAAATTATGATAGTATTTTTAATTTAATCTGAGGAATTATAAGATGGGATGGTATGAGAAAGTTGTTATGAATTTTAACTTCATTTGAAAATATTAACTTAATTATTATTGTTGATTACTGTTTTTCTTCCGTTAGTTTGGCAATAAGCCGTCATAGTAGTTATTTTTCAGCAAAATAATTATTTATTCCCGAGTACAGGTTGAAACCAATACATCACGGAGTATTGCGGCGATAGTTTGTTTCATAAACCTTCAGTAGTTTCGATATTATTCGGTTAGAATATACATAGGATTAGTTTCATTGAAGTTTGGAAACCGAATACCCAAACTTCGTCAAAGCGTTAGCTTGTGCTGCTGAAACTTGAACAAGCGCCGATAACAAACTTACCGAAACCAAACTAAGTTTATATTGAAGAAAATAATATATCTAATTTTATTACTAAACGAACTAAGCAGATGAAAGAGTTAATTTAGGATTAATTTAATTATTTTAGGAAACGGCAAAGCTCGAATGTTTATTGTCTACCACGGCCTATAAGGAGGATGCGCGGGCTCGCAAAATATGGAAGAGATGGATAAATCCTTTAGGTCAGGAATCAGGAGTGGTGAAAAACAGGCCAATAGAAAAAACTAGGTATTCGCACTACGCTTCAAGCGTATCTCTATGATACAGACCTAGTGTGATCATCAAAAGTAATTAAAAAAAACTTTGCATCGCAAGGGACTTTTCAGTTACTCCAAAATTCGGTTTCTGCTGCATGTTGACAAATGATCAGAGGAAGCTCTCTAAAAAACTGAAAATCGTAGAACCATAAAAAGTGACAATAGTAAACGTTAGGTACACGACAATCAAACCAAATGTCCCTTTCTCCAAGGAATGTCAATATTATTTACGGCTCTCCAATAGTGAATAGGTGAAGATCAAATCCATTTAAAAACAACAAATAAGATACCATATTAGAGATTGCTATAAAGTTATCCGCGCGTAGCTTATCCGCTCTATTGTAGCAAGAAACTGACTAACACTCAATCCACGAAGTTCCTACCCGCTTTGAGATTCGACGGGGGAACGAATCTTGAAAATATGAAGTTATCTACGTCTTATGCTGGGGCCACACTAGAGTCTATTGTCACGGAGTTTCGCTTTGGCACTATAAGGGAAGAATCGGGAAGAAGTGACCAACCATAGCGAGATACAGGGTCTTCGAATAGGTAGCGTTACTTGAAATAAGAATAAGAAAATCATTTTTTTAACGTCATTTCATAACATAATGTTGACAATCACATCACTGTTCTCGCTGGTTAATTTAATATTACCTTATGCGTCCTTTCCCAGATATAACAAATCAAATAATGAAGAAACCGGTAAAACAGTATGACCAGTATGACCATTGATCGGCGCGGTGACATTTTGACGAGTAAAAAATATAAGGCTTCGGCACGCTTTTCTTGGGGACATAAACATGTAGATAATTGAAGTAACTGAAAACCTCATCAGGACTCATCAAGTCATCATTATCTACAACTGTAACTATAGAACCAAATCAATGGATTGTCAAAATCGCGAAAACCCAGCTGTGTCTCACATTTCGTCACAAACTCGTGACGAAGACGTGGTTGTGGCCCCAGCATTACACGTAGGTATCAAAGTCTCGAGATCTTTCGCCATATTCCCCCATTTCTCTTGGAGGTGGCAGCGTGGTCACGTCGACAAGCCCAGCCGTGTCGTAAGCTAGGAGTGAGTGAACTCAGTCGGTGACGTGTGCGTGACGCAACACAGTGAAAGGCGGCCAGGCGATGGTTTTAATGCATTGTGGTGCATCTAGCCTGTTTTTTGGTCATTTTAGTGAAATTTTGCGGTGAGCCATTGGAAATACTGGTGAGGTACTTATCTACATAAGTATACCTACTTGAATTCACTATCCCTACTTCCTTAATTAATAAGTATTATAAATGCGAAAATAACTCTGTCAGTCTGTTTCGGATCGTCATGAAAATCAGATATATAACCTGGGATGTGGAGAAGGATATAAGTAGGCTACTTTTTTTCGCGAGAAACGACATCCACGCGGGTGGAGCCGCAGGCAAATGTTAGTTCTACATACTTAATTTAAATCCGTCGCGCGTCGTCACCAAATCAAGTCTACTAGTCTAGTATCTACTTTAACTCTGTATATTTTATAAGCTATTTTGTTATTGACCATTTGTATTAAAAACCCCTAAATACAGAATGGAGTTTGAAGCGGAGTTGGTAACGGAGTTTGAAATTTTTCATCATAAGACAAGACATTTGATAATGGTCTCGAGTTTTTAGCTGCGTGGGTGTGGAGTTAATTTCGCAAAGAGAAATGAAAAGGGTCTATTCATTCGGCAGCCCCGCAAAAACGTGAATAAAGGCTCCTAGAAAAAGTAATTAAGAAGCTTAGGTATCTGACATCTAATAACTTCACTGCTGTTCTGTTCCTTAATAAAAGACGAAAATGTCTTCAGCATTAAACTTTATTGTCTTATCTGCATTACAAAGGACAATGGAATCATAGCGAGTGTCATTCAAAAATATATCGAGAGAAGAGCATAGGTCAGAACGAAATCGCATCACAAAAATACAAGGAAAACTGTTTGAAAACTCGAATAAAACTTGATAAATAAAGATGAATTTCCTTTGCACCGCCAGAGAGAGAAATAGCAAAAGTTTAAAGTCAATGCGCTCGTAAAAATCGACAAGTCCTCAATTGAGAAAGTAAGTTCGCTAAGGGTTAGTCTTGAGCTTGTAGCAAGATTTGATAGCTGTACGTCTGAACGGATCGAATCGATGATCCATCGTTGATTCGATCCATTCAGACTGTTGTATAAAACTCTAGCTAGAACCCATTCATATCCTTAAAAATCATTAAATTCTTTTGTAATGATGAGTGTGGTGTGTCACTTAACAGTTTCTCTTAATTACCTATTTAGTTCCTCAGGAAAGGAACGCAATGGAGTAATGAGTAGGTACCTACCTCAGGTTGATCTGAAAATGCCGAGCCCAAATAGCATGTAATTTGTACTATCGACACGAAAAGAAGAAGTTCCTCTCAGTAAATTTTTCCTATAGACAGATTCTATGAGGTTTCTTATGGACTTTGAAACGGTACTTCAATATATACACGTTTACCATATAAGACACACGACATTTTTAATGTCACGCTAATTTCCTTTACTACATTTCATACGTCAATTAAATGCCTTCATACATACCTACTGATTCTGCAAATGATCCATTTACACACAATATTTATGTAATTATTTTAAACAAAACAATGACGTATAAACTATTGAAAAACTATAGAAGCGTTGCCCGCACCCTGAAATGGCAAGATAAAAAGAAGGAAACTAACACGAACAGGTACGTAGTTATCTTGCTACTGTTTTTAGAGATGTGATTTTGGTGCATGACGAGTCTTATTATCGAACTAAGTATATAAATACGAAACTTGGATGGATGTACGTTTGTTACACAATCACGCCGGAACGGCTGAACGAACCTGGATGATATTTGGCAAAGACGAAAGCTGGAAACAGCCCATAGGTTTATTTATTCCGGGAGTATGTTTTCTTTGGATTATTTCCGACATTTATACGGGCAAAGCCGCTGGCACTGGCAGAGCTAGAAGGTAGATATATAATACGTCATTGAGCATAACTAACATAACCAACCAGTCCACCATTCCATCACTGTATGACATAATCCATTCAAGATTGAGTAAATCCATTGTTTTTATTTGAACGCTTCAGATTGTTGTGTAAACAGTTTGCACAACGAACTGATAACATCGCGTGGCATCGATCATCTGTAATTATTACATTACAATTAGAGGATGTATGTTAAGGATCGTTTATAAAACTGTGTAGTCAGAGGAAACTTTACTGATTTATGCTCGAGATGTTCCTTGAGCCTCCTGATATGACGTGTCAATGCCATCATGACTCCGATGAGAAAAAGAGATAGTGTTATTCGACATAGCTCTGTTGGCTCCGTCTCCCTCTTCGACAAAAGCCATCACGATTCCGACTCCTGGCCCCATAGGGTTAGGAGTCAAAGCTGTTGTGAAAGGAAATGCTTTTATTTCTTCTTTGGTAAGGTAATTGTGGATCTTTGAAACGAACCGATGAAATAGGATAACTACGATTTGTTGCTATTGATTTATTATTGCCATCGAGCTCAGCATAACTGATGGTGTAGTTACCACTAACATGTCCCCTAAATAAAGGCCATAAAGGCCGTACACATGCCTGTAACTTACACAAAAGTATGCAAGTTTCTTGCATATTGCCAATGGCCATAACAAGTTCTGAGGGCCAATTCTACAAATTTTTAACAACTTTCTAATTCCAATTGCAAACTGTCAAAAGAGCCTCAATTTCTATAAATTTTTGACAGTTTGCGACTGAGATGCTCTGATTGGTGGATGTCACTATGACATGTAAACTGCTTGCATACTTTCGTGCAAGATACAAACGTGTGCAGACGGAGTAGTAATAAAACCACAAACACCTAAATTGGCCTACCTCCAACCTATGTCGAGCCCGACAATTGTGAACATACACCAATATTAACGTTTACCACAAATTTAATTAAATTAAATTATTTCACAATCCGTTATTTATTCCTAACATCAAAAGCACCTGCGGGAAATTCGGATCAATAAAAGCATGGAAGTGGACACTAAAATTAATTCAACCAAAAACGTGTTGCATTCAAATTGAATACAAAACGTTATAAAATAAAAACGTGCTATAGAAAGTGAATTTTTAACTTATTCAAACGGTGACAGATTGGCATCGGCGTGACGAATTTCACTTCGCGTTTACATTTATTTGCATTTTATTCATCTATTGTTATCTATACTTCTTCTTTCTTTATCGTGTGGGCAGTAAGGTCTAACGACCCCACACACCCTAGTGTCAGAGTTTCTAAACCGCCTCAAGGGCCTCGGTCAATCATTATTTAGATATGATAACAAAAATTCTTTCACTGGTCAGAACGCTACATTATTGCGAATTGCCTTGTGGGTTGTGGTTCATTGTCCCTTAAAATGCACGGTGTTCTTTTTTGCCCCGGAAAATACACGGGGTTCCTTTTTGTTCCGGAAAATGCAAGATGTTCCATTTTGTTCCAGAAAATGCACGTTGTTCCTTTTTGTCCCGGAAAATGTAAGGTGTTACTTTTCTCCCGGAAAATGCATGTTGTTACTTTTGGGAGTGAAGCCGCGGGTAAAGGCTAGTATTTTATGAACGTTACTGGGGTTTGGGGTTTCTGAATACGAGAATATTTACTGGGATTGTTGGTTCCACATGATTAAAAATTCGAGGAAATCGTGGGAGCGGTCGGTTCCGCGTAGCGTTGTGTGTTTGCTACGCCGCGCGCCGTTATGCGCAACTGGAAATGCCCCTTTGAAATCATTTTTATGATGGATTGTAAAACTTATTTCAATCTGTGGATTCACGTCATTGAAATCCATAAATATTTAGATAGATACTAAGAACTACTAACACATGATGCTCGACTAAAGCTTCTGCATACATTATAGTAGATTATGCACCCAGGGGATAAAGCAGTGTCTTGTGTCACGGGCGTCATATTGAATCTCGAACGCAATGAAGGATTCGGGAGTTAACTCCCGAGCGTAGCGAGGTAGTTTAGAGTTTAACTCACGAGCGAAGCGAGGGAGTTAATACAAGAATCCTGAATGCAGCGAGGGATTCAAGCTAGCCCAAGGCTAAGACACCTTTATCCCCGAGGAGGATACTCTACTTTTCACACCTCCTGTGAGAAAATAAGAAGCCATAATACGAAAAACAAAATATTTTAAATTTACAAACACTAAGTAGAGATATGTATTTAGAACTATACTGTATACCTACTTAAAAAAAGTTAGTTTAATACCATACGGATTTGCAATATCCGCGCCTTTTTTGCGTTCCACTCGGTATACCTACCACATAGCGGCCACGACCAACTCGATTTTCGTTTTTTTTTTTTACTTCTCTGTGGGTAAGTAAATATGCGCAGGCCTAATGTTAGCAACCTAATACAATTTATGTGTACACAAAGCTTTATACAGAGCTTTATATCAGCTGGTAGAATGGGTTCGGACGCTTGGCTGTATGCAATTTGAATTTAGAACGTCAGAGGAGATGCTCGAGAAAATAGTTTTTAAATTAATAAATCGACTATAAATGGGTTTTAAGTGTTATTCTTATCCTTTTATACAATAATCCGCACATAACCAATTATTCTTATAATATTGTCTTCAATCCTGGACCCTGGTCAATCCTTATGATTTTGTAGAAATTCGAGAATATCATCCCTAAGTAGTAAGAGTATCGAGAATATCTTTCCTCTTTCTGGAACAGAAAGAGAGAGACAGAGACAGAAGGCGTTGTAAGTACCTAATATACCGCCAATTGAGCAGACAGATGAGGTTCCAAATTTAAATCACATTATTGACCAGCGGGTTATAATGAAATCCAGTACAATATTATTGCCCGGCAGTGCCACCGGCCATAAATGACTCACTTTAGGTTAGGTTAGCATGACATATAATTTGACGTTTTCGATCAGGTGGTGTGAAAAATAGATTTAAAAGGTGCAATCGAAAGGTGCAATGTGGTCATATGACTGTATTTGTAAAACTGCTTCCTCCATGTTAAATGGGGTCGTAATAAGGAGTCGTTATTGAAGAAATATGAGTTAAAAAAAGAATTTTCTAAACTAAGTTCTCATTAGCTGATCAAAATTGGTATGGTTTTTTATTTGGGATTTCACTATGACGTCCTTGAAGAAATTGACACCTTGTATAGTTGTACACCTTTCTATTACATCCTGTATATTATACCTATTACCTATGGTTTCCTACAATACCATAGGTATGTCTTAAGTAGAAGGAAGCTTCCGCAGATTAGTTACGTCTTAATTAATCTTGGATTAAGTAGAATAAGTAAATAAATTGTGTGTAAGCTGCTTAATGCTGAAGTAACAGACATAAGGAGAAAAGCTTCAGCTAAATTTACTCTAGACAATCTGTTTAGTCATTAATAATTCCGACATTTGAGAACGGTTGGGTAAGTTCATGACTTTAAATGGCACTTTGTGTAATATGTAAATTAATCTGCTTTGATAACTTCAATGTTTTGGTAGTTGATTGATTGTACAAAATTGCAAACCAATACCTAGTGTTAATCTTCGAATCAAATATCCTACCTTTTTTAAATTTTGAAGCAAGGGAAATCGTCAAACGAATCTTTCCGCTCTGGGCGGAGCGGAAGGGAGTGTCAGACTCTTACTGACTAAAACCATGTTCCTCCTAATGCCCTTTGCGTTCCAGGGCCGCGGTGACTCTTTCGAACAAATTCTGCGACCCTACCGATTTTAACCGTACCGATTTTAATGAATTTTGGTACATATATAGCTGGGATCTGGAGACGGTAATAGGCACAGGAGTGAAGCCGAGGGCAAAACATAGTATCAAATATGTTTAGATGTCAATTAACGTAAGGGACATTTATGCATTTATGTTAAAAGCAGTAAGATACATTTTGGCATTTTGGGTATAGTATAATATGTCCCTTATGTGAAATGATGCTTCCGGTATCGATATTGTTTATTTGTGAATAAAGGTATATATCAGAAGGTGTAACAAATATTTGTTATTACTTTTATTATGTTATTTTGTAATGAATCTTTTTGTTGTGCCACAGTAGGTGGCGTCCAAATATTAATACGAATAATAATAGGTATCTTGATTGCTATGAGCTTTTCATCATTTTGAAAACAAGTATTTTTTAGGTCAATATTTTATCATGTTGTAATATTATGTCATGTTTTAACATGCTAAATACAAGACATAAAGCGTGTACAGTAAATGAACTCGGCTAAAACAAAACAAAAGAAAAATACTTTTTATATTCGTCTAATAACATAAAAGCTGGAAAAACAGACATTGTCGGCGGCAGTTTTATGTTTGATGAAACGTATAAAACATGTTTTGTTTTAGCCAAACACTTGGCATGACATGGTTCCAGCCTATGTTTTTATTAAAAAGCTCTGCTTGTGTTAGGTTGGCAAGACTGTGTTGTTTTTATAATAGGTTTTAAGAACAACGCCTATAACCACCTATAGGTACCCTATTTACCACCTAACCTATAACCTATTGGTTTTAAAACGGCCCCGAGTAGGTAGGCTTAGGGCGTAGGGGAAATAGGTTACCTTTATGGAAAGTTCTTTTTTTTAAACTCAACTTTCTTCAACCACGACTCCTTATCCCCATTGAACATGGAGAGAAGTAGTTTATGTAGCTAAGGAGTGTAACTCCCTGCTGGAGTCGTGCGTTTCCTAAAAGTTACAACGTTGGAACTCTTTTCTATTTAGACGAGAGTGCATAAGTTATAACTTCTAGGAAATAATGCCCCATTGTCGACCACATCATCACTTTCTATCAGGCGAGATTGTAGTCAAAGGCACGTCTATCAATACCTTTTTTTTTAAGCCCACTCAAATCATACTATGTAAATGGATCTATCTACTAGCTTTGCCCGCGGTTCCACCCGCGTGGATTTCGGTTATCGCGAATAAAATAGCCTTCTCCATATCCCTCGCTATATATCAGCCAAATTTCATGACGATCCGTTCAGCCGTTTAAGTGTGACAGCGTAACAGACAGACAGAGTTACTTTCGCATTTATAATATCAGTAGGGAAGTAGAGATTAGAACTAATTAGAATAGAATGCTTTATCAAATTGATCCGTTAAGTACGGGTTTGCAGCGACTGCTAAAGTAGGTAGCTAAGTAAGCTCGTGAGTTCATGATTAATCAACAGGGTATAGTGAGGAAGAAAGAGCCTGACTAATCAGCAACACAAAGAGAGATAGATAAGCAATTAATCAGCTGCAGCGATAAGCTATTAGAACTTACAAAGCTGCAGTTTCTTTAAGCTTTTACCAAACAAACAATACTTGACTTGGGAGCTTCAAGATTTAATCAAAGATGTCATTATTTTCGACTATGCAATAGGGTGTTTGACTGGATTATTTTTTACTAAATTTCTCAAAACCTAATGAAAAGACTATGTGCAGTAAAAAATGTTATACAAATAAAAATAAAAAAACTGGCCAAGTGCGAGTCGGACTCGCGCACGAAAGGTTTCGTACCATTATCTATAAAAAAGTTTTCACCCTTTAAGTACCTACGGAACCCTAAAAATGACGGAGGTCAATTAGTTTTCCAAATACATACTAAATACGAAGTTTGCTCTCTGTTGTTTGTTTGTTCCTTCTTAACCAGTTAGACTCAGATATACTTAATCAATACTAGGTACCTATTTATAATTAATTATTTCAGAAATGTATAATTATTAGATACTTTTCCATACATGAATAGGTAAGTAATACAAAGACAAATTTAGGTAACAAGAGTCTTGATTTAAATACGATTTAAGTACGAAATATATGTAGACAGATATGAAGAAGTTTATTTCATAAATAAAGCAATCACTACATAGAAAGTAAAATTTGAATATGTCACTCACGATTTTAACACACATTGTGTTTGTGTCTATTCTGTAGTTACAATGATCTCTCATGAGCACCTTATTTAAATTCTTACAACACCAAGAGATTTAGATCAACCTTATAATTTAACTTTTGTTATGTTAATCATAATATCTATTATGCTAATCCAAATTAGGTACTATTATAATCTAATAATAACAAAAGACAACTAGATTAGACGACTTTTACTTTACGATTGTAAGATACCCGAGTTCCTTTTTCAAAAATTTCGCGCCAATTTCTTTTTTTTTCCGACAATGATTTGACATAAACAAAAATTTTTCAGTGTTGTTTTTTTTTCCTTTTTGTTCTTCATTTTTCTTATCGGACAATTTTATTTATGTCAGTGTCGTTTCAAACTTGGCTGAATGGAATCAATTCAGTATCTGTCCGTCAATCAGTCTTGTCTTGTCACTTCTTTCTCTCGGGAGCTTTTGAGGTTTACATTGGAGGAAAATTGGCTACAGCGTTTCATAAAACAGTTACTTACGCATAAAATGTTTTGATTTTTTTTTACCAAAACTCATAATTTTGTAAAAATTAAATATGGTAGTTTTGTCATAATTTTGTGATGTAAACATAGTTAGAACGCATCCTTTGCTTTTGTAATCATTGGCGGATCTAGAGAAAAAAAACCTACCCTAAGCGGGGTCAAGCCCCCCGAAAACACAATCCTGGATCCGCCACTGTTTGTAATAGTGACATAACGATTGAAATTCAAACTTTTACGCTACAAAAGCTCAAGCACGACACGACAATTTTACATAATAATTCAAAGCATTGATATTTCATAGAGCGATCAAGGGCTATGAGCGCACGATCGGGAAAGCAGCGCGTGACAGACAGACAAACAAGCCTGAGGTCATTGATGCCCGCGCTTTCTCGATTTCACTGAGCACTGACTCCATTACGGCTCAGCTGTCAATAATGACATAATTAATAGACTCACAATGGCTATATTTGTATTGTTGAGTTGTTAGTCTCATTGTTATTGATGGCACAGTAAAGAAATTATCAAATCAAAAAGAAAAATCATCATTATTGTCCGGTAATGATGATGGATTAATTAATTAAGTAGTAGGCAGCAATAATGAACGATTAATACTGATTTGGCTGATCCATATAACAAAAGTAAGTTCAAGACAGTTGACATACTCTCAGGGCTATCGTGGCAAAGGCGATTATCAAAACGAAGAAAATGTATGGGATGTCATACGGCGTTGACATCCTATACATTTCGATGCGTAAGCTTTTGACATACGCTGTCGAAATGCCACGTGACCAATCCCAAATATTTTAGCATTTCGACTATCGTATTCACTGATAAAATGGCAATGACCTATTTGGACGTAGCCATCACCAATCATCGTCCAAATCCTAGTACCTGTATTAATAAATGTTACAAGTACCATAAAAGCGATCCAAAGTCTTGTAAAATTAATGAAATCCCTCATAATGTCACAAAGCTTTTGCCAAGTAATATCTCCAGTAAATGTGCTGACTTTAGCAATTTCCACGGCAATTGATACAGGAGTTCCAAGCGATCTATCAATTTAAATGTTCGCTAAACCCTTGGAAAACGCGGTGAACTATAAAAAACTTGGAATGTCGACCCAAAGTAAGTAAGTACTTTTGAAATATCGTGCGAATCTCAGGAGAAATTATTTTCAGGAATTTTGCTCACTGACAGCGTTGAGATTTAAGAACTTACTAAATCTTTTTTGTGCCTTAACGCTACCTATAAAAGAATTTGAAAGTGTCGTTTCATTTAGTGATAAAAAGATCTCATTCAATCAATTCATAATGTATCTCTGTGCACATAACGATCATAGCTGTCTATGGGTATTGCCATCATAAGTTTTTGCTCGCTCCCAACAAATCAATCATAGACAAGAAATAATCCATAGACAAAAAGGAACTTTCTCCAGCCAATAGAGCCGTCGCTTCCTATAAGTTATGAGCATAAGATGGTGTATAATAACGACAGTAAATTAAAAACATGTCGGAAGGAAATGCGGGACATGCTACATCCCAATGTGTCTCATGTCGCGGAAGTTTCTTGTAGTTTCTATCTCGCTTCTACTGTCTATGATTAATGTGCTATGTTACTACGAAAAACTACGAGTACACAGGTGGGTATAGTACTCGGTAGTTAGGATAATAGTTTTACGGGGTAAATACCATCATCATCATCATCATCATATCAGCCGAAAGAGGTCCACTGTTGGACATAGGCCTCCCCCAAGTGTCGCCTCAACAACCGGTCCTGTGCGTCTCGCATCCATCGGCTACCCGCGACCCTCACCAGGTCATCGGTCCACCTTGTGCCTTCCAACGCTGCGTCTTCCGGTACGCGGTCGCCACTCCAAAACTTTTCGGCCCCATCGACCATCTTTCTGCGAGCTAAATACCGTTCTAATAGAAATAAAAAGGTACCCATAAATCATTTCCTAGAGCTCCTTATATCCCTATCCCGTTTAAGTTTATGGTTCATCGAGATAAATTCATAGAAACAAAAATAATATCAACTTTGATAACTCTTTAAAATGCGGCCATAATGGACCCTTGGGCACACGGGTAGGGGCTGCGGATTTTGTTCGAAAGAGTTACCACGGCCCTGGAACGTAAAAGGCACTAGGAGGAGCATGGATGGGTTTTAGCCAGTAAAAGTCTGACACTCCCTGCCGCTCCACCCTGAGCGGAAGGGGTCATTTGATGATTTCCCATCCAAAAAAAAAGGCACACGGGTAGAGTACTACTTTTCTCGATATATAATAACCTTTGGAATACAGAAGGATTACAGGCGCGAACCAAGCGAACTCATATAATTCAGCACCTAGCCTCGCCATGATTTGCCAGGTATTAGAAAACCTAATCAGGCAACCATGTTTTAAAATACCATTATGAAGACTTTTATAATATTTTTTAATGATTTATTACACTGAAATCAGAGGACTGCAAGTTCACCTCCCGGCGCCCATGTAGAGTTCAACTTACCGATTTACTTACAATTTAACGATTATTAAATATCGCTATTTCCTCTTAATATTATAAACGCAAAAGTTTGTATGTTTGTATGTATGTAGGTATGTATGTATGGATATTTTTTACTCTTTCACGCAAAAACTACTGAATGGATCTTGATAAAATTGGCATAGAGGTAGATTAATAATAGTCTGGAATAACAAATAGGATGTGTCTTTATCCCGGGAGTACGTTCCCTTGGGATAATTTTCGACATTCACGCGGGCGGAGCCGCGGGCGGCAGCTAGTTTAAAATAAAACACCCAACCAAACATATTCATTAACCATTAAAGGGTAAACCCACAGATTAATAAAGCTTTGATCAATCATGATGATATTTTTGAATATTTATGAAACAGGAAGTGATGCCGTAAACACGACTGAATGCGGAAGTTCATTAGCATGCTAATGTAGAAATTAAGGGTTTTGGAGCACGATAGATTTTAGAGGTAGAACTAACGGTGGCATTGTGATACGTTCGGTATTGGTAGCTCAGCACGCTGTTAGTGTGTTGTAAGTGTGTGGTAGGTACCACGAACACACGAACACACAGCCCCATACATTTAAGATAACAGTTGCGATTTGCCATCCATTACATGAACAAGTGCCTTATTTACATCAATGCCGGAATCGAGGAATCCTTTCCCTAAACGTTCCCGAAGTTTCGAGAAAGCGCCAAGCATTTTGTATGCCCGGGAAGTGGGGATGCATTGAGTCCTCGTTTCAAGGGATTTTGTCTTTTCAAGTTTTGAAGTTGGGATTGTTTATGCTCTCCGGAATGGAAATGGTACTTTATTTTACCCATTTCTCAGATCCAGAAGTTTACTTGAAAAAAATAGCGATAACAATCAACAGATAGGGAGTCGCATACCTAGGGTATTCGTTTTTTTTATATATTCGCATTTAGAACCGCAGTGGTGCAAGCGTCTCATTACTGTAACACATGACACATTACTATACTGAAACGGAAAACCTTATATCCTTCACCAGTTAAAGTATTCACTTATTACACACATACACTCATCACATACACAAACTGATCTCACACACACACTCATAACATACATACACTCACCATTACTTGTACAGACATCCATACGAGGACTATAGCTGTAAGTCACCATCCGAGGACCTTCTAGAAAACCATGTTAACGACGACTTACGACTTTATTAACAAGACAGAAAGAAAGAAAAAACAATATTTAGGTTGATGAGCCTATTCGTATAGCGCTATCTCAATTTTTTTTTGGTATGACTTCCTATGAACAGTGCGAGGACCGAAATACATTCGAAAACCCGCCTGGGAAGTATCATCCGAGGACCTGTGTGTGAGCCAAACGAGGACCTTCACTATCTGACCAGGGACACCAATGCGAGGACCTAATTTAACACACTTTTTCTCATTTCTTGTACAATGTGAGGACGTAGTACTAGACTTTTCATGATCAGTACGAGGACGTTTTTCCGAGTAGACGGTGTACAAAGCGAGGACCTTTTGAAAATTTCCAATAATTTTTTTTAACACACTTATAATTTTACCGTAATAATATTTGAATCATCTTCATGTAGGCAATTCTATTCACACACGTCAATTTCTTGATTTAAGTACCATCAGAGGACCTAATTTGAATTTAACTGACAAACGTTAAAAATGTAAGTGTGATATAAAAATATTATAATCATAGTGATTTTATGAAGCTTTCGCTGGAATTGTCTCCTCAATGGTTACTAGTAACGTCTTGAAACCTTGTGTGCTATTTGTTGATATTACATTTCATAGTAATACATCTGTTATGGTGATGTTATGTAGCTGCTGCTGGACTTGTCTCCATGTGAGGCAACTCTTCAACGGTTACTTGTAGCGTCTTGAAACTCTGTGTGCTTTTTGTTGATATTTCATAGCAAAACATAGTCATGGTGATGTTATGTAGCTGCTGCTCAAACGGAGAGGAGAACTACCTGCTACCATAATTCTGGAGCTCGAAAGAAAATATTGTTCAAGCGCACCCCCGACTATCATCGTCGCACACCATCACCTAATGTAGCTGATTCAACGACCGCACATACTCCCATAAAAGGCATCTTCATCTGCCTTGCCTTTTCCCAACTAAATTGGGGTCGGCTCCCAGTCAAACCGGATTCAGCTGAATACCAGTATTTTACGAGGAGCGGCTGCCTACCAGACCTCCACAACCCATTAACTGAGTAACACGGTACTTCTTGGTAACACTGGCGTCAGATTTTCTGGCTTCTGACAATCCGTAACGACTGCCAAAGATCTACAAATGACAGCCGGGACCAAAGGCTTAAAAGGCTTTTTAAGGTTTCGGCGTGCTTTCCGAGGCACGGAGAAGTCTCGGTATGTTAATATGGTATATACTCCCATAAAAGGCATTCACGTAACATATTGCTCAATGGCTCTTTAGGCCTCACTGGTCAGGCAACGTCTCCACCCAAAGTTCAACGCCCCTTTCCTCATGGTGCCCGGGCATTGTTGAGCTCCCGTCGACGCACGGCTGCCTTTCTGGTGCAGGTGGAGTGAGAGGTATGCTCTCTTTCCCTCTCCGACGTCTCTTTTGAATGTATCTTTGAAGGTATTCCATGAAGATGGAAGCGATAGACCACCAGACCACCCCCAGCGTCCTCGCTGAACGTTCCTCCAGCGTATGCTGCACGGTGTCCTCGGGACATTCCACGCATTGGTGACAAACAAGCATCCGCTTCCGACTCATGCGACGCAGGTACTTCCCAAAGCATCCGTATCCAGTAAGCACCTGAGTCAGCTGGAAACTGAGGGCGCCATGTCGCTTATCCAGTCACTCATGAACCTAATAACCATCGCTTTCTGCGGTCTTCGCAGTGCCATGGCGTTTCGGGCTATTAGGTTTACCGCCCACACAGGCACCCCATAAATGGCAGGCGGGCGGGTAATGGACCGCACGATCCCCACATAGTCGGAAGCGTTCGGCCCTGCTAAATTGGGTACAAGTCACGAAAGAGCACCTACAATGCACATCAACCTGGGAACCAGCCGCTGAATGTGCGGCTCAAAGTCACATTGGCTATCGAAGACGTGTCCAAGGTACTTCGTCATCAGCTCGATACTGATGCGAACGCCACCGACCACTATATGTGAATCCCGAGGTGGCTTGTTCCTAGGTTTCCATGGGGAAACAAAGGGTTTCGGATTTATGCAAAGCCACTGTTCGAGACCCAAACGCCGGATTCTTCCGACGACCTGCATAACCCCTGCCGGGGCCAGTATTACCGCTTGCCAATGTCATTGCCCCCGGGCCATCACCAGGGTATCATCAGCGTAATATATCTCATCGACACCGTCAAGAAGTGCAGCGCCCAGTCATATTCAGTTCAATATTCCACAGCGGCAACTCTAGGACCGAGCCCTGTTGTTTCTGGCCAGCCATAAGGATGATGGTTGAATAAATTTAATGTAGTAGTGTTGCAACAGTGATTGTCATTGATTACAGCTGTACAGCCAGGTTGGGGGCAGTTAAAAAAAGTTTTGCTTGTTTTCAGTGTTATCTTTGTTTCAATTTACAACCTAAAATGCTAAAGGGAGTTCTATAGATTTAACAATAAAAAAAATTAACGTACACACTTAATTAAAATAACAGAATGGTGGAGCAAGCTCTGACGCGATCTGATAGTGGTATGGAATAAGCGACTGTCGCAATCGCAACCCAGCGCTGGGCCCACCACAATCGTGTCGTATTCGAGGACACGGTACTGCATGCGATGGAGGTCTGTTCTTGTAGCGGCGATCGGCGGTGATGACCTCTCGCGTTCGGTCCTGGTCCAATCCATGGTCCGGAGTGAGAGGGCCATAGGAAACAGTCGCCTCCTTCTGCAAAACAGAAATGCAAGCGAAGGAGGAGGCGAGATGGGTGAGGAAGAGGCAATCCTCACGTCCCAGCCGCCGAAGGAGACGCCCTGTGCGTCAGCAGTCGCCCTCAAACTCCGCCCAGAGCGGGAGAAATCATTTGATGATTTCACATCCAAAGAAAAATGGGTATGGTTCTAGAGTTTCAACAGCTTTTTGTCTCGTACTGTAAATATGGCGTACTTCCATGCAAATGGTCATCCCCAATTTCACCATCAAAGGACGAGAGTTCTGTTATAATGGAAAAATTACCCAATTTCATTGTTACGTAGTTTAAAGCCTCTGTAGATTGATTTTATTTTGATCACTCGAAAAATAAGTGTTTTTATAAAATCAGACAATTTTGAAACAATTAAAAGCCCAATACACATGGAAATCTATCCAAATGGGGACCTGAATACACATGTTCGGAAAAGCTATCAATATGAGGACTTTTAAACACACTGCGTGGAAAAACTTCCATCCGAGGACATATGTGTGAAAAATAACACATAAGTCCCCGCAAGGTACTTAAAATATGACTGAAGTGTAAATGTAGTGTGTTAAAAATTTATGAGAGCTCACACACGTTCGGAATGTGAACATGAATTTCCGCGATCAAACCGAGGTCCACCGAGGTCGACATCAAGTTTTCCTTATTAAGTATATAGAAAGGCTCAAAATCGAATGGAGAATACGATGAATTGGTCGGGTCAATCCGAGGACGTACGAAAAGGTCCTCGGATTGAAAATGTCCTCGGATGTGCCTTGTGTATTCAGGTGCATGTCCTCGCATGGTACTTAAAACAAACACATCACTTACACGCACTCTTCACATACACACTAATACTCATTACATAGTCGTACATACACTCATCGCATGCACACATACATTTGGTTACCTTTTAGTCTAAGTCTTAATTTTAGTAAATTAAACCGTCGCATTTTGTTTACATTAAGTCCTAAATACAAATTATTTGTCGAAAGAGACTGGATCCTGCGACACAGGGTATCCTAGTGCGGGATCCAGTGTCACACTTAAATATTGTAACTCTTTTTATGACCCAATAAACTTATTATTATTATTACAATCTAATACAATCCAATTGGATTCAATTATTCTGGAAATGTGTTGTTGCTATTTTGAACTACTTACTACTTTTTTCGTGGTTAATAATGGTACTTACAACAATTGGCCATACATTAACTGCCGCATGCCAAAAGGTACGTTGCGGAATTTGTTTGAAAGAGTTACCGCGGCCTTGGAATGCAAAGGGCATTAGGAGGAACACGGATGGGTTTTAGTCTGATAACTTTTTCTATTGAAACTTATAGTACTACACCAGGCCAGCTCAACTGACCAGCTATATTACATTGTTCTCAGCGTATGCTAAAATTTCAAAAGAAACAAACCAGCTAATAGAGTAATTTTTCAAACCCACCCCAAGTACCGCCAGTCTGGCAACCCCACCAAAATGATCACGAAACGAAAGTGTTTCATATTTCACCCCTTCCATATTTTGGCACCGTACCTTGCGCTACCATGGGGCCTAACGGGTATAATAGATTGTTCTAGACTGCAGCAAAGTTACTTTAATGCGGTTTATTTTCACGGTCTCGGTATAATGGCAACACGAGCCACTTATCAACTTGGTGTGGCATAAGTTACCTACTTAAATGACTTGAAATAGATTAGATAGCTTGGAAATTAAGGAACTAACTTATAGAGTCTCGTTCAAAATGTAATCTGGTATGGCTAGTTTCTGGTGGTTCCCAAATAAATCTATACTTTTAATATAATAAATCTGAAGAGTTTGTTTGCTCTGGAACTACCAGTCGGATTTGGAAAATTATTTTTGTACATGATAGCCACATTCATGAGGAAGGCTATATGCTATTATATGAGAACGGAAAATTTCCTACGGGAACGGGAAAAAATGCGAGTACGAAGTCACGGGCAAAAGCTAGTTAGTAGATATAAGGGTAAGAGAATGATGATTAGCTAGACCCTATGATTTGTCGTTGCCATCAAGAATCCGGTGTGTAAAAGGAATAGTGCATTACAGCTTCGTCTTTCACTCACACCAGAATCATGAACATGGGAACTTTTTCATACCGAAGTTAAATTAATGTGTTCATTAATTAGTTTTCTGCTTAGAAAACGAAAGTGTCATGCGGAAATGAACTCTTAATAATTAATCTTGCTGACACCGTTATTATAATATTTTTTGTTGAAGCTTATTATGAGTTAAAACTACCTAATTAAAGTTACATAAGAATTTAGAAAAAGATAAGCAAGATTTTATATTGGATTGCTTATAATTTCATCAGATTCAAGTTCGTTGATTTACAAGTCTACAATTTGGCTAACATGATTTTAGGGTTACGAACGTCCGTATCAATGGAAAAACGATACCCCGATTACTTATTATTCTTCTGCAATGTTGTGCAAAAAAGAAAAAAAAATAAAGCCTGACTTCCGAAATTCTGACGTCAGTATCTCACTGGTTGTTAACAGTCAATATTTTAGTCTCATTTCGAACGGCACCAATCCCCTCTGAGCCTCGACAAAACCTCGGAAGTCTTCATCAACCAGCCAGTATCAAGTGTTACTAATTAGCCAATGATAAACGACATGTAATCCATACTAATCATCATGTCCGAGTCACTTTCACTATGACTCACGCCGCATGCGACATGCGCGCGAGTGGCGAGTGAAACCGCGTTTAGGCTAGAGAGAGTTCGCAATTATTGGCGTCTGCGCAGCAGTGGCTAGTGTTGCTATTAAATGGTTACGGTTTTAGAAGAAATTGTATGATGACCGACGAAAGAAGAATTTGGAATAAAACGTAATGATGGCATGATGTAATAACTTTAATAAATTTTTTCGTTTACATTTATTTTCAGATATTTGGGGCCACTTATGAGGGTGAGAATGCATAGTATTGCATAGTGATATTTGGTGTTAAAATAAATAAAGTTAGCTAGATAAGGTCTGCACAAGAAAGAATGGCTTCTGCCAATCTGAGGGCGAAGTCTGGCTGTGGATCATGGTGATGTCAAATGAAGTACCACAGAGAGATGATATGAAGAGAATTTTTGTAATCCTTTCAGCAAACGTTTGATTCCCGTTTTATGGGCGCCAATTAACAATATTGGTCCTCTATCTTTGGGAATCCGCCATATTGGATTTAGAATTCTTGATCAATCTATTTTTATGCTGAAAAAGGGATTTTAAAACACCTACCAAAAGTCTTAATTTAGTGAGTTTACTTTTTTGAAAACCGTCTTTATAAAGCCGTTGTAAGCCCGGCTTTCACAATAGGAAGCAACATTAAGGAGATGTGAGTCTCCGTTTTCTGCAACTTTCACCCTCGTTTTGTATAGGTAGAAGGTATTTCTAATCATAATTAATGTTAACAGGTAACACACCTTTCTAAAGACCTAAATAACTTAATGTTTATTATATTCGTGTTGCTTTGTAATTGTGGTACAATGTCAGAGCAATTACAGAGGTTTTAGATTGTGTGTTATTGAGAACAACATGGTTTTGAGTGTAAGAAATAAATTATAGCATTTAAAATATTTTTACCATGATGTGGTAGAAAATCGTCATTATATTCGGTTTAGGTTTCTTTTTCAGTAAAACTAAACACAATTTGGATATTATTGTGGTGTTAGGTCCTGAATGATCAGATTCATTACTTATTACCACAATAATTTACAAACTATGCGTGTGTCTGTGTGTGTACTGTGCTTATATAAAAACAGCTGGAAATGATTATTCGTTTTAGGTATGGTAGGTAGGTCATTGAACTCGTAAAATAATTCTGTAAACAAGTATTCTATAGAATATTATCGTCGTTCTATAATCCGTATTTAAGAAAAATATACCTACTTAAATAAAAACTACCATTTTATTGTACGTTTTTGTGCCAACACAAATATAGATTGATTAACCCATTTGTAAAACGTCACTGAACTTTAAAATAAATATTAACATAGAGAATTATCAACGGTTTAATCCTCTTATTGAACAGTAACACGTAATTAATCATACAGGTAAATATTTATTTAACTAACAAACGTGCCTGTGCTTCAAATTTGATGCAAAAAAATAAATAATTGACATTGCTTTTTGTGTGGTAGCTCACCATAGAGTAAATAAACCACTGTTCAATGAAGTTTGTTTAATGGCGTCAGACTATTGACATCATACATATCTTAAAATGAAAGTGATGTCATTTGCAGTCATTATTATTTTCATAATAACTAACTTAAAATTTGCCTTGCCATCATCAAGTTAGCAGGCCTTGAGACTCTTTCTCACGGTCTCCAAATTAAGTCTTAAATCTATTTTAATGATAAAGATTTACAAGCTCTCATGCTAAAGTAGAGTTTATTTTCTCAATTTAGAATCCACGGGGTTTTTAATGTTTTGACACAAGAACATCGATCGGATAATGGGAAATGGACGAATAATCACTCACACGGCCCGAATGTTTGTAAGATCAAAATATATCTTGTATTTCAAAACAAGACTTTGAACAAAAAGGTTAAATTAGAGGGAATACAAGTAACGTGATTTTTTCGGTTTTTTAGGTATTAAAGGAACATTCATCCGTTTCACAATTGGCTATTTTTTTTGTCAGCTTTTTGGTTGTTCTAGATAAAAAAATTTGACCGTAGACAATAACTGAATGGGAAAATAAGAACCTCTAGGAAATAACAAATAGGTAACCTAAGTAATGTCTTCTATTAGAACGGTATTTACCCCGTAAAACTATTCTCCTAACTGCCGAGTACTATACCCACCTGTACTCGTAGTTTTTCGTAGTAACATAGCACATTAATCATAGACAGTAGAAGCGAGTTGGAAACTACTAGAAACTTTCGTGACATGAGACACACAGAAAATAATTATATTTGGTAGGTAACAATTTTTATATTGTAGGATTTAACAGAAAATAAACTCACAAATATTACAAACTAGCTTTTGCCAACGGATTCGCGTCGTTTTGGGTGAATGTCGAAAATTATCCCAAGGGAACACCCGCCCGGGATAAAGAGTATTCAATTCTCTAATACTCAAACGTTATTTGCATTCCAGAATGTGTATTGGTGGTAAGCTAAAATAGGATTCTTTATATTTTATCGTTGAAATATTGTTTTAAATTAAAAAATATTTTTGTTTTATTTATGAATATGTTTATTTTGTATTCTTTTTTATTAATTCAGGTAGTTTGTTGTATATTTTTATGGACATTGCTTACGGACTTGTGCAATGCAATTTTAGCCGAAAATGTGGAATGTTTATTCTTGATTTGTGTCGGAATGTGTAACGTGATTGAATATCCTATGTCCAGTGTTGTGTATCCAGGAAATGGTCTACCCGGGCGCCAAGTTTCATTTAAATCTGTTCAGCCGTTAAAACGGGTCAGAGCCCATTCGTCCCTTAAAATTCGTCCCCCAGCATAAAAGTTGTAGATTCGGCCCCTATATAGGTGCCCATTGGTCTCCTGGTAGGGGACCAATTAATATTTTAATAAAAAATATTATGTTTAAGGTACCCATTCGTCCCCTCTAATATATATACAATATAAGTTAAAGATTTGGCACCTATTCAGGTGCCTATTGGTCCCCTGAGATAAAATTAGCTATATTTTACATAAGAAACGGTTAACATAGTACAGTTGTGAACAGTTTATTAACGGAATTAATTTAATAAATCATAACAGATCATTGAAAAAAGACCTATGATGAATGATGTACTTATATTAGAAGAATGAATAAAAATAAATATTCTTCAGGGGACGAATGGGCCCCTCAAAAGTTCCAGGGGACGAGTGGGCACAGGGTGCGAATCTTAGGGGACGAATGGGCTCTGACCCGTTAAAACGTGAGGAGGTAACAAACAGACAGTTCCTTTCACATTTTAAAGGTAAGATAATTATGGCTGATTGTATTTTCTTTTGTTTTGTTGTTTGTTTCCTCATAACTGCGTCATTTTTGAATCGATTTGAAAAAATATTATCATGTGAAAGAATATACTTTCCGATTGGTCCTATAGAAATTTCATCAAAATCGGTTCAAATAGTTTGGTTTTAAAATCATAGCTGGAAACAATATATGCTATCCAAGTATGTCATTAAACTAAATTGCGTATTTTGCTTTTCTGTGACTTTCCAGTGGTGTTGTTAAATACTACAACCGACTAAGTACTAAATAAAAAAAACACTACGAAGTATAAAATAAACTCTAATTTCGGAAGTCGGTGTTAAATTACGAAGAAACAACGAAAAACACCGACTTCCGAAATTAAAGTTACAAATTGGAATTGATAGATTTGAATTGAGGACGATACAGAAAGAAGAGCTCGAGGTAATTCAATAAGACGTCGGCACACATACCTCGAAAATTGTGCAAGAATCGGCAGCTGAACGCCCATGTCGGATATCCGTTTTCCGACTGACGTTAGACACGGAAAGTGGCACAAGTATGAAACTGGAAGTTTTCATTCCGATTTTTATTTTTATGAAAATATTTTGTTAAATAAATGATTTGCCTTTGTACAGATGTTGTGTTATTTCAATAGTGAATAGATTTATATTTGGTAACATAGGCACCTATTTAATTTTTGGTAACACCCTAATATTTTTGAGCTCTTAATGTAATTTGTTATGATGTAGGTGCAATAAAGAGTGAGTCTTTCTATTTTATTTATTCATCGATTCTAAGCCAACACCAAAATTATCAGAAAGGTAGAAATAGAAATTGACTAACTTATCGTTTTTGTGTTTTCAATATATTTAATAGCAATACGTCCCCAAAAGGGAGATTGGGTAAGGTCTATCTATATTACACCTACACTTCTCAAAGTAAACCTCAACCTGAACTGAAATATAGGGTGACCTTTTTTCTTTTTTTTTTTACCGGGCTCAGTCTTATAGCTTCAGGCAACAATTTTGTTAGAAAAGAAAATTGAAGAGCTCTTTTCTTTTTATAATACTGAAGACCTACTTTAATCATTATGGTGTCCAATATCGTTAATTCTAGCGAGCATCTCCGGCCAATACACACAAGGCACCGTCGTTGCCAGCAGTCACGTACGGCAATAACGCGTTGGGTTTAAAGAGCGCATTACTGCATAAATAGAGACAGTGTTGCCAGTCTACGTGTTCTACAAACAATTTACGAAACTGTTACATTTTCTTAATTTTATTCAACACTGTTTTTTCTTTCTGTTTTTGGTTAATCGTGAGATCTTTAGAGAACATGGGACAACCTTCGAAAAAAAGTGCTTATCTTTTTTCATTCCACAAGTGTACAAACAATTTCAAGAAGCACTGCTAGAAGTAAACCTAATCTTCGAGGTAGTATGTAAAACTTTTTAAATATTCTACGAAGGTTTGATTCACTCTAGGATTTGGCCTAGATTCCGTTAGTCACAGTTATCATTCAAATATTCTGTTTACAAATACCTCGGGCAGTGTGTACAAATGGAGGATTTCGAAAAGACCCGACCAAAGACATAGAGAATGGACTGATTAGCTCAGTCCTCTAAAAATTTAAAAATAAAGTAAATTCTAAATAGTTTATTTCACATACCTTGGCCCTATAAAACGTCAGAAGCTAGTGTTCATTCTCTATGTATTTGGTCGGAACGCTCGCAAAATTGAACATAGAAAGAAAGAAACAGTGGTAAATGATAAATGACAGACCGACGAAGCGACTTTTTGGCCAATTATAGAAAAAGACATTATTACTGGGCCACGACCACTTTATATTTTTCATACTTTGGTGCCTATTTGGCCTAGCTCTGTTTTGTCTCCTGCTTAATAAGGAGGGAAGTGGAAGTTATATTTTTTTTCCTACTCCTCTGCTGTTATTTTCTGATTAATTTCGATGCGGGATCCAAGACAGTTGAATCATTTCTCTGGGAATCATCGAGCTTCATTGAGTCGGCGTTTTTCTGGTGGTCGCCAATGTTTATTCTGGCTTTCAGAAGTTGCAGTGGTTTGGGAATGTGGTGTGGCGGGCTTGTCACAAAAAAATTCATACTTTACTTCATCCCTGGATTAGGAAAGCTCAGTCCATTCTCTATGTCTATAGACCCGACCGTGTGACGCGTGTCTGAATTTTGTCGTAAACATAACTCGGCGGTATTCACGTCGGTAGTGCCCCAGGGATTTTATGAACGCGCATAACTTCCTCCTGACTTTATACAGGGTGTCCCAAAACTCAACGTCAAGCCGAAACGGGGTGACAGGATTGATCATAACCATCACGAGAAAAATCTGAAAAAAAATCTATCCCATGCAGTTTAAAAATTATGGGCATTTTAAAAAAAACCTAGAAATTTGATCAAACTGTACCATTTTTCGGTTATTGTGGTTATTCTTTTTTATTTTTGTTCATTTGAACTTTGGAAACGTAATCCTAAATAACATTTCTAGAATCCCAATAAAAAATAATGACACAATTGCCTCAAGTTTCCGAGAATTGAGACTATTTGTTAAACTACGAATTTAAAATTTTCAAGATTCGTCGACTTTGACAGGCCCTCCTATAAAAAAAATGTACTAGAGTGCCTTGGCAAGTGGCATTAAAAGTTGGCGCATTTAATCAGAATTCTAAAATGGTACAATACTTGTTAGTTCCATACAATAGAAAAGAGTAAAAAAATTAAAACCTCAAGTAACCCGATTTTTGCTATCTCATTTTACTCAGTTAAAATGTTTTTAATTCACACAAGCTCTAGGTAGGTTCTTAATTTTAAGACAAAATGATGAGAGAGATGGATAATGGGTATGTTCGCCATGAGTGAGCGAGACAGATAGTGACGCCACTTGTACCAAAGTGAAAAAAAGTTAGTAAAATTAGTAAAATAATTAGGTTTGTTGGAATAAAAGTCAGATGATAGAGAAATAACGTTTTTTATTAAAATAAATGTTCAAATTATTTACAAACCTAATTATTTTACTAATTTTACTAACTTTTTTTCACTTTGGTAAAAGTGGCGTCACTATCTGTCTCGCTCACTCATGGCGAACATACCCATTATCCATCTCTCTCATCATTTTGTCTTAAAATTAAGAACCTACCTAGAGCTTGTGTGAATTAAAAACATTTTAACTGAGTAAAATGAGATAGCAAAAATCGGGTTACTTGAGGTTTTAATTTTTTTACTCTTTTCTATTGTATGGAACTAACAAGTATTGTATCATTTTAGAATTCTGATTAAATGCGCCAACTTTTAATGCCACTTGCCAAGGCACTCTAGTACATTTTTTTTATAGGAGGGCCTGTCAAAGTCGACGAATCTTGAAAATTTTAAATTCGTAGTTTAACAAATAGTCTCAATTCTCGGAAACTTGAGGCAATTGTGTCATTATTTTTTATTGGGATTCTAGAAATGTTATTTAGGATTACGTTTCCAAAGTTCAAATGAACAAAAATAAAAAAGAATAACCACAATAACCGAAAAATGGTACAGTTTGATCAAATTTCTAGGTTTTTTTTTAAAATGCCCATAATTTTTAAACTGCATGGGATAGATTTTTTTTCAGATTTTTCTCGTGATGGTTATGATCAATCCTGTCACCCCGTTTCGGCTTGACGTTGAGTTTTGGGACACCCTGTATAGTTGGCCGTTACGGACTTTCGTTATTACGTGCCATTTTTATGAATAAAGAATGTTAGCTGAACCGGATTAGGGAATTTTGGGATCACTTAGAGTTTGAGAGGTGATGTTGTAAAAAAGATGACATTAAAACTCGTTTTAATATTAACGATACGGAAAACGTTTATGAATCGAGAGCAATTTAAAAATAACTCGCTACATGTGTATCGGAATTTTTATTGCTTTTCGATATAAGTAATATGAATTTAATTGCATACGACTGACGATTGAAGCCACTTCTATCTGGCTGAAACGTTTATGATACATTGATTAAAATCTCATATTTTATTAAGACGATGCTGGACTAAATTTTTAAGGGCTAACTCACTGATTTTTAGGGACCACTAGCGGCAGCCATAAGTGCCTCACGTGATAAAAAAACAATTATTTTGGTGAAATATTCAGGGAAACCGCCATAAACCGTGACCCACAAGCACAAACACCACAAAATCCTGTACACACAATGTAACACCAACAAACTACATGAAAACGAGACCAATACAGCGATATAGATTAAGTTTTATTGAGCAAGTTCGTACGCCATTTGCCCTTAGCCGGCTGAGTGGAATTGCACCGGAGTGCGGTTAGCATGGATCCGTTACAGCGGTGCGTTCACTGACCTACACGCGGATCTATTTGATGGGAAATTCGCTACTTAATCGCAACGCAAAAACTGATTTCACTTCGGCTCAGGTTTTCTATGGAACTCGAACAGTTGTGTGTTGCATGCTGACGAATTGTGTTGCTATTCTGCAGGTTGTGAGTAAGCATGTAAGTAGACGTAGTGCCGTGTCTTATACTTCAGTGAGCGAAGTAATTGCCTTCATTCGGTAGGTGCTAGTAATGAGACGTTTTCTCGTAATTACAACAGGCTGGCTAAATTTGGGTTAAGTAATTAAACAATGCTTCATTCAAATGCTGCAACAAATTTAAAATGGTACGCAAAACTATCCTTGACTTAAACTTCAAAGTTCTTTTCGCTTTAAAACGATCATAATAACTTCTTGTTCTCCGAAACGACGATCCCAAAACGGATTGCAATAAGACCAAAGGCTCTCCGCCAAAAACAGAAAGGACTTTAAAATGTGAAACTTGATGAGATCATTACCAACTAAATTAAGGCAAAAACAAATGAAAACCGCGTTTTATACCCTCCAAATCTTTATAAGGGAAACTGGCTGACTGACATATCAATGCACAGTCGAAACTACTGGGGCTAGAAACATGAAATTTTGCACAAGGCTTTTATGATGTAGGTGAGTACTGGGAAAGGATTTTGGAAAATTCAACCTTTATGGAGGGTAAAGAGGGGACTTCGCGGGCGAAGTGCTAGTTAATAATAAAACTGTTTTAGTAAGTACATTTGCGGGACACATAGCGGATTTAGCAGCCTAGTTTCACAGAATTGCAAACCATTGTTTCACTGAGGTGCCTGTCACTGGTTTCTAAAATTACGGTTTTAATTGTTTTGATTACTGTAATAAATCATTGTGCTTTTAGCTAATAGCGCGGTATTTCCGTTGCAATAACGTTTTTGTAAATTTTGTAAAAGGTTATGTTGTTTGTTTCATTATCTGCGGGTTTAATCTCATTCATACTAATTAGAGAGTGAATGCTAGTGAATAGAGTTGTGATGTGACACCGGCTTTGTTGTCAAATGGTTATAATGTGCTGCTTTGTCGCACTTGTGTGGAATTTATATTGCATTTGTAATCAGATTACGAAATTAATGTTGTGGAAACTAGTTTTGACAGTGTTGTTTTCCGCATATTTTATTTTTGTTTCATTAGTAATTTTTCGTCCTGCTAATTCCACTTCCTATCCTACTTTCGGCTAATTAAAAAAAGGGAAAGTTTGGAAGCATAGAGGGATGGCTGGATAGTTTGAATTGTTACTCTTTCACGCAAACATTACAGGACGGGTTTAGATGATATTAAGCACACATTAGTTTTTCAGCTGGATTAAAAAGCAGAATTTTTATCCCAATCCACGCAGAGGAGTCGCCCTCGCAAGCTAGTTTACGATTTTCGTTAGAAATTCCTTCGACATCTTTGTGGGCATTTCTAACATCGTAAAATATGGAAGCAGTCTGTTCAACAACCTGTCAACCAACAGTTTATGACCACAGGCATCTTAAAGTCCAAACTAATAGACACATGAATCCTCCGTTATTTACTGTTAAATATAAACGAGGAACCAATCATAAAGCTTATTACCGCTGTAAATCCTTCAACAGACAAATAACGGCTTTAGATGTAAATGCATCGACTGCTGTTTGCATCGCGAGTAGTTCCTACATCGCTAGCACTATTTCGTGTGGTTACTGCAAACTGCATGGAAGAATCGAGACATCCCGTTAGTATGGCGCATGGTTTAAACTTAGAGCGTTTTTTGCGTAATGATTGTTGAACTAGCCAGTGAGCAGTGGTGAGTCAGTGTTAACCAGACCAAACCTTTTATTGTATTCAGAGCTTTATTCACAAATTTACAAACGGTGTATGATAACTTCGTGATAAAGCCAGCTGTGGCTGCGAAAAAAAAATATGACACTAAAATGCACTGAGCCCGCGTGGTGTTTTGTGGCCCACTCTCTCTTCCATAGACGATGCCTGTGTTCTAGCAGTCAGAATGTTATAGACTACAACTGCTATAGCTATCTGCATTGAATCCCATGAGTTTGAGAGCTTGAGGCTGCTAATTACTTCTCCAACTAGCCAATCGATTGGCTATAAATATCAAAGGAAACGCCAGTGTAAAATAACTGGATTATATCGTAGAGGGAATTTATTATCTATTGTAACACTGTCTGGATTATTAACGGTACTTCCTTTAGAAAATGACTAGTGCCTACTAGATACGGGTAAAAATAAAGTTATCAGACGTACCTATTTAGCTAATTATTTGCCACGTAGTAAAATAGGGACTATTTCCTCAACTTATCGTTATTATTTTGGGTTTTACCCATTACATAATACATTCTAATCGTGATGCAACTCTCGACACTGTTTTGCAAAAAAAAAACAATCTGTGTGACACAAATAATGATATGTATGGTACAATTGCAATGTGTTTCAATTGCAATTGTACCATACTTAATATTTGCTTGCCAATCTATGTCGAAATGTTTAATTTCGCTAATATTTATTTATTTACACTTTACGCACATAGAGGTACACAGGCGGACTTAATGCCGCATTTGTACCGCATTAAAAGCAAATAAATGACATTGACTTCGAGCTTTTGGCCCGAGGCTAAAATACTTGATCTATTGCCACCGTCTTGCATAACCAAAACTATATCACATTTTTACCAATAGCACCTCCCTGACAATGTCTTTCAAACTCCAACTATACTTGAAGATTTGCACCACAAGTTTGCATACCTGAAACAAATTAAAACCGAATTAGAATACGCTCAAAACACAGAGTTCTTTGTACCACGACGTATGAGGACTGGTACAGTGGACCACCCAGTTACCACGGCGCACGGTGCCTCGCTATAGTCGGAACTGGTGGGTATCAGGGTTAGCTTCACGCCTCGTTGATCGCACGCTGAAGTAATTTGAAAATTTGCAAATTTTGACTTATACCGTTTCGTCACGCGGATGCGGCGTTACCGACGAGATGATGCCCTAATTTATTTTTATTATTATTAGGTATGGTTTGTTTATTTTATGGCAGAGCGAAACACTAAAATTGGCAATTTCTTGGTTGCTTATCGCGTTCATCGGAAGAAAATTTGGATAAATTGGGAAAAACGCTATTTCAGTTACAAAATTGTGATAAAAATAACATTTACTTTTATCAACCAGTCTTATCTTTTCTAAAGAATTCCACAAGGATAAAATAAATTCTTGTAACAATATTTTGAATTCTGTCAAGTATTTGTAGTTTCCCCGAAGTGACCTCAAAGGAATTTTCTCCGTGTCCTCCGGAATTTCGCTGTTCACAAAGGCCCGTCGTATGTCCCATCTTCTATTAATATTTTGTTATTGTAACTACATAAACTGAAATTAATTCATCATAACTTTTGAAAACAATAACAGCTTATTGGAGCTTCACTAACAATGATTTAAATTTGAAAGTACATTAAGTATGACCTGAAATTTTAATGAGCACATTTCATTTTGCTCAAATCTAATGTTCATTAGTTTTCTTCTAATAAGTCGATGTTTACTTACATCACATAACCAATTTCATTTCTAAGATAGTTACGCGTTGTAAGTTACTGATCTAATAGGTACTAGAATAGATACTGCTTCCAGAACAGACTATAATAGGCAATATTCCAATAGTAAAAGAAGAAAATGAAAGAAAAATTCTTCGCGTATATTTTTATGAATTCCATAACATTACCTACCTAACTAATAATTTGCACAACAATAGAGAAAGATCAGTTTGTTTTTATTAACCATTTTTCCTTCGGAGCGGTACTGCGTGTTCCCCCATCTCCCTCGGGGGGCACTAAGGAGATTCGCTTCAAAATCTTTTGTTAGAATTATTTTTAAAAATCAGTTTATAGGCAACCTCCCACCGTATTAAGAAAAGCTGCTTATGGTCCTATCATGGTGGTTGCGGAATTTGTTCGAAAGAGTTACCGCGGCCCTGGAACGCAAAGGGCATTAGGAGGAACACGGATGGGTTTTAGTCAGTAAGAGTCTGACACTCTCTCCCGCTCCACCCAGAGCGGAAGGAGTCATTTGATGATTTCCCATAAGTACATAAAAAAGTGGTCCTATCACGGTAGGTACAGACTCAACCACAAAGTGTAGCCTACCTAATAGGGTATTTGCCAACTATCAAAAATCGAGATGAATGAATAGGTACCTACCTATCCAAAAGCCATCACTATAATAACATTGTACGATTTGTAAAAATAAATAAAATTAGTAGCAAAATAGAGGAGTTACCAGCTTTTAAATATATTATCATGCAAAATGTCCTTTGTACGGCGATGCTTGTGAGTGACGTCACACGCAATTAGTACTGTCTCTGTTTATCACAGATTTTAAAACACTCACAAATGTGTAATTTTTTTGAATTTTTTAAACATTTTTTTTTCTTCGCCTGATCGTTTTTCTAAGTTTCGAGAAATCCACAAAAAAAATCCAGTCTAATTCCCTATTTGCTTTATTTCTACGCTTCTCATTTGTTTTCGAAACCTTAATAACTTGCAGAAAACTTACATGAAGCAAAGAGTAAAAAAGTTGCTGCATTGTCAACTCACCTAATTTCTCTTTTTTTGCTTCTTAGTGTTTTCGTATCTCGTTTAAACTTAAAATAGAGAAACAAATAAACATTATTGCTGGCGTTCCACCAAATAAAAGTTAAAACAAAATGGTTATTTTCAAAACTACGGCCGCCAAAGTTCGTAAAACTAAAATACCTCTTTAATACTCGTAGTTTACAGACGACGCGTTATAAACGTGAGAAATAATACTGCAATGCAGTTATTTGAATGATTTACTATTTTCTGCTTTCTGCAGGCAAGGATTTTTACGATCACTGTTAAAATTTCACGCCAATCCGACTGGCGAAAGTAAAATAAAATAAGTATCTCCCGATCCGCTGGGAAAATACCTACCAACGATGCAAATCCATTGGCTTTTATTATCGCACCTTTACTACTCGAAAAAGACATAAACGAAAAAAAAACACTATATGTTTGTGATAAATAATTAATAGAAAGAGCTAGGCTAGTAATGAATTGTACTAACTTTACATTCATGTTGTAGCGACTCTTTTCGAACAGCTCATTGACAGACAAAACGTCAAACACTTCTCCTCAAAAGAGGATAGTCATAATTTCAATTTCGAACGTGTTCCGTTCTATACTCGAAATAAAACAATGGAGGAATAAGGTATACCTAAATGCCAAGAAAATCCCACAGTGCAGCTGACATTCGATTCGTTTATTAATTGTTTATTTTCTGACATATATATGGAGCCTTTTATTGAACTACACTCTGATTGGCTAGACGAGGTTTTAATTAAAGCTATTCAAATTGGACGCTTTTATATTGCATCGGGGAAATTAATTACTAAATCTGAATAAAACTGAAAAACTATACAATTTGTAGATAGCCTACACTAGGGAATTAAAAAAAAATATTGTTTCACTTTATAGTCATTTCAATGAATATCGGGGGCTCAAAATGAAGAATTATATCTCGTCTAAGATCCTTATCGTCAACAAATTGCAAGAATTGGCTAGGAGAAACTTATGCCATATTGAGTCACAGCTCGCTTCGTGAAACGATAATGTTAAATAAAATGCAGTTTGAGTAACATTACAGAGTATATTGAAAGAAAACAGCACACAATCTTAGAAAAAAAAGCATCCTAGCTTACAGGCTTCATCTTTACTTTTATCGTTTATTTTCTGCTCATCTCAAATGCAACAGCTTTTTTAAAATAAAGACTAGAATCTAGAATGGTAACATTGTCTGAAGCTCTCCTTCATGAGATCATATTGAGTTGGAAGACAAGTGCACTTGAGAGCGCTGGAATAATGTAGATGAACGTGCTGAAGGCGGGCTGTAAAAGTCTTCTCTATGAATATTCAGATGTCTTCAGTCTTCATGCCACCGTGTGTAGTTCTATGTGGTGCAAGTGTTTCTATTTCGTGAGGTTGAATACAGTAGTTCGTTTGTCCTTTGTTTCCCATATTACGCCATTCTTCACGGTTTTGTCTTTGCTGATCTTGTCGAGTCTTCCCGACAAGCTGTCGTCAAAATCCGTCACAATCTCTTTAAATACCGTAGTAATTGTCTTTCTTTTCATGATTGAGTCATGTATCTTTTTTGTTGCTAAGGTCATTGGTCTCAAGGACGTCTTTGCTTCAACGGCTACTAGTGGTCCTTTGAAAGACAAAAGTTTATGCATAAGCAGTAACTGCATAACTACTTTATCTCTCATTCTATGTTCAACGCTCTCATCCGTCTGTTAGAGCACATAATAGGCTTTTAGCATATCCAATTCAACGGTCAACCCCAGTTAATGTATTTAGTCAGGATGAACTATTTACTCACTGAATAAACATAAGCCGATTTCCTTTCATCCCTAAATTGGATGAGAATGTATGGGAAGCTTTCAAACAGGAACGTACGTTTAGCATACATAAATAGCGTAATATTTATGCTATGTTATTGAGATGCAGCGTCCGACATGAAAACAGCACTAAAAATATAAAATATGCAGTACACGCGGGGTGAGGAGATAAAAGACCAGCTCCAGAACGTTTTAACAATCGGGTCGACGAATAAATTTTTACTATGTCAACGCTCCCGGGGCACAGCGCTGCATTTTTAACCCACGACCAAAAAATTATATGGTTTCATCTGACAGGGTTTGTAGACAAACGTTTCCAACAAAGTTATTTGAGCTCAGAGTTTGATTAAAAAACAACAGCGAAAAAAGGGATGAATTATTCGTTTGAAGGATCAGACGAGAGCCTTGAATTTTTAAGTGATTTTTTTACTGTTTTGAAACAAAGACTTTTTTTGAACATTTTGCACATCTATTTAGAGCTTCATTTTCGCGTTTTTGCAAGCTAATCCTGAGCTGGATTGTCCTCGTATAACAAATTGTTGTAAAAAGTATTTTTTGTGTAGTCAACCTTGGGATAAGGGATGACCGTAATATTTCATTGTTTCTGCTGACCTACACATTTTACTCTTGTTTACTTTACAATTTACTTGCTAATACTTGCTACAAGGTTGGACGTTGGCAGTTGTTTTTATTCCTGTAATCATATTAGGGCTGGCCAGTTTATCGTACGCGTTTAAATTAAATTTTATAATCTATGGTTGAGAATGGAAACTTTTACGACCCTATGCGGCGTGTTTTATTTTTTATGGGACATTATATTTAAAGCTTTATAGAGAAATGAAATATAATTTTGATTAAAAAGGTGACATGATTAATAAAACTGAATGAAGTGGAAAGGGTCAAAGGTTATGATTAGTTATATACCGAGAGAACTCTGAAATAAAGCATAGACTGGGAACTACTTGAGATACTAACATCCAGCTCTTATTTTATTCTCGAGAGGTTTCTTTACGAAAGCCGACCTACATGTTAAAAGTCTCTGAGGACGAAATGTAAAGCCATTGCATGATGTATAAGCCTGTAAATAAACATTGAAAGAATATATCTGTTTGGCTCGCGTCACAAAGAAGCCGTATAAATCCGTATTTTGGTAGCAAGCCTTAACATAACATATGTAGGTACACATATAGAAGTGGACAATGGCCTGGAAGGCTTTGGATGACCGCCAATGAATACACTATCGATGACACAAACCTAACTTTCCATCTTTTCATTGAAATATTCAAGCAACGATATCTTTTTCTTCGGCGCTTTTCCGACAGAAGGAAAGTCTTTAGGGAAATCTTTTGCACAAATTGAGAATAATACAATCCATACTAGAATTGGATTGTTTTTTTTTGTGATGGTAACAAAATAACATAGGTATTACGATGTAAGAGGGTTCGTCTGAGTGAAATTTATTTCAAAGAAACGTCTTATTTATGCCCCGTTTGAAAAAAACTTTGTTTTCATTTATGGTAGTTACCATTTGCATTGTTAAGATTGAAAGGACGGGACGCCTGCCTAATGTAAAACGGTTCATGGGCTAAATCAGCCGAAATATTTGGGTCTCAGAAAATGTCCGGCGATATCGCGGAAGACCCAGGCGTAGATGGCACGACGAGCTTGATGCCAATCGATATCATTGGTCCACACTTGGTAATCGGCCTGAATGGAAGAAAAAAGTCGAGGATTTGCAGTGGTACAGAACAGGCTGAAAATAATAAATAAATAATATAAAAAGATTACTGGTAAGAAAACTGTAGCTTGCTAGATGAACACAACAAAAAAACTGGGAATGTGATTGGACACATTAAGAGCATGACACAATTCAGAAGAGTCGTAAGCAAAGGGATCGCAAAAAACACGCCTATACAATAAGGCCACTGGATTCCAACTTCTAACCACAAAATCCAACATCCATAATTTCATTTACCAACTAGAAAATTGCAACAGATCGTAAACAGTTTTCTTACAATCTCGACCAGCCACAGAGCACGCTAATCCAGTGTGTAAAGTGCGTTTAAAACAGGTAGGAGATAATTTAATAACCCACCACGGTCAGTAGGCCAGGCGGAAGCAGGACCGGTTACTGAATATCACTCGAAAACTGGTATCTGTGTGAATGCACATTTATGTTTATATGTGAAAACGAGATTTTAATACCAATGAACTGTGCTGCTGGGGATAATGTGCTGTGGCCTGTGAGTCATTATTATTCAAACTTTTTGTTTATTTTTGTTAGGCTAAAGTGGCAATCGAGATATAGGTATGATTATTTTCGATGACAACTTGAATACTTAGATAAAAATATTCCCAAAAACGAGATTTAAATAAATTATAAATAAGCTGTTGTTATTGCCTTTCATTTAGGTAGGTACCAATCTAAGAATGACGATCGAGTTTTATCCCTAGCCTTTGCCGTACAATTTATTTACTAAGGTTCAGTAGAACAGACATGGCTGACTGTCTTCTGGAGCGGAAAGGAGAAAAGCGGAGAAGAGCTGTGCCAATATTAACCGATGGAATTGCATAAAATCTCCGCTCTGCATCAGTGGACAGGGATTTGAGAACTATATAGTTTCAAAATTCATACAGAACTGGGAAGCGGAGCGGGGAAGCGGAGGGAGAAAAAACCGGCCTAGCTCCGCCACTCCGCTCCGCATTACTCCCACTTAGGCCCAGTTTCCACCAAAGCAGAGAGGAGAGGAGATGTGTCGAATAAACCAATCCGATTTCGTTATTTCCACATCTCTTCTCCGCTTAGCTTATCGGATTGGTTCATTCAACACATCTCCTCTCCTCTCTGCTTTGGTGGAAACCGGGCCTGACTCCCACACCCCGCTCCGCCGACTCGCTTCACGTCAATGGACAAAATCCAGCTGCCCTGGTTTATCATAAAACAATATCTCAGCCGCTACTCAATTGTTTTATCCACAATACTTGTCAATGTTAGGTTCGATTCACATTCAGTCATTGTTTGTGGCGGGGGCGTGACATTTTTATTGAAACCCTTCTTCATTTCAGTGTGCCCACCTACCTAAAGACGATATTTACTTTCTATTATGTGACATACATACGCAAATATGTTTGTGTTTTAGCAGCGTTGGTGTTGGTTTAACAGTTACCTTGCGATAATTTAGTATGAAAAGAGCACCAAAAGTTCACATTCTGTCTTTGCACTAGGCACCCTTTTTTATGATGGGAAGTGATCCAATGACTCCTTCCGCTCTGGGCGGAGCGGAAGGGAGTGTCAGACTCTTACTGACTAAAACCAGTCCGTGTTCCTCCACATGCCCTTTGCGTTCCAAGGCTGAGGTGACTCTTTCGAGCCAATTCCGCAACCCAGGCACACTAGGTACCCTAAGGTCGACTGGTAGCAAATGCCTCTGTACAGAATTTTATCTAATAGTGCCTATAGTAAATAAATAACTAGTTTCAAGCCACCATGTCATATAAACTGCGTAAATAAAATATTTAAAGACGTGATCATTTCGATGGTTTTCTTTTAGAAGGTATTTCTAAATAAAACACAGCTCTGTTGAAAATAACCCAACGCTAGCGTAAGTTTTCAGTTGGAAGATTATTCCCATTTTTCCATTTTTCAGCAACTAAAAAAATACGAAAAAGACTCTGTTTATCTTCAAAAAGGTTAAGACCAAAGAGATCATCTCAACTGTGAAAACCTCCTTTACATAACTTCCTAAACAAACAATCCTTTTTTAAATAAAGCGAACCTTTCAAGTTTTTACATAGGTTCCTAACAAATTGTTTTTATTTTTCAGACGAAAACCCATGGCAATTAAGGGGAAAACATACCAATTCTCGTACATAAAAAGCCTTTTTGAATACAAGTTGCAAAATCATCGTTTTTGACGGCAAAAAATTAACGTCAAAAACTTCGCAAGTTTATGACCTTGATTTTTTACTTGATCGATGCCATCGATCGACGTTAATTGATTGGTGTAGCCAAAAACCACCAAAAATTATGCAGTTTTCTAACCTAAAGTGTCACCAAAGAGTGTCTCGAGCGACAAATGAAATTCATATCCAACTTTCTATCGCTAAAAGATTTTTGTCATCGGACTACTACAGTACCTTGAACCAGAAGCCAAAATCAGACACCGTCTGGACAAGGGGTATCGTGTTACCCAGTTACTGGGTTGTGGAAGTCAGATAGGCAGCCGCTCCATGAAAAATACTGGTACTCAGCTGCATGTGGTTAGACTGGAAGCCGACCCCAAAATAGTTGAGAGAAGGCTAGGTAGATTGTTCGATTGACTCTGCATTTGGGATGCATGAAGAATCCTCCTCGAGTAGCGCAATTTGTTTCATCAGACACTCAACTGAACCGAGCGCTCGGCGCATCCTGGACAGTCTCACCTAACACCTTATAAGACTGGCCAATCCTTCCCTTGCGGTGGTAGCGTCTGGTTCGCGACCACCCTCCCACCAGAGTTCGGCGTCAAGCAGCCTGCTGTGTTTCGTCGACGCGAGTACCATTGCCTCAAGGCATCTTCTGGGCAAAACGTAAACTCCAACTCAACTCGAACTCCAACTCCATCGGAGTTTGTCATAAATTGAAGTTTTTGGATTTGTTGGCTCATCCCTCGAGTACGAAAAATACGTCAATTAGACAAGCTTTCGTGCCAGCTTTGATTTTCGTGGTCATGTTGGAGTTGGAGTTTACGTTTTGGAATATGGGCCTAAGTATATTTCGTTCTTTTGACGCCATACATTTTATCTTGTCAGCGCCCGTCCGTGCGCCCTGTCTGTTTTGTATATCAAAACCCTTAGGTACTTGATATACAAAGCCGACAATTTTCGAGCAAAAAAAAGTAGGTAAGTAGCCAATAATCATAACACATAGTGGTGTTAACTTAACCCACATTATTCTAAACAAGCTTAAACACGTCGGCCTCGACGTGTTTAAGCTTGTTTAGAATAATGTGGGTTGTGTGGGAAACGGGTCAGATTTGCGCCCCACTGCCTAGTGGGGCGCAAATCTGACCCGTTTCCACTCTGCTGCCGCCCGACGTAACAATACCGCTACTGGTTTGATTAGCCGACTGAGACCGCATTTTAATGAGTAAGTATTTTTATTTTTTATGGATGGGAAACCATCAAATAAATGACTCCTTCCACTTTGGACTGAGCGGGAGGGAGTATCAGACTCTTACTGACTAAAACCCATCCGTGCTCCTCCTAGTGCCCTTTGCGTTCCAGAGCCGCGGTGACTCTTTCGAACAAAATCTGCAACCCTGGATTTTAATGAGTATGGGGATTTTATTGTTTATTCATTTTTAGAATATACAGCAGGGAGCCTAACTTTTCTTTGGGTTGCAGAGTCACTGCAGGATGTGAAAGTACTTATAAATATGCACAATTTTTACAATAAAATTAATTTTGAAATCGAAAACAAATCTGCTGTTCCTTACATTTTGCCCAGTTATACGATACATCATTCATTAGTGTACAAAATGGTTTTATTTTTTTCTGATACCAACAACAATGTATGTGAAGTACTTATAAATATGCATAATCTTTAAAATAAAATCATTTTTGAAATCGAAAACAAATCATTTTAAAAATCGAAAACCATTTTTAAAGTCCTTATATTTTGCCGAGTTATACGATACATGCACATTCATTAGCGTACAAAATGGTTTATTCTTTTTCTGATACCAACAACAATGTATGTTAGGTATCATTCACAAGACAAGGCAGCAGGCTGATTTGTTTTACAGAGATATGATAAGAATTCTATTAATTGAGAATATGTGAATTTCCCTGTACATTGGAACAGAAAGGAGTGGAGTGCTGCTGAAATACACTACATCACGCTTGTGTTGCCGAAGGGTCTTAGAGGAATACAGTACCTACTTTTGCTATTTTTTCCTTAAGGTTAATTAGTTACCCAACATCATCCTTAAATTACGACCAAGCACTTTTGAAACAGCCTGTATTACTATTTGCTGCATTTCTGCACCCCTCGACGCTTTGTTTCGGTGTAATAGCAATATTAGCGTTGATTCAACGTTGCTAGCTAGTTATACAAGCTGTTGTAATCCGCTTAGTTTAAGTAGGTTCCTAGTTACCAGTTTGTGAAAGCTTCTGACTGTTGTCTGCGAATGCTAAATACTATTGTTCAAAACAAATTGTTGCATGAAGGATTATTTCAAGAGAATACAGTCTTTAGTACCAAGCTCTATTTTAATTTATCTCATATTTAGGTGAACCTTGTTTAAAAAAAAAATGTTGCCCTTGTGTTTAATTTCTCCTGTGTCGTGAGTGCGTTTACAAACATACAAACTCACATACACAAACAGCCAGACCCGGAACAACTATCTGTAGGCCATACAAATATTTGCTCCGTGCGGGAATCGAACCGCGACAAGCAGTGCAGAAGCCGATCGCTCAACCACTGCGCCAACCGTGTCGTCAAAATGAGTAAATATGTGTGTATACCTAACTATAGATAAATAATAAATAAATTAAGGAAGGTGGGAGTCCTATTATTCGACAGGTGAATATAGAATGGAATTCCTATTTTCCTTTTTTGTAGAATGCCCCCGAAATTTCAGTCATAGGTAGGCCCGACATGTCAAAATTAAAAATCATATAATATATCTTGCGTTGTAGTAACAATAGAGTTTAAAAACGCGTAAATCAGATCTAAATATAAAAACTTATCGTACTTAATTGTTCGATCCATTTCCGAACATTCGTAATTAATTGTTTAACTAACTCTAGTTACTACCCGCTGTAACTTAGTGGAAATAGATGAGTTTTCACGACACGCATACTTGCCTACTACAAACATATTATTATACTATTATTAGTGGCAATACTGCCAGCCTTTTGGGTACATACCAGTGGCCTGCGATGCGGAGGAATTTTTCGACGCCATGTTTTAGATTACTTTTAGTTTTAGTTTTGTCTTTTATACTTATAATAATAAAGTAGATATTGCGAGCACAATAACTTTCTAATATTCTTGTAACAATAACGATTTTTTGTTTCCACTGTTGACAGAAAATTTAACTTTTCTTGTTTCAGCCTCTAATTTTAATTCAGTACAATAAAATGTGATTTTATCTCTTCTTCAAAACACTTTTCGTAACTTCATTTTGATTTGCAAATCAGTTTATGAGCGGAACTTCGCTTATTTACTATGTTAAAGATTATTATTTAGCGGCAACATTTAGCCAAAACACTTAAGTTTTCCAACAATAGTAACATTGACGTCAACGTTATTTTAAGACCAAGTTACGTTTTCAACGAAAAGGACATCTCGCATAAGTGGCGCCAACTGGTGACGTCAATTTTCCTAAAATTCTTCTTGTATCCCTTTATTAGATATAGACAATGCCCAAACCTATCTCCTGTCCAGTCATCATACTCCGAAGCATGTAAAAATCGCAAGATCTTGATAGCGCAAAACCAAATCTAATTTAATTTCCCCCCATAAAAGCATCCTTCACATCTACAGGTATTTGGCGCCGAAATAGCGTGTTAAAAGGTCCGACAAGCTCCGAATAATTCCGAAACAAGCCGAATTCACGCGGGACCCATAAACGCGCTCCATGATTCTCCGACATGCGCTCCTGATTACACAAACGTACAAGTTACAGAGTCACGACAGTTTTCCCGCACGTGTAGGTACCTGACGACAGTTTCCAACAAACTGTCGTAAAAGTTAGCATGTTTTGAAAAATTACGCTTGGGAATCCCAGTGGTTGAGGCCACTTTTTGTTTCTGTTTATTATTTTACCTGAAATTTTCACTAGGTAACACTGGATAATTAAACGAGAAATGTGTCGGGAAATCCAGGTTTTAAAAAGCTCCCTGCCTTTTTATCATAAATACAATTTACTGCAGAAGTTTGTCGTTTGTCCCTATAAACTGAGGCGAAAGTCGTAAATTTTTATTCAGTGTCATTCGAATGGTCGCAGACAATGCGTTTCTGTTGCGATAAAATTGAATCAACACTTTATCTATTTCCTACACGAGTATTTTATTAAAATAAGGAAGCAGTTTCGATCGTGGTATCGATCATATGTGCCTATTCTAAAATCTTATATCAAGTCTACCTACATAAGTCAAAACTAAAGTGCCTTAAAATTGCTAAGCGGTCACAAAAACAAGACACTCGTTAGTACCACTTCCTGAACTTTGAGGCCTCGTCTTGCCACTAAAATTCTTAAAAGACGGATTTGCAAAAATTTTTGCTAACTTTATTACTTTTTTCCACTTCGGAATTCCGAATACCTTGCCCACGATGTTATAGAGGATTCTTGAACGTAATTCCGAGGTAAGATTCTGAGGAAAGTTAATTACTTTATTTCAGATCTAGCTTTATCCAGCGGCTTCGCCTGCGTAAACGTTGGAAATGATCGTAAAGGAACCTAGTTCAGGGATATAAGTATCCTTTGTCATTATCTAAGGACACGACACGATTGGTCACGGCCTCTGTGACTTTCTAAGGACACGTTAGGCCACGGCTCCTGTCATTCTCATTATCTAAGGACACGTTACGCCACGGCTTCTGTCATTATCTATGGACACATTAGCCCACGGCCTTTGTCATTATCTATGGACAGGTTAGGCTACGGCCTCTGTCATTATCTTAGCCTTTGGGGAACATTATAAGTGACCAGCGATTCGGAGGAATTTTTCGACACCATATTTTAGCTTATTTTTAGTTTTAGTTACTTAAGAGTTTTTTATTTAGTCGTTTATGTAGTAAGAGTTAGTTGTAAATTTATTTGAATAAACACTATCTCTATACCAAATTCGTCATCATTGCTTCAGCGGTTTCGGTATGAAAACGTATCAGACAGACAGACTGAGTTACTATCGATGTTATAATATAATAATTTGTAGGTGTAAATGTGTAGGTGTGATTCTCGGAATTTCATCTACACGAGCTAACAATGCGATATAAGACAAAAGCAGCTAACATTTTGCGAGAAAATGTTCTGACAAAACGGATTATGTTCTGAAGAATATTTTCTCAAGTTGTTCGACTCGAGGAAAATTCTTTCACATCAGAGCATTTATTTCAATTAAAACATTCACAGGCACTTTTGAATCGTCAAGGTCGGTCAGTCAAATAGATAAAGCTGTTACACGCTCCAAAGAGTAGATCTGTATAGAGAAGAACGTGCAAGAAACTCCACAGACACTCTTTTACATCAATAAGTAAGTACATGGGTTGTGAGTGTTGATACCTATTGAGTATTTATGAAACCATTAAGCAGTTGATATTTTTTTAAACATCACAAAATAAAGCAGGGGCTCGAGTCTGCTATTGCAATCGTGTCTCAATGACCGGTCAGTGATCGAATATTTGACAACTTTGACAGTTTTTGTATGGGAAATATGTCATAAGTTTGACGTTATACGTCAAAAATCGATCATTGACCGGTCATTGAGAAACGATTGCAATAGCAGACTCGACCCCCAGGTGGGTTGCATTCACACAAAGCTAATATCAATAATAAAGTCAAACATGAAAAACAATATTTATTATCAGTCTTGACTAGGAGTATCCTATTACCTAAAAAACGGGAAAAGACGGGGAGCCGCCTCTAACATTTATTTTTATTGACAGCCTGTTCTGTCCCTTTGCAGAGCAAAGACATCCCTTTCTTCGATCCATCCTCCCGGCTTTGGGCAAGTGTCGGTGTCACTGACACTGACATGGTCACCTTCAGAGATTCAAATTTTGATAACACAATTTGTCGACCATCTAGAAACGCTTGTAACTCTTGACCCAGTGGCCGACTAATTCTGATATTTGGCGACAGATTCCGACTATTTAGCAACTAAATTTAGGAAAAAACAGATGATCGCTTTTACAGGGTTATTTGAAAAACACCAACAACCTTTCAGTGGGTGAAAGTACTTATGATTATAAACAACTTTTGTTATGAGACCAACCCTGAAAAATCGAGAAAAGAAAACGGGAAATTATAAAACGATCGAATAAAAAAATAACTTAGCGACTGATGATGAGATACTGTTTTAATAACTTGAGCGGTATGAATTTGAATAAGCGAAAAATTAGCTAAACTAACGACGAATATTGATTAATAATAAAATCAAGAACGAGCTTGCAAAAAGTGGGTTGTAATTAATCCATTTCAGATATTAAAATTCTAATCGTGCGGCTAAATTACTAAGTGAGCGACTAGAAATACAGAGAGGGCAACTTCAATATTGAGATAGAGATGATTTTTCCAATTGAGGTTTTAACATTTTGGTGTTTTATTTGGTGCGCAAGAGCGAGTGATGCCAGCTCGGGATTTGGGGCACCCCGACTCGGACAGGTTAGGTTAGAAGGAGATGGCGGGGTCAAGTGAGCGAGCGAAGCGAGCGAACAGACCCCGCCATCCCCTTCGTGGTTATTTTTTTTTAAACCACCCAGAAATATCATTTGCCAAATATTTAAAAAAATGCAGGACGTAACGTTGACACAAACAAATATATATTAGGTCGCTTAAATATATTATAAAGCTTCTCATCTAGTAATGTTTGTAAGTTGCTGTTCTGTTGATTTCTCGTCACTCGCAGTCAGTCGCTCACTTAGTAATACTATAACGTAAATTAATTATTTTTGTCACTTAAAACTTTAATTTACAGTCACTCGTTTAAATACTACCCAAAGAAAACAATGGGTTGCACTCCGGGAGTGCAGGCAAAAGTGAAAACTTGAACATGCACAATTTCCATATTTTAAACAATCTCCCTCCGTCTTACGAATTTTCGATCAGGTCACGTGTCCTGACGCGAGTTAACATTGTTTACCCATGCCAAAAAGTGCATAACGCCGCTAAAGAAGTTTTCACTTCAAAATACTACTATTTCATACATTTTCATTGGAAAGGTTGTTGGTGTTTTAAAAATAACCCTGTATAGCTTTTGAGATTCAAATCGGGCCAATCTGACTTTCGCCAGATCGGCTACCTATAAGCCCTTATAACTTGTGTACTAGTGACCAACTAATTCTGTTATTTGGCGACTAACTTCGACTATTATCGGACTAATTTTTGTGTTATCAAAATTAAAATCCCATGGCGTGGCCATGGCAAGGACACCGAGTCAGGGACAACGAGTGTCTACCAATTCAGCCGATAGGCGTCAAGCTCGCCCCGCCATCTTCGCCTGGGGCCACAATGTAGTTGAACCGTTAGCAAATTATGCATGACGAATAGTTTTCATGATGTTACAGTTTAATTAAATTACAAACGGAATGCTGATTTATTCTAACCCTTCTATTAATCCCTGAGTCACCACTTTCAAAATTTATAGCCTGAGCCATCGTTAAAGGAAAATTTTAACCCATTTCGTTGCTTAATATGGTTTTAGTGTCGACCTAGCGATGTCGCTTAGTAACTCTCCTGATGCGGAAGGCACGCGAATAGTCTCTCAACATTTAGAACATTCGTTAGTAATTAACGGTTTTCATTAATTAAAACTTATATAACAGGAAGTCTACTACTAAATATTCTCCGTTACGTGGGTAGAGACTTCTATATCAAAGTGGTAAAGTGGAGTCTATTTCGTAATTAATTTCCTTTGAATTAACTTAATAATGCGGACTTCTTTCTTTAGAAGTGTTTCGTGGAATTATGGAGATTACGAAATCATACAAAGTTTAAATTAACCTACGCAGAAATACTTTATCACATCTTTACATACCTACAGTGTTAAAAAATCAACTGCAAGAATTTTACCTAAGTTAAAATTTTTGGTGATTATTTTTTATTTGTTATTCTGAACAACCCCCTTAATTCCTTGCAGTTGATTTTTACCGCTTTATATAATGAACTAGCTTCTGCCAGGAGCTTCGTCCGCGTGAACGCTGGAAATTCTCCCAAGAGAACTTAACATAGGTATTCTACATAAATAATTTCTACATCAACTACATTCTTAACAAATGCCTATAACAAAGACAGCCAATCCATATACGTTGGCGGCGATACAAAGCAAGCTGTTTTCACTCTGCCTAATGTACTGTAAAGCGATACACAGACTACCTATTGTAAGTACGCCAACACACGAACTATAATATACTCTGTGGCAATTAATAATCTTCTAGCAACGATTGTCTATTCCCGCACCCTCTATTATATTATGGGTAAAATGTAGAGGCTTTTGTGTCTATGAAAACACACTTAAGTGAGGGCCTTAAAAATAGGGTACTTTTTTATTGTTTTTTTTTTTGAAACCACGATGCAGCATATAAAGTTGTTTAAAAGTAAAAAAAAACCGGAGTTGTGATTGTTTAAAAATCTAAGATATATAAGATATCTATAGATAGAGACAGCACTAATTGCTATGATGTCATTCACAATGCACGCCCCGTAGTGAATTTTAGCCGTCCATAAAAAATACTTTTTGCTTGACAGGATGGAAAAATAAATAAGCGTGTAACTTCTCTATTTTTCCAACGATATTGTTAATTTTTTCACAAATCTTACAATTTAGTAACATCTTTCAAAGAGGTACTCGTTCGTGAAGAGTTTTGATTGTAATTAAAACTCAAATACCCTATTATTGTAGTAGGTATCACAACCTTACCCATTGGAATGGAATGGTACTCTCGAAACGGTAAAAAGAGACATGCTAAGTAATTGCCAAACGAGTGTAATTGCTCGGAAACGCTTTCATATGTTATTCTTGTCTTATAAACACTAGCTTTTGCCAGTATGAAAGCTACATGAAAGTCGAAAATTATCCAAGTATTCTATTTCCTATTCCATGGGCTACCCGTCTGCCAAGTTTCATCTAAATCCGTTCAGATGTGAAGAAGTAACAAACAAACAGAGAGACAGACAGATGGATTAGACAGACAAAGAATATAATCCCTTGGGATTATTTTCGAATTTTGAGCGGGCGAAGCCGCTGGCAGGAGCTAGTATTTTATAATATTAAGCATGGATAATAATGATGGATATAGATTTGAGTAAAATGAAAATCACATACAAATAATAGGTATATAAGTAGCAATACCCATTTCTAGATGAGCGAGCGGTTTCATGGCTATTTGAGCTTTTGCTGGAAATAGATTCCCATCTGGGGTTTGTGTTTAAGTCTCATTGATTCTTTTCATTTCCATCTTTTTGGAAACATTGTCCCTTTTCCTTTCATACAGTTCGGCAGTCTTCATATTATAGCACTGCAGACGAGAATAACTCACGTAGACAAAATTATTGTCTATCAGAGATAACGGCCCATATTCCAAAACGTAAACTCCAACTCAACTCGAACCCCAACCACAGGTGCTCCAACTCCACTTGTCTAATTGACGTTTTCGTACTCGAGAGATGAACAAACAAATGCAAAAACTTCAATTTATGACAAACTTCGATCGAATAGAGTTGGAGTTTATACATTTTGGAATATGGACCAACGATTGCCAAGTTATGAAATAGACGAGTGAGTCTAAATATTTTAGTTTAAATACTGATTGGCCGATTGTTACTTCAAACTTTCTATGAAATAATCTCAAAATGTATTTGTCTAATTTGAATATTTTTATTTTAATCTTTAAAAAACGTTATTAAAATTTAATAGAGTACCGATATATGGTTCAATTTGCGTGCGGTTTGTTTATAAGTAATGCTGTTTATTCTAACTTAACAAACATCAGAAAATAAATTAATTACACGCAACAAATAAAAACATATACGGATGCGTTCTACTTAAAAGTTCAACGATAAAGTGGGAGCGAGTTGAGAAGTTTCCACAGGCAACGGTACCTGATGGGAGGCTTATACTGAGCAGTCACGCGATGGAGTCTTCCAAGTACATACCAATAAAACTTTAGATGCTCTTCTGTAAAATGGCAACATAAAATGAATGTTATTACCGCGATGTATGGCAACTTATTATTATATTACATTTTTATAATTGCGTTTTATTTTTAATGTTCTTCAGTATTTGTCATGATTTTATTTGTAACGTTTTTTTTTCTTCTTTCTTTTCTTATCCTAAGTATAACCCGCACGAGACACAGCTATCTGGCTACCGATTACCGAGTACCGATTGTGTTTGCTCTATGGCCTTAGTGCGAGTTTTTTAACGTTCTCGATCGCGTAGCGTTAACGTCAGTTTGTATTGAAACTGAGTAAGCGCCGTCTGGTGACACTCACGGACAACCTGTTTCTTTTTCTATACAATTTGGCATTTAATAAACGAACGTTTACGTTAACGCGATCGAGTACGTTAAGAAACTCACACTAAGCCCACTGTATTGTACTGGCTCCGAAGCGGGAGGGAGTTTTAGACTCTTCCTGACTAAAACCACCCCTTCTTCCACCCACTCCTTATTTATTTAAACTTTATGCACAATAGTGGTACTTGGGCAGACTTAATGCAACAAGGCATTCTTTCCCATTCAACCTCTGGGTTAAAAAGAATACACTTGATAGTTGATAGGGTCAAATGTCCTTTGCGTTGTAAGACCGCGGTAACTCATTCGAGTAATTCCGCAGGTCTACACGATAAATTAAGAGTGCGGGAAAATGCGGCATGAAAAGGGGAAAAACTCGAGTCAAAGGTGGCGTCCCAACACGGATGATAATTGCAGAGATTAAAGCTTTGCGGCGACACAGTTAGAAAAGAGTTGTGTTGGAAACCTGTGGAAATGAAAAGGTGTGTGTGTATGCCATTGCAATTCACGACCTGGGGGCAATGTGTTGAAAACATGTGGAAGTAAATTAAAAGGTATGTGTGTTTAAAACTTATCTATAAGAAAATATTACGACAGTAGTTGATAAAAGTTCTTTTGAAATAAGCATCACTTTTGTGCTACGTACATATTTCTTTTCCCTAAGTGTTTTGTGTGTGTATAAATATTTGTGACCTGAATGTATATTTATACAAAATCCATACATGACGGCACAACTGCGATATCTTCGTGAGAGTCCCACACGTACGGTGTGGTCAACCGCTGGATATCTCTGGAAAACCGCTTGATCCAGTCGGCAGGCACCGTGGTCGAGTCCTGTCGCAATTTCCAATAAATAAACATTATTGGAATTATACATAAGAAGACATGTTTGAGACGTTTGTGGTTAAAACACTGGGGCCATGGGGTCCGACTGCCAGGGTTGCCGATTTTTTCGAAAGAGTCACCGCGGCACTGGAACGCAAAAGGCATGAGGAGGAACACGGGTAGGTTTTAGTCAGTAAGAGTCTGACACTCCTTTCCGCTCCACCCAGAGCGGAAGAAGTTATTTGATGATTTTCCAACCATAAAAAAAATGGGGTCCTACTGCTCATCGGGTTTAGTTAGTCGACTCTTCACGTGTCGAGGATCGACCCGTGCGGCAGGTTTTATTTAGCCACGAGCTCGTCGAACGAGAATACCATAAAGCCTTAATCATTCACGAGTATGAAGCTCAACAAAGTAACCATTAAACTATAAATTTAGCGAGCAAAGAAGCAATAAAATGAGACACGTGCCAAAGTGTTACAGTTTCGACGTTAAGGTCAAGGACAGACATCCAATATCATACAATCACACAGGAACTCTGCCAATTTACTGTGACAACAGAGGCACAGGCAAACAACATTCTGCTAGGTCACCTGCGTACACCATTAGGTAACAAGTCATCTATTTCCTTTGCCAAATTCTCAGGTAGAAAAAAGAGAGAGTATTCTTATGACTATTCGATGGAAGTGGAAACCTATGATTTTCAAAATCTCATCATCATCGTACCAGCCGAAAGACGTCCACTGCTGGACATAGGCCTCCCCCAAATGGGGGGCGGGTTTGACATAATCGCCACGCTTGGCAGGCGGGTTGGCGATCGCAGTGTAGCTGTTGCAATGTAGCTACCGAGAATGCTGCTGCCCATTAAAAATCAAATCAAAATCTTATCATTGGTAAAAGGGAATCTAATTAGTCCGTCAGATATATATCCAAGAAATATTGGACACGTGTTTTTTATTTTTTTTCACGTTAACAAAAAATGAAAACGATACAGTGCGTTGAAAGCTCGTGTGACGTTTCAGACCCATACACTTTTTATCGGAAAGTGACCTCACATGACCCCACTCTATATAATTATCTTTGATGCGTTTTATCTTCGTCATTTTTATTGATTTGATAAAACAAAAAATACGTACACATCCAATATTTTTCGATAATCTAATCTAACTGACGGACTAAATAGAATCATATTTTGAACTTGAACTCCTTCTCGGGGTATAAGCTTGTCTGATGACAGCTGATGACGAATGGAGCCGAGTATTCGCGATTCAGCGCTGAGTATACGCGATTCAGCGCATAAAAAGTTTTCACTTCAAAATCCTTTCATATCCAAGATAAGGTTCTTATCGGAATTATTCAGTGTGGCCGTAAAAACTAATGTATCTGCTTCAGCGAGTTCTTATGGGTAGACATGGCATTTTCAGTTTACGCACATTTCCATAACAATGGCTGAACATTAAATTTGAACTTTGTTTAACACCATTCCCTCGCACGAACACGCATTTCGAAGTTAGCTATAGACTATGAACACTGTTATGTAGTGAATCGTGCTTATAAGTACCCAATACACGTTTTATTAAGTATGAAACGGATACTGTAAAGGCACCCATGGACAGGCTGCGATGTGACAATGCGTTTTCATTGAATTGATCTAAACGTCTCCTACAGTTAGGCTGCGTCTCCACCTGCAAGATACTCGAATACATTGAGGGGCACCATCGAGCGCTTGATCATATATCCTCGGTAGCCCACAATAAACTGATAATAGCATTGTGTATGCAGGTGAAAACGTGGCCTTGCAACAATATCTATGAAAATGCATCGTCGCTAAGCGCTTGTCTGTGTATGCCTTTACAAAAATATAATTTCAATTCCTTGACTGTTGTAACTTTCAAGTATGCGGAGAAAAGAACGTTTCATTCCGCGCGCTCGTTCACTCGACTCCACTTTCATCGCAGTATGAACCAATTGATTTTTACATCACTTTGTTAGAATTTTACGCTTCTACCTTTACGGTTGTAATATAGACATAGAGAATGAATTGAGCGTTCCTTATCCCCTAGTATGACGTGAATTTACAGAGTAAACGATCAAAAAGTGCACCTGTGTTTGTGCACACACTTGTGGGCTAGAATAATCTCCTGCGTAATTGGCTAATCTACGTTGGGATTGGCCACCATGATCGGAATTGGGTCAGGATTATTTTTATTTATGAAAGTAAATACAGGCAGATTTAGTCATCATGAGGCCTATATGTAGTTAACTTTTTCTTCTATTCCGATTGGCTCAAGTCAAAGGCTTGTAGTGTCACCTATCACTACAATCTACAGAATAGAGACAGGTATTGGCTACACTCAGTCCATTCTTTACGTCGTTGGGTATGTAACAGCCTGAGAAATCTCCGTAAATCTTCGCTAATCTCCGCTGTAAATCATGGACATCAAACCGTTGCAGCGTCAAAGCTGCTTGATGTGCCTCTAGCACGCGATATTCGACTTTTCGCCTGTATCGATCGTCTTTAATGAGTTCTCTAACGGTCAAGTGTTAAATAATTTTGATTTTTTTACAGTTTACAATGTTGATGTAAGTTTCGTGATTCATTGGTTGTTGATGTTATGAATTTTAGATTGTATTTTGACCTTGAAATGGCGTGTTTTATTGACTACGTTTGTGGTTCAGTAAGCTAAATACTGTTTATACTCTCAGTTACGTTTTAGTTTAGAACGCCAGTCTGCCTTTCTACAACTTAATAGCCTTCTTCATTAGAAGACCTCTCTCTTGGTTGTACTGTCTCTTGGGTATGGTTCAGTAATTTTCTTCATAGTACCTAAATCATAATGGGGGAGCCCTTTGTCAAGCAGTGGATGTCTTTTGGCAGAAATGATGATGATCAAATCAATATTTTTGGTGGTAACTACGTCACATTTCGAAATGTCTACATTCGTTTTGGACTTCTTGACAATAATTATCGCTATATATACCTATAGACTTTCACTTCTTGTCTGGCACTTCATCAGTCTTTCATTTATCATTCGGTTGCTGCCAATAACACAAGTATCTCTTCTGTGACCTTTAATACTACAGATTTATACGTATTGTACTCACCCAGTATTGTATTATTTTTTCTCAATAAGCTGACACACATTCCAGAGCATATAGAACATGACAGAATTGTAACTCCGATGGAATGGTATGAAATATATGTATCAGATATTTTCATTTCCGATTGTAATAAAGTACCGAATAGCGTAGCTTGACATTGTATATGTAGCCATGTAGGTCCACATACATATGTAATGAAATGTGCTTATACATAAGAATATGGTGAAACTTGCTCTAAACTTGCCAACGAAGAAACGTGTTTGTGGAAGACCATTAAGTAAGCATGAAAAAAAAACATGTCGAAGTGAACACTTGGGCGAGGTACACGACGGGTGAGTTGTCAAACCATACAAATAAGATGGAATGATAGCTCACTTGTCGTTCACTCCGTGAGATGTTGACAGAATCGACTGGCTGATAGAAGGAAATTAGCCGATAAAAATAATAAAAATAAAAAAAATTATTGCAGAAACTTGTACAACTTTTACAGTAACTCTTACAGAGGGACCTCCTTTTAAGTAAGCCGTGCTGCTGGGAAAGAAGAACAAGGAAGCCCGACTCCAAGTAAATTTACCATACGGTCCACGAGGTACAAGATGCATGTCTTCTTTGGCAATACTTTAAGCGTTGACATAATGTTGAAGGCGGTAAAACAACACAACCAGGAGTGCCTAAACCTATAAATTCCCCCTAAGCAATATATCTTGACGTTAGGTGTTTATAAAACAATTAGCTTTCAAAAGCTTCGTCGAAGCACGATTGTTTAACTTCGACTTTGGAAGCATCAAACTTCTAGTTATGGGTAATACAAAACTCAAACAATTTGTTTTCGATTCAATTATAATTAAGTACGTGAGCATTCAAAGTTGAACTTTGAAGTGTTGGTGATAAAGATTAAAACGTGAAGTCGCTTTAAAGTTAGGCGAGAATTTACAATCAAAGCTGCTGTTTTGAAAATTAGGGAGGGGAAATTAGGTTTGATAATTTTTCTTGAATCGTGTTGAACAAAGTTCTCTTAATAAAAATGAAAACATTTTCCACAACTACGCAAAAGCTTTTACTTGAATAAAAGCAAAAAAAAAAGTTAACACAAAAGTTTTGGTTTACAAAGTTGTTAGCGTTAGTTTAGTTTTCAGCGTTATTTTCCTGGACTAAATGGTGCTCGCAGTTTCACTAACATCCTGGGAGACGTAACATACACCCGGATAAATATTTTACTATCATAATAATACAGTTGTGTTGACGCTCTGTGCTAAACTCCCCCGAATTTTGTTTGACAGTTGAAGCGTCAAAAAGTTTCAAACAAACAACACATTGACTCTTACCCTACTTACCTGTCCTATACAATTTAGTATAGACTTGTATGTAAACACACGCTTACCTTGTTTATAAGAGGTTTTACCAGATTATCAAAGCCCAATCCCAAGACCTTTTGTCGGCGAAATAAAAAGAGATTAGCCTCAAGACAATGTCCTTAACAGAGGACGTTTAGGCCCTTAAGGTTGTGCCCCCGTGTGACCAAGCGAGCTTTAGTCAGCAAATTCCTTAAAAGCTTACGAGCCGTTGTCCCGAGACGAGTCGTTACCCGTAAAACCCCTCGTAATTGTCAAAGTACGAGTTACTTGGGACGTTATAAAGCAAAATTATGTGTTACCAGCTTCTATGCGGAGTTTGTTCGAAAGAGTCCAAGCGGCCCTAACGCAAAGGGCATTCTTAAGGAACTCGGAACAATTTAAATAAATTCGTTGAGCTGTTGAGTTGTGAAGAGGCACACAAAGAAACTCACATTCGAAATGTAGTATAGTAATTAAATCAGGGGAAAAATAGAGAATTTACACGTTTTTATTGTTCGCTCCTTGTCGCGCAAAATGTCGCTTGTACAGTTGTACGTGGTTGAACCTATAATCACGCAAATTCACTATGGTGTATTAGTTGCAGTTAGTTCTTTCTTTGTTGGTCATAGATTTTTAAACGCTCACACATCTGTATTTTTTTTGAGATTTTTAAGTTATTTTAATCTTTCCTCTTTATGCTATGAAAAATCCGGTCAAAAGCTGAGTGGTTAACTTGTATATTTTGTTGTTGTAAAAACAAAATTATGTTTTGATTAATTATTTGTGACCCACGTTTTTGGTGTCGAGTGAAAACTTTCGGAGTGGTTCCTAATTTATTAGGCCGATTGTACTTCACCAAGGACGTATCATAAACGTGTTTTTGTTTGCTATAGAGGAACATGATTTATTTGACACCAAACAACCTTAGCAGTATTTTATTTGTGATTAATAGGCGTTTTTAAAAAGCCGACGAGAACATACCTGAAGAACAACTCTGGACTGAAGAACAAACTTGGAAAAACTGCGTTCAATTCGTTCGGTCTTTAGACATGGAGCTGATCTGTCAAACTGAAGAATTAAAAATTACAGTAGATTTTTTTTTCTACTTTCATTTTGAATTCGACTGACAGGTTCGCGTTTGTCCACAATATAACCTAATAGAAAGCGATCATGTGATAGACGATATAGCACACTTGCTTAGAAGTAACCTACCTGTACATTCTTGAATTAAATTTACCCCTAGGAGGTAGCTATGAGGAATTAGACTCCGGCAGAGAATTGCACTCCATAGCTGTACGCACAATATGACCGTTTTCCAAAACGTTTTGTGCGTATAGGTAGGATGTATGGATGGACTACTGTACTACTGTATATATGTACCGGCGTCGCATCGCCGCGTACTCTCATAGACCGTGATATTCATTGATATATTGGAAACATACATAAGTTTTCATTGTTCAGAACATAATAATGATTATTTGCTAACTATATTTAGATAAGAACCACGCTTGCGGGTTGTGGTTTTCGATGTTATATCAACAAAAGTACTAAATTAACAACTGTGTTTGAATTCGTACTTAATTAATTGTAGACCAACATTAATTATTACTGACAGATAATTTAACGTTTATGTGGTAGCCATTAAATTTAAAATATAGGTCTCTCACTTATATAAATTGATTACCTGAAGGCTTATCAATTAGGTGAGCTGGAACGTTCGAGAATATTTTATTAAAGGATTCAAGATAGTCAATCGAGTTCAAATCTTGCCAAGGACGGCTGCGACTTTCGATCGATACCACTGAGATGTATTTGATTGAAATTTCTATTATAATAGCGTATTATTAACAAATAATACGCTTGTCCACCCACTTATTATGGCAGCGCGGGCTTGCTATTGTTGCATTCGCACTGAATATGGCAGCACGCGTTTGCTATTCGGTGCAGCCGCACTGACTAAGGCAGCGCACGCATGCTGTTCGGTGCATTTGCACTGAATATGGCAGCACGCGTTTGCTATTCGGTGCAGCCGCACTGAATATGGCAGCACGCGCATGCTATTCGGTGCAGCCGCACTGACTAAGGCAGCGCACGCATGCTATTCGGTGCATTCGCACTGAATATGACAGCACGCGTTTGCTATTCGGTGCAGCCGCACTGAATATAGCAGCACGCGCATGCTATTCGGTGCAGCTGCACTGAATATGATAGCACGCGTTTGCTATTCGGTGCAGCCGCACTGAATATGGCAGCACGCGTTTGCTATTCGGTGCATTCGCACTGAATATGGCAGCGCACGCATACTATTCGGTGCATTCGCACTGAATATGACAGCGCGTGCTCGCTATTCGGTGCAGCAGACGCACTGAGCAATAGTACACACACTACAATACATAAGCTCACGCACTGAATATGGCAGCACGGACACGCTATTGGATGCACACGCACTGAATATTGCAGCTCGGGCTTGCTTATTCGGTGCATTCGCACTGAATATGATAGCACGCGTTTGCTATTCGGTGCAGCCGCACTGAATATGGCAGCACGCGTTTGTTATTCGGTGCAGCCACACTGAATATGGCAGCACGCGCATGCTATTCGGTGCAACTGCACTAACTAAGGCAGCGCACGCATGCTATTCGGTGCATTCGCACTGAATATGGCAGCGCACGCATACTATTCGGTGCATTCGCACTGAATATGGCAGCACGTGCATGCTATTCAGTGCAGCCGCACTAAATATGACAGCGCGTGCTCGCTATTCGGTGCAGCAGACGCACTAAGCAATAGTACACACACTACAATACATAAGCTCACGCACTGAATATGGCAGCCCGGACTCGCTATTGGATGCACACGCACTGAATATTGCAGCTCGGGCTTGCTATACGGTGCAGACGCACTGTATTTGGCAGCGTGGGCTCGCTATTCGGAGCATTTCGGCCGTTATTTCAACAGTTACTTTCAGTTAATTTACCTCCTTTTTATTTAGCAAATTTTTCATCAAACCTTTTCTTAAAATTTCTTTGACCCAGTAGTGGAAGGAAGTGGTTCACCATTGTGTACGTTACATGGATACAAGCTTTATCATTATCACCCACATCGCGGTATATAGCCCCGTTGTTTGCGCGTCCCTGCTCTATCTCCCTTTCAAGAAATTTGATCTTTTATAAGACAGCGAGGGTTACTGGCAGTGGCATGATATCCTGACGTCATTCTCCACATAATTGGGCGTACTCAAAAACTGCATTCATGCATTATGCTAAGCTTTCTCCGCGTCCTATTGCAATCGAGGCCCAGTACCGACACTTTATTATTAAGTAGGTATGAGACTTTCCAATGGCCATTGTGTATGAATGAGTCAATGTGGTTACAGCGTTATATTTGGCGGGTATTCATTTCTTTTAGTGCTATTTATTTGGAATTTCTTTGTGAAGTTTTTTTTTTAAACAGGGCGAAGTCGTGAATTAATTTGGTGTTTTTTTTTAATTCAAATTGGTTTCTGCAGTTCAAAATGCTTCTTAGAATAGAATAGAGTTTAAGTGCAAGATAAACATTACCTATCTTAAAATCATCATTACCTCTCTAGTTTTCCCAACTAAGTATATTTTTTTATGGATGGTATAAATCATCAAAATTGACTTCTTTCGCTCTGGGTGGAGCGGAAGGGAGTGTCAGACTCTTATCGACTAAAACCGATCCGTGTTCCTCGGATCCTTATGGCCTTTGCGTTCCAGGGCCGCGGTGACTCTTTCGAACAAAATCCGCAACCCTGGCAGGTCCCAACTATGGTACAAGTAAGTATTTTACATAGATCGAAAACCTATCTGACCTTCACAACCCAGTAACTGGGTAACACGATACCACTACTACTTTACCTACGTTAAAAATAAATATACACCTTTAAAATAGGTAGATATGCACGTTTTATAAAACAAATAACTTTCAATCAGAAAAAAATATTTCTATAAGAGAAAGCTACCAGGAATATTATTACAGAAATATTTAATTAATGTTTCGAACTTTCCGTCCTTTTGAATGAACGGTTAAATTATATTGAACGATATGAATCATATTTTCCAATACCACTTCCAGTCCTTTGAGAGTAAACTATTCATTATTTTTCCACTCAAAGGTTATTTCAGTCTATTTACCGGAGAGTAGGTAATAAAACGGGTATTTTGAGATGACTTTACGATACAGTTATTACAACCCTTTTTTCATAAACATCTTAGAAAAGGTCTCTTATTAATATTTTAACTTAAACTTTGTTTTACAGCCTATAAAAATGACAGCTAGAATTTAAAGAGCATTTATTAAATGTCAAGTTTTTCATGACTTTTTAATCATAAAAGTTGCCAGGATAATAATAAAAAGAGATGAAAAAGATGTTCCCACAACAAAAAAAGGCCTTTAAAAAAGATTCTATATTTGAAAAGGTTGGAGTGTCAAGAGTATGTCAACTGCAAAGGCTCACACATGCAGGCAAGCATCTTGTGAGTCCCTCTGTCACTCTGTCGACACAGGCAAGCTTTTGTGTCACAAGAGGTGCTTCCAGTAAAGGAAAGCATGGTACGATGAAATTGTACGAACAGAGTCTTGGAAGAATCTTATTTATTTAAAACTGCGGAGTTGAAATTGGAACATAGGTAGCAAAGTACTTCTAAATCTTGAAAAGGCTTTCAACATAAATGGCGGAAAGTAATTTCTTGATAGTTGCACGTAGGTATCTCGAATTCTTCCTTTAGAAATTTGAAGAGATTGTATCGGATAACGAAAAACGCACATAGATAGGATATAATTCTTAGAATGGATTAAACTCGAAAAGGTAAAATTCCAACAGAACTGCAAACAAAAATTAATTAGAATCATGATTTCTTCAGCAGCTTGTCAAGACACACGTCCTTTCCACACGAATCATTTCATCAATCACTTACTAAAACAATGATAATATAGAATCTGGCAGTGATTCAAAATGGCGGCCGTCTCACGCGACCAAACTGGGACTACAATGGACTCATCATTGTTATGCTGATCAGCTGTTTTAAAGACGGGTTAATAAGTAACCACGTATGGAGATGGTAGGTGCAGTCGCCTTTGTTTCGAATTAGTTTCGCTTTGTCAGTGTCTTAACCGATAAATGTTTTGGGTATTTTTGAAGGCTGATGTTCTCAATCAACGGTTTCAATGTCTTTTGCCAGGTATTGTTATCGACTCTCACTTTTCTGTTACATTGCCCTTTGGTATTCTTACTTCTCTTATTTGTTTTTTGTAGTTTTTTACCGCTCTTCTCTTATGTGATTTGATGACTTTTGTTCGACTCACCAACTCCCTTATCATGATACTTATTCGAGTGAAGTATTTTTTTACCACCATTTCAAAACATCAAAATATTCTTAGCAATATAATATATCTCAGCTGTTGTATTTATCCATCGTTACTCTGAGTAGATGATATTCAATTAATTTTATTTAAATTTGATCATAAATTGATACTGGAATACTTGATAGTATTCAATATACGTGTATTGAATTACCGGGAGCTATTATGATTTCATCCCGAATTTGAAGCCGGATTCCGGTAGAATGTAATCAATTAATATGATCGCAGTACGTAGTTGAAGTAAACATAATATTTGGACTCAGTTAATTATGTTTACATACCTTGGTAACAAACAATGCTGTTCTCTAAATATTTGCTTGTTTTTTTTTCATTAACAACACAGCTCGTTTCGCGTTTGTGAAAAAAGCGTGAAATAGGAAAATGAATGTTTGAAAATTAATTTATTAACAGATGAAAGGAGTTGCAGTTAATTAGTTGAAGAGGAAATGTCTGTTTATTATTTTTAATTGGTAGAAGTAAGTATAATAAAAAAAAACCTGAGCTAAAGAAAGAGACATTCATTGAAAATTAAAGTTACTTGCTTACGTATTTTTTTTATTTTTGTCATTAATCATCATGTTTATTTACATATTTAAAACGTCATGCACAATAGCACAACTTGACAATGGCGGACTTAATGCCTTAGGCATATAAAAAGGCACCAATTTTTTCCTTTTCCTAAACATTCACAGGAACCAGAACTCCAATCCATCCGCTACATTCCATATCAAAGAAAAATCCTGAGACAACCCTAAATACATACGACACAATATATCTTACAAAAAAAGGTTCACGTAACGTTACATCAGGGATGGTAAATCAACCCAAATACGTTATTTCTACCTTCCACAATGGACATACCTCAGGCCCCTGACGGAGCACTTTTCGCCCCATTCAGAACATATACCCATTTGTGAACAGCCCTTGTACGAGATTATACGGTTTGTACGATATTCTGAGCTCCGATTTCTCTTTTCACCGAACATATATTTATATCGGAAATAACGTATCTTTTTCGAATTAATAGACTGAAATATTTCAGTTTTGTATTTGATTGAGTTTCGGGAACATTTTATGCTTTTGATGAGAATTGTTAGTAAATGAACTACCTTTCATTGGACACCCTATATATTATGCAATGACGTCATCGCAGCTCTAAAAACAGCGCAAGCACTAGCTACCTATCGGTAAATCAGTATCAAGAAAGCTTCTTTTAATGTTGCCATTTTAGAGTACGGACAACGCATCAACAAGAAGAACAAATATATACCTTGCCTTTGAGTCATTCGTATTCAACATACATTAAAATAGTGTATTTAGATAATCCAGTTACTGTTGGGATAGACAAAGAACAACCCTAACAAGGACACCGTAGAATAGCAAAAGAAGAAAAACAATCTTACAATTTTCCAAGTCAAGAACTCGTGAGCTAAAAAGGGAGGCATGTGCGCTCGCGGCATCATTGTTTCACCCTTTTAACTTTTCACACAGATGAAAGAAAAACACGGATTCAGACGAAAAACAAAGTCAACAATGCCTTTGTTAGATACCCCAGCATAACTGGATCCATGGCGAAATATGAAACTATATTTGAATATAGAATTTGACAAACAGTTTACGTTTACCTTTGCGAGCAGCGCTATTAGAACATTCCAAGTTATGTTGGTGATGTGTCATGTTTGTCCATCACTGATATGTATCTCAATTTTAAAAATGTTTTGTTTGATGGCGAATTTTGTTGGCAAAAACTGGTAATAACAATGGAAGAGGATGTAAACAAGGATGTAAAGATAGATGAAATCCAAGTAATTGTACTATAGAAGCAAATTTAATGATTAATGATAAATCGTTAAGCTATTATAAAGTTAAGGAGAAAGTTTATGTGGTGTGGTGCCATAAAAGAGAAACTGTCAGGAAAGAAAACTGTCGGTATGATAATTGATGAGCTATTAATCGTTTTCTTTCCTATATTATTCTCTCTAGTGGCGGAATTTTTCAATTTAAATAGTTGGAACAAAGGCACTTTGGCTGATGACCTGGTGAGGTTCGCAGGTAACTAATGGATGCGAGACGCACAGGACCGGATGTTGTGGCGAAATTAGGGGGAAGCCTATGTCCAACAGTGGACGTCTTTCGGCTGATGTAATGATAATGATGATGAGGCACTCTGGCAGCATCTTGGATGAGCATTTGACATTTGCCATGCTTCATATTGACTTAGGTTCGCATTCCAAGAAGCATTAGAGTGTCTCATGACTGACTTCATCGATTGCCGCTTTGGGTAACAGTCGGTTTAAGCGGATCAATTGCTGCACCCACAAATTTAATCATTCTTTACAATTTCAGAGTTCAAGGAGATGAAATTGTAACCGATACTATCAATCTAAACTTCGTACGACACATTTCGTCGAGTTTCAATTCAATAGACGGAAGCTTCTTATAGGTACCTATTTTTACCGATAAAACATTACAGTTACTATGTCTCCTTCACTTCAATATAAAAGAGAGAAAAGAGAAGATTGGTTTCTAGTAAGTTTTCAACGGCAGACAAATAAAGACAAGTGTTGACTTAACGACAGGTTTGCCTGTGGACACCCTCTGTTCAAAGAAAACTAAACGCGATAACCATTTAATTTGCAAGCACTTATAATTTTAATGTTAATCATACTATCCAAGTGCTATTTCCATTTTGCACGCAAATTTTCTTGTGTTGCCGATGGAAGTTTTCTTAGAATACAGGTAAAGATTTTGTTAGTTGCAAGCATAGACGTATCTCATTTCTATGGGTAAAAGGCCCATACTGCCTCAATAATTTAGTTTTTCAATTTGCAAATTGCGGGACACAAATCTTTACAATTTAAAATTTAACAACTTCTGGATTACCAGCATTAGCATAACAAGTGTCCGTTTATGTGCCAACTATCAACGATAATTTCGCGTTGCCCCTAATATGAGGTAGTTACGATAAATTGTACGAAACTTTAGTGCAGGACGCACGCACATGGGGTCACAGCATTGACAACAATGCTATGTTTGAGTCGTTATATGGGTTAGTTACAACCTTAGCCTGGTTTCCTGGTTCGGATATCACCATGAAGCTTGTATGGATTCTTTGGCTTTGTGTGGCAACTTAAGTCGCTGGTTTACGTTGTACAATCATATGTTCTGGATTAATAGATTCATTAGCAGTGTTGGTTTGTTAGCCAACTGTTAACGTTAATTACTTCTATTTATTTTATTTTTTTCCACTCCTTTCTCAATTATATATTTGATATTTATTAGTATATTAATTGTTATTGTATTTTATATTATTATGTCTATTTAGTATTATTTAGACCGTTTGTACACTAACAACTCTAAATATATCTCCTTTCGTTCAGTCCATCTAAAGGTTGTCTGTAAGAGATTGCCCTGTGCGATAAGACCACCCATTGTACACTTGTTTTATGAATGTTTGTCCTGTTCTTATAATGAGGTGTACAATCAATTATTTAATTACTTTTAATTATTATTATAAATGCGAGAGTTTGGATGGATGGATGTTTGTTACTCCGTCATGCGGCATGCCAGAACGGCTTATCTGGAAGAAATTTGGCACAGAGATAGATTAGGTATAGTAATATACTGGAATTGCACACAGGCTATTTTTTATCCCAGGTGTATGTGCCCTTGGAATAATTTCCGACATTTTCGCGGGTGAAGCCGCTGGCAGAGGCTAGTCTAAATTAAATTAAGACATTGACGAACAAATCCTCTTTAGTCCCCAATCACAAAAAATCCAGAGATGTCAATTAAAAAAGAAAATAATGAATTGAACTTGACCTGTTTTCAAAATCTATAAAAGACCGTCTTCAGAAAGTAAATTGGTTTCTTTAATTAATTTCGGCAATACCACAGGCCATTCCCTGACACTTAAACTCAGATTGTCGAAGTAAAAAGATGTGATGGCCATTTTTAGTGCGAGTTCTCCGCCAAAATGGCTACTGCCAATTAGGGCTAGGCAATTAGCCGTGGTTGGCTGTGTTTACAATATTCTCTGCCGGTGTAGTGTTCGATATAAAGTAATTAGCTATTGCTATAATTTGATCGGCTGCTACCGAACTTTGCTATACATTAGTTGGAACTTCGCTGAAATATTCTCATGTTTTGAAATGAGTGGTATGCAATTTTGAAAATTTAAATATTTAATGTTCTTGTGATTGTTTTCAATGGTGTGATAGTTTTTCTTTAATACATAATTCTTTACACTATTACATTTCTATTATGTTATGTTCTTAAGTTGCCCTGGATTCAGGTCGTGAAGTACTTGTGGCTTACATTTCTACTTTTGGGAAATCCTTACCTATCGCTTTTAAAACATCACTGTTTCCTAGCGCCTCAGGTTATTTATTATGTTGATACTCAGGGGCGCCTCTGTCCAGTAGTTGACGAATATGATGCTGATAAAGCTGTCTTTAATACCACTAATGTTAATTAGTCAGAGAGAGAGTATCATCCGAACTCAATAGAGCCAACTTCCATAAAGGAAATAGGTACCTAATTACTCGATTTATCACCCTATCAAAAGCTTTTGACAAAACGCAATTACGTCGACTCTATTCGCTAGGCCTATTTTATTTGTCCCACATACTCGGTAATGTAATGACGAACATAATATATATTATTCGTGCGTACACTGCGCCAAAACAAAGAGATTCATAATTTAATTTCTCCTTATACAATTATGTCTGATATTTTCTCCTCTGGTGCCGTTACAGTTTCATTTACGTTATGATATTATTTGTTTGGTATACCAACTGTGCCTTCCTTTACTAAATCTGTTTTCGTTGTTAAAACAATTATAACATTGTTATTTTTAGAGGTCATTACATTCAAATGTTTGTCTAGATTGAGCATTCATGCATTTTGAACGAATGCGTCATTTAGCTAAAGAGTAGGTATCAGTAGTAGGTTAAAATTATATTTGTTTAAAAAAAATGTTTATAAAACTTTATACTACTTTTGGGTTCTAGACGCTGTCAATAGCATTAAGGTCCTATTTACGTTCGTAGAGTATAGCTGTATAGGTATACTGTAGCCGCGACTCTGTTTCAGGGAAATAAATTCTTCAAAGGATTCTTAACCTTAAATTAGGAGAGGTTCTAGTATTGTACCGTAATAAGATATTCTCATAACTGAAAATGTTAAATGCTCGTTAAGTTCAAATGATTTCTCTAAAGGAGCGTTGGAAGCTTTCATGGCATCTTTATCAATTGCCTTTTCCTTTAAACCATTGTAATTCTTTTCATGAATATTATTTATTTGTTATTTTAGTAACTAGTTGTTTATCAAATTTAAAACTATTTACCACTAATACATAAAACTTATAGATACTGAATGCAAACTAGTAGAAAACATAAAAGGGGAGGGGAAGAACTCATAGGGCATCGAAAAATTCGTCCACATCGCTGTCAAAGCTGGAAAAGTGCCCAGAACACTGGCCGCATTGCCACGTTGAATGGCAATGCTGATTCGTTGGCCAAAGAAAAGACAAATCTTTGGGTCAAAAAAAAGTTAATATTCTGTGGTAGTACATAATGAAGCACTTTGCAGTTTTCCTGGTCAATAATGTACGATTGAAGTCTTCTTAAGTTCTTATTCCGATGTGATCTTCTTTTCGGATCCTCGACCTCAGTCTCTTAAGACGTTAAGATGGGATTAATCGCATCCACTTAATTATCTGTCTAAAATTCATAGCTGCAGAGAATTTCTCCGGCGGAGGTCTTTCGTGATCACGAATTTCCCTAAATGATTAATGTTATGAATAATTCAAGTTAATATCTTTATCAAGACAAGGTATTTGGCGTCGTATGTAAATTCGGCATTAAACTAATATAAAGCGGGAACTTGATTGCTTTCACTGACAATTTATGGAACTTGCAAAAACTATAATAAGAAAAGTCGAAAATTAGTTTCCACTCGTATTATTTGATGTTATAAATAAGCGAGCAGCAGACAACCGTGACAACATCACGATAAAGACGCAGACTATCTGACGCGCTATAGCCACACGTCAAATTACTTTCACATTTTTTGCGATTCGTGTGAGTCGGTATCGTAACCAAGAAATGGCCACAGAACGAGAAATCCTGTGGAGTGCGGAACCATAAAATATCTTCCAATAGCTCAATGGACGCGACGCTCATTCACAAAACAAACATAAACAATCGGGTCGCGCGTGCGAAACTAATAAACAGTAAAACTGAATGAAACACACCTCCTTAAGTTAACGTATCGCTCCAGATTTGCTCGTGGGTATCCTCCGAATGGTACAAGCACTGCGTTCACTTTGTTTGGTCACTTGTAGCACTGTGTGACACTCGCGCCGATCGCTCGCGACTAGTCTCGACGAACTAAGTTTCGCTCGACGCGGTTACTGTGTACGAACGCCCGACAAAGACTGATCGCGTGCAGGCGGCGCGAAGCGGCACCGCCGCTCGCCTTCTCGAATCAAGGCCATGCAAAGCGCTGCTCCCATTTCCCCCCAGTGGAAAGTGTTCGTATCCGTGATCCGTGCCCCTTTCGGGCAGGTGTGGGAGAAAGCACCCAAAAAATTGATCGTTCTGACTCATTCGTTGAGATGATTCGCTTGTCTGCATCGCTCGATGGACATGCAGCCATGGAAAGTGAAACAACCGGTTTTGGAGGCGCCAAATCTGTTATTGAAAAAGAAAAAGTTCAAAGCAACGCGCCTCGAGATGACGAGTTTGAAGCTACTTTTGGAATTTGTGCGATTAAAAATGGAAGGGGCGATAAACGAGTTTCTGAGAAAAAAATGTTTAAAAGTCTTCAAGCGCTAGAGAAACTTATTTATATCTAACTTTAATGCGGATCCTAATTCATCTTTCACAAAACATTTATTATTCAAATTACTGAAACAAGAAGAAAAACGCAGCGTGCCAGCGGAGTGCTTCATAAATTAAACAAAGCTTTAAATTAAAAATTGACAGCTACTCATAAACATTGCCACTGCAACGGAGTAGTTTTGCCAAGTTCGTTCTATCTTGCTTATGTTTAAAGTCAAGTTATGTTACCTAAGTTAATTAATTCAATTCACGAAACAGAAGATGGGGGAGCTCCATTAGATAAATGAACGTTGATAAAATAAACAGACACAGTTACCGAGAGTGGAATGGTCGCGGGGAAATGTGCAATCAAAACTGATCCATTCCTTAGTCAAAGAGAACAGTTTTGCATTTGCATGCATGACATGAATTTGATCACAATGAAAGCGAGTTCTTGGATCTGCTGGCACACTGCGCACACTATCAATGAATATTTTATCGTGTGGAGGATCTTGGTTTTTTTAACTTTTAGGTAGGTAATTGAGAATAATGTTTGACTTCGAAGATTAAGATGACTGACTTAAAAGAATTGCGATCCTCCTCCTTTTTTTGTAGTCGGTTAAAAATGAGGAGTTTTACGCGTCAATTCCCGTTCAAAGAAAAAGTTCTTCATAAAAAAGATTGGCAAACATTACGGTCAGAGAAACAATCCGTTTTATATAGGAATCGGCGTGCTTACAATTCTCATAAGCAAGGCAATGTGCACAAACTATCAACTGCTTTACTCCTTGGCTGTTGACTTCCACAGTAATGACTGTTAGAAAGAACAACAGTCTCGTAGTCGGTACTAGTTTCTTTTAGCCTCATATAAATGGCACCTACTTTATTCTGCCTAAGCAATTGTAATAAAGAGATAAAATGGTTTGTTAGTTTGTTTTGAAATTTTATACCAAGACGAAGGAATCACAGTTCTTGTGATATACTGTTGGTCTACTCTCTAAGCCCGAAATCCGTAGTTTCGGCCTTAGTGTCGGGCGTTTTCTACTCCGTATCACCTAAGGACTTACGATTAGTCTTAGAATGACAACACGATTTGACAGTTGTTCTTAGTTCGGGCTCGTGACTAATCAGTAGACCTCCTGGATTGAAGCCGTGAGAAAAAAACTGCTAAGTACTTAATACAGTGAAGCAAAGAAGTTGAGAGCACTGTCAAAATACATAGGTACTCATTTCCTGTAATTCTTCAATAATTTCCAGAAAATCTATGTGAATCGGTCCATCACATAGCTGATAGATTAATTACCAAGAAATATTGAAGATGTATTTTGTCATGTACTTAAATAAAAAAATAAGACGATACAGTGCATTGAAATTTCGCGCTACGTCACGCCTAGGTACAGTTTTTACCAACAAGTGACGTCATGAGCCCCACTCCTGTACTTTGATGAGTGAAAAGTTTTAGAAACTAATTTTTGACAAAAAAAGAAATTCAAAGATTAAGTCTTTGAATTTTTTATTGATTTGAAACGTCAAAAATTAGTTTCTAAAACTTTTTGAGAATATAACTTGGGGACCAAATAAAATAAAGTATTATTTTTCTATTCCCGAAACATCCCTATTGCTGTGAACACAGCAACTATATTTGCTGGCACAAATGCCACAAGCAAATGCTAAACACCCCTTCGGGAAATACAGCTACAAACATTTATGTTATTACTATAGCAGAAGATTGCATCTCATCGCAATCGCTTAGAAACCGAGCAATTGTTTGCTATATCGACCGAGACAACAACTAATAAACAACGTTCTCTAATCCCATTAGGATGCGTTTCCATTGGAGATGTGCGAGGTAGCTGAGCGGTGTGCGAGGAAAAAGGTCCACCAATAAGATTACTTCATTTTGTTAGCCAGCTGTTTAGCTTAGCTCTGGTGGTACCCTTTATCACGATAGGAGCATATCTAAGCACGGAGCTTGGTATTTAACATAATAATTATAAAAAAAACAACGGGTTGCACTCCGGGAGTGCCGGCAGAAGTGAAAACTTGAACATTAACGTTGTGCATTTTTGAATATTTTGGAATGGTTATTTATGTGGTTAAATACAATATTCATTTATTGCGCTATCGTACACAAACATGACAATTTATAATACATATTACATTATCCGTCTTACGAATTTTCGATCAGGTCACATGTCCTGACGGTCACGTGTCATGACGCGAGTTTAACATTTTTTACCCATCCCAAAAAGTGCACAACGCCACTAAAGAAGTTTTCACTTCAAAAAAACTACGCTCGCTTCCCTCGAAGGGTTAGGCAGAGGTATAGGTATAGTACACGCTAGGTGTGTGATGTGTGCAAGACTGAAGGCACGACTGAAACGACTCCGCTTCGCATCCTCCAACCACTCAGCCACACTCCGTTACAAAGCTTCGTAATGCATTCTCGCACCGCGCAAGCTCCTTATTGCATAGCTTTGGTGGAAATAGTCACACATTTTCGCCGCGCCGCTACACAACCTCGCACATCTCTCCAGAAAAAGCACCCTAAGCGCACAAGCGTTCTGCCTCATTTCAGAGAAAACATATTAGTTAACTGTTATCTACAGCAATGCTCCATTTATATGCACACTTCAATACGCTCGAATTAAAAATACAATTGCTTTAATTCCGTATCATTATGGCCAGTAATCTCTATCGTTTGACATTTGAAAGTATTTGCTAATGTCATGTTCGAAAATGTATTGCGATTGTAGTACCATAAATGGAATGCTTAATAACTTCGTAATATGCCACCCGGCTATTGTGATGACAAATGTCTTTCGTTCATCGTGACTTTTTGACAGTTTCTTCTGCCTGCCTACCTCGCTGTTGCCTAACTAAGATAAGGTCGGCTACCTGTCTTTTAAGTAAAGCAGCCTCCAACTGGAGTCCGCAACCCAGTAACTGTGTAACACGAAACCCGTTGGCAAGACTAGTGTCAGATTTATGGGCATCTGTGGCCTTAGTGTGAGTTTTTTAACGTTTTCGATCGCGTAAGCGTAAACTTCAATTTGTATTGAAACTGAATAAGCGCCGTCTGGTGACACTTACGGACAACCTGTTTTTTTCTATACAATTTGACATAAGCGAACGTTTACGTTAACGCTATCAAGTACTTTAAAAAACTCACACTAAGCCCTCTGACTACCCGTAACGACTGTCGAAGACAAATGACAGTTTTTTTTTCTTTTTTGGTGGGAAATCAATCAAATGACACTCCCACTCTTGGTGGAGCGGGAGTGAGTTGACACTCACTCCCGCTCCACCAACACGGATGGGTTTTAGTCAGTAAGAGTCTGACGACTCTTACTGACTAAAACCCATTCGTGTTCCTCCTAGTGCCCTTTGCGTTCCAGGGCTGCAGTGACTCTTTCGAACAAAATCCGCAACACAAATGACAGCTGGGACCAACATGGTCACACATTTACGGACGGACCTCGAAGAAAGAAAGAAAGAAAGAAAGAAGCGATGCAGGAACCTTGTTTGACCCGGGCAGCTTATTATTATTTAGCCACGGTTATCTATTTTTGTTAAATGTAGTTAAAATTGATGCTCTCGTAATTTGGAGCTCCTGTCAAATATTGGATTACCTAACAGCAGTGATTGGACGGCGAGAATAACAATAGCTGTAATTAATACATTGACGTGAGCTCTGGAATTACCTGTCAGAAACCCGGGGAATATAGCTAATTAATAATTCCCTCTTCCCCGAATTTTACCGTGCCAAATTCAAAATCCTGTGCGTGGCGTTTTGTCTGTCAGGCTTTTGTCTATATCGTTTGATTTATTTGCCGAGTTGGCTATATAACGGTATCCTATTTATTTTATCTTCATTACTACATAACATTGATGCTCACATTTATAAACTTGATGATATTTTTACAAGAAATTCTTTTATTAATCCTCTAAGTGCTCTGGAGAGTCTTGCAACAGCACCAAATGAAGTTCCTTTTTAGTCGACAGCAGTTGAAAACTAAATCTTGAGCAACAAAATTAATTAAAGGACAAATAAATTCGAGTGAATATTCCTGTTACAGATACAAGATTATAGCAGCAAATGACATGCATACAATATTTAAACACGTCTCAGAACAGGTGAGACCCAATTCCTTTGTCCGGCCATTAGGCACTATTAGACATCCGAGTTTCAAAGCCCTTTGAGTGTCATTTCCTTTGTCAGCCCATTACTATTAGTGGCTTGGGGGTACCATGACGTGTTAAAGCGTGAGTAGTTCGAGCGGGAAGGAGGGATGGAGCTATACACCCTATATAGCTCCATCCCTCCTTCTCGCTCGAACTACTCACGCTACACGTCATGGTAGGGCCGCTGGTAGTAATGGCGTCGCCAAACTGTAATTGTCGCGGGAAAGCGTTACGTTGGGCCATGTTGGCTGCCAACGGGCCATCAAGGGTCGTGAGTCGTGGTGTTGCCAAATGGATATGACTGGCTAAATGGGATTGGAGTCAGAGCCAGGATATGGCTCATACCTACTTGTAATGAAATAGGTGGTTAAAGTGAACTTGGTTTGAACAAGTTCTTTAGTTTAAAGCTCCTTTCGTTTCTGACCTTCTTCACATCCATGCTATCTACTTGCAACTTTCTGTATCTCTACGTCGCTAGCCCTATGCTCTTCCGACTTACCTACATATTATATTTATGTAATCTGTATATGTTACCGGAAAATGACAAACGCCGTAAGATTGTAAATATCGCGTGAAATTGTAAACATTTTTTTCAATATAAGACACGGATATATTGGAATTAAATTTGGATGGGGTGGATTTATTGATAGCAAAACGAATTTTTTTAAATATATCGAGAAATATAATCTAATCAAGATTTATTAAAATCTTACGGAGTCGGTATTTTTCCGGTGGCGTATTATAATACACATGTCGCAGCCAATTAGCTTATTCAGCCGTTTAATTGGTTGCCTAGCCTTTTCATTTAAATGTGCCGGTTTTTCAGCAACCTAAGTGACATCTTGTTCAATATCGTTTGATGACTTGACCGTGTCACTTATGTCGCTGATTAAACGGCACAGTTCAATGAAAAGGCTAGACTTTTAACGACACGGCGGGTTCAGCTAGTTGGCTGCGACATACATACCTACGCTGCTTCATTGGAGTTTAAAGAGTCAGAAGAGAAAAAAAGTACCTAGTAAAAAAATTATACAGTAAAATCACAATATAAAACAACATTGTCAAAAATCAAATGATTACCTAAAACTCATTAAAATACATTCAAATATTTAATCATGTCATAGGTACCAAAAATTAAATAATAATATAGTTAATCAATCCAGAATGTCCAATAATATAAAAATCCGTTGTCACGAATAATTTTCATAAAATAATATAGATGATAGACCCAAAGCACTACACACAAGACACTATTAAAATAAACCAATTGGCTTATTTTAAGCTAATAAAGACTTTTGTATCCTCCCCATGACAACCGACACCCACTGTAGCAAATAACAATCATGAAATACGAAAATTGAGTTGCCACAATGTGAACAGAATACGTTTTATTTTGCAGATTCCGAGTACCTATATCTTAAACTTCATAGCATACGATTTTCATACTGACAGGGCAATAGTTGGTTACAAGACGTTGACCCTTTGTAGACAAGATTAAGTACCTATTGAAGAGAGGGGGCGGGGGAAAAGAACTCCCTTCGAGATGGAAAAACCATTAGAGTCCGTCTAACGTAAGAAGTCCCGCGGATATAAATGGAACTAATAAGATTTGGTATAGGATAGCGTACAGTCGCATAGAAACTAGCGCCGCGGTGGCGGAACTTCTTTCGTTGGACGGACTATAGGTATAAGTATACAATCATGTTATCCGATCGCTCCCAGTTGGATAATTTGTTATTTGTTGTATTCTGTGATAAAAAAGGGGTCGATTGATATTTGTTATTCGTTAGTGAATGGACGAAATGAATGAATGGAGATACTTAACACTGATTGATTGTTCAAATTAGTCTTATACACCGATAGACTCGTTGGATTAATTTTTTGACACTGATTTATTTATTTGTATGTTACGTACCCAATATATATGTTTAAATATTTTTCTTTTTCAGTTTGTCTTTCCATTCATTTGCATCTGCCATCTTCTTTCTGAACCGCCCGCGTCCTAAGTTGATTGGTAGAAAAAACTTTTTCACCAAAAAAAAAACCGACTTCCAAAAAAACCACTACAAAGTACAAAATAACTTTAATTTCGGAAGTCGGTGTTTTTGGTTGCTTTTTCGTTATTTGACACCGACTTCCGAAATTAAAGTTATGTTGTACTTTGTAGTGTTTTTTTTGGAAGTCGTTTTTTTTTGGTGAAAAACTTTTTTATTTTTCACTATTTAGAACACACCTGAAAATACCACTGGAAAGTCACAGGAAAGCAAAAATATGCAATTTCGTATGATTTTACCACATATTTTTTCCAGCTATTTGGATTTAAAAACCAAACTGCTGAACCGATTTTGATAAAATTGAAATGGGACCAATCGAGAAGTATATCCTTTCACATAAAACAAGAATTGAGAACCTCCTCCTTTTTGGGAAGTCGGTTAAAAATGCCTACCTATGCAATGGTATTAAGTCCGCCTTTGTAATGAAACACTCATTCAATAAGACTCCTAAATTCATCACAACAAACATTAATTACAATATAAAACGCGTCAACTTCTATAAATAATGATCTGAGGTCATCTTTGCTGTGACCATGTGACTCTTTTGACTCCAATATATTAAACACAAAAATGGGAACGACCCAGTAGGTAAACAACGTCTGCTCTTTTATATTATCTTGTGTACCTAATTATGCTAATTGTGAGAACTGAAAAGACGTTATTGCCATTATTATTCTACCGTTTAAATGATAAGATGTGGATCCTTCCGGATACAGTATACATATTATATTTTTGGTATAAAAATTAGTTCTCCATGGAATACTTTTCTTTTCCAGGAATCAAGCCTGATACATTTCTCGGTATCGTCAAAATCTTTTTAGCATTCAACTAAAAATACTTACCACACATGCTAAGAGATTTTCATGAATATCTTGGGATAGATAAACACATCAAAAACACGATGCAATGAAAACTCTACATCGACTTCAAAACTGCAAAAAAACTTGCTAAGTCTACACGTGCGAACATGCTCGACCTTTTTACGTTCATTCAGGCAAGATCAAACGTATAGACCCTTATAACTTAGGACATATTGCTCGAAATCAAACCTAAATGTTCAAAGAGCAAGATTCACGTGGCTAAATGTATGCTTGATGATACTTGCTCATCGAACATCAAAATACGAGTAGAACTGCCATAACTTAGTATGTATGACGTCATAGCTTCTAACTGACACGAAGTCTAGTCCAATCACAACACAAGAATATTTACCATATCACGTGGAAGTGGAACCCCCTTACTATAAGTAATGGGCGACACGTTTTTTTTAAAATATTTGTGGAGGGTGTTTGAGAAATGTGTAATATGTAAGTAGTAATATTTACATCACACGTCAAGCAGTCTGACGTTGTTCGTGGCATCAACCGGTCGATTCTATAAACATGTCGAAGTGAAGGCTTGAGTGAAGTGATCAAGAGGTGAGCTGTCACTCCGTCTTGATTAAGTACATAGATTGACAGCTCAATTCGTGATCACTTCACCCAAGCCTTCACTTCGACATGTTTATAGAATCGAACTGCTGATCTGTGAGCTGTATTTTTGGAACTTTCTAGTCGATTTAAGCGGTCGGGTTTTGTGTTAGAAGTTTTTTTTTATTGAGGAATGGGCTTGCTTTTGACCTCGATCACACCTGATGGAAAGCGATAGATGTTTAGAGGTAGCGGAACAGAGAGTAAAGTCCCGCAAACCTCCATTGAAAAGGGAGGATCCTCCGACCAGACGGTTGTTTGTGTCTGGTGGGCAACTGCCCGAGTGTTGATATTCGGGCTTTGCTTGTGTTCTAATCGCACTGTAAACTTTGATACCGCGATTTAGGATTTTGTAGTTAGTTTGCAGCTAGTCGAGATAGATGGCGCTGCGAGTCTCATTTGTTGTGATGTTGATTCTGCTACGTTGATTTTTGTGGCGGCATGAATGCCGCTACATCACTCCCCTCCGGAGACCGGAGGTCGATAGTGGATGAGTCGTCCATACATCTTGAAATGCTTGCCAGGCCAGTGGAAGGTTGGTTCCAGTGAGTCGGAACCGGAAGTCGCAGAGTTCTCGGTGAGTCGGAACTGTCTGCGTCGCAGAGTTCACGGTGAGTCGGAACTGTCTGCGGTGCCCCGATGCTGCTGCTGGCGTGACTGCTGGCGTCGACCAGGAGAGGTTCTTCAAGGCTCTTCATGTGACTGGCCGAAGGTGCAGTGTGCTTGCCATGGTGGGTCGGAGCTGTGCGACGTGCTGACGTGACTGCTGGCGTCGACCAGGAGAGGTTTTTCAAGGCTCTTCATGTGACTGGCCGAAAGTGCAGTGTGCTTGCCAAGGTCGCTGATGAGGTTGATGATAGAGGCTGAGGATGCTGACCAGGAATGCGCGTCCGCTGCATGCTGGTGGTCAGGATACCCGTAGAAGCCTAGGGTTCTGGCTGGCTGTATGACTCGCTGCTCGAGAGCTTGAGGTCAGGATGAGGAGAAGTGATGATGACGTCATGATGAAGTAGCTGCACGAAGGCTGCGCTGACGTCCAATGTCGAGGGTCACCAGTTTAGAGGTAGCGGAACAGAGAGTAAAGTCCCGCAAACCTCCATTGAAAAGGGAGGATCCTCCGACCAGACGGTTGTTTGTGTCTGGTGGGCAACTGCCCGAGTGTTGATATTCGGGCTTTGCTTGTGTTCTAATCGCACTGTAAACTTTGATACCGCGATTTAGGATTTTGTAGTTAGTTCGCAGCTAGTCGAGATAGATGGCGCTGCGAGTCTCATTTGTTGTGATGTTGATTCTGCTACGTTGATTTTTGTGGCGGCATGAATGCCGCTACAGATGAGGTCTATGATGGAGCGAGCGTGCCCAGAAGATGCCTGTTCACTCTTGCTTTGAAAGCAGACGGGTTATATGTAGAAGGGAACACAGACGCTGGTAGAGAGTTCCACACTTTGGCTGTGCGCATAATAAATGTGGAGGAGAAGCGGTGAGTACGACTGGTTGGGATATCGACCAAGTGAGGATGGTACCCAGCAGTACGTCTGGTATTCCGCTGGTAAAAGGGCGATGGTGGGATCAGGTCGTGGAGTTCCTGCGCACACTCTCCGAAGTACAATCTGTAGAAGACCGACAGGCAAGCAACACTACGCCGATGAGAAGTTTTATCTTCGGAATTGTTCTTTACTTTATATACCCATAGGTATCAGATACAGAACAGTACTTCTGAAACATCCTGCAGAACCAAAAGGTAGCTAAAACCAGCAAAAGTTGCTGTAATATGCTACCGATAACGACCCTGCTTGAATTTTCACGCAAAAAGTGTTTAAAACTACGTTCACGCACCTTACAACTAGCTCTAATAACGTTAGGTTAACATCGAAGAAAGTTAACTTTTACATTTTCTTATTTGAAACTTGTTGACTGAAGGTGCAGTTTCGTGCAGTGAATACCATAATCGCATTAGCTACACACGCGAGAATGTTTCTACCATTACCTGATGTTGAGGTGTAGGCTGACTGGATGAATTCACGAAAGACGTTAAAACCAGTCAGTGTTAGATTGGTGCAAAGGCAGAACATGGCAGGTAAAACTTAATGGAGAGATAGACAGAAAGTGAAAAAATAATCAATATTATACTTAGATAACACATGAAGATACAACATTATTGTAAAAAAACCGGCCAAGTGCGAGTCGGACTCTACACTGCGATCGCCAACCCGCCTGCCAAGCATGGCGATTATGGCAACCCCCCCCCCCCATATTGGGGGAGGCCTATGACCAGCAGTGGACGTCTTTCGGCTGATAAGACGATGATGAAAATAAAAAGGTCTGAATAGATTCGTTACATAAATAGACAAGCATTTCACTTGGTGATCTGTGATTCTATGGCCCGTCCGTGTTGCCAGTACCTATGGACTCGAAACGTGGTTGCTCACAATGGGCCTCATCAGAAGGCTTAAAGTCACCAAAGGGAAATTGAGACGGCAATGCTCGAAGTTTCCTTGCGTGATCGAATCAAGAACGATGATATCCGCAAGAGAACCAAGGTAACCGACATAGCTCGAAGGATGGCCAAACTGAAGTGGAAGTGGGCAGGGCACATTGCTTGCAGAACAGATGGTCGATGGGGCTGAAAAGTTCTGGAGTGGCGACCGCGTGCCGGAAGACGCAGCGTTGGAAGGCCTTGGTGAGGGTCGCGGGTAGCCGATGGATGTGAGACGCACAGGAGCGGTTTTTATGGTGACACTTGGGGGAGGCCTATGTCCAGCAGTGGACGTCTTTCGGCTGATATGATGATGATGTTGACGACCAGTGTTTTACATGGAGTCACCGCCTATCTGACCTTCACACAACTCCGTAAGAGGTACCACTTGTCAAGACGGGTTTCAATTTTTCTGGCCTCAGACAGCCGTTATGACTGCCAAAGATCTGCAAATGGCTTTCCAAGGTACCTACGAAGGAGTCTCGGTATGTTGTTTTAGCCGTGCGGCTGTTATTATTCAGCCACGAGCTCCTCTGTCTGACCAAATCTGAATATGACGTCAGAATTGGCCAATGACGCACACGATTTCTAGAGTGAGATAATTTCACGTGTTATGTTGAGAACATGTGCATTGTGCAATGATTTACTTCGCAATTCACCGGTTTTTTCGACATTCTCTGACGTAGTATCCAATTTCAAGTCATTATCTTCCTAGTCTATTCTACCAATTATGGCAATTATTTGGGGTCGTTCAGCGCATGATATCCGTTTCTACCACCTAAGTACCAATCTATCTGTTTACATGGCATCATAAAGAGCTATGTCATCTTCCATACCAGCATACATCCTGTCCTAGCCTGTCCTAGGGTCTTAAGCCAGGCTCGGGTCGACGGCGCGTTGTGTTCCACGCGCGCCTCATTGAGATGTCATCATAGTAGGCGGGAAAGCAAAGGGTACTAGGAGGAGCACGGATGGGTTTTAGTCAGTAAGAGTCTGACTCTTCCTGCCGCTCCGCCCAGAGCGGGAGGAGTCATTTGATGATTTCCTATCCATAAAAAAGGGTCTTCCTGTGTCCACATTCTGACTTACCATACTTTTTTCCGCTCCTAGTCAGTGGTCACCTTAAAGTCCGACGCATATTGAGCGTGTCAAGATGCATGCATATAAAAGAACCGTATTAACGTTATCTACTCATGATCAATGATTATGAATATCTAATAATATAGGATGGATCATTATGCATAATAATAATGTAGGCTTAGGCGTCTTCGTGCGATAGATCTCCATTTTTGCATTTTTATGAATATGACTAGTTTTTGCCCGCGTTTCCGTTGGAATTTCCCGTTCCTGTATAGCCTATAGGCTTTCTCATGAATTTGGCTATAATAAACAAAAAATAATTTTCCGTTTTTGGGATGTCATTTAAAAATATCCTGAATTGTAGTTCTGTGAAGTCGAGTAATTATTTTGCGAGAAACTAACTTAAAATACCTATGTGTACTTACCTAAATTCATTCAATCGCTAACATAATACGTTTCATATTCTGTGATATAATCACAAAATGATTGTTACTCAAATTATACCCACTCAGGTATTTCATAATCACGCGAAATAATTCCGACTTCACGGCAATGGAGTATTTATCAATGTTATTCAGTGATTTATCGATCTAATAATTATGAGAATTCTTTTTTAAACAAGTCGACTGAACGAAAACTTGCTGACAGCTGAAATCAAACTATAGTATCGTGATTGAAAAGATTAGTAGAATATAATTTAAAGTAACTACACAAAACAATTAAGACAACCCTTTAAAGATTGTAGATAAAGTGAATGTTTTGATAAAGTAAACTTATGATATATTTGTTGGGCAGCATATGATTACGTGTAACCTAACGTAATAACTGAATTGTTACATAATAAAACAAAGTAGAATAATAAATTCTTGAAATTATAAACAAAAGCGTATAAAAAAAAAACAGTGGGCATCAAACGATACCATTAGGTTAAGATTATCTGAAAAGAATCGACAGAGAGATATTACATTTGTATATATTGTACCTGACAAACACTTTTGCAGGTTTTTTAGCTTGTAGCTAGTTTTGTTGCCTTGGCTGGGGGCCTTAAATTCATTTGAGGCCACCACAGGTTAGTCCGGTTAAGCAGTTGATATCCCAAGTGTGTTAACTTGCTAGTGGTCATACCTAAAAAAAAAAAAAAAAAAACTTTTGCAGGACAACAAAAAAAGTCAGGTAAATAGGTATATCACAAATCACACGATTAGCCTGCTGATCAGGCTGCTAATCTTGTGATGTAAGAGAAAATAAAGTTTCCGAAACCGTGGTGAAGTTATTATTCTTTCTTTCATATCCTCCAATTTACTTCAGAGAAAGTATAATCATCTTCCCCGTGCGATAATATATGCGACCAACCCAAATGTCCTTACTTTGGTATTGTTCGTCAAAACGTTGAGCTCCTTAAAGTTCTAAGTTTGAGCTACACGATAATTGACAAATGCTTGCACTGTTTGGACAGGTCCACTCAAATCTGTGTGGTACTTTCCTCAAAAGACCACCTCATACATCAACCTACATGGTTCTCATATGACTTGACCTGTACAATTGTATGGACTTCAAAAGAGACTTTGACCTCTGAGTTTGTTACGGTGTTTCTTCTCAGGGTAGTCAGCTAGGAAACACCGGCCTCATCTAGTTTATAAAGAAAAGATTGACGTGTTAAAGTGTTATTTACAACCTACTTACAAAATAAACATCATTCTATCGTTTATCCCCCTTTGTACAATATTCCTATTTTAATTGAAGTGATGGTAAGCCCAGGCTGCTGTCAACCCGTAATGTACAGTATATCTTTGGATTTCAGCAATAACTATGGAACTCCTCAAATAAATAAGTGTATTTTTTGAGTTCCGTACCTAATCCATTTTTTTATTGTCAGCTTGAACTGTCCCGTTCCTGGATAAAGGCTTCCTCATATTCCTGCAATTTATCTCTTAATTGGGTTTCTTGGGTGTCGTTTTCACGCCAATTCTCTAAGAAGTCGTCCAAAGTGTTTCGCCAATTTCTCCTCGAAAAATAGTAAGTAAAATAATATCGTCTGGGGAGGTCTCCCCAATCGATATTATGTCCTGCAACAGACATATTTCGAATGATGATGATGCAACATCACAACGAGTTAGGTTAGATTATGTGATGGAATCTGAGGGTCAATTCGACTCATTTTTAAACAACGTTCGCAAGGAGCTCGTGACTAAATTATAACAGCCGCATGGACCATTCTGCGAGGATAAGCAACGCTTACCGAGGTTGGTCTGTAGATGAGTGACCATCTTAACATATCGAGACTCCTCCGTGCCTCGGAAAGCACGTTAAACCGTTGGTCCCGGCTGTCATTTGTAGATCCTTGGCAGTCGTTACGGATTGTCAGAAGCCAGAAAATCTGACACCAGTCTAGCCAAGAAGTACCGTGTTACCCAGCTAATGGAATGTGGAGGTCTGGTAGGCAGCCGCTCCACGTAAAATACTGGTATTCAGCTGAATCCGGTTTGACTGGGAGCCGACCCCAATATAGTTGGGAAAAGGCTAGGCAGGATAGGTTCACATTCGCATGTCAATCGCAAACTGTCAAAAAGCCTTAAATAGAATTGGCCCTCCGATTCCATCACAGTTGTAAAAACGTCAGAATATACATTGACGTAGGTCCGGTTTCGCAAACTTCTTTCGCAATATTGATGTATTCAAGTCATTTAGAAACTGCATGAGTAATGGTACAGCAGTGCGTATGACAATGTTTATTAGTGAAAATGTTAATACAGAGGTCAGAGTGCTTGAGAGAATGTTTTAAATCCGGTTGTGAATTTTTGTTTTTGTTGTGTCCGGCCGGCGCTGAATGAGGTCAGTGTCGAGAGCGGTCCGAGGTGTGAGATGTCGCGATTTGAATAATAATGTTAACAGATTGCCTCACAGGAAAACCAGTAGATTTCTTCAAACTGTGTGGGTTCTTATGAAATTCATGTACGGAATGGTCACTTGTTGGTGGAAATCATTGATTACGCGATCTCAAATTGCGTTCTCAAATCGTATGTTAACAAATTGTGCTGAATCTGAATCTCAGCAATACCAAATCTCCTTTTTTATAAGGAGTTTTAGTATTACCGTCATTCTGGTGTAGGTTTCTGCTGAAATAATGCCTATTGGTTCCGTACGGTGTCGGACGTAAAAGAATAGCACCATCACATCACTTCCCGTTGGTGTCGTAAGAGGCGACTAAGGGAATGAGCAGTAGCATTCTCTGTAGGTACATTGCTACAGCTACGCTGCGATCGTCAACCCGCCTGCCAAGCGTGGCGATTATGGCAAAACATTTGGGGGCCAATGTCCAACAGTGGACGTCTATCGGCTGATATGATGATGGTAATGATGAATGCCTATTTATGTTGATAGACAAAGTGAGATAGGTACTATCTATAGCGATTTCAGAAATGCCGTATAGCGTCGAAATTTTTCGGTAGCGCTTGTCAATTCCATTTTACTTAACATTTTCATTATATAACCTAACACCTCGCCCCTATTCTTTGAACCAATAATAAATATTCTCTCGTCGCTGTCTCTTACAAATCGGACCATCGCACTCGATTCAAATATGAGCCGAGCACAGCACGCGTGAGAAACCGCACTGCAATAAAAACTTCGTCGATAACAATGCTTATCGTGTAACACTAGCCTTAGAACCACAGAACACTACACCTTTCTAGAGACGGCTTTGTCAAAAATATCCACCACCACTTCTTAGTGTTATGCTGAAAAATAAGCAAACTCACAGCAAAAGAGATAATTTTGACTATGTCTAGTATGACACATCAATCTTGTGCTCAGCTGCTCCCAAATGTTCCGTTGTCCCGATTCCCAGGTCAGACAAAAACGGTTTCTGGGTTTCCCATTACGAATTTCGCAGCCCGGTTTTGGAAATTGGTGGTGATACCCCCGTGCAAAGGACTTAAAACCGTTGGTCCTCTTTCCGATTGAGATAGATTGAGTAGGTATGACAGAGAGTTCTCCTTTGTTTGCGCTCACACTTGTGCACTATAATACCTCCTGCGTACCCTGCTTTTATCTGTTGGGATTGGCCACCGTTCTGTGGGACTACTCGCTCTCTCTCTACTGTTAGGAGTGTTCTGTATGTCGGACGCAATAGAATAGCACCATCCCATCACTTCCCGCGGGTGTCGTAAGAGGCGACTAAGGGACTCACCTGAGAATGGGCAGCAGCATTCTCTGTACATTGCAACAGCTACACTGCGATGTCAACCCGCCTGCCAAGCGTTGTGATTATGGCAGCCCCTCCCCCCATATTGGATCAGAGGATGTCTTTCGTCTGATATGATGATGATGATGATGATGATTGGCCACCGTGACCGGAATTCCGAGATCGAGGGCACGAGCATCATTAGTAAAAGACGTCACTGCCGTCATGGTAAATCCGAGCTCTGTGCTTAAAACTAAAACAATTGCACTAACTATATGAGAGCCTTTTTGTAGCACTGGCTTGATCTATCTTGCGTCTATTGTCACTGCAGGTTACTTGGAATAATGGGGCTGGTTGCTTCGTTATGTTTGCATGATACCATAACCGTACATATCTGTGTTTAGGATGCATGAAGGAGCCTCCTCGTGTAGCGCAATTTGTTCCATCAGAGACTCAACTGAACCGAGAGCTCGGCGTATCCTGGACTGTCACACCTAATACCATATTGGACTGGCCAATCCTTCTCTTGCGGTGTTAGGGCTAACACCCGCCTGGTTCGCGACCACCCCTCCCACCGGAGTCCGACGTCAAGCAGCCTACTGTGATTTGTCGACGCGTGGGAGTACCAGTACCTTAAGGCATCTTCTGGGCACGCGCACGCTCGCTCCATCATAGACCTTATCCATCGCTTTCCATCAGACGTGATCGAGGTCAAGAGCTAGCCCATTACTGAATAAAAATAAAATAAAAAAGTGAATGAAGATTAATGAAATAATACTTACATAAACATATCACATGAAATAATACTTATAAACTATATTGTAGGTCACAATAAAGTTTCACCTTTTTTTTTCGTTCCTAGGCTTTCCTTGCCAATGACGCCCGTCCTCTTGTGTGATTTATAATGGCATTTTTATATCACACCACTCTTCTAACTGAATCCTGTTCGTTACTAGCGCTGTTCTAAGAGTCAAAATCTCAAGTTTAAAGAATAGGGAATCTGAGAAATCAAATTTAACCGAAAAAGCGCGCAGTTCCAAAGTTTTTCAAATGTCTAAACAGACTGATGTCAGATTGCCGACAGTGGCTACTGAGTAGTTCCCTCCAAGATAGTATTAAAGTACACTGTGTTACTGGAGTACGTAAGGAGTTCCCCTGTAATCCTATCGGAACCCATTTATCTTCCTCAGATATAGTAACAAGATTGGTATAATATAACTAAACTACAACCTTATTTTGCCCCAACCTCATTGCTTTTTCTCGTGGAGAATTCGAAAGTAAATTGGATTTTATTTGCAGGTGCTTAAGGTAACTAGTTGCGGAAGTTGCAGCGTTTCAATTTGTCACAGTGATAAATAAATAATTGGGATGCAACTGCGGTAATGCGTTAGGAATAGAACTCCCTGAAAGATTAGATGTTTCTTGATAGTTTTATAGGGATCTACAAGACACGAGTGAAAAGGTTATTTTTTGGCAAGCGTGCTCCATTGTCGACTATTTTATAGTGGTCAAACGCAAAACCGTATCAATTCTAAAAAGTCTGTGTTTTTGATACCGACTTACGAAATTAAAGTTTCTTTTTTATTACAAGTTATTTTGATTTAAAAACCAATCTGGCACCGATTTTGATGAAATTTCTATGGGACTAATTGGAAAGGATATCAAAAAAAAAACAAATCCTTTCATAAATGACGGAGTTATGAGGTAACAAACATAACAAGTGAAATAAAAGCTTTTAAAAAATACAATCGAATTGAGAACATCCTCCTTTTATTGAAGTCAGTTAAAAAAAATACAATAAAATAATATGGTTCCCATTCAGGCATGTTTCCTCTGCCTCCCCCCCCCTTCCTCTTGCGGAATTTGTTCGAAAGAGTCACCGCGGCCCTGGAACGCAAAGTGCATTAAGAGGAACACGGATGGGGTTTAGTCAGTAAGAGTCTGATTTCTCATCCTAAAAAATAGGCATGTTTCCTACGTGTTTTATGCAAATGGAATATCTTTTTATCACCTTCGTTTATCTACTAGCAGAATATTTGAATAATTATGTCGATCATTACGTGCCTCCACCTTTGTGGACGTGCTGTATGCTTATCTACACATGGACATTTTTATCAAGTAACCACAGTTATTGGTAACTGTTGGCCACTACTTGGGAATAAGGTTTAAAATAATTGATCTGTTACTAGCGAGGAAATCAGACAATTTCAATTCGTCTTTCCTAAACTTTCTTTCTAATCTTAATTGTCAGAACTTGGTTAATTTCTTTATACATCATCCATTGAAAAACCGCAGCAGTTGCGAAATGATTATGTTTCCTAACTAAGTAGATAATATTATGTTTTATTATTTTAACCTCAACCCAGATGTGTGGCATAAGTAGCCAGCATGTCATTATTGCAAACGAATGTTTAACATTCTTTTAAATACGCACTTAAGTGGTACCTATTCTTATCATGGAATTACTCAAGGCCTTCTATGAGGAGCTCGCAACGAAATTATTATAGTAGGCGCCACATAAATGAAGACTAACGGTCATTGACCTTTCCTTAATATCTCTTCGTAGGTACCCCCGGACAGTAAATTATGAATCGTTTTACATTACTAGAACAGTAAGGATCACGATAGATGTCGATTCAGGACAGCTTTATGTCATTATTTCTGTTTTTGAAATTAGGTGTGTCAATAAATGTAGGTGGGTCAATGACCGTTATTCTTCATTTATCTGGCGCATACCTACTATAATAGCCACCCGGGTTGACTTTCGAGGAAAAGCGTCGCATAGCGAAATCGGTCTGTGGATGGGTGACCAAATAACGCAAGAGACTCCTACTTGCCTCGGAAAGCTCGTGAAGCTGTTGATCCCGGCTGTGATTGACCTGACACCAGTCTTGCCAACGGGTATCGGTTCCCAAGATACTGAGTTGGGCGAATTGCATTCCCTCCATGTAAAATGTTGGTACTCCTATTATGCATTTGGTTAGACTAGAAGCCGACCCCAATATATTTGGGACTACTGGGGGCCTAGACAAAAAACTTTTCTGTAGCGTTAACGTCAGACGCTGACGACAAAATGTATGGGAATGACATTAGGTGTGGAAAGGAAACGTCATCACCTAATGTCATTCCCATACATTTTGTCGTGAGCGTCTGACGTTAACGCTACAGAAAAGTTTTTTGTCTAGGGGGGCTGTCCAGTAAGTACCGTAAAATAGTAACTGTGGTCAATTTACCGAAGTCTTTATTTGACTGCACAGACTTAGATTACCTAGTCATCATATCAGGCGAAAGACGTCCACTGCTGGACATAGGCCTCCCCCAAATGGGGGAGGGTTTGCCATAATCGCCACGCTTGGCAGGCGGGTTGGCGATCGCAGTGTAGCTGTTGCAATGTTCCTACAGAGAATGCTGCTGCCAATTCTATGGTGTGTTCCTCAGTCGCCTCTTACGACACCCACGGGAAGTGATAGGATGGTGCTATTCTTTTACGTCCGACACCGTACGGAACCTTAGATTAGAAAAGTGTCCGTATTCCTTATTATATAGGAGGTTTTAAGGTTATCGCCATTACGACATCAAAACCTTACGTTTTAAACAATGACCCAAGAGAGGACATGGAAATTACAATACAATAATTATCTTTAATGGCTGGCAGGATAATGAAGTCTCCATTATAGGTGTTAAGCCGTTAAAATTAACATAAATAATAATAAACAACAATCAACTTCGGGTGATGAACTAATCGATTCACTTAGAGGTTGTTTCGAACAATTATTTATTGTTTTATCTCAAGACAGAGTTACAAAATCCGGCAAATCAAACGGGTCATCAATCTTTCAACACTTAGGCATTCATTTTAGGAAAAAAATTGTTTACGAATTTGGAAACTTTGACGGATTTGAGTAAGATTCCAAAAATTCACAGAACAGTTAACATTTTTCGTAATTTACATACTATTATTATTGTAAAAACCAACTTACCGCACTAATATCATAAATAACTATTACTTTTCTTTAGTTACTACTTTCAAAGGTAGGTGCATAGGTAGGTACTTTTTTTCTGTCGCGCAGTGTTATCAGACATTTTTCAAACATTACCCATTTTCTCCGACACTTCTGATCGTAAGATATCGAGTTTCACCCGTAGTAAGTCCTCATAGTAATCGATTACTCATCTGGGGCGGGAGATTGATGGAGGACGCGAGTGATCGTGTAGCATCGCCTGAGGACGCCGGAGGACCCCGTGATCACTCAACGTCGCCCGCGCACTGACGCGGTATCTCCTAGCCTTTTAGTGACACCTTTTTGTGTAGGCTTGTGATCTAGGGACCTATGTTGTACGCCAGTGTTCTTATCGACTAAGGTGAAGAACAATGTGAAGTCTATTTTTAATCGACTTCTAAACAGGAGGTTCTCATATCGGATGTATTTTTTAAATATTATTTTTCTCTTATCTCCGTCATTTTATGAAGACTTCTCGATTGGTCCCATTGAAATTTTATCAAAATCGGTTTAGTAGTTTGGTTTTTAAATCCAACTAGCTGGAAAAAATATCCAAATATACGAAATTGTGTATTCTGCTTTTCTGTGACTTTCCAGTGGTGTTGTTAGGTATTGGGGTTGCCACTAAAAAGTGAACAATAAAAATCTTTTTCACAAAAAAAGACCGGCTTCCAAAAAAAAATACACTACAAACTACAAAATAACTTTATTTTCGAAAGTCGGTGTTTTTGGTTGTTTCTTCGTTATTTAACAGTTATTATAATAAGTTAATATAATTTAAAGAATACTTATAGCATTAAGCCTTTACACATAAGTGGGTGAAGTTGTATAAAGTAAAGGAATCCTTATGGTGGGGCTTTGACTGTACAATTGCTTATTTCAGATAATGCTAATAATATCGACTTGAGTGTCGATAATGCTTATCCACTTGCACATAGTAGGGATTACTTGGTCCTCATCATAATGTAAAGTTTTGCAGCAGTGTGTGCAGTGTCCTATATTTAACCACAATCCGGAGATGCAATATTTTTAACATTCAATCTTCTACTTGAGAAAAAGCTTAAATTAATTATTTCACAATCAGATAACGCACGGCATAAATCTCTGAGTATAACAGCATGATTTTTTCCCCCCAAAAGTTCCTTATACAACAAAGGTGAGCACTAAGTAAGGATTTTAATGCATGCCTAAAGTAGTTAAATAAATGATACGGAAGATTTTCATTTTTGCTGTTATGAAATCCCATCAGGGACACGGCTCAAAAATAATAAGACGCTCATAAACTTTGCCTCTTTCGCACTCAATCTTACAAGTACATTCTTCGTCTTCCATCTTGTAAATCTTGCGAACAATAGCACTTTATTTCTTCCAATCTACCTCTTATTTGTTCACTCGATTGTTACCGACCCGACAAATTTGATCTACTGTCCATCTTTTGTCAAGGGTCTGTTTTTTATTCTATTGGACAAAGAATTTTCAATTAAGGACGTGTTTTGTCTGTATTTTAATTACGTTTTAATCACACATTTACTTCGGTAATAAGGAGTTTTTTTTTGTAAATCTTGCCCTCGACATCATAATGGGTACTGATTGGATTTTTCGAAAATATTCTTAGTGGAGCACCTTATGAAAAATTATGTTTTTTTTTGGTTTTAAAGCTACAAATAGCTCTACTGGCTTCAGTTGATCCGCCAGCCATTCAGTAAAATAAGTACTGTTTGTTCAATCGTCACAAAGTTTTTACCTGAAAAATTATATGGCCGTCCGACATTATTTGCATAAGCAACATAAGCTGTCACACTGATATCTTCAAAAAAAAGTTTTCTGGCTATTGAAAAATCAGCCCAAAATCTGTATTAAACCATGTATTAAAGATTGGTAGTTTTACGTGAAAAAAAAGCTTTAGTTTTTGTGCAGTTTTCAACTAAACCACAATCCGGAGATTCACGGACAGAGCAAGCTTACGTTAAACTACATTTAAAATGTACCGAATTTATTTTTTGTAACAGGATTGCCAAGGTTTCAGTGAATAAATAAAATAAACATAAAGTGCAAAACTGAGACATAATGTTTTTTATTTCATAATTGACTTAGTTTCTGGAACAAAAACTGTCATAAAATGTAAGCAGTTCACGTAGGTGCGTTTCACAATCTAGAACATAATAAACCAATAACAGGAATGGTTGAATGATTTTTCGACCCAACCGCACACCACTCTGATTTGTGTTTACGCGTCGATAATTTATTTCCTTATACCGGGCGTTAGTCTCACGGTAGACTTACTACCACTTATGAATACCTACTTCCACATATATATGGAATACACCACACTAAAATACACCTATTTGAATTCAATTTACATTAGTAGGTACCTATCTAAGTTTGTACTTAGATAGGTACCTACTAATGTAAATTGAATTGGTTAGTAGTTGGTACCTTGTGGTACCAACTACTAACTAGCATTGGTTTGGAAAACTCAAGCTTACACGTATAGGTATACGTGTAAGAGAGAGAGAAAGAGTAGATTTTGAATTATGATCTTTTTTGTTTCTCTTCCAACTGATTAAACAATGCACCTGCTGTGCTATCACCTCCACCTTCTCCTCCTTCTCCTCACCACCCTTTTTTTTTTTTTTTTTTTTTTTATATTGGATGGGAAATCATCAAATGACCCCTCCCGCTCTGGGTGGAGCGGCAGGGAGTGTCAGACTTCTACTGACTAAAACCCACCCATGCTCCTCTTAGTGCCTTTACGTTCCAGGGCCACGGTAACTCTTTCGAACAAATCCGCAACCCTGGTAGGCTCTGGCCTTAAGGCGAGCCTGACTTGAGCGCGTAGGCATCTAACGCTTACCCCAGGCCCCGCAAGGAGTAGCAATACGTAATAAGTTACGATGCGCGGGAGACGCGCGCACCAAGCGCACCGCTCGCTCATGAGTTCACGGACTCGGGTAGGTACTAAGTTCCGTCACAGGATAAAGTAATGCAGTAGATCAACTTGAATTGATTAGTATAAGTTTATTTTGTTTTATTTTTCTATTAAGTATTTTTTAAGGTTATAGATGGATTAAGTACGTATTGTACAAACTTGAATCCAATTACTAATCATTAAAAATCAGTAATAATACTTATTTATTTTAGAGTATATGGTGGATTTAAAATCTGACTGACACGAAAATTATGAATACGAGTACGATACAAAAATACGCGTCGCGCGCTATTTGGCTTTGGTGCGATACCTTCGTAAAAATCAAGTAGTAGGTAGGCACACTTACTTTAGGAAAATTATGTTACAATTCTTGAATATTATAATTCAAGAAAGCTTAGAAGTATAAATGGTTTGGAATTTGCCTAGATGCTATTTAAAAAAAAACAAAAACGTTTTTATATTTTTTAATCAAATAGTTAACATAATAAAAGTTACCAATGCAACTGGCTAAAATTCGTTGAACTGTAGCTGTCTCGGTTTGCATGGACCTAGCTGAGTAGATTGACACGGAATATGGTCCTTGGATTTGCTTGGACCTGGCTGCACAGGCTTATCATTAACATTTTCTTTGTTTTCTTTCAATATTATGTCTCGTATTGGCATACCGCGATTTTGGCGCGGATCCACAATCTCTGGCAATATACATTTCAAATAAAAATCTATAATTTTTTTCTCCATATGCACCCGCCAAAATTCGTCATCTCTTGAAATATTTTCTACTACTAGTTTTCACCGAACCATATTCCAAAAATGCATTGGTTCCTTTCTGTTACATGAAGTTGACCCTGCACTTGGTAACACCAATTACTTTTTTTGTTTATAACCCTGGTATGTTTTATTCTATCGAATTTAAATATATGTATTTTACTTTCTTCAATAGCAGCATTTCCCTTTTCTAAATGCCGTTATTGGACATTTAATTTCAACAATGGTGTCGTTCCCAACTACACCGTCGGGGGTAACCCCAATAAATGAGTATTATTTTGGAGACAAGTCACGCCCTTCCGCATGCTCTATTGCCCTGTAACGCAAATTTTGATTTTGATTTGTTGGTAATTAACAAGTAAAATTTTAAAAACTTACAAAATATCCCTGTTCAATAAAGATAACGGAGCTACAGTGCCAAAGACAGATACACAGGCACACAGACGCACGTACACAGAAACATAGATAGCAAACCGTTATAAATAAATAGGATAGAATTGTAATATGGTGTTACAATAATGATAATGAGATACTACTTTATTCAAATCTATACTAAATAATATTATAAAGTGGAAGTGCGCTAAGTGCGCTGTGGTAATAGCTAATTATACGTAAGTACCATGTACAACAAAGATATTGTTTTTCATTCGATCTAAAAAAAAGTCCGCGACGTTACACCTATATCTATCTCTTATAAATATGCCACACTAAGGCATTTTATGTCAAATAATTTATTTAAAAATTAAAGGTGGTTTTTCAGCATTAATATTAGGCAGGCATATTAATCCTTACTAGCGAAAGTTACTTCATCATCAAGATAATTTTATGAAGATAAACTTTGTCTTTTACAGCATGTTATTTGAACTCACCGTTTAGGAGATAATGTAAAATTAAAATAATTCAACAATATTATTAAATCGAACGGGCGCGGGGCGGTGCGCGAGACGCGGCCACCAAACGAGAACGCGTCGAGCCTGCGTGACTGCGTGCGACGCGGTGCAAGAAATTCTTTTTTGTATTATGATTATGAATTTATGATAGTTACATTCATGGGGAAGGCTGTACGGCTATACGGGAACGGGAATTCCTACGGGAATGAAGAGTTCCGTTACCTGTCTCCGAAGTTCTTCATCAGATCTTCACCAAATTGAAATGGGATCAGTCCGGGAAGATACACTTCCAAAAAAAATAGAATCATCAAAATCGATTGACAATTGGCGAAAATATCGCTGAGCAAACATACAACAAAAAAAAAACAGTCGATTTGAGAACCTCTTCTTTTTTGGAAGTCGGTTAATAATATACAATACAATAGTCAATTAAAAACAGTTTAGTGTATGTAATTTATAATTTCTATACATTTTTCCTCTTGCCAATAAACACCGATAAAGTAACGCATTGGATTGGAAAAACTATCCAAACTGACCACATAGTTTTTTGTATGTCTTGTCATAACTTGATACATTGTTAGTAATTAGTAAGAGGATGGACTCTAGTGTACAGCGCATAAATGAGCTGGTCCGGTAGCCTAAACGTTACCAAAAGTATGTTATTATAATATTTTCATAGGAAATGGTCATACTGTAACACTTTTACACTATGGCACGCGACTCACGAGTGCGCTGCGCGTATTGTTTGGCATAGACGAGACCTACACAAACGTTGCGGACACCATAAATATTATTATTTGTTGTGTTGTGGTGGCTGTGAGTAGGTACCCACCTAGCGTATAACTACACTTATATTTCTTCTCTACATGAACACCACAACATTATTGCACCGATATTCAACTCTCATGTAGGAAATACGAGCTATTATTTTTGCATTTGTTTAGGAGTAAGATAAGTGAAAACGGACATTTCTAATAAATAACAAATATTATAAGACTTATACAAACTCTCCGAAACCATCAAGACTAACGTAGCGGGGTGAACTACCTATTTGACATTTGAAAACAGTAAATCATTGTGTCATGTGCGCGCGAGGTGGCTTTATGCACTCTGAAATAGGGTTCAAATTCAATTGTTTTACATACTCGATGCGGTTGGTAAATCTATTCCGCGCGAAAACTAAACCACTAAAGCGCACGTCTTTATGCGTACTGAAATAAGGTTTAAATTAAACTGTTTACACACATGTTTGCGGTGTGGAAATTTATCTGTTTCGTGTCGGTACTTACCTAGTTAGTAAAGTAAATTATGTATATACCTATATACCTTTTTGTTTATTCAGCCAAAGTTTATAAAAAAAAGTAGTCACCGCTGCAACGAAGAGCCGTGACAACTTTTTTTTCCCCCAATTTTTTTTTACAAAATTATAGCTACATCTAATAAAAACTAACTATATTACAACTGTTTGAACACTAAATTGTATACAAGTATTATTATTTAACCACTCGACACGTGAAAATTCCAAAATAAAAAATAAATCTTACGTAAATAAACATAAACATTAAATTCGCGGCACACTGGTGTGCCGGCAGTGCTAGAGCGGTAATCAATTTAGGCTAAGCCAGTAACAGAACTTAGCGGGGGTGGCGGGATCGCAAAAATTTGGCACACGTCCGACCTCCAACACGTTCCGCTCGGGACTAAATGACACGGGGCGCGCTCATGAAACGACAAAATCACTTGATTTTGGAATTAGTGGGATACGTATTTTCATATTTCACATTATGACGGCCGATTTATATCACATTTTTTACGACCTTTATTGTGGTATAAGTTTTATTACTCAAAACCTTATATAACTCAAATGAAATGATAATTACATCTTGATTTTGACTTGTCTTTGCGATTTAATTGGATGCAGTAAAGTGCAAGTAATCGTGTATCGCACGGCCGAAATCGCAAGATCGAAGTGTGAAATATGTAATATATTTTTTTCAAAATTAAAATCCGTGTTGTTTACGAATAAAACACAATTTTACACAATGCAAAACAACGTTTTTCCGGAAAACCTAGCCTTAACGGGCCCCGACCCATGCTGACGACTGCTGGCTTGGCGCACGTAGAACACAGCGCGCCGTCAACCCGGGCCTGTTCTGATCGGACGGCGAGCTACCCATTGCTCGCCGTCCACAGGCATCAGTCACTGCGCCATGCTCAGGAGCATCAGTTCCTGGGCGGCGCAGTGGCTGACGTTCAACAGGAGGGGGTGAAATGGGGCCATTACTGGCACTCCATTTCAGCCCCCTCCGGAGCCCGTTGTAGGGGCTCTACTGCGGCTGTTGCAGTAGCAGCAGCCGCAGTGGAACCGGCTTTGGCGGCGGAGGAAGCGGCGGCGGTGGCGGCGGTCGCGGCAGAGACGGCGGTGGCGGAGGGCTTTCTCCGGTTTCCGGCTTTGGCGGGTGGGGCGCAGGCCCTACCCTCAGCCCAGTGGTCGGCCGGCTTGCCAGCTGCCACACAGACTGCGCAGTGCGGCGCGGCGTCGCAGGAGCCGGCCCTGTGACCGGGCTGACCGCAGCGGAAACATAGACCGCTGCGGTCCACCTCCGAGGTGCATTGTGCTCCTACATGGTGGCCCACCTGGCACCGGAAGCACCTCAGAGGTCGAGGTTCCAGCAGTTTGACCTGCGCGGAAACCCAACCCACCAAAAACCTACGGCCCTCCGAGATGGACTTGGCCGCCGACACGGGACAGCTCACCACGATGGTGCGCATGCCCGTGTTGTCAGGACGTAGGGTGCCCGCCTTCACCTCCTCTGCTGAGCACCCCCCCGTCCTAACGACGGCGGCCACCACCTCCGCCTCCGTGACGGAGTCGTCCAGGCCCAAGATGCGCATGTCGATGCGCTTGGTGGGCCTGGACACTCGGGCATCGTCCGCGCTTAGGGACGCCCTAAGCCTTTCGGCTAGAGCGTCCGCGGTTGGGCCGCTGGCTGCCCCGGGGATCTCCAGCATCCGGGCCCCAGTCATGGTGACCCGGAGCCGAAGGCCCCCCACGATGCCCAGCTCACCAAGGTTCACTGCCTCCTTCGCCTTGGTGAGCACATCCGCGTACGTCACGCCCCTCTTCGCCGCGTCCGGCTGCAGCGTCAGAACTACAGCCGCGGTTTTCGGGGGGCGCAGCGCAGCCGCGACGCTTCGCGCCTTCTGCCGCCGCTTCCTCCCCCGCCTCTTGGCCGCCCTGGCTGCCTTTCCCGCCTTCTTCTTCTCCCCGGCAACTTGCCATTCGGCTTGAGCCGGGGGAGGAGCTGAAGGCGAGGAAGCCGGGGGGAGCTGCTGCTCAGACGGCGCAGGAGCCTTCGCCGTCCGCGCAGCAACCCCACCCTTTCTCTTCCTTCCCGGGGCCGGGTCCGGTTTTCCCGGCACCGGCTTCGCGGGTGCCGGCCCGGACCCTTTGTCCTGGCCGGACGACCCCGGTGTGGCAGCCGCGGCGGCCGCGTACGACGCCGCCTTCCGGCCTGGAGCCTTCCCACTCGCCGCTAACGGGGGGCGCAGGACGATGCCCTCCAGGACGGAAAACCGCGCCTGGAAGGCAGCCATCTCCTGCCGCACCAGGTCCAGCACCTGGCCCTCCTGCGGCACGGGCTGGCTGTTCTCCCTGCGTCCCCCTTCAGGCGCCCCCTGTGGGCCGGCTCCCTGGAGCCTGGCCAGGTCTGCTCGGAGCCCCGCATTCTCCCTCTGGAGGCGCTCCGTGGCGGCAGCCAAGCGGGCGACCTCCACCCGCAGCTTGGACATCTCGTCCCGCGGAGGCCCCCCTGGGTTACCCTCCGCTGCCGCCAGAATGGAGGCCATCGCCTCGCTTATGGCCTTGTTCTTAGAGGACAATTTCCTCTTCAAGGCCACATCGCGAAGCGCGGCCTCCACTACCTCCGCAAACCCGGCCCTCCGGACCCGCTCCTGTCCGGAGTCATCCGGCTCACCGCCGGAGGACTCCGAACCAGGAGCCCTGCGACCTCCTCACCACCCTTGGTTGACCACTTGACTAGTAGAAAATGCCAAGAGCATTAAGTTCACCTTAGTACCTATTTTTATTTTATTTATTTTTATTTCCTATAAGTATACCTATGTGCATGAAGTCTATTTATAAATAAATAGTAGAAGTATTCTTTTAGTAAGGTTTGAATACAACGCCCTTTTCATATGGAAAGATAACATTAGGTAGGTCAACCTAATGCCGTAGAACTTGTAAGTGGCTCGGAACTAGTTCAATCTTATCGAGATCTGACTGTCAGGCCGACGAGCGTGATGGAGCGGCTCACCGACCTTCGAGTAGACCTGTGTTAGAAAATTCAAGAATCCACTTTTGTTTTTGTGCTTTCCAGTGATAAAGATACACGTTATCTGTCGAGAGCGAGGTGGAATTTTTTTTGCAATACTATGTAAAGGTATTCGTACTATACGTAGTGTAGCTTATAGTTTAAGAGCGTTTACGCCGTACGGCTTTTCATACAAACTTTGAAGTCCTTATTTTTCGAAATGAATGAACCGATTTTATTGAAACTTAGTATGCATACGCCATCCAACCCGGTCTAAAAAGTTAGTTGAGAACATTTTCGAAAATTAGAAGTCGGTTAAAGAGTTCAGGAGGAAATACAGAGTGATTTTTCACTTTCTATAGAAAACTTAAAATCGCTCTCTCTCCCTCTAAACTCTTTTACGAAAATGTTCTCAACTAACTTTTTGGACCTGGTTGGATGGCGTATGCATACCAAGTTTCATTAAATCGGTTCATTCATTTCGAAAAATAAGGACTTCAAAATTTGTATGAAGTGCCGTACGGCGTAAACGCTCTTAAAACCGTATCCAGCTTTTTACAAAATTTAACCTGAATAAACTGGACAAAATATTCAGGATTAGTTGGAAATAAGGTAAGAAATATAATATTCATACCAAGAAAATTCCTTATTTGAGTAAATTATTGCCTGGAAACCTTCTTCTGAGTAATAATTTAGTACTAAGGTAACGTAATAAATCTTACAACATCCGTTGACGTACCGCTTCCAGTTAGCACCTAACTGTTTAATAGTTTAGTAAACTTGCCGAAACATGTTTAATATTTCAACAGCATAAAGTAGGGTGAAATATTATAATATGGTAACGTATGGCCGTTAGTACCAGAGTTAAGGTTGGCGCCCAACAAGGCCCACTTGGGCGCCAATTATTTATTCTTATATAATAGAGAGTTTTCGTTTCAAGCAGGGTTTGTTTTTTAAACTGGAAAATAATGCTGTATTTAAAATAAAACGTATGGTAGATTTAACTAAAAATATTTCATAAGTAACATAATTATATTGTTAAACTAGTTTTTGCCCGCTCGCGTTCAAGTTTCACTTTCAAAAAATTAGCCTCTAACGTCTCCAGGGTCTCATCTATATCTGTGTCAAAGTTCATCAAAATAGTAACATGGATTTACTCATATTAAGCGGAACAAACAAACATGCTTATACCTAATTTATATTCTATATCAAGGGATAGGTAAATGGGGAATCTTTCGGCTGATGATATGACTACTACAAAGGAGTACTAAGAACTACTTAAAAATCAGCATAGTTTCTTTTTTTGGATAGGAATCATCAAAGGACACCTCACAATCTCGGGTATAGTTGAAAACCAGTGACAGTATCTATTTGGTTCAGCCGCGAGGCACACTATCACGTTTTGAAACAGAACGATTTTAGCGTTTTTGTTTTGTTTGTTCTGGAAACGTGTTGTGTCCCTTTAAGTTTTTGCTAAATAAACTTCTTGTTTCTTTCTTTCTTTAAAAAATTAAAATACCTATTTTTTATAATCATAACAGCTTTACTGTATCAGCTTCCTCATTCGTAATTTCATTCTGGCCCCTACCAGCCCTAAGTGAAGCATGTTTGCGTAAGTTCGCATCCACAACTCAACCCCTTAGTGTCGACTCATCCCCTATTGAGCGTACAGGTAATTACCTAACCCATTTACCTATTTATAGTCCCCTGAGCTACGTGACTACTTAGTCCAGTGGTTTCAAACCTGTGGTCCGCGAACCACTGGTTGTGCAAGAAAGGTTTAAATTATGAAAATGTTCAACTTAAAAATATCATTGATGCAAACTGATTTTAAGTTTCTATCAAACTTTTTATCTACAATAATGACTAATAATAATAGATACTATGTATTTTAATCTATGGTTTTCTAAAACAATGCTTGTCACTTTTGATTTGAAATAATGACATGATATAAGTTTTGAATGTATCATTTATGTTTTCTATCTACACACAGTCAAATCTTCTGTTCTTTCAGTCTCAGCTCAAAACAAATTAAAGCGGTCCGTGGACTAAAAAAATGTTGGGAGCCACTGACTTAGTGGAATGGTGTTGGTGTACCTTTATAATCAGGATTTAGTAGGTAATGTTTGGTGATTAGTGAATATTAACTGGGTAGGTACGTGTTGGAGAGTACTTATTAGAACTTGCGGGAAAATTAGATTGCTTTCTTAACTTTTGTTGCCTGTTTTGTGTAGTGTGCCACTGTTCCAAGCTTTTTATATTTCATGTGTTTCATAAGGAAAGATGCGTTATGAATGATGTTGGTTAGTACGCTGAGTATTTTGTTTTAAAATATATGCACCAACTAAAACGATGTTTTATCATCGACGTCATCATTAAGGCAAAATATGGCTTCTTCTTCTACATTTGCCTTCTGCCAAGCCTGCGTCTTTTGCGTTCCATTGATGTTGGAAGGACCCAAGTATTTAGATTTTTTAGCTAAACACAATTTTCCCTAAGTAACTAATAAAAGGTTAACTATCTACGTACCTTGCCTATCGTGGACAGCTACACATCTGAATTTATACAGGGTTATTTATAAAACACCAACAACCTTTGAGGGGGTGAAAGTACCCATCATTTTAAACAACTTTTGCTACGAGACCATCCCTGAAAAATCGAAAAAAATATCTGCTTTTCATACATTTTCGTTGGGTGACTAAGTATTGCATTTTGTATGAAACAGCTGATTTAATTTTTGACATTTCAGAGTTGGTCCCATAGTAAAAGTTGTTTATAATGATGAGTACAATGACCCCCTGAAAGGTTGTTGGTGTTTTACAAATAACCCTGTATACTAACGATAAAAATCACGATCCCACTAACACAAAATTTTCGTTATTTTCCTCCTCATTAACCAAACAAGACAAACAAACAATACTACGATTTATAAAGGTCTGCAGAACCTTGGAACGCCAAACCTCAGAGAATACCTAAAATGGCTACAATAACGCCGTCCTTTACAAAAACAACTGTTTATAATAATTACTGTTTATACAAACCTTTTACCGACTATTAAACAAATATTACCCTTTAATGAATTTAGCGGAAAGTATACATGTAGCCGGGTAGTTCTCGTGGCTAAATAATAATAGCCGCACGTGTTGATCTTCAAGGTTAAGCAACACTTGCCGAGGTCGGTCTGTGGATGGGTGACCATCTTAACATGTATACGCGACTCCTCAATGCTTCGGAAAGCATTTTAAGCCGTTAGTCCCGGCTGTCATTTGTAGATCTTTGGCAGTCGTTGCTGATTGTCAGGAGCCAGAAAAAATCTGACACCAGTCTTGTCAAGAAGTACCGTGTTACCCAGTAAATGAGTTGTGGACATAGACTACAATAGTATACTGGTTGTGGAGGTCTGGTAGGCAGCCGCTCCACGTAAAATACTGGTTTTCAGCTGAATCCGGTTTTACTGGAAGCTGACTCCATTATTGTTAGGAAAAGGCTAGGTAGATGATATACGTAGCCTTCATTGGTCCCGCATCATCCGAAGTACAGCTGAACACATAGATAATTTTAGTTACATTGGCTATGGCCCTGCTGGTCGTGGACCATGCATACATGTTTTATTAATTGTGAAGATAGAAAAACTATTTTGTGTTCATAATTATTAGAAAGAGTTTATATTTGACATTTGCACTTTAGTAATAATTACTGAATGTCAAATCATTGTTTTCTGTGTAACATTTTCCATCACACCTCGTCGTTGCCTGAAAATTATATTTCAGGTGGTAAGCGCTATACTTTACAATGAAACTAGTTTTTACCAGTGCCTTTGCTCGGTGGCCTATCCCACTGAAAACTTGCCTTTTCCCGGGATTAGAAGAAGTCTCAGTGGTTTTAACTGCCTCCGTGGTTGAGTGGTTTAGGCGTTTGCCTTGTGACCCGGTGGTCGTGGGTTCGATTCCCACGGGAAGCATACTTTGTAAACTTGTTTCTAGTTTGGCTAGGACATTGCAGGCTTGAATCACCTGATTGTCTGATAAAAAGATGATTCCGTGCTTCGGAAGGCACGTATAAGCCAGTGTTCCCGGCTGCCAAATGGCGGTCATCAAACCATGTCAGAGGCCCTTGAAGCGGTTTAGATACTCTGACACTAGGGTGTGAGGGGTTGTTAGACCTTACTACCCACACGAAGAAGAAGAAGAAGAAGAAGCCAGCGAAAGTATAGTTTTCGATCAATGAAATAGTGAGATCAATACTTCTTCTGATTACTTCTAATAAACAATATTTCACATCTTTATCATAAAACTAAGACATCTATCTAGAGTCTATGTTTAAAAAGCAGCTTGTGCAATATTGCATACAATAGTGCCTGTAACAAGAAAGGATATTGAAACATTACATTAATTGTAAACAGAGGTTGCATTGTTTAGTGTTTGGCAACAATTAGCCAATATATATGACATAATTAGAGGAAAGCCTATTCATGCTCCGTCGCTAAAACAACAGCATTAGTACACAATCAGTTTGAATGGTTCGATTACCAATTGGCACATGCAATGTTTAACTTATTGTTTATTTTCAACCAATTGATGATTACCACACTATGCATTGTTTGCTCTGTCACTCTCAGATTACAGAAAAATGGTGTCCCTAATTTAAACATTTGCACAACACGATTAAGCGCTTTGTACCTCCGTAATATCACGGAAACTTAAGGACGCGTTTACAGATGGGTAGTTAAATCATTACTTTTTTACACGAAAGTATGTTTATTAAATAAAATGCTTTGCATTCTTAATTTTTAAATTATTTTCTCAATAAATGTACCGAAGTAAAAAAAATCACTTCGGTACATTTATTGAGAAACTGTACCTATCTAAAATTATAGCTCAGAATCGTACCATGCACATCTATCAACAATTCATGGGAAAAACATTTTAAGAATGCAAAGCATTTTATTTAATAAACATACTTTTGTGTAAAAAAGTAATGATTTGACTACACATCTGTAAACGCGTCCTTAACATTACTGCAAGAACCCTAAGTTTCTAGCAATTGTACTGGATTGAGAATTTGTTCGAAAAAGTCACCGCGGCCCTGGGGGTTTTCTCTCTAAGCCCGAAGTCCGTGGTTTCGGCCTTAGTGTCGGGCGTTGACTAAGAACAGCTGTCAAATCGTGTTGTCATTCATTCTTAGTTCGGGTTCGGGACTAATCGCAAGTCCGTAGGTGATACGGAGTAGAAAACGACCAACACTAAGGCTGAAACTACGGACTTCGGGCTTAGAGAGTAGACCCCCTGGAACGCAAAGGACATTAGGAGGAACACGGATGGGTTTTAGTCAGTCAGAGTCTGACACTTCCTTCCGCTCCACCCAGAACGAAAGGAGTAATTTAATTATTACCCATCCTTAAAAAAAAGGAGTTGCACTGGATAGAGTCTTATCTTTGAATGTTCAATGCCATTAGGTACAAACAAGCAAGCTAAGTTATCATAGTTCAAAAATAGACCGAAAAAAAGTTAGTTACTTCAAAATAACTGATACATTTTCTATTTTTCAGATGAGCAATAAATGTGAACTGCGTTTTTTTCTTTTGATTTAAAGGCGGATCTTTAGGCCCGGTTAAGTTGAAAATGTTTACTTGTTGAGTCTAAGTCTAAAACACGGCTCGGCAAAAGAAGTGGCACAACAAGAACATAGTCTACGCACACGGGAATCCCAGTCATAACAACCTTCGATTTCAAACAATAAAAGATCACCGAACAAAAGCATTGAAACACTTGAGCAACCAGCAACCACGCCGGCGCGGCGGATACCAATCCGTGTCACGACAACCCACTACTTAGTATGCAGGCCTTGTACCGAATGATGGCGCGGGCATTCCCAAACAGCTGGTGATTCAATGGAAGTCATTGGAAGAGGCGGGAGGAATGTATCCGTCTGGCAACCTTCGGGGAACGTTAGTCTGGGTTGCCTAATGTTCGATGACTAGATAAGGCTGGTATTTTCTTTGTATTCTAATCCTGGTTAATTTTGTAAATGTGAAATAGTTATGTTAGTTACGCTTTCACACCTAAATCGCTGAACCGATTTTCATGAAATTTGTCACAGAGATAGATGGGGCCCTGGAGACGGTTAAAGGCTACTTTTTTGCGAAAATCTATATAAGCGCGAACAAAACTGCGGGTAAAAGTTAGTTTTACATAATTTCGTAACATTTGATTCGGTGTCATCCTATTTGAGATAATGATTATGATAACGACTTAATCATAATCATATCAGCCGAAAGACTGTTGGATATAGGCCTCCCCCAAGTGTCGCCACAACAGCCAGTCCCGTATGTCTCGCATCAATCGTCTAAACCCGCGACCCTCACCAGGTCCAACGCGGGTTTTGGAACGAAGTTCCTTATCGCGCGTTGCGAAAGGGGGCTAGACGGAAAAAAATTAAGACCAAAAGTTGTAACGACACTTTGCTATAGTTGTAAGCCGCGTATAACTTAAAAATAAAATATAACAATTCCTTCACTAATTGATCGAAAGGAACTTCGGTCCATCCGGGTGTCCCTTGACACCTCTCAAGTTTTTGTTATAACTTAGCGACAACTTCTTGGATTAGGACTAGTTGGTGTGGGATTGGTGCTCGACAGCCGGTGGGATTTCGGACCCCACTTCCGACGGCTGGCGCCCAAGTTGTTGGGCGCGGCTGGGGCGCTGTCAACGCTGCTTCCCAATCTGGGGGACCCGAGCACCGTCTGTAGGCGGTTGTACGTGGGGATCGTGCGATCGATGGCCCTGTATGGGGCCCCGATCTGGGCGGCTGACCTGACGGCCGGCACCATCTCTGTTCTGCGGAAGCCGCAGAGGGTGATGGCCGTCAGAGTCATCAGGGGTTATCGCACGATCTCCTACGAGGCGGCTTGCGCACTGGCCGGATCTCCGCCCTGGGACCTGGAGGCAAAAGTTCCGCGTCAATGCATCGGTGGCGCGAGGACGCGCGGGCGCGCGGGGAGCGACTGCCGCAGCGACATTTTGAGCTGCGTCGGTCGCAGCTGCGCGAGGTCCTGGTGGCGGAATGGCGGAACAGGCTTTCACGCCCTTCCGCCGGCCTCGTCACTATCGAGGCCATCCGGCCAGTGCTCGACCTGTGGCTCGGAAGAAGGCACGGCTCCCTGTCGTTTCGTGCGACACAGGTCCTCACGGGGCATGGCTGCTTCGGGAGATTCCTGTGTCGCATAGGCAGGGAGCCGGACGCTCGGTGTCACCACTGCGTCGACTGTCGGGAGGACACGGCGCGGCATACGCTGTCAGAGTGTGCCGCTTGGGAGGAGCCGCGCCGTGCCCTTGTCTCTGTGGTAGGCAGTGACCTCTCACTGCCGGCTGTAGTACGTTCTATGGTCGGCGGTGAGGAGTCCTGGGACGCGGTGGTCTCCTTCTGCGAAACTGTCATCGCGCAGAAGGAGGCTGCGGAAAGGGAGAGCGAGATGTCGAGTGCTCTCCCGGCCCGCAGCAGGCGCACCGGGCGTCGGAGGAGGGCATACGCTGCCCTCCTTCTGCCCCCCTAACTGGGTCCAGGGGCGGCGGACTTGGGGATGTCCGTTGCCCCCCATTCATCCGGACCCGAGGTGGCGGCGCGTGGTGTTCCCGTGCGCCCCTCTGACGTCGCGGGGGGAGTTAAACACCTCACTCCCCCCGCGTACGAGATGTGGCCCGCAGAGGCGGGCCGGCCCCAGGCGGGGATTACGGAAGTCGCATATGTTCCCGCGATCCCCGGCGTAGGTGGAAGATGGAACACCGGGATGGTTTTAGTCAGTAAGAGTCTGACAGCCGCCCCAGGGCGGAGGACATCCATGAGGATTTCCCCACGTAAAAAAAAAAAAAAAAAGGACTAGTTGGTGTCGTCGCGGGCATTCTCAAACAGCTGGTGATTCAATGGAAGTCATTGGAAGCGGCGGGAGGACTGTATCCGTCTAGCAACCTTCAGGTTGCGTTAGCCTGACGCCTGGGTTGCCTCATGTTCAATTGCTAGATGAGGCTAGTATTTTCCTTGTTGCCATATTTGAATAATTTTGTAACGATTCATTAGGTGTCCTTTTACTGTGGTTTTGAGTCAAGTAGTGTACATTTTGTCTCATTCCTGATTTAGATAAGTGTGTTTGGGCCACCCACACGCACAAAACGTTTTGGGAACACATTCATTGTGCGTACAGCTAATAAGTGGAATTCCCTGCCAGAGTCTGTGTTTCCTGATAGCTACAACCTGAAAGTCTTTAAGTCAAGAGTGAATAGGTTACTTCTAGGCAAGCGTGCTCCATCTTCGACCACATCATCGCTTACCATCAGGTGAAATAGTGGTCAAGCGAGTGCCTATCATCATCATCTGCCTAGCCTTTTCCCAACTATATTGGGGTCGGCTCCCAGTCAAACCGGATTCAGCTGAATACCAGTATTTTACGTGGAGCGGCTGCCTACCAGACCTAAACAACCCATTAACTGGGTAACACGCCATGCCTATCAATAATAAAAATAATAAAAAGAAATGGATAAGCGATGACGTCTTGCAAAGGTATTTATTAATTTATTTAAATATATTGTGTTATTATGTCCTTTCAATACCTATACAATAAGGCTATCAGTAACAATCACAATACCCCCATACCCCCTTTGCTAGTTAGTACAGTATAACAGTGGACTATTATTCCTCATTGCTGACACCATAAAGCAACAAACACGCTTTAACTTTTGCTTTGAAACATGTCTGAGCCAGTATACTATTGTAGTCTTTGTATGTCTGTGTGTGTGTTATGTGAGATTTGCGTCTGAAAATACCACATTATTTGAGACAAAAGTACTTACCTTATTCCTTTTACGTTCCATAAATCTTCAAAATATAAGGATTTAGCTTTTGCCCGCGACTTTGTAGGTACGCGCATATTTATTTTTTTCCCGAGCCCGTACGAATTTCGGGAAATCCTCTAATAGTTCTCCCTTACGGGACTGTAAGGGAGAACTATTAGAGAATTTTATTCAAGGAACCTACGTGCCAAATTTCAGCTTTCTACGATAAGAAGTTTCGGCTGTGTGTTGTCTGTCAGTCACCCAGTCACTCAATCAGTCAGTAACGTAAGAATTTTATATACCTATATAAGTACATATATTGATTAATCGTGCAATAGATTTCCCTGAACTTCAGTCAACTTAATGTTGCCAAACAAATACGACCAGATTCCTGTAAGTACCTCGTATCGAAATCACAATAACTCGTACAAACAATAATGGCAATGCATTTCATAAGCGTAACACGACTGAGGAATAATTCCCAAAGGCAGACACCGGATATGGGGTACCCAAGCGTACAGAATAATAGAATATTGCAATAGTTTTACTGTACCCAAAAACAACATACAAGAACACAGCAATATAAACTTTATGACTACGAAATAAAGGTGCTGACAAAGTTTCAAAACGTATTCAATAACTTTGCAAAAGTAAGTACGTTTCTTACATTGTATAAGCATTTATTGACTCACGGTACCAAATTTCTTGCAACATGGACTTCACTTTATGTAATAATATGGAACTTAGCTTCAAATATAAGTTCATCATAGTTCGTTAAGCAGGTTGATGGCATTCTCCATTCTAATGAATCTAATTAGAATGAGTATTTGTTCCGGGCTGTAGGCTTTCGTTGTAAATCCGTAAATCCGGTTTTGGGTACGAGAATAACCTTGATAATACGTCTCCTCAAATAAGTATAACATCAATCAAATTGTCCTAACCTTTTCCCAGATATATTGGTGACTTGGGGACTCGGAATGCAATTGAATACCAGTATTTTACATTGAGCTACTACCTATCTGACTTTGACAACTCAATAACTGGATAATACGATAACCCCTTTTTTTAAGGCTGGGAAATCATCAAATTAGGTACTCTTCCCGCTCTGGGCGGAGCGGAAGGGAGTGTCAGATTCTTACTGACTAAAACCCATCCGTGCTCCTCCTAGTGCCCTTTGCTTTCCAGGGCCGCGGTAACTCTTTCGAACAAAATCCACAACCCTAACAGAATACGAAATCCCTTGGCACGAATGAACTCCTGAAATATTATGATGAGCAATACGCAGCCCTGCTTCTTTTATTACTAACACGGAACACCTACATTTTTGCCCGTGGTAGAAAGCCCCTAAAGATTTCTAAAATTATATTATATCTACTCCTTTTGAAGCACCCCCGCGATTGATGATACTTTAGTAGGTAGGTAACCTACATTCGGCACACCCTAGGCAGTCAGTCACGCTATCAAGGCAAATTTTTTGATTGCGGTACGGCAATAACTCACTGCTTAGTACAAGTTTACGCTTTATCATTTGCTCATCCTTTTCCCAGGTATTTTGGAGTCGGCTTTTCAACCGAACGTTCCTGCAGTAGAGTCTAGGAGTAAGACGGCTATGCTAAACATTAGAATAATCTAAAGAATTAACTAGGGCAACAAAAGTAGACTAAAAATCGCCAAGAATTTATTTTCTTACAAATATAATTTATTTCTACCATCACAAATTACAAAAAATCAATTAGATGGCGCCATTAGAGTGTAGGTTATCAGTGCCCAGTGGGCCATGCGCCAACATTTTGCCGTTGAAATGACAACGCCTGGCCGGCGCCGAAGATTTTATTCGACGATTTATGCGTTGCCAATGTCTTTCTAGTAGGCGCTTTGAATACCAGTCGAAGTAATGAAAATGGAATACCTAAAATTGTGCTTAATATTCTGGTGATAGCGGATTGAAGAAATTTTAGGAATTTTGAAATTAAACGTGTTTTTATCTTGTCATTTATAGTGTTTTTAACCCCCGACGCAATAAGAGGGGTGTTATAAGTTTGACGTCGATTTTTGTGTGTGTGTGTCTGTCTGTAGCATCGTTAGCTCTCAAACGGATGGACCGATTTCGATGCGGTTTTTTTTATTCGAAATCCCAGTTTCCTTACGGTGGTTCTTAGCTATGTTTGGTAAAAATCGGTCCAGCGGTATGAAGAGTATCAGCTCTTTTCCAAAATGACGGCATTTTTGGCATACAATTGTTTTTTTTTCCACAGATACTTTTGCTTTAAACATTGAAATGCTCAGGGTATTAAATGTTAACAATATATTTCTGTAGATCTAAGGATTTTCAATAATTGCCGTATTAATTTTAATATAACCTTTAACTTCTCAACGAAATATAAATTACATAGGTAAAAAATAACGGTCATTGACCCACCTACATTTATTGACATACTTAGGTTGACATCTATCGTGTGAAATGAAAAACGATTCATTATTTACTGTCCGGGGGTACCTACAGTTTTCGTCAAATAACTTTGCCCCTCTGAAGTTAGCCATTTGCAAAAACGCGCAGGTGCAGTCACGTGCACGGGAGCAAGCGGGACGCAAGCATGCATCGAACGTAAACGTAAGACTGAGATATAAAATCGCGCCCCGCCCCCATGTCTCTTACGCATGCGCAGTTGCAGAGTGTTCGTAATTTTGACTACTACGCAGCCACTCGACACAACTTCAGAGGGGCAAAGCTATTTGACGAGAACTGTTATACGAAGAGATATTAAGGAAAGGTCAATGACCGTTAGTCTTCATTTATCTGGCGCCTACTATAGTAGGTACACTTACAGGCGCTAAATCGTAAAAGTTACTACCGAATCTTCACGAAACGGAGCGTCCCAAAAACGCCAAGCTCTGCTATTATTTAACTTTGACATTTACAAAGTATTTCGTTTTATATTGCTCGCGTAACTTTTAATGGCAGCTGTAAAGCCTTTACTGGAAACTGGAATTAATTTTATTTTGTCAACTTACTTTGAGTTTCACTTTTTGTTCGAGTTTGGTTCTAGTTTGTTATGTTTTACTTTAAGTACATTTTAGGTGGAATTCATAGATGTTTTGGATGTTTTTATATACATAAAAAAACCCGTAAAGGATACCCACGGCGTTTTATAACGGAGTATGCGGTAAAATAGATACTTAGGTGAGAGTACCTATTTTACCGCACATTCCATTATATGTGGTGCGTAATTTTTAACTTTCGAACAATGTAAATAGGCTTCGTAAATGCATTTTTTTAACAAATGTGTTGAAAAAATTATGGCTTTGCGATATTTATCATGATTCTTAATTCTATCTCGTGTCAGCGCGACGATAACTCGTCAGCATGTCATCATCATCTTTCCTGGTCTTTTTTTTTTTTTTGTGGATGGGAAATCATCAAATGACCCCTCCCGCTCTGGGTGGAGCGGCAGAGAGTGTCAGACTTCTACTGACTAAAACCCACCCATGCTCCTCCTAGTGCCTTTTACGTTCCAGGGCCGCGGTAAATCTTTCGAACAAAATCCGCAACCCTGGTAGGCACTGGCCCTAACGGGCCCCTACTCCTATGCTGACATCTCTTTGAGGCGCGCGTGGAACACAACGCGCCGTTGGCTTGGGATCTTTCCTGGCCTTGTCTTATATTATTTGGGGACGGCGCAAGACATTTTATTTTTCCATATTTCCCTGTCAACCGAACACGTTGTATTTCACTCCCTTTTCTCTCTTACTACCCTTCTATCTTCTCTGTGCCCATCTGCCTCTGTAGTTTTTCTGATGATAGTTCATGCTTTGCAGAAATGGTGGCTGTTCTAGTTAGTCAGTTTTGTACCGGGACTGATTGCTCAAGGAACCCCACGTTGCCAATCCTCACTAGTTCTTTTTAAATTACGATTATAATTGAGAATTCTGTTCAATTTTATACGTGAAAGTCAATCATTCAACTGAAACAATCTCTCGTTCCACATGAATAGGTTAGGCAAATAAATAAATATTTAGGCTTTTTACTTTGACGGAAAAAGGAAAACCCACAATTTTAATCTTGTTTATCTTTATTTGTATTGTAGAACCTTAGTTTCTTATACCTAATTGTACAGTCATGGATTCTCTAACAGCAAAACTACATACCTTTTTGAGACATTTTTTGAGTTGAAACTGAAACTCTAATATTATTTACTCTTTTCCATTCTGTCTTCAGTTACTTACATATAAATTAGCACTAACAAATAATTCTTTAAAAATAACTACATAAACATAATTTATCCGCTAAACATCTTTTTGAATTCATCGGATACCTTGGTGGCGTATCTGTGGCCGTTGAGCATGATACGGTCTAGCGCAGGCGCAGGCTTGATAGAGTCGCCATTCCTAGAAATTATTTACAGTCATTAATTAGTAAACGTAATATCTCAAACGTAAAATGAGGAGCTCGTGGACTCCTTTTTATGGATGGGACATCATCAAACGACTCCTTTCCAATCAAGCCGGATTCATCTAAATACCAGTATTTTACGTAGAGCAGCTGCCTACCAGACCTCCACAACCCATTAACTGGGTAACACGGTACTTCTTGGCATGACTGGTGTCAGATTTTCTGGCTTCTGACAGTCCGTAAGGACTGCAAAAGAACTCCTAATGACTGCCTCGGGAGAGTCTCGGTACGTTAAGATCACTCAGTTAAATATGAACTCGTTTATTAATGGCCTTACTTGCACTGTATATTCCAAGGATCATTGACGAAGTAGATGTGCATGGACACGATCCCGTATTTCTCTGCCCAGTCCCCCAGACAATTCGGCGCGAATGGCAGCGTCACCTGGAATAAAGCGTATTGGTTGACATGCAGTTTAAATTTGGGATAATTCCAGTATGAAAAGACCCACATTACCACATGGAAGAATCTTAATTTAAACTTCAGAAAAAATATGCCTTATTAGTTCCGCTCGATGCGAGAAGTGCAGGACAAAAACGTTAGAGGATATGCTTTAGGCAGGGCTTTGTTATTTGGCGATTAAACATGATGATGACTTCACAGAAGGTCTACTAGTCTGTTCGACTCATTCTTATACATCATACAACATTTGTTAATTATTCCGATCATCTTAACTATACCGACTAGGATTTATAATTTGGGGCTATCTCACATAATGCTTGACACTAAATGTATGTGTGTTGATTCCAATGCATGCAAACTACGTATTTGCAAGTCCACAAGACCTTTGCACTATTCCTCACCTTTATGCCTTGTTTGGGGTTGGGGAAATCTTCGAACCAGTCCCTTCTCTTCTGTTTGGGCATCCTGCCGATTACCTGGAAGCCAGTACCGACCAGGTCACCCCCTGTGGTCAGCGCAAACCACGGCAGCAGGTCCTCGCAGTTCAGGTTTCGGGTCATGTTGTAGTAGTAATGTGTACCTGGAAACATTTGAAAGGCTAGTATAACCAAATTGATTATGAAGATCTTACAAAAGCCTTTGACTACATCCTACCTTTTCTGATGTGTGAAAAGTAGTGTCTCTGAATAGACACTGATTTTGGAAGAATTTGTATATTGTCATCTTATTATTTCACGTTTACTCAATCGTAATGTATATTCCCCTGAAGTGTGACTCAAACAAAAGTTATTATGCACGTTAGAACTCATTAATGCTAACATGCGAACAGTCGATTACGTTAGGGGTAGGTGTGCCTCGAGGTACTATTTTGAGCCCGACATTTTTTTATTTTCATCTCTTACGGTGTCATTTTTTTTAACAACATTATGTGCAAACCATTTTATTACAAACACTGTCAATGTACCCTAGAGATTTCACACTTACCCATATTAGGTACACAGTTTTGTTTCTTGAAGGCGGTGCTGTTGAGCTCAGCTTCAGTGCTCGGCACGCGCATCAGTCGTTTGTCATGTCCAGCTACCCAAACGCCACCATCTTGCAATGTGGCTCCGTTCTCCACTTGTGGGCCTGCACCTGCCTTCAGTGACTCTATGGGAAAGAAGCCATTGTACAAATCTTTCATTATTTTTAGGGGTTTTTAGGGCTTAGAGTGAGAGAAGAACTTACTAATTAGCAGGAGACAGCGATCCTTGTGTTAGCATAAGTGCTTCTATTCTACCTATCACAGGATTCAGAACCTCACTTTTTTTTGTTAAGAAAAACGCTGGATTTATTTGGTGATTGGTTTAATTGCTAACAATTTTGGGTGAAAAACCTTCTTACAATCGGTTAAAAAATAATTTGTTTGAGAAGGTAGTTGAACAGATGAAGTCGAGTGGCAATATAATTGCACCTTAAAATACTAGCATATAATCATGAGGTATTTTCACAAAACTGTTTGTCAATTAATCGAGAAACAATATAACAAAACAGAATAAAGGGTCGATATTTTCCTAGAAAACCTTAATGCAGTGAGTCTGATGCCACGCCATTGCACTATAATTAAGGATCCTGCTCCAACGGTTCTCAGAATTCGGCTCACACAGTCAATCTAGTATGCAGTTTAAGGAATCACTTACAAAGAGCATTAATCTGTTCGATTGACAGAAGCTGTTAGACTTTTACATATAATATAACCTACTCATAGTAGCTTAAATAAATAACGTTATATTTGGTACAAAGCGTTTATAGCGTCAGGTATTTATTTTTTAAATCTTTTATATCGAATTTCATTTATCGTCGCTTTTATTCTAACACCGCAGATGTAATAATCAAAACCTTATCTGGAGAGGAAATAAACTGTTTAGCAACATGTACCTAACTTAGTTTTGTGATAAAACTCAGTCATGCGCTATTGATAATGGCAATAAACCTGAGCAACGCGCTGTTGCTGTGGATTTCTGTACAACACTGAAACACTTGATGTTTTTCTTTTCTGAATAACGACGAATCAATCAAACACCTCAGTGGTTCCTTAGTGTTGCCTATCCAGAAATTGACCCTACAATGATATGCCGGAGACAACGTCAACTTTTACTTATCTGAGTTCAGGCAGACGGAGACTTTCCGACTCAAAGTTTAAACTATGTTTCAAATTTCAAATTTGTTCAACAAGATTACAACAATTAGTTTGTGATTGGAGCCTTCTTTTAAGCAAACAATGCCTGTATTAGAAGACTGTATTAGAAAATTATTAATAACAAGTTTAAGTAGACAAGATTGTTGGGGGGAGCTCGTGGCAAAATTAAACACGGACCGATCTTCAAGGTTAAGCAACGCTTGCCGAGGTTGGTCTGTGGACGGGTGACCACCTTAACATACCGTAACTCCTCCGTGTCTCGGAAAGCACGTTAAGCCGTTGATCCCGGCTGTCATTTGGAGATCTTTGGCAGTCGTTACGGATTGTCAGAAGCCAGAAAATCTAACATCAGTCTTGCCAAGAAGTACCGTGTTACCCAGTTAATGGGTTGTGGAGGTCTGGTAGGCAGCCGCTCCTCGTAAAATACTGGTATTCAGCTTGGATGATGAAGTAGACAAGATTGTACCTATAGGATGCTTTCGACTTCCCCTTCACTGCTTCAAGTGTAATGGCTCTCGAACGCAATGCCCACATATCGTTTACATTTCAACGACCATGAAATTTTGAGGTTTCCATGAGTAGCATATCGAGAGCGTTGAGCGTTGGGTACAAATTGGTGCTCTACAATTGAGGTGCAAACTTCTTCAGCTTAGTAGTTGCTTATTCGCATAGAAACTTGGGAAAACCACTTTTAAAATATCTGTAGAATACCGAATAGATACAATAAGTGCCTCGGAGAGAACGTTAAGCCGTTGGTCCCGGCTATCATTTGCTGAACTTCAGTTCAGGCTGTAACCATCTTCAGAAACACTTGAGACAAGCAATACCTATTGCTGATCATGTACCTGCAAACACGAAGTACTGGGCGGTAGTAAACTCGCTCAGACACGCCCCTCTCTGCCTTTGGTGACCATTTCACTTCTCATGCTATATGTACTTCAGAACCTCTTGATTCTAACAATACATTGTATTTTTACCTGCTGACACGAAGTACTGGGTAGCTGTCCAATAGTCTCGCGCAGGCTCGCCTACTGAAGCCTTCGCCGACCATTTGATGAAATTCTTCTCAGGCTCGCTCACCGGAGAGTTGAACTCGTCCACTGGAAGCTGTAAACAAATGGTTTTGATTTTTTGTCGTGTGAATAAATCGATGAACGCCAGCTGCACGCACGAAAAAGGATGACTCATTGTCCCGTTACGCTCATTGTAACGTTACGATCGGAGCGAGAGCGCTACTAGAGCGAGCGAAAGGCACGATCGGCTTGAGTGAGACGTTGTCACGTTTAAACTATCGTCCGTAAACCAACTTTACAGACAACTTTTTTTTTTTTTCATCTAAACTGATATCATAAAGCCTTTAGATGAGATAAATAAAAAACTTTTAGATGCTCATTCCATTTTGTCGCTGATTGTACTTACCTTTATCTTCTCCTCATCGGCTTTGAGGTTGTCTTTATTTATTTAATTAATTAATTTTAGGTTCAAAAACAACAACAATCGGCCTAGCCTTATCCTCACGATATCACTTTGCAACATTAGTCAGGTTTTTTGGCTTCTGACTACTGTAACGACTGACTACAGCTGAAAATTAGCCTATCTTTGTACAAAACCAACTAAACATTGAGATTTAAAGGTTTTACACATATTTCAGGCAGTTTAAGTCCTCAGTAACTGTTTGTATAAATTAAATACCTACCTGCCGATTTTAATTGTTTAGTTTGGTTGGCTAAACCTAAAATAAATGAACGACGATCACCTTCAGAATTTTTTATGAAATAATTAAATATTTCGAACCCAAAAACAAACAATAAACAAAAAATCATTATGTTTGGGCGACCAAAATGAACCATAGCGAATTTGAAATTATTCTTAATCACTTTAGGATTCAAATTGACATCACCAAGGTCTGTGTAGCTATTAAAAATTTAAGGGGATTCAAGAAACGTGTTCTTTTTTCGGTTTTAGGCACTAATCCCTTATGTGCGAGTCCAACTCACGCTTTTTTTACAAAACAAGCCATTTTTTGCCTCATCTGTTCGTCTTACAGCGATGTCCTATTGTAGCCACATGCGTGGGTACCCCTCCGCGATTGATCTTGTTCATTCAAATAAATTAGATAAACGCTGCGAATGGATTGACACGTCATTCTCGTCTGAATTGACGGCGTATTGTCACTGCCAGCAATGAGGAAGAGGTTTGCGGGTCATGCACCAATAGCAGCTAGGTACTGTGTATGTTTTGGTAAGATAAAATGACGTGTTTTATGTTGATTGTCGCTATTGACAGTAGTGCCAATGCTTTACTAAAATGATGTCGATGCCTTAAAAAAAACACTAAAAAAGTATAAAATAACTTTAATTTCGGAAGTCGGTGTTAAAATACGAAGAAACAACCAAACCAAAGACACCGACTTCCGAAATAAAGTAGGGCTGTTTGTGTATCTAAGTTTATATAAGTTTGTAAACGCACCCTCGATAGGTACAGGAGAAATTCCTAGTGTAGGGCAACGTTTAAAAAAAAACGTTTTTTAGAGTGAGTCGGTTGTATTTTTATGGAAAAAAGTTTTTTTTAATATGAAAAGTCTACTTACAGCAACCATAAGTCCGGCCACAAATCCCGCAGTATCGTACAGAGGGCATACAATCCTCCCAGGAGGACAGTACATCCTCAATTCCGGCAGAGGACCGGGAGGCCTCTCAGTCCTTTGCCAGCCCTCGTTCTCCACGTCGCTGATAGTGCGAGGAATCGAGAAGAAGTACTCCATATCAGCAAGGGCATCCGACCAACCGAATTTAACTGGAAATAAAATAATAGACCTGAACCAGATGGAAGAAGGATCTTAGAATGAAAGTGACCTAACTCTCTGTAAACTCTGATTTTACTATAAACTGACCAAAGTCTACTTTAAAACACTGTGGGGAAAAAGAGCCCAAATTATGAGACAGCCTATACATAGGTCACGATAGACGTACATTTTTACTCAACATTATATTTTTTTGAAAACTTTCTTGCATTTACGACAAATTGTTTGAGATAGGTCACTTACATTCTAAGGGAGTTATTATCACAGTTCCAAGTAAAAGAGATGGTTAGCTTTTTCGTTGAATTTGTGAAAATATTGATAACTAGCTTTTGACCGCGGCCCCGCCCGCGTGGGTGTCGGTTATCGCGTAAGAAAGTAGCCCATGTCCTTCTCCATACCCCAGGCTATATATCTGCCAAATTTCATGACTATCCGTTCAGCCGTTTAGCGTGAATGCGTAACAGACAGAGTTACTTTCGCATTTATAATAGTAGTAGTGGAGTGGAGTAGTAGTGTAGTAGTAGTGGAGTGGAGTAGTAGTGTAGTAGTAGTTTTTGTATTAGTAGGGAAGTACCGATCCTGCCAAGGTCGCGGATTTTGTTAGAAAGAGTTACCGCGCCTTGGAAAGCAAAGGGCACTAGGAAGAGCTCGGATGGATTTTAGTCAGTAAAAGTCAGACACTTCCTTCCGCTTCACCCAGAGCGGAAGGAGTCATTTGATGATTTCCTATCCATAACAAAAAGGGAAGTAGGGATTTTGCAGCTTAAAAGTAACACGGATATTCTTTGGTTCTAAATATTGAGAAGATTCTCAACAACTTCGCCTTGATAAATTATATATCATTATAGAATTGCTAATCTAAGGTAGTTGAGTATTTTTAATTAACTTAAGGTTAGATTAACATACATTATGCAGCTCAGTAAATATATTTCTTTCAGTCAATCAAACTCATAATTTTATTAGTCTAAAGACTGGTAAATGGTACTATCGTCATCTCATCTGCCTAGCCTTTTCCAAACTATATCGGGGTCGGCTCCCAGTCAAACCGGATTCAGTTGAATACCAGTATTTTATGTGGAGCCCGTGCGGCTGTTATAATTTAAAAAAAAAACATTAGCCCACCGGTATTTATTATATTATATGTACTTTGTATTTTAATATTTAAAAGTGTAATTTATATGTATTTGTTACGGCTAATAGCCGAAGTGCGGCTACACCTAGTTTTAGCCGGCTACAACTAGCCGGTCATTGGGCACCCCGACAGGTTAGGTTAGAAGGGGATGGCAGGGTCTAGTGAGCGAGCGAAGCGAGCGAAAACAGACGCCGCCATCCCCTTCATGGTTATTTTTTTTTTAACCACACAGAAATAGGAACTTTAAAGTGTTTTGAGGTTAGGTTAGAACTAGTTGTAGCCGGCTAAAACTAGGTGTAGCCGCACTTTGGCTATTAGCCGTAACATATATACCATGAATAGAGGAAATATCATTTGTAATATATAATAATATTGAACATACCTCTGAGCCCGTCATATTGGATACCTGAAACAAAATACACGCTATGAAGTTTCTACGCAAAACATTATATGGAATGTACCATCACATAACGCCTATTCCCAGACAGGTGGTTAACCAATGGTCTTTTTAGGGTTCCGCACCATAAAAGGAAAAAAATTGAACCCTAATAGGATCAATTCTTTTATTATTTACTAGCTTTTGCCCGTGGCTACGCTCGAGTTAATGTAAATTGTAGCAAAAAAAATAGCCTAAGAACGTCTCCAAGGTCCCATCTATATCTGGACCAAAATTTATCAGTTTAGCGACTTAGGCATCAAAGCGTAACAAACATACACACTCACTTTCTAACTAGTATTAGGATTCGCCTTTGACCACTACCTCACCTGGTTGGTGGTAAGCGGTCATGTGGTCGACGATGTAGCACGCTAGCCTAGAAGTAACTTATTTAGAAAATTATAGATACTACGACAGGAAATTCCACTCCTTATCTGTGCGCACAGTAAAATTATTAACCAAAAATTGTATTAAAAAAAAACTAAAACAAAAAAAATCGATAGAAAAATAAATAACAGTTGACGAACAATTGAAATAGCCAAAAAACAAATTAATAACATTGATTTGCCCCCGCCAAATTAAGAGAGCCCATACAACGACGTATTTCCCAAAACGTTGTGTTAGTATGGGTGGGAATTTCACCATGTACCGATGGCGCATCGGCGTACGTCTTATTAGTTTTTTTTGAAGACTGGCACTCACATCGCCACTAAACCTGGGCTTCGATTCCAGTCTACAAGTGAAAACCCAATGAGCCCTCTGCCAAGCGTCGCAGACGCAGACTATTCCTGTGTAACATAGTCCTGCCGCTCTCACTAGGTCAGCCGTCCACCTTATGGGTAGCCTACCAACGCGCCGATCCAGAACCTCACCTCAACGAAAAAGGCAATAACCGAACAACACTACCTACAAATCTGAAAATCAACAAAACCAACAATACTTACAGCAAACAGCGGCAGTAAGGGACAGAAACACAATTAATTTTTCCATTTTCTTTCGGTAGTAAAGGTAACACCAGACGAAATTTTACGAGCGTTCCGTCTGAACGCGAACGAACATGATACGCTACTGATGCGTCGTCGGATTCAATGGGATGTGTTATAAAAGATTGGCACACAAAAAACTAAACAGTAGGTCAACGTGAAATAACGTTAGATTCGAAACAGGTTTTTTTTCCTTGTGGAAAAAACGCTGTTTTTTTCCCTGTGACCGTTTTATTGATCTCATTAATTCTAGTTTATTTATAACAAGACCTGACCAGACCGCCCTGGTTTCACTTGGTGAAGGTTGGTTGTAGAAGGCCGCGAAATCATCTGCAAGAAACACGCATGCTTTACTTACATTGCGGGGCACAATCGAGCGATTGATCACATCGGTAGTCCGCAATGTAACGCAACTGGCATGTAAGCTGGTTGCAGATGGAAACCTGGCATAACCGTGGATTAGGTACCACACCGTTATCGACCGACGTCGCTCGATGTTATCCATAGACAATCGACCGAGGGTTGCAGATTTTTTTCGAAAGAGTTACTGCGGCCCTGGAACGCAAAGGGCATTTGGAAGAACACCGGTGGGTTTAAGTCAGTAAGAGTCTGACACTCCCTTCCACTCCGCCCAGAGCGTAAGAAGTCATTTGATGATTTCTCATCCCTCCAAAAAAAACGACTATCGACCGATTGATGTGGTAGTACCCTAAGGTTAAATACATAGATCGAAATGTGAATGTCTGATGAAATGGTTTCACCATCATGCGGAATTGTTCGAAAGAGTAGAAGTCTGATACTCCCCCTCCCACTCCGCCCAAAGCGAGAGAATTAGTAGGTAATGCGATGGACCAAAATACTTATTTGGTTATTTACAGACCGAAAGGGGTTGTGATAATTTTGTCGTTTACTAGCACAAAATTTATCCTTTTATAAATATAGTCCTAGTTCTCCGAATCACAACTAATTTCTGAACTCAACAGTCTAAAAAAACAAGCATGGGCTAAGGAAAGCTGAAACAAACAACTCTCTGAATGAACTCTCTCTCTGAGTTTGAGCTACACGATAACCGAGAAATGCTTGCACTGTCTGGACAGGACCACTCTTAAATGTGTGGTACTTTCCGCAAAAGGTTACCTCAGACATTAACCTACCAGGGTTGAGGATTTTGTTCGAAAAAGTTACCGCGGCCCTGGAAAGCAAAAGGCACTACGAGGAGCACGGATTGGTTTTAGTCAGTAAGAGTCTGACACTCCCTCCCGCTCCATCCGGAGCGGCAGGAGTCATTTGATGATTTCCCATCCATAAAAAAAAAACATTAACCTACCTCATATGATTTGACCAATGCGGATTGTATGGACTTTATAAGACGCTTTGACCTCTGAGTATGTTTCGAATATTCTTCTTTGGGTAGTCAGCTAAACCGGTCTCACCTAGAATAACCAAAATTAAGAGATTGACGTGTAAAACTGGACACGTGTTTAACCCTACTTACAAAGTAAATATCATTTATCTCTTAGACCATAAATTGACAACATAGCAAATCACCTTTCTCTCCAAAGTATTGGTGAAACAACTCTCAAGAACTGTCTCAGAATAAAATAAAATGTTCATAACATTTATGAACTATTTCTAACATGTTGTGGCTTCGTTGTCGCATTCTCCCGGCTCTAATGTAAGCATGATTCAGTGTACAATGGTCCAGTGCCATTTCTACTAATTTCAAAAATGCCTTAATTTTCATACATTTTTGACAGATTGCAACTGATATGAGAATGCGAACGTTGCTTGGCTCTCAAACAAGGAAAATACCCATGCATGAGAACATTTTTTTAGGTGCATGCATGAGGTATTTTTATAATTTATGTATTTTAATGTGCCTAAACATGAGTATTACGTAATGAATTTGAGCTAATTAAATAATTTTCAGATGTACAATCTTTTGTTTTTTAAATACTGGATAACTTTTTTTCCAGTGCGCAAACTTTGAGAACCACTACTGCCCATGTAAATGAACAACTTTCCCCAAGAAAGCCATAGTCAATTCCTAAAAAAAAATTTGAACTTCCCATACAAAATTGTTATCAATTTGTATGGGAGACTCAATTTTTTTTTGACTGACACTGATATTCGGGCTGTTGCATCCGTTCGCACGGTAAACTCTGATATCCGATTTACGATTTTTGTCAAGTTATTTCGCAGCTGTCGAGATAGATGGCGCTGGGAGTCTCATTTTTGTTGATTCTGCTACGTTGACTTTTTGTGGCGCCGCTGCAATGGTACTTAGTATTACGGCCCAGGCATCTTTTAAGCTCTGTCGTTCCATCCTGGACTTCATCCTTCGCTTTGTTTCCTTGGTAAAAAAAATATGACTCTATTTAGTCCGTCAGTTAGATAATCGAAAAATATTGGATACGTATTTTATGTTTCATCAAAACAATAAAAAATTACGTAGATGAGAAGACGTCAGTTTCCGGTAAAAGTGTATCGGTCTGTGACGTCACATGAGGTTTCAACGCACGTATTTTTTAATTATTTGTTAACGTAAAAGAAGAAAAAATACGTGTCCAATAGTTTTGGAAATCATTTTGACGGACTCTAGATTTTTTCAGGAAACATCCCTATTGAGCATGAGCGAGGCCACCTTCATCACCATCATCATCATCATTTCACTCTAGAATAACCCACGAAAACTGCTGGGTATACCTCATTCCCTTTCCACCAGACCGTTTTCTTTCATATCCACAAACTACACCACAGAGTCAAGTGCGAACAATATTTGAATATAGCAATTCAAATGTTGTTGGCACTTGACTTTCTGCATGGAAGCCAGGTTGGCTCCACAATGATTGCCGCGACATCCGGCGCGTTAAAAAGTAAAGTACCCATACACATTTTGTACTTGTAGGTATACAATGATCTAACTGCAGTACAAGATGAATCGCTCAATACTATTCTTTGCTCCAGACCCAGAACCAGTGACGTATATACATACATAAACCCATACGTTTTTTCCATGGGAGTAGGCAGAAACGTATTTAAAGATTAGGCGCCTCAGGCCAGATAAGAATGCACACCATCTCTTCTCTGCTCTAAGCGTAGATTTATAAGGAGAAGAACGTGCAGGAAACTCAATGGACACTCTTTTAAATCAGTTGACATTTGCAAATAACGGTAACATGTTGAAATTATACATTCATAAAATTATATACTTAATACTAAAGATATTGAATCTTAGATACAATGCAACTGTCAAGGCAAAAGAGAACCATGTAGGTTAATAAGGAAAGAACCAGACAGATTGAGTGCAGAAAGTGCAAGCATTTGTCAGTTATCGATAAGCTCAACTCAGAGGAGAGACTTTGAGTAGCTCAACGAACAGACAAACAATACCAAAGTCAGGTCATTTGGGAAGGCCGCAGTATGTACCTACTCAAACTGCCCGACAGTCATGAAATCAACCCTTAAAATAACGACCTATATTCATAGTCCTTATATTATTTTACAATACCTAATTTGAAAACCATGCAGATTAGTGTCTGAGATGGTCTTTAGAAGAAAGAACCACATAGATCTGGGGCTCTACCATTACGTGTTAAAGCGTGAGTCGTTCGAGCGAGAAGGAGGGATGGAGCTATATAGGGTGTGTAGCTCCATCCCTCCTTCTCGTCATGGTAGGGCCGCAGAGCTTCACACTTTTCGATTTTGGTAGCACATTTGGGATGCATAAAGGAGCCTCCTCGTGTATCGCAATTTGTTCCATCAGACACTCAATTGAACCGAGCGCTCGGCGCATCCTGGATAGTCTCACCTAACACCTTAGAAGACTGGCCAATCCTTCCCTTGCGGTGGTAGGGCTAACACCCGCCTGGTTCGCGACCACCCTCCCACCGGAGTTCGGCGTCAAGCAGCCTGCTGTGTTTCGTTGACGCGAGTACCAGTGCCTCAAGGCATCTTCTGGGCACGCTCGCTTCATCATGGACCTCATCTATCGCTTTCCATCAGGCGTGATCGAGGTCAAGAGCTAGCCCATACCTACATAAATAAAAAAAGCACCTTCGTACTCAGAAGAAATAAATTCATGCTGTGAAGCAACGGAACAACGCAGGCTCTCAACTAAAATAAACCTAACGATCTTCGTGATCGTTGTGTACGGCACATACAAAGATCACCAAGATGGTTTCACCAATTTTTAACAGTAAATTCGAAAAATTATGTGTTTTTTTTTTTAAGTATGGGAAATCATCAAATGACCCCTTTCACTCTGGGTGGAGCGTGAGTGTCAGACTCTTCCTGACTAAAACCCATCCATGCTCCTCCTAGTGTCTTTTGCGTTCCAGGGCCGCGGTAACTCTTTCGAACAAACTCCGCAACCCTGGCAGGCTCTGGCCCTAGCGGGCCCCAATTATACGCTTTTGAGTGGTTTTAATGTGTTGACATCATGTATATTGCGCCATAGAGTAGATCTTTTAGGGCCGGCCACCTATTTTATCGGCTCTCGTTTTTCGAAGTATATTCTCAGGAGTGTCTTTTTGCAGTATCAACTGTTATTGAGCCCCAATTTTTCTCATCTTTCTAGTATTTAGAAACAAAATCAGGCCCATCTTTAACTAAATTTACCTTGGTTAGCAAACTCGGGTTAGTAAAACCATTTATAACGAAAGAACAGCTGGACCGATTTTTATAATCTTAAATTTGTTGGAATAGTCTCCGCCCCGAATAGCGGATCAAAACATCGGAAAAATTCAAGATAAAAAAATTATGAAGAAACTTTATTTTCTCATAAATTGTGTACTCTGAACATAACAGAAATGAAACACGGACAAAAAATGAACATGGTATTTATTTATTCTTAGGTCGTACGAAGTTCACCGGGACAGCTAGTAAGTAATATTACCAGAAAAATACTCATTACTTTGGAAATTAAACCTTAATATTGTACCTGCTCTATAATAACTGAACCCCTTTTTTTGGCTTTTGTACTTGGCGTGGTTAACAAGTGAATAGAGTGAGCTAAAGCTACAGTTGATCGATAAATGTTTTATTCACATAAATATGAGGTTTTTTTGTAGGGATCCTTAGCAAAACAAAACAAACTGTTAGGTACGTGATGCCAAAACAAATGGCTAATGTTTAATAAGAAATGTAACATTTTCAACCGTTAGGCCATTTGTATACTCCAGACTATAAAAAAAACTATTTTGTTTTGTTTAAGATCCTAACAAAAACCCCTTATGTAAATAACAAAATATTGGCCCACTGTAGCCACGTCTAAGTATACACTTGTTTACCAGGTCGTCATTGAGTACAAAAGGCAGAAACAATATAAAGAGGAGCAGTTAAAGCTTAATTTTTATTAATGATTTTGTTGGCGCCACTTTTAGTTAATATTATTTTGTCCTAGCAGGTCATGGTACGTGGATGGTCGATGAAATAAAAGTGGAGAGTGGTGGCGCTGTAGTTTCGGACTAACTCATACATGCACTCAGGAGCAGTCGGCACGATCATCTGAAAAAAAAATACAATGTAAATTAGTATTTTCAATAATGAAATTGAAAAGCTACATATTCTATTAGCCTCGACCAACACCTCAGAAGACTCTTTAACGGCAGCTGGATCAAGGGTTTGATTCAGAAAGCAGTACTTCTGGACACGGCTCGCATTGTTAGGAGGTTCCTCTCTCTGGGGCCCTGACCGGCCGGTAGCTTGGACCCTGTTCTCGATACCGGTGGGCTACTATTTTTTATATTTTTATAACCATTTTTATTTCTTTGCAATTTAAAATGTTTTTATATGTAGTACTAGCACTTCGCCCGCGACTTCGTCCGCGCGGATTTAGTAGGTACTCCAGAAACTTCAACGCCCCCTATACCCCCTTATAAAGGTTAGTTTTAGAAAAATAAGCACAACGATTTTCATTAATTACATTTATTACTTAGCCATTTCTACTTATTCTATGATCTTAGGTTCAGCGCAACTGTTCACCCCGTTCAGCCCGTCAGAGGTTGATTATGCAAACATTTTTAGGTAGGTACATGATCTGTTGCAATTATCCCACTTTTAGTTTATTCATAGAATTCCGACGTAAATTGAAGCAAGCTATAATTTCCTCCCCTAAAAACTTATTCACCTCTGCTTCACCCCTTATTATGTATGTACCTAGTTGATTTTCGAAAAATCCAAACATTTGATTACATAACTTATTGTTTTATCGAAAACATTTAAATGCCGTGGTGTTTCAACGTCATCGGATCAAGCATTGATACGATTCTCCCCAGTTCGCTCAAGCCGCGACATTTTTCTTACTCCGAGTATGTTTATTACCGTCGTAACTTTTGAACGAAAGGTCCGATTTGAATGATTTAAAGTGTAATTTACACGGACATAATCAACCTTAATTATCAAACCATTTAAATGGATAAGGATTAATATCATGGTACTATAAGGACCATTTTTTATTTCACCATGGGATTTGCTTGACTAATATTAACAAAAAGCGGTCATGGTGACTTATCCATAATAGTTAGACATATGGTATTCCGGACTTTTTTGTAGATATTGATGACCTCTATAAAACTGTAGTACATCACTTTGCTCTATTGTCAATAGATTCCGCAGCGTACGCGATATAAGGATTTTTTCTCACACCTTGGGTCATATTATCGAAGTTTTCATACGGATCCCTAACTTTTATGAAAATTTTCTATAGCCTATGTCCATCTCTGATAATGTAGGATTCTACTGGTGAAAGAATTTTTCAAATCGGTCCAGTAGTTTCGGAGCCTATTCATTTCAAACAAACAAACAAACAAATCTTTCCTCTTTATAATATTAGTGTAGATTACCATAAATAAAGGAAATAATAGCCTTTATTCAGATAAACACGAGGAGCTCGTGGCTAAATTATAACAGCCGCACAGGCCGCTTCAAGGTTAAGCAGTGCTTGCCGAGGTTGGTCTGTGGATGGGTGACCATCTTAACATATCGAGACTCCTCCAGTTTGGCAGTCGCTACGGATTGCCAGAAGCCAGAAAATCTGACATCAGTCTTGCCATTATGTACCGTGTAGCCCATTCCATTTAATGGGTTGTGGAGTTCTGGTAAGCAGCCGCTCCACGTAAAAATCAGCTGACTCCGGTTTAACTGGGAGTTGGGAAAAAGCTAGGCAGATGATTGGACAGTGAAAATAAGGTTTGTGATCAATGCACGATAGTCATAATTAAACTGATATAATAGAATTTAAATGGGATTCATTTTTATAGAAACAATGTACTTTTGGCGCATTTTTGCAGTACCTGTAGCGCCACCCTGACAATGTCATTGAAACGTCAAAAGATTCTTGTAGCGCGGTAAATGTATTCTATTCTATATTTTTTTATGGCAAGCAAAGCCGATGTCGACTATTCCGCCAATATCTAAAGTGGATTGGTAAAGCAAGTGTGTGTCAAATATGAACGGTAGACAGTTTCAATTCTTCGATTGGTCATACAGTTAAGCGGTAAATGTCGAACAATGTTAATATGTACCTTGACAGCAGCTTCTGCTGGGTCTTCCATGTCACAATCATTTTTTCCAAACGTCATAAAGCCTATTCCGGTCAACTGGTCTGTTTTTTCGTCGGTGAGCGGGAACCAAGGGTAGAAGGGGGTTTCACAAGTCGTGGTCGGAGTCATTCTGTAGTAGTAGTGTTGACCTGGAACATTGAGAAAATAGTAGCTGTTTTTAAGGGTTTCGCATGCAACGTGTGCCTTACAGAATCAGGATGTTGGGTAATATGTGTGCCCGCCTGACTAAAAGACGCATAGGATTACATTTTCAACAGTAGAATAGAATAGATTATACTCTTTATTATGTACACCGTATAAGTTATAAAAAAATATATATGAAGAAAACAATACTTAGGGTGAGACAATGGCCTTATCGCTGAAAGCGATCTTTTCAAGACAACCTTTGGATAGATTCTGAAGAGAAAAGGAAAGTCGTTTTAGGTGTACTATTTAAATATAAAATAAATACATAAGTAATAGATAAATATAAACAATAATAATTATGGAACAAAAAGCATAGAACCCAAGTAACAACGATTAAAGAGAGAGGTAGTGATTTTATGCAGTATATGGCAATGCCGAGTGTCCAGTGCACGTATATCATTAAAGTGTTTGCTTTCTGCGATGAAGTCAAGAAATAAGTTTTTATTACCCATCATTATTATACAGGCTTCCGTCACCCAGTCTGCGTGGGCGGCTATCTTCTCGGCGGTGACGGGTATTTTATCCAGCGTACCGTTCAAACCTTGCACCGTCAGGTACTCATCCCGAAGCACCTTCGATTCGTCGGCGGAGTCAATGCGAGTTTGTTTATCTTAAAAATGAAACAGTTATTTAGCATTTCACGAGTCTTGTGATGTTTCAAGTTTCTACGTTTGGCGAGATCATTTGAACGATTTAAGCACCTTCCCATGGCTATAAACACAAATTTCTTTCTTCATTTATTGTATCGAAACGATTGGTATTTTGACGAATTTGAATTTAGAACCTGTTAATTAGTATTTTAACTACCTATGGTTAAAAAGTTTTTAAATATGTATGGTTAAAATTCTCCATAGAAAATTTTAGGGAAGTCTCGAGTCGACATAGTACCGCATCGCTTACTGTGTGTACGCGGCCCTAAGACTCATCGACCGAATTCGGTCGGTAGCCGATCGGTAACGATGTCGAGACTTCTGGCCCTGCATACGTAGTTTTTAAACGAAGCATTGGTTAAAAATTTATCATGAATAGGGCTCTAACTGCTGGATGATGGCAGGCGATACTTTAACAATCAATATTGGAATTCGGGCTTTTAGATAATTTAACTACACTTTAAAAAGAAGCTACTTACCTTCTGACACGAAGTAAAAACTAATTGACCAGTAATCCACTGAGTTGTAAGTCCAGGACGTTAAACCTTGTGCTGTCGGGTCATAATACAGTTTTATTTTTTTTTGGGGATCTGCAATAGACAAATTCAATCGTCAAGGATTCTCAAGCACTCCTGCGACGCCGCGCCGCACTGCGTAGTCTGTGCGGCAGCTGGCAAGCCGGCCGACCACTGGGCTGGGGGTAGGGCCTGCGCCCCACCCGCCAAAGCCGGAAATAGGAGAAAGCCCTTCGCCACCGCCGTCTCTGCCGCGACCGCCGCCGCCGCTTCCTCCGCCACCATAGCCGGTTCCACTGCGGCTGCTGCTACTGCAACAGCCGCAGTAGAGCCCCTACAAAGGGCTCCGGAGGGGGCTGAAATGGAGTGCCAGTAATGGCCCCATTTCACCCCCTCTTGTTGAACGTCAGCCACTGCGCCGCCCAGGAACTGATGCTCCTGAGCATGGCGCAGTGACTGATGCCTGTGGACGGCGAGCAATGGGTAGCTCGCCGCCCGATCAGAACAGGCCCGGGTTGACGGCGCGCTGTATTCTACGCGCACCAAACCAGCAGTCGTCAGCATGGGTCGGGGCCCGTTAGGGCCAGAGCCTACCAGGGTTGCGGATTTGTTCGAAAGAGTTACCGCGGCCCTGGAACGTAAAAGGCACTAAGAGGAGCATGGGTGGGTTTTAGTCAGTATAAGTCTGACACTCCCTGCCGCTCCACCCAGAGCGGGAGGGGTCATTTGATGATTTCCCATCCAAAAAAAAAAAAAAAAAGGATTCTCAAGCGACAGTGAAAATATGTAAATTTATTCCAAGCATTTGGCGTATGTTGTTGCTACAATTCCAAGTCAGGTGGACCCCTCACAAAGTCATGCGCGTTTAATGGTGACTATATAAAAATACAACCGACTTTCTCTTGCCAGGGTTGCGGAATATGTTTGAAAGAGTTACCGCGGCCCTGGAACGCAAGGGCAATGGAAAGAACACGGATGGGTTTTAGCCAGTCTGAGTCTGACACTCCCTTCCGCTCCACCCAGAGCGGAAGAAATCATTTGATAATTTCCCATTTAAAAAAAAAACCGACTGTCTCTGCAAAAAACTTTAACTTCGTAAGTCGGTGTTTTCGGTTGCTTCTTCGTATTTTAACACCAACTTCCGATATTAAAGTTATTTTATACTTTGTACTTAGTGTTTTTTTTTTCATTTGTTTGTCGATAGTAGGTATTTTTGTGTAAAAAAGTTTTTTATTTTTCATTTTAATGGTGTTAATAGATGTGGGGACATCTAGAAACACCACTGGAAAGTCACAGGAAAGCAAAATACGCAATTTCGTTTACATGGATGACATATTTTTTCCAGTTATTTTTAATTTAAAAAAAATTAAAGTACCGAATTTGATGATTTTTTATGGGACCAATCGGAAAGTTTATTCTTTCACATAAATAACGGAGTTATGACGTAAGAAACATAAAAAAATACAACCGAATAAGAACTTCCTCTGAACTGAAAATAAACAACGCCATCTATTGTGAATTAAGTTGAACGGTTAAAATATTCATTTGGCCACAGAAGTATACATAAATAATGATAAATAACGAAAAGACAATTATTAAAATATTCACTTTTCTCTTGCTATCCACAAATAACTCAACAATATGTGTTGGTGTTAATAAATGTGCATTCGTAAGTCTTTCTATCTTAGTTAGGTTCGTTATCTTTGCTCAATAGATGGCGCTGCATTAACAATGAAAACTAATTCCATCTTGAACACTTTTTCATATCTTTTTATAGAGTGAACCAATTACGACGAAACAAAAACTAAGTTCGTTTTGTAGTTTTTACGTGATGCGTGCAGAGGCCCCAGATAATGTGCTATTCAATCAGTGAATGCGACTGTCAATCCCATAAATTATTGTCGTATTGACAATCGCCTTCGCAATGCTACCGTTGACAGCACCTCTCTTGCAGGTCAGGTAATCTTCAAGTAGAATATCTCAACCTTATGTCTATGGTTCACATAATTATCTCATTTGACAGTTCCCACCCCTCCCGCCTTCCATATTTCTGTCTGTATGACGCCATGTTTGTTGATTTGTCAAAACTTTTGTTGAAGTTTAAAGTTTCGGTTTCAAAGTTGATCGAATGAAGTTCTACATTGATTTATTTCCGTAACTTATCCTCCCAATTTTTGAAGCTGTAATATTATCGTGCCATATGAACATGAATAAGTGCTGTGTTGTGACTTGAGCTTATAAACGAAAAGGCGCCAGTTTTCATGTTTCCAAAAGTGAGGACTCAAAAAATGGGTAGTGAAGTGAAGTGAAGTGAACTGTGAAAGTCTGCGAAGCCATGAGCTTCCAAAACCTTTTCATTACTTATATGAAACAAAATGTATAAATAAAAAGAAACGAAATTAATAAGAGAAGATTTTTCTTCTCTAACCTTCCTTTTCTAACTTTTTCATAAAACAAACTAGTATATTGGAATAATTGCAACATTGAAATAATTGCAATATGCTCAAAAGTAAAACTAAAATTACCAATTCCTAGCAAGAAAACCCTTTTAGGCTGAAGCCGTACGACGCCTTTGCCTAAAGTTCAGCAGTGCGATTCTGTAAACATGTCAAAGTGAACACCCGGGCGGGGCGCACGACAGGTGAGTTGTCAACTGTCTGAACCTATTTGGTCTGCCGGTCGATTCTGTCGACATCTCACGGTGATCACCTAGGCGGAGTGAACGACAAGAGCGCTGTCATTCCATCTTATTTGTATGGTTTTACAACTCACCAGTCATGCGCCCCGCCCAAGTGTTCACTTCGACATGCTTACAGAATCGCACTGCTGTACTCACTTGTCTCGAGCCCCAGGAACTCCTTCTATTCACGCGACGCTTAGCGCTCTATGAAGTTTCTTACTAAACTTAAAATTTCAATATCTTTTGATTTTGAGGGTCGATTTTGATGAAATAAACGCTAAATGTTAATATAAGTATTTTAAGAACTAATTTTTCGAATCAATCAGTGGTTGTTGATGCTACCACAAACATAGACAAACAGGCAAAAACTTAAAAAATGGCATTTTACGTTTTATACTTTTTTTCTAATGTTTGTCAGTAATTTTTTTCCAAAACTATTGAATGGTCAGACACGGCAAGTCTACGATTTTATTATATGTATAGATAGATAGATAGATAGATACATAGTTATAGATAAAGAATAGATAATAGATCATATCTAAAGCTGCCACTTTACTTGGCGTATATTCACGTCACTTGTTCAATACAAAATGTACCTAATGACGTTGGAAATAAGATTTCTTACTAAATTTTGTATTGCGGCAATGGAGATAGCCCAACAATTAACTCCCCTTGACATGTAAATACAGTAGGGGGCAGCACTAGCAGCCATCACGCTTATGCACTTAGGCTTATGGGACAAGAACCATACTAGTCCTCACGCTGACATCCTGGACCGGGCGATCGAGTATCAACCTCTCATCGCTGCCCGTGTGATAGGACACCGAAAAAACTCATGTTTAACAAAGCTATAGCATACAAACAACAGAGGTAGAGAAGGATCAGTCAGGAGTCAATGAAGTACGCGTCTACACAGATGGCTCAAAAACTCCACAGGGTTCAGGGGCTAGCGTTCACTCCCTAGTCCTCAACATTAACTTTCACTTACCACTAGGCGAACACAGCTCGATATTCCAATGCGAGTGTGTCGCCCTAACGCAAGTCGCAACAGCCGTAAAGCGTCTAGGGATACACAGCTACGCAATTAGATTCCTATCTGATAGCCTGGGTGTGCTCAAAGCCCTAGAGAACAAACAAACCAACAGTAAACTAATTTTTGAGTTTCACCTCGCCCTGGTATCCTGTTAGACAGCTATATACTCTATATCGTTGTCTATCAGGATCACCCTCCAGTGAACCAAGAGACACAGTGGATCCCTAGGCAATGATGCCGCAGATGAACTAACTGAACTCTATAACAACAAATGGTCACGGGCCACAGACTGTAGGCAGTCAAAAATGGCAATGCCAAGTCTACATCCACGATTAACAAAATGACTACTCAGCCTAAGTAGAAATGACCTCAGAACAATACCTAATAGGGACAATTACGGGCAATTGCCCCCTAAACAAACATCTCTATAACATAGGCGTCACGGACAGCCCACTCTGCAGGGGCTGTTTTGACGCCGAAGAATCAGCCGCCCACGTCATCCTGAAATGCGAGGGCGTGGCTAACCAACGTGAACAAATTCTCGGAACGGTGAGGTCGCTCCGCGAAGCCTGTGAAGCTCCCAGGAAACTTCTGTGCTTCTGGGCGGAGCAAGACTGGCCAACTTAGCCAGGACACAGGCTACGCACAACGGACCGAATGAGAGTAAGTGCGGATAAGGGAGTCCCTACTCTACTCTTTGTATTGCACAAGTGATGTAAATATTTGGACAAATACGCCAAGTGAAGTGCCAGGATAAAAACGTTATCAAGTCACGTTTTAAATGCAGAAAAACAAAATTAAAATCATTTCATCCGTTCAAGAGCTACGACGCCCATCGTTAAGTGTACTCACATTCAACTTTATGCCGGCGACATGCTTGGTTTCGTCGAAGTATAAGCCGATGAGATACTCGTCAGACTCAGGTACATACAGGTCCAGTTCGGAATACCCTGGGGTCAGCTCAGGGTTTTCCACTTTCTGATAGCCCTGTTTCTGGGCATCGTCGATGGTCTGAACAAGTTCATTGAAACCCATAATGGGATCAAATTTCTCTGCAAAACGAGGGTATGAGAACGTTATAGGCTTTGACTTTCAGTGCGTCGTCGTCAAAACAGAAGAGGCTGATTATCTTATACAACATGTAACAGAATAAACGCAATACCTTTTAACGGGTCATTGTACTCATCATTATGAGAACAACTTTTACTACCAATGGGGGAAAAATCGGCTGCCGCATACCCACATTTCTATGCGCATAACTCGACATTATGTACTGAAAAGCTGTTTTTTTTTCGTGATTTCGGGGTTTAACAGTTGTTCATAATGATGAGTACAATGACCCTTTAAGAGGTATTGCGTTTATTATGTTAAACGTTGTAGGTACCTATACAAAATAGCAGTTGTTTTAAAACTACTCGGTCAAAGTTAATTTTGGAGGTAGGTATGAAAGCATTTTGCAGGATTCTTAATGCAAAAATATAAAACGTTAATTGAGCTTACAGTCTTTATGAAAACGGTGGAATACAAAACATATTTATTTTTATAAGTGTAAGATCACTTACTATGTAAACCGGACTTCCATGGAGCTGAAACAAATAAAAACATAAGAAAATGTAGAAGTATAATAAAATCGTCAATATGATGATTGTGAGCGTCAAACTGAAGTGGCAGTGGGCAGGGCACATTGCTCGCAGAACATTATGATCGATGGGGCCGAAAAGTTCTGGAGTGGCGACCGCGTACCGGAAGACGCAGCGTTGGAAGGCCTCCCAAAAGATGAACCGATGACCTGGTGAGGGTCGCTGGTAGCCGATGGATGCGAGACGCACAGGAGCGGTTAATGTGGCGACGTTTGGGGGAGGTCTTTGTCCAGCAGTCTTTAGGCAGAGATGATGGCGATGATAATTAGCGCCAAACATACACACATCAAAAGAGTCTAGGGATCAATTTTTTTCTCTTTTTCCTTTAGGAATGGCCACTGGCAGATTTAGCTCGCTAGAGCTATCAACTGCTAAACCGTACTATAATATAGGGATCAGGTACGTTTTTGAGCATCACCACAATTGAGTATTAATATTTTAACTCTTGTGGGTCGTTATTCGGTGTAGTGAATTTCACTATTTGAATATATATATTTTTTTAATTTTAATTAAAAACTAGCTGTTGCCCGCGACTTCGTTCGCGTGTATGTCGGAAAGTAAAATGATGTAGCTAGGTTAGATCAATAAGATATACGAGCAGTCAATATCTAGCATTGCTTGACCTCTTTTTTATGGATGGGAAAACATCAAATGACTCCTTCCGATTGGGGCGGAGTGGAAGGGAGTGTCAGACTGTTACTGACTAAAACCCATCCGTGTTCCTCTTAATGCCCGTTGCATTCCAGAGCCGCGGTGACTCTTTCGAACAAATTCCGCAACCCTGGCAGGCACTGGCCCTAGCGGGCCCCGTCTTTTATGCTGACATCTTTTTGTGGCGCTCGTGGAACACAACGCGCCGCCGTCGACCCGGGCCTGGTTCTTATCGGATGGCGAGCCACCCAACGCTTGCCATCCACAAGCCCGCGTTGCTTGACCCCTCTTAGAATTAGGAATTTGGAAGAGTGTTATGCCAGGCAATGGCTGTATCCCCCTCTTGTGTTCATGTAATTTTTCGTGAAGAAACGTTTTTTAATGATAACTCTCCTCTCATTTCATCGAAACTATTCACAGCAGTCCTAGAAGACATCGTGAAAAGTCGGTATGGATTGGGACTATAGCGGTATTAACGTCAATTGTGTGCCTACCTGTCGCACTTAAGATTTGCAGATGACTTTGTGGTTTTCACTGAGAACTTGGATGACCCCCAGAAAATGCTTCTTTTAAGTTGGGTCTTAGGATGAATATGGCCAAGACGTTATAGCAAACACCTTCAGCGATTTAAATCCTACTGGTAAAGTTGGAAATGAATCGTTAGAGATGATTAACCGATATGTTTGGCCATATCCTTTCAATTGGCAAAGAAAATAAACAAACGGAGGTATCGAGAAGAATACAGCTTGGATGGCCCGCTTTTATCAAAATGGAAGACATTCTAAAGCCTGCCAAAATTCTGCAATGTCTGAATTCTCACCTCTATAACCAGTGTGTTTTCCTACCATGACCTACTTACTTACATGGACGCTCACACAGGAGGCTGTGTACAGACCGATAGTTTCACAGAGAGCCATGGAGCATTCCATACTTGGCAGAGGTACGTCTTCGAGATCCGAAGACGTACGACGTACTAAAGTGGAGCTGGGCAGTACATTTGGCAAGGCACGGTGATGACTGATGCGTCCGAGGACTGGAAGAAAAAGTATTGGTCGGCCGGCGGCGAGATGGGCGGACGATATTGTTGCCACCGTGGGCAGAATCTGGATGAGGCTGGCACAGGAACGTGGGGATTGCCACACGAAAAGAGAGGCCTATGCTCAGCAGTGAGCGAAGTCGAGCTGTGGATGATGATGATGAATCACGATGTTGAAGAAAGTTGCTAAGGTTGTTAACACGCGATAGAGCTATGTAAATTGAGAAGTTATCCCCCGCAGAGGACACGTTGGGGCATACGGTGAAGGTCTGCCCTGCTTGGGCGGAGCACCGCCATGTCCTCGTCGAGGCGATCAGCGGCGGCGACCTCTCGCTACCGGCTCTGGTTCACTCCATGGCCAGAGCGAAAAGGCAAATCTCACAAAAATAAATAAATACGATACAAAAAAATTCAAAAATAAAAACACCTTTAAGGATTCGAACCCACACCTATTACTTCGAAAGGCAGTTTTTTAAACCGAAGGTCTATGAGTTCTGTTGACATTTATTTCAAATAGCCGATCTTATTTATGTCATTTTTGGCTGCTGAGCTCTCCGAAAGTATAGCGTGATGATAATCATTGCATAAGTTAGACCCATAAGTATCTGCAATATTGTACTCGTAATATGTTGTGGCTTCTTATAACAGTTCTTCGCTAAACTGTTTGGAAAAATGTCGAATAAAATTTTAAATGTTATTTTAGGTACACAAAAACCCATTTTATTATTATTTTGACAATATTATGCAGTAAAAATACATTTCAAAATACAAAATAAATACAAAAATAATAACAGTTGCTGGGGATCGAACCATGTGACAATTGTCGTTCAAAACAGACATTTTTGAATATTGCTCATCCCCCAAAGCACATAGATTCAAGATGAAAATCATTTTGTCCAAATAAACCGCTTACATACACTTTTGAATTGTTTAGGTCAGTTAGTCAAAAATATAAAGCTACATTCCAAAGCGTAGATCTCTATGGAAAAGAACATGCAAGAAACTCCACGGCCATTCTTTTAAATCATGAGCCCTGACATGTGAAAATTCCCAACTAAAAAATAAATCTTATGTAATGTAAATAAACATTAAATTCGCGGCACAACGGAGTGCTCGTGTGCTTAGAAAAATACTGGTTACATTCTATTCTATTCTATTTTTGTTTATGGCAAAGTCGAACCGTCCAGTTCAGCACTGTTACGACGCAAGAACCAGAATTGTTCAAGACCGACCAAGTCCGACGTCCAAGGCGACACAACTCGATTTGCGTCCGATACTTTACACGAATCACAATTGATCGCGGAGGCTTAGTAATAGGGTCCCGTCACCGTGCGTACGGTACCCTAATAATCGGTAATAGAATAGCCATTATTTGCAAATCGCACCGTTCGACCTTTAGAATTTGAATCTATCGTGCAGGCTTAGTAGTAGAGTCCCGTTAGCACTTTGGTACGGAACCCTACAGGCCTGGATTCCCAGTCCAGTTCAGCACTGTAACGACGCAAGAACCAGAATTGTTCAAGACCGACCAAGTCCGACGTCCAAGCGACAACAACAATCCGAACAAATCAGAGATTTCTTTTTACGATTTTGGACTCGAAATTCTGTCAAAGACTTGAAAGACCTTTTATGCGACCGAATACCCTAGCGAACGACAATGCTGTTAAGAATCGTGTGGGAGTCATACTCTGACGGAAAATCTTAACACCGTTACAGAAAAACGCGTCGTCAGTGCTACGCCATCTATCGACCAGTTGGTAAACTGACAAAATATTTGGCCGAATGGAGACGGTAAATAAGGAGCCCATATATAACAATAAGTAACGTTATGGAATTAAAATGTTCACTTTTATTTTACTACTTATTAAAAGTATCACAAATAACTCAACAATTTGTTTTGATTTTATTTTCATGCTTACCTGCATTTTATCTTTCTCAATAGATGGCGCCTAACAGTCGGTCACCGCAACGCTTAGCGCTGTATGAAGTTCCTTACTAAAATTAAAAATTCAATATCTTTTGATTTTGTGGGTCGATTTTGATGAAATAAACGCTATATGTTACTCGTGTTAACACTTAATATTTTTAATAACTTAACTTTCGAAACCAATCAGTGGTTTTTGCGTGATGCTGGCACAAACAATTGGACAAACAGACAAAAATTTCAAAAATGGCATTTTTGCGTTTTTTACCTTTTTCCTAACATTTCTCAGTTATTTTTATGCGAAAATATTCAATGTACAGACACGGCAAATCTACGATTTTATTATATGTATAGATTGAAAATCAACCATCAATCAGAATTCCTATAAAATTGTGTAACAGCGATTTTACAAAATCGTTACAATATCTGCATCGGAACTGAATGAAATTGCATTGATTTGGAGCGACGACGTCATCTGACACGAGAAGAGATGATGAGAGCCGTTGGAATGTTGTATTGCAAGCTAGTTCCAGGCAACGTACTGTGTGTGTTGCTCTTGCATGGCAAGACACAGAGCGTCATCAGCCGCCTCTGGACACGCTATCGTATCTCGGGCAGTGTGGCTGAGCGACATGGAGGACTATCTCGCATCACCACTCGCAGACAGGACCGGCACACCCAAAATAGTGCTCGACGGAATCGTACCATGACCGCCATGATGTTGGCTACGAGGCTCCACAGCTCTTCAGGCTTGCTGATAAGCGACCAAATCATCCGAAATCATTTCCGTGAAGTGGGTCTGCGTTCCCGAAGGCCGCTGAGAGTTCCAACTATAGCACCCCGCAATCGTAGGGCCCGTTTACAATGGGCTCGCTTGCAAACACAGAAATTGGGAGGAAGAAGACTGGCGTTGTGTTTGTTTGCTTGTCCGATGAATCTCGTTTCGGTATGAGGCCGGATACACGACATAGGTACTCGAGTTTAGGAAGACCTCTGGACGTCAGGAACGTTTGAAATTCTGTCAGGAAGTTCATTCATATGGAGGTGGAATAATAATTGTTTGGGCCGGAATTTGGATCGGTGGAAGAACCGATCTCATTTTGATCAGGGGCAACCTCAATGCTCAGATTTAATGCGGAGAGGATTGTTTCAGATGTGATCATCTCTTTGCGAAGCCGGTTGAGTGATTCGTTTCGACTAAAGCACGAGAATGCACATCCACACACGGCTAGAGTTGTAACTCGCACTCCTGCCGATGCTCGCATCAACGTTTGGCCGTGACCTGCTCAATTGCCAGACCTCAAAATTGAGCACGCATGGGATATGCTCCAAAGATACCGTGTCCATGGATATCGTGCACACCAAATTATTTTAACTTGTTAGACGACACAGTTGGCGCAGTGGTTGAGCGATTGACTGTGTCGCGGGTTCGATTCCCGCACGGAACAAACATTTGTATGGCCTACAGATAGTTGTTTCGGGTCTGGCTGTTTGTGTATGTGAATTTATATGTTTGTAAACGCACCGAAGATACAGGAGAAAACCTAGTGTGGGGCAACGTTTTTAAAAAAAAAAACAAAAATAACGTTGTGCTGCCATTCCTCAAAGTAATTTTGACAAACTGATTTTACGCATGCCAAATCGCTGTGGTTGTGTGATTCGTGTCCATGGTGGCAACACAGATGATTATTTTTTTCAGCTTTCAATAAAAATTTAAAAAAATATATTTTTGCCATTAAATTGACGACATTGACTTTGGTTAATTTGCAACAATTTACAAAAATTGCAATGTTTCAAAATTTTTTGCATAATTTTTATAGTTAAAAATGGACTTGATCCCTAAACACTTGATCTCTTTATCTACAAAAGTAGGTGTTTTGCTTTCATCTATCCACAAAATACTCAAAAACGCAAATAAAGTAAAATAAAATAAATAATAAAAGAAAGGAAGGAAGGAAAAGTTATGTCTATATTTCTATTTTAAGTTTATAGGATATATAAGGAACACTTTTTTTTTTTAGGTATGACCACTAGCAAGTTAACACGCAAGGGCTATCAACTGCTTAACCGGACTATCCTGTGGTGGCCTCAAATGAATTAAGGCCCCCAGCCAGATCCCCTGTGGGATGCGACCTCGGCTTAGCGGCGTCAGTTAGGGACAGCAAGGGACAGGCTGGGTCATTATAGACTTAAATCCCATAAATAATATTATTATTTATGGGATTTAAGTCTAATGGTGGCTCAGCGACGCGGGCTGGCTCGTTAGGCAAAAGACTGGGAGGGTTTTGAATGGGTCGTCGCGAAGGGCCTCGGCGCGGCGGCGAGGCGGAAAAGGAACACTATAGTTTCACCAACTAGGTACGTCCGTCCGTCTTTCTGCGGTTTAACTGAGAGGCTATTGATGAGCTATAATTTGGGAAAGCGTTTTATGGCACTCTACTACCCAACAAGAACATCTTCTCTACCTGTATGGTCCATATAAATAAAGAGCGGATGTTTTTACACGAAACTATCACAGTACCAATAATATATTCGAACAACTTTTAAGATGTTGGCTACATGAAAGAGAAAAATATCGTAAGAGTTCAATAGAAAATGATTTTTTTATATCCCGTACCATGTATCATTTATCCCGTGCGGAAATTGAACCCGCGACACGCAACGCAGCAGTCAATCCCTCAACCACTGCGCCCACCGTGTCGTCTTAATTTAAAATAGACTCAAAGTAAAAATTCAAAATGGTGCATGGCGAAGGAAGCAGAGAAAAGAATGGAGCGGTAGGGGGAGGCATTTACTCAGCAGAAATACAGTAAAGTGTGAATAGAAAAAAAGGTGAAAACATTGTTTGAGGAAGGTACTTACGATTGTAGCCGAAAAGCGCCGATGCGGAGGCGACGATGGCCAAGAAAGCGAGTGTGCGGATCATGACTGTAGCTGATGCTGTGTCTGCTACAGAAGTCTGTACGGAGGGTTCACTTCCAAGCGTATTTATATGCTTCGCGCACCTGGCAGGCCGCACTACTCAGCATTCTTATCACGAACAACTTTTGGGGTTCCTCAAGAACTAAATTTGACAAAATATTATGCGCATTTTTTTTTCGAACTAAAAATCTAAAAAAAGTCTAGAAATTGGTCGAAAGACTTTTCTCAACTTTATAGGGGTCGGCTTCTAGTCAAACCAAATTCAGCTGAATACCAGACCTTCACAAACCATTAACTGGGTAACACGGTACTTCTAAGCAAGACTGGAGTCAGATTTTCTGACTTCTGACAATCCGTAAGTACTGCCAAAGATCTACAAATGACTATGACGGCCGGGACCAACGACTTAACGTTCTTGCCAAGATCTCCACAACCCGATCTGTTGTGGAGATCTTGTAAAATACATATTCAGCTAATCCGGGGTGCATGAAAGGCCCCGAGCGGCGTTAAAAATATCGTATTGCGATTCTAAATGCCCGGCGCACCCTGGACAGCTAGCACTCAGTAACGCAGAGTCTAGCTGACAAATCCTTTCACCACGATGACTTAAACTCAAAGTCGATCACAAAAGCACTTATCAGCGCCAATCTTAACGGCATCTTCATCTGCCAACTCTGGTTTTTCAACAATTACTAAACCAGCTTTGAACGTAGTCTCTATTAATATAGAAGGGTTTTCAAGCAACAAGGCACAGCTTCTTGGGAATCTGTGCCAGGACTTACGTTGCGATATTCTCTGCGTTCAAGAAACTCACCGGGATAGTGAACTACCTAGGCCACAAATACCTGGAATGATCCTCACAGCCGAAATTCCTCATGCAAAGTACGGAAGCGCTGTTTTTGTAAGACCAAACGTTGCTGTGCAGTTCACGGCCTGCAAATCTGTCGACTCCGTCTAGATAATTACAATTGATACAGGCAGCTGCACAGTAACCTCTATATACAAACCTCCAAACAAACCGTTCCATTTCCACTGCACGAGCAATTTCCACGACAGGCCAATTAAAATCGTAATAGGAGATTTCAACAGCCACAGCACCGCATGCATCACCAATAATACGGATGGTGATGCTGTAGAAGAATGGGCGGAGGCAGAGAACCTCACTCTAATACACAACGCCAAACTACAAGCATCCTTTAACAGAGGTCGATGGCGCCGTGGCTACAACCCTGACCTGATCTTTGCCACCGGTAATGTAAGCCCTTTTTGCACTAAGACAGTGCACCTGCCTATACCAAGAACCCAACATAGGCCAATAGGATGCTGCGTCGAATTCGCTGTAAAACCTCAAACTGTGCCTTTCAGGCGACGATTCAACTTCACAAAGGCCAACTGGCAGATGTTTTCCGATGGCATTGATTCAAAACTACGAGATATAGATCCCGTACCGACCAACTACGAGAAGTTTGTAACAATTATGTGGGCTACATCACGACAGTTCATCCCGCGGGGTTGTCGTACTGCTTACATTCCAGGTCTAGACAAGAATTCCACCTCACTCCTTGTAGATTATGAAAACTCGTACAACACAGACCCATTTTCAGAACAAACTTTAGAACTAGGAGAGAAAGTAATGCGCGAAGTATGTAATAGCCGCAAAAAAAGTGGATGGCAGTAGTCACTGAAATAGACATGACACATAACAGCAAAAAGGCTTGGAACACTATCCACAAACTCACTGATAAACCCCCACAAGCTCTAAATCCGGGCCAGGTGACCGCTAATCAAATTGCCCACCAACTTCTTATTAACGGAAAACCTCCGCGTCGCTTATCCAAAACCAGAAAGCTGTCTATCGTAGAAATAGGAAATAATAATGCCTCCGATATAAGCAAGCCTTTTACATTATCAGATGTGATATGCGGGATAAAAAAACTAAAAAGTGGCAAAGCCGCTGGTTTTGATGACATTACTGTTGACCAATTAAAACATTTGGGATGCATGAAGGAACCTCCTCGTGTAGCGCAATTTGTTCCATCTGACACTCAACTGAACCGAGCGCTCGGCGCATCCTGGACAGTCTCACCTAACACCTTATAAGACTGGCCAATCCTTCCCTTGCGGTGGTAGGGCTAACGCCCGCCTGGTTCGCGACCACCCTCCCACCGGAGTTCGGCGTCAAGCAGCCTGCTGTGTTTCGTCGACGCGTGGGAGTGCCAGGTGCCTCAAGGCATCTTCTGGGCACGCTCGCTTCATCATGGACCTCATCTATCGCTTTCCATCAGGCGTGATCGAGGTCAAGAGCTAGCTCATTCATATAAAAAAAAAACCTCGGGCCAGTAGCTGTTTCCTGGATATTATCCCTCTTCAACGCGTGCCTTAAAGATTATAAGATCCCTAAACTTTGGAGGCGCGCTAAAGTGATCGCTTTGCTCAAGCCCTGGAAAATGCCCAAAGGATCCTAAGAGTTACCGACCTATATCCCTCGTATGCCATACATTCAAACTTTTTGAAAGGCTTTTACTAAATCGCCTTACGCCCATCATCGAACCAAATCTTATCCCTGAACAAGCTGGCTTCAGGCCAGGAAAGTCATGTACCAACCAGACCCTCAAATTGACGCAAGTTATCGAAGACGGCTTCGAGACGAACAGTGTTACAGGTGTTGTATTCGTTGACCTTTCAGCAGCCTATGATACAGTAAACATCAAACGTCTCCTATTAAAAGTCGGTGAACTAACAAAGGATAAAAATGTCGTTCACATTCTTAGCGCTATTCTGAATAACCGGCGCTTTCAGGTTCATTTTGGCAACAGCAAAAGTAGGTGGCGCTGTCAAAAAAACGGACTTCCCCAAGGTAGCGTGCTAGCCCCAGCCCTGTTTAATATTTACACGAACGACCAGCCTAGCTCTCCGCAAACGCAACGTTTTCTTTATGCAGACGACCTTGCTCTAGCCGCTCAGACACCTACTTTCGAAGAGGCCGAAGTAAAACTGATAGAAGCTCTCGAAACACTTGGAAAATTCTACAAGGAAAATGCACTACGGCCAAACCCTTCCAAAACCCAGTCCTGTGTTTCCACCTCCGCAACCGCCAATCAAATAAGGCTTTGAGTATCTCGTGGGAAGGCGTTGACATAGAGCACTGTTCCCAACCTCGCTACCTGGGCATTACTTTAGACAGGTCCCTGACATACAAGTTTCACTGTCTAAAAACAAAACAAAAAGTCGGGACTAGAAATAACATCCTGCGTCGCCTGACATCTACTAGCTGGGGAGCGTCTCCACTGGTTCTTCGCACAACCGGCCTTTGTCTCTCGTATTCAGCTGGAGAGTTTGCATGCCCAGTGTGGCATCGTTCCGCCCATGCTAAAGAAGTTAACATAGCGCTAAATGACACCTGTCGCATCATAACTGGTTGCCTGAAACCTACCCCTCTCACAATGCTGTACGGCTGTACCCACTGGCAGGCGTAGCTCCACCAGATGTTCGCCGCGAAATAGCTAGCCGCATTGAGAAGGGGAAACAGGAACGAGACGGCCGACACCCTCTGCATGGTCACCAACAAATACCTGGACGTCTAAAAAGCCGCAAAAGCTTTATGAAAGGTACGACCTCGCTGTTGGACAGTGCAGCAGACGAGAGAAATACACTATGGAGACACAAACGCCCTCCCCCTCCACACTTCATCACCCCGGCAGAAGATCTAACACCTGGACGCGAACTGCAATGGCCAATCTGGAAATCTCTTAACCGACTGCGGTCCCAGGTTGGCCGCTGTAAAAATAATCTGGCCAAATGGGGCATTCTTCACCCATCCCAAACGCAGTGCCAGTGTGGAGCCCCTTCACAGGACATGCATCACCTTCTTAATTGCCCCTCGTGCACAACCACCTGCACCATCCAAGATTTGAACGAAGCCAATGATAGAGCTGTATAAGTTGCTCAATACTGGTCAGATAAAATTTGAAATGAGTCAATCGACACAAAAAGAAGAAGAAGAAGCTAATCCGGTTTGACTGGACGCTGACCCCAATATAGTTGGGAAAAGGCTAGGCAGATGATGATAATGTTAGTAGGGGACAACACATTTTTCGTTTCTGTCTGAATGCTGAAGTCTACGTAGACGATGTCGCGGGCAGATGCTGGTTGTTGAATAAAAGAAGAAAAATTGAAAGCATTTTTAGGCAGTCACAAATATACAGCAACAAATACAAAATAAAGGAAATAATAATAGAGGTAAGTCAACGAGCTGTTGACTCCCAAAAATATTTTTTTGCATATGAACTGTTCGGAACCATTTTTGTGCTTCAATGCCAAGGAGCACTTATTGAAAAAATCAAGTGATTTTATGAACAATATCCAAAAGTAAATATTGAATCAACATTATACATTCTTACTTTCAGATTGTTTTGGCACTTGTGTAAATTAAATACGAGACAAAGTATTTTATTGAAATTTAAATACGTTACGGACTCTGGGGCCCATGTTCCAAAACGTAAATTCCAACTGAACTCAGTTCGAGTGACGAACAATGACAAACTCCATCGGAGCTTGTTATAAATTGAAGTTTTTGCATTTGTTTGCTCATCTCTGGAGTACGAAAACGTCAATTATAAGCTTTCATTGACATTTTTATGCTCATGTTGGAGTTGGCGTTCGAGTTGAGTTGGAGTTTATGTTCTGGAATATGGGCCTTAGACTCGAATAATTTTTGCATGTTTATGGCCCCACCGAATAAACGTGTAAGAGAAAAATGATAACTTTTCAGCAATAAATAAAAACGATTCAACTTCAATAACGCTCATTTCATTGTATATAGGTATAAATAATGTACCATCGAATTATAGGTAGAAATATAAACTATAGACTTGTATATTTAGTTTTTTTTAAACATCAACGAGGTTCACGAAATTCATGAAAAACTATTTAATGTTTTTACTCTTGTGAGCATGCCTAGGTCACAATAGTCTTGTCACAGTTTATTCGTGTAAAACAACGAATAAAACGTACTGTAATGTTACACTATCATAATTCTCCGTAAATCAAGTTTATTTTCAAACCCAGTTATAACTATTTACACGTTTGTTTATAGTAGTTGTTTACAGTACATTGTTCTGCTATTATATGATTGGAATGATCGTAAGCATTTAGGTATATTAGTGTTATTAAGATCAGTTTTCATGAAGTCAGTAATTTATTAAAACAATAACATTAAGACCTTATTAGATAATATATACAAGCTAGTAGAAAACATGTACAAGTGCAGTAAAAAGGGGGGAGGAGAAGAACTCACAGGGCATCAAAAAATTCGTCCACATCGCTGTCAACGGGAAAATGTAATACGTCTTTGTTAATGCATGGTATAATAGTATAAATAATTTTGTAAAAGGATGAAATAAAATACAGGTGTGAATAATTAAATATATATTTATGTATTTATCTACGTGAACACAAAGTAATAGTCATCTTGATTTAAAAATATAATGAATTTCAGTGTTACGAACACTATTCCTCCTCCTCACTGTCATTGGAGTTCTCCAATGCTTCTTACGACGACTTATCAAGTCCTTAAATAATGGAATTGGTAAAAGTAACATTCCAGTGTACGCTAGTTTCAAGCTTTCAGCATCTTCTGTAGGTTCTCCACGCCGCCTTCTTGAGTTAGTCCTTATCATGATTTCCACCTCTCGTAATTCGTCCTCCAAACTATACCTGAAGTAAATTGTATGAGGATGATCATGAGAGAAATTTACTTCTTTTGTTTTGCTCCAGTAAATTTTATCGCCGTTTGTGTCCTTTAACCAATTCTTCCCCCTTTATTAACTCTTTAAAATCCACAAAATCATTTTGTATCATTTGTTTTACTTGGTACTTGTGCCCAGTAACATTAGCATTTTCTATCAAGGAATACATTTGATTGGGAGTGTATATATCCGTGACCTTGAGGTTAGAGCTGCTGTGAGACTTGGGCATCTCAGGACGCTAAGGACGCCTTGGCACTGGAGGTGAAAGCTGTGCGGCAGGATCACCGTTCCTATCGCGTCAGAGAGGTTGCAGCGGCTACAATTCGCGACCGTGTTAAACGACCCCTTTCACCACAGCCCTAGGTACTACACCTTCGATCCAGTTGCCCTAAGCGAACTGTAGAAAAGGAAGATATATGTATCTCCAGAGGGCAGGGCGAACACTGCTCAGCAACAGCAGGGAAACGAGCAAAAGCCAGAACTGCGGGGCGGATGCTGTTTGATGTTCAAAGAGCCCCAAGGATTTCGATCCCACAAACCCATGATGGGAATAGCCTAATCATCAAGGGCGAGGTCAACGGCACGCAATGTAAGCTAACTATAGACACTGGAGCCTCAAGCATGGTTGTCAGTTTCCAACTTGTAATTCGGTTCCTTGAGGGCTCCGCATACAACCGAGAGCACATAAATTTGGTGACAGCAACCTGTCAGCGCATTATAGCCGTCCGAGGAGAGAAAGAGATGGAGTTGAAGCTAGGCAACAGAATCTTCCTGCATAATGTTGTCGTGGCCGATATAATAGACGATAGTATCCTGGGCTTAGACTTTATGAGGAAGAATTGTTGTGAGATCGATACTGATCAAGGAGTTATGAAATAGGGACAAGAGGAACTTTACATGGAAGGGGCGTTACCAGGAAATGTGTACAGCCTAAAGAAGATTGTTCTATATGTTTTCGTTTTTTATCATTACCTAAATATTATGTAGACTTCTTTGTCTAAACAAATATTTTAAGTTCAACTTTATTCTCAATAGATGGTGGTGTTCATTTGATGTAATTTACTGAATCGCGCGAAAAAATGACGTTCTCTTATTAAAAAAAAAAAAAAGTTTGCTTAAAGTTCGACTTTTAATCGTATTCAGTAATTTGATTGTTGAAAAGAATTTTTTTAATAGTGTATAACGTGTTTTTAAGACAGTTATATAATTTAAAATCGTTATTATATTATTATTACGTTATCTAAGTTCATTCGATTTCGCTCATTCCTACATCAAGCAACTAGGTATCTTTGTTGTCAAAATCAACTGTCAAGTTATTGAATACAATTAAAAGTCGAACTATAAGCTCGATAATAATTATTTAGCAAAACTTAAATTTGTTAAACTAAAATATCGCGAATTAATTACTTTATCCACACGTTTCGCGATATTTTGAGTAAATTATGTGTAAAACTGTATATAATTCTTAAAATGGTTTTGGGTACATTCACCGAATTTGTTTAGTGAATATTGAAACAAAAAAAAACGTAGGTAATCCGATTTTTTCTAGGATGCCTCTGGGTAGTTTCGCAACCTATTATAGTCGACGTCAAATTGCCCTGGTTTTTTTTTTTTTTGTTTTTTTAGGTATGACCACTAGCAAGTTAACACTCTTGGGATATCAACTGCTTAACTGGACTAACCTGTGGTGGCCTCAAATGAATTGAAGGCCCCCAGCCAAGGCAACAAAACTAGCTACAAGCTAAAAACTACTGACCGCTCGCTAAGGGCATTCCCTGAGGAATACGACCTCGGCTTAGCGGCGTCAGTTATGGACAGCAAGGGACAATCAGGCTGGGTCGTTTCACTAATTAGGGGTTATTAAAGCTAAAGGCTCAGCGGCGCGGGCTGGCTCGTTAGGCAAAAGTCGGGGACTATTATAGTCGACCGTTCCTGCGCATGTGCGTTGACGGTTATTTGCTTCAAATGTATCTAGCTCTAGCTTGCCCTTGCTTGCATGTCTAAATAGACAAGGATGTCATACAGTCACTCAGAAGTCTCAGAACGTCCCTGAGCCCAACCACTGCGGCTTTATAACGCGTCAAAGTCAGTCCTGTTCCGAGCGTGCTCGTGCGTACTACGCCGCGTATTTTGTATTTGTGAGTGATTGTGTGTGAGCGTTTGTTGTAAATCGACTCATCTAGTACTAAAAATATCATCACCTGCCTAGCCCTTTCCCAACTATGCTGGGGTCGGTTTCGAGTCAAACCGGATTCAGCTGAATACCATTGTTTAAGGTACGTGAAGCGACTGCCTATTTGACCTTCACAACCTAATAACTGGAAAACACGGTAGGTAGTAGGTACCTCTTGGCAAGACTGGCGTCAGATTACAGCCGGATCAACGACTTAACATGTTATCCGAGGCACGAAGAAGTCTCGGTATGTTAAAATGGTCACCTATCTACAGGCCGACCACGGCAAGCGCTTAACCTTAAAATCGACCCGCGTGGCTGTTATTATTAAGTCACGAGCAACCAGTCTCCTCATTCCTATGTATGTACAATTTTGTCCGACATCCACGCCAACGAAGTCGTGGGCATGGCTAGTTTTTAAATAATAAAGGGTTCAATCATTTTACTCCACGGAAACTTCGATTTCATACAAAGTGAATTTGGGGAAAAAAAAAATTCACATTAGCAATCACTGTTCTTAGACAATTTGACAATTGTTAAAAGCTGGCGCGTTTATTTTAAGTGTGGTAAAAACTAAGTAACTGCATAAAAAAGGAAAATTGTAAGTTAGTTTTTTGTGTATTTTTTCTCTAAAAAACATACGCGTGTCCCACCAGTCACGCTAAAAGATATAAAAGTCGTTTTATAACCTCAAAATATGAGGTAGTGAATTCAGTTTTTTCTAGAAGTATCAACAATTACATGGTTTACTATATTTTGAGAAGCATGTTTCCGAAGTTAAAATGATTATAATATAATTCTGAGAGGATTTAACCAATGAAACTGCAATATTCCATAGAATAATTATGACACTGACAGCTCATTAACGTGATTTATATGCTGATCGTGTTCAGTTTCATTGGTGAAATTTGCCATTCACCAATGAAACACCACATGTGGGACTGGTGGGCCGCTGGTTTACCACTGATTTAAGATAGTACCTATTTTGTTTGGAAACTGCTGAAGCTTTGTTTTTTTTATTTTGTTTGGGTTCTGGGATGGTTTAAGGTTTGTTCTGCCTGACATAAATGCTAAACGGGCGAAAATGTTGCTTATTATACATTACTTTGATCCGTAGCTTTGATCTTAACTCGCCTATGCTTAGCTTTAACAGTAACTGGTTGATTGTTCGCCTACTATAGATTTATTTATTTATTTATTTAAAACTTCATGCACACAAATGTACAGAGGCGGACTTAATGCCTTAGGCATGAATGAATCATGAGATGAATCCTGCAGAGAGAAAAAAAAATCTCGAGAGAAGATGAAAGAGAAAAAAGATAAATGGTCTTCCATTTATCGTTTTCCTCTTTCATCTTCTCTTAGCTCAGGAAAAACAAAAAGAGCGGGATTAAAAATGGAGAGAGCAAAATTATTAATATTCTTCATAAGTCTTGTATAATAAAAATGAAAAACAACGTGACTTTGAAATGAAACAATAAAATTTAAATAATGAATCAAACTCGAAGTTGTGTGCTGGCTGCTGACGTCATGCCCACTATTAACATGCAAATTTTATATAAGTCACAATGAAAAATATGTCATGATGCGCCATTTGCGCACCGTTCTGTGCGAAAGCAACAGATGTCTTCCTTTTTACCAAACTAAAAGAATGGTTTTAGAAAAAAAGAAAACACGTTTATTCTGCCACATATGACGCACAAAAAAACACAAAACGAAAAGAAAATAACTTAACTAAAACTAAATAAAAAAACCTGTTAATCTTCTCTTTACATAACTTTTTACTTATCTGAATTTGTTATCAGTAATACCTACAAACTTCTTTGTTGGAATGGTCTAACATCAAAGTTTATTCTTTACCACTTCATGACATTGGCAAAAACAAATAAATAAAAAAATGATAAGCCCCCCCCGCCTTGTCTAAAACTGAGTTGGTAGTCCGGTCATTTTAGACAATTGAAATAAAGAAAATTCCGACAGAGCCAAATCTTCGTAGAGACCTTAGGTTTACCACAAGGAATAAAGTGTCAAAAGTCCCCATCAGTCCCATGTGAGCTTAGGGACTTATTCGGGGCCCAAGGTTAAAATTTTAGGTTTTTTGGATTTTTCTCGAAAACGGTAAGTTTTATCGAAAAAGTACTTTAGAGCAAAGTTGTAGATCTTAAAATTCTCTATAAAAATGGTTTTTTCTCTAAGACCCACTATTTCCCAGATATTGCGCTTGTAAGAATCATGTTCTACATAGTATGCACACATATGCCACGTAAATACATATTTAGGTACTCAAGCAAGCAAAAATGCCTACTCGTGTCTCTTTTATGTATACATTATACTATTCTAAGAAAATTTACTCTAAAATAAAATGACCGCCGGTCCCTTACCGAATCCCCTCTACTTGAATAACATCTGGCCTTGAAAAACATCTGCCTATTCTTTTGTCCATGTGGTGTCGTTCACGTATACCTGCCAGTCAATTCTGTCGTCATCTCACGGTGTTCACCTAAGCGTAGTGAACGACGGGCGAGCTGTCATTCCATCTTATTTGTATGGTTTGACAACTCACCCGTCGTCCGCCCCGCCCAAGTGTTCACTTCGACATGCTTACAGAATCGCACTGCTGCTTCTTTTAGTGTTGAACGAGCAGTTCGTGTGACTATACGTATTTATTACAAGCGTCTACTATTGAAGTTAGTGCTGATAAATATTTTAAAAAAAATGTCACAATTTTGCTTTATCTATACATATAATAAAACAGAAACGAAAGAAAAACTGTACATTGAGAATTTTCGAGAAAAAAAAAAGTGGCTTTTGTTAGAAAAACGTAACTGATGACAAAAAGTGACTTTTTAGAATTTTTGTCTGTTTGTATGTGTGTATGGTACGGCTTCACGCCAAAACTACTGGATAGATTGAATTGAAATTCAGCAAAAATGTTCTTTGTAAACCAAGGAATACTTTAGGCTACATATTATCACGCCGTATGTTATGGGAGGTAAGCAATATTGATTTTAAAAGGTTTTTGTTCGTAATTGAATGCACAAAATAATTGAATGCACAAAATGACATGTTAGTTAGTTGCAAAACCATTTAGATAATTTTTACGCATAAACCTGATAGAAATTGTAGCAATCTAGAAGAAATCAACTTATTATCTACATAATTCAGATACCCGTAATGCCATCTGTTGACCGAAAAAAGTACTAACTATCAAAAGCATGAGAATTACACCAAAATATATTTTTAAGTTACTAATGGTACTTTTAAAACGTCATAAACAATGATTCTTTTGATACAAAACGTACCATTATGCATTTGATGCATAACATAAAAAAAATTTTACAAAAAAAAAAAACCGCCTTCAAAAAAAAACAAACAAAAACCGTTCCCACTAAAAAGTTGAAAATAAATATTTGAATTGCTTTAAAGAAACATAATTTAAAAGTAAACTTAATTGACATTAATATTTTGCAAATATTTAAAATTTATTACTTCTTTTTGGAGCCGGTGCCAGCTGCTTTATTGTTGGAACTTGATAAGTATCTAGTTATATTTAATATCCCGTGCCATTGTTTTTTGATCCACAATGACAAAATTTAAAAACTGATGCATAAAGACAATGCTAAAAATGTCAAAGTACTTACTTAAAAAGTGGCTGGAATTTTTTTATAAGTATATTTTTTTCGTTTAAAAGAAATTATTGTGCGTATTGGTTAAATTTTTTCGAATTTAGTCTGGTCCGTATTCGTCTTTTAATTAATATGTGTATGCAATTGGTATCTTGGTAGTTTTATAGTTAAGTTAGAGGTAGTTTTTCTAGGAATTATTGCCTATTCGTATTTCCTTGCTTTGGCTGGCACCGACTCCAAAAAAAGTAATAAATTTTAAATATTTGCAAAATATCAATGTCAAATAAGTTTACTTTTAAATTATGTTTCTTTAAAGCAATTCAAATATTTATTTTCAACTTTTTAGTGGGAACGGTTTTTGTTTGTTTTTTTTGAAGGCGGTTTTTTTTTTTGTAATTTTTTTTTTATTTCTCGCCGGTTAGTGTTTTTTTTATTAAAATGAAGGCAACGAAGTTAATATCGTTCCTACATTGAATATTCTTCTTCAAATAAAAAAAATGTCCTTTGTTACAAATTCGAATTAGTTCTTTCAAATAAAAAAAATGTCCTTTGTTACAAATTCGAATTAGTTCTCGCCTTACGAAAAACCGAAAAACTAGCAGTACTCAGTAGGCATTTTTATCACCTTAACACTGCTAGAATTCATTGTTTTATTATGAAGTTCCCATGCCTACCTTCTACCTTCCGGTTCCATCATCAGAACAGTCTGATAGTACCTTATAGCCAAAGTGCATCTCATGACAATTCTAATAAGCCCAAACACGGCTGGGATACATTGATTAATTACGCAGTTCCGGTGCCTACCATCCAGCTCCATCATCATCAGATCAGTTCGATGATACCATTCTCAACATAACTATTCAGAATCATTTGTTTATTTGCATTGTCATAGTTGCATTGTGATATTTATGCGACTGTCAAGTTCCGTTGGCCACTGGTTTCTGATCTTCTCCACCAGTTCCACTTCATCAAATGTTACTTTTTGACTGTAGATGCTTAAGTTCTCGATGAAAATACCAAAATAACTATATAGTTGCCTATAATATTTGAGGAGTTCCCTCGATTTGTCATAGATTCCATCATCAGAACTAGATTTTGAAAAAAATGGGACCAATCTGGAAGCATATCAAGCAAGGGGAAAAAGAAATTTTGCAAATCGGTTCATGAACGACGGAGTTCTGAGGTAACAAACATAAAAAAAAAAAAAAAAATGCAACCGAATTGAGAACCTCCTCCTTTTTTGAAGTCGGTTAAAAAAAAGATTTGGTCTGATTGCTCCACTGACGTTATTTTAATTTTTTTTTGTACGTTTAATTCTCTCCACTCAACCTGTAAAGCACCCTGGTTTCTTTTGTACACTTGGACGGAGCTAGGCCGGCAAATTTAGCCAGGACACCTACGCACAACGGAGTCCATACTCTACTCTATCCGTTGCGGGGTTTTTTTTTATGGGTAGTATTTAAACGCAAATCAAAAAATATCCTTTTTCTATGCAATAACATTCCGAATTCCCATCAAAATTACTGATTGCACAGCAAAATATTCTACTCAAAATATCACTAAACACACTACAATTTATTTTTGCAGCGTACAGCGATTTTTCCTAAAGCAAAAGCTTTTTCATCAATGCACAGCTAATAATCTTGTATCTAATAGACCTATCCTAATCGAATAGACCTAGCCAAACCTTAAAATATTCTATGCATGGTTGATGGTGGGCTTGGTCGACGGAGCCCCGCTTCGCGGGGCTCCTATATCTGTGTGGTTTATAAAAAAATAACCACAAAGGGGATGGCGGGGTCTATTCGCTCGCTCACACGACCCCGCCATCCCCTTCTAACCTAACCTATCCGAGTCGGAGTGCCCTAAAGTGCATCCAGTTTCTCCTGATATAACAACCGTTACATACCTAATGTCGAGTCAAAGTTTGTTATTTTGCTATGAAATATGGAAAATTTGCTGAGCAGTCAGTATTTATGCTATGTATGTAGTATTTTTGTACAAAAATAAATTTAACTGTATTGCATTTTGTGGAAAAAAGTAATGTCATATTGATGTATGATTTCGAATTATCTGCAGTTTGAATTTTGTTAAACATTTAGTTTATTTGTAGTGAAGTAAGTTATTTGATGTAAAAAAGAATATAAATGATGAGTATGTATTGATAGGCGATTATTTATTTGATATGCAATTTATAATATCCCTTTTTTTATGGATGGGAAATCATCAAAATTACTTCTTTCGCTCTGAGTAGACTGGAAGGGAGTGTCAGACTCTTACTGACTAAAACCCATCTGTGTTTCTCCTTATGATCTTTGCGTTCCAGGGTCACGGTGACTCTTTCGAACAAATTCTAACCCTAACGGGCCCCGTTTACTTAGCTGACATCTCTTGGAGGCGCGCATGAAACACAAAACACAACGCTTCGTCGACCCGGACCAGTGGCGCTATTATTATTATTATATACTTTATTGTACACCTCACATCAATCACAAGTAAAAAGTAAGTATATAGAGTGTATAGCTCCATCCCTCCTTCTCGCTCGAACGACTCACGCTTTAACACGTCATGGTAGGGCCGCTGGTTGTTATCGGGCGAGCCACCCAACGCTCGCCGTCCGCAGGCCCGTGCCTACGGTGGCCGAGAATCGCCCTGCGAATCCTAACGCCCGGGGCGTCTTCTTCCGTTTTGGCGGCTAAGGCGTGACGTTTGCCTCTCCTTCACGCGACCCGCCCCTTCCTTTACTGGCATTACTGTTTCGCAAAAGGAGGTGACGGCTTCCCACGCCTCCGCGCTCTGGACCATGGAGTGAACCAGAGCCGGTAGCGAGAGGTCGCCATCGCTGATCGCCTCGACGAGGACACGGCGGTGCTCCGCCCAAGCAGGGCAGGCCTTCACCGTATGCTCCGCCGTGTCCTCTGCGGGGGTTGACTTCTCTTCCGGTTGGTTTTCCCATGGACAACTTTATGTAGCTCTATCGCGTGTTAACAAACTTAGCAAGTTTCATCAACATCGTGTATCATCATCATTATCCACAGTCCAACTTCGCTCACTGCTGAGCATAGGCCTCTCTTTTCGTGTGCCAATCCCCACGTTCCTGTGCCAGCCTCATCCAGGTTCTACCCACGATGGCAAAAATATCGTCCGCCCATCTCGCCGCCGGTCGACCAATACTTTTTCTTCCAGTCCTCGGACGCCACTCAGTCACTGCCTTACTCCACCTATCATCACCGCGCCTTGCCAAGTGTCCTGCCCAGCTCCACTTTGGTTCTACAATTCGTTTTCCGATGTTGAAAACCTTCAGACGTCTTCGGATCTCGACGACGTAGGTACCTCTACCAAGCATGGAACGCTCCATGGCTCTCTGTGCAACTATCAGTCTGTAAACAGCCTCCTGCGTGAGCGTCCATGTAAGTAAGTAAGACATGGTGGGAAAAGCACACTGGTTATAAAGGCGGGAATGCAGACATTGCGGAATTTTGGCAGGCTTCAGAATGTCGTCCATTTTGATAAAAGCGACCCATCCAAGGTGTGTTCCTCTCGATACCTCCGTTTGTTGATTTTCTTTGCCAATTGAAAGGATATGGCCAAGATAAACATATCGGTTAACCCAATTCATTTCCAGATTTGAATCGCGGAAGGTGTTTGCCATAACCTTCGTCTTGGTCATATTCATCCCAAGACCCAACTTAAAAGAAGCATCTTAAAGATTTTGATCATTTGCTGGGGGTCATCGAAGTTCTCAGTGAAAACCACAAAGTCATCTGTAAATCTTAAGTGAGACAGTTGGGCAGAAAATTGACGTTAATACCGCTATAGTCCCAATCTGTACCCATATTTTTAACGACATCTTCTAGGACTGCTGTGAATAGTTTCGATGAAATGAAAGAAGCATTATCATTACAACGTTTCTCACGAAAAATTAATTGAACAGAAGAGGTGATACTCGACGGCGCGTTGTGTTCCACGCGCGTCACAAAAAGATGTCAGCATAAAGACGAGGCCCGCTAGGGTCAGTGCCTGCCAGGGTTGCGGAATTTGTTCGAAAGAGTCACCGCGGCCCTGGAACGCAAAGGGCATTAGGAGGAACACAGATGGGTTTTAGTCAGTAAGAGTCTGACACTCCCTTCCATTCCGCCTAGAGCGAAAGGAGCCATTTGATGTTTTCCCATACATAAAAAAGAAGGCAAACAATGATAGATATTGACTGTTCGTATTAGATATACGAACACATTGATCTTACCTAGCCACATCATTTTACAATACAAACACGCGAACGAAGTCGCGGGCAACAGCTAGTTTGTAATAAACTTTTGACTGAAGATGAAACTGTTGTGGTTAGTCGTGGAATGCCAACTTTAATCGATGCAAGTGTCGCGAGAAGTGATGAGTTTGCTGATTATTTAAGAAGCCAAAAGTCTGTTACAATTCACGTGGATTGCAGAAAATCATACACCCGGAAAACTTCAATCTCTGCATCAAAAAGACAACGTGAGGAAGAACAGGCCAGTACTTCAAAAGTAAGTCCACCTCATACTAGAGCGCGAATAAGTGAATCCAGCTTTTGTTTTAAAAACCACTGCTTATTTTGTGGCGATGAAGCGGATGAAGAAGGAGAAAAGAAGAAAGTGATGATTTATCGCCGAAAAATTCATAAAGTTTCTACTCTTACATTCAAAGATTCCATTTTAAAATTAGCTAAAGATCGTTCTGATGATGTGTCAAAAGCTGTCTTTGCGCGTATTAATTTTCAGTATGATTTAGTTGCTGCTGACGCTAAATACCATGACAGTTGTTACAAATCCTTCCTGAGACCTAATACTGGCGGTAAAATTGGCCGTCCTCAAAGTGAGGCTATAAACTCTGCAATGGAGGAAATTTTCAATTTCATTGAAAGTAGCGATGACTGCCAGTTTTCGTTAGATGAACTGAAGAATGTTTGCCAAAATGTAGCTTTAGAAAACGGGATTATAAAAATACGATTGAAATTAAAGTATGGTAGTAGAATTATTATTACAGAGAAGCCTGGAAAATTAACATTTATTTGTTTTGTAGACAATTACCAAGACATTTTAAGTCAAGCCTGGTCTGATAACAAAAACTTGAATGAAAAGGAAAAACGGTGGAAAACTTTAAAAGCTGCGGCAGAAATAATTCGAGAAGATATTCAATCTTGTGTGTTTGATAATACTATGTACCCGCCACCGGGTAGAATGTTTGAAGATATAAATAACGATATTCCCGAATCATTATCTTTTTTTTAGGGACAAATCATTCTTAAAAATAAGCGTCATAATTTAGATCATTTAAAGTTAGTTTGCACAAATATTAGTCATAGCATAATGACTGCTGTTCGGCCTAGATCCTTCAAGTCTAAATTACAGCTGGGTCTTTCAGTTTTTTTCCATCGGCGGTTTGATTCAAAACGGCTTATACAAATTTTCTCATCGTTTGGTTTATGCGCATCTTACAGTGAAACAATGAAGTATGAAGCAGCAGCAGTTCTCAGTTAAAAAAAACGCGCCGAGTACACTACCTCACAGGTGGTGTGGAAATGTGTGCATATTATGTAGAACGTGATTCTTACAAGCGCAATATCTGGGAAATAGTGGGTCTTAGAGAAAAAACCATTTTTATAGAGAATTTTAAGATCTACAACTTTGCTCTGAGGTACTTTTTCGATAAAACTTACCGTTTTCGAGAAAAATCCAAAAAACCTAAAATTTTGACCTTGGGCCCCGAATAAGTCCCTAAGCTCACATGGGACTGATGGGGACTTTTGACACTTTATTCCTTGTGGTAAACCTAAGGTCTCTACGAAGATTTGGCTCTGTCGGAATTTTCTTTATTTGATCACTATTTTTATGTCTAAAATGACCGGACTATGGTTTCATTTGACGCTAACGATTATTAGTCCAGTCAAATTAGCTTTGAACCTTGCAAAAATTCCTAACTCTGATTTTTTTCTTGAATCGTGTATTTGACCTTAGCTCTTCTAATAGTAACAAAAAATTAAACATTTTCCAGAACCGGATCACGGTAAAAAAAACAAAAACGCGTTTATTTTAATAAAAACTCGGAAAAAAATATTAACTCGAAAATGTTAGTTACAATATGTCGAGAATAGGTAAAGCAAATTATTTTCTTCAAAATTAAACATTTTCACCCTCGGGATTTTTGAAAAAATAAAAAAAACTAAATTTTTGAATTGTACTTCAGGCAAAAATATTAACTCCGATTTTTTTTCATAACATTATTCAATTAAATACCTTAGTACTCTATGCAACAAAATTAAACAATTTCTGTTAACGGAAGATATTAATACCTGTTTTTTTGAGATAGCGGCTCAGGCAAAAATGTAACTCAAATAAATTTAGGTTAACTTTAATTTACGGACCATGTCTCACTTAATTACAAGAAAATTAAACACATCCAAGCAAATCGTAACGATTTTTTTAAACTATTAAAGATTGTGTAGTGTATGCACGATTGTGGTGGCGCGTCAATTATTCACCAGCCGTAGCCGGGAGCACACGTGTTCTGTATCTTGCATACCCTATAACCACCTGAGTGCTTATAAGTGTGTTTTATTGGCTCCTGAGACATTACAAGTGGCGACGAGGATAAAAGTAAGCTTACAAAACATTTACCTACCAAAAAAAGTGTAAGAATGCACGCTGAAAAATAATGCACGTTGAAAGTTGTTTACGATCAATTAAGCGACTATATTTCGATCTGATAAGGATCGTTAGCAGTTTGGATACTGAAGTGAAAATAGAACGTAGTCACGCTGTACCCACCTACCTACACGTAAATAAATCGTTACCAAGGTAGATGTTTACAGGTAATGATTACTTTGTTGCCTCAGTTTCGTAGGATTAAGTAACCAAAAATAACAATTCTGCTTCGATTGAGGTAAGCAACTGATAAGCGTAAATGTTACAAAGGCCATGCAGTGAGTGTTGTTAACAACAAAACAAAGGGCCATGCCTGGATAGTACGCAATTATTTTAAATGTGTTGTAATGCAAACAGTAAATTATTGTTAATTATTATTATTGAGTAAGTACTTTCATTTAAATAACAAGATAATTGAGTTATTTGCACGCTTCTTATTTTAAATAAAAATAGTAACCAATTATTATCATAAATCTTGGACATATTTAACTTTTTGTTGTAAATAACCTACATACCCACTTATTGTAAATATAAAACAAAATCAGTAGATCGATACTATTTTAATCAGGGCACTGGTTTTGCTAGGATCAATTGTTTGCATTTTGTCACGGAAATAACAAGGTCACGCAAATACTATCCGCACATACGACCATGCTTAAAGAATAAATGTGAGAAAAGACCGGGAAACGTTAGTGTAAGCATCATTAATGGCTCACACGACGACACGGTTGGCGCGGTGGTTCGTCACGTGGTGGACGAGCAATCGGCTGCTGCGCTGCGTGTCGCGGGTTCGATTCCAGCACGGAACAAATATTTGTATGGCCTACAGATAGCTGTTCCGGGTCTGGCTATTTGTGTATTTGAGTTTGTATGTTTGTAAACGCACCCACGATACAGGAGTAATTCCTAGTGCGGAGCAACGTTTAAAAAAAAAAATTGCTAGCATCTTTATTGCTAACTTGTTAGTATACCTAATTTGTTAATAGATAAAGGTCATCAGTCAATTTCCATAATAAGTAACGTTATTGAATAAAGTTATTTAGTATATCTAGTTGGTCATACTTACGCTGACGTCGAAGGTCATGCTGAATTCGAAATGCATACAGCCAATGCTAATATATTATAACGATAATTAATTAAGTTATATTTTACTATTTATTTATTGGTTATTCATGTATGCATACACTACAGTAACTATGGAGTTTCTTGTCCGTTCTTCTCCATAAGAATTTACCTTTGCGAACGGACAGTAGAGTCACCTTATTTTGTATACATAGTATTTGGATATAAATGATGACGTTCAAAAGAGTCGTTTGATGGCCTTATTGAAATGAACGTTTTGACTTAGACTTTTATAAAAGACAGTTTGGGAAGCAAGTGAAGAAAAAAGGGAAGAGTATGGTATATAACTGGAAATAGGGGAAAATTATTCATGAAAAATGTATTGAAAATCTGTAATATAATGCCTATTTAAAGTATTAATAATACTTACAACATCCGATGAGTTACCAGTCATATTATAAAGATTTCAGTTTTGATGTAATTTTGAACTAATTTAAATCAATTAAAATAAAGAAGGGATGTAGTATATGCACGATTGTGGTGGCGCGTCATTCATTCACCAGCCGTAGCCGGTAGCACACGTGTTCTGTATCTTGCATACCCTATATCCACCTGAGTGCTTATAAGTGTTTTATTGGCTCCTGAGACATTACAGATTGATATTATCTTCCTAATGCGGCCCTGTTGTTTCAAACCCATTTGTCAGATTGGACCGAATTGAGCACATTTTATCACAATATTTGTTTAGTCAGAATTTAAATAACTATGAAAAATCATCTTGTTCTACAAAATGTGTATCGAAAAGATGTTACCTACCTACTGTGTTTTGTTTAGCGTCATAATTATGGCAAAGTTTATGGATTTAACAATTATATCAAGATAATGACTATGGTTTATTTTTTTGTTGGTTTTTATTAGCTGTAAGTCCTATAATAATTTTACCTAGTATATTCATTAATATTCACGTACACTACTACTAACAAAGGGTTTACTAGTAAATACTTTCGAAATCACAATCGTCGTAAGGGTTTATTAAAATACAGTTATGTGCAGTTTCATAGACTACTTTATTTTAAGTCATGCAAAATTTCTGCGAGTATTTTTGCATTGGGAAACGTAGCACGTCAAACTTTAACCTTGTAGGTACGCATTAACGCGTAGTAACAAGTACAAGAAATTGCAAGTCTAATCATATTCGCAAATTCACATAAACTCTCAACTTATCGGTCAGTTTTCATATATCTTGCACTTGCAGACGAGTCTTTCCAGGTGACATCTAATGTCAGATGTGAGTGTTTTGTTTAACATGATCAACTTCTATAAACAAGACTTCTAAATTAACTGCAGTCATACGTATAAACAGACATTTTCTCGACCGTCTTCCGTCTATCTGTATTATTAGGAAACGCAGCCTTATCCTGAGCTGCTATTAGAATTAATGCATTACAATTGCATTTTGTTGCTAATGCACAAAAAACGGTCAACTTGGAATAAAACCATATTTGGAATGAGTTTTATGAAAACATACCTTTAATCCCGTTGTCCCCGTATGCCATATCCCGTCATGGGGACAGCGGGACGTGATTAAATTTATTTTCCGTTGTTCCCATAACATACATTCCGCTAACGGGGAAAACGGGAAGTAAATCATATTTCTGGGTGGTTTAAAAAAATAACCACAAAGGTGATGGCGGGGTCTGTTTGCTCGCTTCGCTCGCTCACTTGACCTCGCCATCCCCTTCCAACCTAACCTGTCCGAGTCGGGTTGCCCCAAGTCCCGAGCTCGCTTCGCTCGCTCTTGCACCAACATAATTTGAAAAGTATATTTAATTATTACAATAAATTAACGGGAACAACGGGTAACAAGTAACAAGTAATTTTTATTATTTTATTAAATTTCCTTCGGACCCTTTAACGGAGATATGGCCTACGGGGACAACGGGAATATACTAAAACATGTATTACATGAAAAGAATTCATAGACTTACTAGACTATCTGATGAATACATATTTGTCAAGGTGGCGGATATTATAATAAACAAACAGTTTAATACCGCTCAAGCACTGTCAGCACACCGGTGTACCGCGGGATTTTCGCAATTTTAATGTTTATTATTACTATTACGTAAGATTTATTACATGATTTGGAATTTTCACATGTCAGTGCTTAAACGGTTAAGCGTCATATAGTCTCGGCAGTAGATTTTTTTTTAAGGATTGGTTATCATCAAATGACTCCTTACGCTCTGGGCGGAGCGGGAGGGAGTGTCAGACTCTTACTTACTAAAACCCATTCGTGTTCCTCCTAATGCCCTTTGCGTTCCAGGGCCGCGGTGACTCTTTCGAACAAATTCCGCAAGAACTTTGTTATCTACGAAATTACTAAAGCTCATCCTTATTCGATGAACTTTATCGTAAGGCGTCATACAATTGAACTCCGCTCTGGGTGCGAAGGAGCGGAAGGGAGTATCAAACTCTTACTGATTAAAACCCATTCGTATTCCTTCTATTGCCCTTTGCGTTCCAGGGCCGCTGTAAATTTTTCGAACAAATTCCGCAACCCTGGCAGGCTCTGGCCCTAGCGGGCCCCAGCGTCTTTGCTGACAGCTCTTTCTGGCGCACGTGGAACACAACGCGCAGTCGACTCAGGCCTGTTCTGATCGTATGGCGAGCTACCCATTGCTCTCCAGCTATTGATGCCTGCGGACGGCGGTCCGCAGGCTTCCTACGTGGTTGCACACTTGGCAGAGGAAGCACCTCAGAGGTCTGGGTTCCAGCAGTTTGACCCGCGTAGAAACCCAACCCACCAGGAGCCTTCGGCCCTCCAATATTATTTTAGCCACCGACACGGGGCAGCTCACCACAACGGTTCCCATGCCCGTGTGGTCAGGACGTATGGTGCTTGCCTTCACCTCCTCAGAGAAACCCCCCGTCCTGACGACGTCGGCCACCACCTCCTCCTCCGTGACAGAGTCATCCAGGCCCAGAATGCGCATGTCCATGCACTTCGCGGGCCTTGACACTCGGCCATGGTCCGCATTTGACGCCCCCTGTAAGCCAGCTTCTTGGAGCCCGGCTAGGTCTGCTCGGAGTTTTGCGTTTTCATTTTGGAGAAACTCCGTGGTGGCCACCAAGCGGGTGACCTCTGCCCGCAGCTTGGACATTTCGTCCGACGGAGGCCCACCACAATTAGCCTCAGCCGCCAGAATGGAAACCAACGCTGCGCTTATGGCCTTGTTTTTAGAGGCCTGCGTCCAATTCAAGGCCACATTGCGGACCGCAGCCTCCACGACCTCCGCAAACCTGACCTTACGCTCCTTATCGGAACCGCTAGCGATATCCGGCTCACCGCCGAAAGGAGCCGAAGGGATAGCCCTTCGACCGGTCGCTCTTGGGTGGTGCCCCTCCTCGGCAAGCTTAGCGGCTCGCTGGGCTGTCTCCTGGGAGGTGAGCACCCTCCACTTGCTTCCTTCTCGGCCCTTACCTCGCCTACTGGTGGGGATTTTTCGGGCCAGAGGCCCACTTTTCGTTGGAGGACAAACCCTGGTCATCCTCTAGTCTGGGCCACCTACGGAAGAGCCCGGAGTTCTCCACAGCAGCCCCCATTCCCTAACGACGACAGCTCGCTCGCTGAGCTGATGCCAGATACAGAGTCGTCAGAGTCTAACCCCGCACCTGCACGACGCTCAAACGAGCCCCTCTTCCAAAACTGGGCGCCTAGACCAGTGCCATATGCTGCGGCAGTTTATACAGAAGACCGAAGAGTATAATCTGCCCCTCTGCCTAGCGTTTGTGGACTACGAGAAAGCCTTCGATTCGATCGAGACTTGGGCTGTGCTGCAGTCTCTCCAACGGTGCCAGATCGACTGTAGTTACATCGAGGTGCCCAAGTGTTTGTACGAAAACGCCACCATGTCAGTCCGACTTCAGGATCAGACTTCGAAACCTATCCTCCAGCAGCGGGGTGTGAGGCAGGGAGACGTCATTTCTCCGAAACTGTTCACGGTCGCAATGGAGGATGTCTTCAAGGTTTTGGACTGGAGAAGGCTAGGCATTCATGTCAATGGCGAGTACATCACTCACCTTCGATTTGCTCACGTTATAGTCGTCATGGCTGAGACCATGGAGGACCTCAGTTCAATGCTCGATGACCTCAGTAGAGCTTCCGAAAGAGTGGGTCTTAAAATGAACATGGACAAAACCAAGGTCATGGGATATGTAGCACCCACTCCTATCAAGATCGGAGGCTCTGCAATCGAAGTTGTTGATGAGTACATCTACCGTGTGAACTTGACATAGATTTAAGCAAAACTGTATTTATTGTGTACCTTATTATTTTGAATAAACTTTATTATTATTATTATTATTATTATTATTACCTGGGACAAACGGTCCAGTTAGGTAGGGCTAACTTCCAGAAAGAGGTCAACCGTTGAATCCGACTCGGCTGGGCGGTGTTTGGAAAGTTGCGTGATATCTTCTCGTCTCACATACCACAGTGTCTCAAGACGAAAGTCTATGACCAGTGCCTGTTGCCAGTGATGACTTATGGAACTGAAACGTGGTCGCTCACAATGGGTCTAATCAGAAAGCTTAAAGTCACCCAAAGTGCAATGTAGAGGGCAATGTTTGGGGTTTCCTTGCGTGATCAAATCAGGAATGATGAAATCCGCAAGAGAACCAAGTTAACCGACATAGCCCGAAGGATCGCCAAGCTGAAGTGGCAGTGGGCAGGGCACATTGCTCGCAGAACTGATGGTCGATGGGGCCGAAAAGGGAGTGGCGACCGCGTACCGGAAGACGCAGCGTTGGAAGGCCTCCCACAAGATAAACCGATGACCCGGTGAGGGTTGCTGGTGGCCGATGGATGCGAGACGCATAGGACCGGTTTTTGTAGCAACACTTGGGGGAGGCCTATGTCCAGCAGTGGACGTCTTTCGGGTGAGATGATGATGATGATGCAATTTGATGTGTTTTGATAAAGTTGCATGAGTTTAGACGACAGAGTAGTTTGTGAAACTGCATAACAAAGTTTCAAAATGTATTTTTAATTTCAGGTAAGTATGTAACAGTTTCATAAAATACTAATAAAACATCAATGCAGCTCTTTCGTCTTTGCTGAAATAAGACGATTTTGTGAAAAATACCGATTTGCTGCAATCATTTCAAGAGCAGCACATTGTTGCATGATTTTATCTATAAATAAAAAAATAAGTTAGTTGCACCATTTGTAATTCAAGAATGATCTGTTTTTTATTTTCCTTCACCCTGAATAGCAGAATAAATATTTTTAAAAATTGGAAGAATTCACGAAATACAAGTTATGAGCAAAATTCATTTTCTCACGCATTTTGTACTCTGACTGATTCTGACACATGAAAGAAACAAAACACGGATGAGCCAATTCTAATAGTTGAACTACTGAGTGCGGCAAAAAGATGCCACTTTATTAACAATTAAAGATATAGGTAATAAATAAAGTCTGATTTGTTTAATTTTGATAAATTATGGTTTGTGTTTGTACATTTTCCATTATTAAACAACTTTCAGGAGAGTTACATTTTTGCCTGAAAACTTATGTGACAATTTCTTACATCTCGGAACCCCGAGGTGGTATTGTTTTAATTTTCTCAATATAAATAAACATGTTAATTAAAATCCATTTAGCATTATTTTTGTCAAGTTAATATTTTTGCTTGAAGTACAAAGTCAAAAAGTAACATTCTTCAAAAAAAAGTATAGTTCCGTTGATGAAAAACGTTTAATTTTCTTACCTACTTGTACAGCTCAATCTGTTCTACAAATGTCCCAAACTAACATGCCAGTTAATATTTTTTCCCAACGAGTTATTATGAAATTAAATGTTTTGCAAAAAAAAACGAACATCCGGGGGTTAACTTTTCGCGGGATACATTTAAACATACTTCTCTGCTTATACTCTACACATTAATGGCAAAAAATCGGAGTTAAGAATTAATGCTAAGTTTGCCTTATTTTCGGCGTAATTTGACCGGACTATATCACCATGTCATGGAAAGGAAAAAACAAATGACGTAATTTTTTAAAACAAAACAATATATTGTTTGGTAGTCTTGAAACCTCCTGAAACCCTTTGAAAATTGGGCGTTTATGACAATATTGGTCATCAGTCCAATGTTTCACGTCACTGGGAATGCTGCTCAAGTCGTCTTCCTAATCCAGCAAGGGTTGTCTCAGCGTACTATCGCTCGACAGCTTCATCTGAGCCAGTCTTGTGTCTCGAAGGTATAAAAAAGGTTCAGGGAGACTTGCACGTGCACTTCGGTGAGAGATGACCCATTTATTGTCACCTCTTTTCTCCGAAAGCGACACCTGACCGGCGTGGACGTCCAGGAGCTGTTCAGAGAAGTTCGAGGGAGAGCTGTCAGCTAGCCACGCAACCCAAATGGTCTCCAGCGCACCGACAAGCCCGGCCTCAGTTTGCTCGCGATTTTAGATTGGGATATGTAGCAATGGAGCCGAGTCCTGTTCTCAGACGAAACCAGGATGTGCCTGCATTGTAGCGACCGAGGACGGAGAGTCTATGGGAGACCGGGGGAGCGCTTCGCACAATGCTGTTTTACGGAAACAGTGGCTGGCAAATGGAGGGTGGGTCCTGTATGATGTGGGTGGATATTTCTATTGAAGCAAAAACGGAGCTGATATTCGTACCTGGTTATTGGGCTGGTGGGCTGGTGGTTTGGGGAGGGGCGCTAACCGCAGAAAGATACATCAACGACATTCTGCCTGGCCATGTGCTCCCCTACTTTACTGGCGAAGATTGGTGGTTTATTGGCGAAGATTTCCTGCTATTGCACAATAATGCCCGCTGCCACATTGCTGCAGTGACTAGATAGTACCTGGAAGAAGTCGGGATTCCTACATTAGATTGGCCAGCCCTCAGACCTGACATGCATCCGTGTGTCAGGAAGGCGTCACCTGTACATTTGGGGGCAGCCACCGATAATGGTATGACCGTCGAATTGAATGGGCTGCAACGCTCAAGACTTCGTCAACCAGAAGGAAAGCTCTTACCTTGATAGTCACGTACGTCTCGTCCAGCAAGCTGTAGGTAGGTGGCTGGGAGCTCCCGCGTATCGCATTTTTGTTCTCGTGACCTAGTCGCGAACTGCACTTCTTAATGTTTATTAGGCTTCACAGGTCACCTAAAGTTCCATAAAACACATTAACACACGCAGATTCTACAAGAATCCCTTATATTTAGTTTTAGTCCGATCACACATGGAGAGTGCGCTGCGCAGGATCTTACACTCACACCATTGTTGATGGCGCTGAGATCGCGGCTCGAAATGAAGGTCCGTGATTGGACGAAACGTATGAGCGTTGTTTTACGCTCTGCTATTGGTTCGAGCCTCCAGTTTGAAAGAGGAATACTCGAACGCCGCTTACCCATTCGATTTCCGGTGGACATTAAGAGCGTTTACGCGGTACGGCTTTTTATACAAACTTTGAAATCCTTATTTTTAGAAATTAATGAACCGATTTTAATAAAACTTGGTATGCGTACGCTAGATATCTAGGTCTAAATAGTTATCAGAAAACATTTTCGAAAAAGAGTTCAGGGGGAAGGATATAGTGATTTTTCACTTTCTATAGAAAACTTAAAATCGCTCTCTCTCTCCCTCTGAAATCTTTTTCAAAAATGTTTTCCTATAACTATTTAGACCTGGATATCTAGCGTATGCACACCAAGTTTCGCTAAAATCGGTCCATTCATTTTGAAGAATAAGGACTTGAAAGTTTGTATGAAACGACATACGACGTACAGGCTCATAAGAATAAAGTAACACTACGAATGATGGTTATGAAACAATCCGGTTGAACATATTGTGGGACGAGCTGAAAAGGTGGGTAAGAGGAAGATGTCCAGGTGCGGCGTGGATATAAGACATTTAGTCGTCCACAACCTCGACGTATTGCAATAATTCCCTAAGTAGAAAATTTAATTAATTTTAAATCCTTTTGACACCGTTTGAGAGCTTAAATTACTTTAAAATTCAGATATACCACAATCGTTCATTGCATAGATTGCAAAAAAATGTTTTGAGCAACGATGAGATGAAGTAATTCCAGATTTTTGCGCGCTAGTGTATTAGGAAAGCAAATCAAAATGTATAGTGCAGGAAGCTTATCCTGCTTGGTAGTTGAATCTATAAAAAGTGTTCCATCAGCACTATTCTTATGCAATGCCTATATAAAAATAAAAATAAATAATGTACCACACCCATACTTATACATACACCTAATAATATATATATACACACATAAAATATACATTCAATTAAACACTTCTAAATAATTTGTACTTAATAATATTTAAATCCTTGAATTGCTACTTAGCCCTCTTCCTCTCTCCTAATTTTGCTGTGCCCGACCGGGTCCATATTGATCTTTTACCTTTGTTTGCCATCTTTGTAATACATATGGAATGCAATAAAATATTGAATATTGAGACTTCAGCAATAATGACTGGCAAAAAGCAATATACCTATACAAACTTTAAGTACTTATATATCGCAGCGAACTAGCTTAACCAGCCGTTTCATTAAAAGCCTACTAGAAGTGACATGGGTAAGTCATTAAACGATATTGAACAAAAGATGACATGGTCGCAGAAAAATCGGCGCATTTAAATGAAAAGGCTAGGCCACCAATTTAACGGCTAATTAAGCTAATTGGCTGCGAAATATTACGTCATTGGCAAAAATATAGAAATGTTGAGGATTAACATGCGCTAACGAAATAGCACGTAGGCAATAGCAAACATATTGTGTTTTTAGCCGACTGCGCCATAAGAAGGGTAATGAGTTTCAAGAACTCTCTAGAAAAAAACGTTACCCTTATGGGGCAGTCAAGTAAGTATACATGCTCATGAGATGTATGCTTAGGGCCGGTTTTTCAAGAGCCAGATAAAACGTCAGATAGCCACCAGTACAATAACTTTATAAAGAGTTTCAATTTTTCAAAGATCAGTTAACGTCCAGTTAGTTACCTGACCGATTTTTGTGACTAGCTTCACATTACATCTGTGAGAGAGAGACGCGCTTATGTGCATTTACAGATTTTGGAAAGAGACAGGCTGTGGTCCAAGATGGAGCAATCTTGCCTATATAAGTAACCTGTTGTCTTCTGTGTTCTAATTATGGAAAATATCGTAAAACGTGAACGTTCCACGAATTTTAACAAGAGTGAAGTGAGATTGTTGACCGAATTGGTGGCAAAACATCGCACAATAATCGAAAACAAGCAGACCGACACTGTAACCAATAAAGAAAAGAAAGCAGTATGGACTTTACAAAAATTGTAGAAAGCAAGGGATCTTAACTATGGCGCTCGGCCATTATCTAAGCAATAACAATATTGACTATCCAACCCGAAAGTTCCCGAGCGTCGAAGAGTCCCAAACATCTGGCTACTTTCTAAACATATGTTCTTAAGTAATAGTTATTTGTTATACAAGAGTGCAAAGTTGCTTTTTAACCGCGTGTTCAATTTTGATGACCGAGTAAGCGAAGGATTCTAAAATTGAATCACGAGCGCAGCGAGTGATTCAAAATTAGAATCCTGAGCGTTAGCGAGGGAATCAAAAGAGCACGAGGTGAAAAATCTTTGCACTCGAGTGCAACACGTAACTTTTCATTCCACCTCAGCGAGGAAATTACTAAATGCAAAAAAAAAACGTTTACAATCACAAGATAGGTACACTTTTATTTCAGTTTAGGTAATAATTACTACATTATGACAGGTAAGTATTACAGAATAATCTTTAAATTATAACAAAATAATACTAAGGTATAATTAAGAAAATTTTAAAGTAACGTTGCTACAGTTATTTAAATTGAGTGTAATATTTTTGTTTGGTACTGTAATATTGGTGTTAGTCACTTGTGTACTGTTTTTCGGTAAACTATTAGTTGTACTGATTCATCGGATTCCCTTGGCGTGAATGTTGGAGAGAGAGGGAGATGGTTAGGTGTTTCATAACGGCTTATTTTTGATGTAGAAGGGCCAGTCCAAGGATCCGATTGAGGCTCTTTCAGTGTAATGGCTCCTACGATGCCTTTACATATTTTAGACTTATTTTGGATGGAATCCTCTATGTATCCCTCTACAACTGCATTGGACTTCCAGCCTCCGTGGCGCTTAAGGGACAGGAGATCAGCTCCGGAATCAGCCAAAAGTGTGGCTGAAGTTCGTCGGAAACAATGACCCGTGTACAACAGGGGTTCTGGAAGTTCAAGAAATGTTGTTATTTCTCGTGGGATACTGCCAATTTTATTAGTACCCATAGGCTGTCTAACACACTTTCCATTGCGATACTGTAGAAAAAATCGATTGATTGGAGTGTTAGGCGGGCGTAAGGCTTGATATTTCTCAACAATCGTTACGTATTCCTTGCGAATGACGAAGTTGCGATCTCTTTTTGTCTTTGTATTAGGTAAATTAATTAATAGTAAGTCATCTGAATGTTTCTCAATGTTTTTGACATTAAGTTGTGTTAGTTCATTAGTTCGACATGCTCCGTTTATTCCAATAATAAGAACAACCTGTAACGTAAAGAGTATTGTAGTAGATAAATGAAAAAAAATTGATATGAACGCATAATTATGCCTATCAACATCTACTAAGTATACTATTTAATTGAGATTAATATACTTAAGTAGATACTGAATGTACAACTGACTTACTTTTGCCGCCAAATATACGGAATCGGGTGCTTCGTTAAGAAACTTTTCAATATCAGATACTGTGAAAACCTTCGATTTTTTTGGTTGATGACCAGATGAGGCTCTTTTTAAAAATGCCACTAATTTAGGATAGGTATCGATATGTATGTCTTTTTTCATCTTTATTGTTGCTTTTAGCATCGAATACGTACTCCATAGAGTGCTTGCTTTCTTGTTCTCGGATAGTTCTATAAAATATGCCAGCAAAACGTTTTCTGAGAAAGTTTTGGCTCCTTTTGCTAGTCGCCACGTGTTGAACATATCGTACTGTTTTAAATACTTCTCGCGTGATTGTTGAGGGAGAAAGCTCATTTGCGCATTATTAACAGTTTCAGTCAATTCTGTTGGCGTCAAACAAACTTCCTCGTCGCTAGAATCACTCATTTTAGTTTTTTCACTTGTTTTCAAGTTTCTTGTTTTTAATATAAGGTTTAACCTGGTTTAACAATGACGTGAAAAATGCCGCGTAAAGAACCGCGTACAAAGCAAATTGAAAAAAGAACACCAAGAAGGTTCCGAGTCTGAGTTTTTAACAAATTAAAAAAAAGTTGTATGATATATTCGGCACCATAGAGGTAGCAGTAAATAGGTTTAATGTTTTTTTTAATTCACAAACTTAGTGCACACGATGTTCTAAATTCAATTTACTTTATCCTCTAGAGAATAAAAACGGCTTTTCCACTCAGATATTGAAGATTAAAAATACTCTTTCCGAGATGGTGGGATGAAAACGGTATTTGTTTCCTAAAAATAACACGTGCCCAACTATTCACTAAAACCCAGGCTATGTGTGCGGCTGTCCTGCACAATCTAATAGGTAACACAAATATTCAATGTAACCATATATAACCGACAAAAATTGACGCGCACAATGACAGAAACGTCAAAAACCTCGACAGATAACGTTGTAACTGGGGTGTGAAGCGCCAGTTATATTAATTCGGTAGATAGAGAGCTTAACCGTCCGTTAAAGCCTATCTGTCAGTTGAAAAATTGAGAATCTTGTTAACTGTGGAATTAATCTTATCTCGTCGTTTAACTGACCATTGAAAAATCGGCCCTTAGTCTATTGTTTTTGCTTGTACCTGTTTTTTTTTATTTCTATGCTTGGTACGCTCTTTAGCGCGGCTGAAAGATTTCAACTATAGTTGTCAAAAAATAAAAGGCCTGTTTTGACAGCAGGATACAACAAAGAGATTTATTTCATGTCTCTTTCATTCTTACTAGTAAAGTAATGTTGCATCCTGCTGTGAAAACGGGCCTTTTATTTTTTGACAACTTTAATGAGGTGACTTGAAGTGACTTCTACCGTCGTCACCAATCCAGATAGCTTGGTCCGATGGAACCGGGGATGCTGCTGGTTTGGAATACAATGTGAGTACTCAGTTGAGTACTCACATTGTATTCCAAACCAGCAGCATCCCCGGTTTCATCGGTGTATGTATACGCAGACTCTGTACCTACCTTCTTTACGACACCACAGCTGTATGGGACAGTACCCAGGTGGCAGACGAGGCCGGTTCATCCTGATGTAGCCCTGAGCGGAGGCAGAGTTGTTATCTGTTCCCATGGCAAACATGTTCGTATCGTACTTCACTGAAAAATTAAAAACAGGTGTGTTTGGTGGTCATAACCTTTGAGAAAGTGTTCCTTTTGGAAAGTGGTTACTATCTTGTAACCACTTTCCAAAAGGATTTTTCGGAAGTCGGTGTTTTTGGTTGTATGATCATCGTTTTTTGACACCGACTTTACTATAATTATTTTATACTTTGCAGTGTTTTTTGTTTCGAAGTCGATTGTATTTGTTTTTATTTTTCACTTTTTAGTGGTTAGCTTTAAGTATTATCAAAATCGGTTCATCACCACTCATATTATAAAGAGGAAAGATTTGTTTTTTTTTGTATTTAACGAATAAACTTAAAAACTGCTGGACCGATTTCAAAAATTCTTTTTCCGTTAGAAAGCTACATTATCACTGAGTAATTTAGGCTATGGAGTATTTTCAAAAAAGTTAGGGATCCGTATGAAAACTTCGATAATGTAACCCAAGGTGTGAAAAAAATACCAAAAAAATCCTTAAACCTTAATCCGTATATATCGCGTACGCAGCGGAAACTATTGACAATAGACCAAAGCAATGCAACTACAGTTTTATAGAAGTCATCAATATCTACAAAAAGAGTCCTCGATATCATATGTCTACTATTATGGTTAAGTCACCATGACCGCTTTTTTGTTCAAATTATTCAAGCAAATCCCTGGTGATATGAACAAATGGTGATTTCGGTATATATTAATCCGTATCCATATAGATGGCTTTTTTGTTAAAAAAAATATATTGTATAATTATTAGGACTATTACTATATACACACTTGAATAAAAGACTTAACTAAAACTAAAAATAATCTAAAACATGGCGTCGAAAATTCCTCCGCATTGCAGGCCACTGGTTATGTACCCAAATGGCTGGCAGCATTGCCACGTTGTATGGCAATGCTTTTCCTTTGTCCGAGGTAAAAGCCAGCCCTAGGGTCACGCGAAGTGTCAATTAAGCGTCTTGACAGATCTTTAAACAAGTAATGAGCACTCGGACCCCACGACCCGAGAATTTCAACCCCAAACGACTCGAAAATATAACTACCAACAAGGTTATTATATTTCCGCCGCTTGAGGTTCTCCGCAGCCGCAGCGGCAGCGCAAGCACAGCACGAAGAGCTGGGAAGATGGGATGGCGCAAGAGTATCGACACAAGTATCATCCCAGACTAATGTCCTACCCATCTTCCAAGGAAGTAACGACATGCCGTCCGGTCTCTTGCCATCGTCGCGTGCTAGGCCATTCGGTTCTATTACAGCCGGAACGCTGACGGTGACAAGAGCTCGTCGGATGATGTCGTAAATATTCGCGAGCCGCGCTATGCGACCCGCGCTACGGCTGCATGACAGGCCGTGGTGTCCGAGGCTGTTGACAGCTTCGCCACAGTGGCAGCGATGAGGAGAACAAGAAGGAGCGCCAAGACGCAGGGAAGCAGCGAGGCGGAAGGTAGTATCGTCGAACAAGGTGCCTATGTTCGACGACGGTAGTGCGAGAAGCCAGAGTCCCGACTCCCATTGACCCACAGCCAGCAGGCGAGCACGCTCAGCAGCAGTACCAGATGTGGCCAAAAGGTTATTCTGAACGTCTCTGCAGAGTGGCTCGTCGCACCGTCTCTGGGATGATGGGTAGTCGGGTGGATTTAGATTCGGGCAAGGGAGTCTCGGTGTCATTCGACATAGCCAACGCCTTCAACTCCGTGCCCCACTCGACCATTTTGGAGGCACTCCGATATCACGGAGTGCACCAATACCTGCGGAGCCTTGAGGCGAGCTACTTGGAGGACCGAGAGGTTCTCCTTGTGGACAAACTGGCCAGGTTGCGGCGATACAGTGCGGAGTCTGGCGTTCCACAGGGGTCATTCTTAGCGTCGTCTTCCCTGTGGAACATCGGTTTCGACTGGCTCCTGCGTGGAGCTCTCCTCCAGGGCATGAGTGTCATCTGCTACGCGGATGACACTTTACTCACTGCTCGGGGAGAAAGTTTGGGGAGGCGGCCTGTCCGGCCTAGGCTGGCGTATCCTTGGTGGCGGGGAGGATCCGCCGCCTGGGATTGAGGGTGGCGCTGAACAAGACCGAGGCCGTGTTCTGCCTCGGCAGCACTGCTCCCCTGACGCCCACATTATCGTGGAGGGCGCCAGGGTAGGGGTCCAGACTCAGATATTTCATCTGGGTCTGGGTGCTGGACAGCAGGTGGCGCTTCGGCCCCCACTGCAGCGGGCTGTCGACGCGCCTGTTGAAGGCTGCGGACGCCCTCTCGTGGCTCCTCCCGAACTGGGCGAGCCCAGTGCGCGAACCCGGCGCCTATATATCCGGCATCCTGCGGAGCATGGCCCTATACAGGGCCCCCATCTGAGCGGACTCCCTCCACAGGAGGGAGAATGCGACAGCATTGTGCAGGCCCCAAAGGGCCATTGCACTGCGGGTGGCGAGGGCCTACCGCTCGGTGGGCTTCTCGGTGGCGTGCGCTCTGGCTGGCACCCCTTCTTGGGAGCTGGAGGCATGGGTGCTCGCCAGAGTGTACGAGTGGACGGCGCGGCGAAAGGCCCTCGGGGAGCGCCCCGTCGCGGAGGCGCGGGAGGCCGTACGGCGGGAGGCGAGGGAAGCCATCATCGTCCATTGGACGGAGGACCTCGCCTCCGCCACCTTTGGCCGCCGAACCCTGGTCTATTTTTTTTTGTATGTTTGTTTAGCGATATTTTCGCCAATTGTCAACCGATTTTGATGACTCTTTTTTTGTTTGGAAGAGTATCGTCCCATTTCAATTTGGTGAAGATCTGCTGAAGAACTTCGGAGATATGTAACGGCTTCAATAAATGGTAGCAAACCTGCCGGGATTGTTGAAGTCGCATATATGTTTATTGTTTACACCAGTTCATAACATAACATCACGCCGGTACGCTGTGAAGGGGTACACAGATGTGTACAAGTCAACCACGGTTTTGGGGTTATCTATTCGGGCATACATAACTTTATTGTTTACTAGCACTTCGCCCGCAACTTCGTCCGCGCGGATTTAGTAGGTACTCCACAAACTTAAACGCCCCCTATACCTACCCTCTTTTAAAGGTTAGTTTTGGAAAATTAAGCACAACGATTTTCATTAATTACCGAGCCATATCTGCTTATCTGTGGTCTTAGGAGACCCTAGACCAGGGATGGCAAACCTTTATAGGTGAACATGCCATTATTTGTAAAAATAATTATGATTTGGCCATGGCGTGCCAATATCGAACCTTGCTCTAGTAATAATATGGACAGAGTAAAACATGGAAAAAATAATAATTCTTCTTCTTATCATGTAGGCAGTAAGGTCTAACGACCCCACATGACATGGTTTATTTGACGACCGTCATTTGGCGGCCGGGACCACCGGCTTATACATGCATTCCGAAGCACGAAATCATCTTTTTATCAGACAATCACCTGATTCAAGCCTGCAATGTCCTAGCAAAACTGAAAACAACTTTACAAAGTATGCTTCCCGTGGGAATCGAACCCACGAAATGTTCCAATAATAATTGAAAAATGCTAAATTAAATATCAATTTTTTCGTAATTTAAGCAGAATGAAAGCTGAACTGAAGTTATCCGTCAATCGATCACTAATTTAGGTTGCCTGAATTATTTTGTTGCGTGCCATCACTGGCACGCGTGCCTTTGGTTTGCCATCCCTGCCCTAGAAAATGTACCATTCAATTAGCGGATGTGATAGCATCTGTCAATCCCATACATTTTTGACGTATTGACAATCGCCTTCTCCACGCCACCGTTGACAGAATCTCACTTATCTCGAGCCTCGAGATCTCGGGCATCAGCGCAACTGTTCACCCCGTTCACCCCGTCATGGGTTGATTATGCACAAATTGTTACATCTGTATGAATTATCCTACTTTTAGCTTGTCATAGCATTCCGACGTAAATTGAAGCAAGGAATAATAACCTCCCCTAAAAACTTTATCATCCCTCCTACATCCCTTACTATGTAGTGTATTTTCGAAAAATACAAACATTTGTTGTTCTTATTTTTATAGAAATCATTTAAATGCCGTGTTTCAACTTCATCAGACCAAGCATGTCTCATCATAAGATTCTCCCCAGTTCGCTCAAGCTGCGACATTTTTCTTACTTCGAGCATGTTTATTACCGTCGTAACTTTTGAACGAAAGATCCGATTTGAATAATTTAAAAAATAATTTACACGGACATAATAAACCTTTATTCGGCAATCACCTTAATTCGTTATTGCTGTTTCGGACCTTTTTTTTGCGTTGGGAAAAAATGCATTACGCATACCCTCCCATTGGGGGAATAGGGGTCTATGTGGGACTTCCCGAGCTGAGCCGGTATACCCACTAAAACAGCCTTTACGTCCAGTCCACCAAATTGAAATGGGACGATACTCTTCCAAACAAAAAAAGAATCATCAAAATCGGTTGTCAATTGGCGAAAATATCGCTGAACAAACATACAAAAAAAATACATTCAATCGAATTGAGGACCTGCTCCTTTTTTGTAAGTCGGTTAAAAAGCACTTACTTTTGAGACCGGGTCTTCTTTTCCTGAAACCAAAACAAAGAAAAAGTATAGAAATTGCGATCACAACCATCGCAGGGCCGGCCGGCAGAACAAAAAGTTTGGTGATGAGTCAGCACTTCTTGACCTTGATCTTGCCTGATAGAAAGAGGCGGATGAGGTCTTTGACAGAACGAGGGTGTCCAGAAGATGCCTGTTCACTCTTGCTTTGAAAGCAGATTGGCTATAGGTGGCAAGGAACAACGACACTGTCAGAGAATTCCGCACACTGGCTGTATAAATGTGGAGGAGAAAGCACTGAGTATAAAATATCAAAAAAGTGCGGATTGTTCCCAGCTGTACTATACTACACTGTACCTAAGTCAAACCCCACTACTGAAAAATCACGCCATAATAATGTTACGAGCTTAGGGTTCGTGACAGTATAAACAGCCGATTAAATAACCAAAATGACACTTTAATTAAACAACACTAATTACAATGCACTACTGATCACTTTAATTCGCAGTTGAAGATCGCTCTCGAAGTTTTTATCGCTTGCATCGCAAATCCAATACCTACTGTCGCGGGTTACGTCGCGCCTTTTATAGGAAACATCTAGAAAGTTCACGTACATACCGGTCCCGACTAACCAGATGTCGAAAAGTCCAGTCCAGAATGTTCTACCATAGAAAAGTCTAGAAGGATCTTGATTCTACTAGTTTTGCTACTTGATACTAGATGGCGCCAGTAGTAACTAATATCGTTATGTTGTAACCGGCGCTTAAGTATGAAACAAGAAAATATTCATATAATGATGTTCAGAGGATAGCCGTGGTCGTATTTGCCACTCTGCCATAAAGCTTTTGATCGCTTATTACTGTTAGAATGTATTGTTTGGTGAGGGTAGGATGACATACGACAAACTTAGCGGAAATTAGCTTCTTTAATTTCAGTAAGATTATAATATACTTACCGAATAACCCGGAGGCCGGTGCAGCAAAGCACAAGAGTACCTAAAATTATCTGGAACATGTTGTTTTGACATCAGCAACCGTTCTTAAAGCCACCTGTGCAAACTGTAGATCTCCTGCAAATAAGAAGACACAATATATTTGCGTTTCTTACATTGCATTGATCCAGTTTATTATGACTAGGTTCCGCCAGTGGCTTCGTTCCCGCTACCTATTTCACAGCATCCATTATAACGGAGCTCGAAATAGTCAATACGCTGAGTATTATTTATAGCTCTGATCTGAAATGATTTATATCTACTTTTCGTGTCGTTTGACTCGTATTCATAAGTTTTGTCCGACCAGTATTGAGCAACCTGTATTATATAGAGGGCTGTAAATATACAGTGAAAGATGGACCACAGAGAATGAAAAATATACCAATGTGGAGGGAAAAATCCCTTGATTAAAATTTATCAAAATGTTTAAGCTGCACGTGAATCGGAATAATTATAAATAATCTAAAAGCAGGTAAGTAACTATAAATAAAATAATAGATCTATATATATCTGTTGAAGAGTCATTTTTGTACATAGAAAATAATTTAAACAAAAATAGCCAGGGAATTAAAGGATAACTAACAGATCACATTTCCATCGTTTTGTAATTTTTGTCTGTTTGTCTGTTTAGATTTGCAGGCATCACGTAGAAAGTAGATCTACAAAACGAATGTAGATAACTCATTAAAATTGTCCGTAATTCAGATTATTACTTAATTTTTGTTTCATCATAATCTGTTCACTCTATCAAAAGATATTTGTATTTAAAATATTCAAGAAGAAATTACTTATACGACATCTATTGAAAAAAATGGTAATACTTTAGTACTTATGAATGAAAGTATGGAAATAATACCAAAACATATTTTTATGTTATTTGTGAAACTTTTAATACGTGGCAAAGGAAAAGTAAACATTTTACTAACTTATCTTATCTTATTGAAAATCAAAGTGCCAGATAAAATCCAAAACCCTAACAACAGCAGGTCAGGCCGGACACCGTCTAATGTGACCGGTCCAAAAAGTTACCTACTTCCCGAGGCTCGGAGGAGTCTCAGTAATTTAATACGGTCAACCATCCACAGGCCGACCTTGGCAATTGTAACTTAACCTAGAAGATCGATCCGTATATTATTTTGCCACTAGTTTTTCTAAATATTCTGTTTCTGTGTCATAAAAAAATTCTTGGGTGTTCGTCTATTCGTTTTGTAAAATTGTTTAATTTGCGTTACTGGTTAGAATTATTAATTCATTTGAAGTAATACGAAACATAAGAATCGACTTGATTCGAGGTACTAGGAGATATCAAGAATGGTCGGCATTCTAAACAGAAGATGTGAAGTTAGTGCCCAGTGTAACCTTCTTTTTATTTTCTTAATTCTAAGAGGGGTTAGGTAATGTAGGGTATTGAGGCTGTACGTACATCTTTATTCTGTGCGACACATTTTTCTCCGACATCCACGCGAACGAAGTCGCGGGCACAGCTAGTATTACGATAAATTTAAACTATAAACTATTGCACACGAAATGACGGCGTCGTGTTTCACTGACTAATGTCGCGCAGCTGGCCGCGGAAACGTCGATACACGACACCCTTCAGCCAAAACTCTGCTTTGAGGAACATCTCGAGCTGAAGAGTTGGAACCTGCACTACAAACGACTTGAAGTTTGCACTCTTCACAACCTTCGTGGAGTGATGTAGCCGGGACACGTACAGCAGGCTTCTTCTCCACCTTGATGAAACCATCCTTATCACACATCTCTTTGTCCGGAACCCGCTGATTCGAACCCGAGTCCGAGTTCCAGGATGTAAAGCGGCTCTGTTTACCCGCCTTTGTTTCGATCGCCTGAATTGCCTATGCCGGTCGTGTTTGAGCTTATTTGAATCGTCCGCCCCAATGGGTATTAGATATGTATGGTTAATAACAAAGGTCTGATGATGAGGAGTACAATTGTGGAAAGCGGTCAAACGTGTTTGTCGTCATTTCTGACCAGAGTCCGACATAATTAAGAACACTCAAAACCATGTAATTATCTGTTTGGCAACGGAATAAAAGAAAAAAAAAACGAATTTTTCTTATATTTCAGGCGACAAAGAAACTAGGATTATATTTCGTCGCTTCATTCTTCTATTCTTTAACCATGCTTCATATTTTTTAACCATGTAGTCCCCTTTCCTTGCGCTAGCAACTACGCACGTCTATTTAGAGTTTTTTTTTTTTATAAACTGGCAACATCGTACCCCATCTCGCCGTGTCGGTCAGTTGTAACCGTCATTCTTTTTTCGTGCGCAGCAACGAACGGATGTCTTAAAACTAAATAACTATTGGGTAAGTTTAAAAGTATATTTACCAAGTATAAGCGAAACGCGGAAGAGAAAATTGAATTCAAATTCAAAATATTTATTTGTCATATAAAATGTTGAACATTGGTGGAGTAATTTATAATTAAGTGTTTCACTATGTGCTGCCTTGCTGGGCATACAAATATTGTACAAACGGTTTGTACAAACAAGTGTAATACTCAAAAAACAACAAGTTAAATCTTTACACATAAAATATAAAACATAAATTGACAGCGGCTTAACAGTACACATGTAAAATTATGCATTACTAGAATAAAATACGAAGGTTAGAAAAGAAGGCTTATCGTTGTCGAATAAGAGGTTTTTCGTCATCAGATTTGGAACAAACTACAAGTAAGTACATAATATATTTCTCATTGTTGGTGTTTGAAAAGTGATAATAAAAAGTTAAAATACTGCTTGGAGCCTGGAGGTTGCCCGAGATGGTAACAAAATGGCTAAATACATTAGTTACTTTACTAAGTAACCCAATAATACCGGGAGGTTGTCCGCGATGGCAACACGAATGTTTAATGATACCGGGAGGTTATCCGAGATAACACGATGGCTATAAATAGAACAAACATGGTTTCTATGAACTAGAATCACGTGTGAAACTGTTCTTATGTACTCACGAATTCTTTGCCGAGTAAAGTTGTGACTACCCTCATAACTTACGAAAAATGTTAACAGGTCCAAGAGACCCCCAGGGGGCCTACCACAACCTCTTAAAACAATATTACTTTAATATTACTTTGCGTTCCGCTCTGTTGGATTTTCAACGCTCGGATCAGCGCCGAGAGTTGAAAATGCAACAACAGAAATTACAAAGTAATATTAAAATAATATTGTTTTAAGAGGTTGTGGTAGGCCTCCTGAACGGATTACGAAATAAATGTGTGCAATAACAGCGTCTATAAGTCTGCCTGGAGGGTAACCGCGAGTTATACACGATGGCTAGACATGATGCAAACAATCTAAGCCTGGATGTTGACTGAGAGTCATACACGAAGGAAAAATAAATGTGTGCAATACAGCGTCTATAAGTCTGCCTGGAGGGTAACCGCGAGTTATACACGATGACTAGACATGACGCAAACAATCTAAGCCTGGAGGTTGACCGAGAGTCATACACGAAGGAAAAATACGTATACCTACCTAGACACATTGTGAGCATTTAACGAATTTAAAAACTCTGTCCCTGAAAATGTGGACACTCGTGGACTTCGAACCAGATTCATCACCACCAGAACCACCAGCGAGCGAAGTGGTTCCTACCCCAGAAGTTGTGACCAATCCACCCAAATATTTTGGCGGCATTAGGCGAAATCACAGACGAGACACCGGAATTTGGCGAGAAAATTCATAAAAATCTCGCAACAATATTTACCATTTATTTTATTAAATATAAGTACCTTTGCTAAAAAAGGGTATGACAAAAGAAAATAGGGAGATTCTTTTGAGAAATTACCTCATACTCAAAAACTGCCCGTTACTTCAAGCGCCAACGCTTAACCTTGAGGTTTCTGCGGCCATACCGGAATCTGTTAGATTTCGGGAAAAGAAAATGGCCGAATTTTATCCGACTTGCAACGACCTTTCAGAAAAAATTAAAGCCTCTAAGGCTATTGTAAACCAAGGGGAGGGGGGCGAGGGGGTCACAAACGGACCAACTACCGAGTCTCCCCCTGCATCCAGCCAGTCGAAGATCAACTACAAGCAACTTGCTCCAACACGACGTCACTGACTCAGGTACATGCAGTCAGAGTTAAGTTTTATTGTGATTGCTGGGCAAAAATCACCGATAGTATGACAGTTCTTAGATGGATTAGTCAAGGTGTCGATATGCCTTTATCAGATGGAGTACTACAACCCCATAATACAACCAAAACATTTTGGTCTAAACAAGAGAAATGTGATATGGCGATCGCCATTAACAAACTCATAGACCTAGGCGCGGTTAACGTTTGTGAACCTGTAAAACACCAGTTTACATCTCACATATTTTTATCACATAAACCAGACGGTGAAAAACGATTCTTCTTATATCTAAAATCATTTAATCAGTTCTTCAAAAAATGTCACTTCAAAATGGAAGATCATAGGACTGCCTCTAAACTTATTCCAAAAAATGGTTTCCATGCAACAATAGATCTTAAAGAAGTCTTTTTTAGTTCTAATAATAAAATCATTTAGAAAATACTTGCGTTTTCAATTCGAAAATGAAAAACCGGAAACCATAACATACGAATTTAACACCATGCTTACGTAGTAACTATTCAGTAATCTGTGACCATGCCATACGGTCTTTCCATTGCTACTAGTGTTTACAAAAATTATGAAGGAGGTTAACATACCTTAAGGGACATAAATCGGTCATATACTTAGATGACATCTTATGTATCGGAAAAACCTACACTGAGTGTCTCAGTAATGTTATCGAAATTTAACGTGTTAACTTCTCTCGGTTTTGTGATAAATTATAAAAAGAGCTTATTTATAATATCCCAAAAAGAGTGCAAATTCTTAGGTTTCATCTATAATACTACAACCCTTTCGGTTTCGTTACCTAAGGACAAACGTCGTAATATCGTGCAGTTGGTTTACCTCCCTGTACCATAAGAGAATTCGCTCAGTTAGGTTATCGGCGTTCTCACAGCAGCGTGCCCTGCCGTCAAATACGGGTGGCTATATACCAAAAATACATTTTAGTGAATAGATTTCATAACGATTATAATTCTAAAATAAGCCTGGAGCGATATATACTTAACGATTGAAATTGGTGGTCACAAAATATATTTACATGTTCAAACTTCGTCGACACCCCCGATTTTGAATTGGAAATATTTTCCGATGCTTCGAATACAGGGTGGGGAGCATTTTTTGATGGTAATCGCGCTCATGAATCATGGAAGGAAAGAGAATATCATATAAATTACTTAGAGTTATTAATAATAATAATAATAATCATTTATTTCGGAATAAAGACATCCATATTTTGTTAGTACAATTGCGAGCTTACAACTAGGTTTCAACTGGGTTTCTTAGCACTAAAAAACTTCGCGAAGGAACGATTAAATTGTTCCATATTGTTACGAGTTGACATTGCGTTGAGCGCAATGTCAATTTACATTGCACACAGCGTTGAGTTATATTAATAGAATGGGAGGAGTACAATATCCTCACTAAAAGGATCTGTCTTATTAAATTTGGCAATGGTGCGAGAAGCGGAATATATGGATATTCGCATCTTATATTAATACCAAACAAAACATCGAAGCTGATATTGAATCAAGAAAAAATAACCCCTATATAGCATGGGGCTTATCAGATCAAGCATTTAAAACTATCATTCGTAAACTAGGTCAACCTGTAATTGATTTGTTCGCTTCTCGCATTAATGAAAAATGTGATTTGTACGCATCCTGGTTTCCTGACCCAGACGCGTCATTTGTCGATGCATTTACAATTAATTGGAAACACAATTTTTTCTACGCTTTTCCCCATTCTCTTTCATTCTTAAAAGCCTTCCGACGTAATATCCCCGTAGAAGCAATAGACCTCATGTTAGCGTCACTTTCTGATAACACCAAAAAATAATATAGCGTCTCATACCAACTCTGGTGGCAGTTCTGCAAAATTACCAAAATTGATACTTTGAGAGCACGGTAGCAAAGGTATCTCTTTTTTGACAACAGAGTTCAATAAAGGCGCCTCGTATGGATCTTTGAATTCCCACAGATCCGCACTCTCGTTACTATTGGGCAACAACGTCGGTTCTGATGAATGCATCATAAAAAGCGGTTGTTAAAAGGAGCCTATAAACTTAAACCTAGCAGGCCAAAATATACATACATACCTGGGATCCGCAATTAGTACTTAATCTCGTTTCTAAATGGTACCCGAACCGAAATTTAGACCTAAGTCAAGTGACCAAAAGATTCGTTATTTTACTGGCTTTATGTACGGAACAGCGAGTCCAAACTCTTAACCTAATAAAACTGGAGAATATCAACATCTCGTCAAATGGAGTAAAAAGTAGTGATAACAGACGCTATCAAGGCTTCTGCTCCAGGAAGAGAGCAACCCGTACTTTTTCTGCCCTACTTTGTAGAAAATTAAAATATTTGCCCTGCTGCCGGGTACTCACAGATTACATATTTATTACAAAAAATCTTAAGAGCTAAAAATATAAACAACTTAATACTAACAATTAAAAAACCTAATAAAGCGGCCACAGCTCAAACCGTAAGTCCATGGATAAAATTGGTATTATCAAAAGTGGGGTCAATACATCAATATTCAGTGCACACAGTACACGACACGCCTCAACTTCTTCTGCAAGCTCGGCAGGTGTGTGCATTGACACAATACGTAGAAACGCGGGATAGACCAGTCGTTCTCAAACGTTTGTCAAGTTTTGTAAACTAAATATTTTTTTTTTTTTTTGTTTTTTTTTTATTGTTGATAGGCACGCGCTTGACCACTATCTCACCTGATGGTAAGCGACGATGTGGTCGAAGATGGAGCACGCTTGCCTAGAAGTAACCTATTCACTCTTGACTTAAAGACTCCCAGGTTGTAGCTATCAGGAAACACAGACTCCGGCAGGGAATTCCACTCCTTAGCGGTACGCACAACGAATGTATTCCCAAAACGCTTTGTGCGTGTGGGTGGGATGTCCACCATGTACCGGTGGCGCATCGCCGTACGTCTTGTGGTCCGATGATGGAACGGGCTAGGCGGAATCAAACTATGCAATTCCGTTGCACACTCTCCAAAATGCAACCGATAGAAAACCGACAGGCTAGCAACTCGGCGTCGATGCTCGAGACTTTGGAGCTTCGACTCGACGAGCCTATCATTGCCGATGATCCTCTTGGCTCGTTTCTCTATTGACTCAAGGGCATCAAGCAGATCTCGTATCTGGCAGATCCGTCCCAAAGATGCGAGCAGTACTCCATACACGATCGAACTTGCGCTTGATAAAGTTTGAGCAGTTGTTCCGGGGTGAAGTACCGTCGCACCTTTGCTAGAATTCCCAACTTTTTAGCAGCCACTTGAGCCTTTGCCTCTATAAATGTGCCAAAATTGAGGGTAGATGTCAACGTAACACCAAGAAGGTCAAGTTGGTCGGTTATCGGCACGGTTACACCTCGGAAAGATGGAGCTGGGTGGAATTGGCTCCTTTTAGCGGAAAAAAGACACGCCTGGGTCTTAGCAGCATTGAACTTGACCAGATTGGCATCGCCCCACTCTGAGACAGCCTGTAGGGACAAGTTCAAGCGCTCAACCATAGCCTCTCGGAGAGACCGGATCTGCGACCCACCAGCTCGTGCGTTAGACACGTATCTCTCAGCAACAGTACTGTCGTCTGCATACCCAAAGGTACCGGGTTTTAGCAGATCATTAATATGCAGCAAAAACAATGTTGCCGAGAGCACCGACCCCTGAGGAACCCCGGCATTAATATCCAGCAGTCCAGACGAGCAGCCATCTATGACCACTCGGATAGACCGATCCCTCAGGAAGTCTGCAATCCAATCACACAATCCGGCGGGTAGACCGAAGGAAGGAAGCTTACCAATAAGCCTTTCGTGCCAGACCCTATCGAAGGCTTTCGAGATGTCAAGAGAGACCGCAAGTGCTTCCCCATGTTTCTCGATGGCCTCACTCCAGATGTGAATGGCATACGCTAGAAGGTCCCCAGTGGACCGATTTCGGCGGAAGCCGTATTGTCGGTCACTAAGGATATCGTTAGCTTCTAAGTATGCCAGGAGCTTACCATTCAGCACGCGTTCCATACTCTTACAGAGTATAGAAGTTACTGAGATGGGTCTATAATTAGCTGGGTCAGCTCGACTACCCTTCTTGGGCACGGGCTGCACGTTAGCTTGCTTCCAAGCCATCGGCACCTTACCAGTCTCAAACGAAAGGCGATATAGGCGTGTCAAGATCGGAGACAACTCAGGCGCGCAGGTCCTCAGTACAATTGCCGGTATCCCGTCGGGGCCACTAGCCTTATTCACGTCAAGGTTACGCAATACCCTACGAACGTCCTTCTGATGAATTCGAATGTTCGACATACTCGACTCGCATCCAACAGGAGAAGCAGGGGGCCTCGCGCCACCAGGATCAAGACGCGAATTTTCCGCAAACAGAGAAGCAAACAGGTTCGCTTTTTCCTCTGCGGAATGGGCCAGCGACCCATCAGGTCTCAGCAGTGGTGGTAGTGAGGGGCGGCAGAAGTTCGATTCAACCGACTTAGCCAGGGACCAAAACGCCTTACTGCCTGCTGGGTATGAAGCAAGTTTGTTCCCAATTCGGCTAATGTGGTCAAACCGAGCCCTCCGCAACACCTTCTTGCAGGACTTGGCAGCCCTGTTGAAGGCTCTCTTCTTCTGACTCACGTCACCCGCTTTGCGCGTACGAGCGTCGACCCATGCTAGGTACGCCGCATGTTTGAGCGCATCGGCGCGACTGCACTCGGCACCAAACCATGCACGAGCCACGCCAGATATTGCTACGTCAGAGAACGGAATGAAATACTCCATTCCCCGCCGCCACACATCCGTCACGGCGTTCGCGCACGACGAAGCGTAAGCATAATAAAGTTAATGAAGCCGAATTTGCAGAATCAGTATGCTTATAATTGTAACTAATTGTAAGGAATTGATTGTAAATCAAACGCATAATTACTATCATAACTTAAAAGAACATTCTTTATTTTTTCAATAGGTACCTATGTACTTAAAAGTAAATAATTAATCATTTGAAAAATCCTTGCCATTTATTCAAATGAACCAGCAAATCTCATTATCTCTTAACATCTACATGGTTAAAAAATATCTGAATAATGAAGCGACGAAATACACTTCTGGACACATCTATTGGCCCACCTTAGAGTTTAGGTTTCGATGGCCCCTACCGAAATATGATTGCTAGATTGAACAAAAACTGTTGATGCAGTTTTAAACCTGATACATTTTACCATCTTTTTCGATCGTATTGTTTTAAATTTGAATTCAGAATACCATACGACATGGAGCTACGCCTAACAAGTCGGATATGCGCCTTGTTAAAGGCAATTGATTTTTGAATAAAAAACATGTTTTATCAAATAAAGGTTTAATTTAATAACGCGTGTTGCCTCCATGGGCATCTACCACAGCTCTCATACGATTAGGCATAGAGTTTAGCAACCGCTCTATGAAATTTTGAGGGATCATCTCCCATTCCTCTTCTATGGCAGTTTTCAACTCCTGCATCGTCTGGGCAACTGGCTGACGAGCCCTAACACGTCTTCTTAGCTCGTCCCACATGTGCTCAATGGGGTTCATGTCTGGGCTTCTGGCTGGCCAGTCCATAACTGTGATGTTCACATCCCGAAGATATTCCCCGATGATGCCGGCCGCATGGGCTCTTGCATTATCATGCATAAAAAGGAAATTTGGGCCCACATAGTCCGCGTATGGTATCACGTGAGGTTCTAAGCACTCACGAATGTACCTTTCAGCATTTAATGTTGGCAGCCGTGGTCCTGTAACGACCTCAAGTTGAGTTTTGCCGCTTGCGGATATACCGCCCCAGACAGTCCATGAGCCACCGCCATAAGCAACCCTCTCTTCAAAGCAGCATTGTGCGAAACGCTCTCCCTTACGTCGGTAGACCTTCTTCCTTCCATCATTGCCATGTAACACAATTTTAGACTCATCAGAAAAGAGTACACGGCTCCAATCTTGCTGTGTCCAATTTAAATGACTGCGTGCGAAATGAAGGCGCGCTGTTCGGTGGGCTCGCGTTAGTTTGGGCCCATTAGCTGGCTTGTGTGGTACCATATCGCGTTCTTTTAACCTTCTCCGAACAGTTCGAGCGCTCACAGATACTCCGTGGAAGTCGCGAAGTTGGTTTTGTATCTCAATGGAGGTAAGGTGACGATTTCTCAAGCTGGTCGTCACGATGAATCGATCCTGCCTTTCAGTTGTGACCCGAGATCGTGGCCTTCCTTGGCGACGAACAAAGCCGCCAGTCTCTAGGTACCTCCGATAAACATTTCGGACCGCAGATCGACTTAAATTAAGTTGAGCACTCACGTTTCTTTGGCTGTGTCCGACCTGAATAAGTGCCACAGCTTGGGCGGCGACTTCAGGTGAAGTATCCATAGATTATTGATAGAACCTCACCTTAATGTTAAGAATAAGTAATGTTTGTTGCAAAACCAAAGATATCAATCACTTTTTCAAGAATTAAATCCAAGTAAACCAATAAAACCAAGTTTTCTTAGTATTCGATTGTTTGATATCAACAAACAGGCTCCAAATTGTCTTTTGTTTCTTTAAATTCTGTGTTCGAAATTCAAAAAAAGACTATTGAATGAAATTGTGAATGTGCCAGGTTCAAAACTGCATAAAAACTTTTTGCTCGACCTAATATAAAACTTTAGCTAGGACCAAACGAAACTGAAAATACAAGGTGGGCCAATAGATGTGTCCAGAAGTGTATAATATATGATCAAACGAACTTCCAAGTGAAGTTCGATCATTATTATATGAGTCGCTTCATTCGTTGAAATAATATATTTGAAAGAAGAATGATCACGGCCCTTACCGTGATCATTCTTCTTTCAAATATATTATTTCAAAATGTATTGTTCTCGCAAAACAAATATAATAGTTTTATATATCGTAATGAAAAAATTAGAGATAACTTCATTTTGCTAGCTTATAATGAAATAAACGCGTTTTTGTGTTTTTTTTTTCAAACCAGCCCTGTTATGGAAAATGTTTATTTTTTAAATTTTAAAAAAGAACAAGAAATAAATCACAGTTAGGATTATTTGCACGGTTCAAAGCTAACTGCCCTAGGCTTTATGTATTGCTAACTGGCAATATTATATTAGGTACTCATGTTACCATTACAACCACTAATAACTTCGTTCCTATTGTTAACCAAGAGTAAAGAGTAATAAATTACGCGGTAAATTAGAACAGCTGTTTTGTAAATTCATTGCCAGCTACTTCAATATTAATTAAGGTAAGAACTGTGTGTTTGTACTAACTTACTTTCGGCGTAATTGCTTGCACGTGCCACTTATGCTTTTATTCAGCCTTTACTGTCCCACTGCTGGGCAACCCCAAGTCCCGTCAGGAAATTCTTTTCCGGAGCCTCCTGGAACCAGCCCTTGCAGTAGGCGTCTAGTTAGTCTCGCCACCTCTTCCTAGACAAGGTGTCAGTCGACTTAATAACATAATAATCAGTCTTTTATTTATACATAACTCGATTATCAATAGGATTCTTTAATAGATTGATTGTTGAAGGGGAAAGTCTGAGATAGGACCTATCGTACTGTATGGATCAGAATGTTGGGCTGTGAAAAATACGGTTGAAAATAGATTGCATGTACCGGAGATGAGAATGTTGAGATGGATGTATGGAGTAACGACAATAGATGAAGTGAGAAATGAGTACATTAGAGGTAGTTTAAAAGTGGCGCCAGTGACGTAAAAGTTGAAAGGTAACCGCTTGCTCTGGTATGTGTGAAGCGGAGGGATGAAACGCATGTAACTAAAAGTGTTATGAATGTAAATGTGGATGGATGGAGAGGAAGAGGAAGGCCAAAGAAAAGATGGATGGATTGTGTGAGGGGCGATATGAAAGAAAAGTGAGTTAGTGATAGTGTGCCGGCTGATAGGACAGAATGGAAGAAAAAAACGTGTTGCGCCGACCCCAAGTAACATCACTATATAGCATCATTGACAGCTCACGTCACTCCAAGCTCACTGAACTTAAGTGTTCACTTCGACATGTTTACAGAATCGAAACAAGATGGCATGACAGTTCACTCACGCTCACTCCATCTAAGTGGACACGGTGAGATGTTGTCAGAATAGACCGGCTGGATACTTTTTCCATTATCAGCGATGTGGATATTTTTGTTTTGTACGCATTTGTACATAATTTCGGGAATTTGCTTAGGAATGTGAAATCATCAAGTGACTCCTTCTCTGCTCTGACTTGTGTCCTCCCGCCGAACCCGAATCAGGTAGCTCCCGAAAAAGCCGTGTCCGGTGAGCACCTGAATCAGGCAAACGGTGAGGAAGCCGTGGCATCTCTTCAGCCACTCCTCAAAGAGGGGACTTATCGCCACAATAGTAGCGTGCCCAGTGCTGGGTTGCGACAGTCGCTGTCTCCAAACCGCCATGATATCTTGCCGGCCCTTCGTCCGCCGCACTGCGATTTGCCGAAGCGGAGTTTCACCCCGGGCGCGGCGGCGGCGCAGCGCCTCTATGCGCCACGCGTAAACGTGCGCGACGGATTTCGCCTCCAGATCCCATGTCGGCAGTCCGGGCTCGTCACCTCGCCGGAGACCGTGCGGTATCCCCGGGCCAGACAGATGGCCATGACCCTTTTGGACGCGTTCAGCTGACGGGCTAGTCGCCCTCTCAACGAAAGCGACCACACCGGAGCCCCATAAAGGACCATGGACCGCACGACCCCCGCGCTTGGACCCCCTAGATTGGGCAGAAGCCGCTTGAAGGCTGCCCGGCCCGCCCCAGTCGGGGAGCCAAACGTCGATAATGCTCGACAAAGTTCCACCAGCTGTCGAGGACGAGTCCTAGGTACTTCATCGTCGACCCGACGCCGATGTGAACCCCTCTTACTGTTATTTGGGATCCCAGTGGTGGCCTGTTCCGAAACCATGAAAGCACATGGCTTCGGACTTATGTAGGGCCACCTCGAGACCCAATTGCTGGTTCCTCTCAACGATTGATAACATAGTCTGCATTGCCATTAAATACAATACAAATACAAAAATACTACCTATTTCATCTCAAAACATTGTGAGCATAATAATACATGAATTGTGGCAGTCCCTATAAGCTACACAATGTGTAATTAAATGGCAGATCATTTGGCTCCATCATTTAAATAATGGTGAAAGAAAAAAACATGAGGTAAATGTAAATTCGTAAGTAAGTAAGTAAAGGACATGATAACATCTCTAGTTCTGCCAAGATGTGTTGGATCATTCAGTTCTCATTAGAATGACTGAGCTGAATGGTGCTGATACACTCGTCATATTTGTGAACGAGCGCCGTCATTTGATACTGTTCATCTCTTAACTGCTAGGGTATGTTTACTTTATGTATTAATTTTATTTTAATTCATCATCATCATCCTGCGTACCCTGCCTACCCTGCCACCCCTGTCTACTCTGCCACCCCTGCCTACCCTGCCTGCCTGATTTTTATTTATTTTTTTTTATTCAATTTTCCATTGTTTATATTTATTCTGCTATTTGAGGCGGAGACATATCCAACAAACCAAAAACCATGAAAATCGGTCCAGCTGGGGCTCGATTCTGCTATTGCAATCGTGTCTCAATGACCGGTCAGTGATCGAATATTTGACAACTTTGACAGTTTTTGTATGGGAAATGTGTCATAAGTTTGACGTTATACGTCAAAAATCGATCATTGACCGGTCATTGAGACACGATTGCAATAGCAGAATCGACCCCCAGGTCTCGAGTTATAAGTGAAAAAAAAAAAACAGTGTTTATAAGTATCTATTAGGTACACCTAATAGATACTTATAAACACTGTTTTTTTTTAAATAACCAAAAATAGGATAAATACGACGGATAATTCTGAAAAAGTGAAAATACTTTGGGAATAAATTCAATACAGAACGCAAAATAACCTTATTATTTACAAGTAAGTACGTCGTCTCTGTCGTTAGTATGTGTGGCGCCATCTACACCTTAAAAAACTAAATCTCAGACATGACGTCACATAAATCCTGCATCGCACATTCAGAGTTTTCGGCACGACTAGCAACAACCCTAAAATTAACATCGGGCTGCTACTCAGCGGATACAATATCCGGTCTGGTCGGAGTTCTCCCTTTCGTATGGAGGATGGGACCTTTACTTTTAAATATGCAAGAAACAAACATAAAAAGAAAGAAAAAAAAATACAAACATCCGAATTGAGAACCTCCTCCTTTTAGAAGTCGGTTAAAAAGGTGCTTACGCATCAATAATTTAATTAATAAAAGTAATAATTAATGTATTTACTCATATGCTTTAATGTCTCCCTGAGCGTTCGCAAACGTAGGTGTTGAATTAATATTTGCTGTGACGTTGTATTTTTCATTAATTTTATTTTTCATTTACTTATTTTTCATTTACCTACCTTGCTGTATATAAGTATCCACCTATTTGTTAATTCAATTCGTCATCCTCATCGTCTGGGATGATGAAATACTGAACTTTTTTACCTACAAATTATAAAGTGAAGCAAACTCACGAGCATCAAAAACACTGTTTTTTTTTTAATTATGTTATGTTAGGGTAAAACCGGGATAGATGCCACACTTTTTGAAATCATTTCATATCTCCCAGTACAAAAATCAAAATATTTTATTTGCAAAACTGGCAAGTACCTACTTTGGTTTTTTATCTACAAAATGAACAGTAAATAACATTATCTTTTATATTTCCAGAGTATTAGCGATTTTTACGGACCTCTACATTTTGGGTATGGGATAGTTGCCTAGTCTATATAAATCACGTTTAGGATAGACGACCCGCTGAGAAACAGGGCATCTATCCCGAAAAAACTTTGATCGTACTTTGCCTGCCCATGCAATCACACAGAGACATGAGACACGGTCCACGTAGTGATAGTTGGAAAGTCTCTCTATAGATAAATTATGAAGCATGCGATTCATCCGCGAAACTAGAGAAATTACAATCTATCTCGGATATCTATATTTACCCTATAATTTAGAAATCTAGGTAAGTTGGTTGGTTAATGATGAAATGGCTAAGACGGAAGTAAACGGACCGCTATGATGACAAAGTAAGTATGTACAGTGCCAAGCTGCCGACTCCAAATTCCAGATGAAAATCAAGAACATGTTTCTTGATTTTACATAAGTAGGTACTATGTATCTGAAATAATATTATAAACATATAAAATGAAACTATAATTGTTGATAGGATTAGGAAGATTCTTACGCTGATTGAACGCTACACATCGAGAACCATAGACTATTTGCTTCTTCGATAAAATTGATGACTCCTGTAGAATTGATCACAGGAACGAAGCCACTGGCAAAACCTAGTCATATTTTTAAAAAAAATAATTATAAGAACAATGCAATATAAGAAACGCAAATATGTGTCGTCTTATTTGCATGAGATCTACAGCTTGCACAGGTGGCTATAAGAACGGTTGCTGATGCACTCTTCGATCAGACTGGCTTCTCTCACAACACCATGATCCGGACTATTGTTCTCCTATGCCTCGCTGCACCGGCCTTCGGGTTATTCGGTAAGTTAACCATTATACAGTGAATAAAAAACACTTATGTCCGTTAATTATTTTAAAAATTCACGTTTTAAAAGTATGAAACAAGAAAACATAGCCGTGGTCATATTTATTAGGTAGTACTTATTACTTTTTAGAACATGAATTTTCTGTAGTCGAGTGTTAGTTTTTGAACTTCTTTTTTATTTAAATTACTTTAGGGTTCAAATTATTATTACAACAAGTATAATATCTGAAATGTGCTAATTAAGCCCTTTAGTTAGATACCCAACATAGTAATAAATATAAAAACTTGAGAGGTGTCAAGGGACACCCGGATGGAACGAAGTTCCTTTCGATTAATTAGTGAAGGAATTGTATTTTTTTTTTTAAGTTATACGCACGGCTTACCACTATAGCAAAAAGTGTCGTTACAACTTTTGGTCTTAATTTTTTCCGTCTAGCCCCCTCTTTCGCAACGCGCGATAAGGAACTTCGTTCTAAAAAAATTAGTTCATATCTTAATGCGACCTAGAGGGCGCCACATACAATTTATTGCAACATAACCTAGTCTATGACCAGCGGACCATTTAGACGCTTCCAATGGCTCCTCATTTGTCAAATCACTCCGTACTACCACACTTACTGCAGGGAACAAATGGAACAATCCGCAGTTTGTTGATATCCCGACTCGTTATACTCAGTACTTTCTCTACACCGAGTGCGCAACTGTCTGTCAGCGTCTTTGTTCCTTGCCACATATAATCAATCTGCCTTCAAAGCAAGATTGAACAGGCATCTTCTGGACACGCTCGTTCTGTCATAAACCTCATCCGCCTCTTTCCATCAGGCGAGATAGAGGACATGAAAAGCTGACTTATCACCAACATTATCGCTCATATTTTTAGGAGCTTTATCAAGAATTCACACGTTTTTTGAACTTGTTAATTATCCTGTTATGTTCTGCCGGCCTTGCGATCGTTTTGATCACAAATTAAATTACTAGTGTGGGGCAACGTTTTTTTAAAAAAGAAAGAATAGAAAAGAAAGAATTTCTATACTTTTTGTTTGTTTTTGTTTTAGGACTATGGGAACCAAGTCTCAAAAGTAAGTGCTTTTTCATTCTTTGATAAACAAAAATGTTAGACCGGAAACCCACTTAGTAATCAGGGGCTGTACTTAGACGGGTCACAGCCTCACAGCCATCATATTTCCAGTATGTGAGAGAGACGGCGCTACACAGTAGATACGAACAGCACTATCCCTTTTTCACAACGGAGTCATGACGGCATTGACACGTCATACAGTACCTACGGCTCCAGATCGCGAAATGCCTACACTTCAACTGCCAATAACTGTTAAAATTACTATGCGATTACCATACCACCAATGTCTTTAATTACGGCCGTCTTAAGAGCGTTTAACCGTACGGTTTTTCATACAAATTTTGAAGTCCTTATTTTTCGAAATGAATGAACCGATTTTATTGAAACTGAGTATGCATACGCCATCACACCAGGTCTAAAAAGTTAGTTGAGAACATTTTCGAAAAAGTGTTCAGGAGGAAAGATAGTGATTTTTCACTTTCTATAGAAAACTTAAAATCGCTCTCTCTCTCCCTCTAAACTCTTTTCCGAAAATGTACTCAACTAACTTTTTAGACCGTTAGGTTAGGTTAGGTTACCGATTTTAATGAAACTTCATTAAAATCGGTTCATTTATTTCGAAAAATAAGGACTTGAAAGTTTATATGAAATGCCGTACGGCATTCAACTAATTTGAATAAAAAGTCAGCAGCATAGCTGATTTTGGTAACACAGAGGTACCTTCGAGACATTTAGCTAACCATCAGGGTTGCCGATACCAATAAGCGATTTTACAAAAGGAACACTTTCTCAAAGGTTCTGGAGTGGTGACCACGTACCTGAAGACTTCGTCTTCCAAGGTGGACCGGTGAACTACTGAAGGCCGCAGGAATCCTCTGGAGACTTGTGAGGACTGGTCGATGTTACGACTTGGGAGAGGCCTATTTCCAGCAGTGACTTCCATCTTTCATTCGTTAATGATGAAATACTTTCCATCAGATAGACCATCAGTATCTCTTACCAATAACTATAAAACCTCATCAACGTTGTCTCTCATTCTTCAGTGAAATACGGTACGAATTTATTTAAAATTGGAACCGATCACATGATTGACCTTGCGAGGTCCAACGAGTCTGCCTCCGAACAGGGCTATATCAGGATGAACCGGCCTCGTCTGCCACCTGGGTACTGTCCCTTGCAGCTGTGGTGTCCTAAAAAAGATTTACCCAGAGTCTGCGTATTCATCGATGAAACCGGGTATGTTGCTGGTGTGCAGTTCAATGTGAGTATTCAGTAAAGTTTTTGTAGCAAACCATCTGGCCTGGTGATGACGGTAAAAATCACTCAGTCACCTCATTTGTTAAAATCTGTCCAGCCGCTTAGGCTTTTTTTATGGATGGGAAATCATAGCCGCTTAGGCTACAGAACGTACCAAGCATAGAAATATAAAAATCAGGTACCAAGCAAAAAACAACATTAGGTAGGTATTTATTATTTACTTATTGTTTATAATTAATTAAAACGGTACAATTCTAATTACATTTATTAGGTGTCATAGAATTACAAAAAAAAAATATGAAAAGGTACATACATAATGTGTGTGTCATAGTGTCCGTTGTGTGTGTAGACATACAAGCATGTACTACATGATGGCATGAGTATGTATACTTGACTGCCCCATAAGAAGGGTAACGTTATTTTCTAGAGGGGTCTCGAAACACATTATGGCGCAGTTGGGTAAAATCACTAAATGTTTGCGATAAGAAAAGACAGAAATGTCGAAATAGCACGTGGTCACGTACTATTTCGACATTTCTGTCTTTTTGCCAATGACGTATTATACATAAAGTTTGTATAGGCCTTTTGGCAGTCATTATTGCTGATGGAATGTTACACTTTTTATAGATTCAACTACCGAGCAGGATAAGCTTCCTGCACTAAATATTTAGATTTTGCTTTCCTAATACACTAGCGAGCAATAAACTGGAATTACTTCATCTCATTTTTTTGCAATTTCTATGCAATGAGCGATTGTGGTATATCTGAATTTTAAAAGTAATTTAAGCCTTCAAACGGTGTCAAAAGGATTAAAAATTAATTTAAATTCTTAATTTAATTTATTAATTTAACTACTTAGGGAATTATTGCAATAAGTCGAGGTTGTGGACGTCTAAATGAATAAGAGGTAATATGAAAAGATAAAATTCTTATATCCACGCCGCACCTGGACGTCTTCCTCGTACCCGCCTTTTCAGCTCGTCCCACATATGTTCAATCGGATTCATGTCAGGTCTGAGGGCTGGCCAGTCTAGTGTGGAAATCCCGACTCCTTCCAGGTACTGTCTAGTCACTGCAGCGGTGTGGCAGCGGGCATTATCGCACAATAGCAGGAAATCTTCGCCAACAAAACACCAATCTTCGCCAGTAAAGTAAGGGAGCACACGGGCAGTTAGTCCCCCTCCCCAACCCACCAGCCCAACAACTAGGTACGAATATCAGCTCCGTTTTTGCTTCAACAGAAATCTCCGCCCATATCATACAGGACCCATCCCCGTATGCCACTGTTTCCGCAAAACAGCATTGCGCGAATCGCTCCCCCGGTCTCCCATAGGCTCTCCGTCCTCGGTCGCTACAATGCAGGCACATCCTGGTTTCGTCCGAGAACAGGACTCGGCTCCATCGCTCCATATCCGAATCTAAGATCGCGAGCAAACTGAGGCCGGGCTTGTCGGTGCGCTGGAGACCATTTGGGTTCCGTGGCTGGCCTTTTTGGGGTCAAGTTCGCTTCTTTGAGTCTTCGCCTCACTGTCTACTCGCTGACAATTCTCCCTCGAACTTCTCTGAACTGCTGTTGGACGTCCACGTCGGTCAGGTGTCGCTTTCGGAGAAAAGAGGTGACAATAAATGGGTCATCTCTCACCGAAGTGCACGTGCAAGTCTCCCTGAACCTTTTGTATACCTTCGAGACACAAGACTGGCTCAGATGAAGCTATCGAGCGATAGTACGCTGAGACAACCCTTGCTGTATTAGGATGACGACTTGAGCAGCATTCCCAGTGACGTGAAACATTGGACTGATGACCAATTTTCATAAACGCCCATTTTCAGGAGGTTTCAGGACTACCAAACAATATGTTGTTTTGGTTTAAAAAATATGTCATTTGTTTTTCCTTCCCATGGCATGGTGATAATCTTTGGTTACGATATTGAAAGAGGTTGAAAGCAAACAAAACCTTTCAAATGATAAACCATAATCCATAGCGTAAAACGGGGTGGATAGAAATGCAGGGGTGAATAAAAACGAAACTGTTATAGGGATTTTCACTTAACACCATATTTGGTTTCTCACAAAGAAAAATTAATTAATAATAATTAATCAAATATTATTAAAAAAAATATTATTTGATTAAAAAATTGGAGTTCTTCATTGCTGCAAACAACATTTAAATAACGTGAAAATTCCAATTGAAGTTTCGTTTTTATTGACCCCAGCATTTCTATCCAGCCCGTTTTACCCGGTAGTTTATTACATAGAAACTAAAAAAATATTTTGAGCAACGCGAGATGAAGTAATTCCAGTTTATTGCTCGTGAGTGTTTTTTTTTTCAGAATTCCTTTTATTTTAGTAGCACATTTCAAATGAGGAGATAGTGATTATTCTTTCGCCACTATCGCACAGAATACGCGCATATCCCGTGCAATTTCTCGTGAGCTTTCTTCTTTTTTCCGCTGCTTTCAACTAACTTACTCTTAAAGACTTCAATTGGATCACCTCCCTGTTGCAGATCCCTGTCGATGATTTTATACCAGAATATGACATGAAGGAACAAGGATTTATCACGTGGACGACCGTTTGGGAAGAAACTGTTATGAGATTCTACGCCTTCTACGTATTCTTTGTGGCAGCTGGTAAGAAGCCTTTATTTACTCTAACATTTTGCTTAATTAAGTTTTAGTCGTGCTGGCAATTAGTTAAGAACCAGATACTTTTAGGAGGACTTAACTAGAGTTTGCGTGATGAAAACGAATGATACGATTAAATTTAAACCTGATTTTCATTTAAATCGGTTCAATCATTTTCAAGAATAAGGACTTGCAAATTGATATGAAATATCATGAGGAGTAGAATTTTATTTTACGCTTAAGGACGTGTTTACAGATGGGTAGTCAAATCATTACTTTTTACACAAAAGTATGTTTATTAAATAAAATGCTTTGCATTCTTAAAATGTTTTTCCCATGAATTGTTGATGAGATGTGCATGGTACGATTCTGAACTATAAATATAATTTTAGATAAGTAGGTACAGTTTCTCAATAAATGTACCGAAGTGATTTTTTTTACTTAGGTACATTTATTGAGAAAATGAAAACATTTTAAGAATGCAAAGCATTTTATTTAATAAACATACTTTTGTGTAAAAAAGTAATGATTTGACTACCCATTTGTAAACGCGTCCTTACGTCCGAAACCACGATCGAAACCGAAACCGAAACTTCCTAACAAGGATCATGTTTTGAGGGAAAAATAAAGAAAACGTTATTATAATCAGTCAGTTTTATTTTGTATCTTTAAATCACATAGCTATGCAGTCTTCGACATTTTCACTTATTCATAATCAACATTTAACCGGTCGCTCATTTAAGAATAAAATATTAATTGCGATAAAAAAAATAAAAATACTTAAAATAGGTGACGTGTTTATTTGAGTAGGTAGATTCTTCTTTTGAATATTATTCAAGGTTTTTTTTAAATATTAAACATAACATTAATTATTTAAGTTGTTACCTACCGTTTATCACAATAGGTAAGTACTTAATATTTAAGTATAAACAAAACCAAATCACTTTTATCTTAATTAAGAACAAATTAACTTCTTCTAAACTTAATTCGTCATTTTGTATGACACTTCAACAATAAACAAAACCTAAAGGAGTAAATTATAAACTAGGTCACGACATGATTAGGCACGTGTACGCGGCAAAATGACTTCGTCGCTTGAATGGAATTTATCGCGCCAAACATGACCGAGCACAGCGCGAGAACTCCCGAATGCTTTTTCGATTTCGGCCGTAGTTTCGGCAGGTTTGCCACCGGAACCGAAACTAAACCGAAACCCGTTTTTTTGCCGAAACTCGACCGAAACCGAAGCCGAACTTTCGGTCGGACTCTAAATTTCATACCTGGGGGCCTTTTTTTTTTTGAGGATGGGAAATTATCAAATGACCCCTCCTGCTCTGGGTGGAGCGGCAGGGAGTGTCAGACTTTTACTGACTAAAACCCACTCTTAGTCCTCCTAGTGCCTTTCATTCCAGGGCCGCGGTAACTCTTTCGAACATATTCCGCAAACCTGGCAGGCTCTGGCCCTAACGGGCCCCGACCCTTGCTGACTGCTGCTGGTTTGGCGCGCGTAGAACACAGCGCGCCGTCAACCCGGGCCTGTTCTGATCGGACGGCGAGCTACCCTTTGCTCGCCGTCCACAGGCATCAGTCAATGCGCCATGCTCAGGAGCATCAATTCCTGGGAGGCGCAGTGGCTGACGTTCAACAGGAGGGGGTGAAATGCGGCCATTATTGGCACTCCATTTCAGCCCCCTCCGGAGCCCTGGGGGCCTGCTCTTAGAAAGTATGCCTCCTGATTCCGATATAACTAATAATAATCATACTAAAAACTATATATATGTCGCAGCCAACTAGCTGAATCCGCCGTTTCATTAAAAGTCTAGCCTTTTCATTGAATTGTGCCGTTTAATGAACGACATAAGTGACATGGGCAAGTCCCTAAACGATATTGAACGAAAGATGTCACTTAGGTCGCTGAAAAATCGGCATATTTAAATGAAAAGACTAGGCAACCAATTAAACAGCTAATTAAGCTAATTGGCTGCGACATAGGTATATATTTTCACACCACCTGCACGAAAACGTCAAATTATAAATCATGCGAACCTAACCTAAAGTACGTCATTATTGCCCGCGTCGGCGCTGGTCCGTAACCGCTGCTAGATGTAGGTCACGCGGTCTAAATACGGTTCCAAATCCAAATCACATTTTTGAAAAATAAAATTCCGTAAGTACCATATTATTGCCCAGCTTAGGACGTGACTTGCACCTAGCAGCGGAGGCCGACCAGCGCCGCTCGCGGCTTGCCACCTCTTTTCATGGCTTGAGCAGAAATGTTCTTGCGGTATGTTTGAAAAGGGTCTTTGCCTTGAGCTAGCTTGAATCTCTCGCTGCAATCAGGATTCTTGTATTAATTCCCGCGCTTCGCTCGTGAGTTAAACTATACGCTCAGGAGTTAACTCCCGAATCCTTCATTGCGTTCGGGATTCAATATGACGCCCTTCACATAAGACACTGCTTTATTCCCTCGATGCATAATCTACTATTACAATTAAGTTTATTTATAACAGCTACCTAAAATTCACATAACATTGTATAATGTAAGCAAAATCCTCTACATAGGATCGTGACACATTAAGGGCCATTACCACCAAGACTTGAGCGTTTTATACCACGTTTATGAGCTGTCAGTGTCACTATTTTTCTATGGAATATTAACACTCACAGCTCTTGAACGCAGTTTATATGTAAGTGACATAAAAAGTGTTAAATTACAGTCGTAGCCGCAGAATTTAGTTACGGAGTTTATTTATTACAGTGTCAATTATGTACTATCCCTTTAGTAGCAGTAACGAATAATCTGATCTTAAAAGGAAACCCAGAGTAGTTCTTAGGCCAGTGGTGTCGCGACCATGTCAGAACGATCACTGTCGCTTCATAATCTATACCATAGATCTTAATGACGACTTTTACCTTACTACGAATTTTTTGATAATGTTATTTTCATTTTCGACATTTTGATTTATTTTTGACATTATGATTTGTATTTTCGACATTATGATTATTTTTTTTGACATTATGATTTCTATTTTTGATTTAACTATTTTGACATTATAAATAATGCATTTTTGATGAATCTTGACGTCTATTAATTTGTCATTAAAATTTAAAATATGAATTTATTACATTCCAAATTTCATAACTTTATAATATAATATTCTTATAATGTACCTTGACTGCATGCAGCATCTAGTTTATATTTAATATTTCTACACCAGCAATGGTAGTATATGTGAAACAGTGTTTAATGTAAGATCTCAATGTACCATATACTGAGAAATAAATAAATACTTACTTACTTACATACTCAGCAGTCAGCACCACGTCAAACATACGCGTTTGTCGCTGATTTAAGGTGACTCATGAAAGATCTGACTAAAGGAGACGGAACCGCGTTCATATAATCTTGGGCCTAAATGTATAAGGATGAGAGTGGTGTCAATCAATAGATTAATATATTATCAACCAATCTCTGAAAATTCCGCGGATTTTGGCAATCTGAGAGCAAAGATAGAAGAGATTTAGTATAATATTGCGCCTACATTACAACTTGAACGGAACAATGCCAGAAAAAAAGTTTTTACTAAAAAAACACACTAGCCGGTATCGTCAACCTACCTCTTTTAAATATCCTTGTCAGGAGGTATAGATGTCGTGTCATAAATAAGTTCTGTCATTATGATTTGTCAGTGTTTATCAACAACAATTAATATTCTGTCAGCCAAACTACTGTTTGACATAAAAACAATCAACCTTTGGCTACAGAGAAAATTGAATCACTTGTACTGACCTAATAAATTTATTTATTTCAGATTCTCAAAAACGTATCGAGTCTAAAAATTCCAACGTTGTCCTGCGCGATAATGAGCTGCATTATAATAGCTTCAAAGGCAAACTGGCCAGCGTGGCCACCGAGACCAGCAAGCTGAACAGCATCTTCACCAAACAGAACTGCGTAGGGTGGTTGGGTGAGTAATAACTATTGTCTTGGTCTATTCTAGTCTGTCTTTTGGTCTGTAGTCTGTCTTGTGGTCTGTAGTCTGTCTTGTCTTGTGATGTGACACCGCCGTTCTTCAGAAAACACGTAAAGCAGCCGGTCTATTATGTCAACATCTCAGTGTCAACTTAGGTGGTGTGAGTACGAAGTGAACTGTCATTCCTTACTGCCGGTCGATTCTGTCGACATCTCACGGTGTACACCTAGGCGGAGTGACCGACAACTGCCGGTCGATTCTGTCGACATCTCACGGTGTACACCTAGGCGGAGTGAACGACACTAGAGCTGTCATTTCATCTTATTTGTATTGTTTGACAACTCACCCGTCGTGCGCCCCGCCCAAGTGATCACTTCGACATGTTTACAGAATCGCACTGCTGTTTTTATGGACTGACAGCTCATACATGTTTACTACGCCAAAGTGAGACGTTTACTTATAGGATCACTCCGTCCGTCTGTCTGGACCGATTCTGTTGAAATTTGGTACACATATTGTTAATTCTGTGACTCGAACACGGACGCATCAGTCTGCTAGCTACACATGTACAACACACACACATGTTTAATTTATCTCTTTTGTTTTTATGACATACAGTATGTAACCCAAACCCTAGTGATCTAGGGGCATTTTCAGAAAAGATATCCGATGGTAAATGTAAGACATTTTTGAAAATTCTCAATTAAAAAATCTTATTTAAACTTCATCAATGGTAAGCTTACAAGTTCATATACACTGTTGTGGAGGTCTGGTAGGCAGCCGCTCCACGTAAAATACTGGTATTCAGCTGAATCGATAAGGCTAGGCCGATGATGATTTTTGAAAATTCTCAATTCAAAAATCTTATTTAAACTTCATCAATGGTAAGCTTAAAAGTACATATACAATCCTTTAAGGAACCGCTGGGTTTTATTACATACAGTGTATTAAAACTACAGCTAAGACTAGGTACCTACAAATACTGTATTTCCTTCTCTTTTTTAAATCCCTCCAAAGGTTGTCTTTAAAACATCATTTTTAGCGATAAGGCCACCCATTGTATCACCCTATGGAATGTTTTCTTCTTCTATCGTTTCTGTTACGGTGTAGATGTCGCAGCCAACTAGCTAATTCCGCCGTTTAATTAAAAGTCTAGCCTTTTCATTGAACTGTGCCGTTTAATCAGCGACATAAGAGACATGGGCAAGTCATTAAACGATATTGAACAAAAGATGTCACTTAGGTCGCTGAAAAATCCGCACATTTAAATGAAAAGGCTAGACAACCAATTAAATAGCTGATTAGGCTAATTGGCTGCGACATAGATACTAAAAATTATTCTAGTCCATTCTATTTAAAACACCTTTGTTTCAGGTAACCTGTATTACTACAACATGACTAAGGAGTTGGAGTGTGGGCCTTCCACAATGTCGCCGCTTTCGCTCATTTTCAACTCAGAAGACATGACTGGCATCAGGATCATTGTCTTTGGCAAGTGGCACAAGAAAAGCAAGTACAAGGACCTGTATGAAGATATAAACCGCCATTCAAACACGGTAACACTTCTTAAGATCGTTTACGCCCTACGGCATTTCATACAAATTATCAAGTCCTTAGTTTTAGAAATGAATGAACCGATTTTAATGAAACTCGGTATGCATACGCTAGATATCCAGGTCTAAATAGTTCCTTCTAACCTGTATGTATCCTTGTAACCTATGTGATGGTGTGTGTGTGTGTACTTGTAACCTGTCCGGTTCGGGGTGCCTAATCAAATGGGCGGTCGCTGTTGTCTCACGCACTCGCGCCAGATAGGAAACTGCTACTCTTAGAGAGGCCATGGTAGAGCGAATGAATTTGACCTTAAATCTCGTTTCCCAGTGGGGCTACGACAAGCTGGTCAAATTCAATGCTCTGAAGACACAGGCGTGTCTTTTCACTGCCAAAAGGAGTCCGTTTCAGTTATCTCCTGCTTTCCGAGGTGCGTCTGTACCTGTTACCGATCACTAAAAGCTCTACTTTTGGGCATGGAACTGACGTCTAATCTCAACTTCGGGTCAACCATCAAGTCAAAAGCACAGACTGCAGCCAAGAAGCTAATCATCCTAAATAGAGTTAAGCGACACTTCACACTTGGACAGCTTCTGAGTCTGTACAAAGCACAGTCCGTTCCTGTACTGTGTCTACTTTTCTAATCCCACTTTTCTATCGCAGGTCTGCTGGAAGAAATTTCTTTTGAAATAAGCAGTACCTTTGTGCTCTTTTATCTGTATAGAATTTTCTTTTTTAAGTTTATTGTGTGTACATAAATAAGTAAATAAATAAATAAATAATAAGGGATAGCTCAGCAAAATATCAGCTTACTGCATTGGACTCGGTGGAACGCAGAGCGAAAAGGCTTATAGGCGACGAGTCGCTGGTGGCTAAGTTTCACAGCCTGGATCATCATCGTAGTGTTGCTTGCCTGTCGGTCTTCTACAGATTGTACTTCGGAGAGTGTGCGCAGGAACTCCACGACCTGATCCCACCATTGCCCTTTTACCACCGGAATACCAGACGTACTGCTGAGTACCATCCGCACTTGGTTGATATCCCAACCAGTAGTACTTAGCGCTTCTCCTCCACATTTATTATGCGCACAGCCAAAGTGTGGAACTCTCTACCAGCGTTTGTGTTCCCTTCCACATATCCCGTCTGCCTTCAAAGCAAGAGTGAACAAGCATCTTCTGGGCACGCTTGCTCCATCATAGACCTCATCTATCGCTTTCTATCAGGTGTGATCGAGGTCAAGAGCAAGCCCATTCCTCAATATTTTTTTTTAAATAACAAGTTCTAACCGAAGATAACTCTAGGATACATCTACATAAGTTTAACCGCATGTGGCCGGCTCAAACTAGGTGTAGCTGCACTTCGGCTATTAGCCGTAACATTTCCATTTTTAATGAAAACGCTGCATTTTTGTCCTGTATTGTTTTTAAAGTCATGATTACTGTTATAATTTCAGAAATTATATTCTAAAGTTCATGAAATGAAAAAAGAACAATTTTTTACTAACTTGAAGAAATAATCAATTGATCCCCAAACTCACGAGATTCAACAAATCCTTACTTTTGCTTTGTGGTTTTCTAAAAAGGCTCGTCGTGATCATTTTTAGGTAGTAGCAAACAATGAAGTTCTCACTCAATACCGTAGGGTGTTTATGGGTGACACCCGAACGTTTGTTGACTGTTTTTTTGTAACGGTTGAGTATTACCCCTACACGGTTGACGTAATGAAGGTATAATTGCGTCGGAGATGGGGCACAAAAATTTTTGAGCTTGCATCGCTCGCTCTTACATTCTGGATTCTCGTGCTTCTTGAGCATTTCTATATGAATCGACAAAATGTCTTCTATTTAAGTAAGAATAATCAAATAAAAAAAATAATGCTTACCAACAGCAAGACATTTCTTAGTTCTTGAGCTTTGATGCATTCAGGGGTGACACGCAACCGGTCTTTAACTTTTTTGTCTCGGTCGAGTATCACCCCTAAACGGGTTCTGTACTGTGCCACGCATCAAATGAAAGGGATTATTGCATGGGTCTAAAAAATATTTTTATTGCAGCACGCCGTGTCCAATGGTCCCAAGTGCTACTTCAAAGTCCTCAAGAAGGGTGGGGCTTCCATGACTTTCTACTTCACCACCACACCCTGGTTGTTAAACTGCATTTTGTCATAAATATTCCATCACGACAGCACCGAGACTTAACGCAAGAATATTATGTTGTTCTGAATAAACAAGATGTTTTGTGTAACCAGTGTAACATAATAAATATTTTATTGCATTTTATTTTCTCATGCAGAATTACTGTTTTATTCTACGAACCTTTTCATTTATTTATCCCATTAACCTTCCCCCGATATTAGAAAAAGTTGATGGGACATTAATAGGATGACTACATTTAACAGGGTTCAAGTCTAGTTGTTTGTTAATCAAGCAATAATCATCCAATCGCGCCAGGTCTGATTTGAGAGCATCAATGTCATCCTCTGATGATATTGCAGAAAATATCTTCATATCATCAGCAAAACAAAGTAAATTTGAGTTGTGGAAACACGAGTCGATGTCGCTCACATTAATTATAAAAAGTAACGGATCCATGAGGGACACAACTAGGAGCTGAAACCCAGCTCGACATGTAGATACTGATAACGACAGCTTGAGACAGGAAGAATTTCTCCTATAATACCGTTTTTGACGATACTACGTCGACTGCTCAATTACAGGAGCGAATAAAATAAAATACGTGGACTATAATAATCTGGTGTATTACAGCAATACAAGTTTGACAAGCGTAGTGTCTTCGTCGTGGTAAGTTCTGAAGTGACGCGAAGCTCGGAGCGGGAGAGTGCGCTAGCGCCGCCCGCGCCTCCCGTGCGCCCCTCCGCCGCCGCCGAGGCCTGATGCTGATGCCGCAGCCCGCGCGCCCCCTCAGCTACCGCGCGCCTCCAACCAGTCGTGGGCATGCCATGCATAGGCAACCGTTGTTAAAAAATAAGAATATTTTCTATTCTTTAATATTATTTTCTTTTAATTTCAACGCGATGCGATTCAACAGAACATTAAGGTCAATCTCAATTGAGTGAATATCCGAGGGTATATTGGAACGCAGTTTTGTGGTTTGGGGAGGACAATAATTAGTAGGCACATCATTGATAGGATAAAGTCATCTGCCTAGCCTTTTCCCAACTATATTGGGGTCGGCTCCCAGTCAAACCGGATTCAGCTGAATACCAGTATTTTACGTGGAGCGGCTGCCTACCAAACCTCCACAACCCACTAACTGGGTAACACGGTACTTCATGGCAAGACTGGTGTCAGATTTTCTGGCTTCTGACAATCCGTAACGACTGCCAAAGATCTACAAATGACAGCCGGGACCAACGGCTTAACGTGCTTTCCGAGGCACGGAGGAGTCTCGGTATGTTAACATGGTCACCCATCCACAGACCAACCTTGGCAAGCGTTGCTTAACCTTGAAGATTGGTCCGTGCGGCTGTTATAATTTAGCCACGAGCTCCGACGATAGAGAAAAGTGAGTAAAAGTACGAAGAAAGTGCGTTACAAATAGACTCGGGAGAAGAAATCGTCACATCGCCATACTTGTGGAAACTGGGCATTGCATTGGCCTTACATACGGTCTCGCGGCGATATTATCGTCCTGCTACTTTATTCTCATCAACTTTATGAGAGAGATCGTCTCCTAACAACGTTATGGCGGGGATTGGAGGAGTGACATTGGCGAGCACAACGTCAACTCCGGCAATTTACTCGCTCATGGAGGTGGTGCCGACAGTCTTCTACTTTCCTAACTTTATAAGGTCCGCTTCTAGTCAAACCAGCAGCATGATGTAGCTGAGTATCTGAATGAAGCTATGAACATTTTTTTTTTGGATGGGAAATCATCAAATGAGTCCTGCCGCTCTGGGTGGAGCGGGAGGGAGTGTCAGACTCTTACTAACTAAAACTCATCCTTGCTCTTCGTAGTGCCCTTTGCTTTTCAGGGCAGCGGTAACTCTTTCGAACAATATCCGCAACCCTGGCAGAAGCTATGAACCTCCACAACTCAGTAGGCGATGCCAGTAGGTAAAACTAGGGAACACGATACCCATTGGCAAGACTAGTGTCAGATTTTCTAGCTTAAAATTCTGACTCCATCCATTACGACTGTCAAACATCTTCATAAATGACTCAAGCAGTAGTAAGAATATTGGCCAAACAGAAATATGGTAGCGGTGCTAAGGGGGATCTATTCAGTAGTCTAGTGTATACTTGTAATGAACTCATCTAAACTAATCCTGCCTGTTATGTCCCACTGCTGGGCAAATGCCTCCTTCTCCCTTTGCCACACACATCTGTCCTCTGCCTTTGCGGGCCAGTCCTTCCGGTAAGAGTCGAGTTCGCCTCTCCACCTTCGCCTTGTATTTACTAGTTCACATTATTTTTATTACAGTATGTACCTATTATCTTTTTACATGTTCTTCTTCATTTACAAATCTGAATCTATTGCTTCATCTTAGATGTTTAAAGTTTGTGTCCGATCAAGGGGTCCCAGGTTTGGCGGGTTATTTAGATTTTCTCAGCAGCAGCTCAAAGTTTGCACTCGTCCCGGTTATGACTTATTCCATAACATGGCGTGGCTAAATTATAACAGCCGCACAGGCCGCTTAAAGGTTAAACAACGCTTGCCGAGGTTGGTCTGTGGATGGGTGACCATCTTAACATACCGAGACTCCTCCGTGCCTCGGAAAGCACGTTAAGCCGTTGGTCCCGGCTGTTATTTGGAGATCTTTGGCAGTCGTTACCGATTGTCAGAAGCCCAAAAATCTGACACCAGTCTTGCCAAACTACGCTGACGAGTACACGCTGGTCAGCGTAACTACCGCCAGTATTGTAAGAAAATTTAAGAAAGGGTACAAATCTTGGTTGCGTGCTTCAATGAGATGAGCTATTACTCCGGTATGGCGGAATTGTTTTTACTTTCTCTTTTTCATTTGGCCATCCAGATAAGGTATACATTTATATTAGTTGATTCACTGTCATTATTGAGTAGCCGGAACACGTACGTTACAAGTATATTAGGGTTCTGGGCATGCCCAACCTGCCCACAACAACGATGGATCCGCGCTTTGCGGTGTAGCTGTAGCAATGTACCTACAGAGAATGCTGCTGCCCATTCTCTGGTGAGTCCCTTAGTCGCCTCTTACGACACCCACGGGAAGTGATGGGGTGGTGTCAATGGCATGAAATGGTTTTGATATTAGACTATTCCAACGAAGGGGTTGGTTTACTGATAACAAATTCTTCTTATTAAAAAGTTATGTAAATAAAGAATAGTTATTTATGATATTAGTGCGGTAAGTTGGTTTTTACAAACGAGTAGACGAATGTAAGCCTATGGCACAGTACATTAATCTATAGGGTATAGTGTCATCAGCTTAGCCTGCCTTGTCGCGCCATCTGGTGACTAACGACAAAGTTACAACTCACTATAAAGGTCAAGCAAATAGTCTGTGTGCTCGTATATGTGTATTGTATTGTATATGTAGTAGTGCACCTACATGCTGTGGGGTTTCATTTCGAATTATATTTTTTTGTAGTTTTATAAGGTTTTGTTAATTAAAACACAAAATTTACACACCTTACCATTTAATTTAGGCCCTACCGACCTTCTTCTTTTTAAATAATACTATAATATAGGGTAAACAGAAACAGGGTCAGATCGTCGAAGTCCAGGGTAGAGCACAGGTAAACAGAATAAAACACAGTCACGAAAGTCCATAAAACAAATCCAGGTCGTAAAGTAGAAAATTCGAAACGCATAACAAAGGTTGGGAAAACAGCAGTATTGACAAGTTTTTTTTTTTTTTTTTCGGTATGACCACTAGCAAGTTAACACGCAGGGGCTATCAACTGCTCAACCGGACTAACCTGTGGTGGCCTCAAATGAATTTAAGGCCCCCAGCCAAGGCAACAAAGCTAGCTACAAGCTAAAACTACTGACCGCTCGCTAAGGGCATTCCCTGTGGATTACGACCTCGGCTTAGCGGCGTCAGTTTGGGATAGCAAGGGACAACAGGCTGGGTCGTTTTATTATTTAGGGGTTATTAAAGCTAAAGGCTCAGCGGCGCGGGCTGGCTCGTTGGCAAAGGTCGGGGAGGGTTTTGAATGGGGCGTCGCGACGGACCTCGGCGGCGAGGTCGGTATACGGAACGCGGTCTGTGTTTGTTTTTTCTAAGAGTGCTGGTTTCCCTACAGCTTTCCTGAATCTTTGTGATCTCGTCATCGGACTCGACGAGTGTATGCCGAGGACGGCGAATCTTACTAATACGAGAGGGAGTGTATTGTGAGGCCTTTGAAATCAAAGGATTGCTGTGTTTCTCAGCTGATTCAATAAAACGCTTTGTAAGACGTTTCATGAATTGTTTTATTGTCGGGATTTTGAGGTCGACATGAAGTCGTTCATTCCTAATAAACCACGGGGCGCCGTTCGGAGAAACCGGTTTTGGACTACTTGTATCCTGTGGATTTGCTTTGACTTTGTGTGTGCGAATGTGGCACACGCATAAGTCATTATCGGGCGAATGCACGTTGTGTAAATGCGCAGTTTACATTTAAGGGACAGCTTGCTGCGTGCATTCAGCATGGAGTGGAGTCTACCCAGAGCAAAAGCGGCGCGCGAACGTACCGTTTTTATGTGCTCAGCAAAAGTGAGTCTGTGGTCTAGTATCACACCTAGATATTTGGCTTGCTTTTCCCACGGGATCTGCTTACCAAACATGATGATCGGACTCGGTGGTTTGGGAACGAGTCTAGCCCGCGGCTTGTAAAACAAGACCGCCTGGCTTTTCTCGGGATTAACTTCAAATCTCCAGAATTTAAACCAATCGCCTAGGTCGATGGCCGCCTTCTGGAGTTTTTTGGCTATTGACTTTTCACTACTGCCTGAGCAATAGATGGCCGTGTCATCGGCAAAAAGAGCTAACTGCGTCTTGTCATTTCTGGGAATGTCGCTTGTGAACAGCGTGAAAATTAAGGGTGAGAGCACACCGCCTTGAGGGACGCCGGCTCGGATAGGGTGGGGGGAGGAAAGCGCACCTTCGATACGATACCGAAAGGTGCGATTCGACAAATAGTCTCGTATGATGAGCACGAGACGGTCAGGCACGCCGAGTTTGAATAGCTTATAAATTAAGCCATTGTGCCAGACTTTGTCGAAAGCTTTCGCTATGTCAAAGAACACGGCTCCCGTCACTAAGCCGCGTTGAGTGCGGTCGCTGATATGTTCAACGATACGGTAAACCTATTGGACACATGAGTGATTAGCTCGAAAGCCAAACTGTTCGTTTGGGAGGAGGCCCTTGGCTTCGGCATAGTCCCTGAGTCGCTTATAAATAAGACGCTCATAGATTTTACCTAAGACCTTGAGCAGACTGATGGGGCGATAGCTATTAGGGGAGGACTTTGGCTTTCCCGGTTTTGGAATACCGATAACGGTCGCCTAAGCCACGATTGTGGGAACATGTTGTTGGACAGAGCGCCGTTGAAAATGGCAGTCATCAACATGATAAGGGAAGCTGGGAAAAAACGGAACACCTTGTTGGTGATACCATCTGACCCAGGGGCATTCCTGGGTTTGAGTTTCCCGATTATATCCTTCGCCTCATCTGGAGTGATGGGGGGAGGGGTCCTCGGGGTCCTCAACGGGGGGGAGAGAAGTCCTACGCTCGACCTCAGCGTCCACCTTGGTGAGGTGAACTGGGTCAACCGGGTAGGAGCTAGGAGAGCACTGGGACTCTAGGCTGTCGGCCAGGCATTCTGCTTTCTCATCGTCTTCAAATGCGATGGTATTGTTAGGGCGAGTGAGGGGAGGCATAGTTGAAACCTCAGAGGCGCGTAACTTCCTCTGGAGTTCCCAGAAAGCCTGGTGATTGGGTTCGAGGTCGCCAAGCATCTTATCCCAGCGACTGTTACGCAGTTCAGCGATGGCGCGACTTACTTTACGCTGTAAGTAGCGCATGTGAACTTTGTTACTGTGGCAGGGAAAGGATGAGTAGGCACGGACCGCCGCGTTCTTCTCCGTCAGGAGAGCACGCACCTCGCCCGGGAGTTTCCAGCGATGATCGCTCATCGCCGGGACCTCCTTTGAGCATTCGCTCAGGACGGATTGCACATGTTCCGTGAAGGAGTCGACCGCAGCCGTTGTGTCGGCGGCAGACTCGATGAGATCTGGGATCTTATCCAAGTGAGGTGTCGTGGTGATTTTCAGCTCTTCGCTTATTTTTCTCCAGTCAGTGATCACTCGGGAAGGAGGGGGTTGAGTGGGTTCCATGGATCCCGATCTGGGGGCAAGCTCCAGAATAACGGGCCTGTGGTCCGAGTTTAACTCGTCAATTGTCTCCACAGAATGCAGCATTAGGCTAACATTCTTTAAGAGGGCAATGTCGAGCACATCAGGACGAAAGTTGGGGTCATGAGGGTAGTGAGTGGGATGCATCGGAGCGATGACATCAAAGTTGAGGGGGCCGGAGAGTTCGAAAACGACTCTCCCCCTGGGGTTGGCCGTGAGGCTATTCCACGAGGGGTGTTTGGCATTGAGGTCACCCGCCAGAATGACGGAATCACTCAAACCGAGAAGTTTAATGAGGTCATCTTTTATCTCGTGTTAGCCGCCGTGTTGCTGGCGCTAGGAGGAGGGATGTAAGAGGAGATGACCGTGATGGGCTGATGGCCTGTCATACCTAGCCGACAGACAGAGACCTATACTTGTGCAAGAGTGGGAAGATCCACAGGGATGCAGTAGAGTGAATTTTTATAATAGATAAGGGTACCTTCCTTGTGACATCGGGTCCTATCGTTGCGAACTATTCGGTAGTTTGCAATTTTAGGGTCTCGATGTTGGGACTTGAGAAAGGTCTCTTGGACCAGAAGTACATCAATTTGATGATCGCGGAGGAATGTGGCGATTTCGTCACGCTGGCTCAAAAGGCCATTGGCATTGAAGAGCCCTATCCGGAGGGCCTTCGGTTTGAGCCAACGGTTAATGGACTTATCCATTAACTATGGAGTTGAATTTTGAAATGTAGTGAGTTACATCACTGAACTTCTTGTAAATGGAGGCATGGTTGCCTCCGCCAGATTTGAGTGCCGCGGTTAGGCGATGGCCCTTTCTGAGTAGAAGGCCATGAAGGTGATGAGAGACAGATTCTCATCAACAGTTTCGACTGTCTCGACTAATTCAGCTGGTTCAGCTGCGGGAGTAGCCTTTGGTGGGGGAGGGGAGGGTGGTGATAGGCGTGCGGGGGGCCTCGCCTTTGCGAGGGCTGCGCGAGAAGCCGTTGGCGGGGTGAATGGGGGGATGGCTACATCCATGAGGGCGGGGATGGCCTTAGAAGGTGAGGCGCTAGGGGAGGCCTGAGGGGCCTGTGAAGCCTGAGGGGTAGGTCCTCAAGGCCGGGAAGTGGGCCTTGTGATTTGCTGCCCTCCAGGGATTAAGGCGCTGATGGCTTTGAGCCATTGGGGTGTTGGTGGCTTGGGTGGGGCGATCCCTAAACTGGCGGACGTTACCGCGCTTTGCCAGTGAGAGAGAAGAAGACTTAGGTGCCCTGGGGCAGCCCCGGTAATTTGCCGGGTGCCCGGTCTCACCACACAGCACATAGCTGGGAGGCTCGACACATTGGGATCGGTCTTTCAGGCGTGTGCAATCAGCGGTGCTGTGGTCACCCAGGCACTTGACGCATCTTGGCTTAGCGTAGCAATTACGCTGAGTGTGGCCGTAGAGTTGGCAGCGATGACACTGCCCAACTATGCCACTCCTGTTTGGGTTCTCGGTTTTAATGCCCGAGAGCCTGCAGACTTGGCTGAGTTTGAAGATGGGGTGATACCCCTCAACTGGGTCGCAAACGACCAGAATCATGTCGTAGGGTTTACCCCCACGACGGTGCATTCGGTGGACCTCAGCCACCGGGATTTTTTGCGACTTAAGGTCGCTAAGAATATCCTGGACGGATATTTCGTGTGGGACGTTACGTACGACCACACGTATTTGTTTTTCCTCCTCGAAAGAGTAGGAATGGAACTGAATGTTCCTTTCCCGGAGGAGTTTGTGAAGGCCTCTGTAATCAGTGGCCGTGGGGACTGTTACTTTAATGCCCAGATTGACAGTCTGGGCACGTGTGAACTTGATGTGGCGCGCATCGCACGCCGCAGAGATTTCGGTCCACTTGGTTTTTTCGTGGACGAAGAATGGGGGTGGGGATTTGGTCTTTGGGGGGGCGATGGGTGCCGGGGTGGCAAGGGCCATGGGGCTGTGGGAGCGGCTTTGTTGCTGGGAGGTACCAGCGCGTGAAGCGGGGCGAGAGGGGGCTGGGGAGGGGAGAGGGGAAGTTTGGCCTGAGGGGGCCTTTTGGGTCGGCTTCTTCGCCTATTTTTTTTTTTTTAAATAGGATGGGAAATCATCAAATGACCCCTCCCGCTCTGGGTGGAGCGGCAGGGAGTGTCAGACTTTTACTGACTAAAACCCACCCTTAGTCCTCCCAGTGCCTTTCTTCCCAGGGCCGCGGTAACTCTTTCGAACATATTCCGCAACCCTGGCAGGCTCCCCGTCTCCGTTGCTGACTGCTCTTTCCGGCGCGTTCGGAGTGAAACGCGCCGTCGACTCTGGCCTGACCTGATCGGACAGCGAGCTACCCATTGCTCGCTGTCCGCAGGCGTCAGTCACTGCGCCTTGCTCAGGAGCGTCAGTTCCTGAGAGGCGCAGCGACTGACGTTCGTCTGGAGGAGGCGAAATGGGGCCATTACTGGCACTCCATTTCGGCCCCCTCCCGAGCAGTGGCAGCGGCAGCGACGGTGGCGGCGGCTGCGGCGGAAGCGACGGCGGCGGCGGCGGCGGTGGAGGAGGGTTATCTCCTCGACCCGGCCCTGGCGGGTGGACCGCAGGCTTTGCCCCCAGCCCAGTGATCGGCCGGCTTGCCAGCTGCCGCACATGCGAAGCAGTGCGGCGCGGCGTCGCACGAGCTGGCCCTGTGACCGGGCTGACCACAGCGGAAGCAGTGGTCACTGCGGTCCACCTCCGAGGTGCAGCGTGCTCCCACGTGGTTGCCAACTTGGCAACGGAAGCACCTCAGAGGTCTGGGCTCCAGCAGTTTTACCTGCGCGGAGACCCAGCCCACCAAAAGCCTTCGGCCCTCTGAGACTTTCTTGGCCGCCGACACAGGGCAGCTCACCACTACGGTTCGCATGCCCGTGTTGTCAGGACGGATGGTGCCCACCTTCACCTCCTCTGTAGAGCACCCCCCCGTCCCGACGACGGCGGCCAACACCTCCTCCTCCGTGACGGAGTCGTCCAGGCCCAAAATGCGCATGTCTATGCACTTCGTGGGCCTGGACACTCGGACGTCATCCGCGCCCAAGGACGCCCTAAGCCTTTCGGCTAGAGCGTCCGCGGCCGGACCGCTGTCTGCTCCAGGGATCTCCAGCATCCTGGCCCCGGTCATGGTGACCCTGAGCCGGAGACCCCCGACGATGCCAATCTCACTGAGGTTGACGGCCTCTTTCGCCTCAGTTAGGATATTGGCATACGACACGCCCCTCTTCACCGCGTCCGGCTGCAGCGTTAAAACTACAGCCGCGGTCTTCGGGGCGCGGAGCGCAGCCGCGACGCCTCGCGCTCGCTGCCGCCGCCTTCTCTCCCGCCTCTTTGCCGCCCTGGCTGCCTTTCCCGCCTTCTTCTTCTCCCCGGCCACTTGCCATTCGGCTTGAGCCGGGGTAGGTTCAGAAGGCGAGGAAGCCGGGGGGAGCTGCTGCACGGCTGGCGCAGGAGCCTTCGCCGTCCGCGCAGCCGCCCCAGCCTTCCTCTTCCTTCCCGGGGCTGGGTCCGGTTTTCCCGACACCGGGTTCGCGGGTGCCGGCCCGGACCCTTTGTCCTGGCCGGACGACCCCGGTGTGGCAGCCACGGCGGCCGCGTACGACGCCGCCTTTTTCCGGCCTGGAGCCTTCCCACTCGCCGCTAACGGGGGGCGCAGGACGATGCCCTCCAGGACGGAGAACCGCGCCTGGAAGGCAGCCATCTCCCGCCACACAAGGTCCAGCACCTGGCCCTCCTGCGGCACGGGCTGGCTGTCCTCCTTGCGCCCCCCTTTAGGCGCCCCCTGTGGGCCGGCTCCCTGGAGCCTGGCCAGGTCTGCTCGGAGCCCCGCGTTCTCCCTCTGGAGACGCTCGGTAGCGGCAGCCAAGCGGGCGACCTCCGCCCGCAGCTTGGACAGCTCGTCCGCTGGAGGCCCACCTCGGTTAGCCTCCGCTGCCGCCAGGATGGAGGCCAGCGCCGCGGGCTTCTTCGCCTTGGGTGCTAACTGGGCAGCATTGGAACTTTTCTTCCTCTTGCCCTGGACAACTATGAAGCTGTCCGAGGAACTCGAGGAGCGGTGCCCATCAGAGTCTGACTCGGAGCCAGACTCATACTCCATTGAGTTGGAGGGGACGGGGGCGGGGGCGGGGGCGGGGGCGGGGGCGCTCAGCTCGGGAGTGAGCTGGCTGTCCAAGGCATCGCTGAATTGAGCGATGTCAGACATTGATGGGGCAGAGGTTGGGGGGAGGGGGGCACCGAACGGGTGCGGGGGAAGGACTACGACAGGGCGTCGTGGGGCACTTTTGTGGTGGCGGGGGGGGGAATGGCTTTGAAGGTGCCAACACTATAGAGGGGGGGGGTGGACACCCTAGGTAGAGATGACGGGACGGTGGTCATCTCACCCTGGATGCGCTCGAGGATTGCGTTGAATAACGCAACATCTGGGTCATCTTTGTATTTCGTACAGAGGGCGGTGCACAGTACCATAACCCAACTAGCACGCTAGCGTTAAAACAATCAGTATATCATTTGTATATCGGTTCCATCTGAGTATCAAAGTTGTAATAATATCTGTATAGCGGAGTTATAGAGTGCTCTAACTCATTTGTAACCACGAAAGAGGCCCTCGATTTTACAGGTAAAGGTTATAGAAAGCCCGTAGAATGGTGTTAGTGAGGAGCTAAAGTAACTGCACAAGACCGTTTATTCACTCTTGGTTGCTGCTTTTACCGGTATATTTGTAAATATAGAAGGGTTGGTTAACACTATAGGTTACAGAAAATCGTCGGCTAAGAATTGTATGTCACTTGCATCTTTATTCGACACATTTATAAATGGTTGTTTGATACCTTGACGCGTATTATTTATCTAAGAAAGTGTCAAGTGAGCATTTTATCGCTTCCTGAGTACATTTTTTACCCAACTATAGCTTCTCAAAATTGGAAAACATTTGGACACGAAGTGTGTATAATAATAAAAGTCAGTATTCAACTAAAGTCATATTTTGTAAAGTGAAAACAGTATGCCGTTGTGATTTCACGGTAAAGAATACCATGTTTCCCATCTCAATTTTAACGCGCTCAGGATTTATTACAGATTTCAGATTTGACTTATGTGAATAAAAAATACGATTATTCTCAGTAGTCTTATTTTTATTTTTTTATTTTTGCTTTATGGCTGTTAGCATGATTTATCAATTGGCATCAGTGAAATTATAAAAGTATACATAAATAGTTAAGTATTTTACTATGAAATATTGAATAAATCAGTCAATTTACAGGTTAGTTTGTCAAAACAAATGGCGAACATTTATTAAAACTTTATGTAATTACCTAAGTCATCTATTACACTTTTTGAGATATAACACCTTTAGTCAAGAGTATTGTGCAGTCCTGAGTTAACTTAACGGTGTAAAAATAGTCTTAAATAACTACAATTAATTTTGCCAAGAGAATAATAGCGGCTAAACATTTTACAAACTTATTGGAATAGGGTTCCTCATTGAAATAATGAAAATCTCTAAGAAGTATATACAGTATCTACTAAAATTATCTATTAATATTTTTTATAATAATGTCAACATTACTTTGTTAAACTGCTCGCAGTAACCCTACATTTTGAAATTTTGCGTATGGAGGTACATTGTCCTTGTTGCCACTTAGGTATTACATTAAATATCCTACTAATATTATAAAGGTGAAAGTTTGTATGTTTGTGTAACAATCAGGCAAAAACGGCTGAAGGGATTTGGATGAAATTTGGCACACATGTTGTTCATATCCTGGAATAAAAAATAGGCTACTTTTTATCCCGGTAAGTGGCATGGATTAATGGAGACTAAGGAGGAAGTGGAAACTCAGAGCCGCTGCTGTCTTAGTACTTCAGATTCACAATTAGTACCAGGAGACCAGAAACATCAAGTACCAGGAGACCAGAAACATGTCATAGTATTTTTGGGCTGGCATAATTATGTACGTAGGGTAGGTGTAGGGTATTTGTAGGGTAGGTGTAAGGTAGGTGTAGGGTAGGTGTAAGGTAGGTGTACGGTAGGTGTAATGTAGGTGTAGGTTAGGTGTAGGGTAGGTATAGGGTAGGTGTAAGGTGGGTGTTTCCTGAGTAAAAAATTTACAATACAAATCAGAAAACCTAGCTATAGTGAAATTAAATTGTACCGGCTTAAAACAATAGGCATTAGTAAACTTAATAATACAGTTTAAAACTACATAAATGAGTTTTTGAACACTTTTAACATCTTGTGTTAATACATTCTTCACAAACTCTCTTTAACAACCAATGCCTGCACCCTAAAGTCAATATAATACCTAAATATATATAAGTCTCTTCATAGCAACCACTACACAACAATAATTGTTAACGGGTGTCAGTGAGCACTGTTGTGTAGCTTTAGCTGCTAGAAACAGGTTAAACATATAACATCTTAATTACACGTGCTGTAATTAGAACCATTCTAACACTTAAAACTGTTTGACGTCCTTTATAACTCTTTTATATCGTTTAAAGTTAAAACTGAGTCAATTATTACACAACTGAACAGATTAAAGTTATAACTAAACCTGTATCTGACGGTAGAATGTTTGTTGGGAAGGGCATCTGTTACGCCGGGTGAGGGGAGAGAGTGGTCGGGGATCGGGGCTCTGTTCACCATAATGGTGGCCACCAATGGGGGAGGGGTAGGCATGGCGCTCGAGGCATCCTGAGAGAGGGGGAGGGGGGGGAGCTAAGCTCCTGTCCCTAAAGACAGTTCCCAAAAGAAGCCCTTCCCTTGAGCGTTTCCTAGTGCTCTAGCCGGGGAGAAGAAAGCCCAAACAAACTCTCCGGCAGCACTACTGTCTTCGGCCTGAAGGGCCACTAAGCCTAACTCCCCGGGTGGGAGCTCCCGGGGATGAGTACCCTCCCTGCCGGGTTCGGTCAGGGAGGTGAGTGCCTAAGGTGAGCCCTAAGCTTGAATACCCACTGCCAATCTCAATGTGCAGTGGGGCCCTATGGGTCTTTCGACCAAGCTGGTGACGTAGGGGTAGACACACCCAGCCGTCACCAGGTGCACACTGGAAGAGAACGGGGTTAGAATTTAGGGCGCGACTAGGAGATCCCCCAAGGCCGCGCTCCTAAACCCTTCCGACTTTACCAAGCCCTGAAGGGGCTTGGTAGGTGTGTCGGGTCAACACCACTTGGCTTAGTTGGCACCGTAAGGTATCCACCAAGTACCACAAACAGTGGATTTTACCTGAAGGGCAAAACTCTATCGGTAGCAAGCGAACAAAATCACTTGCAACCGAAACGAGTCACTTCGTAGCACGCTAAGAGACTGCGTAGCAAGTCTCGTAGCACTGCTACGGAGTGGGCAGAGCTACGTAGCACGCGTAGGCGAGCTAACGTACCTACGCTGTGACGATGCGAAGTTCTAGCTGCGGTGCGCGTAGCGGTCGGCGGTGGCGCGAAGCTACGGGGGCGTAGCGCCGGGGGTCGGCTGCTACGATCGTAGCGGAGAGATGCGTGGAGGTGGGAGGCGTGCGACTCGAACGGGCGCTTGAGGCGGAATGAGTATTGACAAGTTGCCAATGGTAAAAAACCAACATGGCCGTATGTGCCGCTAGTGACGTTCCATTTCACTTAGAGGTTAACAGGTTAGTGAAAAACTATTTTATGTATAATTAAATTTACAAAGCAACGAAGAAGGGATTGATACTGATATTGATAAGATTTACATTGATACAAATAAATAAAAATAATGCCAATTAACCTAGAATTAAACGAGTTGGAATTGTTTCAAAAATGCATGAAATGAAACTGATTCACTACTAATTTCGTACAGTGTTGCTATTAAGTATAATTGATACTGTTTTTCTTTATTTTATTTGGATTTTTTTTTATCTATACTTAATATTATAAAGAGGAAAAATTTGTGAGTTTGTAAGTTTGTAAGTAGGGGGTAATCTCCCCCACCAACCGTGTCTCCACGTTGCCGTCGTGGTGGGGCTTGCGTGTCTCAGTGATCTTGGGGGCTTTGCCGGTAGAGCAACTCATGCCGGAAGGTCCCAAGTGAGAGACCAGACCAAGAGAGACACAAGAGGGGCACACCGTTCGGAGACTTGAGCAGTGTTCGGGTCCTCGGACGGCGTGCGTCTCATTGGCTTGCTCGCTGCTCTCTGGTACGCGTCTGATCATCAGACGTGACTGTGAGGGCAGCGAGCAAGCACTGAGAGAGAGGGGGAGAGGAGGGGAGATAGGGACCGCACCCTCAAAAAGGAAATCATGGACAGGCCTGAAAAAGAGACATTACCCCAGGGCGGTTCGGACTGCACAGCAGTCCGGGAATCCGCCACGCCTAGTGCGTCAAGCCCCTCGTATTCTGGGGGGGGCAACAGGGCTGTCCGCACTCCGCTTGCCAAGGGCAACAGTGGCCGAGGAGGCCCCCGATTCGACTTCGAAGAATTAATCGGGTTTGATTTTAGCTCGCCCGACGAAGAGTCGGCCGGGCAGAGCGCGGGCGAAGGCGCGCTGCGCTGGGAGGAGGGCTCGCTTGAGCGTCGCGCGGGTGTAGAGTCGGAGTCCGAGTTGGACTCCGACGACCTGGCGACCATTAGCTCGGCGAGCCCTGTACCCGAGGGGGCGAGGGCTGCTGCGGAGGACTCCAGGTCCTTCCGCAAGCGGCCCAGATCAGAGGAGGACCGGGGGTCGTCCGGCAGCGAGGAGGTAGCCTCGGCTTGCAAGATCCCCACCAGCAGGCGGGGCAAGGGCCGAGAGGGAGGCAAGGGGAGATTGCCCGCCTCCAAGGTGGCTGGTCAGCGAGCCGGGGAGCTCGTCGCTGACGGACGACCCCCCGCAGAGGGCGGTCGCAGGGCTCCTGGTTCGGAGTCCTCCGGCGGTGAGCCGGATGACTCCGGACAGGAGCGTGTTCGGAGGGCCGGGTTTGCGGAGGTTGTAGAGGCCGCGCTTCGCGATGTGGCCTTGAAGAGGAAGTTGTCCTCCAAGAACAAGGCCATAAGCGAGGCGATGGCCTCCATTCTGGCGGCAGCGGAGGGTAACCCAGGGGGGCCTCCGCGGGACGAGATGTCCAAGTTGCGGGCGGAGGTCGCCCGCTTGGCTGCCGCCACGGAGCGCCTCCAGAGGGAGAATGCGGGGCTCCGAGCAGACCTGGCCAGGCTCCAGGGAGCCGGCCCACAGGGGGCGCCTAAAAGGGGAAGCAGGGAGAACAGCCGGCCCGTGCCGCAGGAGGGCCAGGTGCTGGACCTGGTGCGGCAGGAGATGGCTGCCTTCCAGGCGCGGTTTTCCGTCCTGGAGGGCATCGTCCTGCGCCCCCCGTTAGCGGCGAGTGGGAAGGCTCCAGGCCGGAAGGCGGCGTCGTACGCGGCCGCCGCGGCTGCCACACCGGGGTCGTCCGGCCAGGACAAAGGGTCCGGGCCGGCACCCGCGAAGCCGGTGCCGGGAAAACCGGACCCGGCCCCGGGAAGGAAGAGGAAGGGTGGGGTTGCTGCGCGGACGGCGAAGGCTCCTGCGCCGTCTGAGCAGCGGCTCCCCCCGGCTTCCTCGCCTTCAGCTCCTCCCCCGGCTCAAGCCGAATGGCAAGTTGCCGGGGAGAAGAAGAAGGCGGGAAAGGCAGCCAGGGCGGCCAAGAGGCGGGAGAGGAAGCGGCGGCAGAAGGCGCGAAGCGTCGCGGCTGCGCTCCGCCCCCCGAAAACCGCGGCTGTAGTGCTTACACTACAGCCGGACGCGGCGAAGCGGGGCGTGACGTACGCGGACGTGCTCACCAAGGCGAAGGAGACGGTGAACCTTGGTGAGCTAGGCATCGTAGGGGGCCTCCGGCTCCGGGTCACCATGACTGGGGCCCGGATGCTGGAGATCTCCGGGGCAGCCAGCGGCCCAACCGCGGACGCTCTAGCCGAAAGGCTTAGGGCGTCCCTAAGCGCGGACGATGCCCGAGTGTCCAGGCCCACCAAGCGCATCGACATGCGCATCTTGGGCCTGGACGACTCCGTCACGGAGGCGGAGGTGGTGGCCGCCGTCGTTAGGACGGGGGGGTGCTCAGCAGAGGAGGTGAAGGCGGGCACCCTACGTCCTGACAACACGGGCATGCGCACCATTGTGGTGAGCTGCCCCGTGTCGGCGGCCAAAACCATATCGGAGGGCCGAAGGTTTTTGGTGGGTTGGGTTTCCGCGCAGGTCAAACTGCTGGAACCCCGACCTCTGAGGTGCTTCCGGTGCCAAGTGGGCCACCATGTGGGAACTCAATGCACCTCGGAGGTGGACCGCAGCGGTCTTTGTTTCCGCTGCGGTCAGCCTGGTCACAGGGCCGGCTCTTGCGTCGCCGCGCCGCACTGCGTAGTCTGTGCGGCAGCTGGCAAGCCGGCCGACCACTGGGCTGGGGGTAGGGCCTGCGCCCCTCCCGCCAAAGCCGGAAATCGGAGAAAGCCCTCCGCCACCGCCGTCTCCGCCGCGACCGCCGCCACCGCCGCCGCTTCCTCCGCCGCCAAAGCCGGTTCCACTGCGGCTGCTGCTACTGCAACAGCCGCAGTAGAGCCCCTACAACGGGCTCCGGAGGGGGCTGAAATGGAGTGCCAGTAATGGCCCCATTTCACCCCCTCCTGTTGAACGTCAGCCACTGCGCCGCCCAGGAACTGATGCTCCTGGGCATGGCGCAGTGACTGATGCCTGTGGACGGCGAGCAATGGGTAGCTCGCCGTCCGATCAGAACAGGCCCGGGTTGACGGCGCGCTGTGTTCTACGCGCGCCAAGCCAGCAGTCGTCAGCATGGGTCGGGGCCCGTTAAGGCCAGAGCCTACCAGGGTTGCGGATTTGTTCGAAAGAGTTACCGCGGCCCTGGGAAGAAAGGCACTAGGAGGACTAAAGGGTGGGTTTTAGTCAGTAAAAGTCTGACACTCCCTGCCGCTCCACCCAGAGCGGGAGGGGTCATTTGATGATTTCCCATCCTAGAAAAAAAAAAAAAAAAAAAAAAAGGGGGTAATCTCTGGAACTAATGATCCAATTCTAATAATTTAGAATAAATTATTTTTATAACATGTATATTAACCGAGCTATCACAACTTTTGTCTAGCAAGTCGGAAAGAAATACCTCAATAAAATAGCATGCATTTATGTGTAGAGTAGGTGTAGGGTAGGTGTAGGGTAGGTGTGGGGTAGGTGTAGGGTAGGTGTAGGGTAGGTGTAGGGTAGGTGTAGGGTAGGTGTAGGGTAGGTGTAGGGTAGGTGTAGGGTAGGTGTAGGGTAGGTGTAGGGTAGGTGTAGGGTAGGTGTAGGGTAGGTGTAGGGTAGGTGTAGGGTAGGTGTAGGGTAGGTGTAGGGTAGGTGTAGGGTAGGTGTAGGGTAGGTGTAGGGTAGGTGTAGGGTAGGTGTAGGGTAGGTGTAGGGTAGGTGTAGGGTAGGCGTAGGGTAGGCGTAGGGTAGGCGTAGGGTAGGTGTAGGGTAAGTTGACGGGAGCGAAGCCGCTGAAGACATTTTGTCCATAGAAGTTACGAATGTACTAAGTGAAAAGACCCTGGCCTGACGAAGTCGAGGGCTTACCATAGTCACGAGTTTGTAAATACCAATTTCCGCAGGTATGTCTTACAACGTTTTTCTACACATTTGCGAGAAAACAATACAATATGTTATGAAAAAAATTTGTTGTTTCTAGATAACAGTCGGAAAGTTGCAATAATCTTTGACGTTTCTAATAAGAAAATGGCGCGAATTTGCAAATGAAACTTCATCTTTCGCCTCATTTTCTCTTTAGTATCCAAGGAGGTTCGATCAATCAGCTTAGTTATTCTCGTAATGTGGAATTAGTGGACTTCGTCTCGACGAAGTCGAGGGCTTACCATAGTCACGAGTTTGTAAATACCAATTTCCGCAGGTATGTCATACAACGTTTTTCTACACATTTGCGAGAAAACAGTACAATATGTTATGAAAAAAAATTGTTGTTTCTAGATATCAGTCGGAAAGTTGCAATAATCTTTGACGTTTCTAATAAGAAAATGGCGCGAATTTGCAAATGGAACTTCATCTTTCGCCTCATTTTCTCTTTAGTATCCAAGGAGGTTCGATCAATCCTAGAAAAAAAAAAAAAAAAAAAAAGGGGGTAATCTCTGGAACTAATGATCCAATTCTAATAATTTAGAATAAATTATTTTTATAACATGTATATTAACCGAGCTATCACAACTTTTGTCTAGCAAGTCGGAAAGAAATACCTCAATAAAATAGCATGCATGTATGTGTAGAGTAGGTGTAGGGTAGGTGTAGGGTAGGTGTGGGGTAGGTGTAGGGTAGGTGTAGGGTAGGTGTAGGGTAGGTGTAGGGTAGGTGTAGGGTAGGTGTAGGGTAGGTGTAGGGTAGGTGTAGGGTAGGTGTAGGGTAGGTGTAGGGTAGGTGTAGGGTAGGTGTAGGGTAGGTGTAGGGTAGGTGTAGGGTAGGTGTAGGGTAGGTGTAGGGTAGGCGTAGGGTAGGCGTAGGGTAGGCGTAGGGTAGGTGTAGGGTAAGTTGACGGGAGCGAAGCCGCGGAAGACAGCTAGTTTAATTTATAAGATAAGCTTTAATGCATACGCATAATTAATAAAAAGCATTGTTATATTTTTTTGTAAAATTCAATATTGTAAGTTGGCTATACATACGCCATATGTTGAGGAAAGATGAAACTATTGCTCGAGTCTTTTTGTCCATAGAAGTTACGAATGTACTAAGTGAAAAGACCCTGGCCTGACGAAGTCGAGGGCTTACCATAGTCACGAGTTTGTAAATACCAATTTCCGCAGGTATGTCTTACAACGTTTTTCTACACATTTGCGAGAAAACAATACAATATGTTATGAAAAAAAATTGTTGTTTCTAGATATCAGTCGGAAAGTTGCAATAATCTTTGACGTTTCTAATAAGAAAATGGCGCGAATTTGCAAATGGAACTTCATCTTTCGCCTCATTTTCTCTTTAGTATCCAAGGAGGTTCGATCAATCAGCTTAGTTATTCTCGTAATGTGGAATTAGTGGAATTCTTTCATTTAAAAAAAAAACCGTTTAGAGAAAATTTCGAAATAAAGTTTAGGGGGGGTGATTTATCACTTTCTATAGAAAACTTAAAATCGCTCTCTCTCTCCCTCTAGAATCTTTTGCAAAAATGTTCTCTGATAACTATTTAGACCTGGATATCTAGCGTATGCTTACCTAGTTCCTTTAAATTCTGTTCATTCATTTCGAAAAATAAGGATTTGAATGTTTGTATGAAAAGCCGTTCCGCGAGATACGCACGGGGTGCTATACAACGGAGTACCTACTGTGTGGTAAAATTTATACTTAGGTGAGAGTACCTATTTCACCGCACGTTCCATTCGATTCTGTCGACATCTCGCGGTGTTCACCTAGGCGGAGTGAACGACAAGTGAGCTGTCATTCATCTTATTTGTATGGTTTGACAAGTCACCCGTCGTGCACCCCGCCCAAGTGTTCACTTCGACATGTTTACAGAATCGCACTGCTGGACTGTTCGATTTGCGAATCAGGCCTGTAGGGTGCCGTACCAAAGTCCAAAGATAACGAACCTATCTAAGATAAGAAGACTAAAGAATACACACTAATAACATTGTTGAGTTATTTGTGAAAAAATTGCTAAACCGATTTTGATAAAATTTAAATGGGACCAATCGAGAAGTACTTATATATATCTTTTCACATAAAACCAGAATTTTTCAAATCGGATCATAAATGACGGAGATATGAGGTAACAAACACAAAAAAAAAGAAAAAAAAAATACAATCGAATTGAGAACCTCCTCCTTATTTTGGAAGTCGGTTAAAAAGAGAAAAGAAAAGAATATATTTTAATATCTATTCGTTATTTATCATTTTAATATGACGTGTAGACTTCTTTGTCCAAACGAATATTTTAACAGTTGAACTTTATTCTCAAATATATGGTGGTGTTCATTTGATGAAATTTATTGAATCGCGCGAAAAAAAGACGTTCTCCTAATATTAGTTTGCTTAACTCGACTTTTAATTGTATTCAGTAACTTGATTGACAGTTCAAACGACAATTTTTAAAAGAGTTTATCGTGTATTTAAGACATTGATACATATCTATTTCTTTTTAAGTTCCATAAAAGTGTAATACAATTCATACATACAGCGGCCCTACCATGACGTGTTAAAGCTTGAGTCGTTCGAGCGAGGAGGGATGGAGCTATATAGGGTGCATATAGCTTCATCCCTCCTTCTCGCTCGAACGACTCACGCTTTAGCACGTCATGGTAGGGCCGCAGTTTATACAATTTCGCTCATTCCTACATCAACTAACTTTTTTTTTTGGCATACTTAATCTGAATCCTTCAACTGTGCACGATTATTTAGCAATACTTAAAAAATCAAAACAAAACTTTGTTTTCATTTCCTTTATCTAAGGGTTTTGCGAGTTTTTGAGTAATTATGTGTATAATTGTATTTTAATCTGATAATGGTTTTGGGCACATTCAACGATTTTTTTAGCGCATATCGAAACAAAAAAAAACGTATTTCGATTTTGTAGGATTAATTCAGTACTAAAAATATTATCGCCTGCCTAGCTTTTCACCAATCGAGCATCCACGCGAACGAAGTCGCGGCACAGCTAGTATTAAATACGAGTATTTAAGGTTAACTTACCAAAATTACCAGTATTAGTTTACCGGCTTTTATATCCTCGGTTCCTCGGTTCTCGGTTTCAATTAATCTATACATATAATAAAATCGTAGATTTGCCGTGTCTGTACATTGAATATTTTCGCATAAAAATAACTGAGAAATGTTAGGAAAAAGGTACAAAACGCAAAAATGCCATTTTTGAAATTTTTGTCTGTTTGTCTGTTTGTCCAATTGTTTGTGTCAGCGTCACGCAAAAACCACTGATTGGATTCGAAAGTTAAGTTATTAAAAATATTAAGTGTTAACCCGAATAACATTTAGCGTTTATTTCATCAAAATCGACCCACAAAATCAAAAGATATTGAATTTTTAATTTTAGTAAGGAACTTCATACAGCGCTAAGCGTTGCGGTGACCGACTATTAGGCGCCATCTATTGAGAAAGATAAAATGCAGGTAAGCATGAAAATAACATCAAAACAAATTGTTGAGTTATTCGTGAAACTTTTAATAAGTAGTAAAATAAAAGTGAACATTTTAATACCATAACGTTACATATTGTTATATATGGGCTCCTTATTTACCGTCTCCATTCGGCCAAATATTTTGTCAGTTTACCAAATGGTCGATAGATGGCGTAGCACTGATGACGCGTTTTTCTGTAACGGTGTTAAGATTTTCCGTCAGAGTATGACTCTCACACGATTTTTAACAGCATTGTCGTTCGCTAGGGTATTCGGTCGCATAAAAGGTCTTTCAAGTCTTTGACAGGGTTTCGAGTCCAAAATCGTAAAAAGAAATCTCTGATTTGTTCGGATTGTTGTTATCGCCTTGGACGTCGGACTTGGTCGGTCTTGAACAATTCTGGTTCTTGCGTCGTTACAGTGCTGAACTGGACTGGGAATCCAGGCCTGTAGGGTTCCGTACCAAAGTGCTAACGGGACTCTACTAGGTACTAAGCCTGCGCGATAGATTCAAATTCGAAAGGTCGAACGGTTCGATTTGCGAATAATGGCTATTCTATTACCGATTATTAGGGTACCGTACGCACGGTGACGGGACCCTATTACTAAGCCTTCGCGATCAATGTGATTCGTGTAAAGTATCGGACGCAAATCAAGTTGTGTCCCCTTGGACTCGGACTTGGTCGGTCTTGAACAATTCTGGTTCTTGCGTCGTAACAGTGCTGAACTGGACAGTTCGACTTTGCCATAAACAAAAATAGAATAGAATAGAATGTAACCAGTATTTTTCTAACCACACGAGCACTCCGCTGTGCCGGGAATTTAATGTTTATTTACATTACATAAGATTTATTTTTTAATTGGGAATTTTCACATGGCAGGGTTCATGATTTAAAAGAATGGCCGTGGAGTTTCTTGCACGTTCTTTTACATAGAGATCTACGCTTTGGAATGTAGCTTTATGTTTTTGACTAACTGACCTTAACAATTCAAAAGTGTATGTAAACGGTTTATTTGGACAAAATGATTTTCATCTTGAATCTTTCCCAAGGTACTCCCGAATTAAGAAACAGCCTGTGTGCTATGCTATCCCAGACTACAATCCATCTCTGTGCGAAATTTCATACCGATCCATTCAGCCGTACTAGCGTGATTGAGTAACAAACATCCAACCATTCAAACTTCCGAATTTCAAGAACTAAAATAGTAGGCTAGCAATAGATCTAAGCCCCCGCGGACGACGTCGCGGGCACAGCTAGTCAGGAATATTCTACCTTCCACACTGATTGATTTTGATGTGCCGTGCTTCATTTTGATGGCTGTGAATGCCTGGAGACTCGCTTGCCCGAATGAAAATCCACCCGACAACCCATCATACCAGACGGTGGGATGAACCGCTCTGCAGAGAAGTTCAGAAGAACCTAATTGCCACTTCTGTTACTTCTGCGGAGTGTGCGCGCCTGCTGGCTGTGGGTGAGTGGAAACCGTGCCTCTGGCTTCACGCACTACCGTCGTCGAACATAGGCTCCTTGTTAGATGATACGACTTTCCGCCTCGCTGCTTCCCTTCGCTTAGGCGCATACTGTTCTTCCCCTCATCGCTGCCACTGCGGCGAAGCTATCAACAGTCTCGGGCACCACGGCCTATCATGCAGGCGAAGTGCTGGTCGCATAGCACGGCACGCAAACATCAACGACATTATCCGACGCGCTCTTGTCGCCGTCGGCGCCGGCGTTCCAGCCGTACTAGAACCCAGTGTTCTGGCACGCGACGATGGCAAGCGACCGGACGGTATGTCTTTAATTTCGTGGAAGATGGGTAGGCCTTTAGTGTGGGACGCTACTTGTGTCGATACTCTTGCGCCATCCCATCTTCCTAGCTCGTCGTACTGTGCTGGTGCTGCGGCTGCTGAGAACCTCAAACGGCGGAAATACAATAACCTGGTTGGCAATAATATTTTCGAGCCGTTTGGGGTTGAAACTCTTGAACCGTGGGGTCCGAATGCTATGCGTTATTTAAAGAACTTTGTAAACGCTTAGTTGACACTTCGCGTGACCCAAGGGCTGGCTTTTACTTCGGACAGAGGATAAGCATTGCCATACAACGTGGCAATGCCGCCAGTCTTTTGGGCTCACTTTCAGTCGACAGCGATGCGGATGAATTTTTTGACGCCATATTTTAGTTAGGAGTTTTATTTTTTATTTTATTTTAAATGAATTATAGTTAAATTAGTTACATATAATGTAAATAAGGTTAACTTTGTACCGTTTCCTTTGTATCGATTATTTTTGTCATAAAGGTCCGGGTCTTAGCCTCAACCTCACCAGAAATGGTCTACAATAGAACGAGCGTTTTCTGATGTGTTACCTATCTACAAGGTGGGCCAAAAGAAGTCATCCGATGTTGTTTGGCTCTCAGTTTTTTTTACTAAATGAAAAACTTTGATTCTGTTATTTGATTATGTTTATTTGATCCTTTAGAATTTTATTGGTCTAGTCGAGAAGATGATATCGGCCAAATGGGCGCCGTCACAACTGATTGCGATACGGGCTCGTTTTATGGCATTTTTCATCACTTCGGTGAGAACTTCGGGCGACAGATTCTCGCACTCGTGTCGAATGTTGTCCTTGAGGGCTTCCAGGGTCTCAGGCTTGTTCACGTAAACACGGGACTTCAAAAAACCCCACAAAAAAAGTCTGGAACGGTTAAATTGGGCGATCCTGCGGGCCAGTGCAAATCGCCAAAACGAGAGGAGGAGGGAACGCCGCCTTCAGAATATCGGTTGTGGCTCGCGCGGTGTGTGTCGTTGCTCCGTCCTGTTGGAACCACATGGCCTCCAGTCCTAATTCGTCCAATTGCGGCAGAAAAAACTCGGTTAACATGGCCCTATAGCACGCACCGTCCACTGTTGTCGTTTGACCAGCGGCGTTCTCGAAAAAAAAATGGCCCGATGACTCCTCCAGCGTGAACAGCGCACCATGCAGTCACTTTGAGCGGGTGTAATGGCTTCTCGTGCATCATTCGTGGATTTTCGGTGCCCCAGAAGCGATAGTTTTGCTTGTTCACGTACCCGCTGAGGTGGAAATGAGCCTAATCGCTCATTATGATTTTGGTCGCAAAATCGTCCACTTCGTCCTCGAGATTGAGGATGGCTTGGGCGTAGGTTACACACGTTTGGCGGTCGACAGGCAGCAGCTGATGCACGGACTGGACTTTGTACGGGAACATGCGCAGGTCTTTAACCAAAATTCGCCATAGGGACGACCGGCTGATGGCTGATTGCGAGGCACGGCGTCTGTTCGATGTTTCCGGCGACAGCTCGACATCCTCGGCAACAGCGGCGATATTCTTGGCAGAACGGGCGCTGCGGGGCCGGCCACTCTTGGCACGTCGCCCAAACGGCGCAGTGTTTGCGCAGTCGGTGTCGGACGACCGGGGAATCGGCGACGGAATTCGCGGTGCGCCAACACCACAGACGAATTGTTACGCAAAACACGATTGACACGATTATTCCGCGTTCTTGGGGAGTGTATCGCTCCATGGCTCCATGGCTTGTTCACTTGTATTCTACATCTGTCTAGTCCACAAATGTCAAAACAGATTTGACATTGGCCGCCATTTGCAAAAATAAGAGCATAGAGCAACAGAGTGATTTCTTTTGGCCCACCTGGTACTGCCTGGTACTTATATACATCTAATTCTACGGAAAAGTATTCCGAGTATCCTCTTTTTAACAGACTTAAAAAAAAAGATGATGTTATCTATTCTTTTTTATGTTTGTAACAAGGAACTTCTACTACAATCTGGAATGAGCATTGTCAATTTGACACCAATATAAAAATAAACCTTATGTTTATGAAGTTAAGTTCTATTACAGACAATCACTTGGTCAAAGAGAAATCCGGTCCGAGGAAGAAAGCGCTTGGAGAGCCCTGTGTCCCTTTCTAAAGTGTTGCCAGGAGGATTATTCCCGAATTTAGTCGGAATGGTAGGAAAAAATAATATTTTCGTGTCTTATTAAAAAAACATTAACTTTCGTTCTGATATATTTCTAATATTTTTAAATTATCTGTTAGAATGAGAACATTTTTTAGCAATAATTTAGATACTGTATTGAAATGTAATTAAAAAGAAAAGATTATTAGTAGAATATATAATTATATAAGTTAGACTGGTAACCCACCAGCCATATTTATTTGATGTAAAACAATCAATTTCTTTATTCGGATGTAATAAAGATGGTTTATTTTTTTTTTTTCTCTTTATTTGTTTTAGGAACTTTTAACAATATGTTACGCTAGTTCCATCATAAACTAATCTAATTACAACAAACTTACAAATTAACCAATGAATATACCAATGCAGCCTCTGGCGACATTGGTTTTGCTAAGATCATATTAAATATACCTACATCTAACTTATTTATATTTAGTTCACTAACTAACGCACTTCTTTCAGGCCCATTCCTGACACACTCCACCAAGAGGTGATAAACATCTTCTACTTTATGATCACAAACTAAACAGAACGGAGATTCCACCTTCGTCATCAGAAATGCAAAGGCTCTTAGTGGCATGTGTCCGGAACGAATTCTGAAAGAAGTTACCAACGTTCTACGGCTAACTTTAAAATTACTAAACCATGGGATCCGAGGAGGCTCACTTTGGATGGTTTTATACCATAGCCCTTTGTCTTTAGATTTAAAATATTCTTTCCATTCATTATAACAATATGTTTTGAATTTGGCTAAAATTTCTGAAAATACTGGTAAAACATAAACCTCTATACCTGTAGTTGCTGCTATCTTAGCTAATCTGTCAGCCTCCTCGTTTCCCTGCAGGCCAATATGTGACGGAATCCATTGTAAAACCAAGTTAACATTATTCATTAGAATTGTATTAATTTTACTCAAAACAGCAAAGGCTATCGATACACCTCTCTGTCCAGAGGCGCATCGAGCCAAATGCTGGAGCGCGCTCTTGCTATCAGTGAATATAACTATATTAACGTGTTGTAATTTAGCAACGTAAGGCAACGCTTCAGAAATAGCATATAACTCCGCTGTCATTATGGAAACCTCAGATACAAGTTTAAAACATCCGCTAGTTTTAGTGGTAGCATCATAAAAAGCGGCACCAATCTGAGAACTCCTAGAACCATCGGTAAACAATTTATGCCACCGATTGTATGTGTAATTTAATTCTTGCAAGATATCGTTTCTCAAACAGTTACTCTCATAGGATTTCTTAGGCTTGTTAACAGTATCTAAATTAATTTTAATAACATTTTTAACTGACATGTAGCTACACCAAACATTTAATTTATACATATCTAAAGGGTTAGATGAATATATGTTTTCTTCTCTAGTACTATTATATGTATCCATTAAAATAGGTATTTTTTTATTTGACCAATAGCTATGGGTTCTAAGAGCTCCAAGATCGGACAGACATTTACTTGATACACAGTTGGTACACGACTTAACTTTAAGGCAAAACTTAAATGCTAAAAAATTACGTCTAATATCTAACGGGGGTAAGCACAACTCGCTCTCCATCACATGTATAGGTGTAGTTTTAATGAAACTACCAACAATTCTCATAGCCTTATTTTGAATTTTCTCCAATTTACATAATCGAGACTTAACACTACTATCATAGAAGACACAGCCGTAATCTATTCGACTTCTAATTAAAGATATATACAAAAGCCTCAACTGTAATGGATGCACACCCCAATTGGAACCAGCTAATACTTTTATAATATTTGTCGCGTCATGGGTGGCCGAGACGCGAAGCTCCGGGACTTCTTCACAATCCAATATAGTTTTGGATGTGGACACTGTTGCAGGTACTCGAACGAACGATAATTTAAATTAAAATAACTTTATTCAGACCAACAGTTTAGACAGGAAACAGACAACGTGCGTGGTTGGGCATTCAGCCGAGACTGCCTGAGCGCTAGAGCGACCATCTCTAGCCCCACCCGTACTCGCTGTCCCCTCTACCGACGATCGTGTCCAAGCGGTAGGCGCGCTTGCGTTTCCGATCACGTGATTATAAGGTTTCGAAACAATTTGTTAGATGGCGCTGTCCGTAGTCCCACAGTAGCGCCATCATTCTACGACACGGCCATCACTGACTAGCACCCGTCCTCGGGTGTAGTACTTGTGGACAAAATATGCTCAGAGAGTAGCTCTCTCTCTAGCTCGGCCATATCCTGCCCAAAATAGAAGGGCTGATTCACTAGGTACCACAATCATCTGTCCTAACTCTCATACTGTGTGAGGGTTTCGTGCACAATGCTCCCCGCACTACTTTACTCAATGGAAAAATGTCCGATCTGACAAATTTAATTTCATAAGAAAATGCAGTCAACTCATGAAACTCCCACTACAATCTGTGCACCAACACAGACCAGAATCGCACCAACGATTCCAACTATGTAGCTACAATATGTGCTACAACACATTAAGCACTGCACGCACCAGCACAAACAGAAATCGTACCAACGATTCCAACTAAGCCCATCGCTTCACGAGATAGGGCAAATTAACACAGCAAAAATAACTGGTACAGCAATAAAAAAATTGGTTGATTGAAAACCAGACGTTACGATTTGCTTTACTAAGATTCAACAATATTCTAGGCACCAAATTCATTCATTGGAAAAGGTCCGGTCAACTACAACACGGTAATTCTAACAATTCTGACTTGAACTTTACCATAATCCGTAAGCAATGTATACTCAACTCATTAAACTTTCTTTTTAGTCTGTGCACCAACACAGACCAGAATCGCACCAACGATTCTTCACATATCTGCCTCCACATATGCTACAACACATGAGGGGCTCTGTGCACCAACACAGACAAGACAACAATCGCACCAACGATTTCTTGTAGACCCATCGCCACATGTTACTCATGAGGTGCGGTCAGCACTAAAAGACCCATCGCCTACAGGTTACTCCACCTGAGGTGCGGTCAGACCCATCGCCTACATGTTACTCTACATGAGGTGCGGTCAACACTTCCAGACCCATCGCCTACAGGTTACTCCACCTGAGGTGCGGTCAGACCCATCGCCAACATGTTACTCTACATGAGGTGCGGTCAACAATTCCAGACCCATCGCCTACAGGTTACTCCACCTGAGGTGCGGTCAGACCCATCGCCTACAGGTTACACTTCCTGAGGTGCGGTCAAAAGTTTCGAGTATGAGTATACAAGCCATTCTTAATCAGATTTGGTTTCACTACCACTGTCATCAACCTATGACATCTAATTCTCAAGGAATCTGGTGATCGGGGGAGAGTCAAGCGCCTTTAGTCGGTATCCATCAACCTTTCAATAGAAAAGGTAACCCTTCGATAATCCTTGAATGGACCTTTGAATTTAGCCTTTTACTGGTTTCACTCTTAGTTTGCTAATAACACGAAATCGTTCACGGAAAACTTCGTTGTAGCTTCTGAACAATAAAATTGAGCTTTATCATATTCCGCACATCGTTTAAAGCCCTAAATCTAACGGTCTCTCTCTTTAACCGACTTTAGCATCTACGTCACTAAACATGAATAATAAAATAACGGTCTCGCAAATCCCCAAATTAAAAGCAAACTGTACTTCACCTCTTGCATCTTGCCACGATTTGCTATCGTTAATCGCTACGGTATATTGTGCCTACAAACTTTTAAACACACAACGCTATTCTATGATTTCACTTTTCCGATTAGTCGGTCATTCAATCAGCCTTTTGACGGTTCAAAAGTAACTGCAAATGGTTTACTTGAAATATGAACTTTGAGTTTGATTTGCAATTCACTAGTATTCGAGCTTACCTGGTCTAAGCACCAGTAAAGGTCGTCAAACTCACATCAATTTGGATAGAAAGAAAACCAATGACCAGGTATCTTATTCACAGTCACAGCTTTCTCATAGATCAGCAATAATTACTACACTCGCACTTCCCCACGGGAATGCAGACTCAACTCTCTCGCCTGCACTACCTACTCTACCTAGAGCTACCACAACGATATCCTGATTCAAACTCTCCCGTCCATGCCATCCAAGACTACCACTCGATTCCCAGGTACTTGGCCTTGGGCATCTTCAAACAAGGAGAATGTAAAACATATCGACCGGTAAGCTTTGAACGTCGGTGCGTGCGAAACGAGGAATAAGAGCTTGCATCCAAAAACACATTTTAATTAACCCCGTTCACGAATTACCGCACGTTAATCTATGAACATCAGGGTCATTGCTGCACTATACGGTGTGAATCCATCAATCTTATTTTAAAATAATCTCATCTCATCATATTAACTCAAATATCTAGTATTCAAAACAGAAAAATCGATTTAGAAATCGTAACAGCTCAGAATTCTCTGTACTCGTAAAGCTATAAACAATGACATTAAAACCACTAACTGTTGTCGGAACATGACCTTTTCGCACTGAATAAAATGTTGAAACTATTACCGCCAAAGGGAAATTCTTCAAATACTTGCTTTGTACCGAGTATGTAAAAATTACCTAGCACTACCAATCCATCCACTGAACTGATATATGAACCACTTTAAAGCCACAATCAAAATAAAACGGAAGTGACTCACTCGATATTCCAGTCGGCCTCGAACGCTCTTGTCCACACATGTTGACAAGATGCTCGGCTATTGCAGCCTGAAAACTGCTTGCCGACCTTCGGCCTGCCACGCTTAGAACTACTCAGGAGTTGCAGCTGCTCAGCAGTTGCAGCTGCTCAGCAGTTACAGCAGCATGCGAACCGCTAGCCTCCAGCTGGCTTCATCCACCAATATACGATATCTGAAACTGAGAAACACTGCGAGAGTACAAGTCCAATCAAAGCTGTGGTGGAAATAATGGTTACAGGTTAGCGTAGTAACCACATTATCAAAGTCAATCAAAATCTAAAACTAATCAGAACATTGACACAAGAAAGAGGACTATGCCCACCAGTGGGCAAAGTCACGCACTATGGTTGGTGATGATAAATCAAAATATTGCTTTTGCAATTATCTTAATTTTTACTGTCCAAACAGCAACAGCTCTGAACTGGCACTGCACTTCATTACTCAACCTGCGATAGCAGAATATTACCGCTTAGTTAGCATGATTTTAAAACGCCATTGCTTAACCAGCAACACCAAAGCTATAGCGCCTAAACTACTACTATACTGTTTACAGTAAAGCGATGGTCAACATGAAAATTACAACCTCACTTTAGCATAGAGCAATAAAACGAAAAATAATTATCCAACATAGGTAATCCATGAGAGCGTAGCTCTTAAATTTTCACTCAAAAACAAAGTAGAAAATCGATAACTAACGAGCACCCCTGCTCCACAGTAAATACAAACTGAAAATGACTCACCAGGCTGACCTAAAGAACCTTACACACATTCACGCACTTCTCCTTGACCTGGCCAGCTGTTATGAAGCTGCTCGCCTCCGTTCTGGACGCATTTTTCATTGTTCAGGTTAATGAGGGTAGTCGCATAAAACTTGACAAATAGGAGTTTGACTATGGAATATTCTTTTATTTGGTCCCGCGTTAAACCCAGATAGGTGATCTACGACAGGCATGTTGGCACGAAGGTTTTCAGCACCTTAAGGTCGAAAATAAGCTGCACTGAACAACACTTATCCTCGAGAAAACATACCACCGCGGTGACGCACTATCATTGCGCGTCGAACTTAGGTTTATCGGATCGAATTACACAACACTTCACAACACACATCGAGTTTTTAGCGTCTGGGGGTAAGCGCACCAGTTTGTTGCATTTTAAAAATAAAGTGCAATCGGTTTTCACTATCACTTCACTGTCACGAATTTCCAAGTGAGCCATTTGAGGTATATCCCAACTTCTGATGTCGCGTCATGGGTGGCCGAGACGCGAAGCTCCGGGACTTCTTCACAATCCAATATAGTTTTGGATGTGGACACTGTTGCAGGTACTCGAACGAACGATAATTTAAATTAAAATAACTTTATTCAGACCAACAGTTTAGACAGGAAACAGACAACGTGCGTGGTTGGGCATTCAGCCGAGACTGCCTGAGCGCTAGAGCGACCATCTCTAGCCCCACCCGTACTCGCTGTCCCCTCTACCGACGATCGTGTCCAAGCGGTAGGCGCGCTTGCGTTTCCGATCACGTGATTATAAGGTTTCGAAACAATTTGTTAGATGGCGCTGTCCGTAGTCCCACAGTAGCGCCATCATTCTACGACATATTTAACATTTTCCGACATTTTTCATTAAGTTCATTAATATGTTTGCCCCATCGAAGTGAAGGGTCTAACCAGACACCTAGATATTTTATACTATCAGCCGGTACCAAAGGGGTATCACTTAAATACAATTGAACATTTTGTCTTCGATATCCTCTACTGAATAAGCAAACTTGTGATTTAGACGTTGATAATTCTAAACCTATATTAGATAAAATCTCCACAATATAATTTAAAGACAATTGCATATTATGAACACTGTCACATATTTTTTCCGAACTAACAAAGAGGACAAAGTCATCAGCATATTGACATATTTTGATCAAATTACTGTTGTTAATTTTATTACAAATTTCAAGTGTTGCAATATTAAATAGCAATGGAGAGATTGGATCTCCCTGTGCTAACCCCCTATTAGTCCATCTTGTGATACCACCCTTCCCATCCGTGTCATCTTTAACAATTAAATGTCTTTCCTTAAGAAATTCCCACAAATAGTTACATATTCGACTGCCCACTTTGAGGTTATCTAATGTTTTAACTACACTGTCGACTAAAACATTGTTGTATGCGTTCTCAATATCTAAGAAACACGCTAATGTGGTCCAGTTTTTAGTAAAAGCTACCTGTATATTGGTTATCAACTGTGCAAGTGAGTCCAAGCATGATTGACCTCTGCGAAAACCGGTAGTACTGGGAGATAACACACTGTTATGTTCAATAAACCACTCTATCCTTTTAGTTAGCATCAAATGGAAAATCTTACAAGGGCAAGAGATTAATGAAATTGGTCTAAGTTTGGAGTTATTCCCCACTTTAGGTATTGCAATTATTTTTATATTACGCCACTCATTAGGAATACAACCAGAATAAAATATTTTGTTGAATATACGGAGTAAAAACGCTTTTGCGACATCTGGAAGGTTAAAAATCATAGAATAAGTGATATTATCATCTCCAGGAGCAGTATCCTTCTTTTTGATACATGACTCAAATTCCTGAAATGTGAACTCTGACTCTAATAAAACATTGTTTGAAGAAAATAAAGGTTTAGAGGCTAGAAATGAGTCAGGGGCTAAACTGTGCAAGAGCTCACTTTTTTATCCATTGAAACAGAATAACCAGCTTGTCTATAGCCCTTAATCCACTTCATTTTACACCACATTTCTGATGAAGTCACAGTGCCATCAATAGAGCTACAAAATGTTTGCCAACAATTTGTCTTGGCTTGCCGGATTTTCTGTTTAGCTTTTAAACTTTTATCCTCCAATATAGCCAGGTTTGTCGGCGTAGGGTTACATCTAAACTCCTTCAACGCGAGTCTTCTTTCCGCTACTACTTTAGAAAGATGAGAATCCCAGTACGGCTTAGGTTTGAAGTTATTTTGCACATTTTAATTATTGGGATATTTTTATCCGCAGATTTATTAATAACAGAGATAAAAGTTGAATACATTACCTGGATGTCACATATATTAGAATCAACATTAGAGAATAACTGTTCTATATCTTTACGACAGTCCAGCCAATTAGACTTTTTAAAATTACGTTTACTAGTCGTATTAACTGTATCTTGATAGTTCATTTTAATTTTTATAATAAGGTGATCACTCCCCAAGTTATCACTTAACACTCGCCAAGAAAAATGTATAGCTATATCGGATGAAGAAAAGGTGATATCAGGAGATGACTGTTGTAAAACATTACTTACATATTTTACCCGAGTGGCACTGCCATCATTTATAGATATAAATCCATTTTCCAACGCTGAGTCCATAATTTGTGTACCTCTTGTATCAGTTTTATAGGACCAATTGGAGTGATGCCCGTTGAAGTCCCCGACTATAAGACTTTTTTGAGGACACAAAGAAAATAACTCATCCCAATCACATTGTCTCGTTTGGGCAGAGGACGGGCAGTAGACTGATACTATATTTTCTAGATATTTACAATTAATAATCTTAACATGTAGCATTTCGATGCCAGTATTATTAATACTAGATAATTTCAATTCAGTTAATATAGATTTATGTACCATGATTGCTACACCCCCATAACCATCGGATCGGGCTTTTCTATAAATATTATATTGGGATATGTTTAAGAAGCTATGTTCCTCTAACCATGTCTCACAGATGATAGCTATATGGATTTGATCTTTAAATAAAAGTGATTCAAATTCAGTGATTTAAGGTCTAATACTCTGCGAGTTCCATTGCAATATATTAAGAGCGAAATCTCGTAATTTGTTAGGAGCCATCGTTAAATAAGGAAAATACTTTTTTCATCAAATCTCCCTCTCTCACGAATCCTAAAACAAATTGAACAATTTCTTCAAGAATAACACTAATTACTAACTTGATTTTAACAGCAATACTTGACTTGGAGAAGACAATTTCATTCAGTTTATCCATTAATTTTTTTAAATAAAATATATTCCTAGATGTATACGTCTGTTGACCTTCTGTATTTTCATTATTTTCATTTTTCTTAGAAGATTGCCCCATCTCATAGACTTCAGCTTTTTCCTGTCGACTATTATTAATTGTTTTCTTCGATTTTGAAGTAGTTTCAGAGATAGTAGACTCCATAATAATATCTCGACTTGTCTCGCCAGAATAATAATTTTTGGGGATTGAATCTATCCGTTCTGTATGAACTTGTGACAACAAAACATCTCTATATGACTTTTCTTTGTCGACAGAGAGTGGGACTTGGAGGGTTTGCGTTATAGTATCCTCTTGATTAATTCGTTCTTTAGTCTGATGCGAATTACTTTTATTGAGATACAACATCAGTGCTCTTCTATAGGTACAATGCTCCTCGCACATGATTTGTCGAATGACTTTTTCTTTTTTAAACATAGGGCACGATTTATTCATTGACATATGCGGGCCTTTACAATTTATGCATTTAAATGTGATGGTTTCACAATTGCTGTGATTTCCTCCGCACTTAGGACACAGTAACTTCTTAGTTGGGCAACTTTTAATCAAATGCCCAAATCTCCAACATCCCGAACATTGGCTAACGGGAAATGTGTAAGGTTCTACCTTAAATCTGCACCCGTATATTAGGAGATACGGGGGTAAGGTAGAACTTTTAAAACAAATGCGAATAGTCTCGCTTTGTATCCATTCTCCACTATCTGATTGTCTTTTTAATCTCTTGACAGAAACAACTTCCCTCTCACATTCAATACTCTCTAGAATTTCTCCTCAATACCTAAGTCAATTTGTTTCACTACACCATATGACAAGTTAATTTCATCTATAAACTGACATCTATAATCCAGATTTTGAAACTTGCTGCAATTGATCAGACTCTCCGCGTCTTTTCGGTCTTCAAATTGAATAAGTATCTTGTATGGGTTTTTATATTGTATTTTAAGAATATTTTCAATATTTTCTACTCTTAACAGTTTGGCCATGCCGAAAGGTTTGGGTAAAACCTCTTTTGACGTTACGCACACTATTATTTTCTCATTTGTTAATTTACATGTATTCTCGTTATTCTCAGTACTATTAGACCTCATTGACGGCCTCCTCAATGACCTCTTTTTGTCCTTTCGAACCGTGGTAAATCCCTCATCATCTTCTATTATTTCTTCACTGTCTGACCGTTGCCTTTTATCCACCTTTTTTCCTCTTCCTTCGAATTCTTATTATTAACTAGTTGCTCACGCTTATGCACCATCTCTTCTTCTACTATATCACTTCCACTTGAATCGCAAAAATCTGTTATCCATTATCGCGTAACATTTATTCAAAGAGGGTAGAGCGAAAAACAAAACTCGAACAAAATCGACCTCAGCTTATCGCGCGCGCTCACCTCGGCGATTCGCGCGAGACTGAAAAAGATGGTTAAAAAGTGTGCGATTCAAAAGCTGTTCGGTTGCAAAAGCGAATCCTATGCAGGATGCGGTGTTTCTTTCTTCAAGTAAGTATATTGCAATTCTTGAAGTAGGGTGCCCATAATGAACGAAATTATAAGATTATTTACACAATGCAGCATATAAATAGGAGGTAGTCTTCAACGTAAGCATAATAAAACTTTATATGGAATGGTGTACCGAATACTTAAAAGACGTGATCATGAAATTTCACATTTCCCGAGGAACATTGTAGGGAAATGGCAAAAAAGTTTCAACTTCCCATATTAATCGCTGATTTAGGTGTGTTACTTCGTATATTTGAAATAAATTTAAAAAATATAATTTCAGACTGCCTGGCGAAGAGTCAGGGAGAAAAAATGGCTTGATGTCATTCCAAGTCATTCAAATATCAAAAATTATTTCGTTATTTGCAGTCTTCATTTCAGGCCCAAGGATATAATAAAACATAGTTTAATGCGTTTTACTTTAATCCATCCTTAAAGCATAATTATTATTAACTTATGAAATCAAATTATTGGTTAATACAACGTGGCGCTACAATGGCGACATTAATTTAACACACGGGTAGGGCTAGTGGCCATTAACCACATAAATTATGTTAGGTTAAAATAATTGGTAATTTGAACAAAACATTTTCTTCAAACAAACTAAATAATAAAAAAGTGACTACAATTGGGATCACTCTGTGCAAAAATTCATTCATGAAATTACTTACCTAGATGCACGTTACTCGTTTACGTTTACTCAGAGCGGCAACGCGTCGCTTCGCGCGCTGGCAACCGCGCAACGCGCCGGCAACCGCGCAACGCGCCTTGTACTCCTGCGATCCTTTGGCGGCATTCTATCAAAGAATCCGACCGGCACAAAAGTACCTACCTACCGACAGCGGAGCTGTTTAGTCAAACACTTATCATATCACGCTCTCTTATTACTATGAGTTATTACCACTATCATCACTAATCACTAGGTACTTTTATTTAATTGTCTTTATTTTAAATTTTCTTATTTTCAATGAGTCCACCTTGTTGACGAATACAAAGGGCCAAACGTAACAATGTATGAACTTTTCTAAATTTGAACGGGTGCCACTTTTCGCGCTTTAGTACCGCCGTCTATGGACGGTTTTGTGATGGACTTTAAAATGTCTAGCGCTCTGGCGGAGGCTAGTTTTGGGTTTCGAAGTATTGTAGGACATTTTCAGTTATCTGGATTGGGTTTAGTCGTGTAGGCGGTCGATCTAGGCGTTGAGACCTAGGATCCACTGGTCGGTTTTCACGGATACGCTGAAGAGCTCCTACAATAGTGCGAGGATTAGAAGGGCATTGCCTTGAATGACCATATCTTTCGCGATATTTCCTTATCGCAAGGGCGGCATTTTGTTGGCATTCTCCGTAAATTAGGATCATGTCCGCATATTCAGCTGCCGTGTAATTCGGATGTGTATTTGCCATCACAAATTCACAAATAATAACGTCCTTAATCGTAAAACACGTACTATGTAGATCGGAAAACTAACGAAAACAAAGCAAAGCGTCTTTATCGCAGTACCATAATCTATTTACTATTCTAATTACACAAAACTAAATAAATAAAACAATAAGTAAGCGTCTTTTTCGCGAAACATTCACAAAACAATTACACGAGCGTAAAGATGTGTGTCAAGGTTACGGGTCCGGCTAGCACTAGATAAAAAAAGAGAAGGATTCGGGTGCGGCGGGGGTGGAAGGGAGAGCGCGCGCGCCGACAAAAGGATAGAGGTATTGCTTATTCGTTTCAATTTCTTTGACGCGAATGTTACGATCCGTGACCCCGGCAAATGACCGCTGCACTATGATTATTTTTGTACAGGATGCTCCAAAATGCTTATTTCTATATTTTTTTAAATTTTTAAATAAATCAGTAAATAATGACGTTTTATGAAAATAAAATTACTTCTTAAAACGAAACTGGGAAAATGTATACGTGTGTTAAATTAATGTCACCATTGTAGCGCCACGTTGTATATTATAACCTATTATATTAGTCTCAACCTACATTATATTGGTTGGTCACCCTAATGAAAGGGACAGAGGGCTCTCGCGAAGCTATCTCCCTCGGACCGCGTATCGACAGCCTGTGCACATTCCAGGTTGTAATAGAAGTTCCTTGGTTTGTAATAACTCCGTCATACTTTTTACTACTCTACTATTCTACTTTTTTATGTAAAAGGATATTTGTACTTTCCAATTGGTCCCATAGAAAAAAAAAATTCGTCAAAATCGGTTCAGCAGTTTGGTTTTCAAATGAAAATAGCTGGAAAAAATATGTCATCCAAGTAAACAAAATTACGTATTTTGCTACCTGTGATTTTGTTTCCTTTTTATTTGTGTTGTTGTTAGGTGTGGGGTACACTAAAAAGTGAAAAATAATAAACTTTTTTACAAAAAAAAAACACTACAAAGTATGAAATAACTTTAATTTCGAAATTCAGTGTTTTTGGTTGTTTCTTCGTAATTTAACACGACTTCGGAAATTAAAGTCATTTTGTACTTTGTAGTCTTTTTTTTATTTGGAAGTCGGTTGTATTTTGTCACCATGAAACGCGCATGACTTTGTGAGAGGTCCACCTGACTAGGAATAGTAACAGCAACATACGCCAAATGCTTGGAATTAGTTTACATTTTCTGTCGCTTGAGAATCCTTGACGATATAATTTGTCTATTGCAGATCCCCGCAAACGAAATAACACCGCATTATGACATGATGGAACTAGGTTTAAAGAAGTGGACCTACAACAAAACGGAATACTGGTCAACTAATATTTTCTTCGTGTCAGAAGGTAAGTACTTAGCTTCGTTTTATAGTAGTAGGTAAGTGGCAACAAGACTCGTGAAACACTAAACAACTGTTTTATTTTTAAGATAAACAGACTCGCATTGACTCCGCCGATGAATTGGATGTGATTCGGGGTGTGGATTATCTGACGGTGCAAAGTTTCAACGGTACGCTGGATAAAATACCCGCCTCCGACAAGGAGTTAGCCGCCCACGCCGACTGGAATAAGCAAGCCTGCATTTGGATGATGGGTAATAAAACTTAATTCTCAGCTTCAGAGCGTTTACGCGGTACGGCATTTCATACAAACTTTCAAGTCCTTATTTTTCGAAATGAATGATACGAATTTAATGAAACTTGGTATGCATACGCTAGATTTCCAGATCTAAATAGTTAGTCGAGAACATTTTCGAGAAAGAGAGAGAGCAATTTTAAGTTTTGTGTAGAAATTGAAAAATCTCTCTATCTTCCCCCTGAACTCTTTTTCGAATAATTTCTCTACTAACTATTTAGACCTCTAAAACATTTAAATGAAATACGCGCACTCAGCATTGCCATAATACCACTAACTACTGTTGAAAATATAAATAAGTCAGACGGGCACGCTTATTAGTATTACACAACATCCTGATTCTGTAAGGAACCTTTGCATGCGGAACCCTAAAAAGAAGTAAATATCATCTCAATGTTCCAGGTCAACACTACTACTACAAAATGACTCCAACCACGACTTGTGCAAGCCCCTTTCACCAGTGGTTCCCGCTCACCGACATATACACAAACCAGGTTTTGGGAGTAGGCTTTATGATGGTAGGAAGAAATACATGTGGCATGGAAAGCCCAGTAAAACTTGCTGTCCAGGTACATATTAACGTTGTTCTACATTTACCGCGCTACAAGAATATTTTGACGTTTTAACGACAGTGTCAGGGCGGCGCTACCTACTTGAAAACATTTGAGAAATTGTCTAGGGAAACTGTATTGAAAGAGTGTGGAACCTAAGATAGTAACACGCTTGTACGACACGACTACATACAGAAAGCACAGTTAATAGAAATCTCTATTCCTAGACAGCACGTTTCGTCGAAAAATTTGTTGATAGAAAACATTGTTCGTTGATATCTATATCTGAGACACACCAAAAGGTTTCTGAATAAATTGAAAAAAGTTACCATACATGATTTATGCTGGAAGAGGTCTACCTACCTACACCGCGGAGAATAGTTTCCAAACCATTTTAGAACGATACCATTTCAAAGACTAAAACTGAGAGATGAATAGTTACGTTACCTCACTGACACTTAAAGTGCCCGCTTAAAACTACTATAATAAAAACAAACGCAGTTGAAAAAACGGTTAAAACTTACTTTGAGGGTATTTTTGACGCACTGACTCGCTAGTTACACAACCTGACGGCACAGCGCTGTGATCACAACTGAGGTGCTCCTTTTTGAATCCCCCCTGGATTCAAAAAGGAGCATATCGGTGAATACAGCCATCAATGCAGCCAACATAATTGGTTCAGAAATTCATTTGTTACGTTCATCCCGTGTTACTTTCATACCTGGTCTCCACGACTAGACGACACGGTTGGCGCAGTGGTTGAGCGATTGGCTGCTGCGCTGCGTGTCGCGGGTTCGATTCCCGCACGAAACAAATATTTGTATGGCCTACAGATAGTTGTTCCGGGTCTGGCTGTTTGTGTATGTGAGTTTGTATGTTTGTAAACGCACCCACGATACAGGAGTGCAAGTGTGGCAACGTTTTTTAAAGAAAGAATACGGTCTCCGCCCTTTCATATAGCTACAGTGCGTTAAAAAATCCTTACTCCAGTTTTCAAATTTAGCTAGGTACCCGTTCAGGTCATTAACTCCGAACGAACTAGGAAATAATTGACAATTTGTTTTCCACATTAATTTACAATATTTACAAACAAATGTAGAAACACGGGGAAAAACATATTATTAAAAATTGCATGGAACACAGGTTATCGAGCTCTGGCACCCAAGCTAAGATTAAACTATGTAGCGAATAGAATATGTAGCAAATGTTCTTTAAAAAAAACTCTTTCCAACGCTACGGATATTGCGCATTGGGTATATTTCCATAGTTGGATGACCATTCTCTTTGATTATTGAAAATAGTAATTTACATTGTGCCGTGTATTTTTGTCGATGACCTGACAGCAAGCATTTTGAAATTGTTTCAGGCGATCGTGAACAATGGTCCTGAGTGCTTGTTTGAATTAGTCGGAGAAAAGGGCGCCTCCACTCTCCACATTTATTTCATCAACAATCCACTTATCATCACCTGCTAGGACAAAAATAATATTAACAAATAGTGGCGCCACCAAAATCATTAAGTAAAATTAAGCTTTAATTATACCTTCTCTATAATAATTGAATACCTAATTGTTTCTGCCTTTTGTCCTGTTAAATGTTTTATTCATATTATGTAAATTAAACATTTATCGGTCATCTGTAGCTTTAGCTTACCACTTCTATCCACTTGTTAACCACGCCAAGTACCAAAAAAAAACGGTTCAGTTTATTAAAGAGCAGGTTCAATATTAAAGCTTAATTTTCAAAGTAATGAGTATTTTTTCAGTAAATTACTTGCTACATAGCTGTGTCGGCGAACTTCGTACGACCTCAGAATCAATAAATGCCGTGTTCATTTTTGTCCGTGTTTCATTTCTGTTATGTTCAGTTCAGAGACTTACCAAATTTAAAAAAAAAATAGAAAATAAAGTTTCTTCATAATTGTTTTTATTGTGTACTAGCTGTGCCCGCGACGTCGTCCGCGGGGGCTTAGATCTATTGCTAGCCTACTATTTTAGTTCTTGAAATTCGGAAGTTTGAATGGTTGGATGTTTGTTACTCAATCACGCTAGTACGGCTGAATGGATCGGTATGAAATTTCGCACAGAGATGGATTGTAGTCTGGGATAGCATAGCACACAGGCTGTTTCTTAATTCGGGAGTACCTTGGGAAAGATTCAAGATGAAAATCATTTTGTCCAAATAAACCGTTTACATACACTTTTGAATTGTTAAGGTCAGTTAGTCAAAAACATAAAGCTACATTCCAAAGCGTAGATCTCTATGTAAAAGAACGTGCAAGAAACTCCACGGCCATTCTTTTAAATCATGAACCCTGCCATGTGAAAATTCCCAATTAAAAAATAAATCTTATGTAATGTAAATAAACATTAAATTCCCGGCACAGCGGAGTGCTCGTGTGGTTAGAAAAATACTGGTTACATTCTATTCTATTCTATTTTTGTTTATGGCAAAGTCGAACTGTCCAGTTCAGCACTGTTACGACGCAAGAACCAGAATTGTTCAAGACCGACCAAATCCGAGTCCAAGGGGACACAACTTGATTTGCGTCCGATACTTTACACGAATCACAATTGATCGCGGAGGTTTAGTAATAGGGTCCCGTCACCGTGCGTACGGTACCCTAATAATCGGTAATAGAATAGCCATTATTCGCAAATCGAACCGTTCGACCTTTCGAATTTGAATCTATCGCGCAGGCTTAGTACCTAGTAGAGTCCCGTTAGCACTTTGGTACGGAACCCTACAGGCCTGGATTCCCAGTCCAGTTCAGCACTGTAACGACGCAAGAACCAGAATTGTTCAAGACCGACCAAGTCCGACGTCCAAGGCGATAACAACAATCCGAACAAATCAGAGATTTCTTTTTACGATTTTGGACTCGAAACCCTGTCAAAGACTTGAAAGACCTTTTATGCGACCGAATACTCTAGCGAACGACAATGCTGTTAAACACGATGTCATACTCTGACGGAAAATCTTAACACTGTTACAGAAAAACGCGTCATCAGTGCTACGCCATCTATCGACCATTTGGTAAACTGACAAAATATTTGGCCGAATGGAGACGGTAAATAAGGAGCCCATATATAACAATATGTAACGTTATGGTATTAAAATGTTCACTTTTATTTTACTACTTATTAAAAGTTTCACGAATAACTCAACAATTTGTTTTGATGTTATTTTCATGCTTACCTGCATTTTATCTTTCTCAATAGATGGCGCCTAATAGTCGGTCACGGCAACGCTTAGCGCTGTATGAAGTTCCTTACTAAAATTAAAAATTCAATATCTTTTGATTTTGTGGGTCGATTTTGATGAAATAAACGCTAAATGTTATTCGGGTTAACACTTAATATTTTTAATAACTTAACTTTCGAATCCAATCAGTGGTTTTTGCGTGATGCTGACACAAACAATTGGACAAACAGACAAACAGACAAAAATTTCAAAAATGGCATTTTTGCGTTTTGTACCTTTTTTCTAACATTTCTCAGTTATTTTTATGCGAAAATATTCAATGTACAGACACGGCAAATCTACGATTTTATTATATGTATATAGATATTTCCGATGTTTTGATCGTTGTTCTGTTATTCGGGGCGGAGACCATTCCAACAAATCAAAGATCATAAAAATCGGTCCAGCCGCTCTTTAGATATAAATGGTATTACTAACCCGACTTTGTTGTATATGTTACGGCTAATAGCCGAAGTGCGGCTACACCTAGTTTTAGCCGGGTCATTGGGCACCCCGACTCGGACAGGTTAGGTTAGAAGGGGATGGCGGGGTCTAGTGAGCGAGCGAAGCGAGCGAACACAGACCCCGCCATCCCCTTCGTGGTTATTTTTTTTTAAACCACACAGAAATAGGAATTTTAAAGTGTTTTGAGGTTAGGTTATAACTAGTTGTAGCCGGGTTGCACCTAGTTGTAGCCGGCTAAAACTAGGTGTACTTGCACTTCGGCTATTAGCCGTAACATTACACATGTCACCAGACAATGTAAACTCCGTGAGATTATACCTAAAATATCTTGAGAGATTGTAATCTGACGATTTGAGCGTAACCTAAGGAGGCGAGAGGGTAACAAAGTTAAGTTAAAACAAAAAAAAAAACGATGTCTGGACTTACTCGAGCGCGGTTGTTTTTTTTATTTATTTTATAGGTAATAATACCAGAATAACAAAAAAATATAATCTGACGATTTCCGCAAGTCGAAGGCAATAAAATCGTTAATTAAGTTCAGAGCGTGCAGTAGGGTAAAGCATGTGTCACTTGCATGTGACACTTCGCGTCTCTTGGTCCCTTTCACTTTTCCACTTTTCTTTGACTCTCTCGCAACTTTCCCACACTGTTTTCCGACGCCATGACACCATTACAGCTGTTCATCATCATCTGCCTAGCTTTTTCCCAACTATATTGAGGTCGGCTTCCAGTCAAACCGGTTTCAGCTGAATACGTATTTTACGTGAAGCGCCGTGAAGCTGCCTACCAGACCACCACAAGCCATAACTGGGTAACACGGTACTTCTAGGCAAGTCTGGAGTCAAAATTACAACCAGGACCAACAGCTTGACGTGTTTAAAAAAAAATAAAAAAGCCTTTTTTTTTCAAGTTATCAAATCTGACAATTATTTTGAGGGGTATTCACTATGGCTGGGACATCATGATGAACCTTCAGTATGCTAATCTGACGCGCTCGAGTATTTCAAGATGGCGATTATTTTTACATTTTCAGGAATTAGTTGCGAGCTTGCGTCACTTCCAAATCGTCAGAATTAGAAATGGCAGCATCTGTAGGGTTCACTGAACACGCCCTCTGAAAATCTGACGCGCTCGAGTAAATGTATTTTTTATTTTTTTTCACCCCTTCCGCATGGCCACCCCCACCATGCAAATCGGCAGATTAATATATATTTCGTATCAGAGACATGTTGGAGCATGAAAAATATCAATGTCTGACATGCTTGAGTATTTCCATCTCTTAGTTTTTTTTTACAACTTTGAAAATCTGTAGACGCTTCCCCCACCGCTGAACATGGAAACATGAAAGGACCATTTATTCTTCAAATTATCCAATCTACCAAATCTACTGCTCGATGACCTCAGTAGAGCTTCCGAAAGAGTGGGTCTTAAAATGAACATGGACAAAACCAAGGTCATGGTAAATACCCATGTAGCACCCACTCCTATCAAGATTGGAGGCTCTGCACTCGAAGTTGTTGATGAGTACGTCTACCTAGGACAAACGATCCAGCTAGGTAGGGCTAACTTCGAGAAGGAAGTCAACCGTCGAATCCGACTCGGATGGGCGGCGTTCGGGAAGTTGCGCGGTATCTTCTCGTCTCACATACCACAGTGTCTCAAGACGAAAGTCTATGACCAGTGCGTGTTGCCAGTGATGACCTATGGACTCTAAACGTGGTCGCTCACAATGGGCCTCATCAGAAGGCTTAAAGTCACCCAAAGGGCAATGGAGAGGGCAATGCTCGGAGTTTCCTTGCGTGATCGAATCAGGAATGATGATATCCGTAAGAGAACCAAGGTTACCGACATAGCCCGAAGGATCGCCAAATTGAAGTGGCAGTGGGCAGGGCACATTGCTCGCAGAACAGATGGTCGATGGGGCCGAAAAGTTTTGGAGTGGCGACCGCGTACCGGAAGACGCAGCGTTGGAAGGCCTCCCACAAGGTGGACCGATGACCTGGTGAGGGTCGCGTGTAACCGATGGATGCGAGACGCACAGGACCGGTGGTTTTGGCGACACTTGGGGGAGGCCTATGTCCAGCAGTGGACGTCTTTCGGCTGATATGATGATGATGATGATGACCAAATCTACTAGGTTTCCGCGACGCTCGAATAAATCCACCTTTAGCATCATGATTCATGGGCTTCCCTACCACTAGGTACAGTCGCGCGGGCAAAGATAATATCATAGGAGAATTGTTTAGTTGAGGTTCCAAATTCAAATCTTATTAGTGACCGGCGGCGGGTTATAATGAAATTCAGTCTATGTAATATTATTGCCCACACGTCGAAGCTGTAGGTACTCCTAGCAGCGGGGGCCGACCAGTGCCACTCGCAGGTACCTACTTGCTAGCTGTCGGCGCGCGCACAATTTTCTCGCAATAGGTGTGAAAAGTAGAGTATGCTCCTCAGGGATTAAGGTGTCATGGCCTTGGGCTAGCTTGTATTCTAAACTCAGGTAAGTACAACAAAGGCATATTTCATTACCTTAGGTCGAGATTCAAAATGACACCCGTGACATTAGACACTGCTTTATTCAGTACCTATGCACACACTGCGGCTCTCATCGGTCTGTTTTGGTGTATAATGGGTATCCATTATACACCAAAACAGACCGATGAGAGCCATGTTTCCAGTTGGTTTTTTTTTACGTTTCCAAGTGTTTCCATAGCCTACGTCCGTGGTTTTATTTTTCGAAAAAAAATAAGCTATAGTAGGCGCCAGATAAATGTAGAATAAAGAGTATTGACCTTTCCTTTATATCTCTTAGTAGGTAAAAACGATTCATAATTTACCTACTGTAAATTATGAATCGTTTTTAACCTCTAAAGAGGGGAAAAAAAAGAAAAGTAAAAAATAATTAAAGTCGCGGCGGGGTATCGCTATGTAGGGGGTTTTTAAATTTTTAATTTAATTCATTACTAGAACAGTAAGGATCACGTCACGATAGATGTCGATTCAGGACAGCTTTATGTCATTATTTCTGTTTTTTAAATTAAGTCTGTCAATAAATGCAGGTGGGTCAATGACCGTTATTTTTCATTTATCTGGCGCGTAGATTAATAATTCAGTTTGGATAACTAAAATAAAACATAATACACGTAGATAAGAACAAAGCGTCCTGTAAGAAGTATCTACGGCTTGTGTTATAATCTACACTATCTAGGTTGCCTGCTTATCGGTCTTCTACAGATTGTACTTCGGTGAGTGTGCCCAAGAACTCCACGACCTCATCCCACCGGCCCCCTTCTACCATCGGACATCCAGACGCACTGCATCTTACCATCCCTACCTTGTAGCTATTCCACCAATTCGCACTAAGCGTTTCCAAACGTCTTTTATAATGCGCACAGCAAAGGAGTGGAACTCTCTGCCTGCGTCTGTGTTTCCAAAAGCTTACAGCCCTAATCTCTTCAAAGTTAGAGTGAACAGTCGGTCGATTCTGTCGAACATCTCACGGTGTTCACCTAGGCGGAGTGAACGACAATAGAGCTGTCATTCTATCTTATTTGTATGGTTTGACAACTCACCCGTCGTGCGCCCCGACCAAGTGTTCACTTCGACATGATTACAGCCGGTCGATTCTGTCGACATCTCACGGTGTTCACCTAGGCGGAGTGAACGACAATAGAGCTGTCATTCCATCTTATTTGTATGGTTTGACAACTCACGTGTCGTGCGCCCTGCCCGGGTGTTCACTTCGACATGTTTACAGAATCGCACTGCAAGCTCCTTCTGGGTAAGCTCGCTCCATCGTAGACTTTGTCTCTGTCATATCTGACATTGACTAGAGTCAAGAGCAAACCCATTACAAATATTTTTTTTTTTTTTAAAACACGCAGCTCCGTGGGTTGCCTGCTGTGGTGCCTAGGGATTGCAATCGAATATTCGAATTATTCGAATATCCATTTGAAATTCATATTCGAATAGTAAATTATAAAATATTCGAACATTCGAATATTACCACATTAATTAAGGTCACAACGCGTCTTTATTACGAACGCGACGTCTAACGCGTGGTCCTCAAATCTCGGAATTTTAGAATAGATCGGCACTACTACGATTGACGGTCATTCGACCAATCAACGGCCCCCATTCCTCTGCTGACTACAACTTGCTCGCCGGGCGCTTTCCGCCGAGTTCACAAGACAACAGTCGCGTAGTTTTTACAAAAGAGCCGTGCATTTTGTTATTTTGTAAAGAGATTTTGGACATTACTAGCTGTCCCCCGCGGCTTCGCTCCCGTCAACTGACTACCTACCGTACCTATCTACCCTACCCTACGAAACCCAGGAACATTTTGGGAAAGGTGGAGACAAATCCATTAAATTTAAAACCATTAAAATCGGTCCAGCAGTTCTCGAGGTTAAAGTCTTGTAACAAACCCGACTTTGTTTTATGTATTAAGATTACTTAAAGTTATTGAAGCTAAATAATACTATTTAGCTTCAATAACTTTCAATGGAAGGTAAAAGGATAAACTTGTTGCATTGTTTTAGCTAATAACATAAAACTTTAAGTTTTGGTTGATAATTTGATAGTTTTTTTTGTTTGTTTTATTTCTAAAATTAAGATTTTCTGGTTAAGGTCGAAGATCATTTTTATTGAGGTATGGTCTTGCTCTTGGCCTCGATCACGCCTGATGGAAAGCGATAGATGAGGTCTATGATGGAGTGAGCGTGCCCAGAAGATGCCTGTTCACTCTTGCCTTGAAGGCAGACGGATCATATGTGGAAGGGAACACAGACGCTAGTAGAGAGTTCCACACTATGGCTGTGCATATAATAAATGTGGAGGAGAAGCCTTTACGACTAGTCGGAATATCGACCAAGTGCGGATGGTACCCAGCAGTACGTCTGGTAGCCGGTGGTAAAAGGGCGATAGTGGAATGACGTCGTGGAGTTCCTGCGCACACTCTCTGAAGTACAGTCTGTAGAAGATCGACAGGCAAGCTACATTACTCTGATGAGCCAGGCTGTGAAACTTAGCCACCACCGTCTCGTCACCTAAAATAAGTCTTTTTGCTCTGCGTTCCATCGAGTCCAATATACCAAGCACGTATTTTGCTGAGCCATCCCATAAGTGGCTGCAATACTCCATACAGGAACGAACTTGGGCTTTTTACAGACTCAGAAGCTGTCCAGATGTGAAGTATCGTCTAATTCTATTTAGGATGCTCAGCTTCTTGGCTGCAGTCTGTGCTTTTGACTCGATGGTTGAGCCGAAGTTGAGATTAGACGTCAGTTCCATGCCTAAAAGCTCCAGGCGATCAGTAACAGGTACAACTCGTAGAGTAGGAGATAACTGAAACGGACTCCTTTTGACAGTGAAAAGACACGCCTGTGTTCAGAGCATTGAATTTGATCAGATTTGAAATGAGATTTAAAGTCAAATTCATTCGCTCTACCATGGCCTCTCTAAGAATAGCCGTTTCCTCTCTGCTGGCACCTGCACTGGATAGGTATCTTTCTGAGACTGTGCTGTCATCGGCATTACCGATTGCACCTATTTGCAGCAGGTCGTTGATGTGCAGCAGAAACAGACCCCTGAGGAACACCGGCATCAATAGCCATATGATTCGACTTTAATCGATTACTCAATGAGGAAGTCGGAAATCTAATTGCAAAAGTCAGCAGGGATGCCGTACGCGGGAACCTTACCCAACAGACTAGCATGCCAGACCTTGTCAAAGGCCTTTGAGATATCATATAACTTCTAACTTTATTAAGAACTAGCTTCTACCAGCTGCGGCTTCGCCCGCGTTAATATAGGAAATAGCAAGATTTCCTGATTTGTATTGTACATTTTTTACTCAAGAAACACCCACCCTACACCTACCCAACACCTACCTTACACCTACCCTACACCTACCCAACACCTACCCAACACCTACAATACACCTACCCTACACCTACCTTACACCTACCCTACACCTACCCTAAACCTACCTTACACCTACCCTACACCTACCTTACACCTACCCGTGTTTCTGGTCTCCTGGTACTTGATGTTTCTGGTCTCCTGGTACTTGTGAATCTGAAGTACTAAGGCAGCAGCGGCTCTGAGTTTCCACTTCCTCCTCAGTTTCCATTAATCCATGCCACTTACCGGGATAAAAAGTAGCCTATTTTTTATTCCAGGATATGAACTACATGTGTGCCAAATTTCATACAAATCCCTTCAGCCGTTTTTGCCTGATTGTTACACAAACATACAAACATACAAACATACAAACATACAAACATACAAACATACAAACATACAAACTTTCACCTTTATAATATTAGTAGGATTAAAAGTTTGATGTTTAAAAATTGGTTCTGATTGGGATGTTACTCCTAATTACATGAAAACATGTTACCTACTTGTTTGTTAGGCACTAAAAATGAGACAAATTATACAACTTATTTTTCTAAAATTCGAATATTATTCGAATAATTCGAAAAGAGCTGAAAAAACATTCGAATATACGAATACAAAAATTATCGAATATTTGCAATGAAGTGTGTATGTTCCTTTATATTATTTAGTAAGTATGCTCCTTTAGAATTACGTCTCATGTTATTGATTACGTTGCGCTATGCATTACTTGTATGCACTAATGTATATTTTTAGATTCATTATACTACTCCTATGGGAACCGAGCAGTAGCCTTCTTATTTTATACTCGAACCTTTTTACATACATCTCATGGCGAGCCTGCCTCGGGCTACGTTATTCGGTACCTAGCTAATTGAAACGCGACTATCAAAGTAAAATGTGTCGGTCTACGGTACAAAAAGACGAAGTCTTCATCACCCAGAACACGGCTGGGAACAACGAGGCAACATTGAAGGGTGTCCATGGGCACGTGGAGCGAATGAGCATCATCGTCTACATAATGCTGGCTGTGCTCATCGCGGCGGTCTGCTATTTTTTGGTACGTGTCTACAAACGGTGCCATCAGCGGTGGATCCAGGACGAAATTGGTCTGCAGGCTATCCAACGTATCCGCGCATCTCTACGGGGACGACAGACTGCTGAAGCTGTGGCATAGTGCTCAGTGCCATCCACCTAAACAGTGAGTTACCAACAATATACTTAAGTGAAAAATAACCATGTGAAAATAATTGATAAACATCAGTGAGTTTAAAATATCGCGAGTGAAAGTTCAATATAATATTCGGCTTAAAGTATGAACTTTAAGTAAATTTAAATACCAAGTTCTAAAAATACAATCGAAATGTACAATTTATGTTATTATATTCTACGGTTAATTGTCTAGAATCGTGCACAAACACTCATGCAATTTGATACTGCGCTACAAATATGGAAACGTATGACATTCTTTCGCCGGTGCATGTAATTTTACACTTTTGTTTTTACGTAGTTATTAGAATAATGTAATTGGTCTTATTGACGAAATATATTTTTAGATTATGATTGAGACGTTGGTAGAAAATTGTAACAAATTGAAAGAAATAAGGAAATACTTAGTTAAAAAGGGAAAATCTAGGTATATAGGAAAAACTATAGAAATTAAGTTAAGTGAAGCGAAAAATATTTTTGATAAATGTAGCGAATTGTTATTGCTTTTAAAATCGAAACAGGATACCAAGATTATATCATCAGCATCAGATATTTTCAAAAATATTACATTACTTTACGAGGAAATTAATAATTTGTGTACGTATCCAAATATTAAAATAGAAACAATGGAATTCGATTTAAAAACGGCTTGTAGTTTATTGCCAGTTATGGATGGAACGGAGAATGTAACGAAACGATTGATTGATGGTATTGAGATGTATTCAGAAATGATTAATGCGACGGAAAATGATTTATTAATAAAATTTGTTTTGAAAAATAGGATTACAGAAAACGCGAAATTAAGAATGGCTGCGACTTATACATCTATTTCAGAACTTGGCAAGGACATGCGTACTCATCTTATTACTAAAAAATCGTTCACGGCTATTCAGTCGCGACTCCAAAATATATCTCAAGGCTATAACGAACAATTGACGAATATGGGACTGAACTCGAACAACTATTTACAGACTTGACAGTTTCTCAAGCAGATGGTGAGTCAACTAAGTATGACATTTTAAAGCCAATTAATGAAAAACTTGCAATTAGAAAGTTTACAGACGGTTTAAAAAATTCTAGGTTAAGCACTATAGTTGCAGCTCGCAATTATAGCTCGTTAAAGGATGCTATACAGGCTGCAAAAGATGAAGAGTGTTTAATAACATCAAATTCAGGTGATGTCATGCATTTTACTAATAAGTCAAATTACAGAGGACAAAGAGGTAACTATTCCAATCATTCGAGATACCAGCAAGGACATGGAGGAAAAGGTGCTCAAGGACGAGGACAACCATCAAATAGGTATGTACGAGGACAATATTATTCTAAGCACCATAACTTTCGCGGTAATTCACGGGGAAATCACAATCCCTGGGGATCACAGCAATCTTATAGAGGCAGAAATTTTCAAAATAACAACTATCGAGGAAATACACGCAGAGTTTATTCAGCACAAGTAACTGAGACAAAGAAAAATACTGGTCAAGAAACAGAACACAAAGACCAATCAAAATTTTTTCGTGAATAAAAGTGAAATTTTTGCTTTTAATGGATTAACGAAATTAATTTCAACAAAATTAGGAAATAATAAATATTACTGGTTATTAGATACCGGAGCTTCTTTGTCAATTATACGAAAAGAAAGTTTGCCACAAAATATAGATATTTACAAAAATAATGTATTGGTTGTAAATGGCATAGGCGGACAAATTCACTCACAAGGCCATGTTTATCCCCACCGACCGTGTCTCTACGTTGCCGTCGTGGTGGGGCTTGCGTGTCTCAATGATCTTGGGGGCTTTGCCGGTAGAGCCACTCATGCCGGAAGGTCCCAAGTGAGAGACCAGACCAAGAGAGACACAAGAGGGGCACACCGTTCGGAGACTTGAGCAGTGTTCGGGTCCTCGGACGGTGTGCGTCTCATTGGCTTGCTCGCTGCTCTCTGGTACGCGTCTGATCATCAGACGTGACCGTGAGGGCAGCGAGCAAGCAGTGAGAGAGAGGGGGAGAGGAGGGGAGATAGGGACCGCACCCTCAAAAAGGAAACCATGGACAGGCCTGAAAAAGAGATATTACCCCAGGGCGGTCCGGACTGCACAGCAGTCCGGGAATCCGCCACGCCTCGTGCGTCAAGCCCCTCGTATTCTGGGGGGGGCAACAGGGCTGTCCACAATCCAATTGCCAAGAGCAACAGTGGCCGAGGAGGCCCCCGATCCAAGCCGTCCGTTCAGGACTTGATCGGGTTTAGTTTTAGTTCACCCAACAAAGCGTCGGTCGGACGGAGCGCGGGCAGAGGCGCGCTGTATTTGGAGGAGGGCTCGCTTGAGCGTCGCGCGGGTGTAGAGTCGGAGTCCGAGCTGGACTCCGACGACCTGGCGACCGTTAGTTCGGCGAGCCCTGTACCCGAGGGGGCGGGGGCTGCTGCGGAGGACTTCAGGTCCATCCGCAAGCGGCCCAGATCAGAGGAGGACCGGGGGTCGTCCGGCAGCGAAGAGGTGGCCTCGGCCCGAAAAATCCCCACCAGCAGGCGGGGTAAGGGCCGAGAGGGAGGCAAGAGCAGAGTTCTTGCCCCCAAGCAGGCTGGCCAGCGAGCCGAGGAGCTTGCTGATGCTGGACGACCCCCCGGAGACGGAGATGGCGGTCGCGGGGCTCCTGGTTCGGAGTCCTCCGGCGGTGAGCCGGATGACTCCGGACAGGAGCGGGCTCGGAGGGCCGGGTTTGCGGAGGTGGTGGAGGCCGCGCTTCGCGATGTGGCCTTGAAGAGGAAACTCTCCTCTAAAAACAAGGCCATAAGCGCGGCGCTGACCTCCATCCTGGCGGCAGCGGAGGCTAACCGAGGTGGGCCTCCGGTGGACGAGATGTCCAACCTGCGGGCGGAGGTCGCCCGCTTGGCTGCCGCCACCGAGCGTCTCCAGAGAGAGAACGCGGGGCTCCGAGCAGACCTGGCCAGGCTCCAGGGAGCCGGCCCACAGGGGGCGCCTAAAGGGGGGCGCAGGGAGAACAGCCAGCCCGTGCCGCAAGAGGGCCAGGTGCTGGACCTGGTGCGGCAGGAGATGGTTGCCTTCCAGGCGCGGTTTTCCGTCCTGGAGGGCATCGTCTTGCGCCCCCCGTTAGCGGCGAGTGGGAAGGCTCCAGCCCAAAAAAAAGGCGGCGTCGTATGCGGCCGCCGTGGCTACCACACCGGGGTCGTCCGGCCAGGAGAAAGGGTCCGGGCCGGCACCCACGAAGCCGGTGCCGGGAAAACCGGACCCGGCCCCGGGAAGGAAGAGGAAGGGTGGGGTGGCTGCACGGACGGCGAAGGCTCCTGCGCCAGCCGTGCAGCAGCCCCCCCCGGCTTCCTCGCCTTCTGAACCTCCCCCGGCTCAAGCCGAATGGCAAGTGGCCGGGGAGAAGAAGAAGGCGGGAAAGGCAGCCAAGGCGGCAAAGAGGCGGGAGAGAAGGCGGCGGCAGAGAGCGCGAGGCGTCGCGGCTGCGCTCCGCGCCCCGAAGACCGCGGCTGTAGTGATAACGCTGCAGCCGGACGCGGTGAAGAGGGGCGTGACGTATGCCAACACGCTCACCAAGGCCAAGGAGGCCATCAACCTCGGTGAGCTTGGCATCGTCGGGGGTCTCCGGCTCAGGGTCACCATGACCGGGGCCAGGATGCTGGAGATCCCTGGAGCAGACAGCGGTCCGGCCGCGGACGCTCTAGCCGAAAGGCTTAGGGCGTCCTTGGGCGCGGATGACGTCCGAGTGTCCAGGCCCACGAAGTGCATAGACATGCGCATTTTGGGCCTGGACGACTCCGTCACGGAGGGGGAGGTGTTGGCCGCCGTCGTCAGGACGGGGGGGTGCTCTACAGAGGAGGTGAAGGTGGGCACCATCCGTCCTGACAACACGGGCATGCGAACCGTAGTGGTGAGCTGCCCCGTGTCGGCGGCCAAGAAAATCTCGGAGGGCCGAAGGCTCTTGGTGGGCTGGGTCTCCGCTCAGGTGAAACTGCTGGAGCCCAGACCTCTGAGGTGCTTCCGTTGCCAAGTTGGCAACCATGTCGGAGCACTCTGCACCTCGGATGTGGACCGCAGTGACCACTGCTTCCGCTGTGGTCAGCCCGGTCACAGGGCCGGCTCGTGCGACGCCGCGCCGCACTGCTTCGCATGTGCGGCAGCTGGCAAGCCGGCCGATCACTGGGCTGGGGGCAAAGCCTGCGGTCCACCCGCCAGGGCCGGATCGAGGAGAAAACCCTCCTCCACCGCCGCCGCCGCCGCCGTCGCTTCCGCCACAGCCGCCGCCACCGTCGCCGCCGCTGCCACTGCTCGGGAGGGGGCTGAAATGGAGTGCCAGTAATGGCCCTATTCCGCCTCTTCCAGACGTACGTTAGTCGCTGCGCTTCTCAGGAACTGACGCTCCTGGGCAAGGCGCAGTGACTGACGCCTGCGGACAGCGAGCAATGGGTAGCTCGCTGTCCGATCAGGTCAGGCCAGAGTCGACGGCGCGTTTCACTCCAAACGCGCCGTCAGCAACGAGCAGTCAGCAACGGAGACGGGGCCCGCCAGGGCCAGAGCCTGCCAGGGTTGCGGAATATGTTCGAAAGAGTTACCGTGGCCCTGGGAAGAAAGGCACTAGGAGGACTAAGGGTGGGTTTTAGTCAGTAAAAGTCTGACACTCCCTGCCGCTCCACCCAGAGCGGGAGGGGTCATTTGATGATTTCCCATCCTATAAAAAAAAAAAAAAAAAAAAAAAAAAAGGCCATGTTTATCTAACATTGTCATTGGAAAATGGTGAATCATTAGAACACAAGTTCCATATCTTTAATAACTTACCTCTTAAGGCCGATGGTATTATCGGGTTAGACTTTTTAAGTACTTACCTAGCAAAAATAAATTTAGAGACGAGGGTTTTGACATTAAAAATAAATAGGAAAGAAATAACAACGCAAATATTTGATAATACAGAATGCAATAGTGAGTTTTTAACAATTCCAGCGCGATGCGAATCTATCCATTTCATAAAAATAGAATCATGCCCAAAAGAAGACAGTATTGTTTGCGCAAAAGAATTAGGGAATAATTTATTTTTAGCTAGTGCTATTGTGGAAGCAAATAAAGATAAAATACCAATTAAAATTTTAAATGTAAGTGAAAAGGATATACGTATCCCAATATTTACACCAAACTTACAACCTTTATCTTTGTACGAGTGCTATAAGTGTGATAAAAATAAAGCAAATGCCACTAGAGCAGAAACATTAAAAACATTATTAAAATTACAACATCTTAATTTTGAGGAAAAATCATCTATCGAGTACATTTGTGAAAAGTATTCAGATGTTTTTCATTTGCCAAACGATAAATTATCAACAACTAATATTTATGAACAAACAATAACATTAAAACCTAACACTAATCCTGTATACACAAAACCATACAGATTACCACAAAGCTTAAAGAAAGAACTAAATGAACAAATAAAAAATATGATAAAAGATGATATTATTGAGGAAACGCAAAGTGAATGGTCTAGTCCAATATTACTAGTACCAAAGAAAAATAATGAAAACAACGACAAAAGGTGGCGATTGGTAGTAGACTATCGTAAACTTAACGAGAAAATTCAAGATGACAAGTTCCCTTTACCCAATATAACTGAAATTTTAGATTCTCTCTCAGGAGCTATTTTATTTAGCCATCTTGATTTACATTCAGGGTATTATCAGGTACCTTTAGAACCTTCAAGCAGGAAATGTACAGCATTTAGTACAAATTCAGGACAGTTTCAAATGAAACGTTTACCGATGGGTTTAAAAATTTCACCGAGTGCTTTTAGTAGGGTAATGACAGTGGCTTTATCTGGTCAAACATTCGACAAATGTTTTGTATATCTTGATGATTTGATCGTTTTCGGTCGTAATTTAGAATCTCACAACCGTAACCTTATAGATATATTTGAAAGATTGAGAAAAGTTAATTTAAAATTAAATCCTACTAAGTGTCAATTCTTGAAAAAAGAACTATTATATCTTGGACATGTTGTGTCCGCGCAAGGTGTCTTACCAGACCCAGAAAAAATTAAAGTTTTGCTTGATTATCCGGTGCCACAAACTTCTGAAGAAGTAAAACGATTTATTGCCTTCTGCAATTATTATAGAAAATTTATACCATATTTTGCTGAAATAACAGCACCACTAAACAAATTATGCAGAAAAAATGAACCTTTTGTTTGGTCAAACAGTTGTCAAAAATCATTTGACAGCCTAAAGCAACACATGACTAACCCACCAATTTTACAATACCCCGATTTTGCAAATGATAGTGAATTTATATTAAAAACTGATGCATCTGGAATAGCAATTGGATCTGTTCTATGTAACAAAAACATGAAACCAATTGCATATGCGAGTCGACCATTAAACAAGGCTGAAATAAATTATCCAACAATACAAAAAGAATTGCTAGCCATTGTTTGGTCTGTCAAATATTTTAGGCCATACCTTTACGGAAAACATTTTATCATTGAAACAGACCATAAGCCATTAATATATCTATTTGGGATGAAAGATCCTTCAAGTCGTTTGTTAAAATTTAGATTAACTTTGGAGGAATACGATTATGAGATAGTGTACGTAAGAGGAAAAGACAATGTCGCCGCGGATGCATTGTCAAGAATTGTAATAACAGCGGACGAACTAAAAAATATGCATAATGATGTAGTAGCTGTATTAACTAGAGCTCAAAAGAAAAGAATGACGGATACAGATATGGGAAATGCAGAAAGTACAGATTTGTTTAGTAGGTCCGACGACACGAGGTCTGATCAACCAAGAGTAGCGGAAATATTAAAGAAATCAAACGATTCTGTCGAAATGAGGTTAATGGAAGGAGATGAATTAAATAAGTTAATTAAAAATAATAAGATATCATTCCAAGAAGAATGTTTTGCTTATGCAGAAAATAAAAAGATTTTATACATAAATCTCAATTTTAAGTCACATTTTACGCGAGTCGAATTTGTGTCGAAGTTGAGCAAATTTTGTAAGAAATTAAATATCAAAGAGATATGTATAATTAAAGACAAAAATAATGAAAATTTTCAAAAAGAGTTGTGTAAAGAAATCGATTCAATAAAAACATGGTCCGGACCACGAGTACATGTACTAAGAGGTATTACGAGAATTACTAAAGATGAAGATATAAAGTTTATCTTACACGATTTTCATTTACTGCCGACCAATGGTCATGCTGGTATGCGCAGAATGATAAACAATATTAAAAGACAATTTTACTGGCCAGGACTTGAAAAAGATGTTCAAGATTTTGTAAAAACGTGCGATAAATGTCAAAAGATGAAGCATGGTAAATACATTAAGGAACCCATGTGTATAACTACCACTGCTTCGTATGCATTTGAAAAAATATTTTTGGATATTGTAGGTCCACTACCTCAAGATCATGAAGGTAATGTATACATTCTGAGTCTTCAATGTGAGCTCAGTAAGTTCGTAGAGGCATATCCGCTTAAAGCTAAGGACACCGTAACTGTAAGTAAAGCATTAGTAGATAATTTTATTTTAAGGTTTGGTTTACCAAAAACATTAGCAACTGATCGAGGTGCAGAATTTATGTCGTCAACAATGGAACAGGTTTGTAAGCTTTTAAATATAGAAAAAATATCATCAACGGCATATCACCATCAATCAGTTGGATCGTTGGAAAATTCACACAAAAGTTTAGGAGCGTTCCTTAGGATTCAGTGTCAAAACAATCCACAATCATGGTCACACTGGTTATCATACTGGTGTTTTAGTTATAACACAACCGTTCATTCAGCAACTAAATACCAACCGTTTGAGCTTGTTTTTGGAAGACCATGTAATGTTCCTTCTAGGTTATGTAATGAAGCTGAACCATTGTATAATCCAGAAAATTATTGTAGTAACCTTAGATATAAACTTCAGATAGCTAGTAAAGACGCTAGAAATAATTTAATTTTAAGTAAATGTAATCGAAAAAAAAATTATTATGATAAAAATTTGAACTCAGTTCACTACCATAAAGATGATTTGTTATTGGTAAAGAATGAAATTGGAGGAAAATTGAGTCCTTTATTTCAAGGTCCATTCACTGTTCTAGAAGATTTAGGATGCAATGTAAAAATAATAAAAAACAACAAAATAGATATTGTTCATAAAAACAGGACCAAACCATTTGTTACAAACAATTAGATAGGAATGTAAAAAAGAAATAGCGTACGATATTTTTTTTTTCTACATTGCCGGAGGTGAAGTGTGTATGTTCCTTTATATTATTTAGTAAGTATGCTCCTTTAGAATTACGTCTCATGTTATTGATTACGTTGCGCTATGCATTACTTGTATGCACTAATGTATATTTTTAGATTCATTATACTACTCCTATGGGAACCGAGCAGTAGCCTTCTTATTTTATACTCGAACCTTTTTACATACATCTCAGCAATCCCTAGTGGTCCCTGGTGCTAATAGAGCCAATATCAATAATCCTTATTTTCAGTAATGAGCATTAGACCAATGAACCAGCATTAATAGTTATTATATACGTGTTATATTGTAGTATGGCAAAAGTATTTTAGTGTTATTTGATTTATGTTTTTATATTGATTTATGAATTAAATTCTAATTTCAGAAAAATTGGGTATTTTTGAAAATATTAGCACTGATGACAAATATTTAGATCAAAATTACGTATAAAATTAATCAGAATTTACAATATTTCTTCATCTGGACTTGACATAACATCCTCCGTTTCGGGGCCAGCCTCCAGCGACGTATAAAATGGACGGCTAGATGAGCTAAGCATCAAACTAAGATTCTTTAACAAAAAGGGCTAATTTTAACTTTGGTCGTTTTAGTTCTTACTCTATTACTAGCTAAGTGAAAAAATAATATTTCTTATCGGCTTAAGTACACTGCAGCCCTTTTATCATGTACGTTTGCCCAGCACGGCCCCCCAGAATTTGCGAATTAGGTGTGCACCAATGCAATGTACTCGCCTCTAGGAGTATATGTACCGGTTTCTTTTTCAATGTACCTCTGTACTTTTGAAGAAATATGCAAAAAAAGGGGGCCGTGCCAGCCAAACGTTTTCAGCACGGCCCTCGTGTAACTTGAAAAATAAATAGCGTATTCAAAAGTTTCTTAAACTCAACGAATGTACCCTTTTAACACATTATATGTGCCGCAACAGACACTGTGAATTCGTAAAAACAAATAATATATAGACGTAGATAAGGGGCCGTGCTGGAAATAAGGAATATAAGAAAATATCTAAAAAAGACAAGACAACCTTAGCCAAAAACTATTAAAATATAATTGATTTTTGGCAAGTAACATATGTAACGCATTGGTGTCTCATACAACTTGCTAAATTTGAAAAATAAACCAAGTTTAGTTCATTCAGCACGGACCTCTATATTTGCCTACTTCTTTTTAAACATGACATGTTTCTTTACAAAATTCGACTACCTGAATTATGTGCAGGAGTACATTCGTTCCACATAAATTGCGATTCTGCTGTATCAGTACTTTAAAAGATAAATTGGATCAAACATATCACATAATGCAACTGATGGGATGACCATGATTCCATATATTAGGTAGGTACATATTCTGTACCTATATTAATAAAACCAGCTGTGCCCGCGACGTCGTCCGCGTGGGCTTAGATCTATGCTATCCTACTAATTTAGTTCTTGAAATTCGAAAGTTTGAATAGTTGGATGTTTGTTACTCAATCACGCTAGTAGGTACGGCTGAATGGATCGGTATGAAATTTCGCACAGAGATAGATTGTAGTCTGGGATAGCATAGCACACAGGCTGTTTCTTAATTCGGGAGTACCTTGGGAAAGATTCAAGATGAAAATCATTTTGTCCAAATAAACCGTTTACATACACTTTTAGTCAAAAACATGAAGCTACGTTCCAAAGCGTAAATCTCTATGGAAAAGAACGTGCAAGAAACTCCACGGCCATTCTTTTAAATCATGAGCCTTTACATGTAAAAAATCTCAATTAAAAAATAAATCTTACATATTGTAAATAAACATTAAATTCGCGATAAATTCGCGGCACAGCGGAGTGCTCGTGCGGTTAGAAAAATACTGGTTACATTCTATTCTATTCTATTTTTGTTTATGGCAAAGTCGAACTGTCCAGTTCAGCACTGTTACGACGCAAGAACCAGAACTGTTCAAGACCGACCAAGTCCGACACAACTCGATTTGCGTCCGATACTTTACACGAATCACAATTGATCGCGGAGGCTTAGTAATAGGGTCCCGTCACCTTGCGTACGGTACCCTAATAATCGGTAATAGAATAGCCTTTATTCGCAAATCGAACCGTTCGACCTTTCGAATTTGAATCTATCGCGCAGGCTTAGTAGTTGAGTCCCGTTAGCACTTTGGTACGGAACCCTACAGGCCTGGATTCGCCAGTCGAAGTCGAACCGTCCAGTTCAGCACTGTTACGACGCAAGAACCAGAATAAAATTGTTCATGACCGACCAAGTCCGACGTCCAAGGCGACAACAACAATCCGAACAAATCAGAGATTTCTTTTTCGGTTTTGGACTCGAAACCCTATCAAAGACTTGAAAGACCTTTTATGCGACCGAATACCCTAGCGAACGGCAATGCTGCTAAAAACCGTGTGAGAGTCATACTCTGACGGAAAATCTTAACGCCATCTATCGACCATTTGGTAAACTGACAAAATATTTGGCCGAATGAAGACGGTAAATAAGGAGCCCATATATAACAATAAGTAACGTTATGGTATTAAAATGTTCACTTTTATTTTACTACTTATTAAAAGTTTTACAAATAACTCAACAATTTGTTTTGAACGCGTCATCAGTGCAACGCCATCTATCGACCATTTGGTATACTGACAAAATATTTGGCCGAATGGAGACGGTAAATAAGGAGCCCATATATAACAATAAGTAACGATATGGTATTAAAATGTTCACTTTTATTTTACTACTTATTAAAAGTTTCACAAATAACTCAACAATTTGTTTTGATGTTATTTTCATGCTTACGTGCATTTTATCTTTCTAAATAGATGGCGCCTAATAGTCGGTCACCGCAACGCTTAGCGCTGTATGAAGTTCCTTACTAAAATTAAAAATTCAATATATATATTCAATGTACAGACACGGCAAATCTACGATTTTATTATATGTATAGATTATGTGACTACATTAAAATAAACATTCTTTTTTAACGGGAACCGATCACTTTTCCAAATTGTTTTTGTTGGAATTTCATTTTACTGAAAACTATTGACCGACGTCTTTTTGCCGTATGCATTATTTGACATATTTTTAGTTCATCGAAGTAGCATGTGCCATAGGTATTATTTTACTGAGCTAAATTTCGCCGATTTACAAATTAACTTTTTGCTATTGGCCGAAGCCTCTTTTGAACTTTTTTCATGTGCCAGATTTTCACCACATCGAAACAACATTTTACGGAACATTATTTGGTCACAAATATATAGCCGGTTACTTGGTAGCATTTTCAATATTAAATTAAAACAGTGTCATAAAAAGTCAATATGTTGTGCTATTTATTTACTTGCATGCTGCATGCCTGCTTGTACGCTGCATGCTTGAAGCAAGCATCCTTGTTTGCATGCTTCTTATCAACTTTTGTTCATAATCAACTGTTTTATTATGTGCCATTACAATTAAATATTTAAGTTAAATGTTCGGAAACATAATACTTCGAACAGGTGTTATTTCGGCTAAGTGTAACATCGGTAAAATTTTTTTCGACCAAATGAAACCTTGGAGTAACGAAAAAAAATCGAATTAACAATAGTCAACTGACAAACGTGACTTCGATGAAGTAAAAAAAAAACGAAACGCCAAACTTTTCAACTATTATGTTGAAAAGTTTTAGTTGAAATGAAATTCGGTCAAATATTTTTTGGGTTTATGACAGGTAACCCTTATATTATATTCCTTATTTCCAGCACGGCCCCCTATCTACGTCTATATATTATTTGTTTTTACGAATTCACAGTATCAGTTGCGGCACATATAATGTGTTAATAGGGTACATTCGTTGAGTTTAAGAAACTTTTGAATACGCTATTTATTTTTCAAGTTACACGAGGGCCGTGCTGAAAACGTTTGGCTGGCACGGCCCCCTTTTTTTGCATATTTCTTCAAAAGTACAGAGGTACATTGAAAAAGAAACCGGTACATATACTCCTAGAGGCGAGTACATTGCATTGGTGCACACCTAATTCGCAAATTCTGGGGGGCCGTGCTGGGCAAACGTACATCTTTTATCACATATATTTTTTAACTAAACGGTATGAAAGCGCACACTACATTGGCCTTTTTTACGTAGTAACTTTTGAAAGATTGTTGATAAGATCATTCGCGTGTATGTATTGTAAAATGATGTGGCTAGGTAAGATCAATGTGTTCGTATATCTAATACGAACAGTCAATATCTATCATTGCTTGCCTCCTTTTTTATGTATGGGAAAACATCAAATGACTCCTTTCGCTCTGGGTGGAATGGAAGGGAGTGTCAGACTCTTACTGACTAAGACCCATCTGTGTTCCTCCTAATGCCCTTTGCGTTTCAGGGCCGCGGTGACTCTTTCGAACAAATTTCGCAACCCTGGCAGGCAGTGGCCCTAGCGAGCCTCGTTTTTATGATGACATCTTTTTGTGACGCGCGTGGAACACAACGCGCCGTCGAGTATCACCTCTTCTGTTCAAATAATTTTTCGTGAGAAACGTTGTAATATTAATGCTTCTTTCATTTCGTCGAAACTATTCACAGCAGTCCTAGAAGATGTCGTTAAAAATGTGGGTCTAGATTGGGACTATAGCGGTATTAACGTCAATTTTCTGCCCAACTGTCTCACTTAAGATTTGCAGATGACTTTGTGGTTTTCACTGAGAACTTCGATGCCCCCAGAAAATGCTTCAAAATCTTTAAGATGCTTCTTTTAAGTTGGGTCTTGGGATGAATATGATCAAGACGAAGGTTATGGCAAACACCTTCAGCGATTCAAATCTGGAAATGAATTGTTGGAGATCATTAACCGATATGTTTATCTTGGCCATATCCTTTCAATTGGCACAGAAAATCAACAAACGGAGGTATCGAGAGGAACACACTTTGGATGGGCCGCTTTTATCAAAATAGACGATATTCTGAAGCCTGCCAAAATTCCGCAATACTGAATTCCCGCCTTTACAACCAGTGTGCTTTTCCCACCATGACTTACTTACTTACATTGACGCTCACGCAGAAGGCTGTGTACAGACTGAAAGTTGCACAGAGAGCCATGGAGCGTTCCATGCTTGGTAGAGGTACGTCGTCGAAATCCGAAGACGTACGAAGGTTTTCAACATCGAAAAACGAATTGTAGAACTAAAGTGGAGCTGGGCAGAACACTTGGCAAGGCGCGGTGATGATAGGTGGAGTAAGGCAGTGACTGAGTGGCGTCCGAGGACTGGAAGAAAAAGTATTGGTCGACCGGCGGCGAGATGGGCGGACGATATTGTTGCCATCGTGGGTAGAACCTGGATGAGGCTGGCACAGGAACGTGGGGATTGGTACACGAAAAGAGAGGCCTATGCTCGGCAGTGAGCGCAGTTGGACTGTGGATAATGATGATGATGATACACGATGTTGATGAAACTTACTAAGGCTGTTAACACGCGATAGAGCTACATAAAGTTGTCCATGGGAAAACTAACCAGAAGAGAAGTCAACCCCCGCAGAGGACACGGCGGAGCATACGGTGAAGGTCTGCCCTGCTTGGGCGGAGCACCGCCGTGTCCTCATCGAGGCGATTAGCGACGGCGACCTCTCGCTACTGGCTCGGGTTCACTCCATGGTCCAGAGCGCGGAGGCGTGGGAAGCCGTCACCTCCTTTTGCGAAACCGTAATGCTAGTAAAGGAAGGGGCGGGCCGCGTGAAGGAGAGGCAAACGTCACGCCTTAGCCGCCGAAACAGAACAGGAGTCGCAGGGCGATTCTCGGCCACCGTAGGCACGGGCCTGCGGACGGCGAGCGTTGGGTGGCTCGCGGCCCGATAACAACCAGCGGCCCTACCATGACGTGTTAAAGCGTGAGTCGTTCGAGCGAGAAGGAGGGATGGAGCTATACACCCTATATAGCACCACTGGTCCGGGTCGACGAAGCATTGTGTTCCATGCGCGCCTCCAAGAGATGACAGCTAAGTAGACGGGGCCTGTTAGGGCTGGAGCCTGCTAGAGTTGCGGAATTTGTTCGAAAGAGTCACCGTGACCCTGGAACGCAAAGATCATAAGGAGAAACACAGATGGGTTTTAGTCAGTAAGAGTCTGACACTCCCTTCCAGTCTACCCAGAGCGGAAGAAGTCATTTTGATGATTTCCCATCCATAAAACAAACCCCGCAACGGATAGAGTAGAGACTCCGTTGTGTGTAGGTGTCCTGGCTAAGATTGCCGACCTAGCTCCGTCCAAGTGTACAGAAGCAACCAGGGTGCTTTACAGGTTGAGTGAAGAGACTTAACCGTTCAAAAAAAAATTAAAATAACGTCAGTGGAGCAATCAGACCAAATCTTTTTTTTTAATGTTATGCATCAAATGCATAACGGTAAGTTTTGTATCAAAAGAATCACTGTTTATGACGTTTTAAAAGTACTATTAGTAACTAAAAAATATATTTTGGTGTAATTCTCATGCTTTTGATAGTTAGTACTTTTTCGGTCAACAGATGGCATTACGGGTATATGAATTATGTAGATAATAAATTGATTTCTTCTAGATTGCTACAATTCCTATCAGGTTTATGTGTAAAAATTATCTAAATGGTTTTGTAACTAACTAACATGTCATTTTGTGCATTCAATTATTTTGTGCATTCAATTACGAACAAAAAGCTTTTAAAATCAATATTGCTTACCTCCCATAACATACGGCGTGATAATATGTAGCCTAAAGTCTTCCTTGGTTTACAAAGAACATTTTTGCTGAATTTCAATTCAATCTATCCAGTAGTTTTGGCGTGAAGCCGTACCATACACACATACAAACAGACAAAAAATCTAGAAAGTCACTTTTTGTCATCAGTTACGTTTTTCTAACAAAAGCCACTTATTTTTTCTCGAAAATTGTCAATGTACAGTTTTTCTTTCGTTACTGTTTTATTATATGTATAGATGTTAGAGGTGCTGGCAGAGAGAACTGGATGCCATTTACGTCCAAATAGGTATAAAGTAGGTAGATATGTTATTATTTACTGATTATTGTACTAACTTGTTATTATAGTTTTGTAGCATCGTACTACTTTTTAAAACATCCGTTATTTTTAAAAATACATAATTATGTACCTTTGTAGGCATATCCAAACATACACGAATAAGTAACAAATCGTTTCAGTCAGATACGCCTGTAAGTCATGCGATGCGACCGATGAGTGTTACCTACTAAGCTTAGTAATGCAAAGTGGCTCAATGATGGGCCTGATTTTGATTCTAAATAAGTACTAGAAAGATAAAACAAATTAGGAATCAATAATCAGAATGGTTTCTTTTATCATTTGGAACGAAAGCACGATGGCACGAAGCTATGAAAGCAGCAGACAGGACTTTGCAATTGATAAGTCAAAATGATGGTCCATCGTCAGGCGATAGGGTGATTTCAGGTAGACACTCCCGAAAATAATCCGAGGAACGAGAGCCGAAATAGGTGCCTGCCACAGCTCTGGTACCAGCCCTCAGAGCTCTATTCTATGGCAGATGGATGGTTTTGTGAAAATTACCTCCTACATCCAAACTTTACTTCTTTATTTCCTAGGTAAGCACTACTACTACTGAGACTCTGGAGTGCAACGACAAGCTGTTCGCGTACTTCCCGCTCGAGTTCGATGGAAGACCGGTCGACATCAGTTTTATAGTCTTCGGTAAATACATCACTGCGGACGGCTGCATAAACTATTTTGAAACACCACCCAGGAAGTAGCAGGGAGGTAACTTCTATTAAGTAGGTACCTACATGAGTTCCAATTAACACAAAGTCTCGCTTTGACAATTATTTTTAGTCTCGTTGGTCTCAGCATTGACGGCCAGTTTGAAGTAACTTTGTAAAAACAGGACTTCTGCCAGAGTTGCGGAATTGTTCGAAAGAGTCGCCACGGCCCTGGAAGCAAATGGCATTTGAGGGGTACGGGTTTTAGTCAGGCCCATTTGCGCAAATCAGAGCTAGTGGCCCTGGGTTGAAATTAACTCGGAGTTGAAAGATAACTATGGTTTGTTCCAGTTGACCCAAGAGTCTGACACTCCTCTGCTCCGCCCAGAGCGGGAGAAATTATTGGAAAAGGAAATAAAAAAGAGTAGGTACCTATGTCTGCATAATGCTCGGAGCTGCTAATAGGGAATATGCATGAAAGAAATATTTGATATCTACACAGTTTATCTCAAAATATACAAAAATATAATATTATCATTGAAAATAGAATCAAAATTGATCGAAAAACCAACGAGATAAAACTATTTTAAACAAATATATCTTTCCCTCTCGCGAAAACGCTGTTTTGCATGGCTGTAACACGGCTTCATGGACTTTGACGTCAAAGTCCTTAGCGGACTTCTGTTTCTAATTGTCAACTTTGAAGCTTTTTAACTTCATCGCCGATGAAGTTATTTTAAAAATTATTTCAAAGGTGCTTTCTGAAGTATGCATTATTCCCTGTTAATATGAATAAGTACTTACAATAAATGTTTTATAATCTAAAAGATAATATTTTCAATACGTACAATAGGTACTTACCTACTTTTTTAAATGTATTAATACGCTCGCATTTAACCACAATTTCACCTGATGGAAAACGGTGATTTGGTCGACGAAGAAGTAAGCTTACCTAGAAGTAACCTGTTCACTCTTTAAGTTCTTGACTTAAGTACCCCAAGGTTGTAGCTATCAAGAAATACAGACCCCGGCAGGGAATTCCACACCTTAGCTGTAGCTATGCCGTACCTACGTCTATGGTACCTAACTTTAGTAAGTACGAAGTTTTAATCGAATAGGAGGCCAGCATATACTTAGGTACCTGTTGTGTTACCACCGACGTGCGACCTACTGTACCTAGCACCTACCTCTCACAAAAATCTGAATAATAATTGCTTGCCTAATAAAAGGGTAGATGTGTCCTACAATTACAATTTACTGGCGATTCTGACCTCCAGGGCCCCCCGATTATGAAGTCTTAAAAGCATCATGATTCCGTTATGAAAAAGGAATAGTGCTATGCATCCTGTATAGGTCCGTCTGTCTCTCACTCTGGAACCAACTCTGCTCGGCCCTGGTTAGGGTAGGTGCAGGCCTATAAATGTATCAATTATCGGTCGGCTTACACCTCCTAAAACTCTGCGCCCGGGAGTATAGATTTTGATTATGGTAGGCACCAGATAAACAAGCAAATAAGTAACCTTTCCCTAATATCCCTTCGTAGATACCCAGACAATAAATTATGAACCGTTTTTCATTACAAGAGAACGTTAATGATCACGATAGAAGTCGATTCAGGACAGCTTTATGTCTGTTTTTGATATTAAGAAAGTACTTAAATAAATGTTTGTGGGTCAATAATAATAATAAATTCTTTATTGCGAGTAACAATGAGTCTAACCGAACAAATGAAGAACAATGACCGTTATTGCACATTTATCTGGCGCTTACCATAGTGCCATCTTGGATTTTGATTTCGAGCCTATTTTCATTATTTGCGACTCTGAAAACCAAGAAAATGACACAAATAACTAAAAAAAATTAAACTTCGTTAGGAGTCTTCTAACACAGGCTTCGGCTGGTTTGTCACCGCGCACTGCGCTGTCGTAGCCATATCATATAGGTAATTGGCCATTTCATAAAATGGTTGGCTACATCATGAAGTGACCAATTGTACGATGTGGCCACGACGTTTTTAATTTGCACCCGTGTGAATTAAGCCGGGGCGGGGTAGTAGTTAGTACTTATATTATAAAAGCAAAGACTTATACTCTATGACTTAAAGCTAGGTAGAAAAAAATGGATTCACAAATTAGGTGCATTTTATAAGTAGTAACTTTTATGCAACTCAAATCGTTAGGTATACAGTCACTTGGCACACAGACAAAATATTTGAATAATCCAATAATTTTGTACAATTCACTTGAGACTTTTTTACAAGAAAACCTAAAAACATATATTTGGTACCTACCTGCGAGAACTGCGTAAAACACAATCAATGGCAATAAATGGACTTTATTTTGAAAATCCTCCAACATTCATTGCGTTAGTTACGTTGTCGAGAAGACGAATTTGTCACACATATGAAGCAATGGACGTATGATGATCATATGTGTGAAATTTATATGTGTGAAATTTATATGTGATAGGTGTGTTACGCAATAGGGTGTTGACCATACACTGCTCGTCGAGGTATGCCCTTATACATATTTTGACAGAAAGGTAGTTTTGTTTAATATCTGCTCTCTGCGGCAGAGATCCTCCCTCATTCCCATATATTTCACGTTTCCGTAAGTTATTTCTGGGCTTAGACTGGAGATAGAAATTCTTTACAAAACCTTACCGCTTCTCTCAAGATTGGCATACCTTCATACTCAGTGTAGATGGCCTTAAAAAATCGCAGGTACCTAATAAGTTGATGTCAAAATGTTTTAAGGTAGGTAACATCACTGATGGATACTTAAATTTTTTGCGACTACTATAAGTCCATCATTTCTCGATTTTTCATATTATATTTTTGTTTCGTATTTACAAAGCCTACTCTCGATCTTTTTACACTTAGTAAACTTAAAAACTTATCACACAGTGCTTTCTCCATTTGTATTTTAAGGCTCAAAAATTCCTCGGTGTCCTTTAAGCACCTTTGGTATTCTGATTTTACTCTTTGGAACCTATATCTGAGCTTATGTACTTTTTGTTTCATGTGTTTGTTCATTGCTGATAATACTTCGATCAAATTCGGTTGTGTGTGTCTGGGTGATCGATCCAATTCCATCGGCATGAATCCTTCTATGACTATTGATCCTTGAATTATTCTTTTCCAGTAGAAAAAACCGCCTTTTAATTCGTACAAATAGTCATCTCTAGCGTGAGAGAGGCATTTTTTAACATTGGCGTAATATGTAGTAGCGGACACGTGCAAGTTCCTGCTGAAACCTAACAGCCGATTTGGTGAAAAGCGCCCTTTCCATAGCTTGTCTTTCATGAAGAGAAAAACTTCAAATGTATCAGCCTTCCAACCGATCATCAGATGGCAAGGTTCACCTTGAATTTCCAGTTTTGTTACAGTGATTGCTTCGTCTAACTCCATTACTGATAATTTAACATTTCTTACTGGTCAATATTATGTTTGTACGGCCGTTAGGTCATGGTATGCATGGTTAACTAGTACGACATTTTTGATTTTGGGTGAATAGATTTATATAATTTTGACAATTTTGGAGCTTTGACGGGGAATGACTGACGGGGATCAAAAACTGTTGTTTTTTTTTATTGTTAACACACATCTTACAAAGGTACAAAGAGTTTCGTACTAAACAGGTTAAAACAATGACCAAAGATCTTTTTCAGTGGTTGAAATGGTTGAACCGCTCAGGCCCAACATGTGAAAATTCCCTAATATAAAATAAATCTTATGTAATAGGTAAATAAACATTAAATTCGCGATTAATTCGCGACACACCGGTGTGTCGCCGGGGCCGGACAGGTGGATGATGATGATAATGATGATGATGAATTCAGTAGATGGTTCTTGTTCACAGTGGCAGTGCTTGGCCCAAAGTAGACGTCGGCGACATCAGCATTGCGAGGCCCTTTTCATTTCCCAGACAGATTTTTTTTTTTTAAATAGCAGATTTATAGCCCGCAGGTTTTTCACAGATTTTTTTATATTATGGCATAGCAAACACAAGTCGTTATATTTGATATAAATAACTGACAACGCAGATGAAAAACTCTCTTGGCTTATTTACAGAACTCTCAGTGAGAAGTTTCTCGTTTACTTTCTTACGATGCCTATTGCCTGATTACTGATTACTATTGATGTGAGTATGATTCTCATCATCATCTTATCAGCCAATTGCCGTCCACTGCTGAACGTAAACCTCTCCAAATAGCGCCAACCATCCCGGTCTTGAGCAGTCCGCATCCATCCGCTGCCAGTCACCTTCTTCAAATCATCGATCCATCGTGCCGCAGGGCGTCCCACACTACGTTTGCCCATACGCGGTCTCCACTCTAATATGATTTTATTTCTTCCAAATAGTTCTGTGCCGTTCATGGATTTTATTAAATAAGTCCATAAGAACTTGACATAGTTTCTTGCGAGGCCCCCTTAGGCGCGAGGCCGTCAGCGGTCGCCAACGTCGCCGACGCCTAGCGCCGCCACTGCTTGTCCTCACACACTACACACTAGAGAACCAGTGGCGCTTCGCTCACAATTGCATTTTTATTAAAACCAGAAAGAAATCTTACAACAATATGTAAATTGTATAAATAAAAGGTCATTGGGATTTGTTGACCCGGTACCTAGAAGTACGCGTCCATTATTGAAACTTGGTTTGCTTTGACGGTTTAGAGTTAACATTTCACGGAATATGGGGAAAAAAGTTATGTGGTTCAACGGAAAGACGTATATTTTTCCGACTTATTGATTTACTAACTTTTTTGTAACTAAATCAGCTGATGACGAGTAAGGGAACCTAGTCATCTGTGCTAGGACCTGCGCAGTCGAGCGCCGTAAGTGCGGATGAACTCAATCACGAGGTAGCTACTGGATGCAGGGGAGACTATACCCCCCCACCCAAACACCCCGGAGGCAACCGCGGCTGATCCTGCAGTCACCTGCCCCTGCCACCACCGTGGGTGCCGTCCCTTCATCGGGGGGGGGGGAGCCAGACGACATAATTTTGTCCCCGGCTTCGGACCCGGAAGGGGACGGCTTCGACGAGGGCGACCTGTTTGCCGGGCTGCGACTTGAGGGTGACGAGGAGGGTTTCGCTTGCGATTGCGTCCCTTTTGTCGGCCTGTAAAGTCGTACAGGCAAACCTCCACCTCAGCCAGACCGCGACGGCTCAACTCCGCAAGTGGCTGGAGGTTCAACACACGGCCATTGCCCTGATCCAAGAGCCGTGGATTAGGGGTGGCCGAGTGGCCACATACGAGGACTCTCCAATCTTGGCGGTAAGCTCCTTGTTACTACGGACCATGATCACCCTAGAACGCACTTAAAGCACAGCTCTTAAACGACTTCTGTTGCAGAGATATCTCTGCAGCTAGGCTGATTATACAGCGTGGTGCCGAAGTGATGGCAATCGTCTTCGCTTCGGTCGACTGCGCGAAGCAAAGGAGTGGTAATGTGTTTATCAGCCTATGTATAATATGTTTGTATGTTCCTTTGAAGCACTATACAGACCAAACGCCTGGGCCGATTTTTGTGTTTCACACTTCAATCGATTCCTCTTAGTCCGGGGAGTGTCACTAAAAACATGCCTTTAGTGAAAATCAACTACTGGACGCCATATTGTGAAAATGAAAAAAATTAAAGTCGACGTCCGACGAGCTATGTTAAGTGGGCTATCAAAATAAGAGGCGATTCCAAAAATATAACTCACTAAAGTGTATAAAATAAAAAAGTTGAATATTCCAAAAAACCCGACTGTAAAGACAACTGAAAAGTTCCAAGAAAGTCACTTTTCAAGCAGTCTGATACAGTTGGCGGCATGAAATCAATAATTGAACTAATCTGCCACCAACTGCATCAGTGAAAAGTGAAATAAGTACCTACTTTTTTTTTTTTTTTTTTTTTATTGTTGATGGGTTTGCTCTTGACTCTAGTCAATGTCAGATATGACAGAGACAAAGTCTACGATGGAGCGAGCTTACCCAGAAGGAGCCTGTTCACTCTAACTTTGAAGAGATTAGGGCTGTAAGCTTTTGGAAATACAGACGCAGGCAGAGAGTTCCACTCCTTTGCTGTGCGCATTATAAAAGACGTTTGGAAACGCTTAGTGCGAATTGGTGGAATAGCTACAAGGTAGGGATGGTAAGATGCAGTGCGTCTGGATGTCCGATGGTAGAAGGGGGCCGGTGGGATGAGGTCGTGGAGTTCTTGGGCACACTCACCGAAGTACAATCTGTAGAAGACCGATAAGCAGGCAATCTTACGGCGATGAACCAAGCTATGTAGCTTGGCATCCACCAGTTTTGCGTCACCGATGAGCCTCTTAGCTCCGCGTTCCACCGAGTCAAGCGCGGCAAGCTGATACTTAGCTGAGCCATCCCAAAGGTGGCTACAATACTGCACCCCGAAAAGTAGGAGCTTGGTCAAAGCGACTCCTTTTTGCGGTAAAAAGACACGCCTGTGTTTTGGTGGCGTCAAAAGTGACCAGACTTTTAAATATAAAATACTTTTAATTTTTATGAATACTACCGCTCCGGCCCCGGCGACACACCGGTGTGTCGCGAATTAATCGCGAATTTAATGTTTATTTACCTATTACATAAGATTTTTTTTTTTTGGGAATTTTCACATGACGGGGCCGCAGCGGTTAATTATCTATGTACGTTTGCCCAGCACGGCCCCCCAGAATTTGCGAATTAGGTGTGCACCAATACAATGTACTCGCCTCTAGGAGTATATGTACCGGTTTCTTTTTCAATGTACCTCTGTACTTTTGAAGAAATATGCAAAAAAAGGGGGCCGTGCCAGCCAAACGTTTTCAGCACGGCCCTCGTGTAACTTGAAAAATAAATAGCGTATTCAAAAGTTTCTTAAACTCAACGAATGTACCCTATTAACACATTATGTGTGCCGCAACAGATACTGTGAATTCGTAAAAACAAATATTATATAGACGTAGATAGGGGGCCGTGCTGGAAATATGGAATATAAGAAAATATCTAAAAAAAGACAAGACAACCTTAGCCAAAAACTATTAAAATATAATTGATTTTTGGCAAGTAACATATGTAACGCATTGGTGTCTCATACAACTTGCTAAATTTGAAAAATTAACCAATGTTGGTTCATTCAGCACGGCCCTCTATATTTGCCTATATCTTTTTAAACATGACATGTTTCTTTACAAAATTATAGTAAAGAAAGTAATATGGTTTACTTCCCGTTTTATAATAAATCCCAACCTATTTATTTGATACTTGATAATATATCCCGAGGATTACATGTGATTTATTATGGAATTGCTTTTTACAATTATTTGGCAACTACATTTTGGTGACAGATCCACTATTTTGAGGACAAACCCTATTATTAAAGAAATTCAAAACGAATAAAATTGGCGATAGCTTAAATCATACCCTATCTTTTTAAACATGACATGTTTCTTTACAAAATTCGACTACCTGAATTATGTGCAGGAGTACATTCGTTCCACATAAATTGCGATTCTGCTGTATCAGTACTTTAAAAGATAAATTGGATCAAACATATCACATAATACAACTGATGGGGTGACCATGATTCCATATATTAGGTAGGTACATATTCTGTACCTATATTAATAAAATTATGTGACTACATTAAAATTAAAATTCGTTTTTACACATTGTTTTTTTTTTTCGAAATTAATATTATCGATGACATCTTGTAAAGGAATTATATCAGTTAAAACTTGATCAATAAACACTTGGCTGCAATATGAAGTAACCGCGATACCAGCGCATCTTCAAAAATTACGGTAGCTTCAGTGAACTAATAGCGACCGCACACGGCAAGTTTTAACTAATATAATTCCTTTACAAGATCTTTTTTTTTTTTTTAGCCCAGGCTGTCCCACTGCTGGGCAAAGGCCTCCCCCGAGTCTTTCCAACAATTCTTTTGACGTGCCAACTCGTACCAGTCCTCATGGTACGCGTCCAGGTCGTATCGAAGTCACGTTTGTCAGTTGACTATTATCAATTCGATTTTTTTTCGTTACTCCAAGGTTTCAGTAGGTCGAAAAAAATTTTACAGAAGTTACACTTAGCCGAAATAACATTTGTTCGAAGTATTATGTTTCCGAACATTCAAATTAAATATTTAATTATAATGGCATATAATGAAACAGTTGATTGTGAACAAAAGTTGATAAGAAGCATGCAAACAAGGATGCTTGCTTCAAGCATGCAGCGTACAAGCAGGCATGCAGCATGCAAGTAAATAAATAGCACAACATATTGACTTTTTATGACACTGTTTTAATTTAATATTGAAAATGCTACCAAGTAACCGGCTATATATTTGTGACCAAATAATGTTCCGTAAAATGTTGTTTCGGTGTGGTGAAAATCTGGCATATGAAAAAAGTTCAAAAGAGGCTTCGGCCAATAGCAAAAAGTTAATTTGTAAATCGACGAAATTTAGCTCAGTAAAATAATACCTATGGCACATGATACTTCGATGACCTAAAAATATGTCAAATAAAGCATACGGCAAAAAGACGTCGGTCAATAGTTTTCAGTAAAATGAAATTCCAACAAAAACAATTAGGAGAAGTGATCGGTTCCCGTTAAAAAAGAATGTTTATTTTAATGTAGTCACATAATTTTATTAATATAGGTACAGAATATGTACCTAGGTACCTAATATATGGAATCATGGTCACCCCATCAGTTGTATTATGTGATATGTTTGATCCAATTTATCTTTTAAAGTACTGATACAGCAGAATCGCAATTTTATGTGGAACGAATGTACTCCTGCACATAATTCAGGTAGTCGAATTTTGTAAAGAAACATGTCATGTTTAAAAAGATAGGGTATGATTTAAGCTATCGCCAATTTTATTCGTTTTGAATTTCTTTAATAATAGGGTTTGTCCTCAAAATAGTGGATCTGTCACCAAAATGTAGTTGCCAAATAATTGTAAAAAGCAATTCCATAATAAATCACATGTAATCCTCGGGATATATTATCAAGTATCAAATAAATAGGTTGGGATTTATTATAAAACGGGAAGTAAACCATATTACTGGGTGGATTAAAAAAAATAACCACGAAGGTGATGGCGGGGTCTGTTCGCTCGCTACGCTCGCTCACTTGACCCCGCCATCCCCTTCTAACCTAACCTGTCCGAGTCGGGGTGCCCTAAGCTCCCTGTGCCCTATGTTCGAATATTTGGTGACAGATATACCTTTCTGAGTACGAAGTTAAAGGAATAAACCTATTATTTTGAGAACAAAGTTTTATCCAAGGAATGAACTACGATTTTATTGATAATCCATCTCTTATTTTACATACATATTGGCATTAATTTGGTAATTCATACCTGGCGACACTTTTTATATATCTGAGAACGAAAATACTTCGTGGCGATAGATCTATTTATTAGGTGATGCAACTTGATGACAAATATAAATTTTGGTGACAAGAAATATCGTCCCCAAAAAGATATAGGCAAATATAGAGGGCCGTGCTGAATGAACCAAAATTGGTTAATTTTTCAAATTTAGCAAGTTGTATGAGACACCAATGCGTTACATATGTTACTTGCCAAAAATCAATTATATTTTAATAGTTTTTGGCTAAGGTTGTCTTGTCTTTTTTAGATATTTTCTTATATTCCTTATTTCCTGCACGGCCCCCTATCTACGTCTATATAATATTTGTTTTTACGAATTCACAGTATCTGTTGCGGCACATATAATGTGTTAATAGGGTACATTCGTTGAGTTTAAGAAACTTTTGAATACGCTATTTATTTTTCAAGTTACACGAGGGCCGTGCTGAAAACGTTTGGTTGGCACGGCCCCCTTTTTTTGCATATTTCTTCAAAAGTACAGAGGTACATTGAAAAAGAAACCGGGACATATACTCCTAGAGGCGAGTACATTGCATTGGTGCACACCTAATTCGCAAATTCTGGGGGGCCGTGCTGGGCAAACGTACATAATTATCTATACATATAATAAAACAGTAACGAAAGAAAAACTGTACATTGACAATTTTCGAGAAAAAATAAGTGGCTTTTGTTAGAAAAACGTAACTGATGACAAAAAGTGACTTTTTAGAATTTTTGTCTGTTTGTCTGTTTGTATGTGTGTATGGTACGGCTTCAAGCCAAAACTACTGGATAGATTGAATTGAAATTCAGCGAAAATGTTCTTTGTAAACCAAGGAATAGGTACTTTAGGCTACATATTATCACGCCGTATGTTATGGGAGGTAAGCAATATTGATTTTAAAAGGTTTTTGTTCGTAATTGAATGCACAAAATGACAAGTTAGTTAGTTACAAAACCATTTAGACAATTTTTACACATAAACCTGATAGGAATTGTAGCAATCTGGAAAAAATCAACTTATTATCTACATAATTCAGATACCCGTAATGCCATCTGTTGACCGAAAAAAGTACTAACTATCAAAAGCATGAGAATTACACCAATATATATTTTTAGTTACTTTTAAAACGTCATAAACAGTGATTCTTTGATACAAAACTTACCGTTATGCATTTGATGCATAACATAAAAAAAGATTTGGTCTGATTGCTTTACTGACGTTATTTTAATTTTTTTTTGAACGGTTAATTCTCTCCACTCAACCTGTAAAGCACCCTGGTTGCTTCTGTACACTTGGACTGAGCTAGGCCGGCAAACTTAGCCACGACACCTACGCACAACGGAGTCCCTACTCTACTCTATCCGTTGCGGGGTTTTTTTTATAGATGGGAAATCATCAAAATGACTTCTTCTGCTCTGGGTAGACTGGAAGGGAGTGTCAGACTCTTACTGACTAAAACCCGTCTGTGTTTCTCCTTATGATCTTTGCGTTCCAGGGTCACAGTGACTCTTTCGAACAAATTCCACAACCCTAGCAGGCTCTGGCCCTAACGGGCCCCGTCTACTTAGCTGACATTTCTTGGAGGCGCGCATGGAACACAACGCTTCGTCGACCCGGACCGGTGGCGCTATATAGGGTGTATAGCTCCATCCTTCCTTCTCGCTCGAACGACTCACGCTTTAACACGTCATGGTAGGGCCGCTGGTTGTTATCGGGCCGCGAGCCACCCAACGCTCGCCGTCCACAGGCCCGTGCCTACGGTGGCCGAGAATCGCCCTGCGACTCCTGACGCCCGGGGCGTCTTCTTCTGTTTCGGCGGTTAAGGCGTGCATTTGCCTCTCCTTCACGCGGCCCGCCCCTTCCTTTACTAGCATTACTGTTTCGCAAAAGGAGGTGACGGCTTCCCACACCTCCGCGCATCCAGAGCGCGGAGGTGTGGGAAGCCGTCACCTCCTTTTGTTTTGTTTTGTTTTTCTTTTGTTCATGGAGTGAACCAGAGCCGGTAGCGAGAGGTCGCCGTCGCTGATCGCCTCGACGAGGACACGGCGGTGCTCCGCCCAAGCAGGGCAGACCTTCACCGTATGCTCCGCCGTGTCCTCTGCGGGGGTTGACTTCTCTTCTGGTTGGTTTTCCCATGGACAACTTTATGTAGCTCTATCGCGTGTTAACAAACTTAGCAAGTTTCATCAACATCGTGTATCATCATCATTATCCACAGTCCAACTTCGCTCACTGCTGAGCATAGGCCTCTCTTTTCGTGTGCCAATCCCGACGTTCCTGTGCCATATCGTTATGTTATCAGATGGCAACAATATCGTCCGCCCATCTCGCCGCCGGTCGACCAATACTTTTCTTCCCGTCCTCGGACGCCACTCAGTCACTGCCTTACTCCACCTATCATCACCGCGCCTTGCCAAGTGTTCTGCCCAGCTCCACTTTAGTACTACAATTCGTTTTCCGATGTTGAAAACCTTCGTACGTCTTCGGATTTCGATGACTTACCTCTACCAACCTGGAACGCTCCATGGCTCTCTGTGCAACTATCAGTCTGTAAACAGCCACCTGCGTTAGCGTCCATGTAAGAGCAAACTGGTTATAAAGGCGGGAATTCAGACATTGCGGAATTTTGGCAGGCTTCAGAATGTCGTCCATTTTGATAAAAGCGGCCCATTTAAGGTGTGTTCCTCTCGATACCTCCGTTTGTTGATTTTCTCTGCCAATTGAAAGGATATGGTCAAGATAAACATATCGGTTAATCATCTCCAACAATTAATTTCCAGTTTTGAATCGCTGAAGGTGTTTGCCATAACCTTCGTCTTGGTCATATTCATCCCAAGACCCAACATAAAAGAAGCATCTTAAAGATTTTGAAGCATTTTCTGGGGGTCATCGAAGTTCTCAGTGAAAACCACAAAGTCATCTACAAATCTTAAGTGAGACAGTTGGGCAGAAAATTGACGTTAATACCGCTATAGTCCCAATTTATACCCACATTTTTAACGACATCTTCTAGGACTGCTGTGAATAGTTACGATGAAATCAAAGAAGCATTATCATTACAACGTTTCTCACAAAAAATTACATGAACAGAAGAGGTGATACTCGACGGCGCGTTGTGTTCCACGCGCGTCACAAAAAGATGTCAGTATAAAGACGAGGCCCGCTAGGGCCAGTGCCTGACAGGGTTGCGAAATTTTTTCGAAAGAGTCACCGCGGCCCTGGAACACAAAGGCCATTAGGAGGAACACAGATGGGTTTTAGTCAGTAAGAGTCTGACACTCCCTTCCATTCCGCCCAGAGCGAAAGGAGTCATTTGATGTTTTCCCATACATAAAAAAAGAGGCAAGCAATGATAGATATTGACTGTTCGTATTAGATATACGAACACATAGATCTTACCTAGCCACATCATTTTACAATACATACACGCGAACGAAGTCACGGGCAACAGCTAGTTGATTCTATTCATTAAACATATAGGTACTTAGTATAGTTAGTAGAATTAAAATGTCAATATAGGTACTGAAAGAAAAATAATCATAAATGTCAATAAAAATCATGCCAATAATGGGAGAGATTTTCGCCACACAATAAAGTTCAAAATAAATACCATAAATACTTTATGACCGTGCTGAATACTTCTGATTCCATCTGGCAACACTGCCTATGGAGACAAGCCAGATCGAGTTTTTCATTTTTTTTTTTTTTTATATAAAATCATTGTTCTCATAAAGAATCCAGTTTGTCAAGCCAGACAAAACGAGAAATCGATATATTATTTTTCAAAAACGTACATCACACTGTTGCTATACTAGTTTTACATTATCTCCAGGCCTAGACAAAAAAAAATCTGTAGCGTTAACGTCAGACGCTTACGACAAAAATACAAAATGGAAGAGAATGACATTTTTCCATGCCTGGCCATCCCGTTCCGTGTGCTGTATAATCTGTGGTGCTGTGACAGCACACGGCACTACTCCACTGTCATGTCATGTCATACTCATTGTCAATGATTGTCAATCGCCGACCGCAAATCCAGGCAAATCAAAATTGAACTGAATTGAACCCTAACCTATAAAGTCATTGTTTTTATTGAGTTGCCACGATTTTTTGATAAACTCACAGAACTTTACTATGAGTAGCGGTGACGATACGGATAATAGCTCAACTATTGATGAGCAGGACGATGGAGAAAGGGTGAGTAACAAAATCAAGATTAATTAAATTTAATACCTTTACTCACTGTGAACACAGATTCTGCTTATCTACTAGGTACTAATTCTATCATTTTAATTACCTACTGTACTTTATTAGCGGTAGAGCAATAATTTACTTGAGACGTGTGTACTATGCAGATAAGTGCATGCATTGCACTGTGATTGATTTTTTTATTTATTGATTTTGTACAATAATAAAGAGTATTCTATTCTATTCTATAATTGGAAGCAGTATACCTATGTTATGTTAGATCCCCACCTCAACTAAACCACTAAACAAAACAAAAGTGACAAATCATAATGAGCTCTAAGTGAGCTCATTAAGATTTGTCCTAACAACTGATTGCAAGATTAAAAAAATAAAAAAAAAAGATTTGTTACAACTTCTTTGTACCTGTATGCACAAATAATTATATATTTGATTGAAAACACTAATAGGTAATGCAAATTCCATTTCAGACTGAAATCAGATCACAGCTTACGACATTATCGTTTGAAGAATTGCAAAAATTAAAAGAGAGAATTGGCGCCAAAGTCTATAAAGAAGCTCTTTTTGGTAATGCTAACAAGAAGAAGGAATGTGATGCACCGAAAGTTTTTAAAAGGGAAAATAAGAACAGACCGCCGGAGATGAGCTCTAAGAAACCTGTTCGGATGCTACAAGCTGTCACTAATGTTAAGAAAAAAGAAATTCGTGATCCTAGGTAATTATGATTTTAACCTTAAATGCCCACCATACACTCTAACACAAGTCTTAAATACGGAGCCTTTTTTCCAACTAAATTGGGGATGGCTTTCGGTCTTACCAGATGTAACCGAGTACAAGTGATAAGGTTCAATATTCAAATAAAAATCTATGCAATAATGACCTTAAAGGAGCTGTCCGGTAAAGGGTTAAAACATAACTGACACAGTATATTAACATGCAGTTAGTCAAGTGTTCATGTCAATGTGCCCAGAAGACTGGCCATTTTTCAGCTGCTAATTCAGCATTGCCATTCAATGTGGTAATGCTGCCAGGATTTAGGACACTTTTCCCATTGTCAGCAATGTGGATGAATTTTCATGGCCCAATGAGTCTTCCTGTCCCTTATTTGTCCCGCTTGTACAAATATGTACAACCGTGTGTTGATACATATATTTAGATTCAAAACTAAAAGAAAAAAAAATATAATGTAAGTACAGACATTCTTTACTTGCAATTAAATAATGTTAAATTAAGATTAGGTCTTATGATCAATTTTTTTTTTTATCTGCTCATAACTAAAATCCATAATATGTATACTGTGGATAACGTTGTGAGTTGCAGATTTGTATAATTTAGGTATAAATAGTTTATAAGATGTAATATGTAACTGTTAAATATTCCTAAATAAATAAAAAAAATGTAATTGCAGATTTGATCCACTATGCGGTGACTTTGACAAGAAACAATTCTCTGATGACTACAATTTTCTGTCCGACATACGTATGAAAGACATTAAAGCTATTCGAGCGGAATTGAAAGAAACAACAGACGCTGACAGACAGCTAAAGTTACGAAGACTGCTTCAACGGTTGAACGACCAACACAAACACACAAAGAAGAATAAGATAGAGAAAGAAGTCATAGAGAAGAATAGAAAACATATTGAACAAGAGTTTAGGGAGGGGAAACAGCCACACTTCAAAAATAAATGTAAGTAAATACTTTACTACTATCATAGTACTGTATCTGTCATCTTCATATGGAAATGGGATAATGATTTAAATTAAGTGTGGTCCAAGTAGGCATAAGTGGGTCACCAATTGCTACAAGACCTGTAGTTTTATTGAGAGTATTCTCATTGTCACTCCTAGTGTTGTTTTCACACCGTGTGATATGTGCTAAACACTCCAATTGAGTAATACGTTTTTAGTCAACAAGGAACCCCTATAGTTTGGCCATGTCTGTCCGTCTGTCTGTCCGTCCGCAGTATAGCTCAGAGACGCTTAACGCTAGAAAGTTGAAAAAATTTGTTTGGGTATAGGTTACATATTGATCACGCCGACAAAGTGGTAAAACAAAATAGTGAAAAAAAATTTTAATGAGTAACAAATCTTTTTTTTTAATTTTTTATTTTACATATCATTTTATCAGTCCTTTCGACTATAAGCAGAGGAGTTGAGTGACTATTATTCATGTGGAGATATTCCCCAGTAGGAACATAATCCATATTAATATATTGGCTTAGTCATGGCCGCCGAGATCCAATGTTCTGCGCCGCTTCGGGCGATGTAGACAGTCAGGCAAGGCTTTTCTTGTATTTGCTTGCGAATGTCTTTATTTCATCCTTCACTGTTGGCATACTCAGGTATTCATGTACTTCACTGTTTCTAATGAACCAGGGTGTGTTGCTATTCTGAGCTCTTTGGATTATATTTATGTTGGAATCACAGCAGGCTCCCCATAACTGAATCCCACATGTCCCGACCGGTTTTGTGACAGTCTTGTAGATTAGGAGTTTGTTGTCCAGTGACAGTTTTGAGTTTCTGGAGTAACGTAAAGTGGCGATGATTGTTTTAATATTGTTTCACCATGCTGTGAGGTGTCTTTGGATAAGTCGTATAAATATTGAGGGTTTTCTAAAACCATTTATCCATCCAAGGATTCGTTTGCGTTTACAAGTCAAGTGTCCCCCCCCCCTCCTGTGCAAGCTAAACGGTTGTTTTTGGAGACGTGAAAAAGTTCATGGTAGTAGCATATACAACGTATAACAGAATAAACGCAATACCTCTAAACTGGTCATTGTACTCATTGTTATGAACAACTTTTAATATGGGACTAACATTTTCTCGAGTTATTTTATTTTTATTTTATGCTGTTCGGGAAACTTACAGCTAATATAAACAATGTTCCCAAACAATACGAATTTGAAGGCCATTTACAAGTTTCCGCATTTACACACTTCAAAACAGTCGAAACAAAAAAGACAGAACAAAAGAAAAAGGAAGGTACAAAACTCTTACTATGACAAAAATTACGAAACAAAATAACACGATCGATACAAACTACAAAAAATAAAAATTAAAGTAAAAGAAAAAATTAAAAACTACATTTAGACAAACTTACTTATCCGTAAAAAAAAACTTTTCACTAATGAGGTCTTAAGCCGCGAAAAACTGGTGTTGAAGATATCCAAATCATGTTCACTAGTAAGTTTATTAATACTTCTGCTCGCACGGATCAGAAGCAAATTCTGCCTGTACGCGGACTTGGGAGTGAGGGACATGACAGCTGGGTTTGCGAAACGTTTTGCAGTGTGTGACTACCCAACAGCTCAGGGCAATCTACAGTACCATAGATATGCGTTATGCGCATAGAATTAATATATGGAGCAGTCAATATTTATTTCGCGATTTCAGTGTTGGTCCCATAGTAAAAGTTGTTCATAATGATGAGTACAATGACCCCTCAAGAGGTATTAGGTTTATTCTGTTACACTTTGTATAACGAATTTAAAAGGAAACTATCACAGCTAAGTAGGCTTTACAAGATAACGAGTAAATAGTCAACCAACCTATAAATTGTACTTTTAGGCTAAGCGCGCACTACGAAAATAAATCGTCAATCTGTAAACAACAGAAATGTACTACAATCCGCAAACGATATATTTCCGCAGTGCTCGGATTGTAGTACATTTCTGTTGTTTACAGATTGACGATTTATTTTCGTAGTGCGCGCTTAGCCTTAGAAGGAAAATTGCGTACAAATTCAATTGAAAATTAGTTAGATCACACAAAAGCAGCATTCGGGGAATTGTGACGTGCGGAACCCTACACTGCGCGTCGCCCGACACGCACTTGGCCGGTTTTTTGGATTGAGATTAATAATTTTTATTTATTATCTATACTAATTTCTATACTACATACTAATATAATAAAGCTGAAGAGTTTGTTTGAAAGCGCTAATTACTGGAACTCCGTCCGACTTGGAAACCGTCGGATTTGGAAAATTATTTTTGTGTATGATGGCCACATTAATGAGGAAGGCTATACGGAAACGGAAAAAACGGGATATGCGCGTACGAAGTCGCGGGCAAAACCTATTCAATAATAAATCCTTAAATGTGAAGAGATAATAAATACTACATATTATGTTACAAAAAGTCTACTTGTCAAAAGCCATTTAAGTACTTCTGAATATGTATTACTTACGCAATTACCCAATGTTGCGTACTAACTTTGTACACTATCATTGCAGCTGAAATACGTGTCGAGGCGCTGGTGAAACAATACGAGGAGCTGAAGAAAGAAGGCGCTGGTCGCATACAACGACATCTCAAACGGAGACAGCAGAAAGTCAAGAAACGGTCACACAAAGCACCCACAGGCACTTAAATATAAATATTATAATTATTTCCTTTTTTTATTGAGAGAAGCTTTGATATGGGTGTGGATAGTTAAGTGTTGTGGAAGACTGAAAAGAAACAATGATGTCTGAGGAGATGACAACTAAGCCTTCCGTGGCCTGTCTCACAGGAACCATGCATTTCTTCAGGACAGAACAGTAACCTATGGCACTCAGTGATTATGTATCTTTTTCGGAGATTTTCCGGGACAAACAAAAAAAAGTTTTTGTTTTAAGTAAATCGTACTAATATACTTTCATTACGCGGTAAAAGGCTATCAATGAACCATGCCAGAGGCCCTTGAGGCGGTTTAGAAACACACGTGAGCTCTGCCCGTGTACATAGAGAATTTGAAAAGAGCATAGATCTAAATAGTAAAGATAGGCCAGGGGCCTAACCACCAACTCTTAAAGCAGTATTGCTACAATACTACTTCAAGTGGGAAAGAGACGGAGCTATACAGGACGTATAGCTCCGTCTCTTCCCACTGGAAGTAATATTAAAGTAATAATGCTTTAAGAGTTGGTGGTTTAGGCCCTGAAACGTTTGTATGACGCGTTCACCATGTCAGAAACACAGCGTTTTAATGTCTCGCGCACTCGACCGCTCCTGCGCCATTTTTTAAAAAACAACGTGTAACAGAATAAACGCAATATATCCAGGGGTCATTGTACTCATCATTATGAACAACTTTTACAATGGGACCAACCCCGAAAAAAAAATCAGCTGTTTCAGTACATTTTGTCAAGTTGCGCGCACAAAAATGTAGGGGGGCAGTCGATTTTTTTTTCGTGACATCAGTGTTGGTCCTATAATGAAAGTTGTTCATTATGATGAGTACAGTGACCCGTTAATAGGTATTGCGTTTATTCTGTTACACGTTGTATAAGGACATTAACCGCTCCAGCCCTGACATGTGAAAATTCCCAAATAAAAAATAAATGTTACGTAATAGTAAATAAACATTAAATTCGTGATAAATTCGCGGCACACCTGCACCGGTGTGCCGGCAGTGTTCGAGCGGTATTTAAAATAATTGACGCTGTACAATAGGTAGGTAGGTAGGTCTGTTCTTTTAATGAGGTGTAAGTACAATAAAGTATAAAATAAATACATATAATGTAATGAATTATAATTACATATTAAAATAATAAATAAATACAAATTGATTAACTAACAGTTATTTATTGATCAAAATAAACAAGTGACTGTATATGGATGCTCGATGAAGTAGGTGTGCATGGTGACCAGACCAGGTGAATCTGCCAAGTCGTAGAGGCACTGGGGACCTCTGGGTACGATGGCCTGGAAATAGTACACATCATTAAAATCCTGAAGTAGTAAAATATACCAAGGAATGCGTTTAACACAGCCTTTTCTAATTCGAGAAAATTATCAAATATTGTAACAACATCTCTATGTCGTACTTGACAAAGTTCTAATTACATTGCAACCTTGGGCCTCTAGTATACAAAATGGTCAATTGAAATTCAACTTTAAACTCTTTATATTATATTAATTATACATAAATAAACTCTAATAAAGTCAGTACCTACTTGTGCGATTAGTTGTAGTACCTAATGGATTCAAATGATCACAAATTTCATAACAAACAATTGCAATGTAATTAGAGCTTTGTCAAGTACAACATAGAGATGTTGTTACACAATGTTGAATTCTTGAGCAGCCTTTCCATTAACAAAAATTCTTTCACAACCCTCAACGAAAATATTGAATCCTTTTGTATGACTTATTTCAGTAACTATAGCTTCTGACGGCGGTTTCTCCCGCAAATGTCGGAAATGATCCCAAATGAACATAATCCCGGGATTTAATGGCCTATGTGCCATCAGACTATTATATAAAAAAATCTATATCTGTGGCAAATTTCATCCATATCCGTTCAGTCGTTATTTCGTGGTCGAGTAACAAACATTCATCAAAACGTTCGCTTTAATAAAATAGTAAGTAAAATTAAAATTACCTGAACAGCAGCCTTGTTTGGCTTCTCGAACCAATCGACTGCGTTGTCGTTGACGACGTGTTTTCCGTACATGACCAACCCGAGGCCGATGAGTTGGTTGGAGTCGACCAGCCCGAACCACGGGAACAGGGTGTCGGCCCGGCACTCCAGGTTCTCGTTTGTCTTGTAGTAGTAATGTTTACCTTAAAACATAATATGGACGTCAAGATGCGCTTGCGAGTTTTTACAACGGCTTACAGATTGTTAGATTTGTATTATTAGGAGTTAAATGGAAGGATTTGTATGGTCGATAAAATATACAGGGTTATTTGTAAAACACCAACAACCTTTTAGTGGGTGAAAGTATTCATGATTGTAAACAACTTTTACTATGGGAGCAACTCTGAAATTTTTTCTGAAAACTTTCACGCACTGAAAGGTTGTTGGTGTTTTACAAATAACCCTGTATAATAATATAGTACCTACCTATTCATGCCTCCGTGGTCGAGTGGTTTAGGCGTTTGCCTTGTGACCCGGTGGTAGTGGGTTCGATTCCCACGGGAAGCATACTTTGTAAAGTTGTTTCCAGTTTGGCTAGGACTTTGCAGGCTTGAATCACCTGATTGTCTGATAAAAAGATGATTCCGTGCTTCGGAAGGCATGTATGCCGCAGCCGGTGGTCCCGGCCGTCAAATGGCAGTCGTCAAACCATGTCAGAGGGCCTTGAGGCGGTTTAGAAACTCTGACACTAGAGTGTGGGGTCGTTAGACCTTACTACCACCCACACGAAGAAGAATCTATTCATGGTAAACATTTGCAGTAGTGTGCAGCAAAGATGAAATAATGCATTTAACAAAGCTTACTTTCTCGGGCAACATTGTGACACAGACTGGCGCGTGGACAAGAAATATTGATTTAAACACCAGTAGGTACTTAACTGTCAATATCTTTTTAGGAAACTTCAAACTACCCTTTCCTAAGTAAAGTTCACTAAGATTGAAGTTGACACTATCTTTTTGTCATATTCACAAAGATAAATTGTAAAAAACCTGTAACACGTAACCGTGATTCTATCTGATCTTACCCATGAACGGTATGCAGGCCTGCTCCGAGAAGTCGCTGTTCGGGCCAGTGATGTCACTGACATTGGTAGAGATGCGGTACAGCTCGCCGTTAAAGCCAGAGACCAGGATGGAGTGGTCTTGCAGCATCAAGTTTGGGTTGCGCTGGGCGACTCGGATCGCTGGGTCCGTTGCGAGAGTTTCTGGACGGAGGACATAATAAGTGCAGTTAATAATTAGGTACTTACCTGTATTTAAACTCTAATGTCATTAATGAATGATGTAACAGTGAAGTTCAAAAGTTATCTTTTACGAAAATCTTACCAGGTGAAATGTAGTATTGTTGCGTAGTCCAGAAGGTTTGGATTTTGCCATCCACATCGGTGGTCCAGCGAGAGAATCCTTGGACGGACCAGTCGTAAATACTGCCGGAGAATTTGTCTTCGCTGATCTGTGAGAAAAACAAAGATCGTCTTTAGAACTTGATAACTACAGACAGAAACTTGACATGAAAAAATAAAAAAGGTGAGAAGTAAAAGTTGGTTGAATGGCGCCAAAACCAAAATAAAATGCAATCGGCCAGGGGCGGCGTAGTCGTCCCTGGCGGATTGGCGCCCCGGGCCATGGCCCGGATGGCCCTAGGGTAAATACGCCCCTGTGAACCTACCGGACCCTGTGAACCTAACTGAACGTAATTGCAACAACACTAAAATTACATTTGTTAACTGTTTTAACAAATGTAATTAAGCGACATGTCCGTCACGGCCGCTGGCTACGTTCACTGGAATTACTTAACACCTCTACTTACTAATACTGACAGGCTTTGGACTTGAGCATCTGAATAGTTACTAACAACCACGTCTCTCGCAAGGTATGTAGATATCATAAGTATTATGAATGATGTTCATGTTTATCCAACTTTGTTTCATTTCATGGACACCTACTAGTTAGGTACTTATTGATACTAAGGCCCCCTCTGTGAACGTTCACTGAAATTACTTAAACACCTCTACTTACTAATACTGACAGGCTTTGGACTTGAGCATCTGAATAGTTATTAACAACCATGTCTCTCGCAAGGTATGCAGATATCATGAGTATTATGAATGATGTTCATATTTATCCAACTTTGTTTCATTTCATGGACACCTACTAGTTAGGTACTTATTGATACTAAGGCCCCCTCTGTGAATGTTTCCGAAGGTTCTTATACTTAGCCATTACCCTTCTGAATGCCAGAGCATACCTAAACGGCACGTGGCGTACGCCCCACTCCATATATTTTGTCACGTATAAGTGAGGCTGGTGTGCAGGGTAAGCTGTTGTTTGTCACATCTATGAGACAATGGCAATGTGGTGGCGTGTGGCACTGTTCGTGATAGCAAACATGATTGTTCGCAGGTTTGCCCGATGTATAAATGAGGTAAAAATCACTCTCTTCAGAGCATTCTGTACGTATCTTTTTACACCTGCAGCCTGTGGGCAGTTTATACTCAAAAAGCGTAGGTACAGTGCCCTACGGGTACAATATTATAATAATGCGCTTAGAACGATGTTGCGGCCCTTGCGGCTGCCCCGCTACTGTAGTGCATCAAGTAGGTATATTTGCGGAGGCGCGCATCTACGCAACTCTGCGCAAGCGGTGCGCATATCAATGCTGAGCAGAGTGCAGGCTAGTCGCAAAATCGTTTTAAATAAGATAAGTAGCCAGTAGACTTGTCTGCCTGTACATGAGTCGATGTATTGTTTTCTGTTTTTTTTTAAACTCTAAGGAATTTCTCCTGTATCGTGGGTGCGTAATACAAACGTACCTATAAGTACAAAGTCCGACGAAGGTAACTTCGCGGGACTCGCAGTAGCAAGTGCCGCGTCAAGACGAGTGGTCACGTTTAACTTTTTATTTTTAAAAATGCCAGGAAAGTATTGCGTAGTATACGGCTGTTTGAACTCGGCTTCATCAAAACCGGAGCTATTGTATTTTAAACTTCCTGCTGATATTGAAAGGTAAAAATGATTTCTAGTTATTGTTATTATTAATCGTTATCGAATTACGTATAAGTCTGTGTGATCGATCATAATGAATTCGTGAACTTACTTCTAAATCATGAATGCGGCGGTTTTGAGGGTATTTAAAGCTGATAGTGCAATAGATCATGATAGTGGTAACAAAAAGTACATCCAAGATGGCGACTGCAATAGGTACCATTCTATATCAATTTTTTCGTCATGGGTGTCGTTTTCATGGTTTTTGAGGGTGTTGAAGCCGATAGTGCTGTCAAAATGTGAATCCAAGATGGCGGCTGCAATTGGTATCAATTTTTTCGTCATGGGCGTCATTTTCATGGTTTTCGAGGGTGTTGAAGCCGATAGTGCTGTCAAAATGTGAATCCAAGATGGCGGCTGCAATTGGTATCAATTTTTTCGTCATGGGTGTCGTTTTCATGGTTTTCGAGGGTGTTGAAGCCGATAGTGCTGTCAAAACGTGAATCCAAGATGGCGGCTGCAAAGGTACCTATCAATTTTTTCGTCATGGGTGTGTTTATTTTTTTATGTAATGGGTTTTTTAATTACTAGATATCACACGCATTTTCGGATTGAAACGCGGTACGGTTCGTAGCCACTCATGAGCCCAGCCCGCGCGCCACCTGCGCTGCGGCGTCTACCGTGCGCCCACTCCGACGAGCACCCGAAACCTTTTCGTCCAACCGCAGCTCGCGTACGCTCCCGCTAAAACTTGTAAAAGGTTCCGCCGTAATGACAAAGTTAAAGATCTTTAGTTCTACAAGTTGTTGTGTGTTAATATTAAATTGATTTCCGTATTTAAACTATCGTCTTTTGCTGAGGTTAACCGACGCCATGAGATTACCTATTTAAATTATGTTTGCAAGCTATTTATTCAAATTCGATTGATTGATCACTACAGATCAAAAATGTAAAAAAAAAATATATCAAAAACATTAAAAGTGACAACCCTATTGCTTCAATGGAGCGTAGGTAATTATGTTCTCAACTAGGCTTAGTTTCCCTACTGTCCATATTTATACTGTGCTAGAGTATTGATACCTCGATTCATGGGTCAGGCAGTCCCAGGGGGCGAGTAGATAAAAGTCGTATTACTAACATTAGCTATAAGTTATTTATTATAGACTAGGTACCTACTCAAAATTGTAGGTATCTTAGTTATCTATACATATAATAAAACTGTAGAAGAGGTCAATTCTGTACATTGAATATAAACTAAAAAAAATACTCCAGGGGTGCTTTATACAAACAGTAGAAGCCAAAAATATTTTTTTGTCTGTCTGTCTGTCTGTCTGTCTGTTGTTCGTCTTTCACGCAAAAACCACTGGACGGATTTTAATGAAACTTTTTTTGTTGTATAGCTATTAGTCCTCGCCAACATATAGGCTATAATTTATTTTGAAAATCTGAATACAAGACGTGGAACCTTAGCAGCCCGGCTAATCTATAAGAGATATTAATATACCGCTTTAGGAATAGTTGGTCAACATGATGAGTACTGTCTGTCGACATAAAAAAAATGAAGGTCTAGAGCATCTGATGTGGAACCCTTTCAGGGAGCTAAGCTATCGGCTATTTTAATCAATTGTCAACAGATCTCATAGTCCGTTTGGTTTAAAGCCTGCTTCTCGAAAGACTAGGTTTGGGTTCAAATCCCACAAATTTTGTAATTATTTTTGAATTATTTTTATCTTATTTATTTCCTTATTTTTTTATTCCTACCAAACCTAATATTTTCAAATATTAATAATATGTTATTGCTGTATTTTGCATATCTCTTTAGAAAGACAAGCAGAACCTATTTTTTGTTTATATGTATTCTGTTTCGTTTGCATCGCGATAAAAAATACAAAACTAATGTAGAAAACATTCACATAAACCTGATAGGATTGTGGCAATCTAGAAGAAATCAACTTATTATCTACATGCATAGTAAGTAGGGGTAAGTATCTTTAATGACACTTGCAATGCCATCTGTTGAGCGAAACTGTACTTACCATCAACAGCACGAGAATTACACCAAAAAGTATTTTTTAGTTAAAGATTCTTTTGATACTTACCAGGCGTTACGCATTTGATGCAAAAATAAAATTGCTCCACTGACTTTGTTTTCATTTTTTTTTACTTTTGATAGGAACGCGTTTGACCACTATCTCACCTGATGGCAAACGATGATGAGATCGAAGATGGAGCACGCTTGCCTATAAGTAACCTATTCACTCTTGATAAGACTCCCAGGCTGTAACTATCCAGAAACACGGACTCAGTCAGGGAATTCCACGCCATGTGTTTCCAAAACGTTTTGTTCATGTGGGTGTGAGGTCCATCGTGTACCGGTGGCGTACCGCCGTACGTCTTGTGGTCCGATGATGGAACGAGCTTGGCGGAATTAAACTATGCAATTCCGTCGCACACTCCCCAAAATGCAACCGATAGAAAACCGAAAGGCTAAAAACTCGGCTTCGATGCTCAAGACTTTCACCTCTTGAATTTCTTTCCCAGGATCTCCCTCATTCCTAATTATTTTCTGTTAATTTTGAAACAAAACTGTTCAATTCCCAGTCAGCTGGTGATTCGTCGTGACCAGCCTAGGGCCAGAAATTACCAGTAGCGGGTTTCACACTCCAGAGCTTCAAGGGGAACTGTGGATCCCTGGGCAATGACGCCACAGAAGAACTCGCGAAGATAGGTTTCGAGATGGTAGTGCTGGACCCGTACCCGCTCCTCCTTCTTTCTTTCTTTCACACAGTTTCGTGCATGAATTTGCCAGAGAACAACTGAACTTCATGACAACAAATGGTGAAAAAAGTGAAAAGTCCCGAACTAGGAATAACTATCAAATCGTGCTGTCATTCATTCTTATATTCTTCTCCGGACCATGGAGTAAACCAGGACGCCACAGCCGATCGCCTCGACGAGGACACGGTGATGCACCGCCCAAGCAGGGCAGACCTCCACCGTATACTCCACCATGTCCTCTGCGGAGACTTATCTTCTGATAGTTTCGGCATGACCATTAATCAAGCTCAGGGACAAACTATTAGTCGTGTTGGTGTGGATCTGCGGTATTCCTGTATCTCGCACGGTCAAGCTGTATGTCGCTTTGTCGCAAGTAAGCAGCGCGCAAAGCCTGTGTATACGTACTGATGAATATCACATAACAAGTAATATTGTTTACAAAGAAATGTTTTAAGTGTTAATATTCGTTCGTTCTTCGTAATTTTGTAAGTCATGTCATAATCACGATGAGTACCTATATACATTTAGTGAGTTTGTGTACTTAATATCTTCCTAAATACGAAAAGCAAGCGCGAACGAAGTCGCGGGCACAGCTAGTCTGAAATAAACGTTTATTATTAAAAGGTTGAGGGGAACTAGGTAATATCGGTAGAATCTACAAACCTAAGTAGGTAACTCATTATCAGCCTAGCCTTTTCCCAATTGTACTGCGAGGTCAGCTTCCAGTAAAACCGGATTCAGCTGAATACCAGTATTAAGTACCTATAAAATGCAGTAAATAAGGTGAAAAATACATACAGCAACTTGCACTCCCGCAATATAGGCAACGTCGTCGTAAAAAACGCAAACTGTGCGGTCATTCTTGGGACAGAAGATGGAGAGCTTGGCGTAACCTTCAGGCAGGTCGTGCCTCGTCTTCTGCACCCATCCCTTTTCAGCTGCTGAAGCGACTGTCCGCGGCAGGTCTATGAAAGCGGTGGTTCCGATTCCGAAGATAGTAATGTCGAAACGCACTAGAAGAAAAGTAATAACTACATTTTAAGAGATATACTTACCTAGGTATGTCGCCGGAAAATTACAAACGCCGTAAGATTGTAAAATACTTAGGTATCGCGTGAAATTGTAAACTATTGAATTTGGATAGCATTAATAATATTATATACATAACGATTTTTTCATAATAATATCGAGAAATGATAACCTAATAAAGATCTATTACAATCTTACGAAGTATGTTACCTATTTAATATTAAATTGTAACTTCTGTAAACTGTTTGAACTTCTGGTTGTTGTTACACTTAGGTAGGTACATATAATCTACTTGTATATTAATCTGTGGAAACTGTTTCTGGATTGTGTTGTAGGTACTAATTGTATACCTACTTATGTTTGTTATTGCATCTGTTTGTTTCCCAAATAAAATAAAATAAATAAATAAGTCTGCAATTTCCGATGACATAATAAGTATCAAATAGACGCCCGAGCAAAAGTCGAGGCCGTTATGGAGCTGAGGAACTGAAGTGGTGATGGGCAGCTTGAGCCTCTTGACTTAGACCTCCTTCAAGATTAAGCGTCTTGAGTTCCTGATAAGGCCAGAAAGAGAGCGAGCCCCAAATGATGAACTAGTAGATTTTTAAACACCTTAAGCATTCATTGGATTTTTGCATTGATGAACTATTTCATCATCATCATCATATCAGCCGAAAGACGTCCACTGCTGGACAGGCCTCCCCCAAGTGTCGCGTCGCCACAACAACCGGTCCTGTGCGTCTCGCATCCATCGGCTACCCGCGACCCTCACCAGGTCATCGGTCCACCTAGTTGCCACACTGCCACTTCAACTTGGCGATCCTTCGGGCTATGTCGGTAACCTTGGTTCCCTTGCGGATAACGCCATTCGATCACGCAAGGAATCTCCGAGCATTGCCCTCTCCATTGGCCTTTTTTTTTTAAAAAAAAAAACGTTGCCCCACACTAGGAATTTCTCCTGTATCGTGGGTGCGTTTACAAACATGTAAACTCACATACACAAACAGCCAGACCCGGAACAACTATCTGTAAGCCATACAAACATTTGTTCCGTGCGGGAATCGAACCCGCGACACGCAGCGCTGCAGACAATCGCTCAACCACTGCGCCAACCGTGCCGTCTTTGGCCTTCTGATAAGGCCCATTGTGAGCGACCACGTTTCAAGTCCATAGGTCATCACTGGCAACACGCACAAACTATTTGACAACAGAATTATCTGTTGTCAAATAGTCTGTGCGTGTTGTCACAAAAGTTGGCTCTCAATAGAGAGCTTCCAACGGCCGCTTTCTATAACATATCTCAATCCCAATCTTGATCCCGATCCTTGTCTGTAACCAATCAAAGGTGAGGATTGTGTGGTGAAGGACACAAACTCGGCCGTTGATTGGTTACAGACAAGGATCGGGATCAAGATTGGGATTGAGATATGTTATAGAAAGCGGCCGTAAGTGTAAGGACACTTAGAAGCTCTCTATTGAGACCCAACTTTTTGAACCCATGTGAATAACTCGTACCTACTTAGGTATTTTTTTTGGTTAATATTTAAATTCATAATTGATGTTACAGAAGAATTCTTACCCCTGAGGCCGCCTTGCCATGGTCCAGCTGAAACAAACAGAAACAATATTATAACTTTATTAGATAGGTAGGTAGGTACATACACTCATGTAGGTAGGTTGTATATTATTTAGCTTACCCTTGGAACACGTAGGTATAATCTAATAGATAGATCTGCAAAAGCGATAAGTTTATCTTAATCATTATTTAATTGAAAAACAATGTAATTAGACAAATAGTGACAACGAAAATAGATTTAAAGATATTTGTCATAAGTATCCAATGATTAGAAACATCATTACGACTTGAACACTTAAATGGTGGGCATAAATGTAGGCTAGGACGATCTACAGCAGGCTACAGGCAGGTTAAGGTACCTAATACGCGAAATTCATTCATTCAAGTAAGTAAAATGAAAACACTGGGTAATTTTTTTCCCAGTGCGCAAACTTTAAGAACCACTTCTGCCCATGTAGAAGTGGTTCTTAAATTTTGCGCACTGGGAAAAGTACCCAGTATATTATCCGAGGGGATAAAAATTAATATGGCGCCACAAATGAATTTAAGGATTCCAGAGTTAACTCACGAGCGACAGTGGGAGTTAATACTAGAATCCTGAATGCAGTGAGGGATCCAAGCTATCTCAAAGCAAGGACACCTTGATCTCCGACAAGAACACTCTACTTTCCACATCTACCTACTGCAAGATAATACCTAAATGGAAAGCAATTCACGAGGATTGGTGGTTGGCCGCCGAGGATTGCTAGCCTACAGGCAATTAACTACTAACCTACGTAGATAGGCAAACCTCCATATTTATATTGTGCTTAGGTTCGGTTTGCGTGACATAATAATTTTACTCTTTCTAAGTGATGTGAAATATTTAGATATCTATACTTATAAAATAAAGCTGAAGAGTTTGTTTATTGGTTTGTTTGTTTGAACGTGATCATAACTGGAACTACCAGTCGGATTTGGAAAATTATTTTTGTATACTTACAGGGTGTTCCAGAAAGGTGTGGTCATATTTAAGGATGATGTTGGGTAGCTGATATAGGTAGGTACATTAAGGAAAAAATTACAAAACATAAAAAAAATAGATTTTTTTCAAAAAATTCGACCCGAAAAAGCGACTAAAAACTTCCGAAGAAATTACTTTTCAAGCAGAAGGTAGGTACATCAAATCTGTGATTGAACCAAAGTAAATGCCACCAACTGTAACTGCTTGAAAAATCATTTCTTCGTAACATTTTGATCGTTTTTTCTGGTAATTTTTTTTTAATTCTCATTTTTTAGGTTTTGACATTTTTTCCTTTATGTAGGTACATATAAATATCAGCTACCCAACAAAACCCTTAAATGTGACCACACCTTTCTGGAACACCCTGTATATGATAGCCACATTCATGAGGAAGGATATAGGTACCTACTTACGAGAACGGAAAAAAACTGTTGCAAATATGATGCTACTTTTGCAGTTGCAACGTGAAGGGTTAACGAGTAATTACTGTAATAATTAGTCATAGTATTTTATCTTCGATTAAATATAGGTATTTGGGGATTTGGGCAGCAGTTATCTATCATGCATTGATAAAATAAAAGAACCAATGCAAAGTTATTGAATGAATATTTTTACTAAAACCTGGTGACTCATGTAGTCATGTGTAGGTACCTATTTTTACACCCGGGAAATGTTCAGTTTTCGAAAATGGGAATATCAGACCGGTTCACCGCCAAATCTGAGTGCGGTACCTGAACCATTGAGGACTTAATTGATGCCAATGATGCAGCTATACCTGTCATTGTACTCATCATAATGAACAACTTTTACTATGGGACCAACCCGATATCGCAAAAATAAATCAGCTAACCAGTACATTTTGCCAAGTTATGCGCACAGAAATGCATGTGGCAGTCGATGTTTTTTTCCGCGATTTCAGTGTTTGACTTGGTCCATAGTAAAAGTTGTTCATAATGGTGAGTACTTGACTCCTTATAAGGTATTACGTTAATTCTGTTACACGTTGTTTAAACGGCCACGTGTTGGACACAAAACTTTTTATGGCATGCCATCGAATCGAAACGAAGAAGTTTTCGACACTTGAGAGGAATCGTGGGTGAATATGGAGCCACAGAAACAAAAAAAGCCGTGAAAATAACGAGCTCATCATGCTAGATTATAATAATTGATTAATTTTAATTAATGATTCAGTTAATAAACTTACCGAGAGCGGATGCCGCGAAGAGGCACAGCAGAGCTAGTGTTTTGTACATCGCGTGTGCGCGTCTGATAAGGCTTGAACGTGATTCGCAACTTTTTATACCCTTCCGATAGGGAACTACATCGGACTACAGTCCGATGTACACACTAGCGTTTGCACACGGCAGTGCTTTTAAAGAATTCGCCTACCAACAAATGTATAAATAACCCCACTGATTCATTCAGTATGTCAGTCAGTATTCATTCTGTATCTAATAACATGTGGAAACTTAGTGGATTGTACAATTACTTACTTATAGCATACTGTGTATCTAGTTATATAATATACATTGTACGATAGTTTGTTTTTTCAAATAAAAATAAAATTCACGTTTCTCTGGTAGTGTCGGCAGCTTAACCCGGAAAAGCAATTTGGTTAATACAGCAGAAAGTTTAAAAGTGCCTACAACAGTACCAGCTACCCAATACGTAGATATTATACTCTCTCTAGCCTTATCTTGCTTGGACTCGATGCTAATGTCGCCCATCCAGAGCAAATAGGTAGTACCTACTTAGGTTACGTAGGTAAGTTTATAAAATACTAAATTATAGGCAATTTTTTAGCATAACCAGTTCAAATTGTTCTCGCATGATTCGGCTGACGTGGAGTGTTTATAAACGATGCAGTAAGCCGTAATAGACAAATTGAAGTCCAAGTGGGTAGGTGGTAGGTAGGCATTACAGTTTTTATTTCTTTTTGAGCCAGGAAACGGGCGTTCGTTGCCGAGCAAAGACCTAATGGCGTTGGCTTGGTGACTTGGAGACATTTGCAGAGATTGGCTGGAAGCTGGAAGGAGATCGGAGACCTTCGCCCAATGGTGGGATAACGTAGGTCGAGAAAAAAATTGTTTCAAGATATTAAATATTACCTACGAGTAAGGTAGCTATCTAAGCATAGAAATTTGAAAAAAGTATTATATACCTAGGTAGGTATGTAGGTAGGTACCTATATAAAACTTTTTTCAAATTTTACTTTTGTTACTTTCGGTAGGCGATAGGCACGCGGCGATCGGTAATTACTATGGCGAGACTTCCCCCCCTGGAACGCAAAGGGCACTAGGAGGAACACGAATGGGTTAATCCCATACATAAAAAAGGTACTAAATCCTATAATAAACGGAAATCGATAAATTCAAGAACAACCAAAAACTTTACTTTATTAAATAATTACCTTATTATGTAATCGTGACGTAAGTTATAATAACGTGTTACAAAAATAGTGTGACAGATCGACCAACTGACAATCCCACCACCTACCACAGCGCTTTTTTTTTCCAACTGCGACGAAACCCAAGGGAGAATATTTTTATTGTACCGTTTACATGTTGCATTCAGTTTTCTGCACAGAAAAAGGGGAAGCATCCGCATTTTATAACAAGTAGAGGTAATGCAAAACGCTTGTTCGACGGGCAACCATCAGTAACTGAATGCAGCATGCATGAATCACAGGATGCAAGAAGCATAGAATCTAGCGAAGTTTAGTGGAATTCTGTGTCCCGTGGACGTCCTTCGGCTAAAACGGTGATGAAGGGTAGATTCCTAAGATGGACTATCATAAATATTTTACCTTGCCAGTTGTTTATAATTATCTAAGTAGTAGGTAAGAGTAAGAGGTAGGTGAGAAAGTGTAGGCATTTTGCGAGTTCAGTCAATCATTAATCTGATAAACAGGACCCACACTAAGATTAGGTATTATTCAACAAGATATATCAATTAAGGTGATCCGATAAGTGTAAACAAACACAGATAACTTTACTAACACGACAAACACCTAATAATTATGTGTGGAAGCGCCAGGGTAGCCCGCGAAATTCAAATTTTCAATTTGCAGGTCAGTGTCAGGTTGTATCTTGGTCAAAATTTATTCGCGGCCGTAGCAACTAGCAAGTATGTATTTATAGAATTATAATCATTAAAGTCAAAGTCAAAGACAAAGTCAAAGCATTTATTTCAATTAAACCATTTACAGGCACTTTTGAATTGTCAAGGTCGGTCAGTCAAAGAGGTGAAGCTATTTGCACGTTCCAAAGCGTAGATCTCTATGGAGAAGAACGTACAAGAAACTCCATGGACACTCTTTTGAATCAATTAATTATTACAAAGTTGTGGTTACATTGTTCTTGTTGAAATTATTCATAGACATGTGAGAACGATGTAAAAAGCGTGCACGACAAAAGCAAAAAAGGAACAATTCAAAATACTAACAAATTAAAACAAACCGTGGCAGTTGAGAGATGACCAGTCCCAGCTGACGGAGCCAAATGATGAATGAAACACAAACTGCACCATCAGAGAGACTTGAGTGAGCATGACACTCCCAACAGCCAGGGCACATTAAAGTCTTACCCAAAAATGATAGTTTGACTTGAAGGTACACAGTACTCACACATGTGCCGTTAATGCATGAAATTATACAATGCAAAATTAGTTCGAGTCTATACAATGAAAAATCTATGTTCTTTCAATATTCAGCATTTTAAAATCATCAATACAACAACTCCTGTTAGAATTGATGCCAAATGTCAAATTTCATGAAATACTACATTTGGCATCAATTCTAACTGAGAGACTTGGCACATATTTACCACATTTGCATGAGATCCCAAAAAAAAAATGTTTTGCTTGATATCAATTGAAAATACTGTCTTCATTCTAGCATTCAGCTGTTTCTGACCGCGTGTGCCATATAAATTTGAAATTATAGCAGATCTCGGAATATTACATTTATTGCTGCCTCGTAACTTGTTTTTAACCAAATCTAGTGCCTCGAGAAGGTTTTCTTTTGAATATTTTTTTTCTTTTTCCCTAATATACTTTCGGACCATCTAAAACAAGTCAAATATCAAATTAGTTCAAAGCTTCAAAGACAGTTTAGGTATATTACACGCTGACACGCGCGAATTGAATGCATTTGGTCGGTAGGTAAACCCCGTAAATGTGTTACCTAATTAATTTATCTAACCGCACTATTTACATCTTGAAAGGAAAATAGATTTGAAGTTTGTGTAAAATTGTAATAAAACAAAATAATAGTAAGTATCACATTTATTTACGCAATTTACCCCAGGCCCCAATTGCATTCAGTTCGTGCATGTTCTGGATTGTACCTGTAAGTATATCAGAATCAGAATCAGAATCAGAATCAGAAATCATTTATTTGCAAAGAATGTAGGTAACAAAACAAAGTTTTGATGTCGTAAAAAAAGAAAAACAATTGGATCCATTACATTCTACCTATAAGGCATATGTATAGGTATATCGATTTGCAATTATCGATATTCGACATCACTAGCATATTTGTTTTTGATACAATCGCCCCGCAACGCGGTAAATCGAGGCTAATGTAACTATTGCGTTATCTTATGAAGGCCAATAGATGGCAGTGTATTTAAAAAACAGTAGAATGGAATCGCTGTTAGTGTTAGTTGCCTTCGCCCCATAGTTGCAATAGCCTTCTGACCTTATTATAAATCGTCGATATATATATATATTTTTAATAACGTTGCCCCACACTAGGAATTTGTCCTGTATCATGGGTGCGTTTACAAATATACAAAGTCACATACACAAACAGCCAGACTCAGAACAACTATCTGTAGGCCAAATCAAATATTTGTTCCGGCGAAACAAATATTTGCAAATATTTGTAGGGGAATCGCACCCGCGACATGCAGCGCAGCAGCTGATTGCTCAACCACTGATACTATTGTAGTCTTTGCACTGTGCCAACCGTGTCGCCTAAATCGCGATATATCGATATTATTTTATCAGTATCGAAATCGTATCTATTTCGATATACATATATTTTAACGCATTTCTGGTTTCGTGTTTATTGATACTCTTGCGTGCTCCTCGCGCATTTTCGCACATCGGCCACGTGAAAGAAAATACTAACTAATACTAATAGGTCTTTACCTATGAAATTGCCGTTTTGTATGAAAAAATTTAAAGTAATTTTTTTCATGTATTTTTTATTTGTATTAATATTGAGGTAATCACCCATGCAATCAATGCATCTTTGCCAACGCAGTGGCAGTTTATTGATGCCCCCTTCTTAGAGAAATCAGCTGGACGGGAGGCAACAAATTCTTCAAAGGCATTTTGTACTGTCTCTTGGGTATTGAATTTTTTTCCCGCCAAGAAGTTATCCAAATTCTGGAAAAAGTAGTAGTCTGTAGGCGCAAGGTCTGGTGAGTAGGGCGGATGATGGAGAGCTTCCAACCCCAGTTCTTGCAACTTGGAGACCGTCTGCTGTGCAGTATGAGGTCGCGCGTTGTCGTGCAGGAGTAGCGGAGACGAGCCATTGACCAATGCAGGTTGGAGATGTGCCAGCTTCTCCATCATTGTGTTCAGTTCTTCACAGTACACATCTGCAGTAATGCTCACCCCGTTTGGTAAGAAGCTGTGATGAATCACACCGGCGCTAGACCACCAAACAGTGACCATCACTTTTCTAGGGGCAAGTTTTCGTTTAGGGCATTGTTTAGGTGCTGAACCAGGATCCAACCAACTTGCTGAGCGCTTGCGGTTAAACAGAATCCATTTTTCATCGCAGGTAACAATGCGGTTCAAAATTCCTTCATTTGTGTGTCTGTTGAGCAGTGCAAGGCACGTCTCGACGCGTACTTCGCGCTGGCGATCATTGAGTTCGTGGGGCACCCAGTCAAGCTTTTTTACCTTGCCAATTTGACGCAAATGGACCAATATTGTTTTGACGCTAACGTCGAAAGCTGCTGCTAATTCAGCCGTAGATTGTGTATCATCAGCTTCCACAATCGCCTTTAATTCGTCATTGTCGACCAAAGTCTTCGGACGACCGCGAGGTTCATTTTTCAGGTCGAAATTTCCAGAACGGAAGCGAGCAAACCAATAACAGGTGGTGCGTTGGTTTGTAGTGTTAGCTCCGTAAACGTCGTTGATGTTGCGTGCCGCTTGTGCCGCGTTGCTGCCACGACGGTACTCATATTCCATAATTACTCGAATTTTTGATGACGAAAAAGATTGAAATGCGATGAAAATGTAACATTAATCAATAAACAAATGACTACTTTTGGAAAAAAAAACCATGTTTTTAAAATAAAATTAATTTGAAATTAGAATTCTTAGCCAAACAAAAATTATTTTGATTTGAAATGGCCAGTCCTGCAGAACGGCAATTTCATAGGTAAAGACCTAATATTATGCCATCAGTGTGCGACGTATAAGACCCTGAAGTTAACAGACAATTAACAATTTTCGATTTTTTTTTAAACAAATCAATATTACTTACACAAAAAAATGAAAATATGCACAAAATTAAAAAAAAACTGAGTACTTACAATTTTTTATATTTCTTTTTCTCTGTATGAAAAATCATTAGAAAACTGCTGATATGTGTGGGGCTCACAAAATTTGTACCAAGCCACACAAAAGTGTAACACACAATTTCGTTTGCAACACACCGGATTTTTTTTTTCTTTTTAGTCTGTGAGCGAGAAGGGTTGATAATCGCCCCTACTACAGTTCTCGTCAAATAACTTTGCCCCTCTGAAGTTGGCTACGAGTAGCTGCGTAGTAGTCAAAATTACGAACAAACTGCAACTGCGCATGCGCAAGACATGGGGGCGGGGATTATGGCGGCGCGATTTTATGTCTCAGTCGCTCGTTTACGTTCGATGCATGCTTGCCTCCCGCTTGTTCCCGTCTATGTGACTGCACCTGCGCGATCTTTGCAAATGGCTAACTTCAGAGGGGCAAAGTTATTTGACGAGAACTGTATTTATGTTTATGCCCCTTACCACCCCTTACCGTATAGCTTCCCAAATATATGGGCACTTATTTTCAAATGTTCAGAAATAAAAAATGATGTTATTTTACCCTTTACGGCGTATCAAGACAGATCGGACAGATCACTGATCGATCAGGCAGGCAACGTCCAAGCTTCAATAAAAGTACATGTGATGTCATCTAGCTAGTGTATCGCATAACGAAACTATAACCTGTCAAAACTCAATACCATCCACCATCAGTGCTAAGCTTTGACTATAAACGGCTTTACTACAAAACGCGTTCTAACTTTAAGCCCAGGTTTAAACTAGCCAGTATACTATTGTAGTCTTTGGTTTAAACCAACTAGCCATTTTTGAATTTCGAACTTTATTCCAAACGTCGTAAACTTAGAATAATAACGCCTAGAAACCTAGTACGAGCATCAAAAGTGAAGCTACTCAGACTACTCCATATACGGAGTACTCGGCGCAGCGAGCCGTCAGTGCTCAAGGTCACGCTGTTGAATGCACCTCCCGAGAAATATTTAAAAATGACAGTTTGTTGCATAAAAAGATGCTCTAACACACCAGGAAAACAAAAAAAATGTGACAAAATCACGTTTCACAAGTAAGTACTTACATTAAATCCATTATTTTTACGTAAATCGATCTTCAAATTAAAATTTTCATAACCTAATAGCCGTAATAGCCGTAACAGACGCTCGGATTTGGTACGGCGGACTAACTCCGCCCACAAAATTCGATCTCGCAACACACGACGGGATCTGGTCCGGCGGACCACGCGGCGGACTAACTCCGCCCACCACGCCACAGAGTATATATACTATACTGAATTGTGCGCCTTCAAGTACACAAAAATTATGGCGGTAGAAGCAACAACAGCAGCAACATTACAACCACCATGTACCAACCACACCGTAAAAAGCGGAAAAAAAGCAGAGGATTGGCTAAATTTTATTAAGAGAAATACATTTTTTAAATTTTTATGGTAGTCTGTGGTAGTTTGGTACGGCACAAGCGTACACACGTCCAGATTTGGTACGGAGCGGACCAAATCCGCTGTGCAAACAAGCGGACCGCGGCGGACTCAATTAATAATAATAATGTTCGCGGACCACTCAACACACGGGCGGATATGGTCCGGGAGCGTACCAAATCTTGTGGGCGGAGTTAGTCCGCCGTACCAAATTCGAACGTCTGTTACGGCTATAACAGACGTTCGAATTTGGGCCGTACCAAACTACCACAGACTACCATAAAAATTAAAAAAATGTATTTCTCTTAATAAAATTTAGCCAATCCTCTGCTTTTTTTCCGCTTTTTACGGTGTGGTTGGTACATGGTGGTTGTAATGTTGCTGCTGTTGTTGCTTCTACCGCCATAATTTTTGTGTACTTGAAGGCGCACAATTCAGTATAGTATATATACTCTGTGGCGTGGTGGGCGGAGTTAGTCCGCCGCGTGGTCCGCCGGACCAGATCCCGTCGTGTGTTGCGAGATCGAATTTTGTGGGCGGAGTTAGTCCGCCGTACCAAATCCGAGCGTCTGTTACGGCTATTACAGACGCTCGGATTTGGTACGGCGGACTAACTCCGCCCACAAAATTCGATCTCGCAACACACGACGGGATCTGGTCCGGCGGACCACGCGGCGGACTAACTCCGCCCACCACGCCACAGAGTATATATACTATACTGAATTGTGCGCCTTCAAGTACACAAAAATTATGGCGGTAGAAGCAACAACAGCAGCAACATTACAACCACCATGTACCAACCACACCGTAAAAAGCGGAAAAAAAGCAGAGGATTGGCTAAATTTTATTAAGAGAAATACATTTTTTTAATTTTTATGGTAGTCTGTGGTAGTTTGGTACGGCACAAGCGTACACACGTCCAGATTTGGTACGGAGCGGACCAAATCCGCTGTGCAAACAAGCGGACCGCGGCGGACTCAATTAATAATAATAATGTTCGCGGACCACTCAACACACGGGCGGATATGGTCCGGGAGCGTACCAAATCTTGTGGGCGGAGTTAGTCCGCCGTACCAAATTCGAACGTCTGTTACGGCTATTACGGCTATTTATCACAATGTAGTGTTGCCAGTTGTAAAGAAAAATTACCCATAATACAGTGAGCACTAACTGTTGGAGTCTACCTGTATTATGATGCTTATTGTTTAAAGTTGTAAGTATGAAACGAAAGCTAATTTACGGTTGATTCAAATAATTTGCGCATTTTTTTAAGTGAAAAGTTCTTTAGGCGCGTTGGGCAGTTTTCATATGGGAAAAAACCATAGTCGCGACACGCGTCGACACCGACACCTGTGTATGAGATCGTGTCTTAAAATTGAAATAAAGGAACATCAGAGTGGGCGGCCAACCAGGGGGGGGGGAGGCGGGAGCCTTGTCGGCCCCGCGGGTGCCGACCAGTCTTTCATGGGTGTCATTTTCGCGATCTTTGGGGTCGCTAAAACCGATTATGGGGTCAAAATCGAAATCCAAGATGGCGGCGACGAAATTTGCTAACTTTTCGTCATGGGTGCAATTTCATGGTTTCTGGAGTCGCTGAAACCAATTATGGGGTCAAAATCGAAATCCAAAATGGCGCTGACGAAATTTGCTAACTTTTCGTCATGGGTGTCATTTTCATGGTTTCTGGAGTCGCTAAAACCAATTATGGGGCCAAAATCGAAATCCAAGATGGTGGCGATGAAATTTGCAAACTTTTCCTTATGGGTGTCAATTTCATGGTTTCTGGAGTCGCTGAAACCGATTATGGGGTCAAAATCGAAATCCAAGATGGCGCCGACGCAGTTTGATAACTTTTCGTAATGGGTGTAATTTTCATGGTTTCTAAGGACGCTAAAACCGATTATGGGGTCAAACTCGCAATCCAAGATGGCGGCGACGAAATTTGCTAACTTTTCGTCATGGGTGCAATTTCATGGTTTCTGGAGTCGCTGAAACCAATTATGGGGTCAAAATCGAAATCCAAAATGGCGCTGACGAAATTTGCTAACTTTTCGTCATGGGTGTCATTTTCATGGTTTCTGGAGTCGCTAAAACCAATTATGGGGCCAAAATCGAAATCCAAGATGGTGGCGATGAAATTTGCTAACTTTTTCTTACGGGTGTCAATTTCATGGTTTCTGGAGTCGCTGAAGCCGATTATGGGGTCAAAATCGAAATCCAAGATGGCGCCGACGCAGTTTGATAACTTTTCGTCATGGGTGTAATTTTCATGGTTTCTAAGGACGCTAAAACCGATTATGGGGTCAAAATCGAAATCCAAGATGGTGGCGATGAAATTTGCTAACTTTTCCTTATGGGTGTCAATTTCATGGTTTCTGGAGTCGCTGAAACCGATTATGGGGTCGCCAACAACAATTACATACCGCTCACTCACACATAAGTACGAAAGTTGCTTCATTTTTTGGTAGGGAGCGTGTATGAGACTCTCCTTCTAGGCGTTATTATTCTAAGGTCGTAAAGTTCTTCACATTGACAACATAGACCGGGATCTAAAATAGGTTTTTGTATTAATAACTTTAAGGTGGTCGGAATATAGTTCAAAATGAAATAATGGGCTTGAAAGTTTAGGCTTGGACTAAAGTTAGAACGCGTTTTGTAGTAAAGCCGAAATTGTCTAGGTATATGGAGCGTCGCCCTACAATCAAAACAAAGAAAACGAAGCAACAATTTCTTCAAGCATGGTGTGTGCGTGCGGCCGGTGTTTTACACTGTGCGCAAAGAGTATAATAATAATATCGGTAACTGTGCGTCTCCTCCGCTGTGTGTGCGTGAATAATGATACCAGCCACAATACCACCTACTACAATTCTCACATTACAAAGCGAGTAGGGATGCAGGCGAGGATAATTGTTTAAGTTGTGAGTAACTCTTGTTTCAAAAAGAAAAAGCTTTTTACAAAAAATAAAGTGACGCCGAAAGTCTTAAGAGCATTATAACTAAAAACCAAGAAATAATTAATAATATAGCTATGATTTAGTACTATCTACAGAACCTACTAAAATTGAGAACAAAAAAGTTATACGCGAATAGTTCGCGTATAACTTTTTTGTAGGTATTATTTAAAAGTAGGTACAGACGAATTGAAAAACTCAACTTTTTTAGGGTTCCGTACCAAAGGGTAAAATGGGACCCTATTACTAAGACTTCGCTGTCCGTCTGTCACCAGGCTGTATCTCATGAACCGTGATAGTTAGACAGTTGAAATTTTCACAGATGATGTATTTCTATTGCCGCTGTAACAACAAATACTAAAAAACAGATTAAATAAATATTTAAGGGGGCTCCCATACAGCATACGTGATTTTTTTGCCGTTTTTATAGATAAAGAGATAGAGGTACGGAACCCTTCGTGCACGAGTCCGACTCGCACTTGGCCATTTTTTTTTTAGGGGAATGAAACAAAGAAACTGGCAACACTGATCATATATCGTCAAATATGATCAATGTTGCCAGTTTCTTTGTTTACATTATATATGATGAATTATGATGCTGCTCACAAAGCTTATTTAAATTTCTGCTTGCACGCACACGGCACAATGTATGAGTTCTGCCTATAATTTGTTTAGGCTAATGGCATACGTAGTGGTGGATTAAATCGTGTTGACCTCCTGGGGGTGTTGAAATAGAATTTTGACAAAATTTCGGAGCAGTTTTTATGTGGTTATTAAAGATTTTCAACAACAAAACACAGTCAGAAATCTCGTGGCAATAATAAAACTTAGATAATTAAAGTCGAACAATGTTAGGTGCCTGTACTAGGAGGATCCCGTATCACAGGCGGCAAAGGCTCAAACAATGTACTAACAGTCGTTGATTTTCTTTTTACAATATTTACTTATTAAAATAGTACAGCTTGGCAAAAAAGAGTATGGAAAAAATGAGGGCGCCACTATCTCACTTAACGCACCATAAAATGCGAAATCAGTTAGAGAATTTAAATCAAATCGTTAAAAATAAATGTGGAACAACAAACGTTACTCAAAATCTAACTTTTGTCGGCCAAGTAGTATCGACATCATAGGTTTCCATTTAGTAAAATATTTAGTTCCACTTGTCACCGCATCATACTCTTTTTTGCCAAGCTGTATATTATCACTATTTATTTATAACACATAAAAATAAGTATCAACGAGGTTATTAGTCAGCGCCAGAAATATTCCGCCGCTTGAGGTTCTCCGCAGTAGCAGTGGCCGCGCCAGCACAACATGAAGAGCTAGGAAGATGGGATGGCGCAAGAGTATCGACACAAATAGCGTCCCACACTAATAGCCTACCCATCTTCCATGGAAATAACGACATGCCATCCAGTCTCGTGCCAACGTCGCGTGCGTGCCAGCCCATTGGGTTCTAATACAGCCGGAATGCCGACGGCGACAAAAGCTCGTCGGATGATGTCGTTAATATTCGCGTGCCGCGCTATGTGACCCGCGCTACGGCTGCATTACAGGCCGTGGTGTCCGAGGCTGTTGACAACTTCGCCACAGTGGCAGCGATGAGGAGAACATCAAGGAGTTCCAAGGCGGAAAGTACTATCGTCGAACAAGGTGCTGCCAATGGTCGACGACGATAGTACGTGAAGTCAGAGACCCGACTCCCACGGCCAGCAGGCGCGCACGCTCTGCAGTAGTAGTTGATGTGGCAATAAGGTGTTCCTGACCTTCTCTGCAGGGCGGCTCATCCCACCGTCTCTGAGATGAAGGGTACCTAGTCGGGCGGATTTGAATTCGGGCAAGCGAGTAGCTTTAGGGGTAACTATTTTTTATTGTTGGTAGCACTGAGTCGAACTGTCACTGTCAGTAATCAGTAGGTATGTGTGACAAAAACTCAAACCAAATAGATAAAAATTATCAAGCATTCAAGTAAGAACATGTCACCCATTATAAATTATTAAGTTGCACACAAAAATGGATATTAATGATTTAAAATCTACTTCCATCTCGAAATTCAATGTAAAAGGTAAAACTCTGTATGTAAAACTGCTTTGGAAAAATGACGATATTGACGTTTTTCATATTACAATATTTGACGGTAACGTAACTTGGTCAGGGAGATTTTCTAATGAACTAGCTAAAAAATATAGTAATCGATGTGAAGAGACTGAAAATCATTATAATAAAAACTTACAGAGATTTTTGAAGGCTGGTGGGGCTAATCATAGTGAAGTTGTTTACGATTTTGCAATAAGTCGAGAGCATAGCAACCTAGCAACTTTTGCTTGGAAAAAGAGATACGATGACGTCGAACGAGAAGGATCCGTTTTTCTAGTTCACGGTTCCGTACCTGTACATCTCGACACAAACCCAGAATCAAAAGAGTTATTATTAGATTTTTTGTTGGAAGAAAACACAGATCTGAGAGACAAAATTGATAATCTGAATGGAAAAAACGTCGTTATTTCTAAAGACCTAGTGAAATGCAAATCTGAATTAGAAAAGTTTGTGGATATTAAAACCTCTTTAGAGGTGAGCCTTTATGGAAAGTTTGTGCAATTGCTGAATGCTAAAAAAAGAAGAATTCAAGTGTTGGAAGGTAACTTCCACAAGTTATCTGACCCAAGAGAAGGTGATCACTGATCACTTATGAATCGGAAGAGACAGAGTGGCAACAAAAATATGCACACCCAACTAAGAATTCTTATTATAATGTCTATGAAAAATGTATTTTAGCATTGGACAGTAGTATCTTGAAACAAATTCACCGATTACACGACAAACAATGAAATAAAACAACAATATAGACAATAAATTATATATTTTTGTATAAAAGTTGCACTTGTTTTAATTGAAACCTATTAGTAACTTCTGCCAAACAAAGTGATGGACTTGGGTTTGTTGTTGCAAGCAGGGTGGATGCACTTGTCGCTGGCGGTGATTTCACGTGGCTGCTTGAACGGTACGCAGAGAGACTTAGCTCCCATCGCTGGGCCCTTCACTTCAGTTGTAGGTTCGTCTTCAGTCCTGTGGAAAATTTCCTTAGTTAAAACTGTTTTCAAAGCAAACATCTGTTTATATCCTAAACAATGGATACAAAAAATAAAAATAGTGAGATATTCTTTGATAAGGGATTTTGTGAATGTTAATTTCATCATGTAAAACATCCATATATATCATGTGTACCCATGTACACACTTTAACTAGTCAATTGAACCTTTTTTAAAATTTACACTGCTTTGAACTGTATGATGTTTTTCTGTGTAAATTTAGTATCTAGGACAATCTAGGTAGTTTTATACAGCATGCGCTGTTGCTCATTCCAGTACCGGTGTGTCAAGTTTCATTAAATTTCATAGTCATGATTGGTTGCCTAACACACAAACATGAAGACTTTTACAGTCATAATATTAATAGAACATTTTGCTGTATAGTATTGTGCTGTATGAACAGCAGCAAACAGACTAATGGAAAATTTTGTCTGCTCAACAATGTCTGTATAGTGTGGACGGTCTGATAAGAATTGCTTTCGGTATGAGCAAACTCTGAACCATTTTATTGTGTATGTTAGGTTATTGTTCTCTTTGTTTTTTACATGTGGTTGTTGCTGTTGAGTTGTGTTGTATCTGTGCCGAATAAATGTTTTCTATTTTATTTTTCAACTAGCACTTCGTCCGCGCGGATTTAGTAGGTACTCCACAAACTTCAACGCCCCCTATACCCCCTTATAAAGGTTAGTTTTGGAAAATTAAGCACAGCGATTTTCATTCATTTACATTTATTACTTAGCCATTTCTACTTATTCTATGGTCTTAGGTTCAGCGCAACTGTTCACCCCGTTTACCCCGTCAGGAGCTGATTATGCAAAAATTGTTAGGTACATCTGTTTCAATAATCCCATTTTTAGTTTGTCTATGAACAAACTAATAACCTCCCGACGTAAATTAAAGCAAGCAATAATGTCCTCCCCTAAAAACTTAATCACCCCTGCTTCACCCCTTATTATGTAGGTATGTAGTTTATTTGCGAAAAATCCAAACATTTGTTATTCTTATTGTTTTATCGAAATCATTTTCAACTTCATCGGACCAAGCATTGATATGATTCTTCCCAGTTCGCTCAAGCCGCGACATTTTTCTTACTCCGAGCATGTTTATTACCGTCGTAAAGTCGTAACTTTTGAACGAAAGGTCCGATTTGAATAATTTAAAGTGTAATTTACACGGAAATAATCAACCTTAATTATCAAACCATTTAAATGGATAGGGATTGATATCATGATACCGAAATCACCATTTTTTCAAATCACCAAGGATTTGCTTGAATAATTTTAACAAAAAGCGGTCATGGTGACTTAACCATAATAGTTAGACATATGGTATCGCGGACTTTTTTGTAGACATTGATGACCTCTATAAAACTGTAGTACATCACTTTGCTCTATTGTCAATAGATTCCGCAGCGTATGCGATATAAGGATTTTTTCTCACACCTTGGGTTACATTATCGAAGTTTTCATACGGATCCTTAACTTTTTTTAAATATTCTATAACCTATGTCCATCATCGATAATGTACAATTCTACTGGTGAAAGAATTTTTCAAATCGGTCCAGTAGTTTCGGAGCCTATTCATTTCAAACAAACAAATCTTTCCTCTTTATAATATTAGTGTAGATAATAAACAACCCTCTGTCATAAAGAAGTAACTTACCTGGCGCTGTCGTTCTTAATGTTATCCTCGCAAGGGATCTCCCCGCAGAAGGGAGCCAGTAGGATGTGCTTGCGCTCCAGAGCGTCCGTGAAGTCGTCCCACTTCGTCACCATGGACAGTCTCGCGTCGCGCTCCTTTGTCGCCCTAAACAAAAGTAAAACATATTGGATTTACTTTGGTAAATAGCGGATGGTGATGGAGACAGATGAAAGGGAATAGAAAATAAGCTCAATCATCATTGATTTCTTGAATTCACTCTCATTTCTCTGTAGGATAGGTCCATTCAAACTTAATGACGTTTGTGCAGTACCCCACACCTCAACCACGCTGTCACATGTACAGTTCTCGTCAAATAACTGTGCCCCTCTGAATTTAGCCATTTGCAAAGATCCCTTGGTGCAGTCACGTAGCCGGGAGCAAGCGGGACGCAGGCATGCATCGAACGTAAACGTAATACTGAGACATAAAATCGCGCCGCCACCCCGCCCTCATGTCTCTTGCGCATGCGCAGTTGCAGTTTGTTCGTAATTTTGACTACTACGCAGCCACTCGTAGCCAACTTCAGAGGGGCGCACAGTTATTTGACGAGAACTGTAAATGCGACTCGCGGAATGTTTCGAGCCGCCATTAAGTTGCAGCTATGTGTTTTTACACAATCAATTACAGCCGCATTCGTGCAGTAAGTTTTAATTTTGCATAAAGGTTCAATACCCACACTAAAAAATTGCTCCTTATTTGCATTTAAATTCTCCCAAAAACCTTAATAAACACCTGAAATAAAGAGTGCGTATTTTAAATCGCGGCAATATTCCTTGAAATCTTATCTTGTTCACCCTAACCAATCATAGGAACATTTCTGTCTTGCGAACTTGCAAAAATGACGACGACTTGAAACCCTTGCTCAAGACAATTGCCAGATTTTTATTATTTATTACCTATGCTCTGCAGTTCTGTACAAAAACCTCGTTATTGAACTTACTTGTCCAACATCTCCTGGTGCGTCTTCTCGAGCAGTTCCACCAGCTGCCGGCCTGCTTCCGCGCGCTGGAGCGTGAGCTTGTCGCCCGTGAGGCGCCGCACCGCCACCACCTGCCCGCGCGCCATGTCTTTGGGACCCAGCTCTACGCGAACGGGGACACCCTGTATAAAGAGATAATATTTATTTCAAGAGAAGGACTTCGGAAGACCTTTGCCCAGCAGTGAGACAGTATGTGATGGGAAAAGTGTTGAGCATAAAACGAAGCTAAGAGATTTTTCTGCGATTCTGGATTTACCGTAAATAGGGCTTAGTGCGAGTATTTTAGCGTACTCGATCGCGTTAACGTAAACGGTTTTCCGTTATTATCACCGGACGGCGCTTATTCAGTTTCAATATTCAATACAAATTGATGTTTACGCTAACACGATCGAGAACGTTAAAAAACGCGTACTAAGCCACTGATTAAATGCACTAGTGCCTAAGTACCTACCTACTACTAAGTAAGTAGGTACCGAGTTGTCAAAACTACAGACTTCAAAAGAAACGCAATTATATTGTCGATACTAACAATCTGCGAAACTTAAATAGGACTGGGCCAGTATGCTGATTATCAGAAGATTATTGGGTAAATTTTACCTCTATGGCTTCCAAAAGAGCATTTCCTGAACCTTGATTTGCTTTTCATTTCCAGGGCCTAAACCACCAACTCTTAAAGCAGTATTACTTTAATACACTTCTGGACACACCTATTGGCCCACCTTAGAGTTTAGGTTTCAATGGCCCCTACCGAAATATGATTTCTAGATTGAACAAAAACTGTTGATGCAGTTTTAAACCTGATACATTTTACCATCTTTTTCGATCGTATTGTTTTAAATTTGAATTCAGAATACCATACGACATGGAGCTACGCCTAACAAGTCGGATATGCGCCTTGTTAAAGGCAATTGATTTATGAATAAAAAACATGTTTTATCAAATAAAGGTTTAATTTAATAACGCGTGTTGCCTCCATGGGCATCTACCACAGCTCTCATACGATTAGGCATAGAGTTTATCAACCGCTCTATGAAATTTTGAGGGATCATCTCCCATTCCTCTTTTATGGCAGTTTTCAACTCCTGCATCGTCTGGGCAACTGGCTGACGAGCCCTAACACGTCTTTTTAGCTCGTCCCACATGTGCTCAATGGGGTTCATGTCTGGGCTTCTGGCTGGCCAGTCCATAACTGTGATGTTCACATCCCGAAGATATTCCCTGACGATGCCGGCCGCATGGGCTCTTGCATTATCATGCATAAAAAGGAAATTTGGGCCCACATAGTCCGCGTATGGTATCACGTGAGGTTCTAAGCACTCACGAATGTACCTTTCAGCATTTAATGTTGGCAGCCGTGGTCCTGTAACAACCTCAAGTTGAGTTTTGCCGCTCGCGGATATACCGCCCCAGACAGTCCATGAGCCACCGCCATAAGCAACCCTCTCTTCAAAGCAGCATTGTGCGAAACGCTCTCCCTTACGTCGGTAGACCTTCTTCCTTCCATCATTGCCATGTAACACAATTTTAGACTCATCAGAAAAGAGTACACGGCTCCAATCTTGCTGTGTCCAATTTAAATGACTGCGTGCGAAATGAAGGCGCGCTGTTCGGTGGGCTCGCGTTAGTTTGGGCCCATTAGCTGGCTTGTGTGGTACCATATCGCCTTCTTTTAACCTTCTCCGAACAGTTCGAGCGCTCACAGATACTCCGTGGAAGTCGCGAAGTTGGTTTTGTATCTCAATGGAGGTAAGGTGACGATTTCTCAAGCTGGTCGTCACGATGAATCGATCCTGCCTTTCAGTTGTGACCCGAGATCGTGGCCTTCCTTGGCGACGAACAAAGCCGCCAGTCTCTAGGTACCTCCGATAAACATTTCGGACCGCAGATCGACTTAAATTAAGTTGAGCACTCACGTTTCTTTGGCTGTGTCCGGCCTGAATAAGTGCCACAGCTTGGGCGGCGACTTCAGGTGAAGTATCCATAGATTATTGATAGAACCTCACCTTAATGTTAAGAATAAGTAATGTTTGTTGCAAAACCAAAGATATCAATCACTTTTTCAAGAATTAAATCCAAGTAAACCAATAAAACCAAGTTTTCTTAGTATTCGATTGTTTGATATCAACAAACAGGCTCCAAATTGTCTTTTGTTTCTTTAAATTCTGTGTTCGAAATTCAAAAAAAAACTATTGAATGAAATTGTGAATGTGCCAGGTTCAAAACTGCATAAAAACTTTTTGCTCGACCTAATATAAAATTTTAGCTAGGACCAAACGAAACTGAAAATACAAGGTGGGCCAATAGATGTGTCCAGAAGTGTATTACTTCCAGTTGGAAAGAGACGGAGCTATACGTCGTGTATAGCTCTGTCTCTTTCCCACTGGAAGTAATGTTCAAGTAATACTGCTCTAAGAGTTGGTGGTTAGGCCCCAGGAGTACGATGTACCTGATTAAATCTTAAATACACATACCTACCTACTTAAACTCACGCCATTTTCCAAGACGTAAGCAAACAACTACAGAAAGCTACTTGCTACGATTCTTATACTTCTTCCTTTCTATAAAATACCAGACCATAAACAAATATCTCACAAACCTTGAGCTCCCAATGGTTAAACTTCCACCCAGGAGAGTAGTTATCCCTGTAGTCTCCCTCGGCCCTCAGTCCAGCTGCGACCAGGTCCTTGACGAGCTCCTTACAGGAGTCCATGAGCTTGGCCCTCTCGTCTGCAGTACTAGAGGCTGTGATGCCGCAGGGGACCACTATCGCTTGGATGTCTGCTATACGAGGAGGTAGAACCAGGCCTTTGTCGTCACCGTGGACTAGGACCATTACACCTGGGGGAAAGGGAGTTATTTTTATATACATAAGTGTATTGATATATGATAACATGGTGTTATTTCCAAAGAACCAGAAAGAGTAAGTAATAGTATCCTCATTTCGCCAGTTACTACGTTATCTAAATTCAATTTTGGGTAGACTTATAATGTGACCATACTTCGCGTCGTTTGATCGGGATTATGGAGATAGCGCGGTAGTAAAGTCCCACAAACCTCCATTGAAAAGGGAGGATCCTCCGACCGGACGGTTATTGTGTCCGGTGGGCAACTGCCCGTTAGTTTATATTCGGACTGTTGTATATGTTCAAATCGCACGGAAAACCCTGATACCGCGATGCAGGATTTCGTTAAGTTAGTTCGCAGCCGGCGGGGTATATGGCGTCGCGGTTCTTTTTTGTTGCGTTGTATATTTTGCTACGTTGGTTTTTTGTGGCGGTATTGATGCCGCTATAGGACTATTTTTTTTTTTTGGCGACTAGGTATATCGCGGTGTCCTCGAGAAAAACTTCGGGACGCCTTAAATCTGCATTTTTTATTTTGAATAACGACGAGAAAGAGTTGAAACCAACCAGCATAAATATACGAGTAGGTACATCTATCACGTAACTACGAGGATTGTTTTCTACTGTCACAATTTTTCAATACAATTTCTCCGTGATTTCCGACAGGATTTTCCGTGTTTTCTTTTGTTCATAAGCAGTTATATCGAGGCTGTTATAAAGCAATGAAATACCAGTCACAAAATTACGAAAGACTGGGAGAAGTGACGGTCTAAGTGCGATGTAATTATAAACTTCACTCTAAGCAAATGAAAGAAAAAGACATACCGATGGTCCTAGTAGTGAGCCCCCAGGAGTTTTGGAAGACATACATCTTCTCCTGCGTGTCAGGGTCGTCGTACACGATCTCGAACATCTTCGAGAAGTTCTGGCCCAGGTGGTGGCTTGTGGCTCCCTGGTTATCAACAACATACATGTTAAATGGTAGAACATGCCTTGATCCTTATTTCTGGGAGGAACAGTAACTGTTCTTGCCTAAAGCAGTCTTGGGCCAATTCTTCTCAATTATTTAGGCTAGTCAAACAACGCTACTTTAAATAAAATACCTAAAAGAGACCAACAACGCTGAAGCAATCTTCTCATTCATATCCTTTGGCCTAGCTTTCCTTCAGTCTTATAAACATTATTTTATTAAGACACCGAAATCTTTAGTTCCTTTTTTACTCTCATAAGTATCAATAAGTAGTAGTTAGGGTTTTAATTTTGTTGAAACAAAATGATGTGATTTTTCTTCATCATATAATATTAATTACTTTGCATACTGTATTAATTCAAATGTAATGTATGGCTAGGGAGTTGATGCACCACTGCTTCTTCCCAACTCAAACACTAGGAAGTGGTGACGGGCACGGGCAGGCGTTTTGGGGGACTGTATTATGTAAACGTTGACGTTAAAGTGCTGGCACTTAATTTGAATAAATCACTTTCGATTTTGAGCACAACTTTCTTATATAAATGAAGTTAGTAATTTTACTGACGCACCTGAATAGCCCTGCCGCTGGCGGGTACGTAGGCCTCCACGGTGGTGGTGTAGTCTCCGCCCGCGAACTTCTCCTTCTCGGTCTTGCGGCCCTTGATCACGGGGATGGCCAGCAGGTCCTCGTACACGCGCGCGTACAGATCTGTACACACAAGATATAAATAACCCGTGGAAGACAGTATACAAGGTGTCATTTCTCTTCTTTTTGGGGGGCCATAATGTTAAGTGTAGTATCTAGCTTTAATTCTCATAATTTGAATGTATCACGGCTTCTCTCGCATGGTCATATTTCTATGACACGGGTATTGCTGGAATCTAAGCCGTGGCAATTTCCCTGAATATGGGTCAATGAGGTAAGCTAAGAAGTGAGTGGCGTGAAATCGAAAGTCCTATGTGAAGCTGCAAACAGCTTAGTAGCCTTTTTTATGGATGGGAAATCATCAAATGACTCCTGCCGCTCTGGGTGGAGCAGGAGGGAGTGTCAGACTCTTACTGACTAAAACCCATCTGTAGCAGTCATACTTACGTATACCCATACATATTAGAGGAGCGTACACAGCCGTTCGCCGCCGCGCGCCCGCGCATACTAAGCTAGCCGAGGTGAAAGGAATGCAAACTGGCCGGCTGTATCATCACGCTTGTACAACGTAGGGAGCGCGGCACAGTCTACCGACATTACTCAATTGTGTTAGTCCTAAGTTTATTCATGTACCTTATTTATTGTAATATATTTTAACTAGTACTCTTATATAAAGCAGCGTTCGCTAATAAATGACACAGATCGTTATTCGCCTTCTTATTCGCAACAGTCACCCCTAAAGTGGTGACCCCGCGTTCGTAATGTCTCTGCCCGTAACTGTAGGAGACAAGACTACAACGCCTGAAGATGTCGAAGCAATTAGCGTCCAGTCGCGCATACCCAAGTTCTGGAGCAACAGACCTAAACTATGGTTTGCCCAATTCGAGGTCATTATCCACAACCAGAAGCTCGGCGATGAAAGCAAGTTCGCACTCCTTGTGGCTCAGCTGGAGATCAAGGACATCGACCAAATCAGCGATATCATCTTGTCACCGGCCAACTCCGGCCGATACGACGCTGCAAAAAGAAGACTGTTGGAGGTTTATGAAGATAGCGAGGGTATTCAGTTACAAAAACTACTGAATGAAATAGAGCTCGGTGATCAACGACCATCGCAGTTGCTTCGCCGAATGAGAAACCTTGCTGGAACCAAGATGCCAGACGACACCCTAAAAATGTTGTGGCAAGGACACCTACCCGCTTCTACCCGCACAGTGTTGGCAGTTAGTGAAGAATCCAAGCTGGACTCGTTGGCTGCCATGGCAGACAGAATGCAAGAACAGCTAAAAGAGGTAAATGCCGTGTGTTCCTGCCAGTGTCAACCTACCAGATCTAAGGCCCCAGCGAGAGCGGCGCCAGCCGAAATAGCGGCGACATCTGAACATGCAGACCAGAAATTCTACAGCATGATTGAAGCCCTGACCAAGGAAGTCGCAGCGCTGAAAACGAATCGATCCCGCAAATTTCAGCGCCGATCCCACAATTTCAGAAGCCGTTCCAGCTCGAAATCTCGGGATAGAAGAAACGCCGTGTGCTATTTTCATAAGAAATTCGGCAAGGCAGCATACCGATGCAGAAGCCCGTGCAGTTTTAAAGGAATGGAAAGTGAGAATCCGGAAAACTAAAGGAGACTCAAGCCGCGGCGGTGGCCGAAGTCGACGATTTATCAACATACCGCCTATTTTTACACGACAAATCAACCGGAAAAAAATTCCTAATCGACACAGGTGCAAATGTTTCCGTTTTACCCGCCACTGCAAAAGATAAACGGCGGACACCAACCAACTACTTGTATGCAGCAAATGGTTCACAAATACCCACATACGGCGAGCGAACTATTGTTCTCAACATCGGAATGCGGCGACCCTACAGTTGGCGATTTATGGTTGCAACAGTTAGTCGGCCGATATTAGGCGCTGACTTCTTGCACCACCACGCACTTATGGTGGATCTCCATGGACGACGATTGGTGGATAAAAGAACCAATTTATCCGTACGAGGTTCCCTATCACCCACAGCTGAAGGAAGCATCAGAACCCTCGACGACAAACTTCCCTACCACGACCTGTTGGCTAAGTTCCCAGACATCACGAGACCAAACTTAAAAAAACTGGGAAATAGTGAAGTCGAACATTATATTGAAACCACCGGCCCGCCGATATTTACAAATGCGAGACCACTACCGCCACATAAATATAACGCTGCAAAACAAGAATTCCAACTCATGATGGACCAAGGAATTTGTCGACCGTCTAATAGCCCATGGGCTAGTCCATTACACATGGTTTTGAAAAAGGATGGTACCTACAGATCCTGCGGCGACTACCGTAGACTCAATGCAGTAACCACACCCGATCGATACCCGGTACCACGACTGCATGACTTTACACATAACCTACAAGGCAAGAAGATTTTTTCAAAAATCGACCTTCAGAAGGCCTATTACCAAATTAAAAACAGAGAAGAAGACGTGAAGAAGACAGCCGTGATTACACCTTTTGGTTTGTACGAATTCACTAGGATGTATTTTGGTTTGATGAATGCAGGCCAAACATTCCAACGTCATATTGACAACGTGCTTCGTGGCTTACCCGTTTTCCCATTCGTCGATGACATTCTTGTAGCTTCTGAGAACCAAGAAGTACACAGAAGAGAACTTCAAGAAGTGTTTAAGCGACTCAACGACAGTGGTTTAAAAATAAACGTCGCTAAGTGTATCTTTGGCCAGTCAAATCTCGATTTCCTGGGATACACAATAAGTCCAGAAGGCATTTCACCGACAGAAGAAAAGGTACAAGCAATCCAGTCCTATCCATTGCCAAAAACGATCCAAGATCTACGTCGTTTCGTCGGGATTATGAACTTTTATCGTTCCAGTATACCCCATGCGGCTGAACATCAAAAAGAATTGAGTAAATACTTTCACAATGCCAAGAAAAACGATAAAACGAACATACAATGGACAGAAGAGGCAAAAGAAGCATTCAACCAATGTAAACAAGATATCAAGAATTGCGCACTATTATCCTATCCATCACTGAGCGAACCTTTCGCATTGATGACAGACGCCTCAAACACATGTGCTGGTGCCGTTATACAACAAAAGATCAACGGCAGGTGGAGACCACTGGGATTTTTCTCCAAGAAGTTCAGTGACGCGCAACAAAAATATAGCACGTACGACCGTGAGTTGCTATCAATCTACATGGCAATACGTCACTTCCGTCGTGTGTTTGAAGGACGAGAATTAATCGTTTACACAGACCACAAACCGCTGTGTAACGCATTAACTTCAAACAGCAAGTCTGAGACGCCCCGCCGAACAAGATACCTTGAATATATCGGACAGTTCACGTCAAATATTCAACACGTAACCGGCCAGGACAACAAGGTCGCAGACGCACTATCACGAATTGAAACAATAACATGCCCAACACCACTGGATTACACTGAGTTAGCAAAAAAACAAGACCAAGACGAAGAATTTAAAATACTAGCAAACAAAGGAAAGTACCTATTCAAGAAGATTGCCATTCCCAACTCAACCGCCAAGCCCGTTACCTGCGAGATGTCATCAAGCACTGCTCGTCCATATCTTCCACCAGATTTTCGAAAAGTAGCATTCAGAGCGATTCACGACCTTAGCCACCCTGGCATAAGGGCGACAAGGAAACAAGTCACTGCTCGCTACTGGTGGCCCTCCATGAATAGCGATGTAAACGAGTGGACTCGAACATGCGACGCGTGTCAGCGTGCTAAGGTGCAACAACACACGAAGGCACCTATTGCGAGTTTCCAACAAGCAAACAGACTGGAGCATGTGCATATAGATATTGTTGGCCCGTTACCTATTTCTGACGGCTTTCGATATCTATTGACCATGATAGACAGGGCTACCAAATGGCCAGAAGCCCTTCCACTGGAAGAGATAACCGCAGAAAAGGTTGCTAATGCATTCTATGAGGGTTGGATCGCGAGATTCGGTTGTCCAGTAACCATAACCACAGACCAAGGGAGGCAATTTGAGTCTGATCTATTTAATAAATTGATGCAACGCATGGGAATTCATCGTACCCGCACGACTGCCTACCACCCGCAGTGTAACGGCGTGATAGAACGATGGCACCGTTCATTAAAAACATCACTCACTGCAAGACTCAAATCTACAACATGGTCACATGAGCTACCTACAGTGCTGCTGGGACTGCGCGCTTCGATAAAAGAAGACGTAGGCGCAAGTACTGCTGAACTATTATATGGCCAAACGCTGCGATTACCTGGAGAATTCTATGAAGAATCTACAAGACATCGCGATACGATTTCAAACTTCATGAGTAAGTTGAATGGAGCATTAAAGAAGGCCCAGGCGCAACGGAAATCGAATCAATCCCGAGCGACATTTATTCACGATGACCTACATAAATGTTCACATGTTTACCTACGCAATGACGCATCAAGCAAGCCTCTCACGCCGACTTACACTGGCCCGTACGAAGTGATTAGTCGTAAGGACAAGTATTTTACTATCCAGTTACGCAATAGATGCACCAACATCACTGTTGACAGACTAAAGCCAGCTTTCCGGATCAACACTGAGTCAGAAGCACCAGTCACAGATACGCCCGCATACGTCACAAGAACAGGAAGGACATCGAAGCCCTGTGTACGTTTCACTAGCGGGGGAATGATGTAGCAGTCATACTTACGTATACCCATACATATTAGAGGAGCGTACACAGCCGTTCGCCGCCGCGCGCCCGCGCATACTAAGCTAGCCGAGGTGAAAGGAATGCAAACTGGCCGGCTGTATCATCACGCTTGTACAACGTAGGGAGCGCGGCACAGTCTACCGACATTACTCAATTGTGTTAGTCCTAAGTTTATTCATGTACCTTATTTATTGTAATATATTTTAACTAGTACTCTTATATAAAGCAGCGTTCGCTAATAAATGACACAGATCGTTATTCGCCTTCTTATTCGCAACAGCTACCCCTAAACATCCATGCTACTCCTAGTGCCCTTTGCTTTCCAGGGTCGCGGTAACTCTTTCAAACAAAATCCTGTACCCTGGCAGGCTCTGGCGCTAACGGGCCCCTACTCCTATGCTGACATCTCTTTGAGGCGCGCGTGGAACACAACGCGCCGTTGCAAACAATAACCTGCTTTTTTATTATAATTGATACACTCGCGCTTGACCACAATCTTACCTGATGGAAAGCGATAATGTTTTCGACGATTGAGCATGCTTGCTTAGAAGAAACCTATTTACTCATGATATAAGAGCGTTTTTTCACTTTCTATAGAAAACTTAAAATCACTCTCTTTCTCTAAACTCTTTTTCGAAAATGTTCTCTACTAACTATTTAGACCTGGATATCTAGCGTATGCATACCAAATTTCATTAAAATCAGTTCATTCATTTCGATAAACAAGGACTTGAAAGTTTGTATGAAATGCCGTACGGACTACGGCGTAAACGCCCTTATACCCCAGGTTTTAGCTACCAGGAAACACAGACTCAGGCAGGGAAGAGCCACTCTTTAGCTGTATGCACAATGAGAGTGTTCCTAAAACGTTTGGTGCGTATGGGTGTGCTATAAAATGACGATGTTTTACCTAAGATTTGTAGTACTTCCTCGGCGGCCTCTTCTTGCAGCCTGAAGGCGGTGTGTCCCTCCTGCCACAGGAACTCGCGCGTGCGCAGGAAAGGTTGCGGCTGCTTGAACTCCCATCTCTATAGCGAACAATGCGGAGGGTTTTTTTTTAATAGTTCGTTAACACTTCACACTACAGTTTCATAGCTTACTGGGACACTTCGCCCAGATCTGAAGGTATTCTTATATTTTAAAATGAAAAACTGAATAGGGAATGTGCATGCATTTTTTTAATTAACAAAATGAAATATTTATCAGTTTTAGAAAGCACATAAGAAATAATTTTTAAAATAAGAGAAGTCCGATATGGACTTTGACGACAAAATCCATGACGCCATACAGCTGCCATACATACACAACAGCGTTTGCGCGAGACGGACAGATATATTGGTTTATAATAGTTATATTTCGTTGATTTCTCGATCAATTTTGTTTCTATTTTCAAATACACTTCTGGACACATCTATTGGCCCACCTTAGAGTTTAGGTTTCGATGGCTCCTACCGAAATATGATTGCTAGATTGAACAAAAACTGTTGATGCAGTTTTAAACCTGATACATTTTACCATCTTTTTCGATCGTATTGTTTTAAATTTGAATTCAGAATACCATACGACATGGAGCTACGCCTAACAAGTCGGATATGCGCCTTGTTAAAGGCAATTGATTTTTGAATAAAAAACATGTTTTATCAAATAAAGGTTTAATTTAATAACGCGTGTTGCCTCCATGGGCATCTACCACAGCTCTCATACGATTAGGCATAGAGTTTATCAACCGCTCTATGAAATTTTGAGGGATCATCTCCCATTCCTCTTCTATGGCAGTTTTCAACTCCTGCATCGTCTGGGCAACTGGCTGACGAGCCCTAACACGTCTTTTTAGCTCGTCCCACATGTGCTCAATGGGGTTCATGTCTGGGCTTCTGGCTGGCCAGTCCATAACTGTGATGTTCACATCCCGAAGATATTCCCTGACGATGCCGGCCGCATGGCTCTTGCATTATCATGCATAAAAAGGAAATTTGGGCCCACATAGTCCGCGTATGGTATCACGTGAGGTTCTAAGCACTCACGAATGTACCTTTCAGCATTTAATGTTGGCAGCCGTGGTCCTGTAACAACCTCAAGTTGAGTTTTGCCGCTCGCGGATATACCGCCCCAGACAGTCCATGAGCCACCGCCATAAGCAACCCTCTCTTCAAAGCAGCATTGTGCGAAACGCTCTCCCTTACGTCGGTAGACCTTCTTCCTTCCATCATTGCCAATTTGCCATGTAACACAATTTTAGACTCATCAGAAAAGAGTACACGGCTCCAATCTTGCTGTGTCCAATTTAAATGACTGCGTGAGAAATGAAGGCGCGCTGTTCGGTGGGCTCGCTTTAGTTTGGGCCCATTAGCTGGCTTGTGTGGTACCATATCGCGTTCTTTTAACCTTCTCCGAACAGTTCGAGCGCTCACAGATACTCCGTGGAAGTCGCGAAGTTGGTTTTGTATCTCAATGGAGGTAAGGTGACGATTTCTCAAGCTGGTCGTCACGATGAATCGATCCTGCCTTTCAGTTGTGACCCGAGATCGTGGCCTGCCTTGGCGACGAACAAAGCCGCCAGTCCCTAGGTACCTCCGATAAACATTTCAGACCGCAGATCGACCTAAATTAAGTTGAGCACTCACGTTTCTTTGGCTGTGTCCGGCCTGAATAAGTGCCACAGCTTGGGCGGCGACTTCAGGTGAAGTATCCATAGATTATTGATAGAACCTCACCTTAATGTTAAGAATAAGTAATGTTTGTTGCAAAACCAAAGATATCAATTACTTTTTCAAGAATGAAATCCAAGTAAACCAATAAAACCAAGTTGTCTTAGTATTCGATTGTTTGATATCAACAAACAGGCTCCAAATTGTCTTTTGTTTCTTTAAATTCTGTGTTCGAAATTCAAAAAAAGACTATTGAATGAAATTGTGAATGTGCCAGGTTCAAAACTGCATAAAAACTTTTTGCTGGACCTAATATAAAATTTTAGCTAGGACCAAACGAAACTGAAAATACAAGGTGGGCCAATATATGTGTCCAGAAGTGTATATTTTTAATGCATTTTCCCTATTCTCTAAAGTAAAATAGTAAACCATAGAACATTTCAACTGGCGTCCGGTATTCGAACTAAAGATGATGATAATCTACACTAATATTATAAAGAGGAAAGATTTGTTTGTTTGTTTGAAATGAATAGGCTCCGAAACTACTGGACCGATTTGAAAAATTCTTTCACCAGTAGAATCCTACATTATCAGAGATGGACATAGGCTATAGAATATTTTCAAAAAAGTTAGGGATCCGTATGAAAACTTCGATAATGTGACCCAAGGTGTGAGAAAAAATCCTTATATCGCGTACGCTGCGGAATCTATTGACAATAGAGCAAAGTGATGTACTACAGTTTTATAGAGGTCATCAATATCTACAAAAAAGTCCGCGATACCATATGTCTAACTATTATGGATAAGTCACCATGACCGCTTTTTGTTAATATTAGTCAAGCAAATCCCATGGTGAAACAAAAAATGGTGATTATAGTACCATGATATCAATCCTTATCTATTTAAATGGTTTGATAATTAAGATTGATTATGTCCGTGTAAATTACACTTTGAATCATTCAAATCGGACCTTTCGTTCAAAAGTTACGACGGTAATAAACATGCTCGGAGTAAGAAAAATGTCGCGGCTTGAGCGAACTGGTGAGAATCGTATCAATGCTTGGTCCGATGACGTTGAAACACCACGGCATTTAAATGTTTTCGATAAAACAATAAGAATATCAAATGTTTGGATTTTTCGAAAATCAACTAGGTACATACATAATAAGGGGTGAAGCAGGGGTGAATAAGTTTTTAGGGGAGGAAATTATAGCTTGCTTCAATTTACGTCGGAATTCTATGAATAAACTAAAAGTGGGATAATTGCAACAGATCATGTACCTAACAATTTTTGCATAATCAACCCCTGACGGGCTGAACGGGGTGAACAGTTGCGCTGAACCAATAATGAGAATCGTTGTGCTTAATTTTCCAAAACTAACCTTTATAAGGGGATATGTATAGGGGCGTTGCAGTTTGTGGAGTACCTACTATCCCCACGCGGACGAAGTCGCGGGCGAAGTGCTAGTATTATATAATAGTTGATTGACCACATGACTTATGTCTTCGCTAAATCTTTTACCCAAAATTCAAATTGAAAGGTACAGGGGAAAACTAAGGAATACCACATAAAATTGATTTTTATTTATTGCTGTGAAATTACCAGTTTTATTTGTACTCAAAGCTAGATAATCTCTGTAAAGTAAAATTGAGTTAATATACGTATTTCTAAGAAATAAAATACGTACGAAATTATTGCGTTGAAAAATAAAAATAGTAATTTACAAAAAAAAACTGGTTTTTGTTACATTTCTTGTTTTGCCCCTGTACACCCTCAATTTGAATGGGTTCATAAGTCACGTGGTCAATTCAGTACATCATCATCACTATGTTTAGTCCGATTACAGAGGCCAGTGGTCCCTTTTTTTTGAGCGGAAGGGAGTGTCAGACTCTTATTGACTAAAACCCATCCGTGCTCCTCCTAGTGCCCTTAGCTTTCCAAGGCCACGGTAACTCTTTCGAACAAAATCCTGTACCCTGGCAGAGTCACGAACACGTACCACAACATTGTTCCACTGGTTCAGCTTGTAGGGCAGGTCGCGATGGCTCTGTATCCACTTGGCGTAGGCGGGGTACATGACGGTCTCCGAGGTGGGCCGCACGGCGATGTGCTCGGCCAGCTCCGACGAGCCCGAGTGCGTCACCCACGCCACCTCGGGGGCGAAGTCCGCGATGTGCTCCTTCTCGCGCTCCAGGGCCGCCTGCGAGACCAAGTCAATGAGTTCATTAATAATTAATGCTGCTGTAAGGGGATTAATAGGGGTGATTCCTGAGTAAAAAATATGATTCTACTAGCTGCCGCCCCCGCGGCTCCGCCCGCGTGAATGTCGATAATTATCCCAAGTGAAAAGATAAAAAGTATCCTATGTGTTATTCCAGACATCTTGTATAAAGGGAATGAAATGCAATCCGAGATACAGGCTACCGCCTAGTTCGGATGCAAAAAGTCCCAAACTACGAATATTACAAAACTTAAGTTGTACATTGTCAATTTTCATTTTTGTAATATGTGTGTAAATTATTTTTGGTGAAAAAAAAAAAAAAAAAAAAAAAAAAAAAAAAAAAAAAAAAAAAAAGACTATAACCTACCTCTGTGCCTAAATTTCATCAAGATCCATTCAGTAGTTTTTGCGTGAAAGAGTAACAAACATACATCCATCCATCCTCACAAACTTTCGCATTTATAATATTAGTAGGAAGTAGAATTTAGTACTTCAGTAACATTATCGAAAAATATTGGACACGTTTTTTTTACTTTATCAAATCAATAAAAATTGGCGAAGATAAAACTCATCAAAGATCAGAGGGCCTAGCAGGAATGTTTTAACGTATAGCAACGTATCAGTATCGTTAATATGAGTGAATTTTACTATTATTATACTCGTTTCGCACATACCTACATTTATTTGAATTGGATACTATATCTATAATAATAATAATAAAGCCTGTTTATTTCCTTAATAAAATTCAATTTACAATGAAATACAAATATAAAATAAGTCTAACAAGTTACAATTTACAATTATAATATAATTTACAATATGTGTATATTTTTAAAATTATAATCATTGTAATCATCAATTAAGACACTTTCTATCTACTAAACCTAACTATATACAAACTAGACTAAAAATTGCGAATTATATACAAAAAGTGTAAAAAACAAATTGATCATTGGGCATCAAAAAACTCATCCACATCGCTGTCAATGACAAAAGTGCCCAGAACACTGGCAGCATTGCCACGTTGAATGGCAATGCTGATTCTTTGGCCAAAGAAAAGCCCAGCCCTCTGGTCACGTGAACAGTCGACAAGTCGTTTGCTGATGTCCCGAAAGACTCGGTGAGCACTCGGACCCCATGGGCCTAGTGTTTCAACCCCAAACGGCTCAAATATGTAACTCCCAATAAGGTTGTTATATTTGCGCCGTTTGAGATTTTCTGCACCTGCAGCAGCCGCCCCAACGCAGCCCGCCGTGCTAAGAAGATGGGATGGCGCAAGGGTGTCGACACATGTTGCATCCCACACCAAAGGCCTACCCACCTTCCAAGGCATTATTGTCATCCCATCTGGCCTCTTCCCATCGTCACGTGCCAAGCCATTAGGTTCTAAAACAGCTGGCACCCCGGCGGTGACAAGAGCCCGACGGATGATGTCATTAATGCTGGCGTGCCGCGCTAACCGACCAGCGCTCCTACTGCAGGACAGGCCATGGTGTCCGAGGCGGTCGACTGCTTCACCGCATTGACAACGATGTGGAGCTCCGCTAGGAGCACCCAGACGCAGACACGTAGCGATCCGGAAAGTACCGTCACTCAGCATGGTACCTATGTTGGGTGACGGTAGGGCCTGTAGCCAAAGACCCGACTCCCATTCACCCACAGCCAGCAGGCGGGCACGCTCCGCAGTATTGGTGGACGTATTTATGAGGTTATTCCGTAATTAATTTACAATATTGATTTTAGCATGCAAATTATATAATACTAATCTTCATATTTTTTTTTTTATTTTTTTTTATTGATATATTATTCTGAATTAATGTTAATTTTATTTTTACATTCATTATTTTACATATACATTTAATTACATTCTTCTTGACATATTTATTAAGGACCTCTTCATAGAGTAAAGGCCTCCTCCATTTTTCTCCACATAGTTCTATCTCTCGCTTTATCAGTTCAATTATTATTATAAAGAGGAAAGATTTGTATGTTTGTAATGAATAAACTACAAAACTACTGTGCCGATTTCAAAAATTCTTTCACCAATGGAAAGCTACATTATTAGGGAGTAACATAGGCTATATTTTATCTACGTATTCCCACGGGACCGGGAACTACGCGGGTGAAACTGCGGCGTGCTGCTAGTGTATTATAATTATGATACAAACTGTGTATGTCTCATAAAATTAAATCAAAATGCTATGGGGTTGTAGTTTTTTATATTTTTTTTTTCTTTTTTTTATTAGTGATGGGTTTGCTCTTGACTCTAGTCAATGTCAGATATGACAGAGACAAAGTCTACGATGGAGCGAGCTTACCCAGAAGGAGCCTGTTCACTCTTTGAAGAGATTAGGGCTGTAAGCTTTTGGAAACACAGACGCAGGCAGAGAGTTCCACTCCTTGGCTGTGCGCATTATAAAAGACGTTTGGAAACGCTTAGTGCGAATTGGTGGCATATTCATACTTCACGTCGATACTGTAACGTTAATATACGTTAAAACATTTGAACGAGGCCTCCAGGGGGCCTAGACAAAAAACTTTGAACGTGAGCGACTGACGTTAACGCTACAGAATAGTTTTTTGTCTAGGGGGGCTGGAGTGGGGGCTTGTGAAGTCATGTTTAGGTAAAAGGTGTACTCAAATGTGTCGTCACAAGAGTTTTCAACGCACTGCATCATCTTCAACTTTGGTTTACGTAAAAACGAAAATATACTTATTCAATTTTTTTTTAATCTATGATCTAACGGATTTAAGAGATTTCTTTAGTCATATGCCCCTCTATATAAGAATAACGCTCCACTTATTGAAGTCCCAAATGCACCTGCACCAATGAGGACCTAATGTATGCCACTGATGTCGTTATAAACGTGGCGACCAACTAGGCACAAAATATTTCAGGACACCATTGACTCGAAAAGAAAAATATGAATGCTGCTGTGTTAGTGTAGGTAGTGTTACGAGTATGAAATAAAAATATCCTGCCAAGTCTTTTCCTCAGCGTGTCGACGGCAAAGACAAATTTTAAATGTTAAATAATCTGGAGGCTTGAGTTTCTCTCGCCACAGGCATCTTTCCTCAGAATATAGACTCACGGATTCAAGAAAACTATTGCCGAGAATTACCTTGGAAACAAAGATGGGGAAGTATCCGTCCTTGACGCCCAGCTTGCGGAACTCGGCGCTGAGGAAGTTGCGGATAACGTCCCAGATGCTGTACGACCACGGCCGCAGGATGTAGCAGCCCGAGATGTCGTAGTAGTCTATCATCTCCGCTGATCATAGTAATAGACACAATATTAAAAGAAAGAGTCTAGCTTGCTATGTTTGGCAAAAATTGCTGTTTAAAATAGAAAAATTCAGTAAAAATTATTTACTGAATTTTTGCTCATCCATCTCTGACCAACGCAAATGGCATCGGCAAGAATTTTTTTTTTGTAATAACATCTTTCTTTAGAAAATGTAAAAACACTCGTTTACACTCTTTTCAGTAAAAGTTCTGAATTTACAATTCAATTCAATTCAAATTATTTATTTGTAAAACATAGGTATAATATAATATAGACATACATTGAGTATGCATATAAAGTTTCATTACATTCGCTACAGTAATTTCCAATAAGAAAATTATTTGCCAGTTTATATGAAATACCGTGAAGAGTAAACGCGCATCAGTAAGTTTTATTTACGCCGACTGCTCGGCCCAATACCCTCATCATCATCATCATATCAGCCTGTTCAGCCTGTTCGGTTCCAGAACTGTTCGGCCCCATCGACCATGTGTTCTGCGACCAATGTGCCCTGCCCACTGCCACTTCAGTTTGGCGATCCCCTACTAACCCCAATACCCTACTAACAATTTATGATGAAGAATAAAGTATATTCTACAGTTCGCGTCAATAACTGTGCCCCTCTGAAGTTAGCCATTTGCAAAGATCGCTTGGTGCAGTCACGTAGACTCAGCAAGCGGGACGCAAGCATTCATCGAACGTAAACGTAAGACTGAGACATAAAATCGCGCCGCCATAATCCCCGCCCCCATGTCTCTTGCGCATGCGCAGTTGCAGTTTGTTCGTAATTTTGACTACTACGCAGCCACTCGTGGCCAACTTCAGAGGGGCACTTATTTGACGCGAACTGTATCTACCTGTCAATCATTGTCATACTGCGTTATCCCTATGACGTGAAAACAGTATTTTTTGTTACTTACATTTGGTGATGACTTGTGAGTACCATTCCGGTAGGTCGGTGTCCTTGCTAGCTTCCAGACCAAGTCGCGTCACCTTCTTCACTCCGGATGATGACTCCTCTTTGGCTGGCTTTGGAGACTGAAATATTATATTAAATAAAAATAATAAAGGTTGTTTTTCTACCTACTTATACAGGGTTATTTGTAAAACACCAACAACCTTTCGGGGGGTGAAAGTACTCACCATTATAAACAACTTTTACTATGGGACCAACTCTGAAATATCAAAAATTTAATCAGCTGTTTCATACAAAATGCAATAGTCACAGAAAATGTATGAAATAGCAGATATATTTTTGATTTTTCAGGGTTGGTCTCGTAGCAAAAGTTGCTTATAATGACGAGTACTTTCACCCCCTGAAAGGTTGTTGGTGTTTTACAAATATTCCTGTATATGTGTTTTTTTTTATGTTTCTTCGACGATATTTATGCAATTTTGAACCGATTTTGATGACTATTTTTTAGGATTCCGTACCCAAAGGGTAAAAACGGGACCCTATCACTAAAGACTCCGCTGTCTGTCTGTCTGTCACCAGGCTGTACCTCATGAACCGTGATTTCTGTTGCCGCTATAACAACAAATACTAAAAGCAGAATAAAATAAATATTTAAGTGGGGCTCCCATGCAACAAACGTGATTTTTTTGGCGTTTTTTTATAGATAATGAATGATACGGAACCCTTCGTGCGCGAGTCCGACTCGCATTTGGCTAGTTTTTTTTTAATTCCCGAGGTGGTTCCGTTTGAATTTGGTGAAGATTTGATGAAGAAATTCGGTGATAGACAGTGAAAATAGATATGGACTTGAACTTCGACGATATATCAGTGTCTTCCTTGAATCCAATTATCACAGTATAAAAGGAAACGTAAAGTGATTAATATATTGTTAAGTTTATGTCAATCCTAAAGCAAAGTAGACATTTAACTATGAACTGGACTAGACTTGGATTGCGAAGGCACATTACGGAACTCATTAACGGCAAATAGCGCAAATGTGTAGATTGACTCATTTTTTTTTTAAACGTTGCCCCGCACTAGGAATGTCTCCTGTATCGTGGGTGCGTTTACAAACATATAATCTCACATACACAAACAGCCAGAACCAGAACAACTATCTGTAGGCCATACAAATCTATGTTCCGTGCGGGAATCAAACCCGCGACAGCGTCAATCGCTCAACCACTGCGCTCATGGACATAATGCAAATCCTCACGGTACCTTACTACAGAACTTGCTCACTATTTAGTTTGAGGGGTTTAGTACCCGGTCCCTCAAACTAAATAGTAAGTTCTCAATTTTACACTATTTTTTTTTTTACTTTTAATCATTCAAATCACACAGTCATCTCCTCACCTGTTCCTTAACCTTAGTCTCTTTCTTAGCCTCCTTGTTCTTAGCCTCCTTAGTCTCGTTGGGCTTGTCCCTGTTGTCCTTGGGCCTGGGCCCGCGCGGCTGCACGGGCGGCGCGAAGGCCGAGCCCGTCTCCGCCTGGTACGCGGCCTTCAGTTCGAGGAGCTTCTTCACTTCTGCGTCCACTATACCCTGGAAGATGGGTGGTTGATTAACTCAACAATCTAAGGTAACACTTCAGTTTTCTAAACTTTTGATTACTGAATAATTTTTAATTAAAATCGGAACAGAAATATTTTATCATTTTGAAATTTAAAAAAGCAGATTTTCGAATGATCTTCTGTCAATTCCTCCAAGTCAGTTCCTGACCGTACTTTGCCATGATCCAATCATGGCAAAGTACGGTCAGGAACAAAAGCCCGACTTTTGTCACTGACCGTACCGTACCGTATCTGTTTTACTTTAATTTTGAAATCTTAAAAAAAAAACTTATAAGCAAGAGATCCTATTGTTCCATAATTATGAGAATATAAAAGGATAAATGTAGGACAGGGTATTTCTTTCTAAGGACAAAAAAGATAAATTTCACGTAATAATATTGTAAGTATCAGGTTAAATATGTTTACATAATGAACATAGTAATGTTTACCTTCTCAGCCTTCTTTCCCTTCAGCTCCCTGACTAATTCACCCTGCTTGGTGATCTGAGCGCCGAGCTCCGTCGCCTTAGCGCTAACGACGTTCATTTCAGCGGGTTTAGTTTCCTATAATACATAATCAAATGGTTTAAAAGTAACGTTCAAGTAACAATTTACATGACAATAACACCTTAACACGTTATGGCTGTACATACATAAAAAAAACAGAGACGAATACCGATGCTCCTCCTTTTGAAGTCGGTTAAAAACGAAATGGAATGTTTTTAAAACTATTTTTTCTGCAAGATATATGGTGGTTGCAGCCAATTAGCTGACATAAGTGACATGGGCACGTCATCAAACGATAGTGAACAAAATATGTTACTTAGGTCGCTGAAAAATGGCTAGGCCACCAATTAAACGGATGATTAAGCTAATTGGCTGTGACATACATAATAAAGCGTATTCTATTATATTCTATGAATATGGACTGGAATATGGATTTTAAAATAATTTTATTGTGAAAGTATCTGCTTTTCTCTTGGAACCTCTGCTACTTTATTGATTATAATGGAGACTTGGCTTTTCTTTGCAATTCATAACTTTGAACTGTAAATTTTTTTTCAAAACTAGCCATTGATACTCGCGATCCCGTAGCTTTTTTGTTTGCATTTTCATAATGGGATTAGCCGGCCTATTTTTTTTTTTTTTAAAACGTCCCTCACTTACTTTGAAAAGTAAACATCAAAACAAACCAAATGTGTATAAATTTGTCCTTTATTCTTATGTATAAAATATTAAACAGAGGGCTGGGCTATTCTATTTTTTTCTTATATAAGGGGGGGAGGGGGTCAAAACCTAGCAAAGAAATTATAATCAAAAACTCTTTAAAATATTAGTTTATTTACCTTTGATTCAACTTTGACAGGGGCAGCGTTTGGAGTCCAGTCCGTACCGGTAATCGCCTTGTACTGGGCCTTCAGATTTAAGAGATTCTTCACCTATTAATTAAACAAAATGTTACTACATCATACTTAGGGCGAATTTCACCAGTGAAACTGAACGCGATCAGCATATGAACCACGTTTATGAGCTGTCAGTGTCAGTGTCATTATTTTGCTATGGAATATTGACACTGACAGCATACTGACAGCCTTTGAAGGCAGTTTAGATGTACTGATCGCGTTCAGTTTCATTGGTGAAATCCGCTCTTAATCATGAAATGAGCAGCGTTTACTAATTTTACAAGAACAAGAAAATCTATTAATATGCCATGAATTGGATATTTTTCTAGATAGAAAAATATTAATTCTTTTTAATCAGTCCGTTAGATAAAAAAAAATATTGGACACGTATTTTGTCATTTGTAATCGATAAAAATTGATAAAGACAAAGTGCATCAAAGGTCAAGAGGGGGACTGGGGGGGGGGGCTGGTGACGTCACGATTTAGTAAAAAGTGTAGTAACATGTGACGTCACGTGACTTTTCTATCTGACGGACTAATTGTTTTTTCTGAGTAAAATATCCAATAATTACCTCTGTTTGTGTTCAAATACTAATAACAACTGACCTCAACGTCAATGACACTCTTCTCCGCCTTCTCCGTTTTAACACGGCGCACCTTATCGCCTTGTGTTGCAATTTGAGTGAGTAGCACGGCGATCTGTTTGTTGTCGTCCGTCTGGGACTGTTGTTGCGGCTGTTGTTGGCGTTGCACTGGAGCTGGGGCTGCGCCTGGCTTCCAGTCCTGGGGATAGAAAAGAAATGAGACATATTATAAAAACTTAGGCAAATGGTACAAACGACTGCCAGACTATTTCCAATCACTCCTGAAGCCATAATTAACAGAAGTGACTAAAAGCGCCGAGGTAATTGAGCAGTCTTGCAGAAACGATGCAGGATCCCAGAATTAAATTGATAAAAAACCCAACCGCTAAAAACGACTAAAAAGTTCCAAACAAGTCGCTTTTCAAGCAGTCTGATGCAATTTGTGGCCCCAGATCTGTGATTGAACTGCATCAGACTGCTTGAAAAGCGACTTGTTTGGAACTTTAATTTGTTTGGAAGTTAATAATGCCTTTAGTAGTTCTGTAAAATTAGATCTTTAATTTCACTTTAAAAAAAATGCGATTTCTATTTTAATTTACCATACAAAACAACAATTTAATGCATGAGTCATTTTCCGCTTGATTAATTTTCTTCAACGTACTTAAAACATGATTAGCTTTCTAGGGTTAACACTTTAACTCAATGGTATGAAGGTGTGTCAAAGCTATGTGTTTGTCCTAATAAAGTTTTGACATATCACTTTTCACATAAAAAAATACTTCAGAACAGAACAGACCTGTCCAGTAGCGGCCTTATATTTAGCCTTAAGCTCCAACAAGCCCTTTACGGCCTCGTCGACCTTAGCCTTCTCGGCCTTAGCGGACTTTAGCGAGCGGACCAAGTCTCCTTGCTTGCTGATCTGCTCATTCAGCGAGGATGCTTCGTTGACAGCAGGTGCTGATGATGGGGCTGGTTTTGATGCTGCAGGGGCTGATGGGGCTGGCTTCGATGCTGCGGGGGCTGATGGGGCTGCGCTGGGCTTCCAATCCTGGATGGGAAAAAGAAAGGTGAGTTGGGATGGTGTACAAGCGTTGGTTGGAAATAGCTGCTTAGGTGTTCTGTTTTGTGCCGATTCTGTATTGTTTTTTTTTTGCTTTTTGTTTATAATAGTTGGAAAAAGTAGTACAGAAATTGATATTTTACAACAACACATTTTTTAATCATTTAGATATGCACTAACCTGTCCAGTAGCGGCCTTATATTTAGCCTTAAGCTCCAACAAGCCTTTTAGGGCCTCGTCGACCTTAGCCTTCTCGGCCTTAGCGGACTTCAGCGAGCGGACCAAGTCCCCCTGCTTGGTGATCTCCAGGTTCAGAGACGATGCGTCGCCGGAAGGTGTTGGGGCTGCTTTAGCGGCTGGTGCTGCGCCTGGTTTCCAGTCCTGGATGAAGAGGTTGAATAGTAATTGTTTACGAATGAATAAAATGGCAAAGTCGTCGAAAGAGTGGCTATGGTAGACGCCAGATAAACTTGCAATAAAGTTCATTGACCTTTTCCTAATATCTGTACCTGAACAATAAATTATGAACCGTTTTTCGTTACTAAAGAGCGTAAAGGATCACCATAGAAGTCGATTCAGGACAACTTTATTTCTGTTTTTGATAAGGAAAGTCAATAAATGCAGGTACATATGTGGGTCAATGACCGTTATTGCACATTTATCTGGTGTCTACCATATGGTCGAAGAGTCATGTTGGGTCTTTCAATTGAGCAGTTCGAGTCAATATAACGTAAAAAATCAAAAGCCCAGTATCTCGAACAAAAATTGTTGTGACAAATTTTCAAACGTGCGTTTTATTTACTTAGTTGATTGGTAGAATGAGTTTTCAACACCCAATCGTATCACTTGCCTTGCGTTTTATTACACACAGTTGACACAGTGCAACACGCAGTGCCTATAGTGCAGTAGCTCCCAACCTGTGGTCCGCAAAGGCCAAAATGTCACGAAAGTTTTAGAACTTCACTCTTCTCACCTCATTAATGTCATTGATGCAAACTGATTCTAAGTTTCTAATAATGTCTTTACCTATGAAATTGCCGTTATGAAATGTTGTATTTCAATGATATGATAATGCTTTTTACTTTTGATTTCTTACATTAGTTATGGTACAAGTCTATATATATATAAAAATTAAACCCGTTTTCCTTGGTCACGGCATCACGCGTGAATGGCTGGACCGATTTCACTAATTATTTTTTTGTTGTATTTGTTATTATTAGGAGAAGGTTCTTATGAAAAAAAAAAAAAAAAAAAAAGATAAAAAATGCGCGGAAAATTAGAAAATTTACGAATCCTTAGGGTAGGTGTAGGGTAGGTAGGTAGGTAGCCAGTTGACGGGAGCGAAGCCGCGGGGGACAGCTAGTTTTCAATAATTATCTAGTTTATTTTTAGTTTAACACAGTTTACTTTTCTTCTTGATTTCTGGTCCCCTGCTAGCAACAAAGGAAGTGATGCCGGGCCAAATATAACCTTTATTTGGCCCGGCATCACCCACTGCTATAGTGTGACCTGCCGGCCGATTCTGTCGACATCTCACGGTGTTCACCTAGGCGGAGTGAACGACAATAGAGCTGTCATTCCATCTTATTCGTATGGTTTGACAACTCACCTGTCGTGCGCCCCGCCCGCGTGTTCACTTCGACATGTTTACAGAATCGCACTGCTGTCCCCTCGGTGTTAAAGTGTGATTTATATTTCTAAATTTGAATAGGATTGCGATTATGAAATGCTCGCTTATAAAATATCAGCGTATTATGATATTTTCATGAATGTATGTATGTCACTTCATCAGCAAAATTGTTAGCGTTTTAAATTACCGACATGTCGTTTTGTTTCTAAATTAATACTAATTCATAATAAAGGCAGTTTGTAGATTAACCTTACGGTAAGAAGGACTGGGATCTGTGAACAGGGAACTAAGAAGAATGGCGTACAAAAGAGGAGACCTACGCATCGTATTGCATGGACATGGGCTTAAGCAGAGGATTGTTCAGGTAAGTAAATAATTAGTCAATTATATTACTATTCTGTCGCGTATATTAAGTGTGGGTTACCTAGCTACTAAGTTCCTAGTCCATCAGCACTTGTAATAGAATAAACGCAATACCTCTTAGTCGCTGGACACACAGACAAGACGAAGACGAGGACGGGGCGTGGTCAGGGCACAGACGGGGCGCCGCCGTCGCGACTTTTTAAAACATATCAAAAGACGAGGCACGACGTGACGTGATTAATTGTGTGTGACAGCGACGCGCGAGTCCACCTCCCCGCACTCCCGTTCTCGCCCGTCCATCGTCTGCTATGTCTCTAAGTCGTATGTTTTACAATAGGGCGCAGACGAGTAGGCGTCGCGTCGTGTCCGCGCCCCATGTCCTTTCTATATGTTTTGCATCGCGACGCTTCTACACATTTTGTATGAAAAGGATGCAGAAGAAACAATATGTCCGCGCCCCGTCCTCGTCTTACGTCTTTGATGTGTCCAGCGCCTTATGGCCCCCGTCTTGTACTCATCATTATGAAAAACTTTTACTATGAGACCAAACCTACTTACGCGAAAAGAAAACAAAGGGTTGCACTCCGGGAGTGCCGGCAGGAGTGAAAACTTGAACATTAACGTTGTGCATTTTTGAATATTTTGGAATGGTTAGGGAATAATTTCGCACGAATCGCTTTATTTATCAGTATAAAAGTACTATAATTTATGTGGTTTAATACAATATTCATTTATTGTGCTATCGTACACACACATGACAATTTATATTACATATTACATTATCCGTCTTACGAATTTTCGATCAGGTCACGTGTCCTTACGCGAGTTTAACATTTTTACCCATCCCAAAAAGTGCACAACGCCGCTAAAGAAGTTTTCACTTTAAAAATTGCGTTTATTCTGTTACACGTTGTAGAACTAGCACTTCGCCCGCGACTTTGTCTGCGCAGAACAAATTTCCGCCTTTCCACCCCCTCTAAGGTTGAATTTGCGAAAATCATTCTTAGTGCTCACCTAATATGCTCGCATAATTTCGCGTTACTTTAGTCCCAGTAGTTTCGGCAGTTTCCTTTTTCTAATTATATTATAAAGATACTAGCTGTCCCCCGCGGCTTCGCTCCCGTCAACTGGCTACCTACCTACCTACCCTACACATAGTTTACGTCCTATTCTCAGACCTACTGAATATACACACAAAATGTCATAAGAATCGGTCAAGCCGTTTCGGAGGAGTATGGCAACTAACACTGTGACACGATGAATATTACATACTTATTAGATATGATACATGACGACGCTTTTCGTGTTTGTTTTAATGATATTTATTTTGTAAGTAAGTAGGTTGTAAATAACAATTTTACACGTCAATCTTTTTGGTCGTTTTAAACTAGATGTCGCCGGTGTTTACTAGCTGCCTACCCTGAGAAGAAAAAAACACCGAAAAAAACTCAGAGGTCAAAGTCTCTTTTGAAATCCATACAAATTGTACTGGTCTAATCATACGAGAACCATGTAGGTTGATGTCTGAGCTGGTCTTTTGAGGAAAGTACCACACACGTTTGTGTCCACACAGTTCAAGGCGTTCCTGGCCTTCCTTGGGGAGCTGGGGTGGATCGAATGAAACATTTGTGCCACCTGCACGAAAAACTCGCCGAGTCGTGGAGTTGCGGAAACCAGCCCGATTTACATACATACACGTTTGTGTGGCCTCGTTATTCTTCTATCTATGCAACGGATTTTATGCGTTTTTCACTATCAGTTAGAAAACTTATTCCGGAAGAGTATGTATCATGCAATAATATTAATCCAACATTCGACTAGGGTCACGCTTCTCCACGCTTACATTTATTATGCCAGCCTTTGTCTAGAACTGGCTGATAACGAAATTATTTTTACAAGTTATAAAAACCGTGTCGATAGTACCTATACAGTAAATTTCTGACTAACCTGTCCAGTAGCGGCCTTATATTTAGCCTTAAGGTCCAACAAGCCCTTCACGGCCTCGTCGACCTTAGCCTTCTCGGCCTTAGCGGACTTCAGCGAGCGGACCAAGTCTCCTTGCTTGCTGATCTGCTGGTCTAAGGACGCAGCATCACCTGATGGGGCTGATGTGGCGGCGGGAGCCGGGGCTGCGCCTGGCTTCCAGTCCTAGAAAATATTTAAGTCACTTAAAAACACACAACATAACACAAAGACACATTGAACATAATACTTTGCTTTCTTTCTTTCTGGAACACCCTATTCCCAGGAGCGCGTGGTCATTTTTAAGGGTGGTTTTAAGTATCTGTAAAAAAATTAGGAAAAAAAATAAAATAAATATGACTTTTTTAAATTTCGACCGGTAAAAACGACAATTATTCAAAATTTAACGCTTTTCGGTGCGTCAAAAAGTGGGTTAGTTTAAAATAAACGCGCGCTTGGTGGTGTTTATCGTAGTTCACAGATTCGATGCCACCGACAATATCAGGCTGCTTGAAATATGTTTTTTTTGGAGAACTTTAGACGTTTCTCGAGGTCGGTTTTTTTGACAAAAGTCAACATTTTTTACTTTGATATTGTTTCTGTAACACCCTATATCCGCTCAAGCACCGGCAACATACCGGTGTGCGCCGAATTAATCGCGAATTTAATGTTTATTTACCAATTACATAAAATTTATTTTTTATTTGGGAATTTTCACATGTCAGGGCTGGGGCGGACATACATATAACGCTCCTTTTGAAGCAGTCAGTAAAAAGGGTTGAGAAATGCAATTTTTTAATGCACAATATGTGTAGCGGTTGGCAGAGCCGACAAAAGGTTCCACCGCCAATTAAAGACATCTGCGTTACCGGCGGCAATATATTATGCGTATTGTCGTCCCAGAGAGAGTTGAAAAATTTAAGTGCCTGTAATTGCAAAGACAACCACAACTTTATACCGGAAAACAGCTGACGCTGTTTCGCAATCTGAGTTAAGACGCATTTAGGTGATTTTGACAGATTGCGACTGACATGCGAAGATGCTTAAAAATTAATAGAATTGGCCCTCTGGTGTGACATTGTTTAGCTTTAAATAAATAAATTGTACGCTGCAAAGACCCGGGCGCGTTGTGTTCCACGCGCGCCTCAAAGAGATAGGCATAGGAGAAGGTGCCCGTCATCGTCTGGGCCAGGGGGTCAACTCTCCAATCCCAAAGTCCGTATTTTCGGCCTTATAGTGTCGGGCGTTTCCTACTCCGTATCACCTACGGACTTACGATTGGTCCCGAACCCATAACAAAGAACAACTGTATAGTCGTGTTGTCATTAATTTTTAGTGGGTGGATGGGTTCGGGACTAATCGTAAGTCCGTAGGTAATACGGAGTAGAAAACGCCCGACACTAAGGCCGAAACTACAGACTTCGGGCTTAGAGAGTTGACCCCCTGAGCCGGCCAGGGTTACGGATTTTGTTCGAAAGAGTTACGCGGCCCTGGAAAGCAAAAGGCACTACGAGGAGCACGGATGAGTTTTAGTCAGTAAGAGTCTGACACTCCCTCCAGCTCCAACCAGAGCGAAAGGAGTCATTTGATGACTTCCCTTCAAAAAAAAAGCTCCAGACTAGATCAAAATTGAGTATCGCATCAACTTATAAAGTTAACGCGTATCTATGAGTTCTTTTGTATGTTCTCACCTGTCCAGTAGCGGCCTTATATTTAGCCTTAAGCTCCAACAAGCCCTTTACGGCCTCGTCGACCTTAGCCTTCTCGGCCTTAGCGGACTTCAGCGAGCGGACCAAGTCTCCTTGCTTGGTGATTTGATCGTTCAGGTCGGAAGCCCCGGACGCTGCTGGTGCGGCTGATGGCGCGGCTGCTGGCTGCTTGACTGCCGATGCCGGGACCGGCTTGGGCTGTTGACAAGAGATGGTACTGTTAGAGAGTGTAAGGGATCAAATGAGCCGATAGCAAGTGTAATATGAGCCCTTGACAAACCAGCATTATGTACCTATACGTCGAGCCCCATCTACTTCGATTGGGCACCGATGCTATTGGTTGTCGTGGCTACATCAAAGATATAGCAGTCAGTGAATAATGGTGCCTATTTTCAAAGCGAAATAGTACACTTTGTCATAACAGAGTCTCCGTAATGCTACCTACCACAAGTGCTGTGATAGTGACCACAGTCCCACTTAACCCTAGAGTTAGCGCTAATTAGCATTTTGCCGCCATCGGAAAAAAATACAAATGTATTCTGAACTAAGCACCGTGTCATGGTTAAGCATCCTAGTAGCTGCCTCTGCATCCTTCACCTTCCTGTGTTGCAAGTTGGAATACAATCAGTGCGATAACGGATGCAGAAATAAAGGTTTCTTCAGGTCGCGTCCAGCGGCGGCAAATTGCTCAGCGCGCGCCCGCTCTCGTTAGTACAATTTTAATTATAATTTTCCATGACAAGACCACAAATGATGAGAAGATTTTGCCAGAAAACGTGGGCCTAACCATTGTGGCACCAAATTTCTGAATTCTTACCAATAAAATAATCTTCAGGGAGAGAAGCGCTATGCATAGTATGTCCTTCAAAGAAAAATAAAAGGACCAAACTAGGGTGTTATGTATGTACAAAGTTACTGTGCAACGGACACTGTATGTACTATACTATGTCAATTTTTCTGGGCCATAGGTATATCAGAGATAGTGAAAACGTGTTTGTTTTATTATTATTATTTTGTTATTAGCAGTCCCCCGCGGCTTTGCTCCCGTCAACTGGCTACCTACCTACCGATCGTACACCTACCCTACACATAGTTTACGTCCTATTCTCAGACCTATTGAATATACACACAAAATTTCATAAGAATCGGTCAAGCCGTTTCGGAGGAGTATGGCAAATTGGCAACTAACACTGTGACACGAGAATTTTATACTATATAATAGAAGAAGAAGATAAGCCTGTTTACATCAAAATGGTCCTTAAAATTGAGCAAAGATATATAATAGAAGGCCCATTTTATGTTTGTGATATATTTAATGCAATTTTACTTTTTGTAATCAATATTTAATTTCAATTTTTTATAAACAGTTGTAAGTTTGTTCAAGTATCGGAACTTAAATAAATGTATTTCAATAAGAGCGGCAAAAAGCCGCTACGCGCCCGCTCGCGTTACACGGAAAGGCGCGCCCAATCTAGGCATGAGACACTAAAGCGAGTCACACACTACACAGATACGATACCTAATACTTTATCTGCGTATAAAAACTTAATTATCTGAAACCCAAGGACAACATTTATGACGATTCATGATTTCATTAAAGAAAAAAAAACCGCCAACAGTATTTACTTGCAGGTAAAATATTATGCCATGTTCGTATCGGCAGATGTTATCTGCAGATGTCTACACTAATATTATAAAGAGGAAAGATTTGTTTGTTTGTTTGAAATGAATAGCCTCCAAAACTACTGGACCGATTTGAAAATTCTTTCACCAATAGAATCCTTCGTTATCCGTGATGGGCTATAGAATGTTTTCAAAAAAGTTAGGGATCCGTATGAAAACTTCGATAATGTAACCCAAGGTGTGAAAAAATCCTTATATCGCGTACGCTGCGGAATCTATTGACAATAGAGCAAAGTGCTGTACTACAGTTTTATAGAGGTCATCAGTGTCTACAAAAAGTTTGCGATACCATATGTCTAACTATTATGGATAAGTCACCATGATCGCTTTTTGTTCAAATTATTCAAGCAAATCCCTGGTGATATGTAAGAATGGTGATTTCGGTGTCATGATATTAACCCATATATGCCCAGAACTTTTTAGAGCACCGATTTTTATAATTTTCACATATGTTGTTTATTGATAACCACAGATAAGCATTGTGACAGTAGTTTGTAGTTTTCAGTTCTGAAAGTTGTTTTTTTTCAGTGGGTCGATAATGACCCTTTGGGCAGATAAGGTCGTACACTAGTATGGAGAAAGAATAATGAAAATAAAACAGTATTATATGCTACTCAGTCTTTATTATTAGTTTAGACAAGTAAGATAGGAACTATTAGGTAATTCAATTTGGTAAGTAAAGAACATAGGACATATGTAATTTATTATCACATAATTACGAATGAAATGCTGCAAAGCATTTGTCGTGCAAATATTCTTCTGACCTGACTTGTGAGAATAATATGGTCAGCTGAATGTTTTCTAACTGAAACAGGCACAGTCGTCTTTGCCTTCTTCTGCGGCCCTGGCCGAGTTTTGGTATTGCCATATTTCTGGAGTAAACACCTTGCAATAGATCGGGGAAATTCCAGCGTGTCTACGTTTGCTCCTAATGATCTAGCGAGCAAAGAAGCGTTGTTGACGGCGACGTCAATTAGCCACATCAAAATGGGAATATACCATTTTTTGCCTCTAATGGCAATCTTGTAAACTCCAATATTAGCATCTAGTCTACATCCACACCACCCATAAATCGGTTGTACTGATTTACTACGTTTGGCTGATCAATTTCAATTTTCTGTTTGGCAGCAACTGAATATCGGCGTGCCTTTTGAATGGGTTGTACTCCAAATTCATTTGACAACAGTGTAACTACGCTGTTGTCATTCCAGCGTACGGAGCAAATATTTTCATTTGTTTCCAACCTGTAATCATAAAATACTCTGGGCAGCTTTTTGCAAGATTTTACCTCCATTACACTCATCTTGTCGTGGACGCAAATCTCGCTTTCCCCATTTACGTGGCCTGATGTTGCTCCGTTTTCCACGTCTTGTAGAAGTGCCCACAGAATCATTGTTGCTACTGGTAGGACGACCATTCAAGGAAGACTGGTCGTCGGAATTAGCAATTCTCGTCAGTTCTTCAACACCTGCAGTTGACGGTTCAGCAGGACGAGAACTTCGTAGCTTGTGTGTGCTGGATCCGGATGCTGTAGCAATGGGTTCGAATATTTGAGAACTACTAGTAGGGCAGGCTAAATCTAGGTCATCTACGGTGTCATCATCAGTGTCATCTTCGCCTCGCAGTCGCAGTATTACCATCTCTGCCGGAGCTGATGTCGGTTCAAGCGATTTATGTTGTCACAGTCCTCCTCACCTGAGTCACCGTCCGATATGGTACCCACACAAGGCGGATCAATAAACACATCGAAGCCCGGGACACCTTCCTCGCAGTCAGGTGACTCCAGGGTTGCGGCTATTTCGTTTGTAGAGTGCACATGCCGGGATCTCAAAAAGAAAAAATATCATTATAAAGCATGGTATATGCCCACGGGGTCGTTACCGACCCACGACAATGTTTCGATTGATTCCAATAACAAAAATATATTTTTTATGCAATATTAACATCTGTATCTATTAAACACAATATTCAGTTTACTATAAAACAATGTAAATACTAAAACGAAAAAATATTATTAAAATACTTACATTTTTATGCGCTTGATTGCAAACTTTTACCAGAAATGAACTTGTACGATCTTACACTAGCAATTGTCATTTGAAATTATTGCAAAGTAGAAATTATATTGAACTGTGCTTCAAAGTCGTTTATTTGATTATCGAAAGATAGCGCTATAATGAAAATTCAATCACAAGTTCGCAATCAGGGTGCATTGTAGGTAATCAAGTACTTTTGGGTCGTTGTCGACCCCCTGGGCATATATGGGTTAATCCTTATCCATTTAAATGGTTTGATAATTAAGGTTGATTATGTCCGTGTAAATAACACTAAATTATTCAAATCGGACCTTTCCTTCAAAAGTTACGACGGTAATAAACATGCTCGAAGTAAGAAAAATGTCGCGGCTTGAGCGAACTGGGGTGAATCGAATCGTATCAATGCTTGGTCCGATGAAGTTGAATCGGCATTTAAATGATTTCGATAAAAAAATAAGAATAACAAACGTTTGGATTTTTCGAAAATAAACTAGGTACATACCTAATAAGGGGTGAAGCAGGGGTGATTAAGTTTTTAGGGGAGGACATTATTGCTTGCTTCAATTTACGTCGGAATGCTATGAACAATCTAAAAGTGGGATAATTGCAACAGATCATGTACCTAACAATTTTTGCATAATCAACCCCTGACGGGCTGAACGGGGTGAACAGTTGCGCTGAACCTGGGACAGTTGACAGAATCTCACTTGTCTGGAACAAGTGAGATTCTGTCAACTGTGGCGTGGCGTAGGCGATTGTCAATAAGTTAATGGTACATTGTCTAGGGCCTCCTGAGACCATAGAATAGGTAAGTAGAAATAGCTAAGTGAAAATTGTTGTGCTTAATTTTCCATAACTTACCTTTATAAGGGGTATAGGGGACGTTGAAGTTGTGGAGTACCTACTAAATCCGCGCGGACGAATCTGTCTGTCTGTCTATATCTATCTATAATATCTATATGTCTGTCTATAAGTCTGGGAATAGCTAACGGCCGCTTTCTATAATATATCTCAATCCCAATCTTGATCCCGATCCTTGTCTGTAACCAATCAAAGGTGAGGATTATGTGGTGAAGGACACAAACTCGGCCGTTGATTGATTACAGACAAGGATCGGGATCAAGATTGGGATTGAGATATATTATAGAAAGCGGCCGTAAATCGGTAAATCTTTAATACAAATGAGTTTTAGAGCGTAAGCACGAAGGGATAGGCAGAAATGCACATAGTGTGGTTTCGTTGTATATAAATAAGTAACTTTTTAATACTAGCTCCGCCCGCGTGAATGTCGGTTATCGCGTAAAAAAGTAGCCTATGTCCTTCTTCATATCCCAGGCTATATGTATATCTGCCAAATTTCATGACGTTCCTTTCAGCCGTTTTAGCGCGAAAGCGTAACAGACAGACAGAGCTACTTTGGCATTTATAATATTATAGTAGGGAAGTAGGGATAAAATATCACGACTAGCAGGTATCAACTGCCGAAGTTCACGACATTTTATTATAGGTACTGGTTTTTGCGACCAATAGGAAGGTACAGTCACAGTATAATATTGTGGTACAGTCCAGAATCAGTCCCATCTATTTCTGTACCCCAAAATACAATCCATCAAAATCTGAAGGTAACAAACAAGCTCACTTTCGCATATAGGTAAGTACTTAATATTATTATGGGTTGCGGATCTATTCGAAAGAGTTAACGCGGCTCTGGAAAGCAAAGGGCACTAGGAGGAGCACGGATGGGTTAGTCAGTAAGTCTGGCACTCCCTCCAGCTCCACCCAGAGCGAAAGGAGTCATTTGATGATTTCCCATCCATAAAAAAGGTACTAACTTACTTAATATTAGTTAGAATTTGTTGCAAAAACTGTTAAAAGAAAAAAAAAACTAGGCTCTTGAAATAGGTCAGTAGGCAATAATGCACAACACTGTTTTTTAACTCCTGTCATTTAAGATAACTTCACCGACGCAACTCGAGACGTTCAGTTGACACCATAATTATGTAATAAAAACGCACTCAACAAAAATTCTTTGACAGGTCAAACAAAAACTTATAACTTACACTAAACCAATTCACTTAGAAAAAACTGCAAAATAAAGTACAAACTTGTTCTGTTGAAAACCGATTTAATACTGATGAACTAATGATGACTCAAAAAAAGACGTGGTAGGTACGTTAGCTACTTTCTAAAAAAAATATCAGGCCAACCAGTTACGACTGTTCCGCCCAACCTTATCTTACATCGCAGGTTGCTAACTGTTAAGATGTGTAGTAATGAATTAAAAGAAGCAATGTATATCGTATGAAGTAAAACCGTTGTACAAATGTGTAGTTTTTTGTAATGGTCTAATAGTGTAGCGAAAGGGAAATGTATCAACAATATCGTTTTAGAACTTCTTCCTTACAGACCAAGTACCTAAATGATATTGGTAACGTTATGTTATGTTACATCGATAAGAAGTACGTACAATCTACACTAATATTAGGTATTTACCTATGAAATTGCCGTTCTGCAGTACTGGCCATTTCAAATCAAAATAATTTTTGTTTGGCTAAGAATTCTAATTTCAAATTAATTTTATTTTAAAAACATGGTTTTTTTTTCCAAAAGTAGTCCTTTGTTTATTGATTAGTATTACATTTTCATCGCATTTCAATCTTTTTCGTCATCATGGATACGTTAAAAATTCGAGTAATTATGGAATATGAGTACCGTCGTGGCAGCAACGCGGCACAAGCGGCACGCAACATCAACGACGTTTACGGAGCTAACACTACAAACCAACGCACCACCTGTTATTGGTTTGCTCGCTTCCGTTCTGGAAATTTCGACCTGAAAAATGAACCTCGCGGTCGTCCGAAGACTTTGGTCGACAATGACGAATTAAAGGCGATTGTGGAAGCTGATGATACACAATCTACGGCTGAATTAGCAGCAGTTTTCGACGTTAGCGTCAAAACAATATTGGTCCATTTGCGTCAAATTGGCAAGGTAAAAAAGCTTGACAAATGGGTGCCCCACGAACTCAATGATCGCCAGCGCGAAGTACGAGTCGAGACGTGCCTTGCACTGCTCAACAGACACACAAATGAAGGAATTTTGAACCACATTGTTACCTGCGATGAAAAATGGATTCTGTTTGATAACCGCAAGCGCTCAGCAAGTTGGTTGGATCCTGGTTCAGCACCTAAACAATGCCCTAAACGAAAACTTACCCCTAGAAAAGTGATGGTCACTGTTTGGTGGTCTAGCGCCGGTGTGATTCATCACAGCTTCTTACCAAACGGGGTGAGCATTACTGCAGATGTGTACTGTAAAGAACTGAACACAATGATGGAGAAGCTGGCACATCTCCAACCAGCATTGGTTAATCGCTCGTCTCCGCTGCTCCTGCACGACAACGCGCGACCTCATACTGCACAGCAGACGGTCTCCAAGTTGCAAGAACTGGGGTTGGAAGCTCTCCGTCATCCGCCCTACTCACCAGACCTTGCGCCTACAGACTACTACTTTTCCAGAATTTGGATAACTTCTTGGCGGGAAAAAAATTCAATACCCGAGAGGCAGTACAAAATGCCTTTGAAGAATTTGTTGCCTCCCGTCCAGCTGATTTCTTTAAGAAGGGCATCAATAAACTGCCACTGCGTTGGCAAAGATGCATTGATTGCATGGGTGATTACTTCGATTAATACAAATAAAAAATACATGAACAAAAATCGTTTAAATTTTTTCATACAAAACGGCCATTTCATAGGTAAAGACCTATATATACTATTATAAAGAGGAAAGATTTGTTTGTTTGTTTGTTTGAAATGAATAGGCTCCGAAACTGCTGGACCGATTTGAAAAATTCTTTCACCAGTAGAATCCTACATTATCGATGATGGACATAGGCTATAGAATATTTTCAAAAAAGTTAGGGATCCGTATGAAAACTTCGATAATGTAACCCAAGGTGTGAGAAAAAATCATTATATCGCGTACGCTGCGGAATCAATTGACAATAGAGCAAAGTGATGTACTACAGTTTTATAGAGGACATCAATATCTACAACGAAAGTCCGCGATACCATATGTCTAACTATTATGGATAAGTCACCATGACCGCTTTTTGTTCATATTATTCAAGCAAATCCTTGGTGAAATGAAAAAGGGGTTATTTTGGTATCATGATAATTATTAATCCTTATCCATTTAAATGGTTTGATAATTAAAAGCGTGTACGCCGTATGTCATTTCATACAAACTTTCAAGTCCTTATTCTTCTAAATGCATGAACCAATTTTAACAAAACTTGGTATGCATACCTACGCTAGATATCCAGGTCTAAAAAGTTATCAGAAAACATTTTTGAAAAAGAGTTCAGGGGGAAGGATATAGTGATTTTTCACTTTCTATAGAAAACTTAAAATCACTCTCTCTCTCCCTCTGAAATCTTTTTCAAAAATGTTTTCTGATAACTACTTAGACCTGAATATCTAGCGTATGCATACCAAGTTTCATTAAAATCGATCCATTCATTTTGAAGAATAAGGATTTGAAAATTTGTATGAAAAGCCGTACCGCGTAAACGCTCTTAAGGTTGATTATGTCCGTGTAAATTACACTTTAGATTATTCAAATCAGACCTTTCGTTCATAAGTTACGACGGTAGGTAATAGACATGCTCGGAGTTAGAAAAATGTCGCGGCTTGAGTGAACTAGCGAGAATCGTATCAATGCTTGGTCTGATGAAGTTGAAACACCACGGCATTTAAATGATTTCGATAAAACAATAAGAAAAACAAATGTTTTGATTTTTCGGAAATAAACTACATACATTAAGGAGTGAAGCAGGGGTGATTAAGATTTTAGGGGAGGACAATTATGTCCTCCCCTAAAATCTAGCAAGCAATTATGCTTGCTTCAATTTACGTCGGAATGCTATGAACAAACTAAAAGCGGGATAATTGAAACAGATGTACCTAACAATTTTTGCATAATCAACCCCTGACGGGTTGAACGGGGTGAACAGTTGCGCTGAACCTGGGCTCGAGACAAGTGAGATTCTGTCACTGTCAACGCAGCAATTTTGCGCAGGCGATTGTCAATAGGTACGTCAAAAATGTATAGGATTGACAGATGCTATCGAAATGTCACGTGACCAAATTCCTACATTTTGGCATTTCGACAGTCGCATTCGCTAATTATATGGTACATTGTGGAGGGCCTCCTGAGACCATAGAATAAGTAGAAATGACTAAGTAATTAATGAAAATCGTTGTGCTTAATTTTCCAAGACTAACCTTTTATAGGGGGCGTTGAAGTTTGTGGAGTACCTACTAAATCCGCGCGGACGAAGTCGCGGGCGAAGTGCTAGTACTGAATAAATGCGGTAACCTATAAGTAGGTACTTAGCCTATTTGCAAAAATATCTCGGTCTTCACTTCACAGATGTCTCGGATATCGAATTATCAATAGGCAAATCAACGCAATGGAAAACAAAAAAAATAAGTAAGTACCTAAGTAAGTAGGTACCTACTTAATTCCTTACCTATTCATTTCGTTCATACCTCACGCGGTCGTTGAACCCGAACGGTTCCTACCTGCTTACATAGTACCTACTTACAATAATAATCTTGGATACCATTTCCATAGCAAAATCATTTTTTTCATTTTGCTATGGGTCCTAACATAGCTTAGTAGTTTCGACACTTAGTTTGTACCTAATTTAATAAGGTCATGTACTTAAACCTGTATTCGTGTCAGTGTCTGTACCTAAGTCCCTAACAAATACCTAACAATTATTGTAGGTAACAATAATAAGAAGATTCATTATTTAATTTTCTAAACTTTGCCAATAACCATGACAGACAAAATTACCTATACTATTCATATTCCTGCTTTATCAAAAGCGCATCCACTAATTGGCCATCAGACAGGAGGGGTTCATTTTTTTTGTCTGCACGATACTTTATTAGGGGCTTTATTTTGCACTTCGATTGAAGCGGACATGCGTCGTACGTACGTAGTCGTACCATCATAATAATAATTATAACAATTAACAACGTAATAAAAGGGTCGATTGAATGAATGATTGAATCTCGTCTAGACTCTCGAACTCTCAAAACCAGTTCATTCACAGAGTAGGGGAGGATCATTTAGAGATGGGTTGTAACAGGTAAAACTCGATATCTGTTATCACTGTTACACAAAAATAACAGTTCCAAATATCTGTTATTTTATTAAATAACAGCCTATTATTTTTATACGGACGATGAATACGTATTTATATCTCAATCGAATATCTTCTTTATTATTTTCTGTTTTGTGAAAGCGCCAGGGTAGCCCGCGGAATTCAAATTTACTTACGTTTTTTGCAATTTGCAGGTCAGTATCAGGTTGTATGTTGGTCAAAATACGATTCGCGGCCGTAGCAAGTACGTATTTAAAGAACTGTAATAATTAAAATCATCAATACAACTTTCTCAGTTAGAATTAATGCCAAATTTCATGAAATAATACATTTAACACAAAAGTGAATAATGCATCTAACACTAGTTAGAATTATTGAACACTAGTACGACGTAAACACCTTAGAAATGTTTCCGAAAATTAATAAATCAGAATTTTCTCTCAAACTTTCGTTCTCTATAAAGCAGAAAAATTCTGAGTTTAAAAATTTCAACAAAGAAACCAGCCATAAAACATTCAATTGAATATCACCGTTATTCTTTTTGGCATTAAGTCATACATGCAAGGAACATTTTTTAACCAATCAAACCAAAGACCCAAAGATAATTGATTGATTGATTGAAAGACAATAAAAGAGTCCTGACACGATCACTGTAATTGTTTTTGGTTGCATCGCAAACCAAAAAATATTATTAAATAGCACTCTAAATGGCTACACTAACCAACAAACCAGGCAAATTACTCTTAATAACATTGAATTACATAGTGGTTTGTCAAAAATCGTGAATCCCTGGAAAGTTTTGCGAATAGTTCAGTCAAACCAATGATACTATACGCATTCGGAAACGATCACTATTTCACTTAGGAGCTATTTCAATAATTCAATTCTCAGTCTATATTGCGTCCTGAATGTTAATTAAAGAAACAGTTGGTAGACTAAAACAATTTAAAATGAACATTTTTTCTTATTCACAACTTGCCATACAGAAAAATAAAATAAATTACATGTGTTTTTTTTATAATGATCACTGGTCAGTAACAGTAACAGGCCGAGTTTTTGGCGGGATTTTAACGAGTGAAGTTTAGTGGCTGTTTTTAATTAATTGCAAATTGATTCCTAATAATAGAGTAATTGCGGTGTTAAATTGGTGTACTTTTATGTCTCAAGTGTCTACGCAACTGGCCAATATAGCCCAGTTTAGGAGTCACGTTTTCGAAACTGTTCAAATCAAATCATATCGTGTATTGCAATCCATAATGTACAAATACAGGTGGAAAATATAAAAATGGCAACAATTATGGACCCTTTCGGGCACAGCAAATTTTTAAATAAGTAGAGAGAGGAAGAGCGCTTTCATAAAATAAAATAAAAACCTATTTACTATATTTTTGTATTATTTTGTATCATAATAAGTTTTTTAAATTAGAATTCTTTCATATAAATTATTTATTAAATTGTATTAGTTATTTGATATTATTATTTATTTGTGAACTCGCTTAAACATTTTTTCATTATTATTTGTATAGTATAACTTTATAATATGAAATGTAATTAAGTACCTACTCAATATTATTATTTACTTACTAAGCAACTAACTGTTATTAATACTTATGTATTAATGGATTTATCCGTTAGATATTCGTCTACTGTGTAATAACATTTTTTTAATAAGAATTGTTTCAATTTATGTAAAAATATATTGGTTTTATTTTGTTGTTTTATGTCTACTGGTAATTTTTTATATTATATTTTTATTGACATTGCATATGGACTGAAATGGAATGTAATTTAAGGCGGGAGGTAGGCAAATTGATTGTTTTCATGGCGCAACGAATAATTTGTTTGTATGTTTCCCCGAGTGTTATAAGAATCTGGATGTTAACGGACCAGTTTACATAGTTCGAAAATATAAATACTAACTAAGGTGAGGATCTTGTGTTTTAGGAAGTAAGGCTTGCAACCATAGATAATCAAAGCTTGCAACTATCTGTTTGTTTTATGTTGAATATTATTCGTAATAGCTTTTTTTGCATGGTAAATAGGGAAAGAGCGTCTGTGATATTTCCCCACAAGATGATGCCATATGTGAACCAAGCATGGGCATACGCGTAGTATGTAACTAGTGCGGTTTGTAATCTTTTTGATTTCAAAGAGGGCTATGTTTGTTCTTGTAAGACCACCAACTATATTTTAGGGTTAATAAATACTAAGTACTTCTGTTTCTAGCGTAGAATAACTGCTTTAGCAAGAGCAAGTAGTAAACAGATATCAAAAAAAAAGTAGGTGTTTCGCTTTTTAGCAAGGATCATTATTTAGTGAGGAAAAGAGAGATATTGATAACCTTGCTATATTTCTTCTTTAGTGTGAGTGTGTACCTGTTAAAATAACGTGGTAATAGTCTGTATGTGTGGGGGGGACTAACACAAAGAAATAATATTAACACAGTAACAGCCGTGGTAACAGTGTTTAAGGGTCTGTTATTAAAGTAATAGATACAATAAATTGTTAGGAACAATTTATTGTTATTTGTATATATATTTGTTACGATAAATACGCCTCACTCCTAGTCAACATTAACAGACAAACAAAACGTGCATGCAGGTAACAGCATCAATACCTAACGTTATGAAAACAGTTTTTTTTTTAAATTATGGTACCTAGCTGTATGCATAATGAGTTCCTACGCACATATATTGTGATTAGTTTGAGTTTGTTATATATATTTACATTATAGGTTATTTTTACTATTTTAAAATAAACTTGGCCCCAAATCCCCCCCTATAGTGATCTGTTATCATAAAATACATCCCATATAAGTTACTCAACCACTTTGTCTATTTCGATATTCCCGGGCTACATTTTACGACTTTCGTAAAAGATGTTTAGGTTCTATTCTAACCTATTTTACAAACAGTCTCATTAATCTTCATTTATTTCATTACTTATTTGCATATCATTCTGTGGTCGTACGTAACTCGAACCTCCTTAATTCCTGTGAGGTCAGATAATCAGATTTCATTCAATTCAATCATTCATTTTCATTCCTTAACTGTCAGTGCTGTCACTCGGACCATTCGCCGTTCGCGCATTTCGCGCGCGCGACTCGCTCGTACCGCCCGCGGCCGGCTTCGTTCGGTACAATATTTACAAAATAAGAAATAATAATTTGATGTGACAAAAATTGCTGATTATGCTCCGTTTCGAGTAAATTATAGTTCGATAAACTGTTATGTTGTGAAACATCGTGAAAGAAGATCGTTTCGAGCTGTTTAGCGAAATAAAAACTTCTTGTGTTTGCTACTAAAAGTATAGGTACTTACAGAAGAAAAAAAAAATGGATTAAGTGTTGACAATAGTGACAACTATCTACCGAAGGAGCTAGTGTCATCTTCAAATAGATATCTACGTTCATGAATTTCCAGGTGAATAATGCCGAAGAACGCTGCAAACTTCGGACATCATCCAAGCTCCAACCTTATTATAGTGCCAACAGTGAATTTCTGCCATCCGCCTCCGCATATAGGGAACGACCCTATTACAAATAGTCCTACAATTAATTGTGAACAAATATCACCTAAGGATAATATCGTTCATCCATCGCCATATGTCACAAATTGCAACCAGCAAAACTTGCAATTTATAAATGCAGAGGCCTTTTTCAATAATACCAGCACCCCAGAATTTTCGGAAAACGTAAGTACTTACTTTAAAAGCTGAATTAGGTAATATTTGTTGCCAGTAGGTACGTAACAAAATAATTGAATAGGTACCTAAGCGTAGTACATCGGTGCATTCATCAAGGGTTCGCCTATTTTAAGCCCGGTATCGATCGATTCACGATTGTCTCGTAGCGTTTATGATTTGTTAACGTGGGTAGGTACTTATAACGGCTAGGTAAAGGTGTCTTCCTTAAGAATGGCATTTATTGAAATAGCAATGATCAGCATCTTACAATGATTAGGTACATAGTACCTAGGCACAAAACAAACATAAGATGCAGGAAGTAGGTAGGTTACAAATACATACATAGGTAGGTACCTACCTGATAATATCTGCTAGTCTAACGAATGTTGTTGACTTTCGACCTACCTAAGGGTCATTAGGGCCCAGTTTTATTTTCCTACTGTCCTGTTCTGTGTCTAACCTAACCTAACCTACCTCAAGATCGCGCAAAATAAATCGTTTTGCAAGTTTACCGTGTACAGTACGGGGTGTTTTAGTACAAGTACATACCTACCTATATTAAGAGTGTGTAGGTGGCTGGCGTCAAGGGCTTTCGAGGAAACAGAATCAATATCAAACTGCGTATTTCTAAGGATAGAGGTATGTTTTTCACAATATCAAAATAACGCTTAGCAACTAAGCTTTGGCACAATACAAATAACAAAATGATCAATAGGTACGTAGGTTAGTTAGGTACATAGGGATTCGGCTGAGCTCGTAACCTTGCAGTAGCTGTGCTGTGCACGGCTTTTATACTTATTGTTTTACTAATATAACATGTAAGGGATTTTTTACTAACACTGACTCCTGTGTGCTCCTGTTAAGTACTCGAAAATAAATGTTTCGTTTCAGTATATTATTATAAATGCGAATGTGAGTTTTTGCATTAATTTTTTTAAGCTTTTACGCCTACATCGCTAAACCGATTTTGATGAACTTAAAACATTAAAATTTTCTCTCAAAAATAAAAAAAACCCGAGCGAAGTCGCGGACAAAAGCTTATAATAAAATATATAGGTAATAGGAGTATCTAAATCGTCCTTTATGTTTTGGTTTTAGGTATGTTTTTACGTAAAAACAACGTCTGAGAGTAGGCCTAGCTATAGTGGTACATACCTAGTATGTAAATTACAGTGGTATAATTATGTAATTTTTACGAGATGTAGGGGCAGGGCCTGCAAGGGTTGCGGAATTTGTTCGACCGCGGCCCTGGAACGCAAAGGGCATTTGGAGGAACACGGATGGGTTTTAGTCAGTAAGAGTCTGACAGTTTGAGGGGATTCCCTTAGTAGCTGTACACACAGAAAAGACGTAAGACGAGGACGGGGGGCGCTGTCGCGACTTGCTTAAACATATAGAAAAGACGAGGCACAGACGAGGGTGTAATTGTGTGACGCGACGCGCGAGTGCGGCACCCGCGGGCCGCGCCAGTGATATGCGTTATGGTATCCCGTGAAATGTTACCTTTTTACAAAGTACTTTTGAGTAAAACGTGGTACTTACGCAATATATAAATGATTAGCAATATAATATAATCAACAAGGCTTAATACTTATTTGCTGGAATTTACGAATTCTTTATGAAAATATGACGATTTATTTAGTAGAAAAATCGCATCGCATTATCAATTACATAAATACATACTATGCGTGCTTGGGCTATCAAATCTACGAAATGTTATCGAAATGCAACTTTGACACTCGCAGTTATGCCAAAGCAACATTTGTTTTAAACAAAAAACCGGTCAAGTGCGTGATGGGCCACGCATAGTGTAGGGTTCCGTAATTGCAACTATTACTCGTAAACTTGTAAAGCCTACTTAGCTGTGATAGTTTTCCTTTTAAATTCGTTATGTATGTATATGATTTTTTTCACGTCTTCAAAAACAACTGTTTAGCTGGCAGAGGGGACACACTTGACTCTAACAATAACTAGCACTTTAAAGCTTAATATTTCGCAAAAGGTTCCTTGGATGGAAAAATGGTTTTCGCACACCCTCAATATTCTTAAACGACCTATCCAACGACTTACCACATCAGAAGACAGACGACAAAAAAAATCGCCACTTTACGTGTACTTACGGGTACTTACCCTAAAATATTTTTTTATTTTTGTTTTGTCGGCGTTATTTATATTATATGTATATATTCTAAATTCCAACTTTCTAGGGCTAAACGTCTCTGAGTTAAACCGCGGACGGACAACGCAGTCATATTTAAATTAATTATTAATATGTATTAAATTTAAAACACGATAGCGGGCAAGTCCCTTGACGATAATACTCATAAATAAATCTGTATTCAATGGGAAACATACTAAGCATAGTAACTTAATTACAGTCCTTAGGTGTCCTCTTGTAAGGACAAGTAAATGCAATATTCGAACAAAATAATTAAATTTTCTAAACGGAGTGAGAGTTCAAAATGTAGGGGAAAAAGGTGTTTTTAACAGTTTGCGAATGCTCCTTGACAATATACGATTTACCCCTCTGATTACCCCAAAGCTCTAAGCCTAAGAGCTCAGGCTCTAAGCCCTTTAGAACAATAGAAAGAGCATAAATAACTTAATTCAATTATTGTGCAATATCATAGCAATAAGGAATGGGCGCGAAGTGACATGAAAAATGCCGCAATATTTTAATTAAGACAAGACTTTAATTATTACAGTTTCAGAATCCGCCGTTAATATATGAAAACCCAATATCAACTCAAGCTTCTTCAAGCAATATGAGCCAGAGTATCAAAGAACTGTCTGCATCGAATTACAAATCGCGTAATAACTTAGTTGATCTAACTGGGTTCAATTTACTGAAAAGAAACAGTGCGAGTCCGCTAACTAAACGTCAAGATTTACAACAGATAGATGATACTAAGACCGAACCAGATAAAACAAAAACCAGCTCTAAAAAAGTACTTCGAAATTGTTCCGACAATGATACTTGTGAAATTGATAACATAACAAAAGAATTTGCAAAAAACATGAAACCAATGATTACTAATGGTGAAGGAAACCCAGAAGACCATGCGAATGGTAATCCTGAAGAAAATACAAGAGGTAGCATGAAAAAGTACTTTCGACAGTTGTGGAAACGTAACTTTGAAAAATTTAAAGAAAAAGCGGCCAAAGAAAAACTAAGCAGAGTTATAAAAAGCAGCAGTAGCAAAAAGAGACAAGAGTCCAAGGAATCAAAACACGAATCTAGTAAGAAAAAAGCACACTTACAAACAAGTACTGAACGCAATTCTACAAAAATAAAAGATTTAAGAAATAAAATGGGATCTAAAAAATACCGTGATCTTGAAAGAAGATTCCTAGATAAATATCCAAAAACTGAAACAAATTCTCTTAGTTTACAAGACTCTAAAGTTTCTATAAAAAACAGACCTGATGCCATTCAAAGGTATAAAAATTCTCAACGTTTCATACGTCACTGTGATGATGAGAATCAACTTAAAGCTAAAAGCTTGCCTAGTACGAAAATACGAATTGAATCTTGCGAAACTGCAAACATGAAACGAAAAATAGATGTCAAAAAGAAGATAGATGAACTTAAACAATACATAATAAGTGAGAAACATAGTAAAGTCAGTACTATCCAAACTAGTTTGGAAAAGGGTAATAACTATACTAATATAGAAAAGGCTTTAGACCAAACTAATACAGACAAGGCATCGATTAAAAATATACAAGGTGAAAACCTACCTAATAAGCTTTCGCAGAGAGGTGTTGAAGGAGTACAAGATCTTAGACCAAAGCTCTCTCGTAAAAGATCTAGAAGTGACTGTTTTGTGCACAACCAAGAACCTATGGAGGAAAGACTTGATCGGGAAAGCTCAGTGATATCTGATAAACAAGATGTGGAAGCTGGTTCTAAGAATTCGCCAATATTAGCACCACCCGCTGATGAGCCGAAAGCTAAGAAATGTAAACCGACTGAATTAATTAAAAATAATATAAAGTGTCCAGACTCTGACTCAGGTGATACTGATGAGGATCCGCCTGAAGATTTCAGTTTCCTCGACGATTTAATACTTCATGCGGACGAAATCGTTGCTTCATTGCCACGTATTAGTAAGTTCGAGCATTTATGTTCGAGCTTAACGATGACACTATCAGATAACACAAAGTCTGAACTCATTAAGAAGATGAGTGCAAATGGCATTAAAGATAATGAAGAAGCTAACCCTAAAAAGAGTTTAAATAATGATGACCATGTAGAATCCATTGAAATAAACAAACTAAATGGTTATAACTGTAAAAATAATGAGGAAATTAAACCTAAAGAGAGATTCATTAATAATATGAAAGTTAAAGAAATAAATTCAAATACAGAAGGTGAAGATATAAATTTTGAAATCGGGTAAGAGACAGTTTTTCGAGCTTGCTTTTATTTTTGGTTTACTAATGTTTGCCATCATTTAAAATGGAATAATTTTATATACCATAATTTCATTAGAAATAACGCTTCAGTTGTTTTCATTTTCAATAATGTAATGTACCTAATGTAGTGTAAGCGAGCATGCAAATGAACATGCAAGCGAGCAAGCAAGCAGTATGCAAGAAGGCATGCAGCATGCAAGCGAGCATGCAACATGTAGCATGCAAGAGTTTCTGTCACGGCTTCGGCGCTACGGGGCTCCGGCGGTCCCACGCGAGCTTATCGTCGCAGATAGTTTAACGCTCAGTACCGCAGTTTCACCTTGCTGCCCGGCTTCGCCGGCCAACCTCAGCCGCGGTGGTGAGTGTTACAACCACCTGCTCCTCAATTCACAGGCCACCTCGCCCCTACGCGCCTACGCGATTCTAAATTACACTCAGGGGTAGGGCAAACATGACTGCGTGGAGTCATGCACAGCGATTCGTTTCTGTCACAAAAACCTAATTTAAGCTTATTTATTTTTTTATGTCACTTACAGAAACTAATGATTATAACACATTAACACTCATGTTATTATGGAAACTTATTTTATGGAAAAACTATGTTATGACTAATAAGTTGATATGACAAGCGTTATTAGTATAAATGATAATTGTGTTGTTTATGTATTGTTTGTTATATTTAAAGTTTATTGTTTCAATTCTACTTTTAACTTTTACACATGGTGTCTACATCTCTTTTATTCGACTTTCCTTTCGCAGGTAAGCTGGAAGAGATTTCTTTAGAAATAAGCATCACCTTTGTACCTATTTTTCTGTTTCCTTCTTCTTATTTAGTATTTTTTAAAATGTGTGTACATAAATTGTTAAATAAATAATAAATGAAAACAGTGCAAGTATATATTATGACGGTAATGGAAAACAACAGTAGTACAATTTATTTTATGGAAAACAAGACAATACCTTTCTTTTTATATACAAGTTTTTATTTTTCAGAGGTATACATAATACAAAGAAATATGAACATGTAAAAAATATGAATCGGAATTCAATAAATGATAGGAAAAGTCAGAATGAGGAAAATAATAATAAAGACATGACTGAAAAAAAAAAGGAAGAAATTAGACCAAAGGAAGCGATGCGTTTTTATAAGAATGAACAAAAAATAATAATAACAATAATTGGAATAACAACTAATAAAAAAGAAGATAATACGGCAGATTTAACTGCACATCATAATGCAGAAAATGCGGCTAAAGAAAAAATTATGACGAACTCAAAACATGAAGTAAATATTTTCCAAGAGGCTAATGATGTTGCGCCTAAGAATACAATGGCACTTAGCAAGGATAAAAAGAGAAATAATGACACAGGTTTAAGTGAAAAAGACTTTGCACAAATTGCAACTAAAGAAACAAAGAGACTTAGCAAGGCCAAACGAAAACAAATAAAAACGAACTCAAAATACGAAATAAATACTAACAAAAAACATGTAAAGTATACAACGAATTTGACTAGCAAAGATATAACAGTGGAACTTTGCGACGACAGTGATGACAGTGTCGTGGAAGTGATAGACATTACTGACACTGTTGCAATTCAAAAATATTCTAGTCCATTTAATGTAAGTAATATTCAGGAAAATCTTTCACAAAAATCTGGAATTGATATAGCATCTCAATACAGATCCGATAAAACATTTAAAGAACAGGTACAAACTTTTGAAGACACATCTATATCAATCATCAATAAAATTGCAAAGATACCGATCAATGATATAGAAAAGAACACCCAAAATGGTTCAGAAAACTCAACTGAAACACCAGAAACTGTGAATAGCAGCTTAGCTCAAAATAACGAGGCAGAAACTGCAACTTTACAAATATTTGAAGAAACAATTCAAACCTCTTCAAACACCGCTATTTTTACAGCAAAACTTGTACAAAAAGCCGATAATAGTATCCAATCCAATATTTTTGATAAAAACGTAGAAAAAAACCCGATATCTTTAGAAACGTCAGAACTATCTAAAGAGTCACAAGAAAAAAGGCATACACGTTGGTCTAGCATTGAATACAAGACCGACGTTACTACCAGTGAAGTAACAAATCCCGATAAAAATTTAGACAATACGTCAGAAAACTCAGTAATAGAGACAAATACTAAAAAAGTTATCAACAAAAGCTTGGTTTCAGATGAAAGAAAAAATAAAGGTAAAACAAAATCTAATGAGCAAGAGAAACAACTATCGCCGAGACCGAGGCATTGCATATTACAATTAGAATTACGTATGTCTGAATATTTCCAGAAAAAATACACAATACCGTCGGTTATTAACGATGGGCACTGCTCCACAATTTACAAATGCATTGACACCAAAGGAGGAGCGTATGCCCTCAAAATTGTCAGGTATCTAATTTTGTTGTAATGAGATGTTAATGGTCAACATGAAATGGCTAGGCAGCCAATTAAATGGCTGATTTAACCAGTTGGCTGCGACATACATATTATGTAGACATTTTCCCCTTATTAGCAAGTCACCAGATTCTCAACTCACCAGATTCGCATTTCACCAGACTCGCAACTCACCAGATTCGCAACTCATCAGATGATGTACTGTCCAACACATAAATTATACGAACTTTCAAATTAAATATGTACTTACTACTATTTTAACCTCCTGACTACCTACTATGATTTCTATATTTAGTAGTAGCAGTAATAAGGCTGAAGAGTTTGTTTATTTGAACACGCTAATCTCTGAACCTACCAGTCCGATTTGGAAAATTCTTTTTGTTTAAGATAGCTTTTTTCCTTTTGTTCATGATGAAGCTGGATTAGGCTTTATGGGAACGGGTAAAAAGATATGCGCGTTCGAAGTCGCGGGCTGCTAATAACAGGTCTCGTCTTGGTGGAACCAATTGGTTCAGTAAACCGCGAAATGAATTAAACTTTCGGTAGGTAATATGTATTTTTTTATCAAGAGTCGGAGGTTTTTTTTTCATGGATTGGCAATGACTTCTTCCGCTCGGGGTGGAGCGCAAGGGCGTGTCAGACTCTTAATAACTAAAAACCATCCGCGCGCGTGGAACACAAAGCGGTGACCTGGGCCTGGACGGCGAGCCACTCAACGCTCGCCGTCCCGCAGTCCGCAGGCCCGCGTCTACGGTGGCCGGGAATCGCCCTGTGACTCCCGAACGCCCGGGCCGTCTTCTTCTGTTTCGACGGCTAGGGCGTGAAGTTTGCTTCTCCCTTACGCGGCCCGCTTCCTCCTTCACTAGCATTACTGCTTCGCAGAAGGAGGTGACGGCTTTCCATGCCTCCTCGACCAAGGATTGAACCAGGGTCGAAAGCGAGAGGTCGCCGCCACCGATCGCCTCGACGAGGACACGGCGGTACTCCGCCCAAGCAGGGCAGACCTCCATTGTATGCTCCACCGTGTCCTCCGACCGATCCTCACAGTGATAACACCCGGTCGTATTTTCTCGCTGAATCCGAAACAGGTAACTCCCGAAACAACCGTGTCCGGTGAGTACTTGCATCAGGTGGTCCCATGGTGGCAATCCAATAAGGAGGCTCGCCGCCTCGCCGGAGATCGTGCGTATTTCCCCGGGCCAGCCAGGCCATGACCCTTTGGGTCGCGTTCAGGTATCGGAAGCCGCTTGAAGGTAGCCCCGGCCCGTCCCAGTCTGGGAGCCAAATGTCGGAAATGCTCGAAGTTCCATCGGCAGTCGAGAACTAGTCCCAGGTACCTGATCGTCGACCCGACGCCGATGTGAACCCCTCCTACATTTATTTCGGATCCCGATGGTGGCCTGTTCCGTGAAAGCACATGGCTTCGGACTTGTACTGGGCCTCCTCGAGACCCAATTTCGGATCCTCTCAAGGACTATCGCAATTCCGCGTGTCATTAGGTCGGCTGCCGCCTGATGCGACCTACCCTGCGCCAGGACCAGCGTGTCGTCAGCGAGGAGCGGCCCCGGAACCGAACTCTGTGGAACACCGCACGACATCTCTCCCCGGTGACTGGGGTAGATGACAGCCCTGTCCGTCAAATAGGCCTCGACCACGCGACGGAGGCAGGTCGGCATCAAACACTTTTTCTCAATTCATGAATGTATATTTAATAAAAATATATGCTTGCGGCAGTCATTTAGCCATCTTCTTTGCTATAAAACGTTTTTTTTTTTCAAAACTCTGAGTTCTAATAGTTTAGAAGAAATTGCAATTCCAAAACGTGTTTTTACTTTTTTTTTTGTGAATATTGTATTTAGGTACTATTTTGTGACTTTGTGTTTCATTGTACATTTGGTGAGTTGCGAATCTGGTGAATTGAGAATCTGGTTAGTTGCGAATCTGGTGAGTTGAGAATCTGGTGACTTGCTCAAAAGCGACATTTTCGTGCGATTGCACGTAAATGTCTAACCTAGTCTAACTTTGTATTCTATGGTGTTCTAGTTTTAACAACTTTTAGTGTTTTTTTTTATTATTTTACAGACACCGACCACGAGGCATATTTATGGAGAAAATGTATAGTCAGCTGCAACGATACCGGCCTAAGCAAGACTCATGCATACTTTACTTAATGAATGCATTTGAATTCCAAGACCAATGGTGTTTACTAACCGAATATTTTCCCATAAACTTGGAGCAAGTGCTGAAAGAAAACAAGCGAGGTTTTCACATTGACCAAGTGCAAGTTTTGTCCAGACAACTAGTTTATGCTGTGAATATGATGGCCAGTGCTAGTATTATACATTCAGGTATACCTACTCCTATGACTGTATTTATTTATTATTTGATCGATAAAAAATATAATAATTATATCTTTATTTCCCAATAAAAACAGATAATTCTACTTGGGTTTAAAATTTGTGTCAACACTTATTGAGAACATTTACATGAAACATTTGATGCTGCAGAAATAAATTAACTCTGTACGCAATAGTTTAAACTGTCTCTTAAACTAGGGTATCCTGTATTTTAAAAGTATATAACAGTAACTTGTAAACTTTAATTTCAGATATAAAACCATCACATATTCTACTAAATAGTGCACAAGACAGATTGAAATTATGCGGTTTCGACCGATCCAGCTACTGCAGTTCTATAAAGATCATACCAAGTACGGGCTCCCCAAAATACCGACCCCCTGAGGTCATACTAGGTTTTCACGCAAACCACAGAATAGACGTTTGGACTACAGGCCTCGTCATATTCGAGATGGCAACCAATAAGTCCCTCTTCAATGCATATTACAATAATGAGTTACTTTACGAACAGCTATGCACATTCGGAAGTTTTAACTGGACGATGGTGGAAAAATCCAAATACAGACACTTGTACTTTTCTGGTTTAAATTTTAATCGACGATCTGGACCCAAAGGACAGGTATACGCATAATATTTATTACAGTACTCTCTTGCTAATCCGACAAGTACTATAAAGTTTAATCGAAACATATCCGGGACGTGGGCGGACCGTGCTCTGTCAGGCAGGAGCTCGAAATAATATCGGTGCATACATTTTATATGAACTCATTCACAAACGTCTACGTCCCGGGCACGGCCCGGATATGTGTGGATCAACCTTATCTGGGGAAAAACAAGCCCAGTTAGAAAGCGGAAACCCGCGTAATTTATTATTTTTAACCGACTTCAAAAAACAGGAGGTTCTCAATTCGGTTGTATTTTTTTAAACACATCTTTCTCATAAATTTTATTCTCTAACTAGCTTTTGCCCACTTGGATCTCGGTTATCGCGTAAAAAGTATGCCATGTTCTTCTCCATGTCCCAGGCTATAATATCTGCCTACTAAATTTCATGACGATCCGTGCAGCCGTTTTAGCGTGGAAGCGTAACAGACAGACAGACTACTTTCGCATTTATAATATTAGTAAGGATTTAACGCATGGTTGTTCATATACGGACATAAGTACACCACAATCCGCTGAATTCAGTTATAATCTGCAGTTGAATGGGATTTTGTGGTAGCGGATTAGCGAGGGAGTACTGTATTGGTACGATTTTACGCAACTTGCTCATTAAAAAAACGTAATAAAAATATTATTGTTTCAGAAAATCATAATATATGGCTTTGAAAAAAATGACAATCTGCGCAAAATATTATTTGAGTCGTACAACCAATATTGGGCGCAGGACAAGTCTAAATGGCAAATAACTAAGGAAACAGACAAACTTGAAACCCTTCACACGCTGTTGGAACAAATGTTGGCTTTGGACCCACGAAACAGGCTGGCAATACAGTTTGTAAAAGCCAGCGAATTTATGAACCATACGCTCACGACTGCATAATTTATTTATTCAGTTCCTTGCTTATTATAATATTATATATTTATTTATTTATTTAACAGTTCTTGTATACACATTTAACATAATATATTAATAGCAAGGAACTAAGCTAATGTTTAGTGTTAGGAAAATCTTGTATTGTTGGTCTGTATACCTATGTGATGTGTATAATTATGCTTTCTAAAGCTTGATGTGTCTTTTTGTCTTTATTTATTTGGGGACATTTGTAATCAATGCGTATGTCAGTACCATGCTCGATGTGTTATGTCTGAAAACTGTAAGGCGTCCTAAGGCACGCCGCGTGTCTGCCTAGCTATCGTTGCGTAATCTCCACGAAAGGATTATTTTTCTTGATTTCTGCATCTTCACAAGAAATCGATACATATCAGTTTTGTTGAAAAAATCTCATGACCATGTGTATTTGACGTTTTATTCGTCGTTTGTCATTCGTCGAATCGCCGCGAGACACTCGCTCGTGAAGGTAGTGCCTAAGTTTATGTTTGATTTGATAGGGGTACATGACTCGATTTTTACCCGACTGCGTCAAAAGGAGGGTGATGTTTTTTTTTATATTATATTTTTCATGGCCTAGAGGAAAGATGTGACTCTGGCAAAGTAGTACCTAAACTGTGTGTTAAAATCTTTGCTAAAAAAAAACTACCTGCACGCAACTAACGCAAATAGTGACTTCACGCCGTCCACTGCAAACGAATAACATCAAAAGCGTGAACTTCTCCATTTTCAACAATTTATTTATTTTTCACAAATAGTAGCAACATCTTCAAAATAAGTATTCACTCATGGACATGTTTATTAATAGTACAGTCAAATACCCCTGTATATGTCGCAGCTAATTAGCTTAATCAGTCGTTTAATTGGTAGCCTAGCCGTTTCATTAAAATGCGCCTATTTTTCAGCGACTTAGGTCAGGTGACATCTTTTGTTCAATATCGTTTGATGACTTGCCCATGTCACTTATGTCGCTCATTAAACGGCGCAGTTCATTGAAAAACCTAGGCTTTTAATGAAACGGCTGATTACGGCTGACGGCTGCGACGTATACACCTAATGTACATAATAGTCTTTAAGAAGGAAGAAGGAGGAAGTCACGGTTATGTTTGGTAATTATTTAATTAATTTAAGTTTAAAAATTGTTTTGTAAGTTTATAGTTTAGTAAGTTAGATAGTTTATTTCTACAATATAATAAGCTTCGTACGTCATTGTGATTCAATTTCTTATTTATTTCTATAAATGTTGTCTTATGTATCTTTGCATACGACACTGCATTTGAATTTATAATTCGAGATACTTTCAATCGTGCAATACTTTATAATGTAGAATGTAATAAAAAACTTATATTATATGATATAATAAGCCAAATAATGGTGGTTATCCACTATGTGGAGCAGTTGCAGGAGCACGGAGCGCAAGAGGTTCGGGAATATAGTGGATACCCACCATAATAATAACGTACCTACAACTACTGTAAGTAACTTTACGTTTTACTTTGCCTAAAAATCAAGACGACCCAGTTTTGAAGTCATTCATTTTCATGGTTATGGGCAGCTACGTATTTATACTATGTGTGTACCGACTATGGTAGGCGCCAGATAAATGTAGAATAACGGTCATTGACCCACCTACATTTATTGATACAATTTTTTTATTACTTACCAGTATTTTACCATACGGAAATATTTCCAGCAAGTTTTTATTATTACCGGTAATAGATAACACTGGTAATTGATAATACCGTCTTGTTGATTTCTATATGTAATATTTAATTTTGTTTAAAACATGCACGCGCAGCTGTTGCTACCTAGCTTTTCGCACTAGCACAAGTTGTACAACGCACAGCACAGCAATTTTCTTTGTATGCTATAGTTATCTCTTTCATTTTTATTCGTGGCGCGGGGCGCACGCTTCGCAGTAGAGATGGGTTAATACCGATATTTATCAGTATTAGCCAATATGAATATATGTATAAGTCTAGTAATATTGTAATATCTTAACTAATATGAGGATCAGTGATATTTAAATAGGACCTAACAATACGTATCACGTTCGTATTAGATTAGTGTTAATTAAACTGTATCTCAGTAGTATTATTGGTAGGTGAATAATGAATGTTAGATTGTAAATACTGTTACTAATAAATTATACAAAATTGAATACATTCGTGTCGTGGTGTAGGATTGGATTAAACAAAAAAATCTCAAAAAAAAGTATTTTTATTTGTATTTAAAAACATCATTTTTTTTTTACTTTTTCTGAAAATTATCGCCACCATCATATCTGTTTGTCTAGCCCGCAAATATCCGTGTCATTTTTGCGTGGGTACTTGTACATATGAATGAGATGGATGTATATCCATCGATACAATATATTCATTTGTTGCCATTCGGCATTCGTTCGGTAACTTCACGAGTCAGAGTGGTGACAGAGGGGAGGAGGGGAGTGAATCCGATCCCGCTGATCCGTGCCAAGTGAATGGAATCCCAAATTATGTTAACATGATAGTAATCTGAGGATTACGAATACGTAAATCCATAGAATATTACTAATCTCTTAACAAATACCAATATATTCATCACACTCCTATAGCGCAGTTGAGCATTGTAGACGGGTCGATGCATACAATGTGTTATTATGAAGCCGAAATATAATAATTATGTTATAGAATGACATGAAAATTGCTCGCGGCTTTTTTTTTTCAAGACATTCAAAAGATTCAAAAATGAAGCGTATATGCGCTTCATTTTTTAATTGTGGTCATTAAATACACAACCAGATCGCACATTATAAACGCAGAATTACGCAGAATTGGCGAAGACAAGTCAATAAATGTTTCTCTCCAGTTACCCGTAAAGACAAGGTGGGGAAGATTTTCTATTGAGAGTTTCCTGAAATCAAAGATAATTCTGCAAAACTTAGTAATCAATAATGAAAACCTGCCTCTAACAAAATAATAAATAATAATAATACTCATAGCCGACCGGATAATTAAACTGGAAAGTGATTACCGCTCTATTCATCTGGTACATAGGGGATCGATCAAGTTAGTTATAGACGAAGTGTAACGATAGGAAAACAAATGTCCTGAAACCAATACATTATGCAGCATCAATTTTAGACCGCAGAAATCAAGGTGTTCAGCTAACAGATGACGAAAAACATGGACGGCATGGAAGTGATAATGAATATAGATGAAACAAATTCAGGGGCGCTAATGGAGGAATTGGCTAACTATAAATGTCGCCGTGGTACTTGGGAAAAGGATTTGTGTCCGTTTCGATGGCCCGGCCACGTTTTTTTTTTAAAAATTATGCCACGATTTTGTAAAAAAGGACTCCCAAAACCATACATTTTTCAAAGCTATGGTTAAAAAGTTATAAGCGTTTGAACGTGGCCGCGCCATTGAAACGCTCCGAACCGCGTGGCCACGGAGATCTTTAAAAGTAAGCATTGCAGAGACCTGAAATTTTGGTAAGTAACAGACTGAATTTGTAAAAAAATTGTAAAAATATAGAAAAAAATCCTGGGCTCATATTTTAGGAGCTGTGAGACTAATACGCCATGGCCGCGCCATTGAAACGGTGAAAAACACATTTTCGCCGATATCTCGCTGAAAAAGCAACGCAGACGTCTGAAGTTTTTTGTACAACCTGGATTTGAATTTGTCAAAACTAGTAAAAATAAAACAAAAAATCCTAGGTTTATATTTCAGAAGCTATAAGACTAATACGCCATGGCCGCGCCATTGAAACGGTGAAAAAATACGTAATCGCCGATATCTCGCTGAAAAAGCATCGCAGAGGTCTGAAGTTTTTTGTAAAACCTAGATTTGAATTTGTCAAAACAGGTAAAAATGCACAAAAAAAAACCATTTACATTTCAGGAGCTGTAGAACGGAATCTTAAATACTTCTTGAATAAGACGATAGGGTGACCATGGCTTATTGTTGACAGAAAACTTTTCATCTATTTTATTAGATATTGTATCTAAGGATTCTAAATGTCTCACAGCTCCTAAAAGATAAGCCCAGGATTTTTTTCTATATTTTTACGAATTCAATCTGTTACTTACCAAAATTTCAAAAAAAAAAAATTTGATTTACAGATCTCCGTGGCCGCGCGGTTCGGAGCGTTTCAATGGCGCTGCCACGTTCAAACTCTTATAACTTTTTAACCATAGCTTTGATAAATTCATGGTTTTGGGAGTCCACTTTTACAATTTTTTTTCAAAATAGTAGCATAATTTTTTAAAAAAAAAACGTCGTGGCCACGCCATCGAAATGGAAATGGCTGAGACCACTGAACTATGCTGGGAAACGCTGTTCCCTAAATCTATTTTGCGACAAATAGCAATGAAAATATTATCAGTCCCAGTCACTCCTGCTTCAGTAGAGAGGTCTGTTTCTACTTTGGCCAAAATATCTACATTAAAAAAAAAAAGAAACTTGAGAACAAAGCGAGCCGGAAAGATTTGCTTTATAGCCCATTACTGGAAAGAAAACTGTCCCAATCAACAAAAAGTCACTCAACAGAATCTGATTCGGAGGTGGATATCGGTCCTCTACAGATTATACTTCGGTGAGTGTGCCCAAGAACTCCTCGACCTCATTCCACCAGCCCCCTTCCACCATCGGACATCCAGACGCACTGCATCTTACCATCCCTACCTTGTAGCTATTCCACCAATTCGCACAAAGCGTTACCAAATGTTTTTTTTTTTTTTTTTTTTTTTATTATTGATAGGCACGCGCTTGACCACTATCTCACCTGATGGTAAGCGACGATGTGGTCGAAGATGGAGCACGCTTGCCTAGAAGTAACCTATTCACTCTTGACTTAAAGTCTACGTCTTTTATAATGCGCACAGCAAAGGAGTGGAACTCTCTGCCTGCGTCTGTGTTTCCAAAAGCTTACAGCCCTAATCCCTTCAAAGTTAGAGTGAACAGGCTCCTTCTGGGTAAGCTCGCTCCATCGTAGACTTTGTCTCTGTCATATCTGACATTGACCAGAGTCAAGAGCAAACCCATCACTAATAAAAAAAAAGAAACTCGGGAATAGTGGTGTCTATTCACACATTCCACAGACAGAGATTCTTTAAGCAGTTTCATTCAGTACCCCGAGTAGCAACAACCGAATAATAATAAGGCAGACAAATGAAACCAAAACATAAAATCTTCTTTTAGATAAGGCAAAATCGACTAAAAACATAAAATCATTTATATCTAAAAATCAACTCAAAAACATTCAACCTTTTTTTTAATTAATTTATTAAAAGCTTTTTTATTTTTTAACTTGTGTTGAGAACAATCACCAAGCGACACATTCTTTCCACAATAGCACAAGTATTTGATCCTTTGGGACTTGTCTCCCCATGTATTGTCGAGGCTAAGATAATACTGCAAAAATTATGGATAGATAAGTGTCCATGGGACGACGAGGTTAATGCTGACATTAAAAAATTATGGATAAAGTTCACGCAAACTTTACCACAGCTTAATCACCTCAGCTTACCACGCTGGGTGGTATGTGATTCCCCGTCATCTGTTGAGATACATATTTTCACAGATTCATCAGAATAGGCATACGGAGCTTGCATATACATTCGTTCCACAACTAGTAGCGGCACCATTCATACACATCAGCTCACATCCAAAAGTAAAGTTGCACCAATTAAACTGACCACAGTCCCAAGGCTAGAACTATGTGGTGCCTTATTAGGGACTAGGCTGTGTGCAAAAGTACTAGAGTCGTTAACACTTACACCTGACAAATGCATATTTTGGTGTGATTCTATGATCGTTCTAGGTTGGCTATCTACTTCACCTGCTACACTTAAGCCGTTTGTCAGGCATCGAGTTTCGGAGATACGGGAAGGTTTTGGTGATCACACCTGGCGTTATGTGCCCTCCAAGGACAACCCTGCAGATCTAATCTCCCACGGTCTGAGCGCTGACCTCATAGGTCAATCTTCCTTGTGGTGGTCAGGGCCTTCATTCTTACTAACAGACCCGGCTCTTTGGCCTTCAATGCCTAACACAGATGTTACACGACACTACCGGAACTATTAAAATCACACACTATTAACAATATTAATAATCAATCATTACCTATAGCTAATTCTAATCCTAATTTAAGCACAAAAATAATTCATTTCAAAACTTAATTAATAATTCCTCTAACTATTTACATCTACAACGTGTATTAGCATACGTATTTAGATTCATTAATCGTTGTAGAAAGTTACATAGTCATAGTCTTGCACTTACTAATTCAGAGTTATCTTACAGCGCTTATTTCATAATTAAAACAGTTCAGAAGGAAATGTTTCCTGAAGAATACGGGCTACTTTCATCAGGCAAAACATTACCGAATAAAAATCGCCTTAAGAATTTTTCACCTTTTATCGACGCAGGTATTATCAGAGTCGGAGGAAGATTAGATAATTCTTGCTACGATTATAATGTCAGGCACCCAATTATTATCTGCAGCAAACATAACTTTGCTAAACTTATATTTAATACCTTCCACTTACGCCTATTTCATGCTGGTCCACAGCTACTCATAGCCACAATTAGACACGAGTATTAGGAGCCTTTAGGTGGTAGAAACCTTGCCAAATCAACTGTTCATAAGTGCGTAAAATTAAATGTCAGAGATTCAACGGTAGAACACTTCAACCTATCATGGGTAACTTGCCTAGGGAACGAGTTCAGTTAGTTTCCTTTCTTAGAGACTGGCACCGACTATGCCGGACCCATCCTGCTAGCCGACGGCAAAGGTAGAGGATGTAGATTAATTAAATCATACATATGTGTATTTGTTTGTCTAGCCACAAGGGCGGTTCATTTGGAGCTTGTCTCAGACCTAACAAAACATGCCTTTATTGCAGCACTGAACAGGTTTATTGCTCGTCGTGGAAAACCGAAAACCATTTACTCTGACAATGGCACTACCTTTATTGGCACTTGTAACGAAATAGCTGATATATTAAAACAGGACTTCTCTTCAGAAATGGCAAATACAGACATCAACTTCTCCTTTATTCTGGCTTACACCCCACACTTCGGTGGCTTATGGGATTCTGCCGTGAAGTCCATAAAACATCCCCTGAGGCGGATATTAGGTTTCGCACATCTCACTTACGAAGAGATGTCTACGTGTTTGATTCAGGTTGAGGCAATACTAAACTCTCGTCCTCTCACTCCTCTTTCCACTGATCCATCTGACCTATACCCCTTAACTCCAGCTCATTTCCTCATTGGGAGATCTCTCACATCCCTGCCGCATCCGCAAGTCATCAACCAGAACATCTCCAGCCTGAAACGATTCCAGCGCATAGAACACTTGAAGCAACAGTTCTGGAACAGATTCTCTAACGAGTATATCTTTTACCTCCAACAGAGAACCAAGTGGACGGGCTCCGATGGGACGCTTGAAGAGGGATCCATGGTGGTACTCAAGGAGCAGCAGTCACCAACACTGATGTGGCCACTCGGCCGTATCGTACGTCTCATACCTGGGAGAGACGGAATAAGCAGAGTCGCAGACGAAGACGAAGAAGGAAATAGTCAGACGTGCTTATAACACCATCTGTCCTCTTCCAGCATAATCCTTGAAGACAAATCTTCAACGCCGGGAGCATGTTGAGAACATCACTACGCGCCGGGCGACCGGACCGGAGGGGGCGCTCAAGCTGCGAGCGCGCACCGGCCGGCTCACACGACACTGCGTCATCGTCCGCCTTACCGAGCGCACACTCCTCTTACTCATAATTAGTTCTATTTTGACCGTTGTTCACTTGTCGAATTTAATACAGTCCACTATTTTATTGTTACCGGAGTTTCCCTGATATCTGTCCTAGTACCACCTGTAGGATATAACCCACTCCTTTCTACTCGACTTGTATGTATGTTTACAAATCTTGCAAGTTTAATTTGACCCACTTCCCGGTATCCGATTGAGTTGAAATTTTGCATGCTGGTCCAGAACCAATGACAATGCATGTTAATCATAAACGTGACCTGATACTGCTGCCATGATCGGCTCCGTACGAGAGTTCTCCTCAGCGGTAAATAGCAGGGACACGAAATTTTGTATACGCATTCGTTTATGATAGGCAGTTGGTAGGCCCACCATGAAATAGATGCCAAATCCAGGGTAGTCTTCGAACTCTCCTAAATATTCAACTGCTGGGACTTGAAATTATGAATACGCATTCGTTTATGATAGGCAGTTGGTAGGACCACTGTGAAATAGATGCCACGTCCAGGGTTGTCTTCGAACTATGGAACTCCTCAAAATTCAATTGCTGGGACTTGAAATTTTGTATACGCATTCGTTTATGATAGGCAGTTGGTAGGCCCACCATGAAATAGATGCCACATCCAGGGGTAATAGTTTTCCCCGTTCCTTAAGTTTTTCTGTTGAAGGACTCTCCGTTTTATAGATGGACTTTCGTATTGATCGATAACTATCGATTGAAACTAAAAAATATAAAATAAAATAATGATAAAAAAACTTAAAAAAAAATGCTTTTATTATAATTTCAGTTCTGTAAAGTCATAAATGAATGTGGTTAATGTGATTTAAAATTTTATTTTGATCTTTTTAGGGCACTTAAATAAAAGCTTTTTTTATAATTATTTTATTTATAAATTCTAATCAGTTGATATATATCGTAGAATCCAGTTTGATATATATATCAGATATCCATTGATATATTTTTTTTTTTGCCCCACTAGGAATTTCTCCTGTATCGTGGGTGCGTTCACTAACATATAAACTCACCTACACAAACAGCCAGACCCGGAACAACTATCTGTAGGCCATACTAATATTTGTTCCGTGCCGGAATCGAACCCGTGACACGCAGCGCAGCAGTCGACCGCTCAAACACTGCGCCAACCGTGTCGTCAAATATCCTCGAACCCTGATTTTAAACAAATATATCTGTCCTCCACGCGAAAACGCTGTTTTGTATCATATACTTTGAAGCTTTATAACTTCATTGCCGATGAAGTTATTTTAAAAATTATTTCATAAGTGCGTTCTAAAGCTAATCAGTATTTCATTTTGTAAATAAAAAAATTGGATGCATATTCCCTATTGACTGCGAAATTCATAAAGGTCTGGCCAAACTGAAGCAAGTTCGCGCAGAGTGAGGGTCGAAGTGCGCTAGAAAAGATTGTATATCAATTAACTTGTATGGAGGTTAGGAGGTAACTGTTGCGAATAGTCGCGTGATTCTCTGACAGTTAAAACAATAGACGCGTCCAGTTCGGAATTACCCTCAGTTTGACCAGTTCATCAGGCATTAGGTATTATAAATTGCTCAGATTTTCTCCATAACCCTTACAGTAGAAATAAGTAAATAAATTAAATTTATTTCAGGTATTTAACCCATATAGGACACCAGCATACAAAATTATATTACATTAATTAAAATAAAATAAAGCAAACGATCAATAAACTACGTACATGAAGTAATCACTTAATTGATTAATTAATTCAAACTAAAAGCATTTTTTTAACTCAGTCAGAGGTGAAACTTTTGCACGTTCCAAACCGTGGATATCTATGGAGAAGAACGTGCAAGAAACTCCACGGACACTTAAATCAATTGTTTGTTACAAAGTTGTGGTTACATTATACTCATACACATACTTATGTGAGAACGATATAGAAAGACGCACACGATAAAAACGTCAGGAGCAAAACACAAAATATAACAGAACAAAAAATTTGTATGTGGCAGTTGAGAAATGCCCAGTCGCAGCTGACTGAGCCAAATGAAGAAACATATGCGCCACCATCAGAGAGACTTGAGTGACCATCACACTCCCAACCGCCAGGGCACATTCAAGACAAAGACATAGGTACCCAAAAATGGCAGTTTAAGCTTAAGGTACACAGTACTCACACATGTGCCGTTAATGCATGAAATTATACAACGCTACTAAATAGATAGAATCTTTACAATGAAAAAAAAAAAATGTTCTTACAATCTTCAGTGGGTCCAACTATATTTCCAAATGCTAATCGATTAGTTTATGGAGCAGGACCAGCATTTTATTGACCAGCAATTAATTTACCAATCCCTTAATTAAGTTCTCAGTTCGTTAAATCACCAATCCATTAATTCATTGATATGGGTTTTTTATTTTTTTATTAACTTACACACAGAAAAACAGTAATGGATAAAATTATAAACATTCTTCATGGTCCCTATAATAGGTGGTCTTCAAACATTAAAAAGTAAACTCGATTAAAATGTTGTTGTGAAGAATAATACGGTTAAAAAAGTAATACTTTTAATAGCGTAATTGATGAGAACTGGTTTCGAAAAGGTATCTGCGTAGCGTAGGTTTGCATTTCTGTAGCCACCAACCACAACAACATCTGTCCAGGGGGTCGAGTCTGCTATTGCAATCGTGTCTCAATGACCGGTCAATGATCGATTTTTGACGTATAACGTCAAACTTATGACACATTTCCCATACAAAAACTGTCAAAGTTGTCAAATATTCGATCACTGACCGGTCATCGAGACACGATTGCAATAGCAGACTCGAGCCCCAGTTCTCAAGAGTTATGCGTATTATGAGGTTGGTGTACATGTTGAAAAGGAGTGGTTGTGCACCAGGTGCACCAGGAGTTCAGGTGTACCCATTTATAGCAAAGTTTTTTTATTATAGGAGTTACTTATGCTACTATTATTAGAAAACGAAGAAAATAAAACCCATTAAACCGTAAACAGACTTAGACGAAGTCGCGGGCACAGCTAGTCTTTAAAAATTAATAAAATTTAAGTGTCTGTTGCAATTCATTTGCAATATCAAAAATAAAAGCTAGTAAAAATACAGCTTTTTACTAAATGCAAATGGAAATCCTACGTACAATATCTATAACAGAAACAATTTTTAGAATTTTTGTCTGTGTTTGTTCCGGCTAATCTCTGGAATGTCTGGACCGATTTCCACTGGCAGATGGTTGATGTTATAAGGGCGTACATAAGAGAAGAGTTATTTTAATAGAAGAATTAAGTTTACGTGCAAAAAAATTGAAAAACCATCGAAACGTAAACATACGGATGAAGTCGCGTACACAGCAAAAGTCAATAATAAAAACAAAAGTACATGACTGACCTGTCCGGGCATCTCCTTGGTGTGTCCGTCGGGCACGTGGAACAGTACTAGCGGCGTGCGGCGCGAGGAGTGCGCGGGCGACACGTCCGCGCGGAAGTACATGACTGACCTGTCCGGGCATCTCCTTGGTGTGTCCGTCGGGCACGTGGAACAGTACTAGCGGCGTGCGGCGCGAGGAGTGCGCGGGCGACACGTCCGCGCGGAAGTACATGACTGACCTGTCCGGGCATCTCCTTGGTGTGTCCGTCGGGCACGTGGAACAGTACTAGCGGCGTGCGGCGCGAGGAGTGCGCGGGCGACACGTCCGCGCGGAAGTACATGACTGACCTGTCCGGGCATCTCCTTGGTGTGTCCGTCGGGCACGTGGAACAGTACTAGCGGCGTGCGGCGCGAGGAGTGCGCGGGCGACACGTCCGCGCGGAAGTACATGACTGACCTGTCCGGGCATCTCCTTGGTGTGTCCGTCGGGCACGTGGAACAGTACTAGCGGCGTGCGGCGCGAGGAGTGCGCGGGCGACACGTCCGCGCGGAAGTACATGACTGACCTGTCCGGGCATCTCCTTGGTGTGTCCGTCGGGCACGTGGAACAGTACTAGCGGCGTGCGGCGCGAGGAGTGCGCGGGCGACACGTCCGCGCGGAAGTACATGACTGACCTGTCCGGGCATCTCCTTGGTGTGTCCGTCGGGCACGTGGAACAGTACTAGCGGCGTGCGGCGCGAGGAGTGCGCGGACGGCGGCGCAGGCGCCACGTCCACGCGGAAGAAGCCACGCCGCTGCAGCTGGATGATGTCACCCACTTTCACTTTGAGGAGCTCTGGCTCGCCCAGCATTGGGATCTCCCACTGGAATGGAATACTGGAAGTTTAATACATCTACGACGTGTAACATAATAAACGCTAATATTAACGCGGCTAATAACAGTGGGGTATCAAACATTTTGGAGTTTTAATTGGTGTAAGAGCGAGCGAAGCGAGCTCGGGACTTGGAGCACCCCGACTCGGACAGGTTAGGTTAGAAGGGGATGACGGGGTAAAGTGAGCGAGCAAAGCGAGCGAACAGACCCCGCCATCCCCTTCGTGGTTATTTTTTTTAAACCACTTAAAATATTTATTTATTTATATGACCATATGTTCATATTTTATTCTCATCTTAGTTAAATTTATAAACAACCTCATTGTATAATTTATGAAAGCCTATTTTCTACTTTTTATCCGCCGTCAAGTTGTCGCCTAACAATAAATTCAGTTGCCAAAAATCACTGGCAATTTAAATTTAAACAAAGTCTAAATACAACTGAATATAAAGCTGCTACTTTATGCTTAAAATGCTACTTCACTGTAGCTGCCAACCTATTATTGTTGCTACCCATTTTAATTATTTTTAAAACCAGAAGCAGATTAGTTTTTCTACTATCAATTTTTACTCACCCTTGTCTGATGTCCAATAAACTGCTTGAAATCTTCATCCTTGCCTAACAGCGGCTTGGAGATGATATGGTCGAAGTATACACAGTACACTTCAACAGCCTGAGACTTGGGCGAGTCGGCCAACCAGGTTAACTTGAGCGTCTTCTTGTAGTCTTTGTTCTCGAGGTTAGGGGTCGCGTCTATACTGGTTACTGTGCCGTCCGCGGATCTGGGAATTTATAAAAGTAATTAGTTTTTATCTTTAAAGGGCATTTTAACCATAGGTCAAAAAGCTATGAAGAGTAATTTATTTGGAAACAATTTATTTGACATAAGAAAATCATGATTTCATCGTGTTACCATTCGCTTTCACAATAAACCGAATTTGCATTAGTGAAGTACTTTGTTTAGAGGAAGTATGTTTTGAGAACCCTTTGATAATTTTGTACCACCGTCCGTGTTTCCTGATAGCTATGACCTAGGAGGTCTTTCAATCAACTTCTAGGCAAGCATGCTCCAGCGTCGATCACATCGTTTTACATCAGATAAGATGATAAACGCGAATGATAAATAATAAAAGAAAACTGCCACTATACCCACTTCTATCCACATGAAACAGTCAGTATTGTCTATGGGATTTCAAAATCCTTTGCGTGGTTTAGTAGAAGTAAGCGGAAAAGCAGACAGGGTCTTTGTTTTATACTGCTTATACATTGCGTTATCATTATAGGTACTCACTTATAAATCTTATCAATCATAATATTCCCGTAGTTGATAAACGTTGCGTTCTCTCCCTCCTTCAAGGTCTTGGCGTCCACCTGGTCGATGAGCAGTTTGTTGGCCACGTGTACAGTCTTGGAGCCCACGTCGGGGTTCTTGGGGTGCAGCGCCACGCTCAGCGTGCTGGCGCCCTCGCCCCGCAGGCTCACGGGCACTGGGCTCTCGTGCAGGGCGGTGTAGCGAGGGGCGATCGGGTCGATCACCTGGAGTTTCAAGTTGTATGGTTCATTTTGTAGTTTTTATTACACAGTTTATTCTGAGACAGTATATCTTTTCATAAAATTTAGGCTACTACTATATGCGTCAAAAGAAAATATTAGTTTAGTTTTTGGAATAACTCTGCCACACTATTACCCATTTAATGGGTTGTGGAGGTCTGGTAGGCAGCCACTCCAAGTAAAATACTGGTATTCAGCTGAATCCGGTTTGACTGGGAGCCGCCCCAATAAAGTTGGGATAAAAAGGCTAGGCAGATGATGAACTCCGCCAAACTATTCCGATCCACTGCAACTCCTGAGAGCCAGAATCAGTAGTTACGACCACCAGAAAAACCAAGTTAATGAAGCAATTTTTTTTTTTATTTATGAATGGGCTAGCTCTTGACCTCGACCACGCCTGATGGAAAGCGATGGATGAGGTCCATGATGAAAGCGAGCGTGCCCAGGAGATGCCTTGAGGCACTGGTACTCCCACGCGTCGACGAAACACAGCAGGCTGCTTGACGCCGAACTCCGGTGGGAGGATGGTCGCGAACCAGGCGCTACCACCGCAAGGGAAGGGTTGGTCAGTCTTATAAGGTGTTAGGTGAGACTGTCCAGGATGCGCCGAGCGAGAGGTTCAGTTGAGTGTCTGATGGAACAAATTGCGCTACACGAGGAGGCTCCTTCATGCATCCCAAAAATTATATTAATCAGAAAAGAACAATTTTTTTTTTATTATTGTAGAAACATAGCAATGAGCAGAGATTTATTATTCTTCCACCTTTTGAGGAAACCGACCCTAAGGAAACGAGTTGACGAAGTCGTCCCACATTTAAATTAGTGTCACTTTTTATTATTTTACCTCTCTATGATGATTTTTTCATCTCTACGGCACACACTGGCCTACAATGTAAAAGAGTTTCTTATTTGCAACAAACCTTCTTGTTGATGGCCCATATCTTGTCCCACTCCATGAAGACTACGGACCTGCTGGAGCCCTGCGCCGTGATGAACTGCCTCAGACCTTCCACTGTCATACCGCGACGTAGGACACCACGGACGGTCGGCATACGAGGGTCATCCCTGTAGATTACAAGATATAGAGCAAAACTGTGTTATACAGGGTTATTTGTAAAACACCAACAACCTTTCAGTGGGTAAAAGTACTCATGATTATAAACAACTTATGTTATGAGACCAACACCGAGAAATCAAAAAAATAATCTTTTGTTTCATACATTTTCATCGGGTGAATATTGTACGAAACAGCCGATTTATTTTTTGATATTTCAGAGTTGGTCCCATATTAAGTTGTTTATAATCATGAGTAACCACTGAAGGGTTGGTGGTGTTTTACAAATAACCCTGTATATTCCTATCGAGCCTCTATTCTTTGTCCGACCAGTATTTAGCACCATGTATAGCTCTATCATTCGCCTTTTTTAGATCTTTGAAGGTGCAGGTTGTTGTGCACAACGGGCAACTAAGGAGCTGATGCATGTCCTGTAAAGGGGCTCCACACTGGCATCGTGTTTTGGGATGAATGGAGGATGATTTGGCCAGATTATTTTAGTGAGAATGCTGTTGATATTATTTTTCTTAACATTTAATTCTTTTTCATTATTGGTGGGTTGAATGTTGTTATTATGTTCATGTATACTTCAATAATAGTTTAAATTACATTTGAAAGCAGTTCTGCTGATTAAAAGATATTTCTAACAGTTAATATCTTGCATTAAAATCTTACCATCCATCGACTAATCCTTCTTGCACGAACCACGTAAGTTTTCTCTTTGAAAGCACTGTGTTTGTCATGCTCAATCTGAAAACATACAAATAAAACAATTTATTACAATAAAAAAGATTTCCACGGCTAGAGCGAAACGGGCGAAACCAGAATCGCCATACCAATTTAGTTTCGCTACCCGTACTGCCGTCATAAGAAAAAAGGACGTATCTAAACAAAACGAAGTACCCAATTTCCGACATTACGATAAAAACTTAAGGTCGAAAATCAGTTACTTCGTTTTGTGTAGATACGTCCTTTTTAGGTTTCCGTACCCAAAGGGTAAAAACGGGACCCTATTACTGAGACTCCGCCGTCCGTCTGTCTGTTACCAGGCTGTATCTCATGAACCGTGATAGTTAGACAATTGAAATTTTTTACAGATGATGTATTTCTGTTGCCGATAACAACAAATACTAAAAACAGAATAAAATAAATATTTAAGTGGGGCTCCCATACAACAAACGTGATTTTTACAGATAATGGTACGGAACCCTTCGTGCGCGAGTCCGATTCGCACTTGGCCGGTTTTTTTTCTTATGATAAGCGTAGCGGTAGCGATATCTGCTTAGGTTTGAACAGTAGGATTATCCCATAACCTCTCGGCTTTCGCTACCGCTCGACGTTCTGTAGCGAATACCGCGTAGGCCCAAACGTGTTCTTTTTTTATATATCGCAGTCTCGAATAAGAATGTTTTATTTACTCACCTACTGTACTCCCAGATGTAAGGTTTCCGGATGCCGAGCGCGTCGATAAACCAGTAGAACTGAGGATCTCTGTCGTGGTACTCCATAGTACGCAGTACATGCGTCACGCCTTCGATCGAGTCCACTATGGGGCACGCGAAGTCGTATGTTGGGTACACTCTGGAAATATATTGATTTACGTGTTAGTAAGTCCACCAGCTCAGAGCATTTCAATACGTCATCCATCACCAACTTTAAGTATATTTTGCCTGTTTTTTATAAGTTCCATACAATAGGTGCCACAGTGTTAATTTATACGGCAAACCCGATAGTATTGTCGCGCCGACAGAGGGCGCCCTCCTAAAGCGTCGTGTTCGTCGTTATTTTACTTGACTTCAGCTGTCAAGTAAAATAACGACGATCACGACTGTATGTATTGTATCAGGACGACGGTCGACGCCACAGTCTATTGACGGGCTTTCTTGATACTACGACTAAGTTAACAGTACTTGTCGGATAGAAACTTGCATGATCGAAGTAATAAAAAGTATTTTTTTTTTAGGGCAATCAAGTCTGCAATAGTTTTTTTATAATCATAAACAGGACTAGTAGTAAATTAAATCAAATTAAGTGACTCCGAAAGAAGCAAATTATATTTAATGAACAAAAGCTTCGCAGCTTTATCTTGGTCCATTCAATTACTCAACGGGTCATAGATTTGGTCAGCACCACTAAAAAGTTGTTCGCTTGCTACTGAGCTTGGTGGAGACACCTCCGCCGCTGTGCATCGTCCTCCGATATAACTTCCGATTAAAATTTATCGGAACCGAAGGTGCAAAATCAATCAGGAGTTCCCAACTTTTCGGAATCGGAATACCCTTAATACCTTTTTAAAATGGATTAGTAATGTATATACGAACTTGTACTGTGTCCCGGTACGAGGGTGTGTTTCAGGCTTGCAGCGATATATGGTGGGGTCTCGCAAGCATCCGTTAGCGGACTGCATGTCGATCTTAGCGCGGACGCAGCATTGTACGCCGATGTCGCTCGCTTTCTTCATCTCCTCCCACAGTTGTAGGTTCTTGTCTACGGCTGCAAAGTTAAACATAAACCAATTGTTATTTAAGCTACATTTAATAACACTTTAATTCAAATAATAACTTTTTATTAATTTATTTTCAAACACACATTCCACTTGCACGCTCTAAACCAAGTGATTGAGAAGTGTACAGACTTTAAAACACATTTTTATCTGGCATTCGTCGATTATGCAAAGGCCTTCGACAGCATAAACCACGACTCACTCTTCAACACTGGCTAACCAAAACATAGAACCCACTTACATCAATAGACCATAGTACTGTAATAGCACAGCCTACCTATCCTTTTTTTCCCAACTTTATTGGGGTCGGCTCCCAGTCAAACTGGATTCAGCTGAATACTAGTACTTGTATTTTTATATACACATCTAGGACATAATCAAGGCTTGCAAAAAATATTTTCAGCCTGTTCTATCCCACTTCACTACAAGGCAAAGGCCTCCTTTTCTTCTTTTATAATTACGTTTTATTGTGTAATATTTACATTGTCTTAGTGATAAATTGGTTCAAATCATAAATTCATAATAATATTGAATTATGGATTGGTTTTGATAACACATTATTGCATCATCGCAATCATTATGGCACTATTGCATCATTATTATTTTGCCTACTAAATTAGCACACAAGGAGTACATATTTCATATTGTGGAATTCTCTACCAGCTGTCCTTGGGCTACCTTTTATTTTTGTCTACCAATTTGGCCGAATTTTTCTGTTTGTAGTACTTATACAAACAGAAAAATTCGCCCAAATTCTACAAGGCGTTTGGATGAAGTTTTCAAAACAACAAAACATCTCGAACATGTTCAAAAGACAATAATATGGTGTAATTTGAAGAAAGTATTACGAACGTTCACAGCGATGACTTATGCCATCTAGTATTGCTAATTCGGAACTTTTATCATTAAATACTTGACCTTGTTCCTGCTCGCTATAGGGCGCAGGTGTGCTTCCCCATACTAGTTACTTACGCAGTCGTTGTCATTTTTATTTAATAAAAGCACAATACATACAGTTATTTCTATTCCTGCTCTCAATCTTCTGTTCTCTCTCGTTCTTCATCTGCTCGGCGGGCGTGTCGTCCACGAAGGCCTTGCCCTCCTTGATCAGCTTGACACAGTAGTCCAGCATCAGGTCGAAGTACTGCGAGGTATGGGTGAACAGGTCCGGCTTGATCTCTAGCATCTCTACATCTTCTAGGATTACCTGGAGGGGGAGCAAAGATAGAGTTATTTTTTTTAATGATATAACTTTTTTTAGGCAGTAATCTCCCTGACTGAATTTTTGTACAACGTGTAACAGAATAAACGCAATACCTCTTAAGGGGTCATTGTACTCATCATTATGAACAATTTTTACTAAGGGAACAATTCCTAAATCGCGAAAAAAAGCTGTTCAGTAGATTTTGTCGAGTTATGCGCACATAAATGTTGTTATTCTGCTACACCTTGAACAGCGGATGCAAACGAGATTGCTGAGTGAGGGGTTCTAGGGTCGAATTTTAAGTCCGACACTCTTAATAACCCAGAACCTCTACAAAAAGTGATGTTCTATTGGCAATAGCGTTTTTGAATAGTCATAAATGTATAGGATGGACATGCGCCATCGAATGTCACGTGGGCATTTGCCACAACAATCACTATTGCCAGGCGTAGTTCCAATGAAGTAAAGAGACGCGCGCTTACGCAACACGCAGATCTTTGTACAGCCAGATCGACTTCTTACAATATCTCCTGCATATAATGAAAAAGACTATACCTTCTCATATTCAGCGTTCTCCTTAGCAGGGTTGGTGTCATCAAACCTCATGATGAGTTTACCCTGGAATGCTAGCTGATAGTACTGGTTCAAGAGAGCAGCCTTAGCATGTCCAATGTGGAGGTAACTGGAATGGAAGGATTTATGTGAGCAACAGATGAGATAATAATATCAACTCATCTCTCTCTCTCATCTGGTACAAATGTACACTTTTTTTGTTTACATTGCGAGTTTCTTGTGCGTTCTTCTCCAAAAAATAGTTGGATATATAATGAGGACTACAATAGGCTTAGCAATTTCTTATTTTAGGAATATTTAAATAGCTAGATTTTTTCTGAATCATGATTTTCTGTTATATATTTTATCATCACATTTTATCAGCCTATGAGTTCACAGTTCATTTTGATTTAAATTTTATTTTTTTTTGTTTACTTTCCAGTTGGACAAACAAGTTCTACCTTGATTAAACTCTTTCTCACATAACATCACCAATGTTTGTTTAAATATTGGTGTACCTACCCTGAAGCTTCAGGAGGGAATCTGACAACCACCTTGCCCATCTCAGCATGGGGCAGTTCAATGAACTTCCCTTCCTGTTGACGACCACCTTCGGCATTGCCTGATGGAGACTTCCTGTAAATTAAAAGCATAGCATACTCTTTATTTACACCATATAAGTTACAGAAAATAAAGGAGAAAAAAATATTTAGGTAGACACAATGGACTGCTTTATTAATTTTACATAATTATGTTGTTAATTTTTTACAATTCAAAGAAATACACTCCACATATTATTGCATGTTTTTATTACATGTAAGCTTTTTCATTTGACATTGTTTTGTTTTTAGGTGATACATAGATCATATTACTCACAAACCTTTTTTTTACTACACAGTTAAATGATTGATTTTTATAAACTGATTGACATTTAGACAACATTTTCATAGATTCTTACAAAAAATGCCAGCACTCTGAACTCCACACTAAACAAAAAATTATAAGCACATTCAAACTTAACAGGGTCTGTATAGTACCCACCTGTCAGCCCCACTGCCACATGAATTTGCTAATGCACAGCAACTTGTGGATTGTTCTGAGCCACCATAAAATTTTAATTAAACTATACCTCTATTCAGAGGGTAGGTAGTCACTTAATACTTTTAAATGTATAACAAACCTGGATGAAGCCTTGCTCAGACTATCCAACACTTCAGAAGGCAGTTCCTTCAGAGCTTTGGCAACAGGTGCTTGAGCTTCTATCAGTTTCATCCAGCGGATAATGTTCTTTGGAGGGTTCTTCTTTGATACATCCTTGAATTTGGCTGATACTGTAACATAGATATCACTCTTAGATAGTGGTACACAAGTTCTACTATACCATACAATGGAAAGGTTATTTTAAAAAAATCTAACAACAAAAGTAATAAAGAAAATATAAAGTTTTATTAGAATCATAAAATTTATGATAAGGCTGACAGCGGTATATAGATAATGATAATACTTACCATACAAAACGCTGAAGACAGCCAAGTCAGACACAGATAAAGTTTCTCCAACCAAGTAGGTGATAGGACCAAGTGTTGTGTCCAAATACTCAATGGATTTAGGGATCTCATCCTCCAGGATAAGGCTGAACGACAGCCAATGATTCATGGTAACTTTCTGGAGAGGCTGAGCTGATTTGTTGAAGGCATTCTCAAGAATTCTAATCAAATCATTGCTGGTCACATATGGCACCGGCTTCGGCGAGTTTGGTATCACTACAGACGATTCGCCACCCCAGACGACTTGGACGTCCTTCGCAGAGGATCTGTAGAACTCCAAAGCGAGCAAACCACCTGAAAATAAAAAAGATATCCTATCTTAAACCTAGCCCTCTCAGCTGATGCAATGTGGAGAAATATGAGTGGAACACTGTATATTACCTAGCGGCGGGTTGGATTTGTTGCACGCAACCTTCATTTTCAAACAGTTTATGGACTTGTATTACAATAATTATATTTAATTCGAAAAAAGTGCCATGCACTCGCCGAACAAGCCCACACGAGAGGAAATTGACAGTTTGTCGCGTTGACAAATTGTTGTCAGTTTGACATTGTCATTGGTCCAAAGCACTACGTTCTACGCATACTTTGAACGAAAGCAAAATGATTTCTGACCAAAGACGCAAGTAAAAAAACAACTTATCACGACAAAAAGCCTCATCATTTAATTTGTTTGTATCAAATCATGAGGTACCCATAAAGATGAGCGAGCCTCCTGTATGCTTGCTCCAAAGTTAATGCTACATACGCGAAAAATCTCAAATAATGAAACACAATATTTCATTATACATTGCGTTTACAACACTATGCGCTATTCACGGCTTGTTTACAAACATGGAAGTGTAATTTAAAATTTCAGCCATACTGTCAATCAATTTGTCGACTGAAACATTTGTGCTATTTTTAAATATTTTGTATTTATTTCCATTTCAAATGCCTTACCTAAGGATTATTTATTTCAAAATGTCTTAGTGTTGAACCCGCTTTAATTAATACAATAAGGTGCCAAGTAAAACGTAAGTAATTCCATTAAAATAATATTTTAGCAAAGCAGCAAGTGTTTTCGTATTATAACTTAAAAATATTCAAATTTTGTTGAAATTTCTGTAGCCTAAACTTCTAAATGTTATTTACAGCTCTACTGAATTCTTCCCTTCCTGTGCTCAGCCTTTTCCACATACATTTTCGACTCCACAGGTCATGGTGTAAGGCTGAAAGAAACATTTTTTGCGAGCGATTGAAAGGTCTTGGTTGTGATCATGAAGCGCCAAAACGTCCGCACACTATCGCTGGTGGTCTGCACATTCACTTATTTGCTGATCGGCGCCGCAGTGTTCGACGCTTTGGAGTCCGAAACTGAGAGTAAGAGATGGGAAGTTTTGTCAGGTAAGTGGTCACAAACCCATAATAATTTATTATGAATACGCTTACTGTTCTGTTCTTGTTAGAATCTTCTAACACTAGTGGAATTATACAAGAATCTATTTGAAAAAAAAAACTGGCAATAAAATTTTTGCGCCATTCAAAAAAAAATTCCAGGTGGAGAATTATTACTTATATAATTTTTTTGCTGAGGTAATTTACCTATTACAATTATAATTTATTTTGCTTTAAAAAGTACTGAATTTTGTCCAGTTCCCATAACTGGGATTTCATAAGAAAACCATAATGGAACTAATTCATGTTGTGATCGCTTCATATGCTCCAATGAATAAAACTTAATGTTCCTTTTCCAGACATGAGAAATGGCTTAATCCGCAGATACAACATAACACCAGAAGATTACCATATGATAGAGATAGTTATCATAGAGAACAAACCGCACAAAGCGGGCCCACAGTGGAAGTTTGCCGGAGCCTTCTATTTTGCCACTGTAGTGTTGGCTATGATTGGGTATGGGCACTCTACACCTGTAACTTATGGTGGGAAGGCATTCTGTATGGCTTATGCTATGGTGAGATAATTTATTATTTTAGTTATGTATCAGTTTTTAATTAATAAGAGATGGTATCTGTAACACATGAAGTAGCAGACACTACTGAGAAAATTTTGGGAACTACTGAGTAAGGCTTCTTGTATTGGTGATTCAATTAAATTTGGATAGCTGTTTAGTCTCACCAGGAACAGATTGTGTTTTAGGAGAGTTAGACCGAACTGGATTGACCATTGCATTGTGGAGAAGGAGCAAATTCCTCTCATTCTTTCTTTTTATTTATTTATTTAAACTCTATGTACAATAGTGGTACATGGGCGGACTTAATGCAACAAGGCATTCTCTACCAGTCAACCTTTGGGTCAAAAAGACTACACTGTGGTAGGTGTACAACAAATAAATAAGATTTAAAATATAATTTTATTTTAGAAATAATCTAATCATCTAATTTCGATAAGCTCCTGTTTGACCACCTCCTGATCATATCCTGATAGTTTATTTATTTGGTAGATAATTTCAACATAATTCTGGCCCTTAAATCATTAGTAATACTTACATTCCCTCTCACTCACCCAATGTTCTAGACTGCTAGCCCTGGAAAAGTTATATATAGACATACTGATTATGCATGTATGCAGGCTTTAGTAATAAAATTAATCTATTGTGTAGTGTCCAACTAAGTGTCACTTTTAATGTAGCAAGCCATAACCATTACTTATATTGTTTCAGGTGGGCATTCCCCTGGGTTTGGTGATGTTCCAGAGCATAGGCGAACGTCTGAACAAGTTCGCGTCGGTGGTCATCAGACGCGCGAAGTGCTACCTGCGATGTAACACCACGGAGGCCACCGAGATGAACCTCATGTTCGCTACTGGCATGCTGTCCTCTATCATCATCACAACAGGTAGGCTGACAATGAAAGTGCCTGGTTTTTTTTTTCATCATCTGCCTAGCCTTTTCTCAACTTTATTGGGGTCGGGTCCCAGTCAAACCGGATTCAGATAAATACCAGTATTTTACGAGGAGTGGAGCGGCTGCCTATCAGACCTCTACAACCCATTAATTGAGTAACACTGTACTTCTTGGCAAGACGAGTCAGATTTTCTGAAAATCTGTAACAACTGCTAAAGATCTACAAATGACAGCCGGGACCATTCCGAGGCACGGAGGAAACTCGGTATGTTAAAATTGTCACCCCATCCACAGATCGACCCCGGCAAGCGTTGCTTAACCTTGAAGATCGATCCGTGCGGCTGTTATTATTTAGCCACAAGCTCCTTTGGTTCTTTTTATACAGACTACTATGCTCTCTCATAAACATCGATTAAAACTATTTGTCTCCCCACTACCTGAAGGTTAACTGGTAGAAAATGCCTAAAGCATTAGGTCGGATTATTGTACATAACGCATATTTTAGTGTAAATAAATAACATAACTGAACCGAAATGTGGGTGTACCACAACTCTACTATATGTGTGAAGCTAGCTTAAAAGAATAAACGCAGTAAACGCCTGATAAAATATATTAGCAATGTTTCTGGCAGGTGCTGCTGTATTCTCGCGCTACGAAGGCTGGAGCTACTTCGACAGTTTCTACTACTGCTTTGTGACTCTCACCACCATCGGATTCGGCGATTACGTCGCATTACAAGTATGTACCAGTCCGCTATACATATATATATATGACCACTTGACCAGATAAATATTTTCTTTTATACTAGAAAAAGTTAGTCTGAAAATCTAATTGGACTTAACGCGACTGAAATAGAATTCGGCTGGAAGTCTTCTAACGAGAAGTATTCTAATAACTACCGATTAATTAATTAAGTTATTTATATAATTAAGCAATATGGAAGACTTGCAGTTAAAACAAACAGGTCAAGATCAGTAAATAAGACTGTCAGCCAATAACAAGTCTCTACTTATAAAATACAGAAATAAGTAGTAAGATCTATGGACATTCACACCAAGTTACTGAATAACTAGTACTTATAGTAAAATGTTGCTTGCACTGCATGACAATCATTATCAAAATTTAACAACAAATATGAAAAGTTACGGCTTAAACACTTCCTGGCTGAGGACACACTACAGAAGTGCGTCATATTTCGGGGTGATGTTGGGTAGCTGATACCCAACACCACATCCACCACACATCCATTATCAAAACTAGAAAAGTGACTAAAGAAGTTCCGAAGAAATTACTTCTATAGCAGTTTATTACAGTTGGTGGCATTTAGTTTAGTTCAAGTTTGTTTGTTTGTTTGTTTGAACGCGCTAATCTCTGGAACTAGGTACCACTTGGAAATTTATTTTTTATATGGTTTGCACATTCATGAGAAAGGCTATAGGGAAGTTTCTCCGGGAAAAAAACGGGATATGCGCGTTACAAAGTCGCGGGCAAAAGTGACTCACTTATACAATCTCTAAGCTTGAGGATGAGAACCCATTTTAATTATCCCTTGTGACTTTGACCTTACATTATTATGGTAACATAATGTGCATAGGTATTTAGAATTAAATTACAATACAGTTATTATTAATAAAGTACAGCGTTATTAAAGGTCCATGATATCGAAGGAACTATTATTGCTTTAAATGCTATTATTTAATTAACGTTGCAGAATGATCAAGCACTGACCAGCAAGCCAGGCTATGTCGCTCTAAGTTTGGTGTTCATCTTGTTTGGACTGGCCGTGGTTGCTGCTAGCATTAACTTGTTGGTGCTACGATTCATGACTATGTGAGTATGTTGAACCGAACTTCTACGACTACAAACAAAAATAGAGTTAATTAAATTATAATCACTTATTAGGCGTTCTACCAACTCTCGATTTGTTTGGTGTATCTATCTATCATGTTGTCTTAAAATATTTCTAGGCAAGCTGAAGACGCCGCCCGTGATGAAGAAGATAAAGACGGCTCCAGGGTTCTCCTGCCAATTGACGAACACCCTATCATGGGACGACAGAGGTCACATGATGATCAGGCATCGGTGAGTCATATTTTTTAATTTATTTCACTTTTAGGTTAGGTATTGGCGGAGTTAGTTCCGAGCGTGGCCGCTAGATGTCACTGTGCCGATGACACGCATTTCTGAATCGCGGTGTTAAGATTCTCCGCGGTCGAATGACCCTCCCCGGTTTACGATTGTTCGGTATCGCTTCTCGGCCTTTTGGCTAAGATCAAAGTGTAGTATCTGTTCTTTTCAGCTTAATATCTGAAAGTTCCCTCACTGAGGGACCAGTATATTAAACTGATTTTTGTAAGCTGACGGGATGTTCGGGGCTCGCTCCACTCCCGTCGCGGGTCGGCCCGGCATTGCAGTGCCGCCGGGATCGGCCCACTTAATTCCTAATAATGTAAGCTATAGCTTGTTTGATCACTAGAATCAATTGATGACTGATGGCGATGACAAGCCTGTTTGATCAAAGTCTCGATATGGTAACATGATTGTAGTCATGTCCATGCGCTGATATGTTTTACTGAATCCCGCAGCTTCACTCGCGTTAATAATCGTCTCCAGGACCCAGTCTATCTCAGTACCAACATTAATCAAAAACGGATCAACTATTTAGTTAGCGTTAAAAGGCAACTCACTTTCGTGTTTATAATTTATTGTTTATTGTTGTAAAAAAAACGTTGCCCCACTAGGAATTTCTCCTGTATCGTGGGTGCGTAACTCACATCAGAACGGCCAGACCCGGAACAACTATCTGTAGGTCATACAAATATTTGTTCCGTGCTGGAATCGAACCCGCGACACGCAGCGCAGCAGTCAATCGCTCAATCACTGCGCCAGCCGTGCCGTCAATAAAATCGTTAGTTAAGATTATACAACAACAACCATAATATAGCCCATTATGTTATGATCTGGCTATGATAAAATTTAATAAAATGACATTCATTCATAGAACAAGAAAAAGAGTGTTCTGCGTCAACGCTCCTTTCATATTACTTGCCTTGCATGCAGCGCTTTGCTGCTCCGTTTCACAAACATGTATTATACTTATCCCAAGGGGGCTATGTAGTAGCTACAAACTGCCACCTACAATCCTTACATAGGTACTCGAAACTTACATTATGTTAAATGGTTACTTCTAGGTGTGCTCCTGTAACTGCCTCGGTAACAAGCAGTGCGAGGGCGGAGCCCTGCTGGCGGCTCCGTCGCGTCCCCACCGCCTGCACCGCCGTGTCTCTATGGCACTCGCGCCAGAACTCATTGAGAGGGCTTCCGTATAATTGGGGAGTTGTAAGGGGGAAGATTAACTATGGTATTGATAAAGAGGTTGAATATTATCTAGTAAGTATGTATAATGGGTAAGAATGATTGCAGATTTAGTAATGTTAATGGAGAGAGGATACCTACATTAGAACTGGGTTTGTGTAAGTTTTATATATTTTTGTTGTTTTTAACAAATTATTTTATCATGTTAATTATTTTTTTTTACCTGATTGCGGCGAAGCCCGAAAGAAGGGTAATGTTTTCACTTATAAGTATAAAGTATACACTTTCAAGGATTAATTAAGGCCCGATGCTGCATTTAATGTTTAAAATATTATGTGACTGCATTGTCATTTAAAAAACGATTTATTCTAGATCAGTATTATCATTTAATACACAGTATTATTTATATAAGTAATTAGGTGTCAAACAGTAGTATTTAGTAGAATGTTGTAGAAAGGTATAATTCAAAGAATATTTCCTTTAGCACATCTATTTATATCATAGTTAAGTAGGTATATTAAAGGTTCTGTTTCCTTCGCCAAAGTTGGATTGTATAGATTGAAAAGTTTAAAATGTTCATTAAATGTCGGAAATCTTCCTTTGGTGTTGTGGAAATAGTTGTTGTCTGTTTTGTGGCAACATTTTAGCAAATTAAATAGGTATTATAGTTAGTTGTATGGGTAATTTACATTGGTCGAAGACAAATTCAATATTATTATTATTGTCCTGTAGGTCAAATTATATTTTTTTTATTCTTATTTGAGGTCTACAATAGTCTATATCTTTTATTAGTTTTCCAGAGGGCCAGGCAACCAGTGTCAATAGATTATTCATTTAATCAAAGTGAAGATTTACATGTACTTAATAATTTTATAGTTGCACACAATGACATAAAAACAATAGCAATTCTACTGTAAAATTAAGTACCTAAGTACATAAAATAACTTCCAAGTTGTTTAACCGACTAACTTTCTCTATAAGTAGGTACATTTATATATTATGTGAACAATAGTTTTAATAACTTAATGGACACATAGTTTAAAAGGCCAGAGTGCCAAAACTTTTATATGAAAAGTTTTCATGTGAATAAGTAAGATTCGGTCATTATAAAAATTCTTTATCTATTTATAATTATAATCTTTTGGAAATAAGCAATTAGGTACCTATGTGTATCTTAGCAATAAAAGAGACAGTATTAGTTAAGTGATACAAAGGGTATTGAATAACAATGATTAGGCGGACGAGCGCACAAAAACCAGTTGTCTAACTAAAGGCTTGTTCAGGCCCACGCGGTATTCGTTACCTAAAACGCATTCAATATGCGGATACGCGCTATGGGTAGCGAAATTATTTATTTAACGCGCCGCTGGTGGAACCTGTTTCGCAAAGCAGATACTGTCTACCTGTGCGATATGGCCATAGACTAATGATATGGCTACCATTTATATTATATAACATGGATGTAACATTCATTACAGGTCTCGCGTTTCTCAAAAAAAAAAAAAAGGGTTGTGGCATTTTTACGTTAGGTATCCGCGGAGTTAGTTCCGAGTGTGGCCGCTAGATGTCACTGTGCCGATGACGCGCGATTTCTGAATCGCGGTGTTAAGATTCTCCGCGGTCGAATGACCCTCCCCGGTTTACGATTTTCCGGTATCGCTTCTCGGCCTTTTGGCTAAGATCAAAGTGTAGTATCTGTTCTTTTCAGCTTAATATCTGAAAGTTCCCTCACTGAGGGACCAGTATATTAAACTGATTTTTGTAAGCTGACGGGATGTTCGGGGCTCGCTCCACTCCCGTCGCGGGTCGGCCCGGCATTGCAGTGCCGCCGGGATCGGCCCACATAATATCTGATAATGTAAACTTGCCTTTCTATGCGCTAAGCTGTTTTCATTTGTATTTAGTACCTTTGCTGTGTTCGCAACCTGTGTTCACACCCTTTTACGATCTTTTATGTTCTTAGTACGGCGGGCGGCGGGATATTTCGTCTCTCTCTTTAAAAACTGGAATACCACATACATGGAATTCAGAAGACGTGAATATCATGCAGAAGTAGAATAAACTAAGCTTACATTTCTTTGCACTGTCTAGTTTCATAGATTTCGCGATTTCAGTGTTGGTCCCATAGTAAAATTTATTAATTTTGATGAGTAGAATGACCCCTTAAGAGCGTTTACGCGGTACGGCTTTTTATACAAACTTTCAAATCCTTATTTTTAGAAATTAATGAACCGATTTTAATAAAACTTGGTATGCGTACGCTAGATATCTAGGTCTAAATAGTTATCAGAAAACATTTTCGAAAAAGAGTTCAGGGGCAAGGATATAGTGATTTTTCACTTTCTATAGAAAACTTAAAATCGCTCTCTCTCTCCCTCTGAAATCTTTTTCAAAAATGTTTTCCTATAACTATTTAGACCAGCCGGTCGATTCTGTCGACAACTCACGGTGTTCAACTAGGCGGAGTGAACGACAACTGAGCTGTCATTCCATCTTATTTGTATGGTTTGACAACTCACCCGTCGTGCGCCCCGCCCGGGTGTTCACTTCGACATGTTTACAGAATCGCACTGCTGGATATCTAGCGTATGCACACCAAGATTCGCTAAAATCGGTCCATTCATTTTGAAGAATAAGGACTTGAAAGTTTGTATGAAACGACATACGACGTACAGGCTCTTAAGAGGCATTGCGTTTATTCTGTTATACGTTGTATAATACCACCTGCACCATCCAAGATTTGAACGAGGCCAATGATAGAGCTGTACAAGTTGCTCAATACTGGTCAGACAAAATTTGATATGAGTCATTAGACACGAAAAGAAGAAGTACCGACTTATTTGAAAGAAATTATATAGGTAAACTCTAGTCATAAATGCCAAAAGACACATATGTAAGTAATGTTATGTAAAACAAAAAGCTTAGGTATTTACTCCCTTTAATTTTAAGTATATTTGCACAATGTTTGGACATTAATCTGTGATATGATTTTGATCTCGCAATTTTATTTTATTGTTATCACTACAAGTGCGCCTTGCACACACTAGCCAACAATGTAATTTTGTAACTTAATATTACATTTGTATTACGTTATACTACGGTGTTCGATGTAAATAAACGTTTTTATATTAATTCTTGTTTCATTAAAGTGAAGAATCAATTAGAACCAGTCTTGTACCAGTTTCCTCCTATCACTTATCTCCTCTGTTTAAGGGAGGAGTAGGCGAAATTGTAAATATTTTGCTGCAATTGCGAAAGAAGTAAGTATGTAGGTGGTAGTGGGAAAATCCAACGGTCTGGCAGCATAGTTACGTTTATTCCCGGTCGTCCCCAGTGTAGCGGAACGAGAGGGAAATAAAATGTTCCAGTCGTCACCCCTGGGGAGGACCGAAACTTTTTTTTTCACTCGTACCTAGTGGGGACGACCAGGAATAATAATAATAATACTCGACTCAAACCGAACTCGACGCCCTGGATAGGAGAGTCCGTACACTACTGACTGCAAACCGGATGCATCACCCACGATCGTCGGTGATGAGACTGTACATCCCGCGGAAGTGTGGAGGTCGAGGCTTTTTAAATGCTAAGACTCTGCACAACCGCGAGATGTGCAGTCTCAGAAAATATTTTCTCAAAGTCGATGTGGGTATGCACCGAGATGTGGTCGCAGTGGACAAGGGACTCACCCCGTTATCCATGGCTAAAGAGAACTGGCACAAACCTGTGATACTTACTACAGATGACCGCAAGGAGGTATGGAAAGGCAAGGAGCTTCACGGGCGCTTCTATCGGGCTCTCTATGGGTCCGATGTAGATTTCTCAGCGTCCGTGGCCTGGCTACGTTTCGGTGATCTCTTCGGAGAAACTGAAGGTTTTGTTTGTGCAATTATGGACGAAGTTATCTTGACGAACAACTACCGGAGGCATATTATGAAGGACGGGACGGTTGACGTGTGTCGGGCATGTCACCGTCCGGGTGAGTCCATCAGACATATTATCTCTGGTTGTTCTCGTCTGGCTAACGGCGAGTACTTGCACAGGCATAACCAAGTGGCCAGGATTATTCACCAGCAACTTGCTTTGAAATACCAACTTGTTGATTCTGAGGTACCGTATTACAAGTATGTGCCCGACCCAGTTCTCGAAAATGACCATGTCACGTTGTACTGGGATCGGTCTATCATCACTGATAGGACTATCGTCGCTAATAAGCCCGATATAGTGGTGATAGACCGATTAGCGCGCCGCACAATGATAATCGATGTTACCATTCCACATGACGACAACCTCGTGAAAGCTGAGAAAGAAAAACAAATCAAGTATCTTGACTTAGCGCACGAGGTTGTCGACATGTGGAATGTGGACTCGGCTGTCATTGTGCCGATGGTCGTTACGGCCAATGGTCTGATGGCCAAAAGCTTCGACGACCATCTGTCGAAGCTGGCGTTGCGCAGTTGGATAAAGGGCCTGATACAGAAGGCAGTACTCCTCGATACGGCTCGTATTGTGAAGAGGTTCCTTTCTCTGAAGCCCTAACCACCGGTAGCTTGGACCTCGCTCCCGACACCGGCGGACTACTATTTTTATATTTTTAAATGTTTTTTTTTTTGTATTGTTTTTATAGAAATATTTAAAAATGTAAAATATATGTATAATATTGAATAAAGAGAATAATAATAATAATAATAATAATAATTCATACACCTTAGATCCCTCTCCTCAACCGAAACCTACAAGTATTTGGGTATGTCGGAAGCGTTAGGCATCAATACTGCTGACATGAAACAATCGTTGAAGGAGCGCTTCTTTGGCCGCCTGAACAAAGTACTTAACAGTCTTTTATCAGGCGGAAACAAGGTGCGCGCCTTTAACGGTTGGGTCATGCCGGTATTGATGTACTCTTTCGGCATACTCAAATGGACTCAGACGGAGCTTGACGCCCTGGATAGGAGGGTACGCTCACTGCTTACCGCAAATCGGATGCATCACCCACGGTCATCGGTGATGAGGCTGTATATCCCGCGGAAGTGCGGGGGTCGTGGATTCTTAAATGCTAAGACCCTACACAACCGCGAGGTATGCAGCCTTAGGGACTATTTCCTAGAGGCCGACGTGGGTATGCATCAGGACGTGGTAGCGGTGGACAAAGGCCTTACCGCGCTCTCCTTGGCTAACGAGAACTGGCGCAAACCTGTGGTATTAGATACTAATGACCGCATGGAGGTATGGCAGAGCAAGGAGCTTCACGGGCGTTTTTATCGGGTCCTACATGGGCCCGATGTAGACTTTTTAGCGTCCGTAGCCTGGCTGCGTTTTGGTGACCTCTTCGGGGAAACCGAAGGTTTTGTCTGTGCGATTATGGACGAAGTTATGATGACGAACAACTACCGGAAATACATTGTGAAGGACGGTACGGTTGACATATGTCGGGCATGTCACCGGCCCGGGGAATCTATCCGCCACATTATTTCCGGTTGTTCTAGTCTGGCTAACGGAGACTATTTGCACAGGCACAACCTTGTAGCCAGGATTATCCATCAGCAACTTGCTCTTCAATACAATCTTGTGGAATCGGAAGTACCGTACTACAGGTATGTGCCCGACCCAGTTCTCGAAAATGGCAATTGCACATTGTATTGGGATCGGTCTATCATCACTGACAGGACTATTTTGGCTAATAAGCCTGATATAGTGGTGATAGACCGACTAGAGCGTCGCGCAATGATTGTTGATATAGCAGTCCCTCATGACGAGAACCTCGTGAAGTCTGAGAAAGATAAACAAACAAAGTATCTTGACTTGGCTCGCGAGGTTGTCGACATGTGGGATGTGAACACAGCAGTCATTGTGCCGATAATCGTCACGGCCAATGGCGTAATTGCCAAGAGCCTCGACCAACATCTCAAGAGACTCTCGTTGGGCAGCTGGATCAAGGGCTTGATCCAGAAAGCAGTACTCTTGGACACGGCGCGTATCGTTAGGAGGTTCCTCTCTCAAGAGCCCTGACCACCGGTAGCTTGGATTCTGTTCCCGATACCGGTGGTCTACTATTTTTTATATTTTTAAATGTTTTTTTTTATATTTTTATAGAAATATTTAAAAATGTAAATTATATGTATATAAAGTGAATAAAGAGAATAATAATAATAAACGTTTATTGGTTCAAATAAATTATTGTTAACATTATGAACACTGTCACTTAAACTAGGTTTAGGTACCTGTGCTATAAGCAACAGTAACAATTCGTGGTTGATCTATTTGCTCAAGAAAAAATAGTTTTGTGCAACAATCCGTTATTATTATAAATAAATAAGTTAGCTAAGTCTTACTACTTTATTAACTTTACAGTTAGACAACAAAAAATAAAAGCAATTAAAAGTAGAATGTTTGTATGACACGTGTGTGTGTGTGATGGTGTAAGCGTGTGTATTTGAGTGTGTGTATGGCTGTGTGTTTTAAAATGTATATAATATGTGTGTATGTAGGTAGATATACAGGTATGTGACATGTAGATGTAGAAGTTGCTCGTATTGTAGGTTACCCAGGAACACTTAAAAGATTTTCAGTTTCTTGGTAATTTAACACAACTAACAAACTTTTAATTACTTTTTTAAATTTAAAATGGCGTATTTTCTTTAGGGACACATTTTTACTCATTTTATTGTAGATATAGGGAGATCGTAGGTATATTTGTATTCTTTCACAATCCAAAGTAATTCCAGATTCATTGCGTCTGCTCGACTGCTCTGGCAGGGCCCATCGGGAATTTTAATTTGAAAACAAAAAATTAAATCGCCAAATATCAGAATTGGTTCAAAACTTATAAGGGTTTATAGGTGGCAGTTTTGGAGAGTCTCCCCAGCTTGGCCCAATTTGAATCACAAAAGCTAGCAATGATCTGTTTTCTCCCATATTTCGTCGGAATCAGTCGGTCACAAGTTCAAAAGTTATAAGCGTTTCTAGGTGGCTGACCTGAGGAGAATCTGCCCAGCTTGACCACATTTGTGATTATTTAAATGTGGCCAAGTTGGGATATTCTCTCCAGGTCGGCCTCCTCGGTCAATCTGGCGAAGAATTTTTTGTTTAATCAAAATTAAAATCTCTGATGGTGGCTATTCCAGTGTCAGTCACAAGTTGCAGCAGTCGCCTAGTCGCGTGAGACTATAGCACGGGTTCCAGTTTTTATCCAACTATGGAGTAGCAACAGAAAGGTAAAGTATTTCAGTAGGTAGGTACCTATGGTGGTATTAAATTTCTAAAAACATTAGGTCATCAGTTCATCACATATTTCAAAGAAATGTAGGTACTTACTTTACTTATCTCATGGCACTGACCTACAACTAATTAGTAGGTAATTACTTACTTTAAATTAGGCACCTGTTAACCAAAAGATATATAAAAGACTTACCGTTAACTTAAACTTACGGATAGCAAGATGTGTTCAAAGAGGACGTTTTACCTCATTATTGCGTTATTCTCTGTAAGTAAATGTGTTTCTGGTATATTCCTTAAACCATCGTCCAGTGCTAGTGGGATCGATGCTGTTAAGAAAGCTCCTAGAGGTAAGAAAAAAAGGCTTAAAATTTACCTACTATGATGTAATCAATCATTAGTTAAAATATTCAATACAGTCACAATAATTTTGCGTCAATCTTACAAATTAAAGGTGATTTCCATTGGTACAAAACTGGTTCACTTTAGTCAAATAAAATTCGAAGACCAAGTTGGATCTTCGAATTTTATTGGAATAGCGATACGTTGATGGTACATATCTCGCAGCCAATAAGCTTAATCAGCCGTTTAAATGGTGGACCACCTTCAGTACTAATTAGTACCTACCAATTGAGTATCTACTTACTAATTATTTACCAAATATGGAAGCGATTGGCGTTCGTGGTCCTGCGGTTGTCACGGACATAATTCTTACAATATTTGTCCAAATTCTTAATTAAAAATCTTGTACTCTTTGCAGTGAACCTGCCGTGGCTCTGGATCGGTATGTGGTGTAATGGTTGTCCTCCGAAGAGCTGCGACGAAGATGAAGCTGTTATCCATGGGTACTGCTGCGGCTGCGCTTACGCCTTAGGTAAGAATATTTTATGCTTTAACTAAATAATGTACCTACTAGGTACCTACCTAGGCATTACTGAAGAGTACGGTATCTAGACTATGGTGAGGATCGCTGGTAGCCGATGGATGAGAGACGCACAGGTCCGGTTGTTGTGGCGACACTTGGGGGAGGCTTATGTCCAGCAGTGGACGTCATTCGGCTGATATGATGATGATCATGAGGGTATCAGCTTCGTCAAGGTCTCAAACTAAGGGATTTGGCACTCATAAGCAGTGTAACGCTTGCGAAGAAAACAAGTATTTGTTTTGAAAAGCGCATGAAGCGTTATAACTATATCCTTCGATGATATTGAGTAGGTAGTCCACAAAATGAACATGAATCATATTTGTTCACAGATCATTTGCCGGTGTTGTGTCCAGACTTCTTACAGTGTCCCCTGAACCTGCACGGATTGTGTCATGACTATGAGTATATGATGAGATGTTGTTGTTGACAGTGAATGATGATAAATTAGTCACAAATCGACGGCAAAGTGCCAATAACACCTAATTGACAAAGGCAAAAATTTACACTAACTGGAAAAAAAAGTTGAATTCCTTGATAAGTTTAAAATTAGTTAAGTAATACTTATGTTTATCAATTTAGAATAATAATGCTGTTGCAATTAATAGTACACTTATAAGATTTCAATAAAACATGCGAATTTAAACGCAAAAAGATAAAAAAGTGAATTTCTCGAAAAAAATCCGGAAGTATTGGAATTCGCCGTCGAAATATTACTTGTACATAAGTAAGTATACTTTGTGAGAGGTAATGTGTCAAGGACAGTTAAAATAAAACACCTTTATATATAGCATACTGTTTTAATTTCTAAGAAACCCTCAATACAGAATTATAGGGGGTTAGCGGTCTTGATTTAAGTAAACTGAACTCTGACATAATAGTACAAAAATAAGGACGAACGAAGTTAGTGATCGAGGATTAAATAATTTATAGTATTTAAAAGTCAAATGTTTCATATATTAGTACTTATTAAAATTCATATCACCATTTACCTAATCTCTCTTAACAATTTAAGTGAAAAACAATACCTCCTTTTTAGGGCAGTCGGGTAAAAATAGGACGAAAACCTTTACGAGTGGGACTATTCTAATAAGTGAAACATCGGACTGCGTTAAAATGTAAAGTTATCACATTATTGCTGTGACAGTGATTATGAATGTCTTTTAATTAATACTATGATCCCGCTTCGATGGCTACAAGTTTACTATATATCTGTCTAATTGTCTAAGGCCAATATGCTATATCTACAAGTTGTGTTAGAATTTGCGATCCAATTAAATATATCAACACAAAAAGTTCAATATAGCGCAACCCCAGTACGCTGTATTATAAATACAATATGGTCTATACGCTGGTATTGTATGGGATATTAATAACACCTTTTTTGTAATAATATTCGCCAAAATCAATAAAACTTTAACTTCGCGACGTTAATTGCACTCAATCAGTATATGCAATGTGGAAGATAGCGAAAAATGCATGAAACATTGCGGTCATCGCAATAACAAAATGGTCCCCATTAGAATCAGTGTGTCATCGTTCCTGGCACGAGTATCGCGATGCAAAACAAGATGGACGCAGATGACAATACATTGAAACATCTCATACAATACCAGCTATATGTTATACAGAATGAATAATATAAACACCCAGTGCATACAATAAGGTTTATTATAAGTACCTCGTGATAAGAAATTAAAATTTTAACACAAGCCTGAATAAAACGGAAATTAGCCTACACTTGGTAATGGACAGCTTGAGAGATAAAACTTATGTACGGTCGGCCACTACGCCACACAAGCTCCATCACACGCAAGCCTCCAGCGCCACTGCTCACCTTAACTGACGCCTTACGGGTGACACGAACAACAAGCAAATGATAACTGTCGGTGCCAGCGACCGCGGTGACGTAGTGCGCGAGCGAACTTACGACGATAGATACAAAGCTTTAAAATAAACGTTTATATTATAATAACCATATAAATCTTGTGAATTTTCCTCTCATACAATCTACGGTGGCGCTCAGTTATTTAAACCTGCATCGAAATTCTTATTCTGGAAACAGCACAAAATTAACCTACACAATATTCATTATATATAAACATGTATAAACATACACCCTTCCATTTCACCTGTTCTTTAACTAACAAGACATTGGACAATAGCAACTTAACAGAAAGTTAGCTTAGGAGGCGCGGCGACGGTCGGCGTCGCGCCTCTCTATATAGTATTTATTTATTTATAATTATATAATTATAATGCGATCATGAAACGTTTTGTGGTAATTGCATTTCTTGTGTGTAGGGGTGGCGGCCGGCGCCCGCGACTCCTGCAAACCGTACGTCTTGCCGCCAGCCTGGAACAGACAACACACAATGTTACGTCACTCTTCATATTCTTAACTAGGTTGAGTGCGAGCGAGCCATAGTTGTGTACGTAAATGTACGTGCACACTAAGACAATGTTGCAAAGCCGACCCCAAAGTATGTTATTCTTTTCAAGTCAATATGGTTAACTGTTTAGATAGTTGTTCTGTCAGGGAAATAATTCAGTATATATTAAAACATACTAATTCATCGCAACTAATATGCTTTCAAAGGTCATTGGATCAGTCAGGACCAAATAAAGCTGTTGTGAAGCGTTCAACATGGTGGCTGATGGTGGGCGTTGCTTCTATCTAAATTACTTATAACTTACAATACCTACTAATATTTTATGTGACGAACCGGAACGAAAATAAAAAAAACATTACTGTCAAAAAACCCGACAGTCATTTTTTTTCCCTACATTTTAGTGAGTTAACCGAAGTAAAAAAAATCATTTCGGTACATTTATTGAGAAACAGTACCTATGTAAAATTATATTTATAGTTCAGAATCGTACCATGCACTTCTATCAACAAAACGCTCAGAAAACATTTAAAGATTGCAAAGTATTTTATTTCATAAACATACTTTTGTGTTAAAGAGTAATGATTTGACTACCCATTTGTAACAGCGCTCTTAACCAGTAATGTGCCACAGATGTGCCAAGGCCTTGCCAAGTCCAACAAAGGAGCTGTCTATCTATAGATCTAGTCTATTTTATCCAACTGCTCGGCAAAGCCTATCTCCCACAAAACTGTCCTTAGCTTGTAAAGGCCAAGTCTATTCGATAGGAGTCATGCTAGTTCCACCATCTCTGCCTTGGTCATCTGGCACCCATTTGGTGCTTCATTTTGCCCATTTATCGTTTGACAATGGCAGACATGTCCGGGACCATCCCACTTGAGCTTGGCGGCTTAGATTCTGGTTGTTCCTTACAAAATCCGAGAGACGGACCCCAAGGATACTGCTTTCCATGGCTTGCTTCCAACAATAGCAAAATAGAACAGAACAGCAAACTCACCGTAGGCGGCGTATTCAGCAGCAAGAAGACTTGCCGGTGTCGATGGGGTGTCCCTGGTCGATCTTGACCTGGCCGCCCACCGGCGCGGCGCCCGTGGACGGCGGCCCCACGCGCGTCTTGATCTCCGCCGCCATCGTCATGAAGGCCTGCTCCACGTTCGTTGAGTTCTTCGCTGACGTCTCCAGGAATGGGATGCCCAGCTGTTCCGCGTATTGCTGTGGAAGAGATGGCAAGTTGGTGTAAATCATTGTAACATTGTAGAAGGGAAACCTAGTTAAAATCAAAATCTCGCTCATATTTCATGAGGTAATTCTGAGTTAGACAGTTTGTTGGTTGCATGGCCTAAAACATGGGATACTATGGATAACACTGTGCTAGAAGCTCCATCGCTGGTTAATGATAAATGTGTAAGTGCTGACGCCAGTAGCATAATCAATGGTGCACTGACGTGGTGTACTGGTGGTTTTGCTACTGGTTTTCAGAAGGTCGCATGTGATTGTAATAATATACCAGCTGCACGACTTCTTAGCTACGTTACTATAGCGTCATGTATAGTGTAGGCACATAAGGCTCACAAGTCCATTTCAAAGCGGTTAGAATTGCTTGTAAACAGTATCAAGCCACTCATTGGTCTTATTTTATTGCACCTAAATTGTAATAATAATAATAACAGTTTCTACTATCACCAAGTCCAATATGAAATAAAATATTTACACCAGACAACATTTTCGAATAAAAATATAAATTCGTCGACAAATTCATAAAAACTGATAACAAGGCGAAAAACACGTTTAATTACATAGCAACTGCATCAAAATTAAATGCAGTTTTTCTCCCACAACAATCAGTAAAGCATTTCAAGGTAATGAATCTATTTTTATTGCTTAACTAATAAAACTTGTGAACTATTAAAGGTGTTGTTATCAACATTATTTCATGAATAAATTGATGGAGATGCATTATTGTTAAGATCAGTATGGTTGGAACTCTTATGGTATGTGATGTTACGTCATCGTAAAAATGGTATGCCGAAATTAATGCGAGTACTAACAGTGTGGAGTGTCTTTTAAAAACAGGATAAGTATTTCCAAATTTATACGGCTTTACTACAAAACGCGTTCTAACTTCAGTCCAAGCCTAAACTTTCAAGCCCGTTATTGCATTTTGAACTATATTTCGACTACTTTAAAGTTATTAATACAAAAACCTATTTTAGATCCCGGTCTATCTTGTCAATGTGCATTCAAGAACTTTACGGCATTTGGAATAAAGTTCGAAATTCAAAAATGGCTTGTTGGTTTAAACCTGGGTTTAAAGTTAGAACGCGTTTTGTAGTAAAGCCGATAATGTTTTCAACTGATTTCATAACAATCAGTTCTATTAATTGTACTATGATGTATTTCAGCATAAATAAGAAGACCTCATGGTCTTCTTACTTGTTAAAGGACATCATTATACATCTTCAACAAACGCAAAAAGGGATATTCTACCTAGCAAATTGGACTTGCAAAACCGTGTTCCGAACTAAAGAAGATGTTTTTTAATCGCCATTGCTCATTTATATTGTTTTTTTTTCTATTTTCTGAAAAATAAGATAACATGCAGTTATCCCCTTTTGGAAAGACACTCCTCCTACTTCTTGAAGTCGTAACATTGTATTTATAAGTTCATAACTCAATACTATCTGCCAGCATATAACAGCATACTGCAATCACTAAGGAGCCTGGTGATTTGTTTTCATTCTCTGTAGCTGTGGGTAGGTCTAGTTAACTACGTATTAACATAGGTCTTTTCCTACTTATAGGCTCGGCATTATTTGTGTGTTAGGTTTACCTGTTTCAATGTGGCTGCGCTTTATCAGTGTTTTAAGCATAGCAACCGTTTTCTAACATATGAAAGTAGCAACCTCATCAAAGTAATAAAATTGATTACATATCTGCGGCCCTACCATGACGTGTTAAAGCGTAAGTCCTTCGAGCGAGAAGGGGGGATGGAGCTATACACCCTATATAGCTCCATCCCTCCTTCTCGCTCGAACGACTCACGCTTTAACACGTCATGGTAGGGCCGCAGAAGGTAATTATCAGGTTCTCAACTATGTACGTAGTGGGTGCTTTCCCCAAAATCCCACCTCAGGCGTTAACCTCAAATATTATTTGACCAGTGTGAATTGCATGGTCTTTAAAAGAAACTGATCTCTTGAACTTTTTTTGGTGTTTTTCTCAGATAAGAAACACCAGCCTCATTGACAAGATGCTTTGACGAATTAAAGTGTCATTTTTAACCAACATATAAAATAAACAGGCATTATTTATCACTTGCTCCTATGCCGTCTGTGTCTCATACATGAAGCCAAAGTGGTCTAGTGGCCACTTTTGCTTGACTGCCATCGATAATGTCGTGGAAGAGTTTTGGGAAAACAATATCTGAATTCGTGCCATACTTATCAAGTCCGACCCTATGCAGTGATCAACTAAGCGAAAGGACAAACTATGTCGATTAAATTACCAACAAGGCATACCTTTTGATAAAAACTTTTTCACAAAAAGCATTTTTTGTGTGTAAGTAGTTTGATCTCTAAATTCATACAAATAAAGTTGAATATCACTCACGTTGGCTGTGGTGTAGTCGACGACTTTCTTGGTGGTGAGATCACACTTGTTGCCGACCAGCAGCTTGTTGACATTGTCGCACGCGTAGCGGTCGATCTCCTCCAGCCATTGCTTAACGTTGCTGAATGAATCCTGGAAAGTCATGATGGGAGGTTTAGAGCTTTGGAATTTGGTACACTATGTAGAAAATTCATTATGAAGAGATTGGAATAAGAATAAAGTGTTTTGTTCATTATTTAAGAATTATCATAAAACTATAATTATATTATTATCAGTAATGATTTTGTCAATCAGTATGTTTGGACGGTGGTCCCCAAACCTGTATCTTGGGGACCTGTTTTCTCATTAGTGATTGATTACAGATGCTTGGTCTTGTCTTGTGACCCCCTTATCATCTAAGGCTGCGTTTACACCTGCAAGCTATACATATACCTGATTGGGCTAATAAAAGTGATGAAGCTTTATAAAAAGACCGTCGTAACAGGCTTTCATAAATTAATTTCGTTACAGTATTTAAGGTTGACTGGAATTTCAAAAGCCTTTACAAGTCAAAGACTGCCTTTGAATTTGAAAAGAATTTCTTTAGGCATATTCTTTAAGCTTCAAAGACTTTCAGAGTACTTATCAAGAGAACTCTTAGTAACTGTGTATTCTACCGATCATTCTACGTAAGGCCAAGTAACGACGTAATTTCAATATGATAAATTCTTTAGAATAGTTCCTAACACAAAGGTGAGTTTCTTTATTCTACGTGATTAATTCTTTAGAATAAATTCCTGAGATACAAAATCCAGTTACTTCATTCTACGTTGCTTATTTTATTAACCTTCCTCAAACCATGAAGTGTAAAATTGATAAAAAAATCTATTGCAAGAAAAACGTGACGTGGTCCATTAAAGTTAATAGATAGATCATGTATTGGACAGGTCATCTCTTAAGGTTCAAAGATCACAAGTACACATTATTGTGTACTTTGATCCTTATTTACACCAAGGAATTAGTCATAGTCATTAGTTTAATGCATAGTAAGGGTTGGCGACTGTCGGTACCTACGTCTGGCGTACTTTATAATATACTAAAGCAATAGAGTACCAATTCTATTTATTCCTTTTATATTACTGAGATTTTTTGTCTGTTCTGTAATCATTGCAAAGAAATGGGAAGCGGCGTGACAGGGCTTCATTGAAATTGATCAAATGACTTCTTCCGCTCTGGGCGGAGCGAAAGGGTGTGTCAGACTCTTACTGACTAAAACCCATCCGTGCTCCTCCTCATGCCCGCGTGACTCTTTCCAACAAATTCCGCAACGTTGGCAGGTTTAGCAAATCTACAATTATTTTCAAAACTAAGAAAAAGCTTATGTTTCGCAAAAATAACTGTTTATAAAATAACATTAAAACAAAATGAAGGTAGGCTGTAGGTACTATTTTTCATAAGGCTGCCTACTCTTCATTCTACAACTTAACAATCGATGTTTTGATAAAATTTCAAAGGAACCAATCGAGAACTACTTATACACTTTCACATAAAACAAGAATTTTTCAAATCGGTTCATAAATGACGGAGATATGAGGTAACAAACATAAAAAAAATACAATCGAATTGAGAACCTCCTCCTTTTTTTGGAGTCGGATAAAAAGGTTTTAAGCCTATCCGTCCATCTACATAAATATAAAGGCCTAATAATCTACTTTTCACATAATTGTACCCTCAAAAGAAGCATAACTGTAGTCATTGCACTTTGTGAGTACTGTGGCCTTATTTCGGCATATTGCCAATCTCGATTTTCTGGTTGACCTAAATAAGCGAAGGAGCTTGAAGTTTACATTATTAAATATCATTTATTCTAATGTCGAATGCTTTGAACTTCTGCTTTAGACCAAGATTTTTATTTGTACTTTAGTTTTATATGAAACTAGCTTCTGCAAGCGGTTTCACCCGCGTAATAGTGGACAATATTATCTCACGGGAACTTAACTTTCATCCAAATCCGTTCATGCGTGATTGATTCAACAAACAAACAGACTTCCACGTTTAATGTTCGTAGGATTATTATTATCACTAATGTATCTATTTGTACTGTATGCAAGTTGTATTTGAAATCAGTCTTGTATGACGTGTAATTGAAAGAGTGACGTCACTACAATCTAATACAATACCTACGTAATTTCATCTGGTATTGACGCATAACTTGCTCATTTTTATAATTTGAGATAAAATATTATGCAAGGCGTAGTACGTGATTTGTACCGGTCGACGGTCCTGTTTATTAAGAGGTGTTTTTTTAAGATAATATTTAGTGATCTGATCAATGCATTGCATCACTGTCATCACAATCTAAAACCAAAATTTTTTTTTTAACCACGAATCCCCTTGAATGAAAGCTTTATCAAAGGTCATTAAACTTTTAAGCAAGCAAGTGGTTCAAAACTTTTTTATCAGTTTGTTTATTGACATCTTTATCTTAATCTTATTAAATTATCGTTCAACGGAGTTCAACCTTAATCCTTACATAACATAACATCACGCCAAGTCGAAGGGCTAGGCAGATGTGTCCACATTTCTCCACTTATGTATATTAGTACTTATGTGGTTTGTCTTAAAGTTATTCTATAATGCGCAACACATCAAGCCTATTTATAACCTCTTGCAGAGGTCAAGGGTTTACCTCAATGTCGAATTCGTCGAAAATAAACATAAAAACAAAATGGTTCACTAATTTATGCAAATGAATACTTAGGTAAGCCATTACTGCTATAAAATGCGTAAATATTGAGACAAATTAAGGCTGTAAGATAAAAGGTTCCTTCCTAAAGTGTTTGTGAGTACCTGAGAAAAAAGAACTATATTTCAGTCTAGACAGCTATTTACTCTGTTCTAAGAAATTAAAGTATGCGGGCTTGTATTATGTCGTCAAGCGCACGTTTTAGATTATAAACGATCTTATTACATTCTGATTATTATACACGCATTGTTACTGTCAGTTACAATAGTTACCTATATCTTACTGATATTATAAAAACACTAGCACTTCGCCCGCGACTTCGTCCGCGTGGGTATAGTAGGTTCTCCACAAACTGCGACGCCCCTGTACATATCCCCTTATAAAGGTTAGTTTTGGAAAAAAAAGCACAACGATTCTCATTATTGGTTCAGCGCAACTGTTCACCCCCCCGTTCAGCCCGTCAGGGGTTGATTATGCAAAAATTGTTAGGTACATGATCTGTTTCAATTATCCCACTTTTAGTTTGTTCATAGAATTCCGACGTAAATTGAAGCAAGCTATAATTTCCTCCCCTAAAAACTAATTCACCCCCGCTTCACCCCTTATTATGTATGTAGGTACCTAGTTGATTTTCGAAAAATCCAAACATTTGTTATTCTTAATGTTTCAACTTCATCGGACCAAGCATTGATACGATTCTCCCCAGTTCGCTCAAGCCGCGACATTTTTCTTACTCCGAGCATGTTTATTACCGTCGTAACTTTTGAACGAAAGGTCCGATTTGAATGATTTAAAGTGTAATTTACACGGACATAATCAACCTTAATTATCAAACCATTTAAATGGATAAGGATTAATATCATGGTACTATAATCACCATTTTTTATTTCACCATGGGACTTGCTTGACTAATATTAACAAAAAGCGGTCATGGTGACTTATCCATAATAGTTAGACATATGGTATCGCGGACTTTTTTGTAGATATTGATGACTTCTATAAAACTGTAGTACATCACTTTGCTCTATTGTCAATAGATTCCGCAGCGTACGCGATATAAGGATTTTTTCTCACACCTTGGGTCACATTATCGAAGTTTTCATACGGATCCCTAACTTTTTTGAAAATATTCTATAGCCTATGACCATCGCCGATAGTGTAGAATTCTACTGGTGAAAGAATTTTTCAAATCGGTCCAGTAGTTTCGGAGCCTATTCATTTCAAACAAACAAACAAACAAACAAATCTTTCCTCTTTATAATATTAGTGTAGATAAAAAAAAACCAGCCAAGTGCGAGTCGGACTCACGCACGAAGGGTTCCGTACATCATTATCATTATCTATAAAAAAAACGGCAAAAAAATCACGTTTGGTTACTTACTTACGTCACTTAAATATTTATATTTTATTCTGTTTTTAGTATTTTTGTTTTTATACCGGCAACAGAATAGGTACATCATCTGTGAAAATTTCTACAGTCTAGCTATCACGGTTCATGAGATACAGCCTGGTGACAGACAGACGGACAGCGGTCTTAGTAATAGGGTCCCGTTTTACCCTTTGGTTACGGAACCCTAAAAATGGGAAAGTCTGCAGTATAGTTGTATGTTTGTAAGTTAATCTTGTAATGAAACTTGACACAAGGGGAGACAATGAGCCGAATTACGATGTAGGACACTTTTATAACCCGGTAGCACAGTACAACTATTTTCTTAATGTCCCTCGGCAATCATCGCATTTCCGAATACAAACGAATTCTAATTTCCATGTCCATCAATTATTACTTAGATTTATCGTGTTTAATCATTTGAATTTAGAACTAAGTACTTTATTGTTGTTTTGTTTTGATTTCTGTGTAAACTATAATTATAACAATAAAGTACCTACTTAGTTTTGAATTCAAATTATTATACCCGTCAATCTAATAATTGATGGACATGGCATTCGTTTGTATTCGGAAATTAAATGCGATGATTGCCGAGGGACATTTAGTGTAGTCGAATTAGCAAAAAGATTGGACTTAATTCGTGTAGTTGTAATTTTTTATGGAATCATTAGAAAACATGAATATAAGTCTCCTCTGAGTTTGCACCATTTCTGTTATGTACGGAACATCGTTTAATGTTAGGTATTAACATTAAAGTCTCATTATTTTGAATTTTAATTAATAACTAACTGTTTTATGTTTATATATATGTAGATACCCCTTTGTTGTATAATTACTTTTCACCAAAAAAGGTGTGAGGTGTATGAAACACTAATAAATTTAAAAAAATCATTTGCGGCTCAAGGGAAATTCAGTCTGTTGGTGCAAACTCAAAATAAGCTTTTTAGAGCATCATTAACACCCAGTTATTTTAGCACCCTTTTGCACCCCTTGGAAACCAGCATTTTACAATATTTACAAATTGTACTTCGGGGGAAATTAGTGTAGTCATGATTTTTTTAATATATAATGTATTCTACATATACTACATTTGCACCTAATAAAAATAAGAAATATACCTCGGGAAGTTTATACAGAGAGCGTGGTTATATCGTAGCGTTCGCAAGGCGAACGAGGGGTTGAAGCAGGACGCGGGGCGGGCGCGGGAGCAAAGCATAGAGTTTGAACTATCATAGTTGTGGCAAGAAGCGATCCGTGCGTTACTCAAATTTATTATTTGTCATTTCCTTTTATATTATTTCACTAACTGTGTTTGTTCAATAAATGTGAAAAATGGATTATGCAAGAGCTGTTGATTGAGTGGATGAGAAAGTGGACATTTTTAATAGGTGTGTTCTTCACCTTATTGAAACACATGCCCCTCTGAGGGCCGTCCGTGTTAAGCGCCCACCCGCTCCATGGATTAACCCTGGAGTTCGTATGGCGATGAGACGGCGTGACAAGGCCTTTCGAAGATATAGAAGAGATCGCAGTGAGGAGAACTGGAACCTGTACAAGGTGGCTAGAAACCGCTGTAACCAGATGGTAAAAGCTTATAAACGCCGATTTGTGAAAATGTCTTTAACTCTTCACCGGCTGATATATGGAAGCTTCTCAAATCTCTCGGCATAACAAAGTCCTTCCACAAATGTCATTTCTTCTAACGTGTCCTTGAGTGATTAGAATAAGCATTTTTCATCGTCGGATATTCTTGTAGATGCCGTTAAAAACAAAACTCTTCTTGAGATTACTTCCACGCCAATCTTACTTCCCGATTCTTTCTCTTTTTCCCCAGTGACTGACCCTGAAGTCCTCAAAACCTTCAATGCAATTAAGTCCAAGGCTGTTGGCTGTGATGGTGTCAGCAGAACTATGATATCCCTCATAATTAAAAGTATTCTCCATATTATTACACACATTACCAATGCCTCCCTACAAACTGGAGTATTTCCCACAATCTGGCGTAAGGCCATCATAATCCCTCTTCCTAAAATATCCAACCCCAGTTTATTTAATCACTACAGACCAATCTCCCTTCTCCCTTTCCTATCTAAGATCCTGGAAGCAGTTGCTCTTAAACAAATATCTACTTTTGTGTTTAGGTATAATCTGTTATCCCCTTTCCAATCAGGTTTTCGGCCTGGCCACAGCACAGCCACAGCTTTGCTTAAGGTTACAGAAGACGTTAGGAATGGCCTGGAGAACTCAAGATTAACGGTGTTAGTTTTAATAGATTTTTCCAATGCTTTTAACACCGTTGATCACGACATCCTCCTGGCTATTCTGTCTCAAATTGGGGTTTCTTCGTCGGCACGGTATTGGTTTTCATCATATCTTTGTGGTCGCCTGCAAGCGGTCCGTGCTGATCAGAAATTTTCTGAGTGGTGCGCCCTGAAAACTGGCGTTCCACAAGGCGGTATACTCTCTCTACTTTTATTTTCTCTTTTCATAAACTCTATTACCACTATTCTCAAATGCTCCTACAATCTGTACGCTGATGATCTACATGTCTACGCGCAAACTGACACTGACAACCTGGACAACTGCATCTCATTGCTGAATGCTGACCTTCTAGCTTCTAGCTATCAGTGATTGGTCAAGCAGATTTGGGGTTACAGTCAATGTCAGTTAAAGCCAGGCAATCCTAATTGGCAGAACTTATTTTTTACGTAACTTGGACACCAGTCAACTACTGCCGCTTACTTTCAACAATGCCGTCATCCCTCTCTAGCCACACGTTAAAGACTTAGGCCTAAACATTGATGACAGGTTAAGTTGGAATAAGTTTTCTCAGGTTAGCCAGAATGTAACTTACTCACTGCGATCTCTCTATAGATTCAAGCATTTTCTTCCTTCTAGCACTAAAACCACTTTGGTTCAATCACTTGTGCTTCCTATAATTGATTATGCTGATGTTTGCTACTCTGATCTATCCCAAAAACTTCTTAACAAACTGTATCGACTACTTAACAATTGTATTCGTTTCATGTTTGCCCTTCGTAAATATGATCACATTTCTTCATTTCGTTCTCAGCTTAAAGGGCTGCCTATCCGTCAAAGGAGATCCCTCAGATCCCTCTGCATGCTCTTCACTATTATGAATGATCCTTGTGCTCCTGATTATTTAAAACAATATTTTAAAGTGTTGGGCAGTTCTCACAGTCTTAACCTTCGAGCATCCAAAAACTTACTCCTTCATATTCCTTCTCACCGCACCGGGTTTATGTCTAATTCCTACGCTATTTCAACCATTAAACTCTGGAATCCCCTTGACATCAAGAAGGCTGAGTCCAAATTTTCCTTTAAGCGTAAAATCCGAAGACACTACTTAAAAGCCTGTCATTCTTAGTTTGTCTTCGTATAATTATGAGTTCAGCAGTGATTCTGTAAACATGTCGAAGTGAACACTTGGGCGGGGCGCACGATGGGTGAGTTGTCAAACCATACAAATAAGATAGAATGACAGCTCAGTTGTCGTTCACTCCGCCTAGGTGAACACCGTGAGATGTCGACAGAATCGACCGGCAGATCAGAAATTTTAGTATATTACATCATATTTATTACTTTATTATTTTAGCTTGTATATGTATTTTATTAGTACCTATTATGTTACCAGCTGCGGTTTCGCCCGCGTGAATATCGGAAATAGCAAGGTTTCCTGATTTTTATTGTATTTTTTTTAATCAGGAAACACCCACCCTACACCTACCTTACACCTACCCTACACCTACCCTACACCTTCCCTACACCTACCCTACCTACATAATTATACCAGCCCAAAAATACAATGACATGTTCCTGGTCTCCTGGTACTTGTGAATCTGAAGTACTAAGGCAGCAGCGCGTAACAGCTCGTTTTTTAAGTGTGTTCATGGCGGTCTGGAAATCAACTAAACAATCTGATCGTAAGTAACCGCCCGTCTTGTGATACTCGCCCGCCAAGTTTGCGGGCGAAAATCCAACGGCAGCTGCTGTGGAACCGCACAAAACTGCGGTCTCGTGAGTTCTTAGCCTTATTCCTACGTTACTTGATGACGTAGGATAATCAGCGCTGTCACAGGGTCTATAACTCGAAAGACAAATAATTAATTTGAAAGAAATAAAGGACATGCTTGCCTACTGTTTTATTTTTCGATTAAAAACAAGCTGCTTTTGCATTAAAAAAATCTTTAGATTTGTATACTATTACTTACAAACAGAGCATTCACAATCAGAAAGTACTCCTTCCTCGTAAAACACATCGCGCAACACAACTACGCGCTTATGCACGTGGCGACGGCGCTTCTTGTCAGTTTATTATTCCGTGTCGCGCGCTTGTCTCTTCCATAGCGTAGTTGCTCAATGGCAATGACTACAATACACGAAAAATGTATGTTCCATATAAAAATGCTAATTTTTTATTTGGTGCAAATATAAAGGAAACCAAATTATATGATTGTGATGATTTTCAAAACAACCAAAATTTCCCCCGAAGTACAGCGGCAGAAAAACGTGAAAAACTAATTTCCGTATGTCGCACCAGGGTGCAAAATCAATCATGTATTTAGGCCAAAATGACTAACCCTTTTCTGAGTTTACAGAACTACACGATTTTTCCCTAAGCCGCAATGACCAAAAATCATGTTTACAGATATTTTATTTTTTTTCTAACGCTGCGTTGGTCTGATTAAAATAAATAAAATGTAATATTGTAGATTGAGGTGCAATAAAGCGTATAAAAAATTACGATGAGTACAACTGTATGCTCTGCTTAGTTATGAACAATAAACAGATTTCACAGTTTTTCACCCCCTTCCGTAGGGGTGCTAAATGCAATTTGTTTTTTATACTCAATTTTTCACTCATACAAAACCATCAGAAACGTTTTTGCCTCTCCGGAGAATTTATTCCAATCTTTATTAAAAAATGGCCTAATTTGACTATACTAATTAAGAAAATAGTTGTACTGTACGTGCCTTTGAGATGATTTCCGACTTTTACGATAGCTAAAGCTGCCTGGCAAAAGCCTTTTGGAATTTTTGTTTAAATTTTCAAATATTTACACAAAGGAAATCTAAGGTTTTAAATATCTATGTCATCATCATATCAGCCGCAAGACGTCCACTGCTGGACAGGCCTCCCCCAAGTCACAGCAACCGGTCCTGGGCGTCTCGCATCTATCGGCTACCAGCGACCCTCACCAGGTCATCGGTCCATCTTGTGGGAGGCCTTCCAACGCCGTAATATCTATGCGATTAGCACTTATTCAGTCGTGAATCTCGGACTAGTTTCGATAGTTTGTTTCTGACTGTATAAATACCATCTTTGTCGGAGATAATAAAACAAAAAGTCTTTATTCCATATACTAACAATATCACATAATACCTGCACTTTCGCTTCGCGCCAATGTTATCGTACAGAACTATAGACAAAGCCATTGTCTCCAACTTTAAATAGAGTGAAAGTGGTATTGATCTTGTAAGCGAACTGTTCGAGCCAATTAATTATTTAGCTGTTTGATAAATAGATCGGAATAGGTAAACTATCAGATTCAGATTACTTTATTTGCTCAAACATGTGTGTACATACAATATAAGAAAATGCATTATTTACCTAAAGTTCGAAGAAGTAAGTAACTACAGTTGATAATACCTCCTAAAATCCCGGAATCATAAACATGACAATAAAAAACCCGAGACTGAAAACATGAACTGGACTTGACTATAGTTACAAAAATTTTTTTTGAAGAATCATTTTCTAATTTTATAGGTAAGTATGTACAAAGCTCTTTATTTTAAAAGTTTGAATACGGAACTCTAAAAACATGTTTATGATTCTGGGATTTTAGAGGAGATATTTTCATCGATCACTAATAGTGATCGATGGGTATTATCAACTCTATGTTACTTACTTCTTCAAACTTCAGGTAAATGTCTACCTATTCCGATCTCAGTTGATAATTAATTCATTTATTTATTCTGTGGCATAGTTTTGCGTTTGGAAATGCAATAGTTTGGCTTCCACGAGACTCGATAATCAAGTAAATTTAGGTTCAAGCCCGGCCTCAAACTAGGTGGACTGATGGCTTAGTAAGGGCCGCGTAAGTACATTGGATGCGAGAAGCATATCATATGGCATCGCTTGAGATAAATGACTCTTATTTTGCAAATCAATATTTTTTGTCCAGTTAAACTAGATGAGGGGAGGTGTTTCCTAGCTAACTATCCTAAGAAGAAACACTACAAACTCAGAGGCAGGGGCTTATGTCTAGCAGTGGGAGGTTTTCGGCTGAAATGAAGCTAATACGGCCGTCATATTTCCTGGACAGACGAACACGTTACCTACTAAACTTATTTCTACCACGGCATTAAATAGTCTAATCAGTATGAATGTGTATGGCTATAAGACTACTGCAAGAAACGATGAAAGGCCATTGTAAAATATGATAAGGCTAGAAAGATTACTGAGAAGACATCTAACAGAAAAGCAGAGATGTTATGGAGCTCCGTAACCTTAACCGAAACTATCGGATAACCGAAATAAAATCTAACCGTAACCGAATCAGATTTAAAAGTTTCGGATAATTTCGGATAGGGGCGGAGTCCAAAGAGACAGTTACGAAAGGTTTTTTTGCACGGCCGAGCATGGACACTAGCCGATTTGGTATTTACTTTTAAAATTACAAAAAAATCTGGTATCCGAAACCGAAACTATCCGAAACTTAAGTATAATCTGAAATCATTTCATATCCGTAACCGTATTCGAAACCAATATAATATTATTTCTCTATCCGTATCCTTATCCAGATCCGAAACTTCATATCCATAACATCCCTGCATGTTGCGTCGTGTTAACCTTATCGAACAAATTGGGCAGCCGGCAGACAGAACTACTAATTAGTCGAAAATGAATCAAAGAAAACTCATCAGGAATATTGTATCAAGTCGTTCCAAAATGAGGCCAACATCAAAATGTAGAACAGATAACTCAAGCGCATAAGTTGTGGATGACCTGCAATAAATCATTAACGAGGCTACAAGTTTATTTTGACGAGAGTAATTAAACTTTTATCACTCTTAATAGTGTGAGTAATAATTAGAGATACCTACTGACCACAACTTGAATGTTTGTAAATATCTTTACATCTTATTGGTCACGTTTCTGTATTTAAATTTATAGGATGGATTTTGAAAAAAGGAAAATAAACATAACAAAGAAAAAAAACTTGAACTACTTGAGTGTGGGGCAGAAATAAAGATACATTCAGCTGTTTGTACAAAATACATGCCGATTTATAAATTACGAATCAGGATGGATCCGCTTGTTTTCAGGGTTCCGTATTCGAATGGTACCAACTGCCTACGCAAGCGTTCTGTCTATCACGAGATTGTTTCTAGCGAACCGGTTTGAATTAAATGTATCCAAGTTTTAAAAAGAAGGAAAACGAGAGCACCTATCCATCAAAAATCAAATTAAAAATAAGCTAAACAAAGCTTATTAGGCCGTTGAATCATTAGCATACTCCGTCATTGTTTACAAATTGCGAGAGGCAATGGTATTTGGACACCAGCCAACTTTGTGCTCCATACTTCATTTGCACAAACTTAACTTTATTAGCCATAAAACGTTTTGCACTGTATAGTAGACATTGGTAGCGTGTTAAAGAATTTGTTACTTTAAGGTGGAAGCGCCAGGGTAGCCCGCGACATTAAAATTTTACTGTTTTTTGCAATTTGCAGGTCAGTGTCAGGTTGTATGGTCAAAATATGATTCGCGGCCGTAGCAATTATGTATTTATAGAATTATAATCATCAATACAACTCCTTCCGTTAGAATTAATGCCAAATGTTATGATTTCATGAAATATTATATATAGTATTTTTTTCTTCTATGTTTTCTTTCATATAAACCTCGCCCTGACAGTTACGAACACAAACAGAATTATTTTAATCGTTCGAGTCGTTCTCAAGTTATGGCGTGACCAAGGGAAATTAGGATTCATTTTTAAACTCCCTAGGGAGTTGGATCGAAAAGCTTATTCTAGGTAGTCAGAAGAATCGATTGTTGCAACTTGGAAGAGGCCTGCGTACTCAGCTGGTTGGTAGACTTGGATAGGTCATAGTTAATTGATTGACTGACTTCATTAATGTGACAAACTTCTTTGTTATAACTTTATGCATTAATGTTCATAACATGTGGGATTCGAACTCGGTGACCATCTATGCAAGCCCGACGCCATTTACTATTGCTATTGTGGTTTATAAAATAAATCTATAAAAGGCCTCTATTTTTAATATGGAATTTCGAAACCCTAATGAATATTAACATGCATGTCAAACATGACAGACACAATAGTCTAACATCAGGACTAAGTGTGGAAACCCTACCCCAATAGATAAATATATGCATGGCAAACCTCTAAAAGAATACTAATATTTTAAATTGATTTTTATAAAATATTCAAATGTAAATAAAACTTACATTCCTACACCTTATCTCACATGTTTTACATGATAAAGGTTTACAACATTAAATCATTACTTCTATAATCAAATTTTACCAAACTAAATATCCTAAATCAGTCTACATATAAGTCGAAATACAAATAGGTACACAAAAAGAAAGTATAAATCTTTCATCCACTAAGATTACATTTTAGTAGTAGTTTGACTAGATAGGCAGAAGGGGCGCTGATAGCTACCCATATTAAATTTATAATAGTCTGATCTAGAACTAATTTGTACACTGCCATCTTCTACAAAATTCATCACCCTAAGCCACCAATAGCCAGATAATTATGTCCTCTATGTAGGCTGGCGTCGATGCGCGACATCGCGCAATGTTACAGCCTACCAAAGACACAAATCGCGACATTTCTGACGCACAGTGAGAACGCGGCCTTATACAGCACATGCACAAATTAGTCACCACTACTGGGTATTATAGGTCATTTACATACTCTTTAGATACTTTAATCAATATACTATGTATATGTAGATACTTCTATGCTTTAGTTAGCATCAAAATTAAAACATGTAGGTATTCATTTAGTTTAAAAAATATATTAAAACCTTGGTTCTTACATACATTTATAAACTCACGTCTGAGGAAGCTTTTGTGCTTCTGGGCGGAGGCTGACTATGTCAGCCAGGACACCCTGAACAATAGACCAAATGTGCCTAAGTGCAGAAAATAGAGTCACTACTCTACTAAATACACCTCTTTCCCATGGGGGCAGGCAGAAACTACATAACTTTTCAACTTTGTACTATGATTTGATATTGAATTTTATTTTCAGTGTTATTGATTTTCACACAAAAGCAAATTCTAGGAATGATAACTATGTGAAGGTTGCTTGTTAAGTTTTTATTTCTAGTTCCTTTATAGTAGTCTAGGCCATAATCAACTAGAAACTAAGTAGTTTTCAGTAAGGTGTAATGTAATTTATAAAAAAACCTACCTCATTAAAAACAAGCGATCCGAGTTCAATTATAAATGTAAAAAGTAATACATTGCTTGTATTAATTACTAATTAAAGTGATTAATTGTTATTTAGAATAATCTGATCCATAGTTTGTGGAAGCAGTAATGTTCTAGTTTTTTTTTTATTTATTAGAGATGGGTTTGCTCTTGACTCTAGTCAATGTCAGATATGACAGAGACAAAGTCTATGATGGAGCGAGCTTACCCAGAAGGAGCCTGTTCACTCTAACTTTGAAGAGATTAGGGTTGTAAGCATTTGGAAAGTTAAAAAAAAATACTTTTTTTGTTTAATAATTGACAGTCAGTTCTTTTAAGGAAATAGGAAAATTTACTTAAGGAAATTAGTGATTATTATTTCATTGTGAGTGATTTCAGAAAGAGATTGAAAAAAAAAAACATTTCAATTAAGTTACAAAAAAAAGGTGAAGTTGACAGAGAATGAAAAAAAAAAGCTAGTAGTCAGTTATTTTTCAGGTTTCTTACGATTCACTTTGCCAACTTTCTAGCTTAAGGCACAAATAAAACCATACATAGAATCAGTTTATTTTCTCAGGCTGTCACTACAAAAAATATTGATTGCAATTTAGTTTTTGCTAGCTTGTTTCTTGCAGATTTCCTTTTGCAATCAACTTGTTTATTTCTCACATTTGGTACAGCACCAGTCTATACATATTTTAATTCAATGAATATTGATCAGTATAGATAGTCTAAGGTTATCTGGTCTTTGTCCTGCATTGATTTACTCATTGTGATATTAAGATCAACAAAGGTTTAATACCCTTTACTTCTACACAAGAGCTAGCTAGCTATAATCTGGATCCTGGGATATTTATAATAAGGGCAGAGTTTATGACTAATAAATAAGTTTGAGGTTCTTACCTGGTCTGTGCAATCATAAACAATGATAATCCCGTGCGCTCCTCTGTAGTATGATGAAGTGATTGTTCTAAACCGCTCCTGTCCAGCTGTGTCCCATATTTGTAACTTTATTGTCTTGCCATCTAAGTCTACAGTCCTAATTTTGAAGTCCACACCAATAGTGCTGATGTAGCTCTCTGTGTAAGTGTCGTCAGCGAACCTCAGCAGCAGACATGACTTTCCAACACCAGAGTCACCAATCAGGAGTAGTTTAAACAAATAGTCGCTGAAAAAGAACACATTCCGTAGTTTAGAGGAGTGTAGCAGTTCAGATCAAGGACAACACGAGTGATGCGCATCAATAAACGTTCATGATAAACGAAGGAGGCGTTGCTTTGTTCCCTTTAACAAAGACTTCTCGCTCGCTACGCATCCAGTTCACAGGAACCAGGAAGTGAAGAACTGGTACAATCATCACTCACTAATGCGCCATTCATGATCTATACGATTACGTTTTCACAAATACTTCGATAATACCTACCTACCACGAATACACAATGAGTCACCCCATTTGTAGTAAATTAATTGACTATGGAGACACAACAACTTGTTCGTAAACTGAAGGTACGGAGTTTAGAGATATAAATTCCACGTAAAGACAATGAACACGCAAAAAATATGGGCTTTCTGTATCATCCCTTGTTTCTAAATCGCCATGTTACATGTAGAAAAATACTTACTATTCTGGATTCATTTTTGTACTATAAATGTATTTTTTCCAAAACTATAATAATATAGAATATGTCGAAAATAGTTGAGTTCTTTGTTTCTAGCACAAAACAGCAAAAAAATTAATAATTATACGTAGGATAATGGCCGCCGTCCGAAACACCCACTGACGTAAGTCAGAAATTCAAACAGCAGGAGTGCCACTTGGCAGAAACTAATTTGCGTTCAGAAACAGAAAATCGCCTAAACTTTAAATCGATTCTAATAAGAATATATACTATTGAGTTGTTTAGATAAAATTGTAAAATTAGTAAGCAGAAAGGGATAATGGAAAAGACACTGTTTTAATGCAGGATAGATATGCCTGAGTTCGAATGCGTTTTTTGAAATGTACTTCGTAAAAGCCTCCTAAGTCCTAAAAAACCCCTCAAAATAAAGCGAAATTTTATTTTTTGATAATAATCTATTGTTATAACAAAAACAACTTATGTTATACAACCAAGAGATATAATTTTATTTTATATAATTACTTCTGTTGACATTTCATACACATAATGATTAAAAGTTATAATAATCTACACTAATATTATAAAGAGGAAAGATTTGTTTGTTTGTTTGAAATGAATAGGCTCCGAAACTACTGGACCGATTTGAAAAATTCTTTCACCAGTAGAATCCTACATTATCGGTGATGGTCATAGGCTATAGAATATTTTCAGAAAAGTTAGGGATCCGTATGAAAACTTCGATAATGTGACCCAAGGTGTGAGAAAAAATCCTTATATCGCGTACGCTGCGGAATCTATTGACAATAGAGCAAAGTGATGTAGGTACTACAGTTTTATAGAGGTCAATAATGTCTACAAAAAAGTCCGCGATACCATATGTCTAACTATTATGGATAAGTCACCATGACCGTTTTTTGTTAATATTAGTCAAGCAAATCCCATGGTGAAATAAAAAATGGTGATTATAGTACCATGATATTAATCCTTATCCATTTAAATGGTTTGATAATTAAGGTTGATTATGTCCGTGTAAATTACACTTTAAATCATTTAAATCGGACCTTTCGTTCAAAAGTTACGACGGTAATAAACATGCTCGGAGTAAGAAAAATATCGCGGCTTGAGCGAACTGGGGAGAATCGTATCAATGCTTGGTCCGATGAAGTTGAAACCCCACGGCATTTAAATGTCTTCGATAAAACAATAAGAATAACAAATGTTTGGATTTTTTCGAAAATTAACTAGGTACATACATAATAAGGGGTGAAGCAGGGGTGAATAAGTTTTTAGGGGAGGAAATTATAGCTTGCTTCAATTTACGTCGGAATTCTATGAACAAACTAAAAGTGGGATAATTGAAACAGATCATGTACCTAACAATTTTTGCATAATCAACCCCTGACGGGCTGAACGGGGTGAACAGTTGTGCTGAACCAATAATGAGAATCGTTGTGCTTAATTTTCCAAAACTAACCGTTATAAGGGGATATGTATAGGGGCGTCGCAGTTTGTGGAGTACCTACTATCCCCACGCGGACGAAGTGCTAGTGTTCATAATATTGTTGTATATTTTTATGTAAGTACCTATAATTGTATCTTTCGAACCGAGTGAACCGACAGCAAGACATGCACGGAATTAGTAAATGCGTCCTGCGTACTTATGTCCAAGTTGCCGTCTCGAATAAGATGTCTGAATCTGGAAACAGCAGTTGACGAAATCCCGCTGCGCGGGCTCATATAAAGGCCTATTCAAACCTAAGCGGTATTCGCTGCCGCTGTGGGTAGAGGTACATACCGCACAGGTTTCGCTTAGGTATTAGTATCAAGTTCCGCGGCTAGACAATAATGGTTGGTGCCATAGTACCGCATAGGTATTGTTTCGCTTGCTGGGCAAAGCAGATTCCGCCAGTCGACGAGGCGTGTGAGCAGTTTCCTGAGCGAAACTCGAACTCGGTATTCTACCCACAAGGACAGCGAAATCCGCTTTGGTGTGAACAGTAATATTACCGCATACCCACTCGGTTTTCTCTACCGCAGATGGTAGCGAATACCGCCAAAGACTACAATAGTATACTTAGGTTTGAATAGGCCTTTAAAACAGACCATAAGCCGATGATTTATTTATTTAAAATGACCGATCGAAGCAAGCCGGTTGACAAAGTTTAGACTACCTATATCTTAAGGAATATGATTTTGAAATAAGTTATGTCCCAGGACGGCACAACGCAGCTGCAGATGCATTGAGCCGGATACCTATTACATCCAACAGCTTACCTAAAGGATAAAAACAAGCATGGTCATGACAAGGGCACAGACTCGAAAGTTACGCACTGACTGTGACAACAGCGACATGACTACTGAGGTATCCTCTACTCCAAGGCCTGATCAATCAAAGGTAGTGGAAATCCTCAAACGACCAATTGACAGCGTCGAATTGATATTATTTAGTAATAAAAATACAATAAATCAGATAGAAAAATCAAAACATTTCACTAGTGATAATGGTAATTGCAAATTCGTGCCTGAAAAATCAGCAATTTTCGCTTTTAGCGTGTGCACTGCGCTCCGAGGCGGACGTTGCAACACGGTTTATAATATTACTAGCTGTTTCCCGCAGCTTCGCTCCCGTCAAGTGGGTACCTACCTACCTACCCTACACAGCCCCGGCAATACTTTGACATGTTTCCCTGTACTTCCGGTACTTGATGTTTCTGGTCTCCTGGTACTTGTGAAACTGAAGTACTAATTCAGCAGCGGCTCTGAATTTTCACTTCCTCCTCAGTCTTCATAAATCCATGACACTTACCGGGATAAAAAGTAGCATATGTCTCATTCTAGGATATGAACTATGTGTGCCAAATTTCATCCAAATCCATTCAGCAGTTTTTGCTTGACTGTTACACAAACATTCACATTCATAATATTAGTAGGATTATTATCGTATAGCGCGGCGCAAGCCGACGCTCGTAATTTTGTTGCCATGAGTCATAAACTTGTGTCAGCAGCTAGGCCTGAGTGCTTGGTTACGTTCTGATTAAAAGAAATGAAACCTCCAAACCAGTTAAAACTTCTTTATTTTTAATTTATATACACATTGGCTTATACCAAACAAATCACGGAATATATTCAACTAAAGGTAAACGTGAGATTTAATCTACAACACTTAAGTAGAAATTCATAAAATCATCTCCTGTAATATACTTAATGGTATCTTCCATATGTACAAACCCCTGTCTTTATAGCCTGCGATAATCTGAAACAAGTAAAAGTATTTTTATTAATCAAATCATAAAATGGCACATATCCAATCAATCACAATACAGGATTTTATTAAGGTTTATGTTGAAATGGACACTAATTTGTTATGTCTCTCCCTCACAAGCATTCTTACGAATGTGAGAGCAACTCTAGTGCACAATTAAAGTTGAAATTTCATCACTACGACAATCAATGTCAAAAGTTTAACAAAATTTAGGGCATAAGTGTTTTAGACAAATTGCAAATACTAATTCACATAGTGTTTGCAATTTGTCTTAAACACTTCAAATTGCCCTCCCTATATTTTGTTATTTTTTGCGAACTTTCCTTAAAAATACGTAACAATCCCCTCAGATAATATTTTGGGTTTCATAGGAAAAATTATTCAGTATTACAATGCCTGAAGTAACGTAAACGTAAGGGACATTTACCTAAAATGAATCTTACAGTGATTACTTCAAGTGGCATTTGTCGAAAGTTTGAAAATGTCGCTTACGTTAATTGATACTTATAATATCGATAAATTGCATTCCAAACCAACAGTGAAGAACTATCTTCACCCTGTTTTGAAATGTAGGTAACTCAATCTCTACTCTGTTTACACTAGGCCACGTGTCCACCAGCAACCAGCTCTCATGCAAATTGCATTACATTGCGGGATACCGAGGTACAGTTCTCGTCAAATAATTGTGCCCCTCTGAAGTTGGCTACGAGTGGCTGCGTAGAAGTCAAAATTACGAACAAACTGCAACTGCGCATGCGCAAGAGACATGGGGGCGAGGATTATGGCGGCGCGATTTTAGTCTCAGTCTTACGTTTACGTTCGATGCATGCTTGCGTCCCGCTTGCTCCCGTCTACGTGACTGCACCAAGCGATCTTTGCAAATGGCTAACTTCAGAGGGGCAAAGTTATTTGACGAGAACTGTATATTGTGATCAAAATCATCAAACCACATATATAGATAGATATAGATAACGCAAGAGCAACTATTTCGCGTGCCCGTTTCGGTGCCCAGCTTACGATTAAATGTCGTAAGCCGCTACTTTCTCGACATGCTCAATTTCCATCGGTATACGTTAGTCGGACGGCAGTTAGGTGTCAGTTATGTGGTTAGGTGAGTAAGGTGCCATACGCGGCGGGGGTCTTTGAATCGTTTTGATTTTCCCATTACCCAATAGTTCTTGTGTTGACGTCATAGCAGGTAGTCAAAAAATGCCGCGCTTGGTTTTCATACAGATCGTGATACTTGAGTTATCTATATCTGTGGATCAAACACTTGATCGTGTCCCAAAACGTAATTAAACTTGCATGCGAGTTTCTTGCAGGTGGAAATGCGGCCTTACTCACACAACGTGTAACAGAATAAACGCAATGCCTGAAAAGTGGTCATGTACTCATAATTATGTACAACTTTTGCTATGGGACCAGACAATTCCCGAAATCTTGAAAAAATCAGCTGTTCAGTAAATGTTGTCGAGTTATGCGTACATAAATGTATGGGGCAGTCGATGTTGTGACGTTGTATAAAGTGTGTGCCGCCTCACCTTGCTGCCCACCACGGCCAGCGACAGCAGCATGAGGCTGGGCCCGCGCAGCTGCGCCAGCGGCCGCGGCTCGCCCTCGCGGTACACGTACACGCATGGGGCAGTCGATGTTGTGACGTTGTATAAAGTGTGTGCCGCCTCACCTTGCTGCCCACCACGGCCAGCGACAGCAGCATGAGGCTGGGCCCGCGCAGCTGCGCCAGCGGCCGCGGCTCGCCCTCGCGGTACACGTACACGCATGGGGCAGTCGATGTTGTGACGTTGTATAAAGTGTGTGCCGCCTCACCTTGCTGCCCACCACGGCCAGCGACAGCAGCATGAGGCTGGGCCCGCGCAGCTGCGCCAGCGGCCGCGGCTCGCCCTCGCGGTACACGTACACGCATGGGGCAGTCGATGTTGTGACGTTGTATAAAGTGTGTGCCGCCTCACCTTGCTGCCCACCACGGCCAGCGACAGCAGCATGAGGCTGGGCCCGCGCAGCTGCGCCAGCGGCCGCGGCTCGCCCTCGCGGTACACGTACACGCATGGGGCAGTCGATGTTGTGACGTTGTATAAAGTGTGTGCCGCCTCACCTTGCTGCCCACCACGGCCAGCGACAGCAGCATGAGGCTGGGCCCGCGCAGCTGCGCCAGCGGCCGCGGCTCGCCCTCGCGGTACACGTACACGCATGGGGCAGTCGATGTTGTGACGTTGTATAAAGTGTGTGCCGCCTCACCTTGCTGCCCACCACGGCCAGCGACAGCAGCATGAGGCTGGGCCCGCGCAGCTGCGCCAGCGGCCGCGGCTCGCCCTCGCGGTACACGTACACGCATGGGGCAGTCGATGTTGTGACGTTGTATAAAGTGTGTGCCGCCTCACCTTGCTGCCCACCACGGCCAGCGACAGCAGCATGAGGCTGGGCCCGCGCAGCTGCGCCAGCGGCCGCGGCTCGCCCTCGCGGTACACGTACACGCATGGGGCAGTCGATGTTGTGACGTTGTATAAAGTGTGTGCCGCCTCACCTTGCTGCCCACCACGGCCAGCGACAGCAGCATGAGGCTGGGCCCGCGCAGCTGCGCCAGCGGCCGCGGCTCGCCCTCGCGGTACACGTACACGCATGGGGCAGTCGATGTTGTGACGTTGTATAAAGTGTGTGCCGCCTCACCTTGCTGCCCACCACGGCCAGCGACAGCAGCATGAGGCTGGGCCCGCGCAGCTGCGCCAGCGGCCGCGGCTCGCCCTCGCGGTACACGTACACGCATGGGGCAGTCGATGTTGTGACGTTGTATAAAGTGTGTGCCGCCTCACCTTGCTGCCCACCACGGCCAGCGACAGCAGCATGAGGCTGGGCCCGCGCAGCTGCGCCAGCGGCCGCGGCTCGCCCTCGCGGTACACGTACACGCATGGGGCAGTCGATGTTGTGACGTTGTATAAAGTGTGTGCCGCCTCACCTTGCTGCCCACCACGGCCAGCGACAGCAGCATGAGGCTGGGCCCGCGCAGCTGCGCCAGCGGCCGCGGCTCGCCCTCGCGGTACACGTACACGCATGGGGCAGTCGATGTTGTGACGTTGTATAAAGTGTGTGCCGCCTCACCTTGCTGCCCACCACGGCCAGCGACAGCAGCATGAGGCTGGGCCCGCGCAGCTGCGCCAGCGGCCGCGGCTCGCCCTCGCGGTACACGTACACGCATGGGGCAGTCGATGTTGTGACGTTGTATAAAGTGTGTGCCGCCTCACCTTGCTGCCCACCACGGCCAGCGACAGCAGCATGAGGCTGGGCCCGCGCAGCTGCGCCAGCGGCCGCGGCTCGCCCTCGCGGTACACGTACACGCATGGGGCAGTCGATGTTGTGACGTTGTATAAAGTGTGTGCCGCCTCACCTTGCTGCCCACCACGGCCAGCGACAGCAGCATGAGGCTGGGCCCGCGCAGCTGCGCCAGCGGCCGCGGCTCGCCCTCGCGGTACACGTACACGCATGGGGCAGTCGATGTTGTGACGTTGTATAAAGTGTGTGCCGCCTCACCTTGCTGCCCACCACGGCCAGCGACAGCAGCATGAGGCTGGGCCCGCGCAGCTGCGCCAGCGGCCGCGGCTCGCCCTCGCGGTACACGTACACGCATGGGGCAGTCGATGTTGTGACGTTGTATAAAGTGTGTGCCGCCTCACCTTGCTGCCCACCACGGCCAGCGACAGCAGCATGAGGCTGGGCCCGCGCAGCTGCGCCAGCGGCCGCGGCTCGCCCTCGCGGTACACGTACACGCATGGGGCAGTCGATGTTGTGACGTTGTATAAAGTGTGTGCCGCCTCACCTTGCTGCCCACCACGGCCAGCGACAGCAGCATGAGGCTGGGCCCGCGCAGCTGCGCCAGCGGCCGCGGCTCGCCCTCGCGGTACACGTACACGCATGGGGCAGTCGATGTTGTGACGTTGTATAAAGTGTGTGCCGCCTCACCTTGCTGCCCACCACGGCCAGCGACAGCAGCATGAGGCTGGGCCCGCGCAGCTGCGCCAGCGGCCGCGGCTCGCCCTCGCGGTACACGTACACGCATGGGGCAGTCGATGTTGTGACGTTGTATAAAGTGTGTGCCGCCTCACCTTGCTGCCCACCACGGCCAGCGACAGCAGCATGAGGCTGGGCCCGCGCAGCTGCGCCAGCGGCCGCGGCTCGCCCTCGCGGTACACGTACACGCATGGGGCAGTCGATGTTGTGACGTTGTATAAAGTGTGTGCCGCCTCACCTTGCTGCCCACCACGGCCAGCGACAGCAGCATGAGGCTGGGCCCGCGCAGCTGCGCCAGCGGCCGCGGCTCGCCCTCGCGGTACACGTACACGCATGGGGCAGTCGATGTTGTGACGTTGTATAAAGTGTGTGCCGCCTCACCTTGCTGCCCACCACGGCCAGCGACAGCAGCATGAGGCTGGGCCCGCGCAGCTGCGCCAGCGGCCGCGGCTCGCCCTCGCGGTACACGTACACGCATGGGGCAGTCGATGTTGTGACGTTGTATAAAGTGTGTGCCGCCTCACCTTGCTGCCCACCACGGCCAGCGACAGCAGCATGAGGCTGGGCCCGCGCAGCTGCGCCAGCGGCCGCGGCTCGCCCTCGCGGTACACGTACACGCATGGGGCAGTCGATGTTGTGACGTTGTATAAAGTGTGTGCCGCCTCACCTTGCTGCCCACCACGGCCAGCGACAGCAGCATGAGGCTGGGCCCGCGCAGCTGCGCCAGCGGCCGCGGCTCGCCCTCGCGGTACACGTACACGCATGGGGCAGTCGATGTTGTGACGTTGTATAAAGTGTGTGCCGCCTCACCTTGCTGCCCACCACGGCCAGCGACAGCAGCATGAGGCTGGGCCCGCGCAGCTGCGCCAGCGGCCGCGGCTCGCCCTCGCGGTACACGTACACGCATGGGGCAGTCGATGTTGTGACGTTGTATAAAGTGTGTGCCGCCTCACCTTGCTGCCCACCACGGCCAGCGACAGCAGCATGAGGCTGGGCCCGCGCAGCTGCGCCAGCGGCCGCGGCTCGCCCTCGCGGTACACGTACACGCATGGGGCAGTCGATGTTGTGACGTTGTATAAAGTGTGTGCCGCCTCACCTTGCTGCCCACCACGGCCAGCGACAGCAGCATGAGGCTGGGCCCGCGCAGCTGCGCCAGCGGCCGCGGCTCGCCCTCGCGGTACACGTACACGCATGGGGCAGTCGATGTTGTGACGTTGTATAAAGTGTGTGCCGCCTCACCTTGCTGCCCACCACGGCCAGCGACAGCAGCATGAGGCTGGGCCCGCGCAGCTGCGCCAGCGGCCGCGGCTCGCCCTCGCGGTACACGTACACGCATGGGGCAGTCGATGTTGTGACGTTGTATAAAGTGTGTGCCGCCTCACCTTGCTGCCCACCACGGCCAGCGACAGCAGCATGAGGCTGGGCCCGCGCAGCTGCGCCAGCGGCCGCGGCTCGCCCTCGCGGTACACGTACACGCAGCCGTCGTAGCAGCCCGCGAACAGCAGCCCGCCCGTGGCGCGCAGGCACACCGCGCCCTTGCCGCCCGAGTGGCAACCCGTGTGGCTTCCGCTCTGGAACATATTAGATACATCAAAGTATTCAATCAACATAAAATAAATCATAGCTGTGATAATATGGATTGCACCGAGTTGCACCTTGCTAAAGTCCGGTCGCGGAGCAAGAAGAAATTCGTACAATGATCTCTTATTACCTGTCTCCTTCACTCCCACGTAAATATTATGCGTCACGCTCGCACAGACGGGCGTCATCTGTGCGAGCGTTACGTGGGAGTGAAGGAGACAGGTAATAAGAGGTCATTGTACGAAATTCTTTCTGCTCTGCAACCGGACCTATTATCCTCTCACACTTGTAACCCGATGGCACGGCAGTTTGACACGTGCGTTGAGACATCAGGTCAGAAGAACTCTGGCTACCACAGTGAAATTCCTAATGGAGACACCTAATAACACTTTGATCGGCTTGTGAATCAAACCCAGGAACCCATCCCTGACACAGGAGTCAAGCCATAGCCGAAATTCGGCCGACTATTATTAACTGATATTTATTGTACTTGTGATTGAAGTAGGTACTTGAAGCTCAAGTATGCCAAGTAATTAAAACAAAATATTTTAAAAACATGAGCACTTCAGAATTACACCAAAGTGCCTATTGATTATATAAATGAGTGTAATAACTACATTTTAATGCCTGAGTTACAAAGACAAAAAAATCAGAGAGGGAATGCAAACCATCTTCTGACTTTCAGAGGATCAATTCTCTATTTATATCTTACTTTTTCCAGACAATGTTTCCTGTAGAAATAGTATTTCTTGTACAAAAAAAACTTGTGCGTAAAAAGTCTACATCTTTGAGATGTAGACTTTTTAATGAGTATTTATTGCCCTATGCAGCATTCAATACTTTCTATCTATTATTATGTTATTTATCTCAAAAATTTCAATATATACTTACAGCATAATCAAAAACATGTATTTGGTGGCTACTAGTCCCGCAGAAGACCTTGCCATCTTCAAAAAGGAGCGTATACACTGTCATCTTAGGCCCAGAGAGCGTACGTAACAACAGCCCGGTCTGTGCGTCCTTTATAGTGACGTTTTCTGATCGCGCAGCGACCAGCAACACCTTGCGAGGACCCTCCTTCATGGCACGGAGAGCCAGGATCGATTGCTCGGAGAATTTCACTGTACTGACTGGTATGAGCATGTTGTTCTGAAATTAAATGGATAGTAAAATTAGTATGTGTTAAAAAAAATATAGGTTGTGTGTCCTGGGTTTGATTCCAGGGCGGTAAAAATCGTTCGAATTTGAAATCTGGAATTTCTCAGTAGTTTGGGCCTAGTTGATGGTAATAGACTCGTCCCTGTTACATGGGGCTTAAAAAGAAAAGTAACGGATAAACGTGGGTGTTACTATAACTGCACCTCTGCCTACCCTTCGGGGAAAAGGTACAGGCGTGATACTATTAATTGTAACACTGTAAATTTATATTAAAGCATGTGTTCCTAAGAAGTCAGTGTAAATAATTGTTGGTAAACCTAAAATAATAAAAAATGAAGTCAGAATAAAATGTAGGTTCCAATTTAATTAGATATAGATACCCATCACGTGTGTGGGGTTTCGCTAATCAATTAAACCTTGTAGTTACAAACAGAGAAGAACCAACACAAATTTCAAGGTAATTATTGTTTGCAGCATTTGCAAATTGTGTACCAAAGAAATACATAAGCAACGTATTTTTTTCAGTCATATGAGCTGACAAATGATCTTGAATCTCGACACTTGTTACGTTTTATTATGGTCTTACTTACCCACATTACTTGCAAGTATGTATGTACTTTTATAAAGACCAGCAGCAATGTAATAAAACCTTATTTTACCTAATGTTTTATTGTGTGCACATGTTTTATCCGAGGGGCTAGGCTTCGTACTTAGTACACCAACATTTCTTTAGTATGTAATACGAGGCGAGATTATAACCATCAACCGGGTAACCATCCAGACTAGGACACTTTTGAGGAATTCCGAAGGAAAAGTTATTCTGTACATAAAACTTGCGAGCAGTGAGAACTGTCATTCCATCTGTACCTATGTATTCCAGGGTTGCGGAATTTGTTCGAAAGAGTCACGCAAAGGGCATAAAAAGGAACACGGATGGGTTCTAGTCAGTAAGAGCCTGTCACTCCCTTCCGCTCCACCCAGAGCGGAAGAAGTCATTTGATGATTTCCCATCCATAAAAAAACCTATGTGTTGAGAGCTCACTTAACTAAGGTTTCCACAGTGATAGGGAGATGTCGAGTGCTCTCCCGGCCCGCAGCAGGCGCACCATGCGTCGGAGGAGGGCATACGCTGCCCTCCTTCTGCCCCACTAACTGGGTCCAGGGGCGGCGGATTTGGGGACGTCCGTCGCCCCCCATTCATCCGGACCCGAGGTGGCGGCGCGTGGTGTTCCCGTGCGCCCCTCTGACGTCGCGGGAGGAGTTAAACACCTCACTCCCCCCGCTTACGAGATGTGGCGGGATTACGGAAGTCGCGTACGTTCCCGCGATCCCCGACGTAGGTGGAAGATGGAACACCAGGGTGGTTTTAGTCAGTAAGAGTCTGACAGACCCCTGGGAGGGAGGACATCCATGAGGATTTCCCCCCGTAAAAAAAAAGGTTTCCACAGTGATATTTATACAGAATAGGCCGCCAGGTGACACTTGTGCCAAATTCATCTGAATCATTCAGCCCTTGAGGAGTGATTGATAAACGCACATAAAACATACAGACTTTCACATTTATAAATTAGAGTTAAAGGGTGGACACCAGAGTTTATTATACTTTGCACGATGATCGTACAAGTGTGCTGGATTGGAGGGTTGAATGGAGACAAGATCACTGTGAAGGTGCTACCACGTTGGAAGTATTTAAATGAAAATACTATTTCCACTATCGATAGTAGTGAGTACTGTCTGAGACAAGTCAGCTGATTGAGACAAGTCCAGTGTCTCGTAGCAGATCTTAAGTCGGAACTGTCCTTCACACTGTGCTGTTTGGACCACATGGCCTCATTTATATGAATCTTTGGCGTCAGTTTCACCCCGCTTAGAACGGTACTCACTATGGTATTGTATTTATAAAATTAGAAAATATTTTCGGCGCGGTTTACAAATGGTTATTGCCGGTCGTTAAAAGGTATCCGAAACAAATACACAATTCTATTAATGGGCACGGACATAAAACATTTACAAAAACGCGCTCGGCCATTACCTAAGCAATAACCATATTATCAATGCAACCCGAAGGTTCCCGAGCATCGAGGAGTCTCAAACATCTGGTTACTTTCTAAACATAATGTTTTTATGTAAACGGTATTTGTTTCCTAAAAATGCGAAAGTAACTCTGTCTGTCTGTTACGATTTCACGCTAAAACGACTGAACGGATCGTCATGAAATTTGGCAAATATATAGCCTGGGATATGGACATGGACATAAGTTACTTTTTTATGCGATAACCGACATCCACGCGCGCGGAGTCGGGCCAAAGCTAGTATACTATAAACCTAAGACTATGTGTGTGTGCGGCTGTCCTGCACATATCCTTTCCTTTATATAGACTGAGTGAGCGGTGTGAGCATAATAGAATGTCATTAAATATCGGGAAATGTAAGCACATCAAATTCACTAATAAAATAAACGTCATACCCACATTATACAACATTGACGGTCAACAGCTGGAAGAAGTGAAATCTATTCGTGATCTGGGCGTTAAATTTGATAAAAAATTAAGTTTTGTTGAACACATTGACTCAGTTGTATTGAAAGCAACAAAAATACTTGGGTTCGTCATGAGGGAGTGCAAAACATTTAGGAATTTTAAAACAAAAAAAGTTATGTATAATTCCCTAGTCAGAAGTCAACTTGAGTACTGCAGTGTTATCTGGTCCCTAAATATAAGGTACACATTAATCGTATCGAGCGACTGCAGAAAAGGTTCTTAAGGCATCTCGCTTATTACTGTAATATGAAAAAAAGACTCAAATCATACCAAGAAAGATTAACATACTTCAGAATGGTCTCGTTAGAAAAACGTAGAGAAATGTTTGATTTAGTTTTCCTTCAAAAACTTGTAACAGGCTGTGTGAATTGTCCTGAGTTGCTCAGTAAGGTGTCCTTTCATGTGCCACGAAATCTACCAAGAAGATCTAACATACAACTGTTCAACATGCCAAAAAGTAACACCAATTTAAGACAGCATTGCTCACTGTCCAGAATGTATACTGTATACGAAAAACACCATGAATATATAGACTTGTTTCATATAAATGTGCCTAGATTGAAAAGATACTTTCTGAGATCGTAATTAGTAATTGAATTGTAGTCAAAGTCAATCATAAATAATTAGCAAATTTTTACATTGTATAACCTTAGTTTAGTTAGTTTTAATTTTTCTTTTCTTCTATGCGTTTTTTTTTATTTGTGTATATCGCGGTTTATGCGCAAATTACAGTGCATGCGGTGCTTTTCTTTAAGTGATGGGGCACTTAGACTTAAGCTTGAATGTACAATCATTTAATGTAACAGTGTACTCATTGTTGAAGAGCCAAATAAAATAAATAAATAAATAAATATACTGGAAGGTGTGTTTTACTAAAATCCTGTGGCCCTTGCGCGGTATCACACGCCTTACGTAATATTTGCAAAAACATTTATTGCAATCCTTAAAAATGGTCTTTCTTTTGGTCCGTCCACCAAGTCTAACAGGTTATTACTATAGTAGTAAGTATGTCATCATCATCATCATCATATCAGCCTGCAGACGTCCACTGCTGGACATAGGCCTCCAAGCGTCGCCAAAACAACCGGTCCTGTGCGTCTCGCATCCATCGGCTACGCGCGACCCTCACCAGGTCATCGGTCCACCTTGTTGGGAGGCCTTCCAACGTTGCGTCTTCCGGTACGCGGTCGCCACTCCAGAACTTTTCAGCCCCAACGATCATCTGTTCTGCGAGCAACGTGCCCTGCCTACTGCCACTTCAGTTTGGTGATCCTTCGGGCTATGTCGATAAATAATAGTTAGTATGTACGATAATATTACGCTTACCTTGCATTCAAATTGTAGCACAAAACCAGTCCTGGTGCCAACGAAGACAGTGTCCCAGGCGCGGTCCATCGTCTGTATTGGGCTGAGGACATTGCACTCAGGGCCCTTCTCCAGACCAGTCTGGAATGTAAGAGAAAGATAGTATAAGTGATGTAATATATTGATTTGGGTTCTTATAGGATCCTTTGCTCTATTCAGCAGTGGTCATCTTTTGATAGGATGATTTATCTTTGAATTCAAATAAAATACACTCAATAAATCTGCCTAGCTTTTTCCCAACTATGGAGCCTGACCTCCGCAACCCCGTAACTGGGTATCACTATACCCAGTTACTGGGTTGCGGGTTGCGTTTTCTTGCTTCTGACTATCCGTAACGATATCAATGATCTTCAAATGACAGCCGGGACTAGCGGCTTAGCGTGCTTTCTGAGGCACGGAAGAGTCTCGATATGTAATAGATGATCAGTATCACCCATTTCGGGACCGACCACAGCAACCGTCACTTTACCTCGAGAATCGACCCGTGCTACAAGCCCCTCGATTAAAAGTAACTCATTGATTATTAAAATTGCAGCTGCAGCATAATGCTGCAGCTTCAATTTTAAGCAGCAAGGTTAATAATCTAATCCTAATTATTACTACTATTGGTTCCGTTAATTTTATATTAATTACAAAGAAGTTGTTTACAAACTTGTAAACAAAAAATGTTCGGAGAAATCTTATTTACTACTTATTTTTCCACGATTCTGCCGTGCTAATTAGAAACGCAGTAAGGAAGGATTTCAAAGGAAGGATTCGGAATCCTCGTAATGAGCTCTATATGGTGATTTGATCCTTATTTTGATAGCTGTCCGGAAAGTGGTACTTTTAGTAAGTAAAAACGCAGTATGTTTCTTGCTGAGAAAGAAATTACGTACTAAGCACAACTGCAGTAAGACACATTACTGCTCTTTGCCTTCCAGTATTTGTTTGAACATAATTTATTTTACTAGTAAGAAACGCAGTAAGAAACACTTGCTACTGTTATGATTTGTAAATTAACTTTAATTAAATAATTTAAGTATACTTCTTATAAATCAGTGGTACAATCTTAACAAACAAAAGGAAAAGTTCAAGACTATAACAATTTTATTGATACTGTGAAACGCCCAAAAACCAGACGACGTTAAAATCATGGAAGTATCCCATTTTTACTCTTATTCAGATTTATCTACAATTCATCCAAGTAAAATTAGTCCAAGATTTACCTAAAAATATCGTGGTTGTTGTAGCAAAAAGGGGCACATACAACTAGATTAGATTTTAAAACAAGCCACGATGAAAATGAGTACTAAACCCTAGATTTTCTTCAAATTAAATATATTATAGGTTAAACAAAAACAGGCCCCTAGGGGTATGAAAGCGCTAGCTCGCTGTCCGATCAGGTCAGGCCAGAGTCGACGGCGCGTTTCACTCCGAACGCGCCGGAAAGAGCAGTCAGCGACGGAGACGGGGCCCGCCAGGGCCAGAGCCTGCCAGGGTTGCGGAATATGTTCGAAAGAGTTACCGCGGCCCTGGGAAGAAAGGCACTAGGAGGATTATGGGTGGGTTTTAGTCAGTAAAAGTCTGACACTCCCTGCCGCTCCACCCAGAGCGGGAGGGGTCATTTGATGATTTCCCTTCCTCAAAAAAAAAAGGGGTATGAAAGCGTAGACGGGGTCCGTTAGGGCCAGAGCCTGCCAGGGTTGCTGATTTTGTTCGAAAGAGTCACCGCGGCCCTGGATCGCAAAGGGCACTAGGAGGAGCATGGATGGGTTTTAGTCAGTAAGAGTCTGACACTCCCTCCAGACAGCTAAATCAGCCATAATTGATAAGCTTTTAGACCTTATGCCCGCTAGGAGGAAGGAATTTTGGCTGAATTTGCCCGTTAATAATAATAATGAAACTGATATCAAAGAGACCGGATAGTTCTTTGTTGCGATGAAATAAAGAACTATCAGGTATTTCTTTATTACTTTTTAAGTATTTGAATTGTTTTGTTAAAGTGTTTTTAGTTAAATACAAGTTTTGATATGTCACTATTGCACTGCGTTTATAGTTTGTAGTCGGAGTGATAATAATAATTGAACAAAATAAAATAAACGCAGTAACCTGCGTTTGCTAGTAGAAAGCGCAGTAACTCCAAACTTACTGCTTTTATAGCTTGTAATACTGGATTAAGTCTTGAAGACCCTGCTAAGCATAAATAGTTTTTTTTTTGTTTTAAATTAGTTGTATTAAACATAGATAATTGGGTTAGTTCTTATGAAACAATGCATATTCAGCTATACATGCAAATCAAAACATATTTGCAAAACTTCAAAATTATACCTAAAACAACAAAATAAAAGTAAAATTTTTTAGGCGCCATTTACTAGAAACTTCGAATAACCTCCTTACTGCACTTCTAATTAGCACGGCAGGATTGTTATTTGGATTGACCATAAATATGATTTCGCAGGCTTACCACCAGTATAATAAACAAGTGCGAGTCGCGTAGGAATGTTTCGTACTATAAAAAAACGGCAAAAAAACATGTTTGTTGCATGGGAGCACCACTTAAATATTTATTTTATTATTTTTTTAATATTTGTTGTTATAGCGGCAAGAGACCTGTCTATCTATCACGGTTCATGAGATACAGCCTGGTGACAGAGACAGACGGACAGCGGAGTCTTATTAATAGGGTTCCGTTTTTACCCTTTGGGTACAGAACCCTAAAAAATGGGTAAAGTATACAAAGTGAGAATTTGATGAGTCACTCACACCACAGTCTCATCATACCAGTACCATATATGGTGGTGTCACCTACACTTCTACAGAATAACAAAAGGTTATTTTATGTTCCTAGCTCAGTATTTCTTGATCTTTTACATACATAAAGACTTTCATTTCGCGATCGCAACAAATAAAATGAGTTCACAATATCATTTAGCAATTGCACTGATTCTAGCATTTAAAGCTCTGTCGCCTGTCGCTATAATAACAAAAATCTAAACTTATTTTGCATTAAAAAGGTTAAAATTTTTGTTTATGTTGTCTCTGGAAGTACGGATTCCATCACGAAAATTCTTTCACTGATAGAAAGCTACAATAACGTGGAGTATCGGAGTATATAGGCTCGGAGTAATGCACGATTGACCCCAATTCTTTTGCTGTGCCCGACAGGGTCCATAATGATCACATTTTTTTTTAACTTACCACCTAAGTACACATTGTAGAATGCAAATAAAGTATTGAGTATTGAGATTTCTGTGCGGTAGGCCGCAGACGTGAAGCTGTGAGAAAAAGCTAGTCGAGAGTATTTCTTATCTAAACTAGCCTATATTTTCAATGCACGGCAAAGTACTCCCTCTCTCTCTCTCTTTTCAATACAATCCTTGTGCTAGTTCCAGCCAGTCCTTTTGGTAGGAAATACAGAGGGCCTCGCACGAATGTTTTTGACGTACCTATAGTAACATAGGTATGGTAAATTTTACTATTTAACTATAATAAGTACTCGTTTCGTACATAATATTTATTGGATCCTATATTCATGTTTCTGTATGATACAAAACCACTCTGCAGAGCCTGCATGGAGGAGGATGAGACAGCAGCACATCTGCTTCTAAGCTACCCGGTAATCGCCGATTACAGGGCTTAGTACTTCGGAAACCCAGGTACCCTCCGTGAGATAGTAACACCAAGGCGTTGCTGGCCTTCCTTGGGGAGCTGTTGTCAATCGAATGAAGCATTTGTCCCGCCTGCACGTAAAATACGCGCTTAGTCATGGAGTTGCGGAAACCAGCCCGATTTACAATACATGATACAAAACCAAAATAGTATGGGGCCGTTGTAGATTGTAGTTTTATTTATATTCAAAATTCAGATACTGTAACGTTACTATACATCAAAACATTTATGCTAGGCCACCTGTAGACAAAAAGATCTTACCTCCAAATCATAATATCGTATCCTAGAATCCAGAGAGCCCGTGTATACAGTGGTTCCATACTTCTCCTTGACAATGGTCAGGCACGTGACAGCCAAATTGGAGCCCCGCAGTGTGTTTATTAGCTGCCCATCACCGCTGAAGTGGTACACATTGCCATCCAAACAAGCTGCTATGAAGTCATTCTGTATGCACTGGAATACAGGGTTTAATTGCATTAATTATTTTGTTATTAGTAGGTACACGAGAATTTGCGGACTTTGCATAAACAGATTTTTTGTACTCGAATTACCACTTTTGGAATTTAATGGTCTATGTAATTTGAAGCACAAATCATTTTGTGGCTTATTCCTTTTTTAAGTAAGCTAGTACTTATAAAAGTTTTTAATGGCGGTATAAAAAAATAATAGCAAATACTGATTACAATTTTGTGGTGTGATAGATAACACACTACTACAATTTGTGAGGAATTTGTTTAAAATTTTTTCGATAATTTCCTTCCTGTTACAGCTAAATTAAAACGGATTTAAAACTCACCTCTATCGCAAGTACGGCATCAGCGTTCCCTGTGACGGTGACTGAATCTCGTCGCAACTTCTCGTCCGTCGAATAGTCGAACATCTTGCACTCATTCTCCACCTGGCCGGACTCTGCCGTCGATGCGTCGTCCGCAGACGACTGACTGTTATCCAGTATTAAATCCTCACTTATAGCCACCCTCCCGTGCAGGTCCTTTTCATTACATTTTATCTCACTCTCTTCCCCAATGACAATATCTTCTGACACATCTAACATATCAAACTGGAGATCATTGACCACATTCTCTTCCACTACTGGCTTCGGTTTTGCTTCCGGCTCGGGAGGATCAACCTCTTCCATGTGAGTATTTAAAGGCCCAGCTGTATCCACAGGCACAGATGTATCATCTGTCTCATCTATGCATTCTTCCTTTATAAACTTTCTTACATCAGTCTGAATAAGAACCACTGAGCAGTCCTTGATATCAAACGTATTAACATTAGCATTTTTTTTAGGTTTTGTTCTCTTTGTCGTTTTTTTCTTTGGTTGAGATCGAGGTTTCTTCTTGCTTTTAGCTTGAGGCTCCTCTAGAGCGTCTAGTGATATGATATCTTCTAAAGGTCTATCATCTGTAATTATCTGTTCTATAAGAGAAATATTAGGTGGTTTCACTTTTTTATTACTTCTTTTACTTGACGTCGGACTCTCAGAACTCATCCGTTCTTGTTGCAGTACCTTTTGTCGTAAACTTCTTTTTTCAACTTTAGTTGAATCACTGCTATCTTCTAGAACACTTTCTAAAGCTATTTGCTCTAGTTCTTCTACTGGTAGGCTGGTGAAATCTTCTACAATCTGATCTGCATTCATTATATTTTCGGTCATTATGTCATGATCTTCACCTTCATCCTTATTTTCGTCAGCAGATGTTACATTCAGAACAGTCATACCCAAAGAAGGTATACTGCTCGGACACACGTTTTTGGATTCTAAGGAACTATACAATTTAAATTTTTCTTGTAGTAAAACTTGTATTTCCATGTCTATTTCTTTCATTCTTTCAAAAGCATCAGCTGACCTAGGTTTTGAGGTTTCTAATTCTAAAGGCTTAGTTAGTGTTTGCACAAATTTTGAAACAAACTTCTTCCTATCTGTTTGAGTGAATCTGGTAGCAGTAATTTTAGTTTGAAATGTTTGTGTTTCTTTAGCTATTAGTCTTCTTATGACCTGAGTACCCACATGTTTTATCTGTACTGTCTTATTGCGTGCAGGGGTCGGCGTTGGCACTTGTTTAGGTATGTTATCCTCTACAGTGGGTTTAGTAAGGGTTACAGCTGATGCAGTGTTTCTGTGTGCTTGGTGGTGAGATGACGCCTTCTTGGGCGGCTCTACAAACATATCAAAAGTCTTAAGTTTAATTTTAGGATCTGATTTCGTGGGTGTTTGACTGTTTGAATTAAAACTATCTTTTGGACTTAGAATGGTTTGACTGGATGTGCTAGAATGTCTTCTTCGACCTGATTCACTCTCTTTTTCCTTTGGCTTTTTTGAGGTTTCTTTTCTTTTGACATATTTATCAGAATAACGTTTATCTGTTGAGTCCACTTTTTTACTATCCTTGGATTCTTTCCTACTTTCATCTTTAGGCGAAAATATATGATAATAATGTTTTGGGGTATCATTGCACTTTTCTGATGACTTAATAGAGCCAGCATTTGCATTGGCAGGGGCATTTTTGTCTGAGGTTGGTTTAGCTGAATCGGACTGGCTAGATTCACTTTTCTTTCGTTTTTCTTTACGATGAGATGGTCTTTGATCGATAGACCTTTTTCGTGAGTTTGATGGAGGAGTTTTAATAATATTCGAGCTACCAGCTTTATCAGTCTCTTTCCCAGTATCTTTAGGTTGAGGCACATGCTCTTGCTTTATTTTAATATGTTTTTTGTAAAGACCATTGTCAGAAGATTTTGCTGCTGTTTCATCAGTGGTATTTTCATATTCAGATTGGGTCACTTCTTGCTTGATATAATTAGCTATATCTCTGAGGCTCTCTGTACTGCTCACAGGAAACAAATCTAAAGGAGACTGGGCAAGAGTTTGCAGTTGACTATCAATTTCGATTTCAATTTCAGGTGGTGTTAGTGGAGCAGGTTGAAACGTAGGGGGCGTCCCCCTTGAGAGATCATCATTTTCAATGAAGTTATGGTCCACAGCTACATGATATTGCCTGTCTAGTTCAGCAAATGTATCCTCACCTTCAGACAGTTGATCTGTATTGCCATCAAATAATGGTAGTGGTTCTTCTGTACTTTTAAATGGCTCTTCAGCTGGGGTTTCGAAACTTCTTCTCTGACTCATCCTCCGGCTTTCTATACTAAGTTTTCTTTCTTGCATCTGGTCAATTCGTTTTGATTGACGCCTCTCAAAAAGAGGCTTGCTTTCGATATATGGTGTTTGATGATCGTAATTTAAGTTCTCATTAGAATTATTAGTCACATCTAATCTGGTTGAATTTTCATAATTTAATGATGAAGGTTGTTCTTGCTCATAACTTGGCTCATGTGATAATTCATCATAATTGTAAGGTTCAGAATATGGATAGTTAGATTGTCTGAAGCTGTGCTCGTTAGGCGCATCAAATCTTTGTTCAAATTCAGCTAACTGTAGAACTTTACTAAGTTCAGCCATGACAATGGGCTTTATATCTTCTAGTAATACAGTGTCTTGTGGATCCAAGAGGCACTGCATCTGCTTCATGAAAGTATCCTCATAAATTGTGTTATTGTCATTATGAATGAAGTCAGTGCTGGAACTATACAGCGATTTCTCTGCCACAGATCTTAAATGGCGGTTTAAACTATTTTGAGACTCTGTTATTAAACTACTAATGGCATACTCAAACTTTGATGAAGAACCTGGATCATCCATTAGTTTGCGCATTTTATCTTTGTCCATCTTAAACAGTTGGTGAACAATATTTGATTTCATTTTATCACAATTTAATTTAGCATTATGTCTCTGATGCCTTGGTGTTCTCCTCTTGGCTGGTTGTTCTTGCTGAATGTGTTGGTGAGTAGTCTCGCTAGCTTCTTGCTCACTGACACTCGGAAGGACGGAGGCATCTTGTGATAATCTCTCTGGATCGTTACGATTCATTAACCTTTTCCTAACAATATCTACAGTGTCATCTACAGATCTGCTGAATGAGGTGTCGTTGTTATTGGTGGTAGGTCCAGAGGTCCCTCCATAATGGTCTGATGCGGGTGGTCTATGACCTGTGTAATCAACAACAGGTATTTTATTTATTTCTGCAGCATCATAAGGTCTATAAGAATTTTGACTTCTGTCATCGTAATCTTGTTTATTAAAGACCACAGGAGGTGGATTGGACCAAGGAGATATCAGTTGCTGATTAAAAGGATCTGGCGGATTTGGTAAGAGAGGAAGCTGCCGATGATCTATATCTCCCATACTATTGACATGAAATGATTCAGGTGCACCCTCTTCATAATAGTTTGATGGATCTTTGAATGAGCTGCATTGATTGTTGTTTTCTCTTGGTCTCAAATTAGGATTAATATATTGATACAAATGCCTGGAGCGTGTGTGATGCTCTCTCTCTGGCATTCTTTGATCAATTTGACGATGGCCATCTCGATACTCTCTGTGCCTGTCATGATGATCTTGTCGACTATGGTCTTCTGCATGTCCACCATGAGCATTGTAAGGTAGTGGGCCCCTTTGATTTAGTCGAGTGTTGGGTGGCGGGAATCTGTCAAATGGAATAATAAAAAACTAAGAAAAAACAAAAACACAAGTTGCAATGGTTGATTATATAGTTTTATGTTAATGTCCCCTTAATAAAATACAGTCTCAAGAGTTGTATCGACGGAATGTCATATACATACACGGTTTTTTTACATTTCAAGGTATACGAAATATTGGCGCGTCAGTGATGCAATGCAAATATTGTAAGTTTTAATAAGACTAGTGTCTTACCTGGGACTTTCAAGCAATTGGTATGTCCTTGGAGGTCTAAATCGAGGAGGCCCGTTACCTCTGGGCCTGAAATGCCTTTGATTTTCACTTCGCCATCCTCCGATGCTAGGATGACCTCGCCTCATTATTTCACAACTAACACATATTTTATCACAACACACCGAAAGAAGGGTTTCACTTTATTTTGGTGTTCGAAGTATGTATTTTGTTACATGAAAAAAGGTGATATTCACAAGAAAAACAAGTTTGATCAATTGTCGCGCCGAATAAAAATACATACACGGACATGAAATCCATTTGACATTTCTTTAGACAATTAATTGCCAGCCATAAAAAATCATATTTACAAAAAGATGCGTTCAAACTGTAAGAGATTTTGTAAAACAAAGTCTGAGCATGAAAAGTTTTTACAAAAGTTTTTGGTCTTTTTGTCTCGATTACGAATGCATGATTTTTGTCTGAAAATTTAATATCCTAGCCAAGAATTACTATTTATTAGCCTAACTTAGAAAATGTTAGAGTTCCAGTGGCAATGTTCACAAAAACTTCATTTCGTCATTAAAAAACAAAAATGTTAACAAAAACTTGTCAAATCTTAGGATATTGAAGAAAAAAAAAACATGAAAAGAAAAGGTGTTAGCAAAACAAAAAATAGGTACAAAAAGAGCCCCTTTCTTGCCTAAGAGGTATCGAACCATCCTATAACCATCCGACTAACCCGTGCGTGTCCCGTGAAGCTGGAATGAAATAATAATTTAAATTATGTCGTTTTTGTATTATGTTTGTAATATTTTTAAATTATGTTGTTGAGATAGCTGCCAGAACAGTACTTTCTTAATTGACCAAAAATAAAATATAAATAAATAAAAACTAGATTTGTAGGAAACGAGAGCGTTCGCAAAGCAAGTTGCTGATATAATTAAAAATATGGTAAGAGGCAAATCTCCAGGGCACGATAGTCTTAGTATCGAGCACCTGCAGCATGCCGGAGTTCACTTGCCTAGAATACTGTCTATGTTTTTTAATTTATGTTTATGCAATTCATATCTACCGGAAAGATTAATGCGTACTATTGTTGTTCCAATTATTAAAAACAAAACCAGTGACTCTTCTAAGATGTCAAATTATAGACCAATTTCTCTCGCGACTGTAATTGCTAAAGTTCTGGACAGTCTGCTTGGACGCCAGCTGGACAAGCACCTAAAAATCAATGACGCTCAATTCGGCTTTAGGCCTGGCTTGTCCACTGAAAGTGCTATCCTATGCCTCAAGCAGACTGTTCAGTACTACACAGCAAGAAAGACACCATTAAACGCCTGTTACCTAGACTTGTCAAAGGCATTTGACCTAGTGTCATACAATATATTGTGGGACAAACTAATTAGGGAAACCTCGGTACCACCGGAAGTGATAGGCATATTTAAATTTTGGTATGGAAACCAAGTGAACCGTGTGAGGTGGGTGGACTCTTTGTCGGATGAGTATAGGTTGGAGTGCGGGGTGAGACAAGGGGGTTTGACCTCCCCAGCGCTCTTCAACCTGTACATGAACAGTCTGATCGAGGAGCTCAGTGGCACCAGGATCGGATGTCATATTGTTGGCACTTGTATTAATAATATCAGTTATGCCGACGATATGGTGCTGCTGAGTCCTTCGGTTGGAGCAATGCGGAGGATGCTAAGTCTTTGCGAATCCTATGCGAGGGCCCACGGGCTCAAGTACAATGCAATCAAGAGTGAACTGATGGTTTTCAAAGCTGGTAATAAAAGCTACTCTAAAGTACCACTTTTCACACTGGACGGCTTACCATTAAAAAGAGTTACTAAATTTAAGTACTTGGGCCACTGGGTGAGTGAAGACCTTAAAGATAATTTAGATGTGGAAAGGGAGCGCAGGTCGCTGGCTGTCCGATGCTGTATGTTGGCCCGTAGGTTCGCCCGTTGTACTGCACGAGTTAAAGTTACGCTTTTTAAAGCCTTCTGCCAATCCCTTTACACGTGCAGCCTGTGGGTGAACTTCACGCAGAAGGCATATAGCGACTTGCGCATCCAATACAACAACGCTTTCCGGGTGTTGTTGGGGCTGCCGCGTTTTTGCAGCGCGTCCGGTATGTTTGCCGACGCAAATGTTGACAGCTTTTCTACCGTCATGCGCAAGAGATGCGCATCATTATTATATCGGTTTCGCGCCAGCCCCAACACTATCCTGAGGACGTTGGCAGACCGCTGGGACTCTCCGATTCTAGGACGCTGGATTCGACTCCATGCAGTGAAGTAGATTGGGATGGGAGAGTCTCTAGCGGGTGTACCTACTTAGTTTAAAATTTATATAATTACCCGTTAGATTAGTTTATTTACTAACACTAGATATAAGGCATTTAATACTGGAACTAACAAATTATGGAACTTGATTCTGAATTAAATGTTTAATTATTATTTCCTTTATTCTTTTGTACAATTATTATTATTAGTAATTTATATGTATTGCATATAAATTACTAATAATAATAATTGTCAGTGATGATGGACTGATCCCAGTACAGTGTGATACTGCCATTATCGAGAACTGGGTCGGGCACATACCTGTAGTACGGAACCTCCGATTCCACAGGAGAGTATTTCAGAGCAAGTTGCTGATGGATATTCCTGGCTACAAGGTTGTGTCAATGCAAGTATTCTCCATTAGCAAGACGAGAACAACCAGAGATAATGTGGCGAATTGATTCTCCCGGACGGTGACATGCCCGACATATGTCAACTGTGCCATTATTATTATTTCCTTTATTCTTTTGTACAATACATATAAATTACATTTTAAATATTAAAATACAAAGTTATAAAAATATTTAAAAATATAAAAAATTGTAGCCCACCGGTATCGGGAACAGGGTCCAAGCTACCGGCGGTCAGGGCTCCAGCGAGAGGAACCTCCTAACAATCCGAGCCGTGTCCAGAAGTACTGCTTTCTGAATCAAGCCCCTGATCCAGCTGCCTAACGAGAGCCTCCTGAGGTGTTGGTCGAGGCTCGTGGCTATTAAGCCGTTGGCTGACACGACTATCGGTACAATGATTGCCGAATTCACATCCCACATGTCGACAACCTCGCGAGCCAAGTCAAGATATTATTATTATATATATTATTATTATTATATTATTATTATTTCCTTTATTCATGGTATATACATATAAAATACATTTTTAAATATTAAAATACAAAGATATAAAAATATTTAAAAATGTAAAAAATAGTAGCCCACCGGTATCGGGAATAGGGTCCAAGCTACCGGCGGTCAGGGCTCCAGAGAGAGGAACCTCCTAACGATGCGAGCCGTGTCCAGAAGTACTGCTTTCTGAATCAAGCCCTTGATCCAGCTGCCTAACGAGAGCCTCCTAAGATGTTGGTCGAGGCTCGTGGCTATTAAGCCGTTGGCTGACACGACTATCGGTACAATGATTGCCGAATTCACATCCCACATGTCGACAACCTCGCGAGGCAAGTCAAGATATTTGATTTGTTTATCTTTCTCGGCTTTCACGAGGTTCTCGTCATGCGGAACTGTGATATCTACAATCATTGCACGCCTCTCGATTCGGTCCACCACCACTATATCAGGCTTATTTGCAATAATAGTCCTGTCAGTGATGATGGACCGATCCCAGTACAAAGTGATGCTGCCATTATCGAGAACTGGGTCGGGCACATACCTGTAGTACGGCACCTCCGCCTCCACAAGAGAGTATTTCAGAGCAAGTTGCATCATGTCCATGGATAATCCTGGCTACAAGGTTGTGTCTATGCAAGTACTCTCCATTAGCAAGACGAGAACAACCAGAGATAATGTGGCGAATTGATTCTCCCGGACGGTGACATGCCCGACATATGTCAACCGTGCCGTCCTTCACAATAAATCTCCGGTAGTTTTTCGTCATGATAACTTCGTCCATAATTGCACAGACAAAACCTTCGGTTTCCCCAAAGAGGTCACCAAAACGTAGCCAGGCTACGGACGCTACTTGATCCACGTCGGGCCCGTGTAGGGCCCGGAAAAAGCGTCCGTGAAGTTCCTTACTCTGCCATACCGCCCTGCGATCGTTGGTGTCAAGCACTAAAGGTTTGCGCCAGTTCTCATTTGCCAAGGAGAGCGGGGTGAGTCCTTTGTTATTATTATTATTAGCATCTCAGTCACCGTTTATCACAGAAACCGATGGAAAAATATTTAGAAAACCTGCCAAGTGCGAACCGTATGCGTACGCGCATGAAAGATACCACACCATAAACTGAAAAATCACGTTTCCTGGATCTTTTATTAAAAAAAAATTGTTATAGCGGCAATAAAAATACACAGTCTGTGAAAAACTATTTGTCAAGGTCCTGACTGTCTACCTATTACGGATCATGAGAAACAGCCTGCTGCCAGACAGACGGACAGAAAAACTTTCCTTCTAAATTTATTGTCGTCTATGGATAAAAAGTGTATAATTATTCTAGTATGAACGTGCCGCACGCAGTGTCGCAAGACGCTGTGAATTCGAAGCCGTATGCGTCTGCGGCACTGTTGAAGAGCCCTAGTAGTTCCTGTTCTTTCGGCTATATAACAATGTTTGTGTTGTTATCCTAGTTCTGAGTTCAGACTACCAGGTTGAGGTGAAAGCGCCAGGATAGCCCGCGAAATTCAAATTTTCTTACGTCTTTTGCAATTTGCATGTCAGTATCAGGTTGTATGATTCAAAATATGATTCGCGGCCGTAGCAAGTACGTATTTACAGAACTGTAATCAAAAATCATCAATACAACCACTACAACTCAAGTTAGAATTAATTGATGCCAAATGTAGTATTTCATGAAATCATAACATTTGGCATCAATTCTAACTGAAGGAGTTGTATTGATAATTTTATTGATTACAGTTCTATAAATACGTACTTGCTACGGCCGCAAATCATATTTTGACCAAGATACAACCTGACACTGACCTGCAAATTGCAAAAAACTTAAGAAAGTTTGAATTTCGCGGGCTGCCCTGGCGCTTCCACCTGATAGTCTGAACAACGAATATAGCGATTGGCAGTCGGTCATATTCAGCGCCATATCAGCGCAGGCAGAGCAGTAACAAGACGTTCAAGGACTTTTAATTTATTGAAAATGGACGTTGTATGTGAAAATCAATAATTGAAGAATATTAATATAATAATTTATAGAAGATTGAAGAATACAATTTGGTCTCTTGATCGTAACGCACAAAGTCGTGGTATTGGCGATGCAAAGATACTGTAGCCACCACTCATCACAGCACGTTTTATGACTATCGTCAAGAAACCAAGAAACAAACAGTTCTCAAAAGAACTAGACTTCTGTTAAAGGAATAGGAAACGCTGAAGACACGCCGCCTTCGTATTCTTCGGTTTTCGCTCGCCGCGCACGCGAACAACAGCAGACGTCTTCTCTCTTCAAATGCCGCGCAGAAAAGGATCGCGAACTTTTTTTTTTTTTTTTTTTTTTTTTTTTTTTTTCGGTATGACCACTAGCAAGTTAACACGCAAGGGCTAGCAACTGCTTAACCGGACTAACCTGTGGTGGCCTCAAAAGAATTTAAGGCCCCCAGCCAAGGCAACAAATCTAGCTACAAGCTAAACTACTGACCGCTCGCTAAGGGCATTCCCTGTGGAATACGACCTCGGCTTAGCGGCGTCAGTTTGGGACAGCAAGGGACAATCAGGCTGGGTCGTTTTATTATTTAGGGGTTATTAAAGCTAAGGGCTCAGCGGCGCGGGCTGGCTCGTTTGCAAAAGTCGGGGAGGGTTTTGAATGGGGCGTCGCGACGGACCTCGGCGGCGAGGTCGGAATACGGAACGCGGTCTGTGTTTGTTTTTTCTAAGAGTGCTGGTTTCCCTACAGCTTTCCTGAATCGTTGTGATCTCGTCATCTGACTCGACGAGTGTATGCCGAGGACGGCGAATCTTGCTAATACGAGAGGGAGTGTATTGTGAGGCCTTTGAAATCAAAGGGTTGCTGTGTTTCTCAGCTGATTCAATAAAACGCTTTGTAAGACGTTTCATGAATTGTTTTATTGTCGGGATTTTGAGGTCGACATGAAGTCGTTCATTCCTAATAAACCACGGGGCGCCCGTGGCTTTTCGGAGAAACCGGTTTTGGACTACTTGCATCCTGTGGATTTGCTTTGACTTTGAGTGTGCGAATGTGGCACACGCATAAGTCATAATCGGGCGAATGCACGTTGTGTAAATGCGCAGTTTACATTTAAGGGACAGCTTGCTGCGTGCATTCAGCATGGAGTGGAGTCTACCTAGAGCAAAAGCGGCGCGCGAACGTACCGTTTTTATGTGCTCAGCAAAAGTGAGTCTGTGGTCTAGTATCACACCTAGATATTTGGCTTGCTTTTCCCACGGGATCTGCTTACCAAACATGGTGATCGGACTCGGTGGTTTGGGAACGAGTCTAGCCCGCTGCTTGTAAAACAAGACCGCCTGGCTTTTCTCGGGATTAACTTCAAATCTCCAGAATTTAAACCAATCGCCTAGGTCGATGGCCGCCTTCTGGAGATTTTTGGCTATTGACTTTTCACTACTGCCTGAGCAATAGATGGCCGTGTCATCGGCAAAAAGAGCTAACTGCGTCTTGTCATTTCTGGGAATGTCGCTTGTGAACAGCGTGAAAAATAAGGGTGAGAGCACACCGCCTTGAGGGACGCCGGCTCGGATAGGGTGGGGGGAGGAAAGCGCACCTTCGATACGATACCGAAAGGTGCGATTCGACAAATAGTCTCGTATGATGAGCACGAGACGGTCGGGCACGCCGAGTTTGTATAGCTTATAAATTAAGCCATTGTGCCAGACTTTGTCGAAAGCTTTCGCTATATCAAAGAACACGGCTCCCGTTTTTAAACCGCGTTGAGTGCGGTCGCTGATATGTTCAACGATACGGTAAACCTGTTGGACACATGAGTGATTAGCTCGAAAGCCAAACTGTTCATTTGGGAGGAGGCCCTTGGCTTCGGCATAGTCCCTGAGTCGCTTATAAATAAGGCGCTCGTAGATTTTACCTAAGACCTTGAGCAGACTGATGGGGCGATAGCTATTCGGGGAGGACTTTGGCTTTCCCGGTTTTGGAATACCGATAACGGTCGCCTCTTTCCACGATTGAGGGAACATGTTGTTGGACAGAGCGCCGTTGAAAATGGCAGTCATCAACATGATAAGGGAAGCTGGGAAAAAACGGAACACCTTATTGGTGATACCGTCAGACCCAGGGGCTTTCCTGGGTTTGAGTTTCCCGATTATATCCTTCACCTCATCTGGAGTGATGGGGGGGAGGGGGTCCTCGGGGTCTTCGACGGGGGGGAGAGAAGTCCTACGTTCGACCTCAGCGTCCACCTTGGCGAGGTGAACTGGGTCAACCGGGTAGGAGCTAGGAGAGCACTGGGACTCTAGGCTGTCGGCCAGGCATTCTGCTTTCTCATCGTCTTCAAATGCGATGGTATTGTCAGGGCGAGTGAGGGGAGGCATAGTTGTAACCTCAGAGGCGCGTAACTTCCTCTGGAGTTCCCAGAAGGCCTGGTGATTGGGTTCGAGGTCGCCAAGCATCTTTTCCCAGCGACTGCTACGCAGTTCAGCGATGGCGCGACTTACTTTACGCTGTAAGTAGCGCATGTGAACTTTGTTACTGTGGCAGGGAAAGGATGAGTAGGCACGGACCGCCGCGTTCTTCTCCGTCAGCAGAGCACGCACCTCGTCCGGGAGTTTCCAGCGATGATCGCTCATCGCCGGGACCTCCTTTGAGCATTCGCTCAGGACGGATCGCACATGTTCCGTGAAGGAGTCGACCGCAGCCGTCGTGTCGGCGGCAGACTCGATGAGATCTGGAATCTTATCCAAGTGAGGTGACGTGGTGATTTTCAGCTTTTCGCTTACTTTTCTCCAGTCAGTGATCACTCGGGAAGGAGGGGGTTGAGTGGGGTCCATGGTTCCCGATCTGGGGGCAAGCTCCAGAATAACGGGCCTGTGGTCCGAGTTTAGCTCGTCAATTGTCTCCACAGAATGCAGTCTTAGGCTAACATTCTTTAAGAGGGCAATGTCGAGCACATCAGGACGAAAGTTGGGGTCATGAGGGTAGTGAGTGGGATGCATCGGAGCGATAAGGATCGCGAACTACGCGGAACCCTTATTTATACACACCTGCGGCGCGCAAAAGCATTCCGCGCACCGCGGTCCGTGACACGAGCGTCTGTAGCGACACCACACGGATCAAATAGGCAACAAGTGCTGTGACGTGATTGGTTGGGAGTTCTTTGTTATTTAGTTAGTAATTTCTTATTGGTTAAGCTCATAATTGTTAATATTCCTAAACTGTATATAAGTGACACATTTTTAATCAATAAATATTCTTTTTACAACCTTCGTGAAACCTACAACTAAGAGTTTTATTAGTAATCTACCGTAACCTAAACATTACTAAAGTGGTGACCCCGAACAAACACACACGAAGAAAAGAAGTCAACTGCCGAAGAATCATCAAATTGCAAGATGTCGAATCCAGTCGAAGAGCAGTCCAGTTCATCAGCATCACATACCGTGACGAAAGCTGAAGCTGCCGGTATCTCTCTCACCATGCGCATTCCACCATTCTGGCGCGACCGACCACGACTCTGGTTCATAAGTTTCGAAGCTGTAACCAACGATCTCAAGAAAGGCCAAGCACAGCTCGCCCAGATGGTCATAGCACAGCTGGAGCGACAAGACATCGAGCAGATCATGGATCTACTGTACAACCCACCGGAGATGGACCAGTACAAAGCCATCAAGGAAAGGCTCATATCCGCCTACGAAGAATCTGACAGTCGCCAGTTCCAGAAACTAATATCAGAGATGGAACTCGGAGATCAGAAGCCGACCCAACTACTGCGACGAATGCGAAACTTTGCCAGAGACAAAGTTCCCAACTCCACTCTGCGTCTCATGTGGACAAATCACCTTCCGTCACACGTCCGATCAGTACTCGCAGTCAGCGAATCATTCAGCACGAAGACTGCACTTGAAGAACTTGCTCTACTCGCCGACAAAATGATGGAGCAGACTGCTTCAACCGAATCACCATCCCCACCTACATCATCAGCACCGCAAGCAGATACGCAGTACCTTATCAACGAGATAAGAAAACTATCACTGGAAATTGCCGAGTTAAAAGCAAGATCATCGTACAATGCAGACCACCGCCGCAACCGCTACCCGTCCCGTCACCGTAGCGCATCACGCAATCGAGAAGCATCGCCATCACCATTCTGCTATTATCACCGACGTTTCAAAGGTCAAGCTAGACGCTGCACGTCGCCTTGCTCATTCAAGAAGCAAAACACGGAAAACTAGACAGAACGTTGGCAGAGGCGGACACCGGCGTTCAAGAAATATCACACCGCCTATACATCACTGATAAAAACTCGAAGTTATCATTCTTAGTCGACACTGGAGCCAACATATCCGTGCTACCGAGAAGAAAGGGACAAATAGCAACGCCACTACCATTTCAACTGTACGCAGCGAACAACACTACAATAGCTACGTACGGCGAGAAAACATTATCTCTTGATTTCAATCTACGACGTCCGTACAAATGGAAATTCATCGTAGCTGACGTTTCGAAGCCATATACCTAACGCCGCATCTCTACAAGCACCATTGAACGCATACCTACTCAACGTAAAGAAGAGAGACAAAACTCAAATCACGTGGACCGACGAAGCAACTCAAGCATTCGAGCAATGTAAAGCTAGCATCATAAACGCAGCCCTACTCGCTCATCCGTCGCACCACGCAACACTCGCCTTATTCTGCGACGCATCCGATAACTCAGCAGGAGCAGTATTACAACAATATTTAAACGAAGCATGGCAACCGCTTGGTTATTATTCCAAGAAATTTACCGACGCGCAAAAGAAGTATTCTACATTCGATCGTGAATTACTCGCTATTTACATGGCAGTCAAACACTTTCGCAAGACATTCGAAGGACGGAATCTTATCATATTTACCGATCACAAGCCACTAACATTTATAATGTCGAAGATTAATTCTAACTCAGAAACTCAGAGGCGTGCGAGACAACTCTTGTTTATCAGCGAATTTACCACGGACATACGACACGTGAGCGGTAAACAAAACATCGTCGCCGACGCACTCAGCCGCATAGAAACAATTTCATGCCCATCTACAATAAACTACAGCGACATAGCCAGCGCGCAAGACAAGGACAGCAACATTGAACAACTATTATCCCAAAATAACATCACTCTCAAGAAAATATCGATACCTAACAGTGACGTCAAGTTATACTGCGAAGCATCTACTGCTTATGTACGCCCGTACATACCCGAGCAATATAGAAAAGAAGTTTTTAACAGCGTGCACAACATCAGTCATCCTGGTACGCGCACAACTCGAAAACTTATCACTCAAAAATACTTCTGGCCGTCAATGAACTCAGACATCAGCTGTTGGACGCGAACATGCCTACTTTGCCAAAAAAGCAAGGTACATCGACACACATTCTCTAACATCGGATTTTTCCCGCCAAGTGAGCGTTTTCAAAACCTTCACGTCGATTTGGTCGGTCCCTTGTGTACAACATCTCAAGGTCATCGGTACTTAGTAACAATGATCGACCGATCAACGAAATGGCCCGAAGCAATACCTACTGACGAAATATCAGCTGTTCGAATAGCCGAAATCGTCTATCAACATTGGATCGCAAGATTTGGATGCCCGACCACAATAACAAGCGACCAAGGTCGCCAGTTCGAGAGTCAGCTGTTTCAAAATTTAATGAAGCTTATTAGTCCAGTCAAATTAGCTTTGAACCTTGCAAAAATTCCTAACTCTGATTTTTTTCTTGAATCGTGTATTTGACCTTAGCTCTTCTAATAGTAACAAAAAATTAAACATTTTCCAGAACCGGATCACGGTAAAAAAAACAAAAACGCGTTTATTTTAATAAAAACTCGGAAAAAAATATTAACTCGAAAATGTTAGTTACAATATGTCGAGAATAGGTAAAGCAAATTATTTTCTTCAAAATTAAACATTTTCACCCTCGGGATTTTTGAAAAAATAAAAAAAACTAAATTTTTGAATTGTACTTCAAGCAAAAATATTAACTCCGATTTTTTTTCATAAAATTATTCAATTAAATACCTTAGTACTCTATGCAACAAAATTAAACAATTTCTGTTAACGGAAGATATTAATACCTGTTTTTTTGAAATAGCGGCTCAGGCAAAAATGTAACTCAAATAAATTTAGGTTAACTTTAATTTATGGACCATGTCTCACTTAATTACAAGAAAATTAAACACATCCAAGCAAATCGTAACGATTTTTTTAAACTATTAAAGATTGTGTAGTGTATGCACGATTGTGGTGGCGCGTCATTCATTCACCAGCCGTAGCCGGGAGCACACGTGTTCTGTATCTTACATACCCTATATCCTCCTGAGTGCTTATAAGTGTGTTTTATTGGCTCCTGAGACTTTACAAGTGGCGACGAGGATAAAAGTAGGCTTACAAAACATTTACCTACCAAAAAAGGGTAAGAATGCACGCTGAAAAATAATGCACGTTGAAAGTTGTTTACGATCAATGGGGTTGGCCGGTGAAAGCTTTAGGTAGATGGCGCTAGCATAGCTTTCACCTGTCAAGTTTGTGTTGTGTTTTGGCTTTACTTGTTGAGTGCGTTTTTTTATAATATTGAAAGAACTGTTGTAAACGAAACATGTATTCGACATGGCGGATAAGTGGGTTGAAAGCTGAATTGAAGAAACGAGGCGCATCTTTACGAGGAAGGAAAGCAGACCCAGTCGACAGGTATAACCTTATAACTATAAATCACAAATTTTCCCTTCTAAATACATGATTTTGAAAGAGTGATTGCTAGCTTGGTTCTCGTTTACCTTATATACTTTGATACAAAGCGTTTTATCGAAAGTATAAGCTTTCAAGTTAGTGCTTTTTAAGTTTTTTCTATCAAGACTAAACTCTTGTTTTGTTTACAGATTAGAGCTGTATGACCGGAATGATTACTTTGGAAACGCAGGAACTCAAAGCCACGATGATCCTCCTCACTCTAGCATGTATCGGGACATTATCAGCAATACTGGGTTAGCTATACTGTACTAATAGATCATTCTATAATTTGATTGTTTATACATTTAAGGCCCTATATGTAGGCCCTATAAGAGATGAGGAATTTATCTCTGACATGTTAGAAAAAGTTGACAACTTCTTTAACAATTATTTTAAACAAGCCATTTTGAGTAGGTAAATATTTAAATACCAAAATTATTATTTAATTAAAAAAACATATTAATTATAAATAGGCTGTAGGTAGGTTAGGATACCTGTAATAAGATCTTCAGATTTTTTTGTTCTTGTTTTCTTTAGTGTATTATTTGTTATTTTATTAGAGTGTGAAAATAAAACTAATAAACATAACTATTTGAATTTATTTTTATTATTTACAATCCTTACTCTAAAATTACACAACAATAAAAAAATATTTCGGATGCTACATAAAATGAGACTAAAGGTGTCTGCAAAATTTTATAAGTTTTTGTTAAGCCTATTAATCTTTCTATGTGTACTCTTTGACTTGCAAGTTTCTGTTCATGCGCACTTTAATACAAAACCTGGCAACTGTGATCTGCCTTTCAAGAAAGCAGGTATATTATTGACACATTTTTCACTGCAAACAAGTCCTGGACATTAAATTAAATCCTCTATCAGCCATGACACCATTACAATATCACCTTCATCACACAAATTAATCAATGAGCTGCATTCAATCATCATCTTGGGTAGAAATACATACATTATCAGGAAGAGTCAAATCTTCTGAACTGGTAGTTTGCACAGCTGATGTGTCTATCTCTTCAAAGAGTGCTTTTCTAATATTTCGGTTTGATAACCGCTCTTCTCGCGCTTGAGCTTCTTGAGAAAGAGTTTTAGTAGTCCAGGGAAACAAAGTTAGGACTGCTGTTTTTTTCAGGTAACGGTGCTTGTTTTCAATACCTAGAAACAACCAAAAAGGATAAAGAACACATTTTTATTATGATGCCGAATATTAGAATACAATTAATGTGACGTACCTGTATAAAAACTAGTTTTATGGTAATCTGTTTCCAAGAAATGTTTACGACATAACCTCGAATTTTTTCCGGCTTGAAGTTTTGTCTCCTTTTGGCTTTTAGCCACTTTTTTGTCATTGCTGAATCTTTAGGAAACTGATGCGCATCTATTTCCTTACAAAAAGGTACTTCACAGATCTTTGGAATTGTGAAAATAATTAGTTATTCAAAATGTTCATAGAAAATTCTTATATTTTGGTTAAAGCTATGCTAGCGCCACTTTGACAGTTGCCAACCCCATTAAGCGACTATATTTCGATCTGATAAGGATCGCTAGTAGTTTGGATACTGAAGTGAAAACAGAAGGTAGTCACGCTGTACCCACCTACCTACACGTAAATAAATCGTTACCAAGGTAGATGTTTACAGGTAATGATTACTTTGTTGCCTTAGTTTCGTAGGATTAAGTAACGAAAAATAACAATTCTGCTTCGATTGAGGTAAACAAGTGATAAGCGTAAATGTTACAAAGGCCATGCAGTGAGTTTTGTTTACAACAAAACAAAGGGCCATGCCTGGATAGTACGCAATTATTTCAAATGTGTTGTAATGCAAACAGTAAATTATTGTTAATTATTATTATTGAGTAAGTACTTTCATTTAAATAACAAGATAATTGAGTTATTTGCACGCTTCTTATTTTAAATAAAAATAGTAACCAATTATTATCATAAATCTTGGACATAGGTATTTAATGGCAAAAAATCGGAGTTAAGAATTAATGCTAAGTTTGCCTTATTTTCAGCGTAATTTGACCGGACTATATGGGAATACAGAAAAATCGCACAACACCATATCACCCGCAAAGCAACGGTATCGTCGAGCGATGGCATCGCACACTCAAGACCGCATTGCGCGCGAAACTCATCAACACAAGTACATGGATTGACGAGTTAATCGTGAAAAATCGAGATAATAGAGTTATCGTGCTACTGGGATTGCGAGCCGCTCTAAACTCCGACACCGGTGTGAGCGCCGCCGAACTTACCTACGGTCACAACTTACGTTTGCCTGGCGAATTTTTCACTGCAAGTACCTGTACACCTGCTATGGATTATACCTACGTTGATAAACTGCGTGCTAGCATTCAAGATAACAAGCCGCAAGTCGCTACCAAACATCATAGCAGCAATAAAAGTGTGTTCGTGCACCAAGATTTACTCACGTGCAGCCACGTATTTATCAGAACAGATGCAGTAAAAAAACCACTTCAGACTCCATATGAAGGCCCCTATCGAGTTATAAGCCGAACAGATAAAGTGTACTCCGTACAGCTACCTAATCGGCAAGCAAACATATCGATCGATCGATTGAAGCCTGCATATGTTATCTCAGAAGACAGCAATACCTTACCACCAACCAGTACCTTACCACCAACCAGTACCTTACCATCAACCAGTACCTTACCACTAAGCAAGATTACCTCATCCAGTACCATTACCACGCCAAGAACACCGATTACCGTTACCAGTACCAAGAAAACCAGGAGCAGTACCACTCCAACCGTTACCAAGCAACAAACCCAAGTACCTCCCGGCAGCGTGACGTCACATTTCGCCCAGAGCAAGTCAACACGCATGGGTCGTGTCATCAAACTGCCGGTACGCTTCGCTTGAAGGGGAGTACTGTAGCCACCACTCATCACAGCACGTTTTATGACTAGCGTCAAGAAACCAAGAAACAAACAGTTCTCAAAAGAACTCTTTTTCACAGTTCTCAAAAGAACTAGACTTCTGTTAAAGGAATAGGAAACGCTGAAGACACGCCGCCGTCGTATTCTTCGGTCTTCGCTCGCCGCGCACGCGAACAATAGCAGACGTCTTCTCTCTTCAAATGCCGCGCAGAAAAGGATCGCGAACCGCAGAACAGAGTAGTCGCGGCGCCCCCGCAAGGGGGCGCGGCGGCGGGCATAGGCTGAGCCTTTGATCCCGCGGCGTCGGGTGCGGAGGAAGCCCGGCGAGAGACGACCAGCGACGTAGGAGTCGACTTTAGGGGGCGCTCTCTGCTGAGGATGTAGACCCCCTGTCTGTCACGCTTCCAGATCGAGCCGGTCACGCTCCAGTCCAGGGGGACGTTGTGTGTGTGTGAGCGGCATTGTGTTGTAAAGGATCGCGAACTACGCGGAACCCTTATTTATACACACCTGCGGCGCGCAAAAGCATTCCGCGCACCGTGGTCCGTGACACGAGCGTCTGTAGCGACACCACACGGATCAAATAGGCAACAAGTGCTGTGACGTGATTGGTTGGGAGTTCTTTGTTATTTAGTTAGTAATTTCTTATTGGTTAAGCTCATAATTGTTAATATTCCTAAACTGTATATAAGTGACACATTTTTAATCAATAAATATTCTTTTTACAACGTTCGTGAAACCTACAACTAGGAGTTTTATTAGTAATCTACCGTAACCTAAACATTACTCTAAAATACTATAACTGGCGCTTCTAGTGTCAAGCCATTCAAGCTGTCTAAGAACGACACTTGACAGTTTTCGTAAAGCGTTCCCAACGTCTGGGCAAAATCTCGAGCTTATTAGGGATTAGCAGGGATTAGCATTATTTAATATTGGCATATTTATCGGGGAAAAACGGGGATTTTTAATATCGATGGTCCGGGCCAAGTCCGAACATTTTCAAGAAATCGAAATGATTATAGGTACCGCTCGAGCACTGCTGGCACACCGGTGCAGGTGTGCCGCGAGATTATAGCGAATTTAGGGTAATGTTTATTATTAATATTACGTAAGATTTATTTTTTATTTATTAAATGTCAGTGCTCGAGCATTAACATTTTTGTTAGGTTTCTCAACCTATAACGTATATGGGTATAATCTCCCTTAACGTATATGGGTGGAGTGGGAGGGAGTGTCAGACTCTTACTAATACCCATCCATGCTCCTCCTAGTGCCTTTTGCTTTCCAGGGCTGCGGTAACTCTTTAGAACAAAATCCGCAACCCTGGCAGGCTGTGGCCCGAACGAGCCCCATCTGCTATGCTGACATCTCTTTGATGCGCGCGTGGAACACAACGCGCACGATTGTGCATTAGTAGCATTGTGAGTTTCGACAAAGACTCCCCTGGCTGTCTGACTGGCTTATGCCTGCTTTGTGATGTTTTCATAGCTAGTTTATCTATCCGTTATTTACAGGTAGGTAAACGGACAGATAAAACGACCGATAAAAACCTCAGAGGCATTTTAAATTTCTAAAGAGAAACAAAAGAATCCCGCATTCGGTCAAACGTGCGCAAGGCATTCTGCATTGACTTTATTGTACCTAACAGGTATAAAGAAAACTACACTGTTTATTTAATTTTTTATTGGAAAAATCTTAGAACATACTTTCATAATAAATTGCCTGTTTGGCTGATTTCGAACTTATGTTCTACCCCAAGACAAGACAGTAAACAATATTTACAACCTAACTGTATAATATTTAAATAAAAATAATAATTGAATACCTACGACTTGTTTCCTTCACTATGTGGCTTTTGAAGAAAAACCAATGGCACAGTTAGCCAAAAGCAACATTAGGAGGACGTGTCATACTCAGTCGATAAAATGAACACCATAATTCTACTTTTTGTTTTATTTTGCTCACCGTTCTATTAGACCAGGGGGTCGAGTCTGCTATTGCAATCGTGTCTCAATGACCGGTCAACGATCGATTTTTGACGTATAACGTCAAACTTATGACACATTTCCCATACAAAAACTGTCAAAGTTGTCAAATATTCGATCAATGACCGGTCATTGAGACACGATTGCAATAGCAGACTCGAGCCCCAGGGTAGAAAGCCTTTAAAAATAATAAAAAGTGAAAAAAAATAATAGTGGGATGAAACCCATTGGAAAAGGAGGGAAATATTATAAAAATGGAAGGAAAAATAATTTACGGGCGATCTGAGGTCGGGAAGGGGATGGGGGTGAGTTTTTAAGAGTAAAAAACGGTTTTTCTCGATTTCCAGCAAAACAAAGTCCTATCGAAAAAAGTCAAATGGCAAAGTTGTAGGTAATAAAAAGATCTAAAACTTTTGTATTTACAATTTTTTCACATAACCTCAAAATTTATGTGAAAAATCCAAAAAAACAAGTTTTGTTTTTTATTTTTATCTTTTTTTTTAACGAAATTTGGTGAAAACTTATCTTTTTATGTCCCAAATACGTTGTAATTTATTTGATTAAAAATATTTATTTTTTCACCTTATTTTGAATTAATATCGAAAAAACACCCTAATTTTCAATCGAAAATTCACCCGTCAAAATATCAGCTTTTTTCAAAAAGTTGGTATGGTTTCTGTTCGCTGAAATCTCTACTTTCCGATGGTGAAAAAAAAAAATATATGTTACTGCAGTAAATCTCACGGTTTTCACCTTTCGTTAAAAAAAAAAAAAATTGTAAAAGAAAAATAAAAAACCAAAAACTTGGTTTTTTGGATTTTTCACATAAATTTTGAGGTTGTGTGAAAAAAGTGTAAATACAAAAGTTTTAGATCTTTTTATTAACTACAACTTTTCCATTTTACTTTTTTCGATAGGACTTGTTTTGCTGGAAATCGAGAAAAACCGTTTTTTACCCTTAAAAACTCACCCCCATCCCCTTCCCGACCTCGGATCGCCCGTAAATTATTTTTCCTTTTATTTTTATAATATTCCCCTCCTTTTCTAATGGGTTTCATCCTACTATTCTTTTTTTTGGTTTTAAAAATTATCGACTCTGGTCTATATGGTAGTCTGTGGTATATAGCAGTGTGTATCAGACTTAGATTATATACACGTCTAGATTGAGCAATGTAAACAAAGGACGCACAAAAGCCGTCTCCAATTGCGCTATACGTGTGAGTACCGCTCGTGTACTTATTGTAGTTAAACTGTCAAGGTGTGCGTGTTTAGGGATGCCTGCTCCAAATGATTAACTTACCTTTTCTCTATTATTTATTAAGATGACGGTGAAACAAAACAAGTTAAAAAAGTGATTATTTTGTGGATTAGTGTTTTATTGCATAAGTACATTATTAATTTAACTTGTTCTTTACAATAATAAAATTCTACAAAAATAAAAAAATGCAAAAACAATTCAGTAATTAGGTATTTAAAAATTAAAACATAGAAATGGAGTAAAAATGTTTGCTCGTACGTTTTATTTTATTTCTACATTGAGTGCATGAAGTTATGGATTTAATGTAAGTTATATTTTGCTGATCAAATAAATACTCTCGTCTTTAAACAAACACAACCTAATAAGTATTATGCATCACTTTATGATTTAAGAAGATGTAATGATATTTGTAATTTGTCTCCCATAAGTTCGGCGAATCTCCCCAGTAATAAACTGGCAACATCGCCTAATCAGACCAAAAATCGAGTTTTCTTAAAATAGTGATTAATTAACAAAACTTACCTATGAAAAGTAATCTTGGTGTTATTATACGGTTTTCCCTCATAATTCCGGCACAATTTTACAGCACAAAAATAATTCTTTTTTTTCGTGAGCACTTTATCACTAAGTAATTCAAATGACACTGACGTAGGTGACAAGCGAGTCTACCAAATATAGTACTTTTTTTGAGCCGTTCGGTACAGCCGATGTGTCATCTAGACGTGTATATAATCTAAGGTATCAGAGGACCAATAATCTACTAATTTTTAAAACGTTCACACAATATCAGTCGTAATCTGTCAAAAAACACCGGCCACGTGCAAGTCGGACTTACACACGAAGGGTTCCGTATCTAAAAAAAACATTTCTTGAATACGTAGGTACCTTTTATTTTTAATTTTATTTCATTTTTAGGATTCCGTACCAAAACCTTTGGTTACGGAACCAAAACCTCATTTTTCATACATTTTTGAAAATTGGTAGAATTGGCACTCAGAACTCCGATTTAGTTGCTAACAAGAGTTTAAATAACAAATATTTCATACATAATGGGCCCGTTAGCAACTAACTCTTAGTTAAAAAGATAACTCTGGTATAAGCAAACGGGCTTAAAAGAAGAATACCAGAGGGTCGAGAGACCCGTGCTGGCCATATTGACTTGAGGGCGGAGTACCTACTCTCCGAGCTGTGCATATACTTCCAAACTTTCAAAGGATCAAACACCAGCAAGTATAGAAGTCGGGTCTTCTACCCCGGACTTAACTTTTCGTAGAAATAGCACTGCTTCGCGGCCATCAATTAACCTATGATCATAAGTCAGGGCGAGGTACATCATAGGCCTGATTTCAACCTATAAAAAGATTATTTTGGATTAGGTTACATGACACTGCCAGAATAGTCGTTATCGGTTCAACTGCCAAAGAAAAAAAAAATGGTAAAGTCCGGTCGCGGAGCAGAAAGAATTTCGTACTATGACCTCTTTGCCTACTGACAGTGGTCACAAACATTTTTGTATTAAGGACGCGTTTCCAAATGGGTAGTCAAATCATTACTTTTTTACACAAAAGTATGTTTATTAAATAAAATGCTTTGCATTCTTAAAATGTTTTTCCCATGAATTGTTGATAGATGTACATGGCGCGATTCTGAACTATAAATATAACTTTAGATAGGTACATTTTCTCACAAATTTACCGAAGTAAAAAAAAACACTTCGGTAATCTATCTACCCATTTGGAAACGCGTTCTTAAGTGCGGCCGCTCGAACGCACAAGGTGACTTTTGTCACCCATATTTGGCATTATGCAATTAGATATCCTTAGTACTTCGAAATCACAAAGAACTAAATGATTAATTATTGGTACTAAATAGTTCGTAAATAATCACGTCATTTTAGTATAGCTTTTTCCAAAAACTGAGCGATCAATAACGCATCTCATGATGGAAATGTCGTTGGTGCGTTATTTAAAAATGATTAACTATGTCAAGCAAGCCGTGGGTTTTTGTTATAACTCAAGGTCAACTAAAACCACATGCAAACAAGAGCCGCATTTTTTTGACGCATTATATTTACGTGGGAGTGAAAGAGACAGGTAATAAGAGGTCATTGTACGAAATTCTTTCTGCTCCGTGACCGGACTTTAGCTGTACATTCGTAAGGTGACGTCTAGATCGAGTATTGTCTATTAAACATCCATTGGAGTTTTCGTGGTTACCATACGGATGATGGATTTATTTTTGTTTTCTTTTTTGAATGTAGGCTCTACAGGAATAGAGAGGCAGGGAGATAGGCGACGGAAAGATTGAATTATTATAATAATATGATTGATAAGGCTCGAATAGCGATTAGCACTGAGATGATTGCTGAGGCTGACAGGTGGTATGAAAGAAGAAATTGCAGCGTTTCTCGTCGATCTCAAATTCGTTGGAGAATAACCTGAAGGATGACGATAATGCCTTGGAAGTCATGTAGTCGTATGAACAGTCTCCATTGAAAGAGACCGACCCTATGATTATTTTCACACTGTTGTATTAGTGCGAGTTTTTTAACGATCTCGATTGCGTTAGCGCAAACCTCAATTTGTATTGAAACTGAATAAGCGCCGTCTGGTGACACCCACGAACAACCTGTTTTTTTCTATACAATTTGACATAAGCAAACGTTTACGTTAACGTGATCGAGTACGTTAAAAAACTCACACTAAGCCCTCTCTCAAATCGCGTAGAATTTTGTGACGACAGATCTATTTGTAGTTCATTATGTCGCGGCATAGTGCCGCTCTAATCATACCTTGCCATTGACTGCGACTGGTCTCTGGATTATAGCATGCATGCCCAAAATGGCCGACTGTGGCAGGTTGATGATTGGCATGGACATGAGCGATCCAAATACTCCTCCATTGCTTAACGTGAAGGTACCGCCTTGCATGTCTGCTGGCACCAATTTGCCTGAAATTCAGAAGTGTCGATTAGAAGTTTATGAGTGCACTTGTACACATTTCATGTCTACATAATTAGGATTTATTTATAGATTTGTTTTAAACATAGGACGCACATACATACCTATGAACAAAGGCGGACTTAATGCCCTAGGCATATTCTCTACCAGTCAACCAAGGGTGGTAAAGAGATAAAATGGCAGGACCATTTTAGATTTTTTCCTAAAGATATATTAGAAGAAAAAAGAGAATTAATTTGGTCATAAAACTTGCTACTTTTTAGCAGAGGAAGTCGCGCTAGGAGTCTATCGGTTGGATACAATATGTATATCGTAAACAACGGAAAAAACGTGGCTAAAGAATAACAGCCGCACGGGTCGATCTTCAGGTCAAGGTTGGGCTGCGGATGGGTGACCATAACATACCGTTTCCTCCGTGCCTCGGAAAGCTCGTTAAGCCGTTGGCCCCGGCAGTCATTTGTAGATCTTTGGCAGTCGTTACGGATTGTCAGAAGCAAGTAAATCTGACTCCAGTCTTGCCAAGAAGTACCCAGTTAATGTGTTTTGGAGTTCTAGTAGGCAGCCGCTCCACGTAAAATACTGGTATTCAGCTAAATCCGGTTTGACTGGGAGCTGACCCCAATATAGTTGAGAAAAGGCTAGGCAGAAGACAGCGGCTAGGCCACCGCTGTTGAAGAGAGCTCAAGAGCGAAAAGAAGAGGAAGGCAGATACTGAGATAAGTCCGTTACCTTGCCTAGCTTTAGTGCCCATCGCGTTCATCTCCAGCTCAAGGCGCGGGTAGTCCATGGAGTCGACGTTACGAAGCACAGGCACCACCAGTCCGCGAGGAGTCGCCACTGCGATGGATATGTCCACATAGTCCCTGGAAAATTTAACGTAGGAATTACTTCTTTGCAAAACGTGTTCAATACATCGATTTCTCCAAAGGTACATCGTACGTCATAGTGTATATGTCACCGGATAATTGCAAACTACGTAAGATTGTACCTAATAATAATTTTTTTTAGATGATCATTTTTCGATATAATGTGAGCATATCATTTTGAATACAACAAATCCCATCCAAATTCGAAAGTTCCAATATATCCGTGCCTTATTGAGAAAAATGAGTTTACAATTTTACGCGATATTTTACAATATTACGGCGTCTGCAATGTTCCGGTGACATATACATAGTACACCCACAATTTGTCAATGTAACAGGGGATGAGTGTGAGTCAAATCTATTGTCAATAACTGGAGTATATCATGCAACAACACCACACTGGACCTGCTTGCGTAATAAATTATGTCCGGTTCCATCTTAAAGTGTGGCCTTGAGTGAGGCCTCGGCTGATTTTGCCAGCAGCGAGAAAATTTTGCCATTTAATCTAATTAGGCTGAAAATCAAGAAATTTAGTCATAATAAGACAGTCCCTTCGCCCATCACCACTTCTGAGTTTTCGCTGGGAAGAAATGGCGCAGGTGAAACTCCCAGGCAACACATCTGTCCGTGTGAACAGTTTATGTAGATTTAGCTTTAGAGTAAGAAAACTAATTAATATTTAATTTTGGTTTGTCATTTTTTATTATTATTGATAGGCTCACGATTAAACACGATCTAACCTGATGGAAAGCGATGATGGCGCTTGCATTGAAATAACCTACCATTCCCTCTTGATTTAAAAACCCAGGTTGTAGTTGCTGCAGTCTATTAGTAAACAAACTACGGCAGGGAATTCCACTTCTTAGCTAGACGCACAATTAAAGTATTCCCAAAACGTTTTGTGCGCATGCATGGGATCTCCGTACGTCTTGTACTTAGTCCTATGATGGAACGGTATAAGTGGAATTAAATTGTGCAATTCAGATGCACATTTCCTGAAATGCAACCGATACAAAACCGACAGGCTGGTCTTTGCCTTACCTGTAAATTTTTTTATTTTTTTTTTTTGGTATGACCACTAGCAAGTTAACACGCAGGGGCTATCAACTGCTTAACCGGACTAACCTGTGGTGGCCTCAAATGAATTTAAGTTACCTGTAAATGATGTCCGATCCAATGATAACCCCGTTGACGACGGGCTGGTCTATCAGGGCGTTGGCAGCAGCCTTCAGGAACGGAGACATGAAGGACAGTTTCACGCCGTATTTCTTGACAAACGCCTGTAAGTTCGCCTTCCGGAACGCCATTAGCTTGCTGTGGACATCGTTATAGCGTGCGAATTAAGGAAGAGACAGTGAATGAATGAATGAGTGTTTGTGAGCGAGTGAGATTGACCGCCACGACTGAAATCGGCCAGGACAACTATAGTAATATTCCACCGGGTATTATGTATGGAGTTTCTTGGTTAGAGCTAAATGGGCGAAACCGGTAACGCTAACCGGTTTATATAGTTCCGCTAGTTTGCTACCAAAAGAAGAAGTGATATACCTACGCTTAGATTTAAACAGCAGGGTTACCTGTACCCACTCGGCTTTCACTACCATCCTGGGTAGCGAATATCTCGTAGGTGAACAGAGGGCGTACCATGACGTGTTAAAACGTCAGTCGTTCGAGCGAGAAAGAGGGATGGATCTATATAGGGTGTATAGCTCCATCTCTCTTTCTCGCTCGAACGATTGACGTTTTATCACGTCATGGTGAGGCGTTAATTATTTTTTTTGTAAAAGTTGGCACCTCATATCACATTCGTTGAAAGTGGTCAGCATGGCAGCAGTGTTCTGCGCGTCCTTCAGACGCTCGGCGATGCGCAGCCGCATCCTGTTCATGGGCACCGGGTGCTCGGTGCGAGTACCAGAAATTGTCTTGGTCGGGTCGGTGACTTTCAGTGCTGCCATCTTATTTGCAAAAAAAAAAATATTCTTCACAAATTGCCATAGGATACTACTTATAAAGAATTCAAACAAGTGTATAGGTGCGTCGTCATCGGTTTACTTTAGAGCACATAATATTACCACAGCTGGTAGGTACTCGTACATGAGCCTACGAGTGTGATAAGCATTAGACCATAATCCACCTCCACAAACTGAACGCAATATTATGTTAGATAGTGTTCAGGTTAAATCTGGAGATGTTTAAGCCTTTGTGGTAATCAGAACAAACCGTGCGTTCAAGCGATTTTCCCTTATGAGGTGTAGTAGTACTACCTATAGTATAAGGTATATGACCCTATCCATATGAATGTATCTTCTATTAATATATTAACACACTTATACTACTTTAGTCAGTAATTAAAGGTAATCGCTTGAGAACAGCCGGTCGATTCTGTCGACATCTCACGGTTTTCACCTTGGCGGAGTGAACGACAATAGAGCTGTCATTCCATCTTATTTGTATGGTTTGACAACTCACCCGTCGTGCACCCCGCCCGGGTGTTCACTTCGACATGTTTACAGAATCGCACTGCAGTTGTTTCAATAACACTACACACCCCACATGGCGACCCTTGCCATTTTTGGGGCGCGTGACGCGATTTCTATCTCGGCGTAGTGTTACGGCTCCAAAGCAAAGTAAGTAAATTGGTAATAGTTTGTAATAAGATCAGAAGCAGTACCGATTGCCGCATTCTTTGAAAAATGAAGTAAATAGGCAAATTCAAAAAATGATTGACAATGACATTATAGAAGAGGCGCAGAGTGAGTGGTCGAGTCCTGTTTTACTGGTACCAAAAAAAAGTAGCAACGATAAAAAATGGCGACTAGTGGTCGATTATCGGAAGCTATATTATAGACTATATTGTAGACGATAAATTTCCTTTGCCAAGTATTACTGAAATTTTGGATTCGCTCTCTGGCTCAGTCTATTTTTCGCATTTAGATCTTAATCAAGGATATTACCAAGTAGCTTTAGATAAAAACAGTAGAGTATACAGCATTTACTATTAGTACTGGGCAATACCAGATGAAGAGGTTACCTATACCTATACCTTGTTTCAATAACACTACATCCCCACACTTACCTATTACTGGAATCAAAAGTAGCTCATGAGGTGCTTGGTAACTGGGCTTAACCCAGGTTACCTTACCTTGGTGCATATTTGCCTAGCTCTGTTCATTCTCCTGCTAAATAAGGAGGGAGTGGACATTATTTTACTTTTCTACTCTTCCTTCCTTCTGATTAATTTCGTTGCGAGATCCAAGAAAGTTGAATCGTTCTCCGGGACTCGTCGAGCTTCATTTGACTCGGCGTTTTTCTGGTGATCGCCACTGTTTTTCAGGCTTTCAGGAGTTGCAGTGGTAGGGAATAATGTGGCGGGCTTGTCCCATAATAAAAAAATCACCATTTAGGCCTAGGCTTTTTATATGTATGTACCTAGATTTAAATATTAATATTTTTTTTTTGCAATGGTTTTTATCCCCAAAAGTCAAATTGCAATCGAAAAAAAATTGAAGTCACGATTCTGCTTCCTTTCCTTTCTTAAGGAAGACATCCAAGTTCCCCGATCTCCTTCGCATTTTGCCGTGGCACCGTGTTGCTGTTTCGGGACCAATTTTGTATTTACGGGCCACACCTTGCCCATATTTATTCAATTTCTAAAATCGAAGCATCCTACGCTGAAATAACAAACTTACAGTAGGTCCTTTAGGTGCAATGCTCTTAATAAATGCTGCCTTCGTGGAGGCCGCTCTGGCGACAGCGGGGGAGGGGGCCGGCGCGGCTGCAGGGACAGGTGCCGTCGCTGGCGCAGCTGCCGGCGCTGCTGCAGGCTTGGGGGCTGCTCCTCCCGCCGGAGCCACGCCCGTTACGTTAATCTGTATAAGGTCCTTAAATAAGGTCGGGTTCACATGACGTACCGTATTTTTTGTTGCAATGGTTTCTTCTGCTTCATAAAATAATCAGATTTACTTGGCCAAGTCATATAATGTGTTATTAATAGATAGACTGCATAGTATGTTCGGTAGTAAATATATTGTAATAGGTAACTAACGAGGCGACAAATGAGTGCAAATTATATTCACGAACCTTTCTTGATGATCTTTATTTCTAGTAAAAACTGTATCGAAATCTGCTGTTTGAAGAAGTTAGCGGAGAAACAGACAGGGGTAAACAGACCCTTTATTTTACATTAATTTCATACTTGATGCACGCATCCCATCACTTTCATGGATGTCGTAAGAGGCGACTAAGGGACTCACCAGAGAATGGGCACTTGGGCAGCAGCATTCTCTGTAAGGTGTACATTGCAACAGCTACACTGCGATCGCCAACCCGCCTGCCAAGCGTGGCGATTATGGCAAACTCCCCCATTTCGGGGAGGCCTATGTCCAGCAGTGGACGTCTTTTGGCTGATATGATGATGATGATTTATATACGCAAAGTACAGAGGCGAACGTTTTTAACAGGCCATATGCATTTTCTACCAGTCAACCTTTGAGTGATGCAGAGACAAATAGTGTTAGATGTAATATGTACAAGAGTGAAAAAAGAAGATTCATATACAATTCAGAGATTAAAGAAGAAGAGAAGAGATGAAAACAAGACCTGAAACAGGGGTTGTCCCGATTTCACCGATTCCCCCTGCTTGACGAGGAGCTTGGTGATATTTCCGTGTCCAGGGCACATGACAGGCAGCGCCGTTTTGTCCGTCTCTATCTCCATCACCACTTCGTCCATTGCCACAGCGTCACCTTCCTTCTTGATCAGCCTGGAAAGTATAATGGTGGATAAGTTTTTTCCTGTATTGCTTTCATATTCCGGTCTGTAATTCGGATGTGCAAAACTATGTAGAGTTTACACAACTTGGCAGAACGGTGTTTGATTCAAGAGACAAAAACATATCTCCCTTATTAGAGTGTTCTAGGTGTTCTCACACCTGCAGCATAGCGGATTTAATTAAGGCCACTCTGTAAACGTGGCCTTAATTATGTATCATAGGAGCATGAACTCGAAAAGAAGAAGAGTGTGAGGCTTCACAAGTAAATAGTACTAGTAAACAAGACAAATGGATTGTTCTCATGACAAGTGGCGTTTGCGAAGGGTTGGTGGTGGCTTAGGTAACAGGCGTAGGTACGGTTCAGTCTGTAAAGGTGTATGACGTGGTGGCATGGTGGCGTGGTGGCATAGTGGCGTGGTGGCGTGGTGGCATAGTGGCGTGGTGGCGTGGTGCCGTGGTGGCGTGGTGGCGTGGTGGCGTGGTGGCGTGGTGGTGAAAAAGCACGCTAAGCAAGACTGGTCTCAACCCAGTAGGGTTGTGGAGTTCAAATAGGCAGTCGTTCTATGTAAAATATTGCTACTTACTCAGCTGTTTAGTCTGTAAGCCGACCCCATAGATAGGCAGTTGATCTGCCTAACCTTTTCCCATCTGTATTTGTTGGCTTCCAAGAAAAACCGGTTCATCTGAATACCAGTGTTTTTCACATAGACGGGCAGTGCTAGGCAGAATACGTACGGAGCTTTTGTTTAATAAAACAAACTATTTACTTGACATCCCCACTGGTAACAGAATCCGGGAAGGTAGGTGCATTCACAGTTTCTTCCTTGTGCAATGCAGATGTGGTGTGCACTTTCCGGATCAGCTGCTGCTGCATTATTATTATAGACGTATTCTTCATTTTGGAACTGGAAATTATAATTAATTAATAATTAGTTGGAGGTTGTTACATTTTTTTTATTCAAGGAGGCCAAAGGGACGGTTGCTTTATAAAATAACTATTGAAGTAGGTAGACAAGACTCACCGCGGCCGGTGGCCTTAAAAAAGGTAGACAAAAGTCGTAGGGAGGTGCAAAATAATAACAGCTGCCGCACGAGTCTATCTTCAAGTTTAAGCAAAGCTTGCCAAGGTAAGTTCGGCTTTATTGGAAACCAACCCCAATATAGTTGGGAAAAAGCTAGGCAGATGATGAAGTAGATAAACAAAACAAAATTAAAATGTAACTGCCAAAGTAATACAGACCATGCGACACTGGTGCAAAATGTTTTGCGACCAAATTAAAAAGTGCATTTTTTATCCCGTAAAATGCACGTTTCGATGTGAGAAGGTAACGGGGTGACAAGAAACGGAGGGGTGAATAGAAACATAACTTTGAGAAGGGTTTTCACTATATAATCATAATATTGGTTGTCTAATAAAGCAACTTTATTGTATTAATATCAATTTAATTAAATTGGAGACCGCAAATGCTGCAAACAAGACATAAATAACGTGAATATCTCCTTCAAAGTTTTGTGCCGATTCACCCCTGCATTCCTATTCTCCTATTCACCCCGTTGGTAGGTACATTATAAATCTTACGTTGTAACATGCTGAATCTGATTAGCCTGATGATACCGTCTACACAAGGAGGCTTTACTTAGAGGCGTACTGAATGAGTACTTGCTCACCCCAAGGATCTGTAATAAAAATTACAGTTTTAAATAATGATTGCATTTAACAGCGACGCTTTTTGGAAAACCATGTTTGTAAATATTTCTGCCCAAACGCAGCTACGTGCCAAATAGCAGGGGTAAATTCGATTAGCTTTATTTATACTTACCTATGTAACATAATTATAGTTAAAAAAAAACAGCGTAGATACTATTTTTTTCTGGTAGATTATTTTTTTCGAAACCCAGGCCGGAGCCCAGACTACACCACAATACAAAAATTAACATAGCTCACAGATCAGTCAATCATGCCCGGTTTCTGAGGTACTTTATCGGACGTTTATCTGTCCGTTATCCACTAATCAACCAATGGCGTTATGACAAAAATAGAGATAACGGACAGATAAACGACCGATAAAAACCTCAGAAACCGGGCAACAGTCAATCAACAGCATTACTTTCCACAGCTGGACATAGGCCTTTCCCAAGCTGTGCCAGGAGTCTTTGCCCTCTGACTTCCACTGCCACCTTTTAGGCTCTTTCTGGCTGGGGCTGAGGGCTGGGGGCGTACTTTTTACAATGTCTTAAATATCGTCCACTACTCACCGCCCACTTCGAAGACACTTTTCTGCCAAACATTGTTACTAAATAAAAAGTTTGAATAAACACCGTCCGTCGAAATAATTATTTATGTAATACAAAAGAAAATCTCAAAGTCATTTATGACGCTATTATTCTTTTTCTGTTTCTTATTGATTTTCTGCCATAATGTTTTGAGGTGGCAAATGAAAAAAGTTTTAATAAGTAGCCCCTGTAACGCTAGAAAAAGAAAAAACACGTCACGTTTACGTAATAACTTACATATTTTGTTCAATAGTAAAAATTCTCCGAAATTATAACAAAAGTATAAAAAATAAAAAACAAATCATCATCTGCCTAGCCTTTTCCTAACTATATTTGGGGTCGACTCTCAGTCAAACCGAATTCAGCTGAAAATACTGGTACCTAAGTTTTTAAATATATTATAAAATCTAATATATTAAATATATTACTCTTATATTACTCTTACTCTTATATTTTGATTTATAATATATTAAATATATTATAAATCAAAATATAAGAGCTGAAAAACAAATGATTATTTAAAAAAAAAAAAACAGCAAACACCGTTATCGAAATTATAGTTACTTCCAAACGTTTAGTAAGAAAAAAACTTATGGGGGGAATTTTTGTTAGGTTTGAAAGAACCACCAACTCTTAAAGAAGTATTTCCAGTGGGAAAGAGACGGAGCTAAACGTTCTGTATAGCTTGTTTATTAAGAGTTGGTAGTGGTTAGGCCCCTGAATACACGTGCCTACCCTCAACGCAGTTGTAACCGGTTAAATTAAGGCATAAACTTTCAGGTGGAAACGAATTTACTTTAATCCGTGGAAATGTAAAAGATAAAACTACTACGTCATTATTAGGTTAATCCTAAAACAAAATATTAGATAATATAATAAAAGGTAAACAAAAAAAGGTTTTCTCTGCAAACTTTGGAAATTAGAAACATATAAGTGGCCAGTCTGACATTTAAAAAAACGGCTGTGACGATAGGTCATTGTAGAAAATTGCTACACTGTCCTTCTAATCACCTCTTCAAACTAGTAGGGACTAAGAATAAAATTTTAACGAGTTTTTAATTTTTTGGATTGCTTTGAAGACATAAAAAGAGTCGGGTCAAGCAGGACATCAAACAAATTTTATCACCTAGCTGCGTATTCTCACAGAATTTGAATGAAAAAGTGCTGAATATTCACAACCGGATATTCGTAACATTAAAAAAAAAGATACAAAGTTTCAGTTTTCGTAGCCAGCCGTAGCCGAAGTGTCTCGAGTCGCTACGAGTCGTAGTGGCTTACTGCTACTTAGTTATTCTATTCGCCAATAGATGTCTTTGCTAAGTTTAATGATGCTCTTCACCACTAGATGGCTAAGTTTACAATTATGTGCTACCTCTCAACAGAGGGCGCCAGTTGGTGATATGCCTCTATTCCCCAATAGATGTCACGTGGATTTGGTAGCAAACTGAAAAGTATTATTTTTTAGAAAAATTGATTCTGATTACGGATTACCTTTTATTAAAACGTTGTTTCTCTTTAAATTCATTGTAATAGAAGTACAATGGAATAATAGAGCTTTTTTAAAATTTTAAATAAACTTTTACTTTATGGCGGCATTTTCGACGTTACACCAAACAAGTTTGAAACAATACAAGCTAAATGGGTAATATAACAATACAGCTCTTTTTATCCGTGGCTTGGAATATATTTTTTTCACAAAAAGCCGACAGGAACTAAGTAATATGTAACCCTAACTTATTTGATTTTATTTATGGCCATTGTGCGCTGTGATATTGATAACTGACTAATAGTTCTTATTCTGTAAATTCTGATTCTCATGATGAAGCGGACGACTAATAAGAACGTGAAGAAATATAATTATAATATAACACTTCCAATGGGCCTCATCAGAAGGCTTAAAGTCACCCAAAGAAAGAAAGAAAGAAAGAAAGAAAGAAAGAAAAACTGTTTATTTACGTGAAAGTGACGCAGATACACAAAATAGAGAATGCAATGGAGAGGGCAATGCTCGAACTTTCCTTGCGTGATCGAATCAGGAATGATGATATCCGCAAGAGAACCAAGGTTACCGACATAGCCCGAAGGATCGCCAAATTGAAGTGGCAGTGGGCAGGGCACATTGCTCGCGGAACGGGTGGTCGCTGGGGCCGAAAAGTTTTGGAGTGGCGACCGCGTACCGGAAGACGCAGCGTTGGAAGGCCTCCCACAAGGTGGACCGATGACCTGGTGAGGGTCGGGGGTAACCGATGGATGCGAGACGCACAGGACCGGTGGTTGTGGCGACACTTGGGGTAGGCCTATGTCCAGCAGTGGACGTCTTTCGGCTGATATGATGATGATGATGATGACTTCCAGTTTAAAAAAAAATCAGCTGTTTGTCGAGTTATGCGCACACATATGTATGGGGCAGTCAATTTTTTTTTCGCGATTTCAGTGTTGGTCCTGTAGTGAAAGTTGTTCAAAATGATGAGTACAATGACCCCTTAAGAGATACTGCATTTATTCTGCTAAGTATACGTAATTGTAACTTGTTTAATGCGCTTTGTATAATCTCGTCCATTTTAGGCCTAATCATGTATGTACCTAAGTAGGGCTCACGTTGTTGAATAAGTTCTGGTATTTCGGAAAAAAATATTCCTTAGTAGTTTTGCAATGCTAGTAAGACTATTTTTCTTAATAATTTATTAGAGAAATTCATCCTTTGACCTAAGCAATCTTTCGTCGTAATAAGTTGGAGGCTTGTTTTCAATGGGGTTTACCTTCTTAAGATGGATCATAAAATGGATAAGCACAAAAAAATAACGATACAAAAAAAAAAAGTTCTTTATTTTACAACATGTCAACAATTACAGCACCAATAAAACTAAAATGAAACAATTCCCAAACGGCCATTCCGATCAGTAACAAGTCTCAGTTAAATTAATTAATTACCGGGTAGGGAGGGGACGATATGAATGTATAGGATAGCGATGTGCTGTCTGAGAGCTCTTTGAGTAACATTAGCGGTGCCCATGACCACTCAAGACGACGTTATGGTGGACTTGGGTGAAGCAGGGTTGCCATGTTGGTGGGCCTGGAAAAACATTAAATAAGTTACGACACACAAAAAACATGAATCGAATCACAGACATAGAACAGATTGATTTAATTTTGGTTTATAAAACTTGGATATTTTAATTTATCTCCGCCATAAATAGATTAAATTGTTTGTTTGTTTGTAAGAGGCCCTGGAAGTACAAATCTGACAACAAATTTTATATTCTTTCACTTAAAGAAAGCTGCAGTTATTATTGTTGAGTGCAAATTGTTGCTTGTGTGTGGGTGTACGTTATACTAAGTACTTCAGTTTTAAATACAGAAAAATGCACTGAACATTTTTTTTTCTCAGTAAATAGTCCTATATTTTAGGACAAGGTACAACTCCCGTTCACATACAAACATAAACCTCAGTTTGAGCAGTAAAAGGGTGCATATCAAAGTGCACCTTCAGTCTTTGTGGAGCATAGTGCCTTTCATTGGTGGTTTTAGCAGTGAGTTGCCTATCTCCACCAGTCCCTCGATTTTGTTGCAAACGAAAATGTAAGCCTACGAGGTCAAAGTCAAAGCATTTATCTATCTATAATATATAAAATAAAGTCGAAAATCGTGTAAGTTACACTATTTATAACTCAAGAACGGCTGAACCGATTTGGCTGAAAATTAGTGGGGAGGTAGCTTAGAACCAGGAGAATGGCATAGGATACCTACTTATAAAAAAAACAGTTTCTGTGTAGGGTAGGTGTAGGGTAAACACCAAAGTGAATTCTGAGGCGGTACGAAGTTTGCCGGGTCAGCTAGTTTCAAATAAACCATTTACAGTTACTTTGATGTCAAAGTCAGTCAGTCAAAAACATGAAGCTATTTGCACGTTCCAAAGCGTAGATCTCTATGGAGAAGAACGTGCAAAAAACTCCATGGACACTCTTGTAAATCATTATATGTTTTACAAAAATCCTGGTTAAATTATTCTTGTTGCTTCTATATGTGAGAGCAATGCAAAGAAAGAAAAAACAATTCTTAGAAAGCAAAAGCTTTGCTAAAATTTGGTAAAACTTCAAGCCATTCTTTCATATAAACAGTCGATGGTAGGTAGATAAATGGTATGCTAAACAGTTCTTTAGCTTAGTTCATCATTATCATCTCATGAGCCGAAAGACACTGTTGGACATAGGCCTCCCCCAAATGGGGAGGTTTTCCATAATCGCCACGCTTGGCAGGCGGGTTGGCGATCGCAGTGTAGCTGTAGCAATGTACCTACAGAGAATGCTGTAGCCCATTCTTTGGTGAGGTAGCTTGGTTAAGGTATTTAATTTTCAGTAAGCTACCAAGCAGTGCGCGTCATTTAAACTCCTACTCCATTGCGATGCGACAGCCCTACCCCGAACAAGGGTGTCTCCCCCGCCAATTTGCTAAGATTCGAGCAGCCCGCATCTTTGATTAGGAATCTCAGCGACCCGCTCAAACTATCGACTGCCCATTTATCTGTGTTTTGTTCATGAATACTTATGCTTTGAATGACTGAAACTGGCTTTACATGGTTTTAAATTGATTTGCACCATGTTTCATGGCTGGCTTCGGAAGAATAATTGCGAGGTTTCGTTAGGTGTATTGTCCCATACGAGGTATACGTACGTCTTTTGCCATTGCCCAGCCGCCAAACATTTTCTTATGCAAAAATAATAATAAATAAACATTGCCATAGGACTAAATGGAGTAGAAATCGTGCTTATGGCCACTGAGTCAACAAGCCCGCCACACCATTTCCAACCACAGCAACCCCTTTTTTTATGGAAGGAAAATCATGAAATGACTCCTTCCGCTATGGGTGGAGCGGAAAGTGTCAGACTTACCGACTAAACCCCATCCGTGTTCTTCATAATGCCCATTGCATTCCAGGGGCGCTAAGACTCGAAGAAATTCCGCAACCATGACAGTATTCCGCAACCCTGGCAGGTGCAACTTTTAGAGCCAGAATCAACAGTACCGACCACCAGAATAACGTCGAGTGAATGAACCTTGAGGAGCAACTTTCTTGGATCATCATCAGCATCGAAAAATACACAATAGCAAAGCAGCCTATGTCGGAAAACATTGGGATATCACATTTTGTGTTACGTATACCTAATTCTTATGCTATCTTTACTTATTACCAGAAAAAAAATGTAATTAGTCCGTTAGATAGATTTCCAAAAAATTTTGGACACGTATTTTTTCTTTTTTCACGTTAACAAAAAAATACTAAGATGCAGTGCGTTGAAAACTCACGACACTACGATACCACGTTTTTTTTTTTTTTTTTTGAGGATGGGAAATCATCAAATGACCCCTCCCGCTCTGGGTGGAGCGGCAGGGAGTGTCAGACTTTTACTGACTAAAACCCACCCATAATCCTCCTAGTGCCTTTCTTCCCAGGGCCGCGGTAACTCTTTCGAACATATTCCGCAACCCTGGCAGGCTCTGGCCCTGGCGGGCCCCGTCTCACGTCACTACGATAGTACACTGTTTACTAGCAATGTAACGTCACCATCCATCTCTTGAACTTTGATGCGCATTATCTTTATCATTTATTTAGCGATTTGAAATGGCAAAAAAAACGTGTCCAAATTTTTTTGAAAATGTAACGGACGGACTAAATAGAATTATATCTTTTCAACCTAGTAGAATACCATATTCCCCCCGTTGTTGGGGTAATGTTTACTCACATTCTTCAAAATGCCTGCATTTTTGTTAGCTCATAATTTTGTTCCACTGATGGGCAAAGACCTCCTCTTTGTCCGTTCCAACCTCTCTGTCTTGGACGATCACTGGTCAAGTTTACCTCGCAAACATGATCATGAGATCGGCAGACCACCTTTCTGGTGGTCGACCTGTTACTCGCTCACTGGACCCTTTTCGATGACGTCACCTTCAGGGGTCTAGTGAGCGACGATCTTCACCTACAAGCCCGGGTGCATGACGGACGTGGCCAGCCCATTCCCCCTGTAGCCTGGTTGGTTTTTCCCCAACATCAGTTACAAGAGTTTTGGAGCGCAGGGTAGTTTTCTAAAGCAATCCTGTTCGCTTTTTAACACCTTTTCAAGAGAACAAGATTATTGGTTGATACGTAAATGAGGGATGACTTAAAAAAAACCCAATGTATGTAGCAAAATGGCCTAAAAGCAGCAAAATGTAACTAAATTTAGGTACAGCTCAGCAAAAGAGCGTCAGCTGTGAGTTAAGTTGCGAAGTCTTAAGTTATTAATACTTCGATGTATTGTTTAGGAGATAGAGCCGCGCGAGCCAGGCTTACTAAGTGCGGCACGGCCGGCAGGGAGAGTGAAGTAACTGGGATTTGGTAACTGTGAGGTTAATGTGTCATTAGGAAAAAAAATAATCAATCGATTCCACTCAAATCAGTGTGGTTCACCTCAGACATTTACCTACCTAAATGGTTTTTGTATGATTTGACAGTTAAATTAATGTTAACCATTGTTAACACTTTGACCATCTAGGAAACGCCGGCCACATCTAGTTTGAATTGAAGTGTAAAAGTGTTACCTACAAATCGATTTGCAAAAGATATATAGGTAATTTATTATTCAACTCAACCTATTGCTGTCCACAGCTAGCAGGACAAAGGAGGCCGCGTCCAAGGTGCACCCTTATACCCAGTCCTTCTGCATTCATCTATTTAGCCGCCATTTACGGTCGCTGGTTTACCCAGTTGAGTTCTTCCCGCAATACGCTCTGGAAAGAAAAAGTTATTGATTAATTATTAATATTTTCAGTCTAATCCTAATCCGCTCAAGGTAGGGAAGGGAATCCTAATTCTCTTAAAAACGACATGAAGATAGAAGATATTTTTATACAACAAGGAATATTTCGCGTTCACTTCCAAGATCTTGAACCAGTCGGACTGAAGTTGGATCAAAGCTGGATAAAACAGTGAGTTATTGTGAAAAAAAAATGTCTGTTTCCGAAAAAACTTAAATAGCTACAGTTTGTTTGTGTTATCATAAATACTTCTGATGGATGATTCGAATTCGAATCGAATTATTTCCTTGCTACACTTCCGACTAACTTCACAATAGATCTTTCTAGAATCCAAGTAGAACAAAGCCGAAGCAACTTAAATCTACCCGCAATTCCTTTCAAAATATTCATGAGCGTCTCTATGCGGGTAGAGCGCGGCTCTGTTGGAGCAAGTTGTGCCATCTCAGGTAATAAGTAAGCTACTGTTTCAGCTTAAATGCTCAGACTTGCCGCTCGCAAACACCGCACCCGATAATTTAGTGAGGGGATGACGTGGTACAGTGTAGTTGTCGATAAATTATGAAGGCAAATGGATTCTGATATGATTTTAAAATGTGACAGGATCTTCTAAGACTCTTATGCTTCTTTATTGAAGTTGAAACGTTTGTACTTAAAACTTAAGGTCAATGTTAATATCAAGGTAAACTTCAAAATATTTTATTGCAATTTTTTTTGCTCAAATAACTTTATTACTTACAATTATTTATCTTTCAGGCCCATATTCCAAAACGTAAAATCCAACTCAACTTGAACTCCAACAACTCTAACATGAGCACAAACATGTAAAAGGCTTGATCGCAGCATGTTACACAATTATTAGTTATTTAAGCTCATAATTAAGTGAACTATGTATTGTTCTATATGAGTAATAAATTCGTTAAACATAAAAAAAAATACCCTTAAAGCGCGCAAGGTGATTTTTGTCACCCAAAATTAGCTCATGTATGACAAGCTCCGATGGAGTTGGAGTTTGAGTTGAGTTGGATTTTACGTTTTGGAATATGGATCCACTGTAACCTGTAACAAAGTTGAAACTTTCAAAGTTTATTGTAAAATCATCATCGATAAAATCGATACCGACAGTTAGCTGCGCCCATCACTAAAAAAACTGGTCAGTAAGCGAGTTGTATATTTTCTTGGTCCGTAAGTCCGGTGTTCGGGAAGTTGGCAACTTGTCGAATTATTGAACACTGCTCACCCCCCAACCCGATAGATTTATAGTTTGTCTTGGACGGACAATGCGCCATTGTCTAAACAAACAGTTTGTACTGATATAAATTACAACTTCAAGTATTTGACTTCGATGTTACTTGAAAATTCTCTGCGAATCGATTATTGTACTTTGTGACTATAGAAAATACCTGGATAATTCTATATTGTTATTCATAAGGTCTAAAAGAGATTAATATGTAGCACGACGTATTTATAATAATCAAGAAGCAGATAAGTATCGTGCATATTTTCGCCGACCATTTTCATCATCACCATTTCAGCAGAAAGACGTGCACTGCTGGACGAGTGTCAAGAGACGCCACATCGACCGTTCCTGTTCCTCTTGCATCCAACAGATTCCTGCGGCCTTCACCAACGGTCTAATAGGGTATTTTACTGAAAGAATCTAATTAGTTCGTCAGATAGATTTCCAAAAACTATTTTTTTCACGTTGCTGATAAAAATGTACCATCATAGTGACGTCACGCGTGTTCAACGCGTATCGTCAAAATTTTTTGTTTACGTGAAATAAAATACGTGTCCAATATTTTTTTTAAATCTATCTAATGGACTAATCTAGGCCCGTATGGTGCCGGGGCGCAAAAGAATAGCACCATCCCATCGCTTCCTGTGGGTGTCGTATGAGGCGACTAAGGGACTCACCAGAGAATGGGCAGCAGCATTCTTTCGGTACATTGCAACAGCTATACTGCGATCGCCAACCCGCCTGCCAAGCGTGGCGATTAGGGCAAACCCCCCCCAAATGACAAGCACAACAAAAAAATGGCCCCTAGTGCCCGGCAGCGCGTCTACCCTTGACTCCGGTAGCAGTCAAGGTTATGACGATGCAAGGGGTGCTAAGAATCCCCGGAGTGGATACGGCTACCGTAAAAAGCACCGACGACTGGACCTGGCAACACTAAACACAAGAACACTCCGGACCGACGAGAAGATCACCGAACTTGAGGAGGAATTGAGCAGGTTGCGATGGAGTGTTGTGGGATTGTCTGAAGTCCGAAGAGAGGGCGAGGACACGACAATTCTCAAATCCGGCAACCTGTTCTATTTCCGGGAGGGTGACCAGAAGTCCCAGGGTGGTGTCGGGTTTTTCGTCCACAGGTCCCTCGTGTCCAATGTGGTGAGGATCGAGAGTGTGTCGACCAGGGTGGCGTACCTTATACTCAGAATATCGTCAAGATATTCGTTGAAGGTCGTACAGGTTTACGCCCCAACCTCAACACACCCCGACGACGAAATAGAGACCATGTATGAGGATATATCCAGAGCCATGCATGGTCATAAAACTCATTTCACCGTGGTCATGGGGGACTTCAATGCGAAACTGGGCAAACGTGACGGTGACGAGCTGCGAGTGGGGCAATTTGGATATGGACGTCGGAACCACCGGGGACACCTACTGGCCAGTTTTATGGAGAAGGAGGGCCTCTATATGATGAACTCCTTCTTCAGAAAACGTGAGCACAGGAAGTGGACCTGGCAGAGCCCCGACGGTGCAACTAAAAATGAGATCGACTTCATCATGTCGACGAAGAAGCAGATATTCAATGATGTCTCTGTGATCAACGCGGTGAAAACCGGAAGTGATCACCGCATGGTAAGAGGCACATTGAATCTAAATATCAAGCTGGAAAGGTCTCGACTGATGAAGTCTACGCTCCGTCCAGCACAGATCCGGATCCAAAACTCCGAAAGCTTTCAGCTCGAACTTCAAAATCGTTTCGAGTGCCTAGGGAGCTCTGTGGACGAATACAACGATGGGTTCGTGGAAACTGTTCATACGGTCGGGTCTAAGTTCTTCAAGACTCGCCGTACAGATAAGACCAAGAGGCTCTCTGATCCGACTCTCAAGCTCATGAAGGAGAGGCGGGAGATGATTCTGCAGTCTTCAGAAGATGCGTGCAAGTACCGGCAGCTCAATAGACGGATCTCCAAGTCCTTGAAAAGCGACCTCCGCCGCTTTAATACTGAAAAAATTAAAGACGCGATAGAGCGGAATAAGGGCTCTAAGGTCTTTGCAAGAGATTTGTCTATTGGGCAGAGCCAACTCACAAAACTGAAGACCGACGATGGCAGAACCATATCCGCCAAATCGGAGCTTCTGAGGGAGATCGAGACATTCTATGGACAGTTATACACGTCAATGACCAAACCCGCAGCAAATCTAGCGAACGACCCAAGAGCTAGATTGACCCGGCATTGTACCGAAGACATCCCAGACGTCAGCCTGTATGAGATTAGGATGGCTCTGAAGCAGCTTAAAAACAACAAGGCGTCGGGTGAGGACGGAATTACGGCCGAACTCCTGAAGGCGGGTGGAAAACCAGTCCTTAAGGCCCTTCAGAAACTGTTCGATTCCGTCATACTCGAGGGGAAAACGCCACAAGCGTGGAGCAGAGGTGTGGTGGTACTCTTCTTTAAAAAGGGCGACAATGCCCTACTTAAGAATTACAGGCCCATCTCACTTCTGAGCCATGTCTACAAGCTGTTTTCCAGAGTCATCACAAACCGTCTCGCACGCAGGTTTGACGACTTCCAGCCTCCCGAACAAGCCGGATTCCGAAAAGGCTTCAGCACCGTAGACCACATACACACGCTGCGGCAGGTTATACAGAAGACCGAAGAGTATAATCTGCCCCTTTGCTTAGCGTTTGTGGACTACGAGAAAGCCTTCGATTCAATCGAGACTTGGGCTGTGCTGCAGTCTCTCCAACGGTGCCAGATCGACTATCGGTACATCGAGGTGCTGAAGTGTTTGTATGAAAACGCCACCATGTCAGTCCGACTTCAGGATCAGACATCAGAACTTATCCTCCTGCAGCGGGGTGTGAGGCAGGGAGACGTAATTTCTCCGAAACTGTTCACGGCCGCAATGGAGGACGTCTTCAAGGTTTTGGACTGGAAAAGGCTAGGCATTAATGTCAATGGCGAATACATCACTCATCTTCGATTTGCCGACGATATAGTCGTCATGGCTGAGACCACGGAGGACCTCAGTACAATGCTCGATGACCTCAGTAGAGCTTCCGAAAGAGTGGGTCTAAAAATGAACATGGACAAAACCAAGGTGATGGTAAATACCCATGTAGCACCCACTCCTATCAAGATTGGAGGCTCTGCACTCGAAGTTGTTGATGAGTACGTCTACCTGGGACAAACGATCCAGCTAGGTAGGGCTAACTTCGAGAAGGAGGTCAACCGTCGAATCCGACTCGGCTGGGCGGCGTTCGGGAAGTTGCGCGGTATCTTCTCGTCTCACATACCACAGTGTCTCAAGACGAAAGTCTATGACCAGTGCGTGTTACCAGTGATGACCTATGGACTCGAAACGTGGTCGCTCACAATGGGCCTCATCAGAAGGCTTAAAGTCACCCAAAGGGCAATGGAGAGGGCAATGCTCGGAGTTTCCTTGCGTGATCGAATCAGGAATGATGATATCCGCAAGAGAACCAAGGTTACCGACATAGCCCAAAGGATCGCCAAATTGAAGTGGCAGTGGGCAGGGCACATTGCTCGCAGAACAGATGGTCGATGGGGCCGAAAAGTTTTGGAGTGGCGACCGCGTACCGGAAGACGCAGCGTTGGAAGGCCTCCCACAAGGTGGACCGATGACCTGGTGAGGGTCGCGGGTAACCGATGGATGCGAGACGCACAGGACCGGTTGTTGTGGCGACACTTGGGGGAGGCCTATGTCCAGCAGTGGACGTCTTTCGGCTGATATGATGATGATGATGATGAATGGACTAATTAGTATATTCAGTCAAATGCCCTCATGTGGAACGTTAGGCAAAGGCACTACGATTCCTTTGCCTACGATTCGCTTAAAATAACGACCTGCGAATTGTGTAACACACTCAAATATGTCAAACAATTACATTCACTGTTTGACACATTAGATGCATGCACAGAGATCTCTACTGAATGAATAAACACAAACGTTGTTAGTTTATTTACTTCGTTTACCTTGTTGTTTTATTTTAATTATTACTTGACAATCACGTGTATAATGTGTGGTGGTTGTGTTCTGGGACATTCTACAATAACGTGGGTTATATTGATAAAGTGGGAGTACACCCATGCATGCAGCCATGCGTCGAGTCACGTGGAGTTTAAAAGGGAATTCCAAGGATTATGTCCTTTGGATTGATAGAGGGAGAGTTACCATAATTATGAGCTCGATATACTTATTTTCCTTTATTTGGCTTGGGGTATTTTACTGGTTGTGTAGCCAAAAGCCATGTCACGTTTATGTACAATAGAAGAGACATACACTAAACGCGTCTCTGTATAGGCTTTTAAGTTACAGGTGCATATACCCAGTTTATAAGTCAGTTTTTTTCAATAAATTGAAGCTTGATTTTCTGGATTTTATTTATTCGCAATCATCTCTCATCATCATCATGATATCAGCCGAAAGACGTCCACTGCTGGACATAGTCCTCCCCCAAATAGGGTTTGCCATATTATAATCGCCACGCTTGGCAGGCGGGTTGGTGATCGCAGTGTAGCTGTAGCAATGTAGGTACCTACAGAGAATGCTGCTGCCCATTCTCTGGTGAGTCCCTTGGTCACCTCTTACGACACCCACGGGAAGTGATGGGATGGTGCTATTCTTTTACAACCGACACCATACGGAACCATTTTCTCAATAATGGGTTATTTATTAATATTACATACTTACTGAAATTAGTTATGTTAAGTCTGTGATGATAGTTGTAAGTGAGATTTTTTATAAATAAATAAGGTCCAGCAAACACAGCCGTTCACCTTTTCACGAAATTTCTTTAAAAAGTATAAATATTAATTAGGTACATTATCCAAACCCCAGCATCACATTTTGTATTTTTATTCCGGAACCTTTTCAGTCAGATAGGTAACTTTTTAGATCGTACCTTCTCACCGTTATCCTAATAATAGCGATGTTATATGCCGCACGGATATAGGAGCAGTTTATATTCGGCCTGTAACTGGTTGGAAACAGGAATTCGTCCGTGTATGGTCCTGAAGTTTTTGCATGTTTATCGGTATGCTTTACTTAGAAAAAATATTTGTAGAAAAAGAATAGGTGGTACTCGTATCTACATAATTAATTTACATTTGGAATTAATTTTTTTTTAAATCTTTAATTATTTTTTTTATTAACATGTCAGCCCCATGGAGTCATAACTTAGCAACTAGTCGTAAATGGATGACTGTTGAATTTTGTACCTACTACTTGGAATTGATTAACATTTTTTTTTCCTAAATTGATAGTTTCGCGTTTGACTACTATCTCACCTGCCGATCTATTCTGTCGATATCTCACCGTGTACACTTAGGTGGAGTGAACAACAAGTGAGCTGTCATTCCATCATGTTTGTATGGTTTGACAGCTCACTTGTCGTTCACTTCGCCTAAATTTTCACTTTGACATGTTTACAAAATCGCACTCGCTGATGGTAAGCGATGATATGGTCGACAATGAAGCACTTAGAGTCCCAGATTGTTAGCTATACCCATTAATAAACACAGACTCCGGCATGGAACTCGTAATAAAAGAGTTCCCAAAAGGTTTTGTGCGTACTGCAGACACGATATGCGAAATAATCCTATAGGTAGCTTTATAAACCACAAGTAGTTAAAATTAATAATAAGGAAACTAATAATAATACATTTGACTCTCAAGTGTGCTCCGGAAACGGATGAGCCATTGTGACGTCGAGGAAGTAGCGAAGATTTCCGCTCAGCCATAAATTCGCGGTTGTTTTGGCAACGGTTTCTGTGCTGAGGAGTGGGTGCGAGGGGTAAGACACATTAACGTTCTAGGGTTAAGTTTAATACCTATGTTAGAGTACCTACACGTGTGGTTTGAATTGCAAGGAAACTGTAAAGCTGTCTGTGAAAATATTTGTTTGTGAGATATATGAATCCTCTGCCCACCTAGAATTGAGGCTAACAGCCTAGGACTATTTAAGAAGTATTTTTGAAGAATGTAGTATGTGCCTATATGTTTTTAGGTAGCTAAGCGAATTTACAATACCTAGTCTGTTCTGAAAATATGGATGTTTGGCTTGTGAAAGTAGGTTTCAACAGCAAAAAGCTTAAACAGAAAGAAAAATCTTCATCACTCTGTAAGCGCAAGTTATTCATGAAAGATATCGAAATAAATCACAACAAATTTTCACAAAGACTTTTCCGCGATTGTTCAGCTCAAGACTTGTCACAATAAAACGAGGAAAAAATCCGCGAGCCAGGAAGCGGGTAGCATCGCATAACGAGCGAGCGCCTCGAGCTTGGCGCCATGGCCGTCTAGAAAGTTCTTAACCTCATTATTAAACATCGAATAATTCCAAGTCATTTACATAAGGAAAAGATAAAGACAAGACGCGGGGAGACGCCATTTTGATTTTTCAAATATCGAAGGGGAGAGGGGCCCGCCAACGACTCGCGAATTCGCGCGCGCTCAGCGAACGTTTCATTGCGTAATTTTGAGTAGGGCTGTATTTTTTTCCGATACTTCCCCCTAAGTTTTGTGGCGTAAGCTGCTGCGGTGGCATTTTAGAAATGAAATTATTGTAAAGTTAATGTTCTGAAGACAATAAAAATCTGATTTATTGCTGTTGAATTCGACACGGATTGTTTTATTGATTGGAGGAGAATATTTAGGTATTTCTATTTTAAAGGAACTAACATACATTACTTATTAAATTCAGTCAGGTTTGACACACAATAAAATAGCTTCTTATGTACCTAAAGGTTTTAATCTTATTTTTTTCCATGTTCACCGTCAATTCTAAAAATATTTCAGCCAACTGAACTTCATCCTTATATTTTTTTCAGAGCCAGCTAACCTTGGCAACGGTATTAATACTACACGGTTCGGTAACCGGCGACATCCGTATAAAAATCCACTCGAAGTAAACAAACATTGAAAATATTTACCATCGATGGCAGGTTACGAACGAATAACACAAAAACAACTACTTTTGCAATTCAATCGAGCAATATGAGACCTTATTGGTTGGGGATAGGGCCGTGTATGACCGCATGTTAGTTGTAAGGCGTGCAGATGGCGGGTGACAATTCAGTCTATAAATAATTTATGGATTAATAAAAGGTCCGGTCACGTGGTCCGGCCGCCATTTTACCCTCCAGCGGTCCTCTGATGATAATTAGCGAGGACTGCATACAGGAAATGGGGTGGAGTGCCCGAGGATATCGAAATATTTTATTCGAGAAAGTTATTGAGCTGCTCGTCAGGATATATTTTTGTAAAGAAAGGTACACTACTGATAAAATTACTAGCATTTTTATTATTTTTTCTGGCTATCTTGTCCTTAGATAGGTACAAAAAATAAAAGTTTCGAATTTCGAATCCACTAGTAGTTCTATTAACTAGCCAACAATGACTAGTGGAATTTGATTAAAGATGGTAGATAAATTCAAGGTAGTCTCACTACCACTTTTCAGAAATTATGGGTTTGCAGTAAAAATAACTGTCTCATAGTCAATGTTATGGTTATGTAGTTACGCACTGAAACCATAAAACGCCTTATAAGACGTAGGTACTGTTCTGTTTATTAGAAAAAAAAATTGTTCAAGGATTCTCCCTGTCTTAAGTGACCATACCTAGAACCAGCAATTTCGTTTTTATTTAAAAATATAACAGAAGACAAAAAAAGGAAGAGACAATAGCAGTAGGTATTTAAAAACGTTTTCATGGAGTGTTACCAGCCTTTTTTTATGGATGGGAAATCATCAAATGACTTGGGAGTGTCAGACTCTTACTGACTAAAACCCATCCGTGTTCCTTCCATTGCCCTTGCGTTCCAGGGCCGCGGTAACTCTTTCGAACATATTCCGCGACCAGTATTACCAGCCTTCGCGTGTAATTAGAGAATTGTTTATTTAACTTGTAGGTCTATACTATATGCTATATAATATGATTGTGAGGTTGTAGGGGGTAATCTCTGGATCTACTGAACCGATTTTGATATGATACTGATGACTTTTTAATATGATAGCCACATTCATGAGGAAGGCTATACGGGAACGGGAAATTCCTACGGGAACGGGATATGCGCAAATAAACTCTTTTTCATTCTTTCTTTCTTTCTATATGCGCGTACGAAGTCGCGGGCGAATTGCTAGTACTTAAAAAAAATACAACCTCAAAATAATAATTTTAGCACTACCTACTCCACGCATTTCTCTGTCGCACACAGTCCATTCTGTAGCCGCTCCGTGGACACAAACTAATTTGTCTTACACGTTCGCTTGCTGTACGTTACGTATCCAGTCGCTTTGAAAGTACAAGTAGTTCGGAATCGCTCTTTGTATGGGGTTCTTTGGAAGAGGTAGGTAGGTACTTCTTGGGTCTGGTTGCGGATTTTGTTCGAAAGAGTTACCGCGGCCTGGAAAGCAAAGAGCACTACGAGGAGCACGGATGGGTTTTTCGGATTAGAAGAGCTCGTGACTAAATTATAACGGCCGTACGGGCCGATCTTCAAGGTTAAGCAAAGCTTGCCGAGGTTGGTCTGTGGATGGGTGACCATCTTAACATACCGAGACTCCTCCGTGCCTCGGAAAGCACGTTAAGCCGTTGGTCCCGGCTGTCATTTGGAGAAAAATCTAACACCAGTCTTGTCAAGAAGTACCGTGTTACTCAGTTAATGGGTTGTGGAGGTCTGGTAGGCAGCCGCTCCATGTAAAATACTGGTATTCAGCTGAATCTGATTTGACTGAAAGCCGACCCCAATATAGTCGGGAAAAGGCTAGGCAGATGATGACTATAGTGTTGTTCCAAATGACCAAAGAAAATAGAAGTATTTTGGAACCCAGTTTTATCAATCATCGAAATAAATTCGTCCGGTAGGGCGGGTGGACCGTCTTAGGCGGGCGTGTTCCCCGCGGCCGAAGGGCGGGCGTCACTTCCGGCGGAAACGCTGCTCGCTACCACCTTCACGGCGCTAATTGCAATTCCACTTACGGTCTAATGTGATTACCAGGTGACGATTGCTTTAGGATGTATGTAGGTGGATTCTGATTACATGGCTTGGATATGTCACCGCTTTATTGCCATCACCGTTAGTTTATAATAAATCGCGTCAGATTGTAATAGTCTAAGATCCGGTATAAGAAATATATACCCTCATCTGTTATTTAATGATAATAACGAATATATGCTAGATAATGTATATGTTGCAGTTAATTAGCTTAATCAGCCGTTTCATTAAATGCCTAGCCTTTTCATTGAACTGCGCCATTTAATCAGCGACATAACTGATATGGGCAAGTTATTATATGATGTTGAACAAAAGATGTCACTTAGGTCGCTGAAAAATCGGCGCATTTAAATGAAAAGGCTAGGCCACTAATTAACCGGCTGATTAATCTGATTGACTACGACATGTACATAGGTACAAACTCTTTCTTCTTGATATGGCACGAACTATTGTAAACTGTCGAATTCGGAAGGAATTTGTTGTTTGGTAAAGTTTAACTGTTTTTTTTAGACTTTCCAAGCCTATTTTACTAATCTTTCGATACTACAAAACAAAGTGCTGCCTGCTTCTGTCTATTTCTCCGTCTGTCTTACTTCTACCAATCCACGCAACTGATTTGGTTATGGTCTAATAGAGCGATTAACGAGAAATGTTAGTCATATCAGCCGAAAGACGACCACTGCTGGACATAGGCCTCCCCAAAGTATCGGCACAACAATCAGTCCTGTTCGTCTCGCCTCCATCAGCTACCCGCGACCCTCACCTGGTCATCGGTCCACCGAATGTTAGAAACACACTGTATACATATGTATACAGTGTGTTTCTTCAAGCAACGGCTTTGCACGGTGTCAAATTATATAATTTGACACCGTGCAAAGCCGTTGCTTAAATGGACACAAAAATCTACTCCGTACTTTTAAGTCCAAAGCTATGAATACAAACTACTGAGATACCCTTATGCCTCAGTTTTCCACTCAGCTATAATGTTATGAACATAGTATGTAGATATACATAGCATGTTTCCTGCATCCACTCCGACTGCCGTTCACTTATCAGTTGCCAAGTAGGTGGACTACATATATTTCATGCGGAGGTGCAAGTTACAAGCGAATGTAAAATATAATATTTACTTATCAGGTTACTTTGTTCTTCCTACGCTCGTGTATCTACTTTTACACGCTCAGTAACTGTTGAAAATCTGTTGAATCTTCTCAGAAAGATTGCCAAAGATAGCAGGTATGCGCACGTTCATAGTACATATATACTAACACTGTTCTATCCCACACATTTTGTTACTGCGAAAATAAGTAACGTCTTGCGGTTCTGGGATCTTGGGTTATAAAGCACATGCTAAAAATAAAAAAAACGGCAAAAAATCACGTTTGTTGTATGGGAAGCCCACTTAAATATTTATTTTATTCTGTTTTTAGTATTTAGACAGTTGAAATTTTTCCATGATCTGTAAAAATTTGAACTGCCTAGCTATCATGGTTCATGAGTTCATGAGATAGCCTGGTGACAGGCAGATGGACTGACAGACGGACAGCGGAGTCTTAGTAACAGGGTCCCGTTTTTACCCTTTGGGTATGGAACCCTAAAAAGCGCTATTGAATCCAGGTGGAAAAATATTGCCAAATAAAACATAACTATTGAGCTGTCTACTTGAGAGAATGAAAGGAGAGATCAAAGATGAGTGTAAAATTCACCAATGATCAACTTCATATCTTATCTCATCTTTAAGCGATTTCATTGGTGATTTTCACAATCCATCTCCAGTTTTTGAGACAAGCTCGTCATACTGCTCCCAATCACTGCAACTTCTGAGAGCTAGAATAAACAGTGTCAACCACCAAAACAACGCCAAGTCAATGAAGCTCAACGAGTCCTGGAGAAAAGATTCAACAGTCTTGGGTCCTGCAACAATAAATTAATCAGAAAAGGACATCGGAGGAGCAAGAAAATGTTAACGATCTCCAATTGCTTGCTTTAACATAATCCTAAACAAAATCAATAGCTATTCTTCCACAGTAGCTTAGTGGACACTCGCTTAGATCACTTCCCTTGCACCACTCCATCAGATCAGGGGGCTCAAGTAAATCGTCTCAGCGTGTGTCGCTAGCCGGTCTGCGCTGGACGCACATCACATGCATCGATACACCGGGGGACAACCTGCCCCGTGCCCCGTGCTGCTCTGTTGGCTACAGGATTATGATTATAAAAGACGTTTTGTTGTTAATATATGCGACGTAGATGGGACTAGTTTATCTTGTTTTCTTGGAGAGAAAAGAATGACGTTATTTTACGTTCTTCTCACTCCAATTTTATTGAATCAGTCGTAATGACAACGGAAAAAATATCCTATATACAGGGTTATTTGTAAAACACCAACAACCTTTCACTGGGTGAAAGTACCTACTCATGATTATAATCAACTTTTACTATGGGACCAACTCTGAATTATCAAAAAATAAATCGGCTGTTTCATATAAAATGCAATATTCACCCGATGAAAACGTATTAATCAGTAGTTTTTTTTTTTCGGTTTTTCAGGAAATTTCATTTTTTTTTACTGCGTGTCGAAGATAAGTAGTACAATAATTTATTAATTGAATGTCGATTCTGGTGCCAAATTTAAACGTAGGTATCTACGATGGTATTTCTTGTAACGCTGCGGAGTATGAAATAGTAAAAAATGGTAATAAAAAGTGAAATCTTCAAAACATTTTGATACGACCGGTTCCCAATTCACAGTCAATATGTAGAATGTAGAAGCAATAATTGTCAATTTGATTGATTCGAGTAGAAAAAAAAACTTATTTATAAAAATGCCCTCATAAGTCGCTAAACACTGATTAGCAGAATCTCAATTCCTAACTAATCATATGGTCCGCTCCGCCCAGAGCGGCAGGAGTCATTTGATGATAACCCATCCATAAAAAATTAAAAAACCGGCCAAGTGCGAGTCGGACTCGCGCACGGAGGGTTCCGTACCATTATCTACAAAACTGGCAAAAAAATCACGTTTGTTGTATGGGAGCCCCCCTGAAATTTGGATTTGTTTTAATTTAATTATTTATTTATTTATTTTTTAAAGTGAATATATTACTGAATATTCTGTGAATATTTTAAGCGTCTAGCTGTTGCCGTTATCAATATCGAGCAAAAACGAGCAAAAAAATCACGATAGTTGTATGGGAGCCCCCTTAAATATCTATTTCATTCCGTTTTTCAGTATTTTTTGTTATAGCGGCAACAGAAATACATCATCTGTGAAAATTTCAACTGTCTAGCTATCACGATTCATGAGATACATCTTTGTGACAGACAGACACACGGACAGCGGAATTTTAGTAATAGGGTCCCGTTTTTACCCTTTGGGTACGAAACCCTAAAAAAGATCAGTCACAACATGGATCTAGAAATAGGCCTACATCTCAAATAAAACTACCCTTTGTTAACTCCAGACAGTAACGTATACATCCACAGCTATAAACAAAATACTTAACATACGCTCACCTAGTAATATATTGGCACATCTACGTTTTTCACATTTTACAGAAACGAGGATCAAAGATTTTATAAATTGTAAAAATGGATTTATGGGTTTATTTTACATTTTTTTACTGATTTTATGGGTTTGGTAAAAAAATGTAAAATAAACCCATAAATCCATTTTTACAATTTATAAAATCTTTGATCCTCGTTTCTGTAAAATGTGAAAAACGTAGATGTGCCAATATATTACTAGGTGATATCATAAACATATACAAATATTGAGATTTATGTGTGTTTAGCAATATCGTTAATCTTCCCCCCTGAATACCGTGACTGCGTCGTTGCGGTCTCTCTTATTGAAATCGATCAGTTATGGCATACACCCTTTATTATTAAGCAATTTCAATGTTTATGTACTTATATGTTTATGGTATCTAGTCAAGCAATGGGACTTCTGTTTTGCCGAAAAGATTTTGACAAAATTTCACTACCCGAACAAATTTTAGCAACCTTCTTTTATACCAATGCAATATTTGGAATGATTTTAGTACGCACTTTTTCATTTGGTCAAATTTTTACTCGTCAGAATATTACCAAAGATAATGTGATTATGGCATAGTCTTTAATCAAATGATTTATTACAGCAAAAAATCTTTAGACAGTAAACGTTAGGTCAAATGATTTTGGCATAACAAAAAAAAGGTTAATTATTTAAAAAAAAGAACTGTGACCTCCTACACACGAGCCGAGCGAGCGAAGCGAGCGGTGCCGCGGTAGCGGCCGGTGAGTGGCAGAAACGACTAGATTATAAAGAAAGAAATATGGAATAAAAAAACCTAAAAAAGCTACCCGTTACTGAGATAGTTAGACGTTTTGCGTAAAATGAAATTATGCGGAAAATTGTTTGGGAAGTGATAATTTGTCAATTTCTTTTCGATGAAACAGGTGTTCCAAGCAATTTGTGGAGAAAATTGTGATTTATGTGTGTGGAAGCAAAAAGTTGGAAGGCTTCCACAAGGTGGACCCATGACCTGGCGAGGGTCACGGGTAGCCGATGGATGCGAGACGCAGGCCAAAGCCCTGTGGTCTACAAATGGTGGAGGCGCCAAACCCAAAACGCGTGTGAAAGGCGTGAAACATTGCACGAAGAAAAAAAGTATTATGGGCTGGTAAAACCCCCATAGGATTGCACGATTTTTATAATCAGGCGCTATAGCGACGCCTGAGGAATTCAGCTAAGTGGTTTTTAATAAAATAAAGATTTTGTATGAGAAAACGTCAAAATGTATATGTTTTCCGGCGTAGACCGAGTATGTTTTGAAGAGTTCATAAGTGAATTCAAACTCGTTGCCACTGAGAGTGAATGGCGAGAGAACGATTATTCGTTGATATTGGGTGCATTTTTGCATCGTGCAGCTAAACATTTTTATAATTATACATACCACGAGGGTATTGATTTTGATTTGCTGTGCGAGATAATAAGGAATTAATTTCCCTGCAAGTGCATTTCATGTAAAATACGTGCACTAAAAACTTTGTTGTGCTCACCAAAATGTAACGTTTTGATGAGGAAAGAAATGAAATACTCATTACGCTTCGTATACGTATAATTTTGTAAATGAAAAAAACTAAATTTGATGATTTAAAAAATAGGAAAATTTGTATATAAATGTACAAAAAAAATAAGAATTGTATGTTGTCGTGACCGTTAATTTTATACAACAAAGATCTACTTTACTGTACGAAAATCAATTAACTTACGGCAAAATGTGTATAACGAAAATTATCAAATAATCATTACAACGCAATGACTATTTGATAATTTTCGTTATACACATTTTGCCGTAAGTTAATTGCAAATAAAAACATTTAAAATCGTATCGTCATGCGTAAAATGGATGGCGGAGAAAAGTAGCATATATTTATATAGATGCATATGTTTAGAAAAATCATATATTATCCTATAAGTAGACTAAACAGTTGGCATCGCGATGTCTTTCATAACAAAAAGAGAACGTGTGTTCAACGAATACGACCTGCACGATTTGCCGGCGAGGAACGAAGGCAAGCTGAAGGCCTATGCGTCGTGTACGGACGCGAGAGCCTGGTCCCACTTCTGTTCGGATAAAAGCGAGCACTTGGTGGATTTAATAAAGAGGAACAACGAGACAGTTCGACCGAAGTATTTGCCAACAGACGTGATCGTTGACACGCTCATGGTGGCCAAGAATGCAGAAATCACACGCTTGAAGCGAAACATTGAAGAGTTCAAGCAAATGATGTCTGCATACGATCAACTGGAGCTTTCGTGTGATCAGAAATGCGAAATTGCTAAAGCTCATGCAGCTATAAAAGCGGCCAACAAAGAGCTTGACGAACTGTTCTTAGATTTGGATTTATCCGGTTTTACGGAGGGCATGGATTCTGAAGGTTTTGAGACCGGCAAATCGAAGGGGCGTAGCTCATGTAACAGCCTCTTTGCGCAGCATCTGGCTGTTCATATCTCCTTTGGAAGTGGCTGGTAAGAATTAGAATATTTGAATTCGGTAGAACGGTTTTTTTTTAAGTAGTCAGATGTTATTCGACTCTCCGAGCCATGGTTCTCCAATATACTGATAAATACATAATTCGTGTTTAATTTATAATATTTGGTAAGTAGACCGCAGGCCAAAGCCCTGTGGTCTACAGTATGTTGAGATGGGCCGACTTCGGAAAGCGGAGTTTGGAACCTTACACTCAAACTGGAAGAACTGGTTTTGATAAAAGGGTCACCACAGGATAAAGGATGCTAGGTGACACACATTTGCGCAGACACACAAAATCTGAGATTTCTTCTTGTTTCCTACGTAGATACTATCTAAGTGTTTTAATTGGGATTTAATTCAACATTTCCTCATTTACCGTTATTTTTTTAGACATTAGGATTTGAATCAGTACGTTACATTTTACATTAGGTATCTATACTTTTAACAACAATCAGAGGGAAAATTGTCGATACATTTTTGACAGATTGCAACTGACATGCGAATGAGAACGTTACGAACGTTTAACAATTACCTAGTAGAATTGGAACTATTTTCTTTATTGTCATTATCACAAATGCTAATTTCTATGTCCGTGTCATGTATAATAATTTGAATTCAGAACTAACTACTTTTTAAAATAAAGTTCACATGGAAATCAAAACAAAACAACGATAAAGTAAAGTTCTGAATTCAAATTATTGTGCGCGATAAATCTAAATTGATGGACATGGAAATTAGAATTCGTTTGTATTCGGAAATGCGATGATTGCCGAGGGACATTAAGAAAATAGTTGTACTGTGAGTAGTTGTGGTTGCTATAAAGAAAACGTCGAGAATGTGCACTTTCACATAAATAATACCATAATTATCGTACGATTTTACCTCAGATTTTATACAGCATCGATTCTAAAACCCTCAGTTTACAAGAAAAACGTACAAAAACCTTGAGCGATACTATACATTTATAATAAACTGCCATTCTTGAAAGACATCAAACAAACTCTGCCACCCCATTCGACCCTTCCAGAAAGGGGTGAAGAAAAAAAATCGGCCTAGCAAAGACGCAATTACTTCTCCGCAATTTGTTTCACACAACCTTGTTGTTTTAAAGCTCCAAATTCCTCTTACAATAAAGGTGATATTCGTTTGGCTGTCGTTTTTTCGTAAGCTGGTTTATCGTGGTATAAGAGCTTGCTAAAAGCAGGCTGTATCAAAGAAATACGTCTAATGAATCTATTGATAACTGTAGTTATGTGTGTGCGGTGTATTTTTAAAACACAAACGCTCACGGTGTGTGTGTGTGCAAGGAGGGGAGACGCTAAGAGACGCTTTCTTCGGACCCTCGTTTCTTATAGGAGAGCCGGTTGAAGTTGATATTTGCATGGTGAAGTTTTATTGTGTTGTGTTGGAAAGGTACAATAAATAAGGAATAAAGATTATGAACTATAACTACTTACACGGTTTCTCGTTTCTCTATAACTACTCTCACGGTTCTCTTCAATTTTTGTTTCAAGCTTTACATGTCATGATTTCACGAAAAAATCTCACACGGAGCTCAAAAGACAGGAACCCATAGCAAACTCTTTAATTAAGGATTTGCTTTTTTAACACTGCGTGTTCAGATTCTCAATCTAGATACGATTTAAACGAACGTATTTCAAAATTGTAACCAGTCACTAAATAGTTGGACGAATTGTGAATTGGTCTTTTTGTGGTCCGCATCGACTGCCACTGAGTCACAAATATCGAGTGAAGTAACCTGAGCCAACCTTGAACATTTACACATAAAAATACTCAAGCGTTTCTCATGGGGAGCCGCAGAAAATCAGAACGCCTACTTACGATATTATCTATACTATTTCTGCTTACGTAAACGAAGCATACATCAGAGGGTCAAATCTACTAATTATTAAACAACGTTCAACGAGTAGAATTGGCACTCTGGTCAAACACGTACGCCGGTTAGAAGTTACTACCGAACCTTTTTTGAGAAGGTCAGTGCATGTCTTTCTAGGAGGACTCTAGAAAGGCATAGACAGAACCTACGTTAAACCTGTGCCCAAAAAACTTCTCCGAAAAAAATCCTTGTTTTTCTGACCCAAAACTATCAAAACCGTAGATGCGCACAACAAATCACTCCCCTTATTTCACTCGAGTCCGCCGATCGTCTCAAACTCACACACACACACACAGCGCGCACTATTCGCACGCACACTGTGCCACCCGCCGCTAGGGGGCGCGCGCCCTTGCAAAACTCCTCCTTTATATTTTCTTGCTTTGTTATGTAGAAAAAAAATAATAATAGGAGAAAGGGGATCTTAAAATCGATACCCGAATGGCGGTATGTACTCATTATTGAATCGGTTTTTTGTTAAGTGGGATCTTTTTTGTTTGAGTTGCAACATGGCGGTTGATTTTATTTGACAATAAAAACTTTTTAATATTTTTATTTGTGATCTTAATATTTATGTTACAAACTGTTACAAAGTTGCATGAAGAATGTTAACTTCAATTACGTAGTAGCTCTATTTGTATGTGCGTATTTACGGTCAACGCCAGACGAATTTACCGACCTACATTTATTGACATACTTAATTCCGAAATCAAAAATAAAGACATAAGGCTGCCCTGAACTTCTGAGTCGACCTCGAGTCGACCTATCGTGATCCTGTACATTGTCTAGTAATGAAAAACGATTCATAATTTATTGTCCAGGTAACTACGAAGAGCTAAGGAAAGGGCAATGACCGTCATTGCAAATTTATCTGGCGTAGACCATACTTTTGGGACTTAGAAATAACTGGCGACATGTAGGTTTACTGTGTACCTACCTGTCTTACCCTTAGTGGAATATTATACAAGTGAGATGCTTTGTTTTGATATGTTACAACTAAAATCTTTTGGCACTTTGACAAGTAAACATGGCATTCTACGGCTCAGGTTCACTTCTTCAAGTCCTGCTTTGCTATGCCGTAGTAAATATCGTAGCGATTGTCAAGCCTATTTAAAAAAACCGGCCAAGTGCGAGTCGGACTCGCGCACGGAGGGTTCCGTACTATTATCTATAAAAAAACGGCAAAAAAATCAAGTTTGTTGTATAGGAGCCCCACTTAAATATTTATATTATTCTGATTTTAGTATTTATTGTTATAGCAGCAACAGAAATACATTATCTGTGAAAATTTCAACTGTCTATCTATTGCGGTTCATGAGATACAGCCTGGTGACGGACGGACGGACGGACAGCGGAGTCTTAGTACTATTACTAAGACTTTCGTACCCAAAGGGTAAAACTGGACCCTATGGTCCAGTTTTACCCTTTGGGTACGGAACCGTAAAAACCACTTTCTCAGTTTAAATACTACCTAATATTTAGCGCGGTGTACTATTTTCAAACTGTCTACAGAGAAAATTTTGAATCCGTTAATCAGTAAGTACCTATTTAAACGAATCATAAGTGCTGATAACTTTTTCTGTAAGAGCTCATTTTAATCAGAAGATCTGGTTCTAAATCCATAGATAATCTAGAAACCTAGAGACGTAGTTTCAACTATTTATCTAGGTATGTAAACGGTTTTATCCCATGATTATTTTACACTACTTACCTTACAATTCACGTGTAGGTACCCCACTTATATTTTATGACCCACATGATAAGTCTAAATTGTTTGTCGTGTCACCCTATAAGAGACTCATGGGGCAGATGGGCTGACCCACAAAGTTAAGGAGTGTACTGACCGATTTATAGGTAGCAAGTTGAAACAAAATTATGTACGAGTAATACTTACGTAATCATTGTGTATTGTTTACGATTTAGATCTTGCATTTGATTCGCAAACTCCTTCTGTTAGTGTTGATAAATTAGCACTAACACTTTTTAGTAAACAAGGCAACTAATCGCAATTAAAAAGCCATTTTTAGTATTGACTGAACTCACTATAAATAAAAAACAAAGTACAATCACAGACAAAAACTATCAGTCTAAAAAGTTTACACGTGCAGCTAATTTAAAAACCGAATTAGTTTTTTTTTCCAATAAAATCGCCGTCCCGCAACGAGATTCACTCTAAACTGATTCGGATACACGCAAACTAGCCGTTGGTGACCTAAATAGCGATCCAGAAAACATTATAATAAAATAAAACCGGTCTATCGAGTACTTTGTCTTTTGTGTTCACAAAAGATCTATACAGGGCCGCGGATGCTGGGTCCGTCGCGGTTTTCATGCGTATTAAAAAAAGGAGAATTAAAAAAACTGGTTTTAAAATTGTGAATGAGCTTTTGTGTCGTGATCGGTTATTTTGATTTATTCGATTTTTAGTACGCGAGCGGTGTATGGGAAATAAAAAGAAGATGCACGTTCAACAGGTACTGGTGTGGGGAAAAGTGTTAGCGTGTTACATGGATTAGAACGGTTTTGTTAGTCCTTGATTGAAGAGGTTTGGGCAGTTATGTCATGTGTGCTATCTGCCTGGTCGTCAGTATGCATTGACTGATTTATTCGTACTTTTTATTGAACAGTCAATCGGTTGACATAGGAATTTATCTTTTACTGTTGAATGTTTTGCATTCATTATAGTAAGGTATGGAGTAATTAAAACAAAGTCGATAGATTTAAGGTTTAATAAATGAAGAAAGACTAATTAAATTGAACAATCCAATTCTACCATATATTTTAATATGAATCAATGAAGAATGTTAGAAATGCACTGTTTTCACTATCACAAACTTAAACTTAAAATTAACAAAACAAAAAAAAAATACAACTAAAACAAAAACCATTCAGCAACTGAGATTTTTTACAATTAACTATTACTTATTTGTACTCAAATTCAGACGCTCAACATTAACAAAAAAAAAAAAACAAAAGTGACATAACAGTTTTGTAAGGGATTGTATTGAAACACGATTTTTATTCTTTGCCGGGGTGTCGGTCCCGATGTTTGTGCTTCTACAAAACGCTATATAAACGACAATATTTTATCTGTTACACTCCAATTTACTGTTTCAAGTGTGTTTTAGAGATTTTTACCGATTGAGTTCGTAATTGATACGTGAATTTGATGTTATTCAGTGTTTACTTAGATTACATTGCTCTGAGTGTTAGTTGACTTTAATGAGTCATGTTATCGATTAAAAACCTACAAACTAATTTGTGACTGGTTGTTGATGAAAAAACAATTGTTTCGCTTATAGACCTTTAAACTGTGGGTTTGGTTAGTACTGATATTAAGCTTAAAATGTAAAAACATCGTATATAATATGAAACTTGTAGTGAGTAGCGATTTAGCGAACATAGTTACACGGCATAACTTATACTTAAATATTTGAATTTCATAAACAGAAAAATACAAACTTTAGAGCTCTGGATCTTTGCCAACACATCTGACAATAGTAAATTTGACAAAACATTAAACCTTCTTGACCAATGAACAATATCCGTTTGGCGTAGAAATAAATTTAAAAACATACAGGTTGGGATTTCAATAATCAGCTAATTTTCTTTAAAACTGAACAATAGTGTATTTGAAAGTTCTATAACAGAGATTTCAAACCGTCAACTTTATCCAACAGTTAAAATTTATCGGACCATTGAAAATAGGCCACCTTAACCAGTTCCAAACTACATGTGTTAGGAATTACGTTTGACAAACAATTAATTAATTACCTAGCACAATAAATTAATTACATCAGCAATGTTATTAACCTTGATTAGGTGATCCTCTAAATAGCTCGTTGATAAATCTATTGTTTTCAACCAATTAGGCCATTTTGGTTTATGTTACAACGATAGCCATATCAAATAGTCTAGCTAAACGGTTTCGGGAAACGTTTGGTTGCCTAAATTAATTTTATTAACGGCGCGTGGCGGTTAGAAAATTAGAATCGAGTTCGTGTTACATATTGATTTGATTGTTTAAAGTGAACTTTTTATTTTGTTTAATAAGACAATACGAATTAACTACATATTCTCTTTCAGAATTATTAATATTAATGACTTGTGGAATGTGGTTGTAAGGAGAATGTTAACAATTTTCAATAAAAAAATCCGAGTGCCACTTAATATTTTTTTAAATAAAGTAGACTAACGATGACTTATCTGATGGGCACAACATCAAATATTTTCAATTTGGAACGTGATAGAAGCTAGAAGTTATGTAGATATCTTAACAAAGTCAGCTGGAATTGATCCGAAGATTCTTGGCTTTTATTGAAACTCGCCGAGTTTCGTATGTAAACAATCAAGTAATAAAGATGTTGCCTAACTAACAACGACGAGTTAGAAATAGCAGGTGTCAATGACAATAAAATTATACGATAGCTATTTTTTCTATAATGGGCAATCAGGTAAAAGGAAAATGTGTCACCGAAGGGCAGCAAGGCTGAAGTGACGAAGGTGTGGGGCTCGTTTATTCTGGTCTTTTTGTATTGAATTACATACTTATGTAATTGTTTTAAATAAAACAAATTAGGATTAGTAAAGTAAATAGTGCAAATAAGTTTTGGCAGTGACTATGCAAGATGTTTGGGAAATGATGTTCTTACAGAAGCCAAAATGTAAAAAAAATACTAATCGTGTAAAGTAAATGTTTATTATGTATTTTAGCAGTGACTGTACAAGATATCTGGATCAATTTAATGCTGTAGGAAAAGGTTAAGATAAGTAGGAATAAACAAGAGATTTCTCTTAAAAGTATCGTTTCTAAATTGCAAACAACTATGTAGTCCAAACAGGACTACCCGTAAAACTGTATTGTTTATCTAACCAGAATATCTGGCCATTATTTTTATTACACCATCGAACGAATTATAAATTCGAAATTCAAATTCCTGACTGTCATGCAAATCTATGGTCATGGTCAACTTTTTCACGTTCGAGTTTTTAATGTAAGCAAACCTCTTTCAAACATTGTATAGATTGATAAAATAATATTAATTACAAATTATTCAGAGTACGAGAGTATTATATGGCGCCGGTGTCCGAGACCGGTCCAGCAGCTGCGAGCGATGTCTGTTTGTTTGTTATTCTAATAAGCTATTGTGTACACTCTCCATATTTCAGTGGCCAGTTTCAATAGATATTAGTGAATGGAAATTACTGGTTATTTTGTCAGTTAGTTTGTTGGTGCGATTTTGGTCTTGTGGAGTTTTGTTTTCGTAACGTTGTTTATGTTAAGAAGAAGTTATGGTTAGCATGTCATATAAAGATTAGATAAGTTTGCAATCTAAGTAGATTAATTCTTCAAACGAATAAAACATATACTATCTATTTATCATTATTTTTAGTTTAATTTACTAGGTATGTTATACACCATCAAACAATGAATGATTTTGAAAATGGCGTTAATTTGTACTTAACAATAGAATTTTTATATTACGTATTTATTTTTTGTTCTTGTTATATGTACCGACACATTTTTACAAATAAACGGATGCAAATAAGATTAATTTTTAGTGTAAACTTTTGGTTTAGGTTTGAACTATTCGACGCTAGATGGCGTAATACGACCGCAGCGACACATGCGGATATTCGTAGAACTTTTTTGTAATGCCATCTGTAATCGAGTAGTACGTACTGTTTAGTTCTTGCTACTCGACTCTAGATGGCACTGGCAGCTTTGTTCAAACCGAAAAATATGAAGTAGTTTTATTGTTACAACATGTAAAGTTAGACGAACGCCCCGAAAAATAAAAGATGTATTTGCATGCGTGTCAACTTTTTACGACCAAACTGAACTGTGTACAACTTTTATAAAATACTATGAGTTTCTGACTGCAGACAATAGTGTTAACTTCTTGGTAAATGTTAAGAAATTAAATGCTGAGAACACCATTTTACAACAAAATATTTGAACCAGAATCTTATAAGTTCAAAATGAGACACATTCAAATGCAGTACATACAGTCAAGTAATTACGATAATACGTTTAAAACCCAGTTAAACTGTCCAGCCACAATTTTCAGCCTATTTCAAGCAAACGGCAGTCAATCTTCCACAGTGTTGGCAGCTGCTCTTCCTTTGAAAAACACAATTTTTCGCGCCAACGGAGCGTTCTAAAGAAAATTACCGAACGGGCCTGTCCAAAATACCTCGACAGACTTATTTTTACCCCTCTTAAACTACCACCCTGACTCTTCGTACCAGGTCTTACGTTATATTTTCCCTTGAATGTTTTTTATTGAAGTGTATGGTAAATTTGTAGTTTATAGGCTTTATCTGGATAGCCGTGACCTGGTATACACTAACGTGGTTACCGGTCCCTTATTAACGTTAATTTTCAGTTAGTGAGCCTTTAGTGGTGGCGTGCTGATAAAAACTAATACCGCTGTCAATAGCTCAGTGTTACGATCGCACCTGGTGCGTATTATAGAACTAAACCCAAGGATGAATCATAAAAGTGAAATACCGACCATCTCAAATGTATTTTACGTCTAGAATCATTGAGGTTGCTTTTGGTATTTTACTATGGTAGGCGCCTGATAAACTTGCAATAAAGTACATTGACCTTTCCCTTAGATCCTTTCGTAGATACCCGAAGAATAAATTATGAATCGATTTTCATTACTACTTAGAGAACGTAACGGATCACGATAAAAGTCGATACAGGACAGCTTTGTCTTTATTTCTGTTTTTGATATTAAGAAACTCAATAAATGTATGTGGGTCAATGACCGTTATTGCACATTTATCTGGTGTTTATCATAGCTTCTGCCAGTGACTTCAACTACATAAAAAACCACTGGAACACTATGTTATAATGCAGGTCATGGTCTACCTGTTTTCCAAATCCTTTCAGCAATCGAGGCGTGATTGATTAACAAACTTTCAAACATACAGATTTTCACGTTTATGAGTATGAAGTACATTTAAAATTAGGGCCTAAAAGGGTCCTACTAATTCTATAACTAAATAGTATAAAAACATTCAAACATTCCGTCTAACTCTGTCTGTTTTTCCGCCTTTCTTCTAAAACAGGCAACGGGAAAAATACCTTCATAAAATACAGTTTGTATTTATTTACAAATACAATTTTTATTTATTTAAGTTGGTTTGGTTTGTGCGTAAGTACCCGTGTGAAGCCGCTAGTGATATATAATTCAGATTTACTTAGAAACGACATCAGTTATTCATGTGAAAAATGAGAAATGAATCTACGTACAGCAACGAGTTTTCCCGCGCGCAATAAATTTCTTGGTGCAAAGAGGTTTTTGGCGTCAGGCCAAGAAAGCGTCAGGAAGAAAAGGAAGATTAAGATCGTCTTGTGTGGCAATAATTTAAAAACAGAGGAGTCTGATCTTACTTACTTAAATATAGTTCCAAAGAAAAAACATAATTTTAAAAGGTCTTGAAATTCCGCTTTAATGACTTTATCGATTTGACTGGTAATTTTAAAACAGGTCAATCTGATATACTTTAAAATTAACTATCCTGTAATTTGACTGATAATAAAGTCCGTTTTTATTACATTTAACGAAAATTCCAAAGAATTCGCTTCATTCAATAAAACTTCTTCATAAATGCTAGTATATTTATTAAAATTAAAATAAATAAAAGATAATTATCGAAAGGTTTCTCAATGTTTTCGAATAAAAAGCTTCAGTTCAATTTAAGTCATCATAATATTGTTTTTAGAAATCACAATTACGGCTAAAATAGGACCGAATTAAAAACTGAAATGACACCTACAAGTGACTTATGAAAGTTAATGATTTATGTACCTACATCGTCAACACCAAATTAATTGCGATAGGAGGCCCTAGACACAAAATCTGACTTCAGTCTTGGCAAGAAGTACCGTGTTACCTAGTTAATGGGTTGTGGAGGTCTGGTAAGCAGCCGCTTCACGTAAAATACTGGTATTCAGCCGACCCCAACATAGTAGGGAAAAGGCTAGGCAGATGATGATGATGAGGTCCTAGACAAAGTGTCATTCTATCAGAAATAATGATTGCCATAAAGTTAACAAAAAAAAAATACGAGATTAACCGCCACGTGGTTAAGCTCGGATTTTTTTTTTTCGTCTTGTCAATCAATTATTTATCAAGGTTTATGAAAAAATAAATCTACCAAAATAATCAACTCGGATGTATTTCTTATAACATAAACACCAATTAGATAACTTTTGTATGTAGGTATTTTATTTTTGTCCTTCTTTAAGAACTGTTCACCTCTAATAATCATTTATTACATTCTTAACAATTTTTCTCTTACAATAAACACAAGCCATTCGCGAATAAGGAAGGGCACATAACAAATGAAGAATTACCACAACCCTTCTAAATAACGGTGTATAATATTAGCATAATGACGACACTGTCGGAAGACACCGACATTAATCAGGGGTTCAGGGGGGTCGCGCACCGTGGTCGACTTGAGACGACCAGCTACCGAAGGGTAAATCGGGATGGTGATCATTTCAGAAGGAGATACGTTACATTGCGTCAGTCATAATTATAAGATTTGCCAGATAAAGGAGACTGGAAATATAGGTACAGCGTGTAAACATATAACCTGAAAAGGAGTCGACACTGTCGGAAGACACCGGCATTAATTAGGGGCTGCAGGGGGTTACACACCGTAAATGACTTGAGAAGTTGAGACCAGCTAACGAAGGGTGAATTGTGATGGGTATTCATTTTAAAAAGTAATGTTATATTGGCGTAAAAGTTTTTACGAACAAAGTGAATCCATTGGTCCCTGAACTTGTCTTTGATTGTTTGCATTATTACAATTATATAAAAGTAGCTTTTGCCCGCGACTTCATACGCGCTTATCCCGTTTTTTTCCCGATTCCGTAGGAATGTGAAAATCCTCTCTGCTCTCTGCTCCCCTACCCTCCCCAAGGAACCTCCATGCCAAATTTTAGCTTTCAACGACCAGTAGTTTCGGTCATTGTACTCATCATTATGAACAACTTTTATTAAGGGACCAACACTGAAATCGCGAAAAAAAAAACGACTGGCTTTTAAATTATTGTGCACACAAATCGACAAAATGCACAAATTATTTTTTTTCTATTCTAATTCTATTTTTAAAAGTTGTTCACAAAGATTAGTACAATGACACCTTTCGAGGTATTGCGTTTTTTTGGTTACACGGTGTGTAACAGATGTATGATTCATATAGAATTAAAAATTTGGTTACATGGTGTTTTGTAATTAGGTTTGTCAGATTAAGGAGACTGGGAATATTCAACCGTGCAACAGAAAATTGCAAAATACGAAAAGGGGTCATTGTGCCTTTAAATCGCAAAAATCGTATTTATCTGTTACGGTTCATCCGATGCAGCTCGCTGACAGACAGACGAACGAATGGCGGAGACTAGTAAAATAAATTAAGGGCTCTGTTAGTTACACTTTCGGGTGCGGTACTATAAAAACTGTTTGTAGTCTTTTTTATTGATTGATGATTGATTTTAAATACAATTAAGACTGAGATAGTTTAGTTAATTATCAATTAGACCCCTTTGTATGGCAAAGGGGGTAAATAAAATATAAACCTAAACTGTAATGTATGTAGTTCTGATTCCGAACTTATAATAAATTTAAAAAATCCTCTCTAGAGTATTCGCGGGGGACCTGTGGAGCTGCCTGGGATTTATTTCAACAGATTTGCATTTAAACGGCGATGCTAGACTGGTTTCTTTCTAGGAAAAACAAAATTATTAGGTGCTGCTTAGGTCGTTTTGTTTGTCATGTATTGATTCAATTGCAGTAAGGGTTTAAGTAAAACCAATAAGTTGTTTTGTTGTTTTTGGATTGGCACAGAGTGACATAGCCAGAGGAAATTTATAATTTGCCTTCCCTGAGCTAAAACTCACTATGTATTGCAAGTGCAACCTGGCCTTCATCTATAGAGTTACCAGAATTTATGATATTTGGATGAAAAATAGCTGATTCCGTTCAATATAATCCAAATTGTAAGTGTCATAGGTATACCTAGGTTATATTAAAAAAACAACACGAAAAGTTGCTCCTATCAAATTAGTACCTATCCGAGATTATAAAACACCTAATATTTTAAATTCAACCCTCCAAAGAGGGACTCAACAGTATAAAAATAAAATACCGGACGCAAAACGTTGTTCTATTTTCAAATGGAACGTCTCTACCAATTACAAACAGACGTTAAAAAAAAAACAAATCTTTGCTTACAGACCACTAATTTTAATGTTAGAACACTGTCTGACATTTGATATTTAAAATGTTGTTAATGCTAAGGATGATGTGTGAAATTGTCTCAATAGAAAAACAGGCTGAACAGATGTTGACCTGTGCGTCAACTGTCAAAATAATGTATCATAAACAGGTACTGCATACAATTTCAAGATTTTTGCTAGAATAAATTAGTTAAATATTTCAGCGACAGTAGACAAGTGAGTACAAGTTAGTTTTATTTGTAGGGGTCGCGGGTGGCGTGAAGTTTTCACACTTTGTTTCAAACTTTTTTCCCACATTAGCCTGTACAGGCTGTGTTGGGCGTTTCCTTTGCCATCGTTAAGTGTCTAACGAGTGGCAATTTGCGCGGGAACTCTTATTAGAATTGACTTATTTATTTTTAATGCACTTTGTATGGATTTTGCGTTTTTGTTGGTAATATTGTATTAGACTAGAGTATAATGATATGAATGTCTGGCATTATGATATAAGGACGTAGGTATGGTATATAATTCTAATTTAACTTTTGTGGGTCTTTTCAATAAAAGTCCTATTGTACAGGGACAAAGCTTAAGTAAAGATTAAGACTAAGAATGAGTAAGAATTTTGTTAATATATTTCACAATGCTTGGAATTCAGTAAACTACTTTCTGTAACTAGGTACCTAATTGAGTTTCAGCCAAATATTCCAGACCTAAAAGTTTTCCTATGTAAACGCCGAAAGTAGGTACCTAATCAAGTATAATAAAATCAAATAATGGATAACTAATTCCGTATACCAGGAACACTAGCAACAGTAATAAACATTAAACGCTCCATCTACAGTTATTCCAAACTATACAATAACGGATACCTCACAAAAGATAACCCAAACACGCCCTATATTGATAGAGGCCTGAAATTTAATATGAAATATTTCAAACTGGCAACACTAACATCGAACGCACACATACGCGCGCGTACTTAGTATAAAGGAACGTAAAACTACACTCACACAAGTGTAAAAACTACACAAATACATTGAAGCGTAAGAGGGGTGTCTTTGTTACACATTAAGGAAGAAGGGCATGAAGACGGGGCGCGGGGGGTGGCGGGGGGCGGGCGCTGTGGGGCTGCCCCACCCCTCTCGCCCTGTTTTGTATTCAGCCCGGTCGTCCGTTTACGATTTCGCGCGGGACACTTGGAGATTTCTATTGCGTTGCGTCACAACGCGACAATTCGGAATTTCTTTATTAGAATTGTGGCCGGTCCGCTTTGTTGTCGAGGGAGACATTTAGTTCTGCAGAGTTAATCTTTGGCACTGAATGTCGCTTATTGTAGTTATTATCCTGAGTTCATAATAAGGCTAGATAATGTTATAGATTTTGTTGCCAACTAAAGCAAGCAAGCGAAGCACTTTGGATCTGCACGGTATCAGATTAACTGAAGGTGAAATCCTAAAGTGAAAGCGATTTTTGATTTTGTTGTCTTACAAGCACGGTCAAATCTGGCAACATTATATTGTAACTGTTATCTTTAAAACTTACTAATTTTAAATCTTTAAAAACATGAAATGCCTTTATTTTTTGCAACGAAACAAATCAAAACATGACTCAACCAGCATAATATTCTAAACCAATAAACACACGTTATGATCAATTCAAAAAAGGAACACAAAAGTAGAAAGCCCTTGTTAAAATAAGACTAATTCGAAAAAACGAAGGCTGAGATAAAAATTTGAATGAAAATAATAAAAATAACAAAAGTGAGGAAGCATTACCGTCGGAGTGGACCTTATAAGAAGACAATTTTATGCAAATCTTTTTCCGCTACTTTAGCATTCGAGGAACAAACGCCGTGCTTTAGGGTTGACTTCCAATATTTTATTTTTCTTAGGGATTTTATTAATTGATTAATTTTCATAAGGAAATTCTTTGCATATTCTAAGATTCTAGACAGTTTTTGTTCATGAATATCACAGGTTATCAAGTACCTAGTAGGTATACTTGTAGTAGGTAATCTAAAAGCTTTATATTTTTGCTATTTCATTACATAACAAGATTAAAAGTATGGCGATAACTAAGATTAAGCATAAATTTTAATAAAATTTCTAATCCTGAAATGACATAAGGCGTACACGCTACGCCGTATGTCATTTCATACAAAATTTATAGTCCTTATTCTTCAAAATGAATGAACTTGGAATGCATACGCTAAATATCCAGGTCTAAATAGTTATCAGAAAACATTTTTGAAAAAGAGTTCAGGGGGAAGGATGTGGTGATTTTTCACTTTATATAGAAAACTTAAAATCGCTCTCTCTCTCTGAAATCTTTTTCAAAAATGTTTTCTGATAACTATTTAGACCTAGATATCTAGCGTTTGCAAAACAAGTTTCGTTAAAATCGGTTCAAACATTTTGAAGAATTATGATTTGAAAGTTTGTATGAAAAGCCGTACCGCGTAAACGCTCTTAACCAATTTCTAGAAACACAATTCGTAATTAAAGTTAGAATTGGGGAGCGCCCCGTCTTTTAACAAAATTAAAAGCTAAGCCGAATACCTATGTTAATTAAAAGGTCTGCTGAAGTACTTTAATTGATATTTAAACCTCGTGCAAAACTGTAAAGTAATTTTGTTGAATTACTTTAGATTTTAGGCTTTAACGTAGCGATGTAGACTAAATACAACTTCAATGACAAAAAATCAGATCATTAAATATATTTTTATTTTTAAAAAACTAGCTTCTGTTTATATTTTAGATAGGTATATTTGTGCCCGTTTTGATGTCTAACATAAATCGAAACAGTTCTTTAATACTATAAGAATTTTGAAAACAAAAAATAGGAAAAATCATAGCTTTACATATAGTAATGGAGCATTTTAAGGTAAAAATCAAAGCAATCGAGATGAACTAAAATCATTCCATTCTACACCCAATGAGAGACTCTTTTAGGCGTCCCGTCGAAAGTAAACGAAAACATTTACTCGGAAAATATTCCTTCTCAAAAAACGGATGGGTAAGTGCTAGGAATGTGTTGAATTTTTTTTAAGAACTACTGCGAATTCATTTTCAAGATTTTTGTAAGAAACAAAAATAGCAACCAAGATAAACTGAAACTCAATCATACCATTCTACAGAAAAATACTTGTCTCGAAACACGGCTTCCAGTCGAAAGTAAACGTAAAAATTCAATTCGGAAAATATTTCTTTCTCCACAAAAAATGGCTCGGTTAGCGCCAGCCCTGAGCTACAAATGTGTTGAAAATAATTTTTCTGTAGTGTGAAGCGACTCACAGTGAAGCGGCTCTTTTATTTTTAAAAGACATTTGCGGTTCGTTCTTTAAAATTCTTACTTTTTTAGTGGCCATCTATTTTTGTTTGGATTGAAGTCTTAGTTAAGGTAGAACTTTTTGTTTTTGCTTTTTCAAAAGTCTGAAACATCTACATTTTTAATCTGTTGAAGTACGTCCCCATTCTGGTGTGTGTTTGTTTATACTGTGCAATGTGGCGTAGAATTTAAATTCTGGAATAAGATTCATGTTTTTTTCCTTTTGTATACCGACTTTAATACATGGCGCGGGAAAAGAATTCTGGGAAGGAATTGGGGGAGGTCCTTGACCAGCAGTGGGATAGTATGAAATAATTAAAATGAAAACTCATCATTATTGTATACTTATTAAACCAGTAGGTACCTATGAAAAAAACAACTATTATAATAATATGAATAATCAAGAATAAAACCTCCTATGGAATTTTGCGTCGGCGGTTTTAAGTAGGTCTGCTTCTAATAGGTACTTAATTGCCAAGCTTCTTTATTTAAAAAAAACAAAATATCATACAACATCCTGCAGCGTTAGTTAAGAAACAAAGAAGGAATGGAATGCCTTTTGTTATGAAAATAATTTTCTCATGTTCCTTTGTAAAGATTTTCCAACAAACGTCCGCTCATTCTTATACAGATTCCTTTATTGTGAAGAATCTCTTTGCTTGAGCCACAAAAAATACTATTAAAAACAAATAAATGAAAGCTTAAGGATCTGACTTGGGAAAAACTACGTTTTGTCAGAATCGTTTTTCTTTCCATAGGTATTTGATAGTTTTTCCAGGACTGACATTTTCAGCACCTCACATATTAATCTAAAAAATGTTAAGTCCTCATATACAAATATAAACCCTTATATTCAAAATACCTAATTCATTTAATAAAAAAAAAGCAAACCCATAAATAACCGTCTTGAGCTAAGCTTTCAGCTCACGTTCCGTCGAACCCGTTTATATGTTCCGCGCGAGAATTAAAGAAGTGCAGCGGTGGAGGGTTGAATGCTAATGTGAACGGGCCTTAATCGACCCGCCATTATAAATGCCTTTATTAGAAAAAATATGTCAATGAAAGACTCTTTGGTAAGTTTCGTGAAAATTAATGACATTTTGGATATTTGGTGAAATGATGGTGCTTAAATAGCACCAAAAACGTATCCAAAAAGGCTGAAGTAATTTGTGTAGTTATAATTTGATGAAGTTTAAACTTAAACCATATTAAAGTATGAACTAGTCAAAACCATATATATTATGTTTCTTAAAATCCTGAATTGTAAAATAAAAACCACGTTTTAAATTGATCAACATAGATGCAAAAGTACCCATACTTTGAAGTAGATCATCGCAATAAACTGAGCCACTTATAGAGTCCAAACATTGTTATTTAGATTATCATTCACACGAAAATGAAATTGGTAGGTAGGTGTATCAAGAATAGGTTTCTCTGAACTCTTGATTCTAAGCCCAATTTCGCCCAGTCGCCTTTTCATTGCGAACAAATTAATTCCAATTTTAAAATTATATTCTTCCAAATGTCATTCAACAGAAAACTAGCCAGGATCTCCGATCAAAACAGTACCCTATAGCAAAACCCGTACGAATATGGAGATAACGTTTGTACTAATGAAAAGCAGTGCTGGTACTGATTGCGACCCCACTAACAGTCTTAAAGTTAGCACACATACACACAACCCAACCCACTAAGGAAAATTCAAACTACCAGTGTAGCTTGGCCTTTAAACAGCTATAGGTCGATCGCAGACGATCGACAAAGAAGGTCGAATTTCGACGTCATAAATGATAACTTTGCAGCAAGTAAGTAATCATTGATAACCAAGTAGGTTAATCAGACACAAAGACTACAATAGTATACTGGCTAATCAGAGCCAGAGTGGGCCTGTCCAGACAGTGTAAGCATTTGTTACTAATCGTGTAGCTCAATTTAAAACAGGAGTTTATAGTCAAACAAACTAAGCAAATCCTGTAACTTGAAGAACAGGTTTCTTTATATGGATTGAGTGTATGTCTGAAGCGTCAAATAAGTTAGTGGAACTCCTACCAACATGAAATTTCTGTATTCCAGCCGATACAGAGATCGTTCATTCATTCATTCAAGGTTTCCGCAGGCAAAATTTTAACCCTGCTGGCCCTGCTACCAAATTGCCAAAGCTGAAATCAGCAAGGTTAGTAACAAGGCTCGCGGATGCTGTGCTGTGCACATCAAGAGTGTAGGATACTGTGAGCTGGCCGTAACAAAGTAAATTTGTCAAGTTAATTTCAATCTCGCGATTAAAATTAAGATCAACATGCTCTTTGACTTGCATCGCGTCACAGATGGTTTTGGAATATAAACAAGTATTTAAAGAAAGGTAAAACTGTTGGTTTGTTTAAAGAAATTTCTCGAAAATTCTTTCTTGACAGAAAGCTGTACACCATCTCCTTGTGTTTCTTGTGTATAAATGGTTTCTGCGGGATTACCCAGAAAGGAAAGCCGCGGGAAAAACTCAGTGTGATACTAAGAGCGAGTTCACTAGCCCCGAACCTCCATTTCGATTGAGCTTTTCATAGACTTACAAACGTACCGATAAGAGATAATAAAAATGTAATAATATTCAAGAAACGTTTATAGACGCGTCATGAAAAGGAGAAAAGAAAAAAAAACAACGGATTGCACTCCGGGATTGCCGGCAGAAGTGAAAACTTGAACATTAACTTTGTGCGTTTTTAAATATTTTGGAATGGTTAGGGAATAATTTCGCACGAATTGCTTTATTTATCAGTATAAAAGTACTATCATTTATAGTATAAGTACAATATTCATTTATTGCGCCATCGTACACAAACATGACAATTTATTTTACATATTGCATTATCGGTCTTACGAATTTTCGATCAGGTCACGTGTAAAAATGTTAGCTCGCGTCAGGGTGAGCTAACATTTTTTACCTATCCCAAAAAGTGCAGAACGCCGCCAAAGAAGTTTTCACTTCATTATAGAAAGAAAAAGAGTATAGTGTTTAGTAGGAGGGCCAAGTCTGTCACATGCGGCCAACCTAATGTTAACGCAGAGCAAACATAGAAACTTTGGCCGGAGTTGGAGAGTTCCTGCTACCCTGGGCGGGAGGTAGGAGGTCCTCGTAAGGAACGGCAGAAGAAACGCCCGGCGGGCCGTGGGGTACCGCAGCCAAAACGAAGTGCGCGTCTATAGAGGAACTGCGATCGTATCACGGTCGTTGTACGACTGTTGGGGTTGTCTTACTTTTAAGAAGACAGTTGCAATTTCATCATCTGGCTGATAGAGATGTTTGGGGAAAAAGAAAAGAAAGACATGCGGTGTCAATCCTGGATACGAGGCGCCTCCAGGCTAAATGTGTTATCATGTACTGAAAAACAGTCCAGTACATTTATCTGTGTATCTTTTAATTACTCATTATTATTATTTATTGTATAAGTACCTACTTAGTGAGCCGTACTCTAAATGATTTTGCCAATATTATTATTGTTACAGGACGTAACGGGAAAACTCTTGTGTATGCTTTGTTGTATTACCTTTTTATTGGAAGAAGTCCATCTATGGACTACAATAAGCTCAACTCAATAAAACATATCAACTAGCAATCAGTAACAAAACCGCTACCAGTTGCAGTTACACAATAAAACCTCTTTTCTCCAGAAGGAAGCATCCTTAAAGTGTGGGTTCTATCGATCGCCGCCCACCGGCCACTTCTTAGTGGCAGTTCGTGGGACCATTCATTATGGCGGACAGGACGGGACGACGTGGAACGAGTCGTCGACGACATGTTGTAGATACGGTTGTAACAGAGTTGTTACAAGACACGTGTTGTCGCATCTGGGAAAAAGATTCGACGACTTGGGAGGTAAGGCTCTGTTATTCTTTTTGATTTTCCAAGATGTTTTTTTTTTGTGATACGATAATGACGAAGAGAAACAATTATGCCAAAGTTCGATATTGCTTACGATTTGGCGACAAGGATATAAGTCATAAAAGTAAATAGGCGATTGCGATGATTACACTTCTGAGATAAAGTTTGTTTTTTAAAGTGGATTTTTTTCTCAATAGTCACAAAACAAAATGAAATCAAACACAATCAAAGTACACATTGAACTAAACTCAATTGCTCCACAATTATTTGAACGACACGAAATCCGAACCATAGATAAAATCTTATACATTTTTTTTTCAAGCACAGGCGATGGCACAAACGAGCGGTTATCATCGGCATCTCGAGTGGGTGATTAACTCGGTCGGTACACACATTAATCAAGTCGAGAATGTAAGGCGAGACCGGACGAAAGTGTACCGTGGCTAGCCTGGCGGTTGTATTCTCGTTAGGTTTATCGATTATCTACCTACATGTTTTCTTTTTAATTTTGAGGGATGTTGTTCGTTGCGTTCTAATTTTGAACAAAGGAACATATTTTGGATTTTTAAGGTGCGTTCACATTGGCATCACAGTCGTAAACTGCATTTTTTGCTAATTTTCCTATATTTTGAAGAAAAAGTTTGTGATATAGCTAGAATTCAATTCAATTCAATTCAAATTATTTATTTCAAATAAACCATTCACAGGCACTTTTGAATTGTCAAGGTCGGTCAGTCAAAAAGATGAAGCTATTTGCACGTTCCAAAGCGTAGATCTCTATGGAGAAGAACGTGCAAGAAACTCCACGGACACTCTTTTAAATTATTTTTCTTTACAATTTTATGGTTACATCATTCCTGTTGAAATTAAACAAACATATATGTGAGAACGATGTAAAAAGAAATGCACGTTAAAGTATCCGGAGTAAAAAAATAAAAATCAACAACAATTAAAAAAAAAAAAAATAAATAAACCGTGGCAGCCGAGAGATGACCAGTCCAAACTGACGGCGTCCGTTCACGAACATGACGCACGCGCTAGCACCATTCGGCTCAACCATATTTAAGGGAGCCAAATGACCCAACACATGCGCCACCATCAGGCAGACTTTTGAGTGAGCATGACACTCCCAACCGCCAGAGCAGTCAAGTCAATTAAAAAATAAATAAAAGTAGTATAAGGTTCACAGTACTCACACATGTGCCGTTAATTAAAGAATTTATACAATGCTAATTACATTGAGTCTATACAATGAAAATATAATGTTTTACAGTCTTCAACGGGTCCAACAATATTTATAAATGCCAAAAGATTAGTTTGTGCGGCCTAGTAACTGTGGAGCTGGACCGGCATTGAGCCAAGCATTATTATCTTCAATATAATCCCCCAACTTATAATATGCTTTCTTGCATAGTGTGCGTTTGATACAAGATTTAAATTTTGTTTCATTCAGTTCTAATATATTAGGAGGAATTTTATTATAACATTTTAAACAGTACCCCATGAAAGATGAGGCTACTTTAGCTAGTCTGAAACTTGGTTGAACTAGTTGATCCCTATTTCTAGTAATATAATTATGTCTGTCGCCTCGTCTACTAAAAAGATGGAGATTCTTTCTAACGTACATAATGTTTTCATATATATATTGACAGGGTACCGTCATGATGTTAATATCCTTAAACAGTTCCCTTAGAGAATCACGTCGGCGGAGATTGTATATCGCTCTTATAGCTCTTTTCTGCAGAATAAAAATAGACTCGATGTCTGCAGCCCGTCCCCATAGTAAAATACCATAAGACATGATACTATGAAAGTAACTAAAATATACTAATCTCGCGGTATCAACATCCGTAAATTGGCGGATTTTTCTAACAGCATATGCCGCTGAACTTAGCCGTCCTGCAAGAGATGTTAAATGAGGACCCCATTGTAGCCTAGAGTCAACCGTAATCCCCAGGAAAACTGTTCTATCGACGAATTCCAGTTTCTCCTTGTTCAACACTATGTCACAATCACTACTTTTGACATTTGGTAAGGAAAATCTTATGCACTTAGTTTTTTTCCCATTTAAAACTAAATTATTAGCAGTGAACCAATTTTGGACCTGCAGAAGGGCGTTATTTACGTCCTCAAGATTATTACTACGTCTATTTATCTTAAAAATCAAAGAAGTATCGTCGGCAAACAAGACCATGTTTAGTTGGTTTTGCAATAAATGGGGTAAATCATTGATATAAACTAGAAATAAGAAAGGACCTAAAATCGATCCCTGCGGGACGCCCATTTCCACGTTTAATCCCGACGAATTAACACCGTTTATTTGGACTAATTGCTTTCTATCATTCAAATAAGATTTTACTAAGTTTAACGCTGTTTTGCCTAGTCCGTAATGCTCGAGCTTCATGAGTAATGTTTCGTGATTTACACAATCAAACGCCTTAGATAGGTCGCAGAAGATGCCTATGGCGTCTTGTGCCTCTTCCCACGCATTAAAGATATGTTTTAGTAAGGTGACACCGGCGTCAGTTGTACAACGTCCTTTGGTAAAACCATACTGTTTATCGTGTAAGATGTTATTTGTGTTAAAATGATTAAGCATTTGATTAAGCATTACCTTTTCGAATACCTTGCTAAATACTGGCAAAATGGACACCGGTCTATAGTTATTTGTGTCTTTACTGTCCCCGGATTTAAAAAGTGGTATAACTTTACTGTATTTCATCAGATCCGGAAATACTCCTTGATCCACACATAAATTAAATATTAAAGCTAAATACGGCGCTATAGTCTCAATAATTGAGGTACATACTTTGATAGATAATCCCCACAGGTCTTCTGTCAATTTAATCTTGATTTGTTTAAAAACCTTTAGTACTGTTATGGGGTTTATATGTTTAAACTCAAATTTAGTTGGGCAGGCTGACACGTTGGCCTGTAATAAATCAAAAGCCAGCGAAGGCGAGGAGTTTAAGGCTTCAGTTGTTTCAATAGGGATACTGGTAAAGAAATTTACAAATTCTTGAGCAACTTTCTTGTTCTCGCTAATAAGACCATGAGGAGTCTCCAATGTGTAATCAGTATTATGTCTTTTGTTCCGCTTTGTTTCATTATTAATAATCTTCCAAACCGTCTTTATTTTATTTTCTGATGCTTTAACCTTATTGCTAATATATAAGGCCTTAGCTGCCTTACAAGAAATTTTATAAATTTTTGAGTAGGTAGCAACATATTTATTAAAAGTTTCAGTCATAATAAATGGCTTAAGGCCATACAGCTCATAAAGTCTATCCCTACTTATTCTCAGTCCTTTAGTCGCCCAGTCACTAAATAAAAACTTAGGGCAAATAGTTTTAGTTCTCTTTTTAAAAGTATTATTAAACTCAGTTTGGACTACTGAAAACAATTCTGTATACAAAATATTACCATTATTCATTGTGAAGTCCCGATCACTTAACTTGGTAATTAAAGTGTTGTTAAATTTATTTAAATTACCGGATGTTATTGGTCTGGATTGTATTTGCACTTGTTGAATAGGTATAATGCACTCAAAAGATACGATTAGCCCGCTGTGATCTGAAGGGAGCTCATTTACAATGGCTTTTTCTAAATAGTTGCAGCAACAAAAAACATTATCTATACATGTAGCAGTAGCTGTAGTTATTCTAGTTGGTTCTATGAAAACATTTGACAAATTGAATGATTTAAAGAGATTTAATAATCTACTGCTATCTGAATTATTTTCTAAAATATTAATATTAAAGTCACCACAGATAATTACTAATTTATTACCAGTTGCAAGTTTTGCCAAGACATCTTCCATCACTGACTCAAATATAGAGTAGTTCAGATAATTAGGGGGTCTGTAAACGCACACTATGACATGCTTATCCAGCTCAACACAGGAGAGTTCAATGCTATGTTCAACTGACAGCTCAACTATGTCTCTACGAGTTTTAAATTTAATACAACTTTTGATTAAGATTAATGAACCCCCACGTAGCATTGATTTGCGGTTAAAACAACTTCCCACATTATAATTCTCATAATTAATGAGCATTTCAAAATCCCTTAGCCAATGCTCAGTAAAACAAATAATGTCAAACATTGTTTTTTCTAAAAATAATTCAATTTCGAGTTGTTTCGAAGCAAAACCTTGAATATTCTGATAAAATAATTTCAAGCATTTCAGCTTAGCTCCTTTATTATAATTAGCTGCGTGAGAGCTAGAAGATACCTGGTTGATCGTAGATGTGGCTATACTGTTATTGATATCCTCTGTTGTCTTACAAATTAGTTTAAAGTTACATCCGGAGTGAGCTCTAAGAGTCCCATGCCATCACCAGGCAATGAGACACATGGAACCTCCTTCGTACAATTATTGTAAATATGTATAGCATCAGTGCTACAGTTATTTAGTGTGTCCACCTGAACATTAGTATTATTACTAATAATTGTGGTGTTAATTATAGAACAAGACTTCGACATACTACTTATGTCTGAGTTTATATTATATGCTAATAGCTTAGCTATATGGTGTCTAAATTTAATAGGTAGATACACTGTATTCCTAGTCGACTTTAATTTCTCAACAAAATTGTTGATATCCGCAAAAACAAGTTTGTCACTATAATGACTCACTAAGAAATGTACATGCTTATTAAGCATATGAATATAATTGTTTTGTTTATTTGACAATTTTTCAAAATATGGGAAAGCACACAATATAATTTTTTTACAATCTAACTTTAGCAACTTAGCGACACAGTCTGTTATATCATCTTTTTTAACATTTAAACTATTTCCTATAAACACAGTAATATTGGTATCTGGTTTATATACATTTCTAGTAACTAATTCCATTATATGCTTGTAGTTTGACCCAGGCATGCAATAATTCTGAGTAGAATAACTCAGGTTGTTATTTAGTAATTTTGCTAAACCTCTTCCTATACTATCAGAGAACATAACTGAATGAAAACAATCATGACTATTATTAAATGGATAGATAGATTGAGACTGAGATGAAATGGAGATTTGAATTTAAACGCCTTGTAATTACGATCGAATTTGGCTTTCTCATTTGGCCGTAAAAAACAAAAGAGCAATAGAACACAGTCATCATAAAAGTCATTTTTAAAAAGCCCGTACCACCTAGATGATCAGGCAAGAAAAAATATTTCAAGACAAATACAGGCTACACCTGTACTTGTGATAAATTAAAACGAATTTTCTTCTAAGCTTTTAAATGAGACATTTTTAAATATTTTTCCTGGGTATTATAGCAAGAGAAATCATTCATTGACTTCTATTGACGATTTTTCGAAACCGAAATTATTGTTATGGAATAGGCATAATATCTAAGCTTATCTAAGTAATTTAATACGTTTTTTTTTGTGATTTTTCTTCTAATTAGGTACAACGTTGCTGCAAATTCCTTTATTCTGTAGGTAAGTACTTTTTATTTAATTTTGTTCGTTCCTTATATAATTAAAAAAACTTAAATCCAAGTAACAGAATAGGCACGCGTATTGGGTGTCATCCCTCGATCTCGCTAGGGCTGCCTCTCAGGTGTCCCAGTTAATAGGGTTGCCCGTAACGTAAGATCGTTGAGTGTTGCCAGCGTCATTATTTATGATAAGTAGTCATTGTGTCCTGACTACATACTCTGGTATTTTTTTATATCGTTTTAAGTTTTTAGGGACGAATTTTGAATTTTAAGTTGTTTTTTTTTTAGTTTTCAGACTAGTTCTCGCTGCTGATTAAAATGTACGGAATATTTTATATGACAGATGTTCCTTTGCAGTGTCATTCCCGTCAATCGAATAATTACAATATTGAAATTAGTCGTGGAATACTTTATTAAAATATTTTTCTTACTGAAAATAGATATTTTTTTTTTAAATTGGCTATAATTAACCGACTTTTAAAAGAAAAATGATATATATAAATGATATATTAAATTATGTTGGTATTGAATTCTCCCAAAAATGCCCTAACTTATCAATATAGGTCAAAAGTAAATATTTTGCACAAAATGTGGGTAATATAGGGGTTTCTTGACAGGAGATGAAGTTAAGACTTTAATTACAGGAAAGAAGATACTATAATTTGCTTTATAAGTATCATAAATATCACAAATGGCATTCACGTCTTCTGTAGAAAGAGAGATATGGTTTGAGAGTGTTATTTATCAGGCGCCGTCATGAATATGTGTGAAACTTATTTAATTAGGTATCATACGCGAACTTTTTACTTTTGCATTGAAGAAAATCTTTTCCTCTCTCGGGCTTAACCTTTGGGCAAATATTAATAAACTTCAATAAAACCGTACATAAAAAGTATGTAGTCAATTACATTGTTTCCTTTTTATAAATTCGTTTTGTTTTTTTAATTAAAATGTATTAATTGACAAAATTATTGTCACCAGCCAGTATTTTACATTCGCTACTCACTATTAATAATTTCAAAATTCCTAATTCAAATACACACACGATTCTAGATCCAACCAAAGCTTGGTTCACCAAAGACACACAGTACATACCTAAAACCCACGCTACTAACGTACACATAATATAACTAAAGCTAGCCTTAATTCTACATTAAAGACGACCATCCTCAGAATTGGGCGCTCCTTATGGACGCTGGCGGGGGTGTGCGCGGGTTGCGGGGGTTGAGGCAGAGGGGGGCAAGACACTCGATCAATACCCCGACCCGACTTTCAAACTGCTTTCACCCTAACGAAAGTCGCCCGGACTCTGCTCGACCGGACCACGGGGAAGTTCATGGAGATGATGTTACCGCCACAGGAAAATATTTGTTTAGAAAAATACTTATGTTGGTATCAGTATTAGGTTCAGGTTCAGGAATCAGTGTCCTTTTAAATTTTTAAGCAACGATAGTCAATTTTGATTTTTGGTGGTATTTCCGATGATGATTACGTGTAGATGAAATTCAACGGCCTTATTTCTATTTCCACCTTTTCAGAATCCAAGATGGCGGCTTGCTGAAGTTTCGTTGACATGTTTGATTTCGAAGTTCTTGTCACAGTTTGTCGTGTCGTGGCATCTTGAAGCATTTTGATTGCAAATATTCGTTGATTATGTAATTGGAAGATCATACCTGAAACAATAGGGAAGGTTTTGAAAGTATCTCTGTCACAGATTTCGTATGTGGTTCAGGAGATTATGTGTAGGAACTAACAGACGGCAAACTTGCTCGCAATTTTAGGGATTCCTTCACCGCTGAGATAACCAACCTAAAGATCCGTTGTGTATCTAATGAACATACAACGTGTAATAGAATAAACGCAATACCTCTTAAGGGGTCATTGTATTCATCATTATGAGCAACTTTTATTTTGGGACCAACCCCGAAATCGCGAAAAGAAAATGAGCTGTTCAGTACATCTTGTCGAGTTATGCGCACAGAAATGTATGGAGCTATCGATTTTTTTTCGCGATTTCAGTATTGGTCCTATAGTGAAACTTGTTAAGAGATATTGCGTTTATTCTGTTAAACGTTGTATACAAACATAATTATACATTTGTGTAATTAATAATCTAAATATTTACTTCCAGCCGCTGGAATTGAAACGTTTGAGAAAAGTGCATCTAACAGAAAAAAAAATTGCATTTACAAGACAAACTAAGCATACAGATGTAGGATAAAAATATTGGTGTAAAACTTGGTTCCTCCCTCGCGCATTGTGGAATTTGTGTCTGGGATGAGCAAATTTGCTCTACTATTTTTTTATTAAGAAAACCCCTCCTCTCAATAAGCTGTTTAAAACATCAGTTGCCAGTAAAAATTCATCTCAACACTAAAAAAATCGCACTGTTTCTCCTTCTCTCTTTTGAATCCATCCAAAGGTTGTTTCAAAAAGATCGCTTTACGGTCACCCATTGTGCCACCCTATTAATGTTTATATGTAACGATTTATTTATCTATCTTTTCTGTAACTTCTAAAAGTATTTTATTCTATCGCACTCCCAACTCTATACATTTCCCAGCACGTCTTCAGTTCGCTGTCTTCACGTGCGCCCACCCCCTGCGCGAACATTTCGTACCGCCCCCCGCGCCGCCCGGTCTTATCGGCCTTAGTGTGGACCCACGTATAATTTAATTATATATACCTACATACTGGCCTTGCTCGCTGGATTTTAAGATAACACCGTTATTTAAGGAGAGTTTAAATGAAGACGTTATTTTTGGGATTTTTGCTAAATGTGGCTGTGGCTTTTTCTTAGTTGGGGGTAGGTATTACTTTTTGGAAGAAAGATGTCGAAGCCAAAAGTCAAGCGGCTCATTGTCAACTGTTTTCGTTTAAGGACTAATTTGCCAATAGTCAGATATTCTATAACTGGAGAATAAATCTGGTTGTTTGACATAGTAATTTCTATACAAAAGCTGCCAAACCGATATTTTTATTCCTCATTAAAATTATTTGATTGTTGAAAAATGGGACCTTTATCAGTTTAAAAGAAGCGAGGAATTAAATAAATAATTAAAGAAACAAGGAATTCAATATGAAATTTCTACGAGAGTGATTATTTGAGTTTACCACAAAAGCAAACATACATTTAGGAATATCAATGGTGTTCCTGAAAAGAATCTCGTGTTTCTTGACACAATCGAATGGCAAGAATGGAGTAGAGTTCTATGTATGTAAGTTTGATGGTTTTCAAAAGATCCATCAATTAACTTACTTATAAATGTTCAAAACAATCAATGTCAAAAATTTGACAAAATGTAAGGAAATTGGAGGTGTTTTTAGGGTTCCGTACCCAAAGGGTAAAAACGGGACCCTATTACTAAGACTCCGCTGTCCGTCTGTCTGTCTGTCACCAGGCTGTATCTCATGAACCGTGATAGCTAGACAGTTGAAATTTTCACAGATGATGTATTTCTGTTGCCGCTATAACAACAAATAGGTACTAAAAACAGAATAAAATAAATATTTAAGTGGGACTCCCATACAACAAACGTGATTTTTTTACCATTTTTTATAGATAATGGCACGGAACCCTTCGTGCGCGAGTCCGACTCGCACTTGGCCGGTTTTTATTAAAGCTCGCCACTGCGATGCGAATGCAAACGCTTCTTATAAATACGAGAATTACCCCTCAGTTTCAAAAGGCAAAATGTGACAGAGTCATTATATACGTCTTAACGAGTTATATTTTAGGTTTACATCACGGATTCACGTCGTGCTTGTGAAAGATTTTAACCTAACTTAATAAGTCACTATTCCCGTACTAAAATACTATGACTGGCATTCTTAAAGTTAGTCTCGATCCCGTGAGACTAAAACATGAAGATGAAGAAACCCGTATCAAGTACAATAACCGTAAATTCAATCTCCGAAAAACTTAAAAAGAACGAGTTACATGAGAATCAACCCTTTGAATGCTGCGCCGTGAGAAACGCGGAGATGAGGGGTCTCCGCGACCCCGGGTCACTACTGGCCGTCGCGGGAGATTGGATTCAGTGCAGCGAGATGAGTTTACTGTAAGGTATTCTTGTGTTAAAACGTGTTTTCTTTATTCTGGTCTTATTTTAAGAACGGTTGGATATGGTATGATAATGGATGGTGTTTTTTAAATTAATCTTGTATTTCTTTTGAGGTTTAAAGTTTGTGTAGGTTGTTATTAAAGCTTCTAATCGATATTTCATTTGATATGTAGCAAGGATTTCTAGTTTTTGTTCATACTTTATTTATTATTCAGTTCCTAGTAGATAATATAGATTTTTTTTATATTTATTTAACAAGCACACAAATGTACAGAGTCAGACTTAATGCCATAGGCATTCTCTACCAGTCAACCTTTTCGTGATGCAGAGAATACGTGCGTGGTAGGTGAAGAATAAAAAGCGATTTTCGTTTATTTAAATACAAACATTTAAATAAATAATATACATAATACAATATAAACATATAATATATGTATACTTAAATACAGATTTAGTGCAGCGAGATGAGTTTACTGCAAGATATTCTTGTGTTAAAACGTGTTTTCCTTTGAGAATGATGTTGTATAAAATTTGATATTAATATTGAGTTCCTTTTGAGTAGTTTTATTTAAAGTATACTGAGTTTGGGCAGGTTAATTATTAGTTTCTAATTAATCGTCGTAGTACTGAAAATGTCGAAGTTTTCTAGTCTTTGTATCCCGACCGTTATGTATTGTTTATATTATTGTACTATACTACAAACGTACCATGCACATAGGTACCTACCTAGAAGGAAGTATTGTTCATTCAAATTTTTTATACGTATGTAAATACAAAAAGCCTATATTTACGATGAACGTTATTAAGCTTGTTAAATTACCTTTACCAATAGCCACATCTACATTATATTTTTTTTTTTGCGTTGAGTTAAAAAAAAGACCATCATAATATGTTACTTGGACGATATACAGTGATGAGAAATATCCGCCAACCGTCAAGCCAAGCTGACCCAGGTCAGAGTCACGACCCACGGTTCACAGCGACCCGTAGCCGAATGAAGGGTTAAAAAAATTGTAAAGATGTCACCGAATTCCCTAAGGTTATTCGTATACATCGAAGTGAGATCGAAAGATTGTAAACTATTTTTTCAAGATAACGCACGAAAACATTGTAAACTATAGAGTTTGGATGAGATTTACTCATATCGTAGTATTCGTGTCAGTTCACAAATATACTAAGAGTTTACGTTAATGTAATTCATTAAGATTGAGGACATTAAAATCTTACAGAGTTTTCAATACCTAATGCGGCAATATAATCAAGAGATTTTACGCGTTCAGAAATAAACATCTGTGTCGACCATCAGTGACGAGTCGAGTCGTGAGAAACGTCCGTCAACCGTCAAACCAAGCTGACCTAGGTCAGAGTCAAGACCAACGGGTCACAGGTTTAATAAAATGCATAGATACCAAGGAAGATGAGCGGTATCAATAATTGTAAAAAATGGCTGATTGATCGGTAACGCCTTTAAAGCACTGTCTATTTAAATTACTTGTAAAAATACTATTATTATGATTGACGTAGTTTACATATTATTTTCCATTTCCTAATTATAACGATGGACAGTATTGTACAATGATCGTCAGCCGTGACAGACAGACAACCAACACGACAGGCTGACCACGACCGCGGGGTCACAGCGACCCGTAACCTTACGAAGGGTTAAAAACGCTCAGTCAGATATTAAGACAGTAAAATTAATGCAAAATCTTGTAATTTTCTTTGGGTGTTTTATTATTTTACCGATTTAGTATAAGCAGTAACGTTTGATGATAGTTTTAATTACAACTATGGATGGCATTGTATAATATTAGTGAGCCATAACAGATAAGCAGCATTATAGGCTGACCACGACCGCGGGTCACAAACGCGAACCCGGGGTCACAGTAACCGGTAGCCTTGTGAAGGGTTGAAAACGCTTACTCAGATATTTGAGACAGGAAAATGGATGCAAAATCTTGTAATTTTCCTTTAGGTAATATTAATATTTTATGATTTCTTTCGAAATAAATTGAAAGACATTTTTCTATGTCCACATGTTATTATGAAAGAAAAAAAAAATAAAACAGTAACGTACGTTACTGTACTGTACGTACCTCACAGCTGTACCAAATAGACGCTTTTAACTGAATTGTGTAAATATATATTGATGTGTAGCACATAGTAGGTACTACATATACTTCTACCCATGTAAATGAACAGGGTTCCCCAAGAAAGCTCAATTCCTAAAAAAAAATGAGTCCCTCATACAAATTGGGATTAGTTGATAACAATTTTGTATGAGAAGTTCATTTTTTTTTTAGGAATTGACTATGGCTTTGTTGTTCATTTACATGGGCAGAAGTGGTTCTCAAAGTTTGTATTATGGAAAAAAATACTCTGAAGTGATAGATAGGTGTGTCTAGTTAATAAGAAAAATCGACTGTGAACTGGCAACCGGTACTATCTCAATAAGAAGAAATACAAAAAAAAAACTATAAGACAAATCCAGCCAGTTTCGTTCGAGATAACTTTGATTATAGTATTTTCAAGCAAATCATGGTGTAATAGTAGGTTTTCGACCGTTGCGACCATCTGACCTCGGGGTGACAGTTTTGACCCGGGGATCATCACAACCGGTGCGTCGTAAAGGGTTAAAAAACCTGCATCCACATTATTTTGTTAGTATCGTGGGATAAAACTGTCTTTTCATGATTTCATCTGCCTCTCAGTGTTCGTTGAACTATTACAAGATTGATTCTGTATGGATTACTGAGACGTCATAAAAAAGTAGTTTATGCACATCTCTAAAGTTATACTTACTTAAAAGTATAAGTACCTACATATTCAAAACTGATGCATAGATACCGTACTGAGTCAAAGCATTTTCTAGATTTTTACTGCAAGTATGTGGTGATACTAAATATTTCTGTATTTTTTTTGCTAAAATTATCAACCTCTTCTGCTACCCCAATATGTACACAATAATCAAACATGCACATAGAATAATTAATAAAGTTAATACTTAGGTTTGCGAATCTGTCTTATTCTCTATCTCGGGTCTGCTACCTTCTGATAACTGTGTCTTAGTAACACAGATAAAAAAACAATACATTATACATAGAAAACAGAATCTTCTAATTTGAAAATCACCACACAAAACGCTCATTTGAAAATGGAATCGTATGGTTAAAAATACTAAAGAAAACATAAAAATAAAGATAGTTCCAATATCAAAACCTCTTCGAGGGCCAATTTTACCGTTTTTTTTTAAAACACCTAATTTCCCTACATTTTTGACAGATTGCGACTGAAATGCGAAGGCGGACGTTGCAAAATAAGTAGAATTGGCCCTCTGATAGACGTGTCATAAAGTATAAAACAGACAAAATGTTCCAATTTCAAAATTCTCTCCTCGAAGATCACTTTTCGAATCCGCCAATCATATGGCTGCTATTCTCAGATAGCTGAGCAGTTGAACTGATTGATTGTCTGCGAAGTCCGACCTAGTCAATGACACTCGATGCTCTCTTGTAGCGAATGATTTGAACTTTCAATGAATGACTGGTTGCATATTTCGTATGTACTTTATTGAACGTTGATATTAAATCAATGAATTTATTTGAAAAACTGGCAGATTTTAAATAAAATTAATAATAATATCAGAGGCCAATTCTACTAAAATAAATTTTACATCTTTAATTCCTAATTGAAGTTTTATTAGCAGATTGCGATTGATTGAACCTTTCTTTAAAATTAGTGAAATTGGCACTGATGATATTAAAAAATAATTGATTAATTGGGATGTAGAATTGAACAGCGTAGGTAGTCCGAGGTCTCGGCGTTATTTGACATCTATAGACACTACTTATAGTATCTACTCGTAATTTCAATTGCTGATTGATGGGTTGGTCTATGAGTACACAATTATGAAAAAATACTATGATCTTGAAACTCCGGTGTTTCAAGATCATAGTATTTTTTCATATTAAAATTGTCAAAGTAACTATGTAACGTTAAAGTGTCCATGGAAGGCTTTAAAAATGACGCAAAACAAATGCCTAACATCTAAATATTGGACCAATGTGGCAATGACCACTATCATCACCTAAATATCACTCTTTTCCATTTACAGCCGGTCTATTCTGTCAACATCTCACCTGGAGTGAGCATCAAGTGAACTGTCATTCCATCTTGTTTCCATGGATTGACAGCTCCCTTCATGTTCACTTCACCTAAGTTTACATGGTCACATGTTTTGCAGAATCGCACTACTGTATTAGATAAACACCCACTACTATTCCATAAATAACTGTTACAACCGACCCCCACTAAAGCAAGAAGCAATCATAGAAAACTTAGTTGAGTCAGTCCCGCCTTATCGCTCGACTGTAGAACAATATTCATAAAGCGAGCGCGGCGACGACAAGATTTTATTACTGCGAGAGCGACTGGACTGCCGCCGTAAACCAAGTAGTATAGTGGGAATAAACCACTGTGCAGTTGTCGACAACCTTCGGTTCAAGATGGTACAAGTATAGTTACTTTACTTTTATACTACTTGTGTGAGAGCGAGTGGACGGTCGTAAACCAAGTAGTATAGTGGGAATAAACCACTGTGCAGTTGTCGACAACCTTCGGTTCAAGATGGTACAAGTACAGTTACTTTACTTTTATACTACTTGTGTGAGAGCGAGTGGACGGTCGTAAACCAAGTAGTATAGTGGGAATAAACCACTGGGCAGTTGTAGACAACCTTTGGTTCAAAACAGTACAAGTATAGTTAGTTTACTACACTAAAACTTGTGCAAGAGCGAATAGAGCGCCATAAACCAAGTAGAGTGGGAATAAACCACTGGGCAGTTGTAGACAACCTTCGGTTCAAGATGGTACAAGTATAGTTACTTTACTTTTATATTACTCGTGTGAGAGCGAGTGGACGGCTATAAACCAAGTAGTATAGTGGGAATAAACCACTAGGCAGGCGTTGCCAACCTTTGGTTCCAGAAGTTGGAAATAAGGGTTTGTAACAAGGCCTTAAAGCAGTAAGTGCTGATATGACAGTCTGGCAATTAAATTACTACGGCATAAAACATGGACCAAGTATCTTGACAGAGTTGCGCAGTTTGTTCGAAAGAGTCACCGCGGCCCTAGCACGCAAAGGGCATAAGGAGGAAAACGGATGGGTTTGTCAGTAAGAGTCTGACACTCCCTTCCACCCAGAGCGGAAGAAGTCATTTGATGATTTCCCACCCATAAAAAAAGTATACATAGTTAGTTGACTGCTATATTACAGACGGTCGATTTAGAAGAGTGCCGTTAATCATGTCTTATAGTAGGAATTAACCACTGAGCTGGCGTCACCAACCTTTGGTTGAAGACAGTAGACTGGGACCGCAATTAACCAGAACCGTGGTCCCAGTTACCTCGCACGAATTGCTTTATTATTCCCTAACCATTCCAAAATATTCAAAAATGCACAACGTTAATGTTCAAGTTTTCACTTCTGCCGGCACTCCCGGAGTGCAACCCATTGTTTTTTTTTACAATTACAACTTTAAAGCACACATGATGACTATAAAGTCAACGCGAAATCAAGACAAAATTAATTCATACGAAACTCCAAAAGTTATCACCTCTAAAGGTTGCGAACGCCTGCTATTGATCGTATTCTCTCCGGAAGATCCTCGTACGCTTTCTATTCAACGATTAAGTCTAATTGTCCCTAAATTTATCGCCTACACTCTGCTATTATAGCTCGGTATCTCTTATTTATAGCACGCAATTTGTGCACTACAAGTATTAAGATTATTTATCGAATAAGGTTGGTACGAGTGCTGGACGGTGTGGTGGTTTAGTTATGGACGTGTTAGATTGGTGAATAACACCACGTCAGTGAAGTTCTAACGTGTATATGTCACTTTTGACGGATTTCAACATTTGAATACCATTCGATGAGGATAATACACGGACTTTTATTCGACCAATCAGGAAGGACTAAGGAGATACGTCAATAACTTGATTTTAAATTATTTTTACAAAATATGCATTTAACAAGGGTTGCTAAAGAATGTTTCTAAAGTTTTATTACTCTTCTGTAAGTAGACTGTCAGAACTTCACTGATGCGCTGTACTTTTGTGAACTAGAAGCTATATTATGATCCCCTATTAAAACGTGCCAATGTTATCAAGGTTCCGTTGTGAGAGAGAAACAGAGCTGGCAAGGACGAATAGTAGTGTTCGAGCTAACGCCTGCTCGTTTAGAATTAGCAAATCAAGGTTGCGTTCTAATGAGGTTGTAATTAGATGTAAGGATTAAGTATAAAGTACTTGCTTGTTATTTTTTCTTCTATTTTTGTTCGTCATCAAGGTTATACAAGTTTGACTTAATATCAGCATAATATTTGGAGTTTCTTTGAAGGGACACTTAAAATTCCCCAATAAGTAGGTACTATCTCTTTTTCACTAGGGAATTACGATGGCGAAGACACGTCATAGTAGCAGAGAGAGGGCCAAGCGAATTGGAACTTTTTCTATTGACCTTAAAGTTTTTTTTTGTAAATTGGAACTTCTAAGATTTAATGTTCTGCGCGTATGGACCGCGATGTCACAGCGCATACTTGAACACCTATGCTCGATTAATGTTCAGTATATTAGTTACTTAGTTTTGGTGTAAGGGCTGGCTGTTCTAAAATGATAACAAGAACACATTAAAATCATACCAAAGTAATAAACAACAAAATGATATTCATTATCATGGTACCTTTTTGACAGGCCTGTTGGTCTAGTGGTTAGTGACCCTGACTGCAAAGCCAGAGGTCGTGGGTTCGATTCCCACCCAGGACAAACTTTGTGTGATGAGCATAATTGTTTGTTCTGTGTCTGGGTGTAATTTATCTATAATATGTATGGATTTATAAATTATATAAGTATGTATATCAGTTGTCTGGTTACCATAACACAAGCTCTGCTTAGCTTGGGATCAGATGGCCGTGTGTGAGTTGTCCCAAGATATTTATTTTATATTTATTTTTACCTACATAAAGCGACCGAGCATGTATCGTTACGATAATAGAAACTATTAACTGTTAGTACTTAAATATTCCGGTAGGGATAGCTAGTACTAAACTAAAGCATTAGCAAAGAGTACCAGCCCGGAAAAGCAGATTTATATTACTACCCAACTAAGATCATAAAACTATACAACGCCCGGCCCGAGTATTAATATTGTGCCATTTATCATGACCCTACACCCCCCCTCACCTCCCTTCTTTTGTGTAAGAAATACACCCGAAACAACCCAGAGAACAAGTTTCGACAACGAAAACTATTCAAACGTTCCCAGCTAACAGCACAACTTGTTCGGGGATGTTCTTAACTCGGGTGCTTCAGCGGTCGTTCGAGGAAAATTGGAAAACGGAAAGACGTGCGCGCGAAAATAGACTTTTTGACGCACTTGTTGAAGTTTGAATTCGCTCGTTAGGTATCGATAGTCGAATTTTAAACGGTAGAAAATATAATCGACTCTGTTTGTTGTGTTGTAAAGTTTGATTTGGCTTGTGTTAGTTTTGCGAGCAGTTGGCCGGAAGGGTAGAGTCGTAAGGAAGTTCGGCGATTATGTTTAGTCAGCGCTCGCTGTGTAATGGAAAGGAAGTAGGAATTGGGGCCTGTAAGATGTGGTTGTATAAGGCGGCCATTCCTGTTTCGTGTCCGGGGTAGAAAGGGGGTGTTGAGGGGGGGGGGGGTAAGGGACGATTTGTTTGTTTCTAAGGTCCGTTCTATTCCGCAGCTGTGGGTAGGATTTAAATTTCGCACTGAACCCGCCTTTTGTCCGTAACCTTCTCAGTCGCTGATGAGATGCCTCTTTACAACTCTAAATTGAAGTGTGTTTCGCAAATGTTTTGAATTCAGAACTTTCGGGCGTTACTGGCCAGCGTCCGTAATTTTGTTTGGAATTGGAACTCCTTCTTGAAACCTTTTTGTTTCATTTAATTAATTTTAAGTTATAAAATTAACGTATTCTTCTATTGTATTTTTTTACCACTATATTCCAAGTTATGTCTTTTATCTCGACTCCACCTCGAATCATAAATTTACATTTAACAGTTTGCAATGTAAAATGTATTTAAGTGAATAAACACTTTAAACACTTTTTTTTTTTTTTTTTGGTAACTGTTAACATTAATCGAGGGTTTTTTTCGTTTTCATGGCGACTAGAGGTCACTCATACTGACAAGGAATAAGTGGCTATACATGTCATATCCTTCAACTTTACTCTACCTTAGACCATCGACAGTATTATATAGCTTGTTATTTAATATTGACAATAATCGAGTGTTTTTCCGTTGTCATGGCGACTAGAGTTTCCTCACACTGACTTGGAATAAAAAGCATTTTTCTAGTGCTTTCTCATTATTCTTCCATCAAAAAACAATTACAACCCCTAGCGAAAGTTGTAAAGTAATAGTTTGCTATACGCTAACCGCTAGTGTGAATATAATAACTCGTGCGAAGCAAGTTAGTTATTGTGGGTACATGAAGACTCGACTACCTTCACTTGAATAATATCTTTAGCGAGGAAAATTGCACCTGAATTTTATATGAATTCTCCTGAGCTTCTCCTCCTGAGCGTTTACGCCGTACGGTTTTTCATACAAACTTTCAAGTTCTTATATTTCGGAATGAATGAACCGATTTGAATAAAACTTGGTATGCATACGCCATCCAACCAGGTAGTAGTAGAGTTCAGGAGGAAAGATAGACTGATTTTAGACCTGGTTGGATGGCGTATGCATACTTATAAGTTTCAATAAAATCAGTCCATTCATTTCGAAAAATAAGGACTTGAAAGTTGGTATGAAATGCCGTACGGCGTAAACGCTCTTAAAGCTTTAGAATTTTAATTAAGGGTTAGTTTCATAATAATATGAGATAATACCAGATAGGCAATTGACATATTTTTAAGGAGAGATCGCATTCGGATCGCTGTTATAAGGTCAAAAAATCTCTAATTTTTCTAGTTTTTAATGAGTGGTTGACATTCATTGTCACTGAGATGATATTGCGACTTCAATTTACTTTCTCATTTGTTTTTTTCCCGTTCTCGTGAGAATTTCCTGTTCTCGTAAATAATTTTCCAAATCCGATTGATAGTTCCAGAGATTTGCACGGTCATACAAACAAACAAACGAACAAACTCTTCAGCTTTATATAATGTATAGATGTATAGATAAAATATGGATAAAATGCATAAATCTCATAGTTGTACTGTAATAGTTGGCTATACGCTAACCGCTAGTGAGAATACAAAAACTTGTACGAAGCAAGTTAGTTATTGCGGGTACATGAAGACTCGACTACCTTCACTTGCTTGTTAGCGTTGTATATTTAGCGAGGAAAATGGCACCTGAACATTGATTAATATGAGTTTTCATCAAATCAAAAGCTTTTGATTTACACCACGATTAGTTTTAGCTAATTCTATAAATGCGGTAATGGTTTCCTTGTAACGTCACCGAACCGATTTTAATGAATTTTGAGTACAGATAATGTTGATGACTGTCGATTCGTCTCCAAGGTCCCATACCTTGGAGACGAATAAGAATACGGTTTTACGGTTCTTTGCGAAAATAAAAAATAAACGAGTTTGAAATCGCAGGCAAAAGCTAATCAAAATAAGATTAATCCTCATAATAGCCTGTAAAATCTAAAGTATTGTCGTCATCATCATCATCATATCAGCCGGAAGACGTCCTCTGACATTGACCTCCCCCAAGTGTCGCCACAACAACCACTTCTTTTCGTCTCGCATCCATCGGCTACCCACGACCCTCACCAGGTCATCGGTCCACCTTCTGTGAGGCCTTCCAACGCTGCGTCTTTCGGTATGCGGCCGCCTGGCCTCCAGTACTTTTCGGCCCCATCGACCATCTGTTCTGTGAGCAATGCCCACTGCCACTTCGGTTTGGCGATACTTCGGGCTATGTCAGTAACCTTGGTTCTCTTGCGGATGTTATAAAAGTACTTGATATCAATATGACAATGAAATTCTGCCTAGCCTTTTCCCAATTTATATTGGGGTCGGCTCCCAGTTAAACCGGATTCAGTTGAATACCAGTATTTTACGTGGAGCGGCTGCCTACCAGACCTCCACAAACGATTCAATCATAGACGGATTAAATGGGTAACATGGAACTCCTTGGCAAGACTGGTGTCAGATTTTTAGCTTCTGACAATCCGTATCGACTGACAGAGTTCTACAAATGACAGCCGGGTACAACGGCTTAAGGACGCGTTTACAAATTTTCTCAATAAATGTACCGAAGTTAAAATTTTTCACTTCGGTACATTTATTGAGAAACTGTACTTATCTAAAATTATATTTATAGTTCAGAATCATACCATGCACATCTATCAACAAGTCTTGGGAAAAACATATTAAGAATGCAAAAAAATACTTTTGTGTAAAAATGTAATGATTTGACTACCCATTTGTAAACGCGTCCTTAACGTGTTTTCCGAGGCACGGAGGAATCTCGATATGTTAAGACGGTCACCTATCCACAGACTGACCTCGGCAAGTGATGCTGAACCTTGAAGATCGATCCGTGTTGCTGTATTATTTAGCCATGAGCTCCTCTAGTAAATAGAAAATTCAAAATGTATTTAGTGCCATTTTCATGTAATAATGTGTAAATAAGTGTAACAATTTCAAAGTGAATCGGTGATAGGTTAGAGGTTACCTTATAACCTGTCAATTATTCTATTTGAATAGTATCTTGAATAGTATAAAACAGAGTTCATTTTTGGAGTTTACTCCAAAGAAACGGTTTTTATATTTAGCCCGCGGTATGAACATTTTATGAGGAATAAAATCGAGCGTTAACTAAAATTGAGGCGTTACGTTCCTTTGTCTTCCTTTTCCTTTTATTTAATATTTTTTCTGACTTTGGTGGTACGAGGAGTTTCTACAATGAAGTGAAGTGATGTGAAGTTGGGTGGGTTGTGTTGAGAATACTAGTCGTGCGTCGGAGCTAAAACACATTTTTTTTTAAATCCAATTTAGTTGTTAACCCGGGGCATGTGTGAAACATTTGTTATTTAACCTCGCGCAAGCAACTTACTCTGACTTCAAAGATAACTATGGTTTGTGCAAGTAAGCCTTAGTAATCAGAATAGGTAAATAAGGCTTTATGAGTTTAGTTATCAATTTCCGAACTGAACTCTGAAGCTACCCACATTAAAACAACTTCTAGATTAGTTTCTATTTAAGGCTATTATTTTAGGCTTTGTAACTCATATTGTTTGCTGCAAAATTTGTAAAACTAGGAATATGTTTAAAGGTCATACATATACCATCGGTGTCTTTTACTTGCCTCGTGTTGATTCGTGATAATTAAGACAGCTGCCCTCATAATATGACGTCCAAGTACCATGATGATGCCGGTGTGAGAAAGAGACGGAATTATACAGGACGAATAGGACTATCCCACCATAGATAGACATAGATCACGCAAATATCATGATCTGTATGAAAACCAAGCATGTTATTTTTTGACTACCTACTATGACGTCAACACAAAGCACTATTATGTGATGGGAAAATCAAAACGATTCAAAGACGCCGCCACGTGTAGCACCTAACTGGCCTAACCACATAACTGACACCTAACTGACGTCCGACTAGCGTACACCGCGCACCGATGCAAATTGAGCGCGAAAGTGGCGGCTTACGATTTTTGATCGTAAGCTGGGCACTGAAACGGGCACGCGAAGTAGTTGCTCTTGCGTTATCTATGTCTATATATATCTGTGCCCTATCCCTTTTTCACAATGGATTCGTGATGACAATGACACCACATAGTAAGGGCTGATCATACACGATGCTTGCTTTGCCTCGGAAAGCACGTTAAGCCGTTGGTCCCGGCTGTCATTTGGATATCTTTGGCAGTCGTTACGGATTGCCAGAAGCCAGAAAATCTGATACCAGTCTTGCCTAGAAGTACCGTGTTACCCAGTTAAATGGGTTGTGGAGGTCTGGTAGGTAGCCGCTCCACGCAAAATACTGGTATTCAGCTAAATCTAGTTGACTGGGAGCCGACCCCAATATAGTTGGGAAAAGGTTAGGCAGATGATGAGCTTCAACTTTACCTTTTCTTTTTTATGGATGTAAAATCATCAAATGACTCCTTCCCGCTCTGGGTGGAGCGGGAGGGAGTGTCAGACTCTTACTAACTAAAACCTATCCGTGTTCCTCGTAGTGCCCTTTGGGTTCCAGGCCCGCGGTGACTTGTTCGAACAAAATCCGCAATATCAAATTTACCTTAAACATCATATACCTACGTCATTTATAAGACCTCTTCTAACACATAACATAAGTAATAAAAACCGGTCAAGTGCCAGCCGAACTCGCGCACGAAGGGTTCTGTACCATTATCTATAAAAAACGGCAAAAAAATCACGTTTATTGTATGGGAGCCCCACTTAAATATTTATTTTATTCTGTTTTTTGATATAGCGGCAATAGAAATACATCATCTGTAAAAATTTCAACTGTCTAGCTATCACGGTTCACGAGATACAGCCTGGTGACAGACACGTACAGACAGTCGGACAGTGGGTCCCGTTTTTGCCCTTTGGATACGGAACCCTAAAAACTGCAAATCATAGATTTGACTTAACCTGAAATTTTTAGGATTAAGGTTAAAAACTTGAATCTTTAGGCCCATGGGGTCTGAGTATTCACCGAGTCTTTCGGGACATCAGCAAACAACTTATCGACTGTTCACGTGACCAGAGGGCCGGGTTTTTTTTTGGCCAAAGAATCAGCATAGCCATTCAACGTGGCAATGCTGCCAGTGTTCTGGGCACTTTTGTCATTGACAGCGATGTGGATGAATTTTTTGATGCCCAATGATTTATTTTGTTTTTATACACATTTGTACATAATTTCGCAATTATTAGTCTAGTTTGAATATTAGGTTTAGTGAATACACAATTTAAAAGTAAAAAAAAAATTAGAAGTCGAAGGTTAAAAATAAATAATGGAATGAGCACCTGCATGTAATATCAAATAAAGGCTTTAAATAATTTTCTGTCATCATAATCCTTAATACAAGAACTCATTAATGAAGTATTGTCTATTTAAAATATCCTACTGGCATAATAAATACAAGGGGGTCAATTCTTCTAACTTTTAAGAAACATTTGCATTTGCATCTCAGTCGAAATCAATCAAAAACAGGGCCTCAAGTCTGCTATTACAATAGTGTCAGAATAGTCTATCATTGATTTCATAATTGTTGATTTTGACAAGTTTATAATCTACTATTATAAGTGTCATTATGACTTTCCAATGGTCAACCACTGATACTACATTGAAAGAAATGGTATTTAATGGTAATCTCGTACATAATGACAAATGAATTACAGACGTATGCGGTAATCTGCAAAAATTTTGACAGTTCCTTCGAACAGTGACCTAGTCATTGTGCAGTCATTGCTTTTCAAAGACATTGACTATTTAAAACCACGATTCTATTACGAGACCATTGAACGACCAATGATCGACCATTATGAATTTAGCAGATTACGTACTAATAGCAAAATGACAATGGGATCGTGTTGGAATGACGAATTTATATAAAATAGCAGACTTGGGGCCCTGCTCTAATGTCCCTATATTTTATCAGATTGCGACTGTGATGCGAACGTTGTTGCTTATACTATGTGGAGTTGGCCCTGAGAAAGCAAGATCAATGACATCACCCCTCTTGACCGATACCCCATGTTTATTTAAGAGGCAGCGAAACCTCCCCAATCAACACGTTTCTGTTTGCGACGTAATAATATCCTTCTTCTGAATCTTGCAATATTGGCATGGTAGGTGCCAGATAAACTTGCAATAAAGTACATTGACCTTTCCCTAATAACCACCAGCCGTGAGGCACACAAAATTGTACTGTTTATTTTAATTATTATTATTTTTTGTTTTTGCTTCTTTCTATTTTTATTAGTGTGTCACTATTGTTTGTGTGTGCCCTGCGTTTGTGACAAAATGAATGCTTTTTTTTTTTCCTTTGTTTTGTTTTTCGTTTTTAATTACTAGAGAACGTAAACGATCACGATAGAAGTCGATTCAGGACAGCTTTAGGTCTTCATTTCTGTTTTTGTTAAAAAGAAAGTCAATAAATGTATGTGGGTCAATGACCGTTATTGCACATTTATCTGGCACCTACCATAGAACTATTCTTTAAAATGTCATAAGAACTCCTTCTCAACATAGAAATTGAAAGCATAATATTTCCAAAAAGTTCTGTGCTAATGTGTTCATTTACATATTAGGATATGTATTCCAGCTAAGGCATTTGTAGGAAGTACTAACTTCTTATATAATAGCTGCACGTGTGGAATCAAGCTAGAAATCTCGAGTTCGACCGTCCTTTATGAATATATTGAACTCGTACCTGCTGTGATGGCTACTCAGTTCGATTACCTACAAAGCTCTTAGATTTCAGGGTCATTTAGTAGGTAACTGTAATCTAGAATTTCACTCAGATCAATAATCGCGTTATTTTGGACGTAATTAACATCCTGAACATTTCCTAATTAGTCATTGTAGTTGACTGGTTATGTACCTTCCCAAAAGACTGGCGATTGTCACGTTGTAAGGCAATGCTTCATCATCATGATCTCAGCCGAAAGCCGTCCACTGCTGGACAAAGGCCTCTCCCAAGTGTCGCCACAACTACCGGTCCTGTGCGTCTCGCATCCATCGGCTGCCCGGGACCCTCACTAGGACATCGATCCACCTTGTTGGAGTCCTCCAACGCTGCGTCTTCCGGTACGCGGTCGCCACTCCAAAACTTTTGGCCCCATCGACCATCTGTTCTGCGAGCAATGTGCCCTGCCCACTGCCACTTCAATTTGGCGATACTAGTAAATAGCTATTAAATATTAGCTTTCTTTTCTTTCTAAGTAACAGCAATCTATTAAAATCTAACTTACAAACAAAAAACTTCTCAAATTCTGTCCCCTATAAAACGAGAGACGCAAAACGCCTCACTATTCCTTAAACCATTAAAATAAGCAACCTCGCAGATGGGCCCCAAGATTACATTGACGGTGGGAACTAATATCAGGGGTGCACCCCCGGGGCTCAATTTTAAGGCGGGGCCCACCCCCCCGGGATAAGAACTGATCGCGGGGGGGCCAGAAACTTGGGCCCCACTTGGGGGTGCTAAGAACATTATTAAATTGGATGATGAGTATGTATTTTGTATGTGTGTGTGTAGTTTTGTGTTAAGATGGGTCTGCCATGTTGGGATCGATAGTTTCGCGATGGAATTATGTGACGGTTTTAACAGTTTGTATTTAAACAATCTCGTGATTGGTGTGCCGCTAGTGATGTGTAGTTTTAAAAACCAGTGATAGATTTTCTCTGCGCGTAGGCTTATTTATTTAATCGCTCTTATGCTATGGCGGTTTCTTAGTACCTAATGCGGAAAATGGCAGTATTTCTATACTTAATGCGTAGAGTGTTTCATCGTCATACATTTTTACATCCGACACAAGATCACCTGTTTAAGCCACGATAGGTTCGCTAGATTTGTAAATCTACAATTTGCCATGCAACGGTAGCATTGTTGAAACTATAACTTGTACGAACGTGTAGATTGTAACTTCCAACTGCCTAGTTGCAAGGTAATAGTTTTGAAATAAAAGTATTTGTTCTCCTTTGGTTCTCAATTTATTTAATCCAGGATGTGAATGAATGCAAAAACGCGTTTTCTTAACACTTTTTATGATACATAAACAACGACAATAGCCGTTACTACGGCTGCGAGCTTTCCTTGATAAATAAATTGGTTGTAAATCGACCATTTGCCATGGAAAATACTATGTTCCAATGAGGACTATCCCAAACCTTTAGAGTTGAACAGACAGCAATTCGGTTTCTAATCTATATGTATATGTAAAAATAAATCCCTGTTTCCCTTGGTCACGCCATAACTTGAGAACGACTTTACCGACTTCATTCATCTTTTAAAAAAAAAATCCAATACTCTGTAGAATCCCATCACTTCCCGTGAGTGTCGTAAGAGGCGACTAAGGGACTCACCAGAGAATGAGCAGCAGCATTCTCTGTAGGATTGCTACAGCTCCCCCATCTGGGGGAGGCCTATGTCCAGCAGTGGACGTCTTTCGGTTGATATGATAATGATAATGATGACTCTGTAGAAGGATCTTATGGAAAGAAAAGTTAAGAAAATTGTGCAGAAAAAAATTGCATGAGAAAATGTAAAAACCACCGGGATACCACTAAAAATTTTAATTCTGAACTCCACGCAAGCGAAGTCGCGGGAAGAAGCTAGTTTTAAATAGGTTTGATTACACTGCCTCAGATCAAACAATTCTTAACCCAAAAACTCAACTAAAAGTCGTCCAATCTCCCAAAAATATGAAGACAAAGCCAAATTTTCCTAGCTTCGCCTACAAACAGGACCTTTTTCCTTATCACACACATTCAAGGCCATTTCCAGCTTCCAAATCACATTCATACTGCCCTTACGAGCAAACCCAATCCTGCATAAACAAAGTGTTCAAAGGGAGAAAGGACAAATGACCCAATTTCCTTGAGTGTTCCCGCGTTCAACCCTCCAGCGCGTAAACGGTACAGCCGACCCCATCACCCACAACTTTCGTTGGCCTACTTGTGAAAAAACGCGGAAAATCTCTTTTTGAACGTTAGTGTCTAGTTGGTATTGTTTGGAAGAAAGTTTGTGTTTGTTTTTATGGTTGCTTTCCTTTTGAGGGTTGATTTGCTTTAGTTAGGTAGAGACACGTGCGTTGTCTGTGTATCGCATTTGTTGTAACGCGTTCTGTTAAACCCTCGTGACCACGGCGTTTTAAAGAGGTTCCAATTCAAAAGCAGCCTACGAAAGTGGATTGGCATCTTCTTCTTTCTCAAGACTTTTTAGCTAAAAAACCAATACTTTAACAGGACTAGAGAATTCAAATTCATATCCGATATACATTCTCGTATTTCGTTTACACAATTTCCTTGAAATCAGAATAATTAATTAAATTATCTCACGAAAGGTTTCAAATTCAGCGTTGCCTTCTAAGGGTTAAGGGTCTCGGGAGCCCTAAAGAATGGCAGCAATCTTGTGGTAATTCTACCCGCCCGGCCAGCCTACAAACTATCGCTTTTATGTACTCTTTGTACATGTATAACTTGGGTATGTATATATGTAAAAGTTGTGTATGTATATGTATAAGTTGTGCATGTTAGTGTGTCGTGTTTATTTAAATTTGAGATCGGGTTTTGTTAGTAGGAGATGATTTTGATACGATGAAGTTTAAGGGTTTTGTTTTGATGATATTTTAGAAGGCTTTCTAGCGATTGTGTTTGAGTTTTATCAGTTAGTAGAATAAAGTATACATAATACAGGCTCCTTCTGGGTGAGCTCGCTCCATCGTAGACTTTGTCTCTGTCATCTCTGACATTGACTAGAGTCAAGAGCAAACCCATCACTAATAAAAAAAGTTTTTTCAGAGTTCCGTACATACGAGTGAAAAAAATCTTAGAGGATCTCTCCTGTGTCGGTCACAACCATTTTGCTCCGAATTAACTGACCATTCCCAATATCTCAATGAAATAAAATGAATTCCTATAAGTGTTGAGAAAACGTATCAATGTAGGGAAAGCGATTGCTCCTGGCTGTCGTTTTAAAATTTTTGACTATCGTTGCGGGTAGTTGGAAGCCAGAAAATCTGACGCCAGTCTTTCCAAGGGGTACATCAGGGTTACCTAGTTACTATACTATGTAAAACATTGGTACTCAACTGCATACTCTTCATTATGAACAACTTTCACTATGGGACCAACACTGAAATCGCGAAAAAAAATCGACTGCCCCATACATTTCTGTTAACTCGACAAAATGTACTGAACAGCTGATTTTTTTCATTCACAATGATGAGTACAATGACCCCTTACGAGGTATTGCGTTTATTCTGTTACACGTTGTATAGTTGGGTAAAGGCTATATATACAAGTTGATTGTCGAGAAAAATTATTTGGTTTTCAATTAGATAAATTGACAATAACGGTCATTACCCTCTTCGTAGGTACCTGGATAATAAATTACGAATCGTTCTTCATTACCAGAAAATGTAAAGGATCACGATAAATGTCAATTCAGGACAGATTTATGTCTTTATTTCTGTTTTCGGAATTAAGTATGTCAATAAATACTGGTGGGTCAATGACCGAAATTGCAAATTTATCTGGCGTCGACCATAGCGTCAATTTTTTTTGGAGCCCTTTGAACTGATTTTCAGTCCACCCAGAATAAAAGACAAAATGACTCTTCTACTTAAAACACAAGTAAAGCCACATCAAAAGATAGTGCGTACGTATGTACGGTGAGCGTAGTAAGCATATATACAGGCTGTTTGCGGAGGAGCGCTCTCATTAAAACTTGCATGGCTTCGATACGCGCTGCCTACCTATTTATATTTATTAGCGTATTGATTCTGCGATGTAAGGTAGTTTGTAGATAAATGGTGAAGACCGATTCTTTATTTTTTATTATAGGCTCACGTTTCACCACAATCTCACCTGATGCGACGATGTAGTCGACGATGGAGTACGCTTGCTTAGAAAAATACGAAAGTAGCTCTGTCTGTCTGTTTGTCTGTTACCTATTCACATCTTAACCGCTGCACGAATATGGATTAAACTTAGCAAATGGCTAGACCACGTACTTTTTTAAGGATGGGAAATCAAAAATCAAATTACTTCTTCCTCTCTGGGCGGAGCGGGAGGGAGTGTCAGACTCTTACTGACTAAAACCCTTCCGTGTTCCTCCTAATGCCCTTTGCGTTCCAGGGCCGCGGTGACTCTTTCGAACAAATTCCGTCCTTACCCTGGCAGTAGTCCATGTCCTGGATTAAGACATGAACATAATATTTTGCTTAAACGGGCATAAACTTATTCCATGACTCTTTCAGACATTCATTGGCTATTTCCGTATAAAGCTTTTATCGTCTCCATGGAAAACCATAAATTATGTTTTATTTTGATGGAATTCCAGATGCAAAGATCCTGAATTACTTGAGAAATATTAAACAAACTTATCTTTTCAGGGTTTTATCCAATCAAACTGATGATTGTCAGGACATTAATTGATATAGTAATATGAAAATATATGAGAAGACGGTAACAGCCTGGCTTTCAAACTTTTAAGGCTTCAATACACGGCCGTTGCGTTTCGTCTATTTAAACTATTTCGCTGTGGGGTGAACCTTAATTGAGAAAGTGTGAAGGGTAGCCGATGTTCAGTATTTAACAGTTTTCGCAAACATCTCTATTGATCTTTAATTAAAAAATCGAGATTAAATTTTAATTTTTAAACAAGAAACTCTATCTTAAAGACATACATGACTAAGTCCAAATTCCATTGCAAAACCATGTTATTAGGGCCTTTTTACTACTAAAACTCAGGGTCACTTAAAAGTCAACTTCAATAACACCTTGCTGTAGTTGAGTTACGTACTTGAGTTGGACCTGGTGGTGATGGACTAATATGGTCTCAAATTATTGATTCAACTTTGATTTGATTGATATCGGAAACCAGTACACTATTATTCTCCTTTAGTTTCTACATTATTGAATTTATCAGTTGGAAATGAATCTCATGATTTTCCATTTTCCATTCTCATTCAGCTGAATCCGGTTTGATTTGGAGCCGACCCCAATAAAGTTGGGAAAGAGGCTAGGCAGATTATGATGATGAAATTAATCTCATGATTTGATTGAGCGTTATTAATTTGACTAAACAATCTAATTAAGTAGGTAATTGCCGTGACATACGCCATAAAAGCGTTGTGCTTGTATTTTATGTACGAATAGGTACAGAAACAAAAGACGAACCACCACCATTTGCAGGAATACCAACATAACATAATTGCTTAAAACATGTAGTACCACTCTCACGTACATATCTTGTATACAGTACGACTGGTTAAACGAGGGACCAACCAAGAAAATAGAATAAAGACCACAAGGTGTGCACATGGCTATACATTTCGATTAGGCGAGATATGGGGGCCAATTCTAATCATTTTTTAAGTGAAGTTCGCATCCGCATTTCAGTGGCAATCTATCAAAAAAGTCTCAATTTTCATACATTTTTAACCGATTTCCCAAAAAGGAGGAGGTTCTCAATTCGACTGTATTTTTAAGCAATTGCATAGCTTCTATCGCGGGCCTTGAGCGTGGAGACCGAATCCAGAAATTCCGTAACGAAAATAACCTAACACCCCCCAGTCCGACCGGCTTTTGTTTTTTGCTTTAATGACTTTTTGAAATATCACGCTTGTCTCTTTAGTTCTGCAAATCGCCTCTAGGTGGTAGGTGGTTGTATATACTATAAATAAATAAATAATTATAATTACATAAGTTGATAAAAAATGCTATGCAATAGCTTTACCGCGGCAGTCTCCGAGTGCCACACGTCTTTTTTTTCTTTTTTTGTGTTTGTTACCTCATATCTCCGTCATATATAAACCGATTTGTAAAATTCTTGTTTTATGTGAAAGGATATACTTCTCGATTGGTCCCATTTAAATTTTATCAAAATCGATCAAGCAATTTGGTTTTTAAATCCAAATAGCTGGAAAATATATGTGGAAAAATCATTCATGTATACGAAATTGCGTATTTTTGCTTTCCTGTGACTTTCCAGTAGTGTTGTTAGGTGTGGGTACCACACAAAAGTGAAAAACAAAAAACTTTTTCAGTGTTTTTCAACTTCTTTTGGTGTTTGGTTGCTTCTTAGTTATTTGACACCGACTTCCGAAATTAAAGTTATTTTGTACTTAGTAGTGTTTTTTTTGGAAGTTTTTTTTTATTGTGAAAAAGTTTTTTTGACAGATTGCGACTGAGATGTGATTGCAAATGTTACATAAAAAATATAATTATATACTTTTCTTACCAAGTCCATCGTCTACCAAGTCACCCTGTATATTTACTCACGTAACTTGTATACGTACGTGAAATATTAGCCAAAGTTCGGGCGGCAGTTAAGAGTTTCGATGAAATATGTCTTGGGGTGGCACGGGGGGGTTAAGGACTCCGCCTTAAGCCAGCCTCAGGTCGATAGGAACTTATTAACGGGGCGGAGGAGGGTTGCTGTAGTTTGGGTTCCGTACTTGATGGTCGGACGTGTTTTCATGATTATTACCCGGTTTTAGGTTGAGGTTTTTATGTAGGTAGTCTGTTTGAGGCTTTAAATGGAGTTAGCGTTTAGGTGGGAAGGTAGGATTCCTATATAAACGTATTTATTTTGCAGCTGATCGAGGTTCACCTGCTTAGAACCTAAATCTTTTAAAAATATTTTTGGGAAAAAGAAAACCACAAATTCGATGCATGATAAAGGTATACCTGATGGATATTTTAAATTTAATTTTGTTTCGTTACGATCTTTTTTTAAATAAAAAAAAAACCTATTTCATTTTGTTTTATTTTCCTAAATTAAATAAAGTTCTTTCCCTTTATATATTTAAAACTTCACGTACAAACGTATTAACTTTTACTATGAGACCAACACTGATATCGCGAAAAAACATCGACTGCCCCATACATTTCTGTGCTATGCGCACAAAAATGTACTGAAAAGCTGATTTTTTTTCGTGATTTCGGCCAGGGTTTAATGCATTCTCACAATTACTCACACACAACACTCACTCACACAATTACACACTCATACAATCACAATCACTCAGCAATGACTTTACATTAATAATCAGCTTTCCTATCAGCACTATTGCCATAATGTTTTACATTCCAATACTCACATTTTCCTTTAACAAAAAATATGATTTCCCAGTATAATGATTATTAGCTGTAGTAGCAAAACTAGCGTTCTAAGTAAAGTCGTTAGCGGTTGCGGCAATTTGTTGCCAGCGCAGCGTCGCTACCGAATAAGTGTTGCGCTGCCAACGCTTACAATATTTCTTATAGTGTTTTACTTCACTTTGATGTTGATTTTTCATTTATTTTATAAAGGTAGATTTATTAATTTATTAATAAGATTATAAGGGACTTCATAATATTAATTACCGAAGTTTAAAAACCGAAATCAAAAAATGTTAGTTGACCTTTTTTATGGATGGAATCATCAAATGACTTCGTCCACTCTCGTTGGCTGATTTCTTTTTTCAGCTTATGATTATTTCATATATTTGTAAGTTCGTACTTTCAAATATTTATCGTAGCTATTAAGATTCTTAGATTATGCATGTCTGCTCTTCAAGGCAGATTTTCAGTAAAGTATTAGAAACTCCATAGGTAGGAAAATCAGATAAAGGCCCTTTATAAAACAAATAACCGATTAGCCGTCGTGTTGTCGCGTTGTGCGTGTCTGTGGTAGCCTTAAGTGATCTTCAAATGAAGGAAGGCTAAAGTCACTAACAGCCAAACAGACGGACAGAAGTACTCAAATATGATTGTAAACATTACTAAATGAGCTACGAATACTATTAAGACTACAAAGTCCATCTTTGTTCATCTGAGTGCCTTAAACGGAGCATTACACTCTACTAGATTATTCCATAGTGTGCCAGAGTGTACCAGGAGTTCAGGATAATTGAGGGTACTACTCATTATTAGTTCTTAGACCGTTTCGTGGAAGCTCGGGGTCGTTCGCGGACACGGCAATTTGTTGCTAGTTTCAACTTTGCTCGCCCGTCGTGATGCAAGTTTTAAATTTCCGTGTAGTTCTTGGTAGTTTTTCTATTAGTGGTCTTTAATGGATAATGTGGAGTCTAGAACTATTTAAAATGACATACTCGTATGTGTTTGCTTTTGCTAAAACGGTAAGTTATGATCTTTCTTTTCTGGAAATTCAAAAACTGTCTGAAAAGTGTAATGAGAAAACTTTTAAACCAATGATTAGAAAGACAATTCAGACTCCTGGGAGATACGTAGTCACTCTTTTAACGAGTACAAAAGCTTCTTACATTTGCTTTTTCTGTTTTTCGTTGGTGTGTCAATAAATAAATAGCTTAAAGAGTACATACAGGCCCCATCCTAAATATTCTTAAATCCTATCCATTCCTAGTATCCTGCTTATCCTACTAATATTATAAATGTGAAAGTTTGTGATGGACATAATGTTTGTTACTCTTTTAACTAAAAACTACTGAATGGATTTTGATGAAACTTCACTGAATAACATATGGGCTACTTAGCTTTTGGCCGCGGTTCCGCTCGCGTGGATCTCTGCTATCGCGTAAAAAAGTAGCCTATGTCTTTCTCTATCAAATTTCATGACGATTCGTTCAGCCGCTTTTGAAAGCGTAACAGACAGACAGCCAGAGTTACTTTCGCATTTATAATATTAGTAGGGATGATATAGGCAATAATAATTTATAAAGTGGGGGAAAGCAGCGGTATTTTAACATTTCTTTTAAAACCCAAAACAATACCACAAAACTCTTCAATACCACACAATTTCAATGTACCGTCTAGATTTGAACAAAACAACGTTTACATACATTTACTTAATTGAGGCTGTAAGCCCTACCCAACCTATTTATAGTGCGCAAAAGTAAAGGTGCCCACCCAGAATGTTTACAAAGCATTTGCTTAATAACTGAAACTTTGGGGGTAGGGTCGAATTCTCCTAATACCAGCCCAGTGTGGGTGGCAACTATCGTTAAACTGGGTAGGTGTGTCTGTGTGCGTGTTTACTGGTTGCCATGGAGACGTATCTTTAAGATCTCCCTCTCTGGCTCGTCTCAGTTTTGTCCTTTCTCCTTTGCACGCGTTTCTTGTCGGGAGGCGTGAATTTGTACGGTCGGCAAAATTAGGTTGTGTATGTAGTTTTCTGGTTTTTATACTTGAGATATAATGTCGCGGTAATATTGCTGATATTATTTCAAACATACTTGTATAGTTTTTACTGCTTTCAAAATATTCTGTATTGAAACGATACTAGAAAGAACGCTGGCGTGGATTTGATATGACAATATTGGGTTTAATGATTTCATTAACAGATTTTATAGTTATCTTAACCTAATGTTAAATGTAAAACAAACATAATATAATAATTTATCTAGTGTTATGTACAGTATACAGATATTTAGTATGTAAATTGCCTACTATAACGTATTTTCATTTATTTCAGTTATGCAACGTATAACCTAATGAGTATTTTGCTCGCTTGATCACAACAGGGAAAAAAAAACGTTCAGACAAAAAAGCCGACCTAAGAAAATCTACCGAGAAAACTAATTTTTTTTGTCAACCGTCCCATAGGGTTAACCGGTCCGCGCGGGGGGTTCAAACTCCACTAATGGAGTGGCGACCTGCCCCCCTTTTCCCCACCTACCCCCACTCGATCCCACAAGCCATAAAATTGTAAATTAGTGATGAGCCGGCCAGCCGCGCGACGCATATCGATTTATTGGTACTTTAGTGTTGGGAAACGTATCGAAGAATTTGACGGGCAAGATGTACTGTCCGTTGGTCAGGTCTGGTAATGTTTAATGGGGAGGAATGGTTCCGGTACGTCTCTGGGGATAAAATTAGATTGGTGGAGATGGATCTGTGATTCGGAAGGACGTGTGCTCGTCTGAGAGCAGTAACTACTTTGTTTTCATTTGGAAGAATAATTGTTTTAAGTTTGGATAATAAAAAAACGAAAGCGACCATGGTTAATCATTTAAAAGCGTCTTGTATACTTTACTTATGATAAAAAAAAGTCTTCATATTTACCGACTTAGAAAAATAGTGGAAAAAAAATCGAAACGGTCTAAATTACTTACGAAAAAAAAAAAATATTACTTACCCATCAATTGGGTTACAGCAACATAACATATCAGAGTTGCCGCAAAAAAAAAAAACAAATCACATATACCGATGTCACCTCCCCAGCATCACTCAAACAACTAACAGAGAAACTTAAAAATTTAACAGACACACACATTATTATAAATATTAATAAGTGTCCGGTTGTGTCCGGTCAAGGAGTTATGTTAATAGGCCTTACTATTGTGCAGAAACCGGTTATTACCGGACAAATTAAGGGTGCTGAGTAAGCGGCCAGTTTAAATGTTGACAACCCCTGGAATTTTACCCCACCTTTACGTCAAAGCATTAAGGTTGGGTTTTGAATGTTTTTTTTGTTTTTTGCGGGTAGAGTTAAGTTTGTCTAAATAGAAAGGTGTGTGCATACATTAAGTTCGATGCAGCATCCCGTTGTTAGAGCATTCGAGATTTGAACTCGTGGTCTTTTTGACCCTGAGCCATTTTAGTGGTAGATACCAGTGTCGTGGGATTTTTATGGAGATCGGATCCTGTGGGAATTGGGTTCTAACCATCTGGAAGGATGCAGGGATGAATATTTTAATGTCTTTGCTTCGGTCAAGTTTTTAAAGTTGAATATTTTGGACGAAGATTGTGACTGTATAAATGTTCAAGAAGGGGATGAATCGAAGCTTTATCGTTTTCAAAGATCTAAGTACCTATTGCAAACAATTTTTTTTATCTATACATCTATACAATATTATAACGAGGAAAGTTTTGTATTTTTGTGTGTGTGTGTATGTTTGTAATGAATAAACTCAAAAACTACTGTGCCGATTTCAAAAATTCTTTCACCAATGGAAAGCTACATTATTCGGGAATAACATAGGCTATATTTTATCCACGTGTTCCCACGAGAACGGGAACTACGCGGATGGAACTGCGGCGTGCTGCTAGTCCTATATAATGCTGAAGACAAAGTACCGAAATTGTTACAAATCATCAGATTTTATTATTGGAATACATTACCAGCTACTTAATTGTGTAACGAGTTTCGACAAAGTCACTGCGATTCGTTTGCCTACGATTCGCTTAAAATAATGGCTTCTGAATTATTGTGTAGGTTATTACATCTTATGTTTCAATTAAACTGTTAATGTGTTTGTTCTTTCTGCCCTGACCTCCTTCCTGACAGTTCGGTATGATGTGTGTACATTAATTGTTAAATAAATAAGTAAAATTTCGGAAAAGTGAAAAATTATTGCTGGTTCGTTTGTTGCACCACTTCTTCTTCCCAGCTAAAACACTCGATTGTCTTTATGAAGAACTTTGACTTTCAAAAAGTGCTGGCACGTAGCCTAATATGAATAAGTCATTTATTCATAAAAAAAAACAAATATCAAATTCCAAAGATTAAGACAAAAATACAAACCAACCACAAGCTCCCATACATTTCCGTTCCAGTACAAGTTCAGTAAATTACAAATCAAAGCCACGAGCACATTTGAGTGAACCAAAATGTAACGTAAACATTTGCGTTTACGTAAGTACGTCTTTGAATCAGGGACAAACAACGTTGGCTAGATGCTAGTGAAAATAGATGAAAAGCGGTGCTTGGGTATTAGACACGATATATTATGGAATAAGGCAAATAGTAGACGTAGAAGAGATGTGTTTATTTTACAGGAAAATACATGTATGAAGACTGTAAATAGGAGTTAGTTATATGTAGGGTAGATTTGTTCAACTTGAAGTACAAATTATGTATGAGCAAATGTTTTTTTCGTTTCACAGTTTGTGGCCCATTGGTGGGTTAAGAACTCGCCTTTCTCCTTTTTGTCTTGCTCGATCTCAGGACAAGTTTGATCCGCAAACATGATCAGAGGGCCATTCTACTATTTTTAAGCAATGTTCACATTCGCATGTCAGTCGCAAACAGATTGCAATTGACATGCGAATGTTGTTTAAAAATAAGTAGAATCGGCACTCTAGTGTAAACTATAAACAGACATGTGACTTCAGCAATCCCGGGAGATTTGCTATCATTTATTGAAGAGTTCCGTTACCTATCTCCGAAGTTCTTCATCTGATCTTCTCTAATTTGAAATGGAACCAGTCCGGAAAATATTTTTCCGAACAAAACGCACTGAACAAACATACAAAAAAAATCGAACGAATTGACAACCTAGGAGTTTCCCAATCCTAGAATAAATAAGCTGAAGGATCGAACCTCCTCGGAAGCGCTTTTGCTAATACGTTTGTCTCACTTTAATACTAAAGAGAAATGAGACAAGAATAATAAAAATAAATAAATGAAAGATATAGTTCTAATTTTCACCACACGATTGTGGCGCCGTGTACAAATTCGCGCCATTTTCATATTAGAAACGTCAAAGATTGTTGCGACTTTCCGACTGATATCTAAAAACATAAAGTTTGTTTCATTAGCTATTGTACTGTTTTCTCGCAAATGTATTGAAAAACGTTGTATGGTAAGCCCTCGATCTACTACTCGTTTGTAAAAACCAACTTACCGCACTTCCGAGTATATCATAAATAACTATTATTTATCCCTTTGAAATCGCATCAAGTGACTCCAGCCGCGTATTCCAGAAGTATAGGTAAGCATTTCCACATAGATCCGTGCCGGGGCCCCTCCCTCCTCTGTTCGGGTTCATTTCCTGCTGCAAATCGTCTTGCACCCGCTCTTCAAATGTTGTGTGCCACGGACGGTGGATAGGATTATGTCGACTGTACTTTGAAGTTGTATTTCTATGGATTATTATTAGTTATTTGCTACAAGAAATTAAGGAAGATTCTGTAAGTAGCCACATCATCAAACAAAATGATTTCGCTATTCGAAACAATGTAGTTGGATTCTTCTTCTTTTTTTCTTTCTCAGCTCTTTTTTATATAATAGACTTAATGAAAAAACAAATATAATAAGTCTTAGCAGTTACGAAGCAAAGAATAAGTCAAAAATGTACTTACTACAGCTAGACTACGAAGATACCGAAAACCTAGTGACACCTGAGGTATAATCCTATCTTACACAGTAACACATAACACTCTCCTCACTCACTACACCACACACACTCACAAACACACCATATCACCTCCACATACTCACTCTGACATTACTCACTCATTTACAGACATATTAACACACATCCACACCTTATCAGTAAGCTCACCAATAAACTCACGCACTTGTAATGGTACCCTACTTATATATTATTATAGCAGTGACACACAAATGTCCTAAGATGTACAAATATATCATGTAATAGCTGAATCCATATCCCCTGAGATACAGGCTTTCGCCTAGTTCAGGGGGTTTGGTCAATACTCTGTGCATTTTTATAAACCACCACAGAAAATTAGAAATTAATATCTGTGGCCTGGTGCTAAAAGGGCCAAAGTTCGTTTTTGTATGAAATGAGATTGTAACGCCAGTTTATTGAAAAAGTACGATATTTTTTTGTGCTAAAAGGGCGTTAGTTTATCAACAATCTTTCAAAAGTTACTACGTAAAAAAGGCCAATGTTGTGTGCGCTTTCATACCGTTTAGTTTAAAAAAATATTTGATAAAAGGGCTGCAGTGTACTTAAGGCGATAAGAAATATTTTTTTTTTCACTTAGCTAGTAATAGAGTAAGAACTAAAACGACCAAACTTAACATTAGCCCTTTTTGTTAAAGACTCTTCGTTTGATGCTTAGCTCATCTAGCCATCCATTTTGTGCGTCGCTGGAGGCTGGCCCCAAAACGGAGGATGTTATGTCAAGTTCAGATGAAGAAATATTGTAAATTCTGATTAATTTTATAAGTAATTATGATCTAAAATAATAATTATCATCTGTGCTAAAGGGGCTTAAGTAGTTAATATTTTCAAAAATACCCAATTTTTCTGAAATTAGAATTAATTCATAAATCAATATAAAAACATAAATCAAATAACAGTAAAATATTTTTGCCATACTACAATATAACACGTAAATAATAACTATTAATGCTGGTTTATTGGTCTAATGCTCATTACTGAAAATAAGGATTATTGATATTGGCCCTATTAGCACCAGGCCACAGATATTATCTTTCATGTACCTATAGTGTAATTTTTAATGGTGAGAAATAAACTATTTTTAATTTTTTTTTTTTTATTCTGAAAAATGTCCTAATGAAGTAACTTTTAACATCAATTCTTTGTTTTCTACAGGTGTGGCAGTGCAAAAGAAGATAAAAAATCTTCAAGCGTCGACTTCATTAAAAAGATCAATTGCATAAACTATTGTCAAGACTAAAAAAATGCCTACATTTTAGATGTACGTTATTAAATGTACCTACAAAAAACAGCTGCACTTCAGGGAAAAAAATGGTCGTAAATATTCAGAAAAGATAATCTCATTTATATTCTTTAATTCAAAGATAATCATCCTTGCTTTACATTCCAAAATTAATAGCTCTACATAAACCGTACCTCAAAACAGCACCTACCATAATGTATTTAGTTACTTTGCAGCCCGAGGCGCCACCGTCGTCGGCACTAACTCCGAATGACTTAGATACACGGAATGGAATTAGTAACAATGTAATCACCATAACGATACTTTACAATCGCCTCGTGCAAATTACTTCTTGGGCTTGTGAGTTACGAGCGGAAGCGGTTTTCAAACCGGCAAGATTAGGTAAGTACACTACTGTTCAACGTATTTGATCACCCAAAAAAAGGTATTTTGTTAAGTTTGAATAATTGAAACAACTTCTCATTTATTTCAAGTACTTTGTTGTACAGCTCATAACAAGGAAAAACGTTTATAAAAACAAGCGTGCAATGTGTGGTCTTATCGCACAGGGCAATGACACTGCGATGGACTGAACGAAAGAAGTTAGATATAGGACAGTCAGTGGACAAACATCATAAATAATATTAATTAGACATCATAATATAAAATAAACATCATCATAACATACAATAATGTATGATTGGGAAAGGAGAAGAAAAATTGTAATGAGACTGTCCTTCAGCATTCTTTCAAACTTTGTTAGCGTTTGAGCACGCCTAACATTTATGGAAAATGCATTCCACAAGCGAGCTGCTTGAATAGTGAAAGATTTGTTAAAGAAGGATGTGGGATGCATACGCATACCTACTTAATTTAAGATTTTCCGATGATCTCAAGGACCTAGAATGTATGTCGCGGATCGTTCTTAGTCATTTTAAATTATTTATCAGCAATTCCTCAAAAATAATAACAGTACTGTTTTCAAAGTTAAGACTCATTTGTGTGACCATGTTTGTGACCATGTTTGTTTTTAATAACGGCATCACAAAATGCTGGTGACCAAATACTTTTGAGCGATAGTGTATGTTTCAATTTCTAATGAATGCAAATTTTCTGTATTTAAAAAGGTTAAATTTGGAATTTATAAGGGCTTAAAGAAAAAAATTAAGTGTATTTCACCTAGCAGTATTTTACTTTCTACTGTAGTAACAATGCTGAAATATCATTTACGATCATATTTATGATCATATTTTAAAGTCAATTTAGACTGCTGAACAGATAGACTGGTTGTGGTAAGCGGAAACCAGGTGTTGCAAGCAACCTGGAAGGGCCAGCGATAGACAGTGATGGGGTTAAATGATGTTTTTTTCCCCAAAAATATCAGGTACCAAAACAAAACACCCTCTTCGAAGTTGCTACCTCTTATACCTGACACCACGCACATTCCGGCTTGGCGCCTAAGGCTGTGTTCAGATAACCACTTTATGTGCGTGCGACGACCTTTATGTGCGTAGTTTGACTATCGCTTACGTTGATCGAGCGATAAGCGACATCCAGCTTACAGGTATTTAAGTTGCTTCCATTATTTAAGCTTCATTTTATTACCAGTGCTTAAAGTGTGTGCTTGGCTTTATATTGTATGCTGTCTACTGAATTTAATGTGGATGTCAGCTATTATATTAGTTAAGTGTGGAGACAACCTGTTAGATTGTTGTGAGGAGTTAGAAATTGGCTGTTACTTGCTCAGTAGTACTACTTATTTAATGTATTTGTTTAAGCAGATGAACATTAGTTGTACGCTAACCTTATGGCCAGTTCAAGGTCCATCAGTGGCATGGCACATTTCTTTGTTATAAAACTTAACAGTTGTTTGCGTTCCGAACCCATCAGTTAACCAGCAGAATACTATTACTAAGCTTCCACTGTTATTTGTTTATTTAATTTTATTTTACCTAATTTTGTTATTGTTTTATAATTGTGTAAAATTAGATTATTATATTGTCTCTGTATGACCCTGTGACATAACTCACTTATTATACTATACTATTATTAATTTCATCACTTTTTTGTGCTGTTTGCGAAAAACTTTTTTTTGTGAAGTTATTTTGATGTTGATTGAAAACAAAAAGACAGCAGAGCACTGAACTGAAGCTAATCGTGTGACAGCAAAATTATGATATTATTTGTATTGAACCTCTTCCAAACCAGAATAGGTTATAGTTATTCTTAAATAACCATTATAACCCTCAACAATCCTACATACTCCTCAGAAACACCCACGCACTTCACGCTTGCCCAAGCACACGTAGCGAACAATCGACGATACACCGACACTCCGCTATTTCTATACGCCGGGTAAAAATACGCGGCTTGTCTTAACTTCACCCCATGCGTTCACGCCTGCTACGCATCGGGGTTGTACGCATCGCACGCAGCCGTGGTCACTCGGCCGTGAGGGGTGTAAGTGGCTGGCCACACTATCCTTGTTATGGAACGTAGATAATGCATATATTTTTAAACGGTCGCTTTCTCACAATAGTTGTTTTATCTCACGAGTGCGGGCGAGCCATAGTTGTGAAGGTAAATGTATTTTCACATTGTCTGTGCGTAAGCTTGGGAGTGACTGACTTAGACCGCCGCACACTAACTAAGACAACGTGCACATACATTTACCAACACAACTATGGCTCGCCCGCACTCGTGAGGTAAAACAACTATAACATGTTTTGAAGCGAAGCCATTTGATCAAGCGTCGCGTCTCCTTTTAAAAAAGGAGGAGGTTCTCGGATGTTTGTATTTTTTTTTAATGTTTGTTCACGCGTAACTCCGTCGCTTGCCAACCGATTTGAAAAAATCTTTTTTTGTTGGGAAGGATACTTTCTAAATGGACCCATGAAAACTTTATCAAAATAGGTTCAGTGGTTTAGTTTTTAAATCCAAATAGCTGATCATCCATGTATACGAAATTGCGTATTTTTGTTTACCTGTGACTTTCCAGTGGTGTTGTTAGGTGTGGGAAATAAAAAGGGTGGGAAAATAAAAAACCGACTTCCAAAAAAAACAGTACAAGGTACAAAATATCTTTTATCTACTACTATTTACTCACAACGTAATGTTCCAAATATGAGTTCAAAAACGAATGCATAAACACGTACTTTTTTTTCGTGGATAGGTAAAATTAAAAAAAAACCATTACAGTTCAACATTTTCCTTCGATTTTTAAACAACTGCATCATAAAATAACTTTTTAATTTTTTTAGCACACTTTTTCTTTTTAATTTTTGGCGCGAGCTCATTGACTTAAGTCAATGAGCCAGCTTTTATCTTTGTCTATGTATGAGCGCGCTGCACAGTCATTCAAATACGCAATGAGAATATCCGCCATATTGGAATAAACTATTTTTTCACTTATTTTATTTCAACTGTATGAGTGAAGATAAAATAGTGTATGCAACGGCATATAATTAGGTATTAAAACACTCGTGTGATGCTATTATCACACTCGGCTACGCCTCGTGTGATAAACCCACACTCGTGTTTTAATAACCCTTTTTATATGGTCGTTGCATAAACTACTATAATTTCGGTAGTCGGTGTTTTTGGTTGCTTCTTCGTTATTTGACACCGACTTCCGAAATAAAAGTTATTTTGTACTTTGTAGTGTTTTTTAAAAAGTTTTTTTTCACATTATATTATACTTTATTAGTTTTTACTATAAGTATCTCATTAACCGTAATAGTTGTATTTCTATTACCGCTAACAACCATTAATTTAATACATTTTTTTCATACAAGAAACGTGACATTTTCTGTTAATGGTACTGAGGCCTTCGTGTACGAGCCCGCATCGTACTTGATTATTTTTTTGAGACTACGTTTTTTTTTTAACTTTTATCCTTGAATCTTAGGTGTAGTTTTCTCCCATAAACTTTTAACAGTAGGTGAGCACTGCTGGTCGTTTTAAAGGCAAGCGCGTGGTTCTTGGTTCGATTACTTGGAGCTTATTCATCAGGAAGTTTTTATCTGCTTAATATCGAATTTCTCGGTCCCCACTACACGTAGATGAATGCTATGAATTGCTTTTATTGTAGGTAGCAGACACTTCTGCCTGAAATACAGAAGTATCGTAATTTCCATGTAGTATTTCCCAAAATTCCATTCATCGTAGCAGCCATAAATCCCCAACTAATACCCAAGACTGTGGTCTTGTGTTTCAGTTAAATTATTCATTAATCTACACATACCTTAAGCGACGCTTACCTCGTCTATTTTACCAAGACCCCTCCTCTTTCCTTCCTGTACAATCTTCGAGGGGTCATATGGAGCTGGTGGGGTAAATGCATAGTCTTGTAATATAGGAGACGTATTCCTGGCTCGGGTCTCAAGGAATCTGCAGATGGACATAATGAAAACTGGTTACCAGGATCTGATGGAACGGAATTATATTATTGTTATTGTTTTTGTTTTATTAGTGAGCTTAATTAACCAAATCAAATTCATAAAAACTAGTATTTGAACTGAGCCAATTTATCTAACTTTTAAGCAACGTATCTTTTTATTGGTTATTAGCATATCATTCGCAATCTTTCAGAAAACCTCAATTTCCGTACATTTTTGACAGATTGCGAATCAGAAGGTTGTTTAAAAATAAGTAGAATTGACACTCTCATGTTTATTACCTTTTCTCCCTGAAGTTTATTAATCCAATAAAAATGGATCATTAGTAATTTTGTGTCTTTAGATGAAATATTACGGAGGCCAGGCGCTGAGTTAAGTTTCACTGTGTTTGTCTGTATTTTAGGCTGAATGGCAAATATAAACCATAGCTGTCGGAAAGTCTTGTTAATAAAAATAGACAAGCAACTTTATTAAACGCTTTTCCCACATATCCATCCTGCCCTATATCAATAAACGACAAAAACCCGCCATATTTGTCCAAAACAGAAAAGTGCTACGCTCGTAGCAGCGTAGGCATGACGTCAGAGCTACGACGTAGCGCACAGCTCTTTTTCTTCACGTTGGTGTGTGGGTACTACGAATGAACCGCAGTATCGAACGGGCCTCATTCACTTTCAAATTATTCGGCCAAAGGAAAAATAAGGAATTCCGGCCATTGATTTACGAGTTCGTTTTCATAGGTGGTATTTTAGTACGACCCATATATTTTCCACATATGGGTCGTACATATACGTTTTGCTACTCAGACTTGAGTATATTGTGCACTTGATGTTTATTCTCGTTTATATTCAGTATTGCTTTGCTGCACATAGGCCTCCCCCAACCGTTTGTCACATTGAACGCAGCGGACTCCTGCGTCATCGGTTCACCTTTCAACGCTGTGTCTTCTGAAAGGGTCTGGCCCTTTTAGTTCCATCAATCACTCAGACCAAAAAAAGAGAACTTGATAAGTTGTGGTTTTATTGTGACTTCTTCCTTTGATGGTTAACTTCTTAGATTTCTTGGGTCCAGAAGGTGGCCACGGCAATTGCAGCGTCGGTTGTGTTCATCAGATCCCGCAAAGAACAGGTGCATGGGCACTTGGGGTACTCCATCATGTTGCTCATGTTCTGAAAAGGAGTACCGCATTCACATTTTATATCAGACGGGTTTATGAAACCCCATTTTTATAGGTTGCGTCTGCAACAGCCTTCTTGGGTGCGGAACTGATTCAGTGCTTTCCATATAGGCCAATGAAGATCACGTCCAGGTGGCTGATGATTTATTGTGACTTACGTTGAGGTAAGCCTGGTAAAAGCCTGGTAGTCTAAGATTCATAATTCGAGTAAGCGTATGAGAGTGAAATGGTCTCTATTTCAGTCTTTCTCATCTGGAAGTACACCTAACATCCCTACCAATATTATAAATGCGAAAGTAACTCTGTCCGTCTGTTACGCTTTCACGCTAAAACGGTTGAACGGATCATCATGAAACTTGGCAGATATATAGCCTGGGATATGGAGAAGGATATAGGCTACTTTTTTCCGCAATAACCGAGATCCACGCGAGCGAAACCTGCGGGTAAAACCTAGTACTTGATAAAACCGCACGTGGACTTTAAACCATGGACTCACTTAAAATAAACTAAAACCGTACCCACATAAACTAGACTTTATTACTAGGAGGCTCCTTCGTAACATAGCTTAAAGATAAACGAAAGGCTTTAATCAGATTATGTTAATAATTCAAGTTAGGTTGGGGGCTAATCCCCGAGATAAGGCAGCAGACGGATTGTGTGGAAAATAAGATTTTACGAGCGCCAGCCAGACTGGCGACCTTGCTCTGTGAGGGGTAGGATAGGACGTTGTACATGCTGAGAAGATTTTTTGGGAATGTTTTAGACTGTTTCAAAGCCTGTTATTTTTATGATACTTAGGTTCCGCTTCTGGAACGATATTAATCATTTGCCTAGATTTTCCCAACTATATTGGGGTCGGCTTCCAGTCAAACCGGTTTCAGCTATAATACCAGTATTTTACGTGGAGCAGCTGCCTACCAGACCTCCTCTACCCATTAACTGGGTAACACGGTACTTCTTGGCAAGACTGGAGTCAGACTTTCTGACTTCTGACAATCCGTAGCGACTGCCAAAGATCTACAAATGACAGCCGGGACGGCCCGGGCCAACTGCTTAACGCGCTTTCCGTCTCTTTCAGTCTCGGATGCTAAGATGGTCCCATCTACATACCCACCTTGGCACGCTTTGCTTAACTTTGAAGATCGACCCGTGTGGCTGTTGTTATTAAGCCACGAGCTCCTCTGGAACGATATTATTGACAAGTTAAAAACTAGATGCAATTCAAATGATGCGATTGGCTCTTGAAAATTCATTCAACCAAACACGCGTTTGATGCAGCTAACGCGCGTTTCCTAATGGTGTCGGACGTAAAAGAATAGCACCATCCCATTATTTCCCATGGGTGCCGAAAGAGGCGACTAAGGGACTCACCAGAGAATGGGCACCAGCATTCTCTGTAGGTACATTGCTACAGCTACACTGCGATCGCCAACCCGCCTGCCAAGCGTGGCGATTTTGGCAAAATTGGAGGAGGCCTATGTCCAGCAGTGGACGTCTTTTGGTTAGCCAAAAGACACTAAGGCCGCAACTACGGACTTCGGGCTTAGAGAGTAGGCCTCCAGAATATATTTTTAGATGCTGGGAAGAATTTTTGAGATATTTTAGTTGGACTGTTTTATAGTAATGACGGTATTTAGGACCAGTACTTAGTGTCTGGATAGGCATTATCTTTTGACAGGTTAGATCTGGAATAAGCGATGGAACGCAGCATTCTAGGCGTAAAGACAGGACAGAATTAGAAACACCGCGCTGCGTTCCAAAACGGGAATAGTGGATGTAGGTAAAAAGGCTGCCAGCCTCAAATGGGATTGGGCGGGTCACGTTAGTCGCATGCACTGTGGCCGTTGGGCAAAAGTCTTCACACAATGGGTGCCCGAAGGTGGTCAGCGCCGCCGAGGCAGGCCCAGAAAGAGGTGGCGAGACGACCTGGACGCGAACTATGAGGGCTGGTACGAGGTGACACGTGAAAAGAATTCTTGGAAGGACTTGTGGGAGGTTTTTGCCCAGCAGTGGGACAGTATGGGCTAAATAAAAAAAATATAAAAGATTTGAAATTTAAGGGACTTTGTGCGATTATTGTAATTTAATGCTTTTTTTTTAATATTTGTCAGATGCCATACTGCTCATACTTCAATCTTACGTAGGTACTAGAGTTTTCTATGTTGTAAGAAGTGGAGTGGAATTCCCTGCCAGAGTCTGTGTTTCCTGATAGCTACAACCTGGGAGTCTTCTATCTATCTATCTATCTATTGGCTATGGTTACCGCACTAAGTCCTGCTGTGGACCAATGTACGTGAGCCATGCGGCCGTCATTCCAACCAGCCAACCTCCCTCCAGAAGCAGATCGGTCCTCTCAGTGTATCTCAGTTACCTGGGAGTCTTTAAGTCAGGTGTGAATAGGTAAGTTCTAGGCAAGCGTGCTCCATCTTCGACCACATCATCGCTTACCATCAGGTATGTGGTCAGTGGTCAAACGCGTGCCTATCAGTAGTAAAAAAAGACTAAAAGTTTTATGATGATGCCGTCGTTGATGAATATTTGAGAATTACCGAGATGATGGCAATCTAACTCTAATCTGGACAGAAATAATTACGTTGATAAGTACTTCAAAACTTTTGGGCAAGGATGTTTAATAATCATCATCATCATCATATCAGCCGAAAGACGTCCACTGCTGGACGTAGGCCTCCCCAAGTGTCGCCACAACAACCGGTCCTGTGCGTCTCCATCGGTTACCCGCAACCCTCACCAGGTCATCGGTCCACCTTGTGGGAGGCCTTCCAACGCTGCGTCTTCCGGTACGCGGTCGCCACTCCAAAACTTTTCGGCCCCATCGACCATCTGTTCTGCGAGCAATGTGCCCCCTGCCCACTGCCACTTCAATTTGGCGATCCTTCGGGCTATGTCGGTAACCTTGGTAATCTTGCGGATATCATCATTCCTGATTCGATCACGCAAGGAAACTCCAAGCATTGCCCTCTCCATTGCCCTTTGGGTGACTTTAAGCCTTCTGATGAGGCTATTAGGATTATTATTATTGAGGAATATTATCATCTAATGCTTACATTTTACTTGGCATATTTGGCCAAATATTCGCGTTACTTTTCCAATACAAAATATACCTCATGCTGCTGGAAATAAGATTAATTTTGTATGGCACAATTGACGCAAATATTTGGACCAATACGCCAAAAGAAGTGACAGCCTAAAATCTAAACGATGCCAATAGATCCCATTTCTGTGCCATTTTTATCCAATTTCTTTCTACATAAGAACCTTCCTCAGACTCAACGAATGCATAAAAAAAGAAATAAGCTAAATTGTTGTAGCCGTTTTCGAGTTTTGCACTTTCCAACACATTAAGTCATTAATTTCTAGGGTTCCGTACCCAAATGGTAAAAACGGGACCCTATTACTAAGACTCCTCTGTCCGTCTGTCTATCACCAGTAACCGTAATAGCTAGACAGTTGAAATTTTCACGGATGATGTATTTCTGTTGGCGCTATAACAACAAATAAATATTTAAGTGGGGCTCTCATACATCAAACGTGGTTTTTTGCCGTTTTTTATAGATAATGGTACAGAATCCTTCGTGCGCGAGTCCGACTCGCACTTGGCCGGTTAATATAGATATATAATTATGGACCAGCTCTCCTATAGCCAACATACAACACAACAACAGCACACCAACCAGAAACAAAACCCCACCATACTAATACTAACCAGTCAAAACAACTCACGAGTCGCGGACAACAATACAAGACAAACCATGGAGTTTGTCTTGTATCGCAGGTGCCCAACTAAACTCAACTGGCTTAAACTGGTTATAACAAGTTAAGGCTTCTAGGGTGGCGGGCCGTGGGGGGGGGGGGTTGGGTTCTAACTAGATTCCTCCCAACTTTCTCGTGGTAGATAATGATCTTGGCTACGTGGGTGCTCGGAGATGGAGGCAGATGAGCGGCCGGACGCTGCGGTCCACACGCCCGTTTGAAAAGTATTGTCATGTTCGTCACACTCACAACGTCATTCCTGTTTTTTTCACGGAGAATGGCGTATCGCAGGTTCCTTTTGATTCTAGTCGACTATGTAAGAGAAAACTGGCGAAATGTTTAATAATTTATTAAAATTATTAATTAATTAATAAGCGTACACCCACCCAGCTGTGAACAACGATACCTACAAATAAAGAAGAAAGAAACAAATCATTTCATTCACCTACACATAATCCAATTTTCCAATTCAATTTCTTAAGGTAACTGAATGCCTACGGTCAACTTGCTACGAGAATCCGTAGCGGCGTAGCACAGTAGCGGCGTAGACAAAGCGTAGGCGTCTACGAGCATCGACCAAATTGTTTGGCGTCAATGGAGTACGGTCATTTGTAGGTGAAACAACAGTTTAGTGTGGGAATTACTACCGAGCTGGGGCATTTCGACTGACATTGAGACACATACCCATACCTGAAGTATCAGTTAATGTAAGGGACATTTACCTAAAATGCCAAAATGAACCTTACAGCGATTACTTCAAGTGGCATTTATCAAAAATTCTAAAATGTCGCTTGCGTTAATTGATACTTCTGGTATCGATATATTGACCATTTACTTGTGACTTGCTTTGTGAATATTGAAACTAAAATTGATTATTCTTTTTTTATTTTTTTTTAGTGATGGGTTTGCTCTTGACTCTAGTCAATGTCAGAGATGACAGAGACAAAGTCTACGATGGAGCGAGTTTACCCAGAAGAAGCCTGTTCACTCTAACTTTGAAGAGATTAGGGTTGTAAGCTTTTGGAAACACAGACGCAGGCAGAGAGTTCCACTCCTTTGCTGTGCGCATTATAAAAGACGTTTGGAAACGCTTAGTGCGAATTGGTGGAATAGCTACAAGGTAGGGATGGTAAGATGCAGTGCGTCTAGATGTCCGATGGTAGAAGGGGGCCGGTGGGATGAGGTCGTGGAGTTCTTGGGCACACTCACCGAAGTACAATCTGTAGAAGACCGATAAGCAGGCAACCTTACGGCGATGAGCTAAGCTATGTAGCTTGGCATTCACCAGTTTATTTATTTTATTTGTAATAGTGTCGATACTCACTGCCCTAGATACAATTTAGCACTCCTGAATAAAACAAGTAAAAATATGATCAAAATGGATATTAGAAAAATGTATTTCGAATACTTTGTATTGCTGCTGTTGAGTATACAGCAGCAAACAGGTCACCACAGGGTGCCAACTGAAAACCAGCGCTGGGTGTCCAACGCTCAGCGTTTGCTGGCACAGCGGTATGGGCACGCTCAGCACAATTTTACTGTATTATGTAATATTATTCTAAATCAGGAATGATGATATTAGCAAGAGAACCAAGGTTACCGACATAGCCCGAAGGCTCGCCAAACAGTAGTGGCACATTGCTCGCAGAACAGATGGTCGATGGGGCCGAAAAGTTCTTTAGTGGCGACCGCGTACCGGAAGACGCAGCGATGGAAGGCCTCCCACAAGGTGGACCGATGTCATGGTGAGGGTTGCGGGTAGCCGATGGATGCGAGACGCACAGGACCCATTGATAAGATGATGATGATGATGATGATGATGAATACTAGTCTTCTCTTTTACTATGTGTTTGTTGCTGGCGTTGTGTCTGTGTCGATCCTCTACCGCTTGTATTACAAGGTAGCTCATAATCGCACAACTGCAAAAAGCATAAACACAAATACAAACTCCCAGGTCACACCGCAGTGGGTGTCTTAGCGCGCAACACTCGCCGACATGATTAATAGACGCGCGCTTATCACAGTGCAGTCGTAACAGCGAAGTAACCTTGTTTTGTCTACTGAACGTAATTCAGTGCTTACCTTACCCTTTAGATAAAATGTCATTATACAGGCTGTTACAAAAAAGTGTGGTCATATTTAAAGGTGATAAATATAAAAACATAAAAAATGAGAATTTTTTCAAAATATTCGACTAGATGAAACGACTAAAAAGTTCCGTGATGCAGTTGGTGAAATCAAATCTACATAATATGATTGAACTAAAGTAAATGCGACCAACTGTAACAAACTGCTTTAAAAATCATTTCTTTGTAACTTTTTTCCAACATCATCCTTAAATATGACCACACCTTTCCGGAACACCCTGTATTAGCGAATGCGATTGTCGAAATGCCAAAATATAAAAATGGGTACTGACCCGGGTTACAGGGCGTTCTGTAACATGTTACAAATCGAGCATTCGTCCTTTTTTTTAAGGGTGGGAGATCATCAAATGACTCCTTCCGCTCCACCCAGAGCGGAAGGGATTGTCAAACTCTTACAGACTAAAATTCACCCGTGTTCCCCCAAAATTGACAAAAATTGTGATTAAATTTCGAGTACATTGTAGTTATTTGACAATAATTATTGGTCAAGTTAAATATTGATCAAGAAACGCATTTTTTCCAAAAAAAAAGATTTTTTTTTGATGATTTCCTCTTTAAGGTTCAAAGGGAAAGTCTTTGTTTTGAATTTAGGAACATGGAAATTGGAGCCGATCAGCACCCCATCAACACGGTTAATAGACGCGCTCTTGTTACAAAACTGTATTCGTTACAGCGAGGTAACCAGAGCGCCAATTCTACTGTTGTTTAAGAGCGTTTACTCGGTACAGCTTTTCATACAAACTTTCAAATCCCTATTTTTTGAAATTAATGAACCGATTTGAATAAAACTTGGTACTTATGCATACGCTAGATATCTAGGTCTAAATAGTTATCAGAATTTTTTTCGAAAAAGAGTTCAGGGGGAAGGATATAGTGATCTTTCACTTTCTACAGAAAACTTAAAATCGCTCTCTCTCTCCCTCTAAAATCTTTTTCAAAAATGTTTTCTGACAACTATTTAGACCTGGATATCTAGCGTATGCATACCAAGTTTCGTTAAAATCGGTTCATTCATTTTGAAGAATAAGGACTTGAAAGTTTGTATGAAATGACATACGGCGTACACGCTCTTAAGCAACATTCGCATTCTCGTCTCAGTCTCAATCTGTCAAAAATGTAAGATAAATAAGGTTTTTGACGGATTGCGACCGAGAAACGAATGCGAACATTGTTTAAAAATAAGTAGAATTGACCCTCTGACACTAGTTAAAGTGGCATCTATCAGTGAACTCGAATGTCGAAATACAAGGAATTGATCACGTGACATTTCGACAGCGTTTATCAATCCCATCGAAAATCATCTTGCCACGTTACCGCTTACACAATGCAACTTTTGTTTTGTCTACTTTGAAAAAAAAATACTGAGGAATGGGCTCTTGAACTCGATCACGCTTGATGGAAAGCAATGAATGAGGTCTATGAAGATAAGATAGGGATCTTCTAGGTACGCTCGCTCCATCATAGACCAGAGGCACTGATGGAGTACCAGTGCCTGAAAGCATCTTCTAGGTACGCTCGTCGACCACGCGTCGACGAAACACAGCAGGCTGCTTGACGTTGGACTCCGGTGGCGAATCAGGCGGGCGTTAGCCCTAAAGTGTTTTCCTAGGTACGGAGGAATCTAGGTATATAATGGATGATCACCCATCCGCCGACCGACCTTGGCAAGTGTCGCTTAAACTCAACGAACGAACCGTGCGGCTGTTAATTTTGAGCCACGAGCTCCTCTTACTAAATATTCCACACCAAACACGTGTAAAACCGATCTATTTCCAACTATCTATTGTAGAACAACCTAAAACTGAAACTAAAAGGTCGGCCCCCGCCGCCGTCGACGACACAATATCTCGGGATCGCACGAATTTACATATCTTCATCTGTAAAACGCGGGGTGAAGATGATTTGCCAGAATTGTGCGGGTTCCCCCTTCGAAGGGGGGATGGGGTAGACCCTCCCCTCGGGGGCTAATTGCTTGAAGAGAGCACATGTCTTCGTACTTCTCTGGTGTTAAAGTAATTCGATTGCTTCGGGATAATTACTTGAGCTGTGTGAAGGGAATTGTCGCGTGATGTGGGTGTCGCGTTGTACCTACATATATTATGTAGCTAGGGTACGGCACATTTAATTTGCTTCGTTTTATTTTTAGTCAACTTCAAAAAAGGTAGGTTATCAATTCAAGATGTGTATAATTATAATATTTTTGGAACTGAATTCTATTCAAATACTTGTGTTAATGGTTTAGGACAGGAAACAAATATACGAATTTGTATAGGTACACCTATGTTTTTTCTTTTTTTTTTACTGTTGTATAGTCTTCTAAGACTTCAAAGCCATGTTTTAGTCTTCTGCCTTTTCATAGCAATGCCTAGCTGCTTGTAATATTTGTACCTCACGTAGTTATTAATCAAATCTTGTGTTATTTTGGTCACAGGAGCTGAAATAAGATTGGTGGATTCATTTCTAAAAACACTTCGCCAAAGAAGCCATGTTAAAATCAACATAAAACTGACAACATACACTAGCGGTCAGCGGCGACTGTACCGTGATGGGTTGCCGGTTGGTGCTTACAAGCGAGCTCGGAAACTTATGCAATATCCACGACGAACGAGTTTCTAGCCACTTATTGGAGAAGGGGGACTATGAAGCAACTTGTATGAAATATCGATCTTGTGTAAGGAAATTGAGGATGGTTGTTAAAATGTATAATGTCTTGCGATAGTTTAGTATTTAAAGGAAATGGGTGAAGTTTATAAAAATAATAAGTTACGAATATACAATAGTGTACACAAAAATAGTTATTTTAGCAAAATTCTTCTCAAGGAATGATACGTCAGTCAATCTTTGGGTTAAAATAAAATAGACACAGTGTTATCTACACGCCTATCGCGAACAGAAAAAAAGAAAAAAAATTATATTTCAAACAAACTGCTACAAGGTTAGTATTTCTTGTACTTTCCTCTCTGAATCGTACTGTAGGTAAAACCTCAGTTTCGGCAATGACAATATCCATTTTATGTAGATATCATGGCAAGCTTATAATTGATTGACTTGTTATTAAAACACCATGAGATAAGCAATAATAATAGCAACAATCGAAGACAAAGGTGTCGAGTTAGGGGTCATAAGTTCGAACCCCACTATGAAGGGTATAACAGTGATTCAAGTAATGCATTTTATAGGTGTTAGTACGTTTTGTACCACAGCTTAACAGTAGGTTATGGCAGCAGAAGTGTAGGTTTGTTTTTGGAATGAAATCGGTACTTCCAAATAATAAATTTATAGTTTTTGATAGGCTCGGGCTTTAACAGAATCTCGCCTGATGGAACGCGATGATGAGGTCGACGTTGGAGCACGCTTGCCTAGAAGTAACCTATTCACCCTTGACTTAAAGAACGCCAGGCTGTACCTATCAGAAAACACAGACTCCGGCAGAGAATTCCACTCCTTGTCTATACGCACAATGAAAGAACTCTTAAAACGTTTTATAATATACTAGCTTTTGCCCGCGACTTCGTACACGCATATCCCGTTTTTTTCTCGTTTCCGTATAGCCTAGGCTTCCTCATGAACATGGCTATCATATACAAAATGAAATTTCCAAATCCGACTGGTAGTTCTAGAGATAAGGGCGTTCAAACAAACAAACTCTTCAGCTTTATTATTGGTATAAGTATGGATATAGATAAATTGGAATCATACAGACAAACTTCTTCATGATATTAATTAAAATTGATCGATTGATTGCTAAAGAGAACACCTATTCAAATACCACACAATTTAAACCATTCCTAACGTCTCTAGCTAACAGCTGAGGTGTCGGACGGGTGAGTACCTAAGGGGTAGCGAGTTCGAACCCCACTCGATGCACCAAGGGGGTTAAGAGTGAAACAAATAATGCGATGGGCACATCTAACGAGCGATCTTTTATAAGGTAACTTTATAAGAAACTGTTAGCTTATTAGAAAACTTCTCAATAGATAAAATATCATGATATTTCTGAATAGAAATAAATACTTTTGTTAAAGAACCAGAAATACACTCATAGAACTAGATTTAACTATTCGAACTAAAAATGGAAAGCTACCCAAATATTAACAGAAAACGTTTCCAAGTCAACAAAAATGAGAAACCATAATCCTATTTTTGTTTAAAACGCCGATGTGAGGTAAAAAATAGTCGAGTGATTCAATAACTGTTCGCACTCGGTTTGTTTACGATCCCGACAGAATCCAATAAGAAAAACAAGAATACTACTGCTACTGCCATCTAGCGTCAAGTAGCGGCGCTTTCAATGTAACCTGTGGAGTGAAAATTTAACAAAGTTTATGATTTAAACTACTTAGATAAAAATAACAGTGTTTCCGGAATTTTTAGATTTAAAAGAAATATTGCTTCTTATGTTGAAAATAACGCAAAAATGTGTAGCGATTCGTATTGCTAAAAAACTACCAAAGCCCCAAAATGTAATTACAACATTTAGCTATTTCGCTAAATGTTGTAATTACATTTTGGGGAAGAGACGAGAATTTTACCTATAGGATTATAAATTATATTTTTCATAAGCTAAGGTTTCAACACATTACAACGCATTTCATAACTTTATTTTTTTTTAGTTTTGCTACTCAATAACAGATGGCGCTGCCTTTTCAAAACACCAGTCAGTTCATTGCACTTTGCCGTTGAAAGAACGTGAAGTTTTATTGACATTTTTTGTTTGGATAAAACTGAGGTGAGCTTGAAATGTGAGATCGTAGTGGTTAAATGTAACGATTTCTCACGAAAAGTTCGAGAAGATAACAATGTTTACGTTTTCATGCATTAGCTTTTTGAAGTCTGAATAGCATTGGTTAGGGAGCGCAGATTTATTGTTTTTCTGGACAATTTCGTTTAATTTTTTTAGGTGCCTAATGTGTAAGTTTTTGGCAAGAGTGTTGGTAAGTATGTAATTTGGACTATGACTCCTTGAAAAAAAAACAATTGATTGAAGAGTCATGTTATTTTTTTTTCATCTTATCAAGTCACGTTAAAAATAAAAGTGCTTTTGTGTACTTTTATGTATATATTTCTACTTTTGGTCTCTATAAGTTGAGCTTAATAACATAGTAGGCAGGAAGTTGGTACAATTTAATCGAATTAAAAATAAATTAACACGGAAAAGGGAGAAAAGAGTCATAGCGATCAAACAGTTCGTCTGCATTTTGCTTGTACATATTGGGCCTTATTTATAAAAATCTATGAAATGTATAGCGGCTGATTAATCTGAATCTGATTCAGTTAAACTGCTCAGAGCTCTGCTTTTTTTCTAAATAAGGGGAAGCTTACAAAAAGTTTGCGATGTATAAAAGAGTTAAAGTATTGAGTAGGTAAGTTCTAAATTACTTCGGTTCTGAATTCTGAAAATTTTTGACACCTTCAAATAATTTTCAGAATTTAGGACCGAAGTAAGAGTACGGCAACAGCTTGCTGGTGATTGATAACTTTGATCTTTTATTTAGGTACTTTGAATGGCACTCAAAACCGAAAAAGAGATGGACAGTTGAAGGTTATTAAAATTAATATAAAATGCACAGCTAGTGTAAACAATACTATATATGTACGTACATGGTATACGAACTACTTAAGGTTGATGCATTCAAATTCTTTACGTGTTTTTCATTGGCGCTGCAAAAATGAATTTCAACGTACAGAAGAATTTTAACAGAACCCTATGGATTTATCTGATTTTAGAAATATGTCTGCTAGTTGAGTATGAATGTGGTGGTTGTAAGGGTAGAGGAAGATCGAATAAAGTATGGATGGATTGTGTGAATGCAGAAAAGGATGTGATTACTAAGACAATGGCTAACAGAGACCTGTGGAAGAAGATATGCCACCGACCCCAAATAAAGGTTGCTCTTTGATGTACGGTACCCACCGTTGGTTCATTTTGTAGTTAGTTTACATCGAAAAAATAAAAATTATACGGTATATATTAAGTAATTCATTGAAACAGTAATTTAAGGGTTAATCGAGAAGAAGTTTTAAAGAGCCATCGAGTATTTTAATCGAGACTTCTTTTTTTAATCTAGATTATGAACGAACACTTTGTGGAAAAAATTTCAGCGACGCGTATGAATTTTGGGGTCCTGGTGATTTCCCCTTTTAGCACGTGATATTATTATTTAATGATATGATTTAGAAATTTTTGTTTGGGGTTTAGTCAAACAGAAGATTCAAATTGATACCTACGTTATCTTATAAGAGTAATTCGGAACCTACTTAGGCTGGATTGGAAGAAAAAAGAAAACATTCCAATAAGTACTACGGTATGTAAGCCAGTTCCTGACGTATAATTTTATTCTGATTGAAGAGTTTTGAGTCGAGCCGACAAATTTCTCATTTTAGATTTACGGGGCTCCTTAATAAATATGCGATTGTGGATGCATTTAAGTGAATGCAGTGTCTGCGTTCAGCTGCGAAGGGCTGTCATATGGTGAAGAGAAAGAGTAACAACATTAAATAGTAAGCGGTTCCTACCAAATTCGTGGTATTTCTTTATTTATTGATAAAGATAAATAACTGACTGACGGACTGTAAGAATAACTTTCCATGACCTACAAACTATTCTTACCACAACATGAATAGGTATATAAAATATTTTCATGAAAAGGTGTAAACATGAGACTAATTGAGAATAGAATTACCATGTAGTGACCTCTATTTGATACCAAAAAAATAATTTGGAATTTCTGGGTTTTGGACCCCTGAGACCTTTTACCTCTGAATCCGTCCCGGACTTGCAGAATTTATGCAAGTTTTGTTAGTGCCTGACTAGTTTTGACACCCACCTACCAACTAGAAGGTCCTTAGATTTGTAAACACTTCACTGTGGTATACCTACATATACCTTATCAAAGCCTTATCTAACAGCCTAATAAAGCAAGTGCGAGTGATAAATAGAAGCTCAGCTGACGTCATTGTCGCGTTTAATCAGTTTAAGTGCGTTTCCAACCAATCTGCGAAGGGTGGCGCTGAAATTGCATTGACGGCGATATTGTCGGGCTCCCTCTATGCACGTCTTCTTGGGGAGATGGTGTGAATATCATTATGTAGGTAGGTAGGTACTAGTGTTTGTGTCGTACAGGAACGATGGGATTCCTTTCAAGGTTTTGCGAAGGATTCATTCGTAATTGTTGGCGTTGTTTGGAGTTGAATGATAAAGAAAATAATGTCTATTAACGTGATTTATAATTATTTTACTTAATATGCCATTCAAGATTTGTGTCCTATTAAATGATAAATAACAATGACATTTATTTTGTAAGTCGGTTGTAAATAACACTTTTACACGTCAATCTTTTTGGTCGTTTTTAAGCTAGATGAGGCCGGTGTTTTCTAGCTGACTACCCTGAGAAGAAACACCGAAACAAACTCAGAGGTCAGTCTCTTTTGAAGTCCATACAATTGTACTGGTCAAATCATATGAGAACCATGTAGGTTGATGTTTGAGGTGGTCTTTTGAGGAAAGTACCACACAGATTTGAGTGGACCGGTCCAGACAGTGCAAGCATTTGTCAGCTATCGTGTAGCTCAAACTTAGAACTATAAGGAGCTCAACGATTTGACGAACAATACCAAAGTAAGGACATTTGGTTAGGTTAAAAAAACTCAAACCGCCAGACTAACATGAAATGAACCCCTAACATAGCGATCTACATGGCTCTCACATTCACAATACGAATTAATATTTCCATACCATTGTCTAAGGCGAACCAACGCCAAGGATTATTTTGGGACCTAGTATCTGGGTTTTGAAGGTCAGATAAGCAGCTTTATGTAAAATACTGGTACTCTGCTGCATCTGGGTAGATTGGAAGCTGACCCCAACGTAGTTGGGAGCAGGCCAGGTAGATTTATCGTGTAAGGTAAACTTGACGATCTATTTTTCTATTCTGTTACACATCGTGTAACAGAATAGACGGGGTTATTGTACTCATCATTATGAACAACTTTTACGATGGGACCAACACAAAAACGTGAAAAAAGAAATCAACTGCATAACTCGACAAAATGCACTGAACAGCTGATTTATTTTTTGCGATTTCGCTGTGGGTCTCATAGTAAAAGTTGTTCATAATGATGAGTACATAACAGTGACTCCTTATGAGGAATTGCGTTTATTTTGTGACACGTTATCTTTTAATATCCCTTGCAAGCTGGATATTTGTTATGTAAATGAATATCTCTTATCATAAATATTGTCTTATTATAACTGCTCATAGATTTGTACAAAGTCATTAGCTGTTTCCATTACGAAAATGAGTTTTAAGTCTCCCGACAGGTCCAGCCTGGAAACATATCGATCACACAAATTGTCCTTTGACTTTTTTTTACAATAAAATCTGTTTGATTTTGAACACATAAAGAAAAATAAAGTAAAAGAACTTTAGAAGAATGTCTCCCCTATCTAGAGGTAGTTACATTAACTAACGTTGATTTTACGTTTCAATACGACAATGATTGACACTATATCTTGAGTACTTATTGAAAAAAAAAACGCTTTCATTAGAACCTCAAAAATGCATTTACATAATGACAAATCAGTTTTCAGAATGATTTTTTCAGTACTTCCAGTTCGAAATGCTACTTGCCGTTTTAAAAGAGCGAGTATTTAATGAATCAGATTTCTTCCAGTAATTTTGTACTTGATTTTTGTTTTATATTACAGGAGTTTCGAAAAATTATTGGAATCGACTCGACTCTGTGATGGAAAGGGATATTTACAGTACTGATCAAATTAAGAATTAATTCACCGCTGATTTATGAAAAAAATCAAGTTGATTGTAATTTAAATGTCACTTTTATGTTAACGGGTGGTGCGTATTTGATCACCGTTACAATAAAAGTAAAAGAAAGACTTTTATTGCAATGTGTGTGCAAATGTTTCAAGTTAACGTATGGTAACTTATAATAATGTTCGGTAATAACATAAGTTTGAATAATCGCTTACATTTGACGCTTATAAGCAACTGTAAGAGACTCCATAAATCATAATTGAATTTGTTTACAATAAATAAGGAAAAAAAATAGGTGTTGCCTAACCAACCTACCTTAACCTACGTTTATTAGAACTTCACAAAAAAGGAAAATTTACTTTCCTAACTTTAACTGTTAGTTAATGATTTCCTTGTTTCCCCATCCGCTAATTAACTCCAAAATAATATTGAAAAACTGAACATGAATTGTATTTATAGCTGAGAACTGCAAACATACATTAAAAACTAAAATGAAATACAAAAATTGACGATGATTCAATCATTTGTTTTCACAGCAACATCCAATACCACTACCTACATATATATAAGTACATTATAGTAGGTATACCTGGGTTTAAAATATGATGATCTACCTCTAGCCAGGATTGATTTTTCAACTATATATAAAAGTATTAATATTTAAGCATAAATTACTCATTATTTCAGGATAATGCCTGTTTTATTTTAATCCTTTATTATGTCATCAAAAGTTGATGAAGTGAGAAAAAGTTAAAAATGTTTTTTAGACTACGTAGAAAAGTAGCGTAAATAACAGCTTACCTATTATGAAATCGTAAACAGTTAAAATCTAAACTGTGTATTTAAATATTTTTTTTCTTTTTCGCTGCCAGACAAACAGAAATTTTTCATAATCTGTGTCAATGCTGCCTAATTCAAATGATTCAATAATAAAAGCTTACAATAACTGAATAATCGTTCAAAACAAGAATCCTCTAAATAAAACATACCTACGAGTAGGAAGGTATGTAGGTAATTTGAAATGCAAATACTTTAATGTTTTTTAAACAAATAACTATTGTTCCTGACAGTAAAAAAAGAGCCGAATATCCCTAATACGAGAACCATGTATTTCGAATTGTTTAAAAAACTTATTTTCATTCGTCGATGTACCTAACCAAAAAATTTTTTTACAATTTTTATTTTTCAATAGTACATTTGGACAGCATTAGCAATAAAATACTTGAAATCAACGAACGAATTAAGCCGAAATTAATACCAGTCTTGGTCCGCCGTCGGCGCCCAACATGGCTGCCACTATCCGCACCCCTCCCCGCGCCGTCTAACAGTCCCCTCCCGAACGTGTACAGCTTTTTTGCGAGCGAGAGAGACCTTCCACTCCCTAACGCTTTCATTCTAAAATATTTTCTGACCGATGTTAGCACAGAGTGAGTTACAACTCTATGACTATTAATATAAGGTTAATTTTAGCGTGAAGTTTTAGCGTCACTTGCTGCATTTCCGTAGCAAAGGCATCAGATGAAAAGTGTGAAAAAGTGAGAGAGACGGATAGAGGCGGCCGTCTCGGGCGGGGCCCAAGTTTTCGTGAGTCATTCGTAGCTTAGATGTCGCACTGTTCGCACCACCGTATTACGCGCGCGCTAAAAAGAGACAGAGGGATTTTTCGCGTTTTCTTTTTTTATTTGGTCTTTATCTTGCCGGGGAGAAAAACGTTGCGTTTGGGGGTGTTCGGGGGGAGTCGGGGTGTAACGACCGTGCGTGTAATGTTTTAGGGGTGGTTTATACCCGCGCTATTCTATAGATAATGAATAGTGGTGTAGAATATTTAATCACGGTTTTTGGAGTACTTAGTTTGCGCGCTGTAGAAATATGAGATAATTACTGACAAAAATGATTTTCGATTACGTTGATGGAAATGATGATGCGCCGTGATTGGTCCATGGCGGCTTGCTGCCTAATTAATTAGCTGGAAATTTTACTTCACATCTAGTTTTATGAAAATAATTTGGTCGATGCACCGACCGGAAATGTATTAAAATTGGTTTATGATTTCATTGTGGCGGTTTGCAAATAATGTGGGATGTAATTAAATATTATTGGAGGGTTTAGATTATGTGATTTTTTATGTACAGATACGTAAACAGGCTTTCGTGCCTACTGCACAAGTACCATCAAAATTAAAAGTCATTTATTCAAACTAGGCTGAAAATCAGCACTTTTTGAACGTCAAAATTTTACGAGAACATATCCCGCAAATCGCCCAGCCCGTCACCACTTCCTAGTGTTTCGTCAGTTTGAAATATATCTAAAAATATTAAGCACAATACAAGAATATATTATTATTTACACATTGTATTAAGTTTACTACTCTAGGCAATAAGAGCCACTTGCGGCCACACACGAACTAATCAATAATATTGGAACGAAATCATAAAATACCAGTTTCAGCAGAAAGCAACGACCATATTTATTTTTTCAAAGTCAAAGCCTTTTTTTCAAATAAACCATTTAAAGGTCCAGTTTTGAATTTTTAAGGTCGGTCAGTTAAAAAACTTAAAGCTAGTTGCATGTTCCAAAGCGTAGATCTTTATGGAGAAAAACGTGCAAGAAATTCCATGGACACTCTTTTAAATCAGTAAATAGATCTTTATTAATGAACATTCATAAATAGATGAGAAGGAAGGCAAAATAAGGCCATAATCATAAGAAATAATAAGCCCTCCATATTAATAAGAACGATAATTGATTCATGGTATAACACCCTTATTGTCGATTAACGACTTTTAAATACAAATGACGCTAAAACCACGTTTTGTTTTCATGAAAGAAATTAAAACCAGGCAGCTTTCTTTGGTTTCTGCCTATCCCTTATAAGAACAGGCGTGAGGTTATATATGTGTACAATTGTGCATGAAGAAAGTCTTAATACAAACACCAATACATTTTCAAAAAAGTTCCGTTAACGTACCGAAAAAGCATTAAATAAAAAAAAAATGTCGGCATTCGCACTATCAATACAGAAACGAATACAATTTAAAAGTTCCGGAAGAAAATATCCGAATGAAAATATTAAAAACCGAACGATTTTGCTACCCGCCTCGATACCCGATATTGAGTAAATTGTCGGTAGAATGATACCTACTGCAACATATTGGCGGATACAGAAAATGGCCAAGTTGTGAAATACCTTATATGAAAGTGATCCGACTAAGTATAATCTAGATAACCTAAACTAATATAAAAAGAAAAAGTGTGTTTTTGTTTGTGAGAAGGATATTTTGTTCTCTGAAAGTTCTAATAAGACAATGATTTAATTTCAAACGCTGTTATAAAGCTATATGTTATTGTTTTAATATTTAAGTTTTTTTTTTTTTTTTAATTTATTTATCGTTTATACGAAAGAATACAATATTATTCATTTAAATAGCAACCAAAAAACCACTAAGGTTTAGACTTGTGCTATCATGAGTCTATCTCAATATCGAACTATTAGATGTAAGTACAATGTTTATAAAGCACTTCACATGCGCAGGCCACCGTCGACAACAATCATAATACAGATGGTATGGACTATTGCTATCGACAACAACGCACACATATAAAATGCAATAATGTATTAACTAATTAGGTCTTTAAATAGTTACATTCATTCCTAAATAATACTTAAGTAGTATTGCTTAAGTTTACATTTGATATTTTTTCGTGTAATACATTTGTTAATTTCTGAGGGTAGACTATTAATAAGTCTCGGTATAATATAACCGGTAGTTCGTTCACCATACGTATTGTTGGCGCGCTGTGTACGAAGCCTATTCTCAGAAACTGCCCGAGTGCATACAGGATGTTCGATTTTGTTTCTTAAAGATTTATTGAAGAATTGTTCTTTTAATAACATTAAATTTATTTGTGTATGAACTGGTAAGACATTACAGTGTTTAAAGAGGCCATTTATATTGTCGTAGAATTGATTTCTAATTTTGGGAGAAACTATTGTTTTTAAAATTTGAAGTTGAATTTTGTAAATACTATCAAGATAGGTTTTATAGGTACGACCATAACTACTGAGGCCATACTGGATGTAGGATTCAGCCATTGCGTAATAAAGCATTATCTTCACTTTGAAGGGCAGGCGGTTTTTTAGTATGGTCATAATAGCAAGAAATTGCCGAAGTTTATCGCAAACACGTTCAATGTGATAACTCCAGTTAAATTTATCGTCAATAACTACTCCAAGATATGTTTGTTTACTGACAACATCTATTTGTGGACAGTTACAATTAATCGCATTGACCGTATGCAAGCAGTCATGGTCATGGGCTATTAAGTTCCGTAAAGGCAGTTTTTTAACGTATGGAGATTTAATAACTAATAGTTTAGTTTTGCTTGCATTAAGTACTAAGCCAGCATCGTGACACCACCTTGTGAGAGCATCCAGGTCGAGTTGTAAGCGTTCACATGCTAATTGAGGATTTCTATTAGCAATAACAAGGCAAGTGTCATCCGCAAACTGATAACATTTACTGTTTGTGATGCAGTTACTCATATCGTTTACATAAGACAAAAAATGTAGGGGGCCTACTACTGAGCCTTGAGCTGTTCCCTCAGTTATAGTAAGTTTCTCTTTATTTGTACCTACATTGTGTGTACCTGTGTGTGCCTAATAAACTAGTTTTCTTTTTTTCTTCTTTCAAATTAAGCCATAACAAAAGCTTTATTAAATTCAGAAATCAGGCCCATACGGGTGAAAATCATACGAAAGCATATCTGAAAAACAAAGAATAGTTTCTTACCCGTATTATAGTTCCTTATTGCCCAAACTTGGTCAGATCAACCACACCCTATATATTTTCGTTGAACGTGGTCTGAGCTATCAAGCCAGCATTTATTCCTTATCAACAATCAACACACACACTACTAAACGCAAATCCAGTAAGACTACTGCTATTAAAAAGCTACGAACCGCTCGCTCTTAAAATTATGCAAACTGTCAACATCGCATTTTAATTTAAAACGCCAAACGAGATTTTTAAACACTCACCTTAACCCAATTAAGAATTCTCAAAAAGAAGCGCACATCATCTTGCGAGGGTTAACCGTGAGAACGCGAGGTTAAAGGTCAATTTGACCTGTGTCACAATGACAAAAGTGACCCCACAGAAAAGTCGAGACCTCTGACCCTACGTGTGCCAGATTATCATAAAGACGCTTTTAAAAACACAATAAAACCAGACGAGATCATGACAATACATGGTCCAGTTAGACTCGCGTTCGCAAGATGACCCTTTGTCAAATAAGCCTTGAGAAACACATTTGCATAAAGCGAAATTTTAGTAGCGAATTTAAAATTTAAATTTCTTGCAGCGAGCTAGGGTTAAGCATGAGAAGATTTTGCTGGCTCGGCAGTTAGAAAGGATTATGAATATTTAATAAAAAGCTTGTAAGACAATTTAAGTCTTGCTGGAGGTAACGAACATAATGTTCTTTCTTAAAATGTAGGTTATTAACATTTCTTGTAGCTGTGTAAGCTAGAATATTATGAGATTTTCTATGACTTTCAGTTGATGAAACAAGAATCACTAATAGAAATGTGCTTCTATGTATTTAAATTTCTAAGTGGTTTAGAATAGTCATTGTACTTAATAATTTTATAAGGTGAAGGTCTCGACGCCGAATATTCTTTTACCCAATAAAATTAAAGCTTTTTAAGCTGACCTGTCACATACTCTTCGAATTAATTTAAAACAGAGTTGCGCTCTTTTCAGTTTAAATTCAGTAAAGTTTATATTTTTAGCGAATCTCTCACGTTTCCCAAAGTGCAAATGCAATGGACCAACACTTTATAGAAACTACAGCGATTCCCACAACACTGTATAAATATGCACATCTCATTCCAAAACTCCGTTCTATGCATAAACATAAAAAGTAAAAACCTTGTAAAAACATTAACAGATCACTACGTGAGAAATCTTACACATCTGCAAGTCTAATATGACACAACAACAAGCGAAAATACGGTCCAAGATGACCCCTTTAGCGAAGTCAGATGACCCCACCTGTTACTTGCATACCTAATTTACTAATTAACATATCTATTGTAAAAATAGACAAAATACAAATAAATCTTTCTCTCTCGCAGTTTATTAGCATTTTCTTTTACAATTTTTGCTCGTGGTCGTTTTTGTCGTGTGAAAATTTTTTGAGGTTATTTTTGTACGTGTCCGTTGAAGGGTTGAGTCGTTGAGTAATTAAAATTCGCTTCTTTTGTCGTGATTAAGTGTTGTCTGTGAGGTGGTTGAGTCTAGTGGAGTCTGGAGATGAGTCTAGTCGTTATTTTTTTACTTAATATGCAAGTTTAGTGTACAGTTAGTCTGTGTTTCTTTTGGATTATGTGATGTGATTTGAAAATATTGTGCGTTAGGATGTGTGATATGTGTTTGTTTGTATAACTTTTGTTGTAAGGTAAGTTTTTTTTTGTTTTAAGCAAAGTATACGAACCTATGGTATTTTGGCTTCTCAATTAGTTTAAAGATAAAGTAGGTGACGAAAGTTTCAAAGAAGAAAGATGTTGTAAGACTAGCATTTGTTTCTTGGCGATATTGAACCTTTTTGGCGCAGCCGTGAGGAACACAAAATCAGCCGTATTTATAAAAACTTTATAACCATTACTTAGCTAAAATACTGATAAGCAGATTCTTTATTCAAAATTTTCTATAGAGAATTTGAATTTAGAATCTCTTAAACAAAAAAAAAAGTAATGGTCACAAGTTTTATGAGCCTGTAAGTTTTTAATGATTGTAACTTTTTATTTAAACTGTGTGATGATGGACTGTCGTCTAACAAATGTTTTTTTCTTTCTTTCTATAATTAGTTGAGGTTGTCAAGTTCCTTTTCAAATTATTTAGTAGGTTTTAGATCTATAAAGTAACGCTCATAATTTGTCAAAATTATGGGGATATTAGAGGTGTTTTTTTAGGATTAACATGTAGTAATTGGCCTTCTGAGCTTATGTTTATTTTTACTTCTGTTCCAATTAACTTCAAGTTCTCTTCACGATTTTAAGTTAACAATTTGTTCCTGAATATTCCTAGAACAATCGGTTTTTTGGTTGTTCTTTTATTAGTAACACAAGTTGTCATTAGAACTTCCGCCCTGGAAATTACTCACTTACTTTTTGGTGTCGCAGCTGCTTTCTGAGTAATTTTCACGCCATTTTCGTTCAACGTTATGTCAGGAATTCAGTTCACCAGTTTTGTTTAAGTCCTATTTGTTTGAGGGCTGACTTTTCAATAGTCAAATATTTTTTTTTTTAAATTATAAATAATTATGGCGGTTTGACATATTTCTATACACAAAAGCTGTAGAAGTTATAAAAACAAAAGTTATTTAGTTTAGACGTCAAATTCGACTTCTTAAGCTGAGTACAGACCGGTGTTACGGGGCGTAATGTAACACGTTACAAAGCGAGCATTCGCGCAGTCAGTATGTCGAAACGTGAGATAGTGGTCAAGCGCGTGCCTATCAATAATAATAAAAAAAAACGAGCATGATTCTCGGATTTTAGGACTCGGCGTATCGTAACATGCTCGCTGCAAATGGTACTGTAGCCTCTTTGGCTGCAACCTCCGGCAGCCAAGCTAATCACACCTACTTTGGAAATGTCCGGTAAAAAAATAGATTATTATTTAAATTATGAAATATGGTTAGAACGTTTTTGTTTGATATATTGACAGATGTAATTTGAAGTTTGAAGCCGGTAGGGCTTTAATAGAAGTTTCTTTAAAAGTTCCATCTGAGTTTCATTTATAGTATTTAATACGTAGCCCCCAGGCCATATTGCTGTGGGTTACATTATGGTCACACCGGTCAGTGCTTACCCACCTTTAGATTGTCACGAATATAGACGGTTGTAGCTACGCGTTATAACTGGGCACAGACCCAAGCTCCGGGGTGCTACTATGAATTTTCTATTGAAAGACCCGAGTAACCAAAATCCACATAAGTTAATTACGCGTCTATGTGCAGAAAATACTTTTTCATTAAATTTATGTAAACTTTGTTTTATGCCTAATCCTAATACATTAAATCTTCCGCTACTGATGGTGACTGACTGAGTGACTTACAGAGAAGGCACAGCCGAAACAGCTAGTCATAGAAAGCTGAATTTTGGCATATATGTTAGTCCTTGGGGAGTGTAGGGGAGCACTAAGAGAGGATTTCCCGAAATTCCTGCATATATGAGCATACGAAGTCGCGGGCAAAAACTAGTTGTTCCATAAATCACTTTTAAAAATCCTCTATGTTCATCGCGTGACTTTAACAGTGACAGAATAATATAAGTGTGGAATGCGTTTAGTTATTTGAAGTGTAAGTAGTACCTGGAAGGGTTGCGGAATTTGTTCGAAAGAGTCACCGCGGCCCTGCAGGCCTAGACAAAAAACCTTTCTGTAGCGTTAACGTCAGACGCTCACAGAAAAGTTTTTTGTCTAGGCCCCCCCCCCCCCCTGGAATGCAACGGCCATTTGGAACACGGATGGGTTTTAGTCACTAAGAGTCTGACACAAATGACTCAAGTGGAAGGGATTCCACTTGAGTCAATTTTGATGATTTCCCATCCATTAAAAGAAAAGTGGGTCTTATGTAAAAAAGCGGCCAAGTGCGAGTTGGACTCACACACGAAGGGTTCCATACCATAAAAAACGTTTAGCCTTAAAAACCTTCAAATTTTTAATTTAATGTTAATTTTACTAGTTGTTGTTATGGCGGCAATATAAATAAAACTCTGTGAAATTTCCAACTATCTCCCTATTATGATTCATGAGATACCTGCGTACATGCGTATGTACCTATCTCCATTTTTATGATCTGAATATTTCTACACAACCACGCTGCAGCCTACCCCGTATAAGTCCTGTATCGGTAAATGCAAATGCAATAAGACACTATTCAATTATTAACTGGTTTCCAGCTGACGTGGACGTAGACGCCGCTAAATAGCCCATAAAGTATTTACGCGGAGAGGTAACTACCATTACCGACAGATTTGCTGCGTCCACGCAATAAGATGCGACCACACTAGCGGATAATTGGCGACTATGTTACGGTTTTTCAAGTTTATATTAAACCTGACGATAGTCGTTACCGCTTTTTTACTTTTTGGCAAGCGAGCTCCATCGTCGACTATAACATCACTTACTCGTACAGTCAGTTGTAATAGTAGTCAATCACCAGTCTATCAATTATAATAAAGAAGATAGAAAAAAAGATCGGATCTGAAAAGTTCAGAGCATTCTGAGAAATCTTTGTGTAAGGAAAATTGAAGCATATTGATTGTTGTTTTTTGTTTATTACACCTGTTTGTACAATATTTGTATGCTCAGCAAGGCAACACATAGTGAAACACTTAATCCACTCGGGTCCAACATGTGAAAATTCCCTAATATAAAGTAAATCTTATGTATATGTAAATAAACATTAAATTCGCGATTAATTCGCGACACACCGGTGTGTCGCCGGGGCCGGACAGGTTAATTATAAATTACTCCACCAATGTTCAACATTTTACCTATGTGTGACAAATAAATATTTTGAATTTGAATTTGAATATAAATGATGAGACATAGCCCGCACAATTGCCATATTTAAATAGCAGTGATCACTGTGATCAGGACACTCAGAACAGACGGGTGATGGGGTCGAAAGGATTTGGAATCTGCTAAATCCGCGGTGAATGTAGCGTCACTTCATTGGACATCTTTTGCATCGTGATGACTGTTTTGAACCTAAGTCATACGCAAATAACAAACAATACATGTAAAACTGCATCATATCTGAAAAAACAAACCAGTAGACCCAGCAATAACTTTTTATAACTCGACGACATGTTACACAGTTACTTCGTCCAGTTTTTTTAGAAACATTCACCCCCGAACAAATAATTTGATTTAATTTTCAACCGCGCGTTTTGACGGCTACCTGGCTGCGAGCCCGCGCCTAGTCTACTGGTGTGCACACAGCCTAACTATTTATATCGGATTTTGTCTCAATTTAAAGTTAATTGGTAGGACAAAACGATTAGTTAGTGCCGTTTTCCACGATTCCTTTTCAATTATGCGGATATAATCGACGTTCGTGCTAATTTATTAGATAATTTGATTTCCTACCGGTGCGGCCGATGGGAGTAATTAGGTTTTATGATTATAGCTTTTAATGAGTACCTACGTGGGCTCAGTTTTATGCTGACGTATAATAGGAGGAAGTTTTAAATTTTTTGTTTGCTGATTCCTGCGTTTGCTGTATTCGTGTCTGTTGAAAAACCGACTTAATCCGTACTTCCCTAATGTATAATATTATAAATGCGAAAGTAATTCTGTCGGTTTGACCGTCTGTGTCTGTCTGCCTTTTCGTCTGTTACGTTTTCACGCTAAAACAGTTGTACTGATCATCATGAAATTTGGCAGATATATGAAAGAAAAAGACTTTATTTGCGCCAAGCATGACGCATACCAAAAATAAACAAAATTACAATTGTTATGTAAGTTAGGAAGATATGCGTCACATTCGCGCAAAACGGCCATCGCTCAGCATAATGCTGGAACTCATGTGCAAGACAGAGCCACAGCGCTGGTTTTCATATTATATTGTATATAGCCTGGGATATGGAAAAAGGACATAAATAAGCTACTTTTTACGCGATAACCGACATCCTCGCCGGACGAGCCGCGGACGAAAGCTAGTCAAAATCATAAAAGTATGGACAAAGCCAACTCACTCGATATGAATATATGAAATTTTGAAACAGTTAAAAATATATTAGCGAATGGACACTAAGGAAAGATTGTAGGGAATTCATGCCCAAAGGATTTCCGTCGCAAGTTCGTCGTTTTTGCCTGTGGGAAGGTAGTGATTAATATTAGCAGTTTTGGTATAATTGATGCATTTGTTTCAGAGTTGATTTTTAAATACTTAGATAATTTTTACCTAAAGAATAAATGCGACTGTTCGATATGTTTTCTATACAAAACCATTTTATTCCTCAGGTTTTGTGCTAGCTGACTATTGAAAAATGGCCCTTAGAATCATTTTTTAAAGCCCACCGTGTTAGTTCGTTATTGTATGGTTGGAATAGATTTATCTTTATTTCGTATATTTAATGCTACGTTTGCATCACCAGGCGGGTTGGATGCCAAATATTAGCGCTCGCTAATCGTAGGTCTAACGTCAATAGTTTGCCTGAAATGTGCTAGCCAGCGCTCCCCCAGTGTGCACCACATCATGCGATTCCATAATTTCGATATTTAACGCTGCAAATGACTCTATAAGTGTGCGTGGTTTTGCCTTTAAAGTTAATAAGTGCCTAATTCAAAGTTTTTAGTTTCGGGAAAGGCGGTTAAATGCCCATGGGATGATAAACTTGCTTGAGAAAAACGGTTTCTCATCTCGTCAAGTGAAGATTCAAGCTCCAACAGTTTAGCTGCTTAAGTGCTGGAGAATGTCGTCGAGACGGACAGGAAGTGTACGGACGCTAGCGAGTAGTGAGTTAATCTTAGCCGCAATTAGTCGCGTCGCTCGGACGTCCATTCATCACGGCAGCCGGCAGAGCACTGTCCTACTGAACTGCACAAAGCAACACAAGCAACATTTCTGAACGCAATCATTCTCCATTCAATATCCGAATTTGAAAAAAGAACTTGTAGTGATGTGACCTTGCTTTTCCTCGATTCGTTTTTCGTTCAGCACGCAGGCGCGCTCGTGTTCGGATCAATGCCGAAAAACGGGGGTTTGTGTCCCCCGCCGCGGGTTGGCCGCAAAGTAAGCGGTCGCGGCATCTGAAGGGTTAGGCCCGTTGGTCCTGGTTGCTAAGCAACGCCGCCTTCGTACTATGTGGGTCGATAAAGCCCGCGTTATGATTTTCTTTAATCGCAGGCGGGGGACTTTGCCGGGTTGATTCGGTTTAGATATCTTTGTTAGGTAGGTTTGGTAACGAGGATTTTATGTCATTTGTACTGGAGTAACTAAAGGCTTATGTAAAATATTTTTGTTTGTAGCTTAAAAATACACACACACAGCTGTGAATCTAATCATCACAAATGTTAGATAACAAATGCCTTCTTTCCTATGTACAAAACTCATTTCTTCTAAATCGTAATAAACAATAAAAAAACAGTGCCATAGATAAAAATAATAAAACTTGCTATTACAAGCTTTATAATCAGCAAGGAAGACCCGTAGACGTATAAATACAAGGCACGATCAATTTACTAACTGTTTCTGTTATTTATTATGCACTTGCCTTCACAAAATGGTCACAGCCGTCAAAATAAAACTTCCCTGAGGTAAAATTACTGTCAAGAATTGGATGGATGGATATTTGTTACCCAACCCAACGACTTCAGAACGGCTAAACGGATCTTGATGTTGGCACAGAGATAGATTACGGTCAGGAATAACACTTTTTACCATGCACGTGGGCGGATCCGCGCGCGTCTAGTCCTACATATGGAATAAACAAACCCGTACACGTAATTTTATATCATCTACAAAAACTCTTGGAAAATAATACCTCACATTAAAATATAAAATCAACATAGTCACGGAGCCACACACTTTTTTTCCAAACCTCATCTCTATACCAACCAATCCCCCAACACTTCAAAGACAGAATCCCCCAACACTAGAAAGACGGAATCCCCCATCTTCCTCCATCCTTGTGCACTAATCAAAGACAGTGAAAGTGGTGCCTTGACCTAGCTAATAGCTATACAAATACGGGCTGCGTGCTAGTACAGCTACTGGCGCCAGTGAGAGTGCCATTAGACCACGTTAGACAGTACATGCGTTCATTGATGACAACTAGGTGTATGTTAGTGAAACAATTCGAGGGGCAATTATGTTGTGGTCTGTGGCGTTAGATCTGTTTGCAGTGGAGGGGGTTTAGTATTAGTGAATGAAATGTTAGAAATTTAGTGATAAATGGCCGGTGTGTAAACATATTCGGTTTTGGGGTCAGTGTTTCGTGGTTAGTGTTAGAAGGAAGAAGTGTTTAAATAATGGAGCGGCGAATAATTTAATAGATGGTCACTTACACGGATGTGGTTTTTGCAATAAAAAAACATAATTTGTATCGCATTTTTTTCTGTAAAAAGATCGATTGGATTCAAATAGTTTAGTTTTCTTCCCTAATGTAGATTTTATCATAGATAACTTTTGTTCCCTCAATTGTACTGGAAATTTTTCTGACATATTCAATACCTTTTCACTATGTCAATATTATACCAAAGATTTTCACGTCCTTCTTTCCATTCAAAGAAATAAAATCGGAATTACGTATATCACATCCATGTGATTTCCATGATCACATTTCCTCTTTGCCAATCTAACCCACATTCTGTCCACCTATCCCCATTCCCCCATACTTAGAAATAAATATCCTTATCGTAACCAAGCTCTCAGACTATGACTACACAACACAAGCCAAGGCATTCCGATACACGCCGGTTCAAAGGTACCGCTGAGGTCAGTCGCAGCGAGAGTGAAGCGTAATGTATTTACATACGCGTATGTACGCCATGTGGCAAGATTCAGGGTTAGGACGGCGGCTAGATATGTGTTCTACGATATAGGTCATAGGATGATCTCGATCTTTTGTTTTGCTGTCGCTACTGATATGGTGTTATATTACATAAAGTGTAACATAAAGAGGATTGTACGTATATACATTTAAGTTTTTCAAACACAGACAGATATTTTGCTGGGGAGTTTGTTGCGCGACGTCTTCTGCCAACGCCCGTCACCACTTTTTTATGTTAAAACACTAGGAAGTGGTGACGGGCGAGCGTTTTCGGGGACTTCGTCTTCATTTTTTGACGGTCAAAAAGTGCTAAACCTCAGCCTTATTTGAATAGATGTTTTTATGATTTTGTTGATTTTTATTTACTTTACTTTGGAGCCCAATTAATCAGATGACATAAGTCCATTTGATTTATTCTTTGGGCATTTTCATAGTAGTTTGTTCTTATGAAATAGCTTTGTATGTACGCCATGTGGGAAGATTCAGGGTTAAGACGACAGCTAGGTATGATCTAGGTCATAGGATTACTTAGTTTGTTGTTGCTATTGGTATAATATTATTGTTTCGAACGAAAACATAAATGTTAGTAGTACTTACCTTTATGTTAAACAATATTGTATAAATTCTAGTTCTTGAAATCTAAAAGAGCGATGGGTTGCTGGATAGCTTGTTGCGCCACTTCATCTTCTGAAGGGCCCCCCGTCAGCACTTCCTTCTAACACTAGGAAGTGGTGACGGGCAGGATTTTTGGGGGTCGGTCTTCATGTTTTGTCGTTCTAAGACTGTTCTCAGCCTAGTTTCAATTACTGACTTGATATTATTTTGGGGTCCGTGAATAATACAGACTATTATGTTATCTGTAATACAAGATTGTTTGAAATTTTCCTTGAGAGTTTTCATGGTAGTTTTCTCTTATATTTAAGTACCTATGCCATGTGGCTAGGAAGACGGAGGCTAGGTATGTGGTCTAGGTCATATAATGACTTGGTTTGTTGTGCCATATTGAGATGGTGGTAGTCGTGGGGATATTATAAAGGGGCATTGTTGTATTTATTCAAGTTCTTCCAACTTAATAGAAAAATGTGTTGCTGGGGAGTTTGATGCGCCATTTCTTCTTCCAAACGCCCGCCGGTCACCACTTCTTAGCATTTTACATGAGCATATGGTGACGGGCGAGCGTTTTTGGCTAGTTCTGAGTTTTAGAAGACTAACGTTTATCAATCCGACCTTACACATTATATTTTTAAAGAAAACATTGTTTATTTCAAGGAAGTAATTTCTGAAAGTACTGATTCGATTAGATTAAGCTTAGGTAGAATATTAAATGCACCGTTTGTTTAGTCAAATACATTTACGGAACAATTACTATGTAGACTTGACCAATCCTTTTAGCAACCCCGCTTCCCTTGACTTGACATCCTAACTCCTCAGTACCTCTACCCCTGACCTAGCCGTCTAAACCGTTTACAAACCAATCTAACACTAAACGCTCCGACCGTAAACCATAATAGGTATCACAATCTGTCGGTATCGGTACCCGTACCCCTTACCGGTATTCGGTACCGCAATTTGTCGGGACAAGGTATACTGTTGGTATTTACGTGTTACTGTTTGTGGTATAGTGAAAGTGAACCTTTATGTGACGTCACTTTGCGCCCGTGCGACACTATTAACCATGTAACGGTGCTGTGAGATGTAGGGATAGCAGATTAGGAACATTAGGTGATTGAAAATTTTCAAGTCAACCCTATTTGGGTTGAGTTGAAAATTTTCAAGCACTCCTTACTAGCAGATTGGGTTCAGATTATGGTAACACGCTGTGATAATACACAAAAATAGCTTAGTATTCACAATACATTTTTATTTTATTTATTTATATTAAGCTTTATTTTATCCCTTACATTTACTTTTAGTGTTGTGTACTTATTTATTTGTTCGTTTTTCACTTAAATGAGGTTTAATAATTATTGTTAGGTGTAATTGCCACCTTAAGGGGTTGAAAGTCTCTTCTAAACCGTTCCAGGTGGCTGTGTTCTTTGCCCATCTGGGCCTTTCCAATATATTATTTACAAGGTAATCTTAAGTTACTAATAAATTCGCGAAATTATACACACATACAGAAATACATATAAGTAAAATACTTTTCAATAAGAGAGAGTAAAATTATCACGCCACTAAAGCTATCCATGCTGGTCAACATTTGATTTGGCCTCACCAAAGTTTTGTGTTCATTTACACGTTAAATACACAAAACTTATAAAATGAATGCACTATTTAATTAAAAATTATAATACAATTAAATAAAAATATTATAATCTGTCGTTTTATTCTGACCGTACAGTTCATTCTAGGCATCCTCGTACGGGCCGCTAATGTGTATCGACAATGCTCTCCTCATTGAGCCCAACACTAACGTAATAGTAGCGACTTTATCGCTATCGATGCGTTTATTAATTACCTACAAATGGGCTACAACACTACGAACAGGTGTCAGTTGATTTGGAATAGAATGTGGTTTAGGGGAGTATTAGGTAGGGTGGAATTGTTTTAGACTTGTTAAGAATTTGACTACGGTCGTTGTTGCTAATTTGCGATTTCACAATTTACCGAAAATCTATTGAACATAGCAGTAAGAAAAAAAGCTGGTAGTTACTAAAAGTAGGTAGTTTTAAGTACTTATATCAATTATTATGAAAAATGAAGTAGATCAATATTAATTTTAAAGTTCGTAAATAATTTAATATTTACGAACTTGAAATAATAATTGAATGATTTCTGGTTTGCAATATCATACCAAAGAATAGCACCACAATTTCTCTAGTTCAAGACTAAAGTATACACATTTTTACCATAGTCTTGAACTGACATGTCTTGTCTACTTCTACATAGAAGTAGACACCATGGTTAGATGTCTCCCATTAGCATAATACAAATTAAGCCTTTATCTATATAATCCGAGTTTGTTAACCACATACAAGCTTAGGTACTCAGTCATCTTTGTAAGCAAAACCTGCCGTAATTTGCATACTCCCCCAAGACAGGCCAACGCCCACATAATACCGATATTAGGCCCAGAACCCTCAACGGGGCCCGTTAATATAATATCCGTATATCCGAATATCCCAAAGTATCATCAATCACCGAGCAAGGGCGGGTTAAGTCGACACATGTAAATTTTTCGCACAAATTATACGGAAGGCCGGTAACGCCAGAGTTGCCAGAGCAAAAATTTGTTGCTTTGAATGTTGCCTTTAAAAAAATAATGTGCTGCTCATTAGGATTGATTGAGTTGGAAATAACTTGGGACTGTAATTAAGAATAATATTCAGGCATTGATCTCTGAAATCTGTCAGTTTTGAGAAGAAATAATGCTTGAAAAACCACCAAGATTCTTTAGTAAGGTTGTTTTCTGAAATAATGCTGTTGCAAGTTTGAATACCAAACGAAAGGCTTAATTTTTGCCGTAGCCTTTTCATAAACCAAGCGTGATATTATGAGAAATATTTATATTATGTTTATGACTTCGGTACATGTTTGCCTGTGTCTACAAGCATTATCCTAATTTTATTGTGTCCTAACGTCGTCATTTGTAAGCATACAATCTATTTTCAGTGATTCATTTTGTATAAATTAGACTACGATTTGTTGGTATTAATTGTACATTGAAATAAATTGGTACAAATGGTATCCTATAACGTTTTAACCCTCTCTCGCTCGTATCACTTATGTTACACTATATTGCTTTTAATTAATCCTATTCATTAAATCCCTCGCTATCAGGCTGCTAAATTTACAGCAACATTAGGGGATGCGCGGGTCAAAAGTAACCTTTCCACAACTGATTACAGTAATTCCATAAGTATACATTCTACCTCCACGTACCCTTTACCCAAAAAAAGGGGTCCGGGAAAAAATACAAAAAACCGAAAAAGATATTTCACTCCAAAGAGTCCCATTACATTGGTCTTGGCAAAAAAGCCTCCGCGCCAACGGCTCGCATCAATTAGTGGAGGAGGCGCGGGCAAACAGGCCCGGTTTAGGGGCAAATAATCGGCGCCTCATTTACGGAGCGTTCCCAAATACCCGCCCCCACCCCGTGTTTACTAGTCATTAACTCATTAAGCACGAAAATACTCCGCTGAAAATTATTTGGTGCTTAGCTATGAGGGATTTTAAGCCCGCCATCTGCCAATTAGTTATAGAAAATAGGATGAAGAGAAATAACGAGGAATTCACGGAGAACGCAATGATGGCGCTAAGTCATCCCAGCTGTATTGACGAAGAATAAAGGAAAATGATCGCGTATACCGTCAAACCGATAGAAAGTAGAATCTTCTCTATGAAACATAGCTCCGTATACAATTTTATTCCATAAAAAAAGTAATTATGACATAAAAACATTTTCGTACAGAATTAACCCAAGAATGCGACATTCGTCCAGCAATACCGGAAAAATTCCGCACAACACTTAAAAATTACGCCGCGTCCTCAATTTCCGCGCGCGTGTGCTCGACGGGCGTTATTTTTCTCGCGCCATTTACTCAGATGTCCGTCATAGCGGAGATTTTTCCGCACCAGACTCCCGGGGAACCAGAGCCAAGTGCTAAAATGCAAATCACGAGTATTAATATTAATATGGACGGAGAGATGAATTCTCCCGGCTCGTATTTATGCATAGCTACTTTAGGCTTTCATGGGATACGAAATCTCTTGAATATTTTTCGTTAGTGACTGTTGAGACAGCTAGGGTTCTAAATAGTAGTTAGGGTAGAATAAATTATAGAGTGGTTTGTTTTGAAATTGTCTGGTCTCTGTACGTGGTTTGTAATTATAAAATCGTTCTTCGTGTTTTGAGTTACTGAGAGCAATTTTGGAGCGACTTTGAGACATAATTTTCGGCGACCAAATCATGAATAATTCCCGCAAGTTATTAAAAGCTGGCTAATATTTTCTCTTGCACAAAACATACTTAATTTCCCCTGGCTCCGAACGCTATCCGTGTTATTCCAGACCCTTTCCCGTCCATTTAGCGCGTGAAGATGCCCGCACAGATAGTGACGCTGTAATGGCCGACGTTAAATGCCTTCAATGGCGTCGTTAGGGTTAAAATTAAAAATGACCGTGATGCAGCGTTTTCTTTTTTGTTTCGAAGGGACGAAGCCGAGTTTTGTTGAAAGAATATTTTGAAGGGACGCCCGTTATGACCCTGGGAGGTGTGGGAGGGTTATTATATTAGAGGGTGGGCTAAAGGGAACAGTAGCTGACGATGTAGGCCCATAATGAGTTCCTTTTTATATTTTTTAATCATGTTATTTTACCTTGTCTCCAGCCGCAGTAATTTTTACTTTGTTTGTTGTTTTTGCTGAGTAGGTGTGGATTAGAAATTGTTGAATATTTAATTTACAGTAAAGTTGTATAATTTTTTGTACATCTAGTAAATAAATAAAACAATTATCATTTTATTCTTGTCTTTCGTGACGAAAAGCCCAAGCCTTACAAGTATTCAAAATTAGTTGGAGAGCTTTATTTAGTGTTTCATTAAAGGACAGATATAAAAATTAGACTAGACTAAAACTCAGCAAAACGCCCCGTTCATCTAGATTATCTAAATTTCATTCTACATTTCACAAAAGCTAGGTATAAAATAAAAGACCACTTTTAAGGATTAAACGTTTACATAATCAACTGTTTTTTGGGCTTTAATAAAAATTAAGCGCTAAGAGTTGGGCGGTGGTATATATTTTTATTTATGGAGTGTTTGTTCCGAAGAATATTTTTGTCGGAGGCCGGGCTAAGCTCTTTACCGCTCCACAAAACTGGGCAATTTAGTCTGTCGCACCGTACCTGTTAATTAGTATTTTAATTAAAATTAATAGGCGATTACTTCGTACAATTTTCAAGGAGATAAACTTTTAATAGGTCGTTGAGTTTGTTTTGTTAACGGGTTACGTATTCATGGGATGTTTGCGTTAGATCGTTTTAGAATACTTTATAAAATGTAACGAGTTTTTCCGGGTTGTAGACGCTGTTTTGTCTTTGAGGTGTGGTGTAAGAAAAACTATGGGTTTTTTGAGGAACAAGGTTGATTAGATAAAGTGGACATTAAAAGTGATAGCAATATTCTGTAAGGATTCGATTGTGGCTAGGTTGATACTTTAGGGTTATTGATGATAAGCTACTTGCTATTATACTTACTTGCTTTAATTACTTGCTGAACAACTACGTATCAAGCAGTTTAAAACACCTACAAAGAATATCTCCTAAACCAAAATTCAGCCGGTAAATTTTTAACGAAATAATAAGACACAAAAAGATCTAACTGACATCGGTAAGCAAGCCTCGGTATCGAATCCAACAGACAGCTACACCTCCAATAAAAGCAGGAACAGCCGAGGCGCTGCCCATCACTACATGTCTTATTAACCCTTTAAAATACAAACGGTATTGCGGTCGCGTGAAGCCGCGCCGATGCCAAAAAGCCAAAATTCTCACGCGTGAAAGTGCCGTTCTTCTTTTACCTTTTTCCAATGGCCATCGACGAACCGCCTTTCGATTTCATTACGGACGTCCGACATTTTTTATTTTTAAATCACGGTGTGCTCCACGCGGCTCAATTTTTTTATTTCCCCGAAGTTTCGTCTGTATTTTTTTCCACGTTCTTTTTTATGCAAGCGGCCCGCAAACAATGCCATCGCGCCCACCGAATTAACTCCCGACTTTTTGCCTTTTGGCGCCAATAAAAATATTTTAATTCGACGCAAGCGTGTTAATTAATAATTAATATTTTTCGACGGGCAGCCGTTTAATGGCATCGTTTAACACGTGTTCCGATGCGATTGTTTTTTCGCGCATCGTTTTCATGAATGGAATGATGACGTAATAGGATAATGTCAGTGGCAATTTTACGTTTTTATTGGACTGTGTGTTGTTGATTTTTTTTTTTCGGTTACGAGCGCTCGGTCAATGGGACGAGTGCATCGTGTTTTAATTTTCAATGTCATTATCACTTTCACAATGAGTACCTACTCATATCTTTATTACGTGCTGTTGTGTTGGTGAAATCAACATGTTGTTTTTTATTTTAATGTTGGTGATTCTTTACGCGGGTTTTTATGCATGATCCTTTCTTGTATGTTAAAGGGTTGATCTTAAACTGATTTCTAACCCTTGTTGAGTGAACCTGGTCGGTTGTAAACTCGTTATGGCCACGGGGCGACGTCGCCGGGTCACAGGTCACATGGCTGACCTTCGAACACGTTTGATTTGATTTGGTTATTTTTGACACGCGCGCCAGCGTTAGGGTTAGACACGTTGTTATATTTAAACCGGTTTTATTGTTCAGTGGGACACTTTTCGAGAGCCACTAGGTTAGTTTTACAGTTGATTCACAGATGTATTGCAATTTTACTAGTGCTTGAAAACATCTTTTTGGAATCACGGAGCTTCTTAGTGATCTAATCCCTCATTACCAAGATTCTTCAAGGGTAACGTATTTTTGTAATCAACCTAAACTGTCTTTCTGTTGGTAAAGATCTCCCATAGCCGTCATGACGGCTCTGAGACGTCACGCCAACTTTTCCTAGGCTTTTCTCGGCGATGAACGGTAACGCATACCTACACCAGAAATTAGACGTTTCTTCGATATACTTAGGCATCGATCAACTCCCTATATGTTTTATGTGTTTTTTAATGATAGATAGACAGATACATTATTTATTTGATGCAAGTAAAGAAACACGTTACGGCACACAAAAGAGTTACATAAATTATGAAAAATAATATAAAGTAGTGTATGCAAATATTTCAAATATCAAACAAAAGAAAAAAAACTGAGCACTATGATTATGATACCTGTATGGCAATCTGTGGCAGAAGTGCCAAACTACCTACTATAGTATTACACATTTATTTATGAATAAAATCGATTGAACGTTGGAAATGTACCCATTTACAGGAAAATATTACTTATCTTACTGTATATAAGGCCGTCGGCTAAGCTAGCAGGAATGCGAGCGTACAAACTAACGTAAATACTAAAACTTCTCTATACCACACATTTTGTTACTAAGGAAATAAATAAGGAATGGGGGCGCTGGGATCTTAGTCCATTAAAAGTTATGTCAATCTGACATACAGTACAACTATTTTCTTAATGTCCCTCGGCAATCATCGTTTTTCCGAATACAAACGAATGCTAATTTCCATGTCCATCAATTATTAGATTTATCAATTCATTCATCATCAATTATTACTTTTATATGACCGTTGTATGAATTACTATTTTATTGACGATGTGCCGGTGGGTTACTTACAGCCTAGCTGACCTCCACGACCCTCACAGGGTAACCTGATACCGCTTGACAAAACTAGAAAGCACCTATCTACCTATAAAGACTGAATTGCGTCTAATAACAAAAAGGTCTGGCCACGACCCGCCATCTCTCACGATTACGTGCGCTCAGTGCGCGCGGTGCGGAGGGCTCGGGTGAGTCGCGAGGGCGCGTCTCTATCGACCACCTTTTACGACGTAAACAAGCGCTGCTGTTGGGGTTGTCAAAGTTTTGGATGAAACACAAATAGGTATAGGTACCGTTGGACCAGACATTTTGAAAGTTAAACTCCACAAACATCTGGCTCACGGATTACGCATTTTTTGACAGACTTGTGTTTTGCTACTATACCATCTAATCATCGCGAGTCGCTGATTATTAATATGTAATTGTTTCCTGCAAATCTTCACAGCTTCCCAGAAAGACTTCGGACTACTTGTAATGACTAACAAAGATCTACAAATGACAGCCTAGACCAGGGTTGCCAGTGACACCTGCCAACCGTAGTATATTTTATAGTATTGTACTATAGTAGTCAATTGATTGTTCCGTACGGTGTCGGACTTAAAAGAATAGCACCATCCCATCACTTCCCGAGGGTGTCGTAAGGGAGACTAAGGGACTCACCAGAGAATGGGCAGCAGCATTCTTTGTAGGTACATTGCTACAGCTACACTGCGATCTCCAACCCGCCTGCCAAGCGTGGCGATTATGGCAACCCCCCCCATCTGGGGGAGGCCCATGTCCAGCAGTGGACGTCTTTCGGCTGATATGATGATGATGAGTCAATTGGCTATATATATTATATTATACAACAAAATATAAAAAAAAAATTCTATGCTTAGTCAATAAATAAATACTGAGAAGTATTTTTAATAAAATCCCATTCAAAATTCAACTCATTCAAGGCCGAAATACATTAATAAAAAGCTGTTTGGAGGCACCACAATATTCGAGCTCGCTCTAACATCCTACATTCTCATATTTCTCAAGCCATTCAGAATAAGTACACAACGACTCCTATTAAGGTCAAAAAATGTATCCGTTCCGAGGAGGGAAGCTAATATTCGAGCTCGTTTCGCTCGCTCTAGCATTAATATGTTTTCCTTAAGTTTTTCTGAATAGCTGGGCTAGGCTGCAAGGCTGCGAAACCCTGACAGGCTAAGTCCGTCATTTGTTAAACTTCGACGAGTTTATTAATTTACAGCTGTAAACATAGAACATAATTATGGAAAATGCATGCCTCGCATAAAAAAAAGTAAGGAAATAAAGTACAATAGCCTCTAAATATTTTTTTAATAGAATAACGAAAACTTAAAACTAAATTATAAATGAGTACCATTTCTTTCCTGAATTTTCCAAAAATACTTCTTATATTTTTCTGCTAATATTTACAATTTTTTTATTAAATACTGTTACCATAAAAAGGTGGCAACCCTCGCTTGGACCAACAGATTTACGTGCTTACCGAGCCACGAAGAAACCTCGGCATGTTTAGTTGGTTACCCATCCATTGACCGACCTCTGCAAGCGTGGCATAACGTTGTAGATAGACCAGTACGGCTGTTAATATTTAGCCACTCCTCTGCAAATATAACTGCTTCATTAACAAAACCCTCTACAAATCCTTACTTTATAACACAGAACACTTTGAGCACCGCTGTCACCCGCAAGGGTAGACCGGGGATGTAAGGGACAAATCGCTGCAGCCCGCGGCCAGGCACGCAGACCCGTTTGCAAGACGCACCCTCGTAATCCCCTCTCTACCCTAACACCCGCGCCCACCCTCATTACATACAAGGATAGTTAAAATTGCCCCCTTCTCCCCTCGCGTGGCGAATTGCAAGGTTTTATGTCTTTAATAAAACGAGGTGGAACGCTTAAATTTGAGCGTATCCCTTACGTACCGAGTATTAATATTTGAGTCTGTGTACTTACATTGAGACGAGGAAATGTGGGGATTTCGTTTGCTTAGTTTTAGGTTATATTATGTTAGCAGGATTTTTGGGAGCTTTATAGACATTAATCAGGGATTCATGTAAGCTACAGAGTGTAGAAATTACCGTTGATGTAAAAGCATATTCAGAAGTTTTCGTTGTTAGCTAGCTAGCTATTGGCTATTTCCATAGGGGAATATTTTTCTGCTAACTCCTAAGTCTGCAGGGTATACACACATAAGAAATCCCACATTCCTTTGACAAAACCCTTCCAAAATCATTGAAAAAAACAAACCAGCAACTTGCTAAAAACACACTTAACGCCGACACCCGTTGAGAATTTAATAAAATTTCCGACGGAAACCTGCTCCAATTTCAAAGCTACAGATAAGTCTCCCCTAAGGGAGAGGACCACAGTCATCCAACCCAACAAATACAGCCTCTCCCCACCTCCCCCGGATTATGTAGGTACGGAAGATAGTTAAAACCCCACCCTGTATAAATTTCGCCCGTCAATAAAAGGGCTTTTGTCCCTTAGAATAAAGGGATGTTTTGTTATCTTGAGTATTGGCTAATTTGACAATAACAAAAGGGCTTTCCGCTTCGGGAATTGGGCCCAGATGATAATCAACTTTTTTGTATGTTTATGTGAAAGGATTTCGCTCGCAATTTCGTTGGACGGTAGGATAAAGGTCTAATATGTTTTGAGGCGTTATTTTCTCGTCCTCGCTCCTTTTTGTGTGGTTGTATTTTTAAAGCACTTTTTGTTACATGTTTTGTGGTAAGAGGGCCTCGCTATACTCCTAGGGACACCTACGGTTTTAAAATTTAGTATCTACTTAATCTCTTTGGCTACCTCTCTTTGTATAATATTTCTGGCACTGACTACAAAAGTATGTGGTAGAGTTGTGCCTGTGGCCAAAGTACCGAATAACGCTTTTGGAATATGTAATAAGTATATTCTGCGTGCCGCATTTTCTAACAGTACTAACCGAACTATGTTCTAGAATTTCAAAATAGCTCTGTAGAATTTTAATTAACCTAACTGAAATAAATCACAAAAACAGACGCTTTTGAATTATTGTCAAGAAGTTGGTCAGTCAGAAAGGTTACTGATTAAAAGTTTTGTTTCGGCCAAAGCTTTCATACCACACAATTTTTGACTATTTATAAGGGCTAGATATATTTGAAACTACTTTGCCCACGATTTCTGCTTACCACGCGACAGTTTTCAATTCAGCCTAGCTTCACAAAAGTGCAGCGATGGTCAAAAGTCAAGTGTTATGGATCGGGCGACTGAGAGCCAGACTTCCGTGGACTCAACACTTTAGCTGCGATTCTATCGCTTCCTTGTTCCTCGTTTTTGAGCGCCATTGTCCCGAGTATTATATGGGCTTTCGTGATCAGAATAACGATTGGATAGGAGTGTGTTTGTACTGATAAGTTTTTGTTTTGCGTGCGTGAAGTTTTTTTGTGAACTAGCTTTTATTAGCGGATTCGCCCACGTGAAAGTAAGAAATGTTCTCAAGGTTTAATTTTAAAATTTTTATGACTAAGTGTTATGGATCTGTACCTAAATATTTATGTTAGATCGAAATTGTACCAACACTTAAAGCAAATAAATTGATTGATTGAAAAAAAAAGGGATAAAAAGTATACCGTATGTATAGTATTTATTTGACCAGTACAATTTGTATGGACTTCAAAACAGACTGTGATCTCTGAGTTTGTTTCGGAGTTTCTTCTCAGGGTAGGCAGCTAGGAAACATCGGCCTCATCTAGCTTAAAATGACCAAAAAAGTGACCAAAACTGAAAATGACCAAAAGTGTTATGTTTAACCTACTTACAAAATAAATATCATTTATCATTTACCACGTTCCACTCCAAGACACGGTCTGCTCGTAGTCCAAGTGTAATCCAAATCCGCTCAGCCATTAAGATAATTATGAAAATGTAACAGAGGACCAATTCTACAATTGTTTGCTTAAAAATTGTAACGTTCGCATTGGAATAGCAGTTGAAATCTGTCAAAAATATGTGGAAATTGCGGCTTTTTGACAGATTGCGACGGAGATGCGAATGCAAACGTTGCTTAAAAAACCGGCCAAGTGCGAGTCGGACTCATGCACGAAGGGATCCGTACCATGATCTATAAAAAACGACAAAAAAATAACGTTTGTTGTATGAGAGCCCCACTTTAATATTTATATTATTCTGTTTTTAGTATTCGTTGTTATAGTGGCTATAGAAATACATCATTTGTGAAAATTTCAACTGTCTAGCCATCACGGTTCATGAGATACAGCCTGGTGACAGACGGACAGGCGGACGGACGGACGGACAGCGGAGTCTTAGTAATAGGGTCCCGTTTTACTCTTTGGGTACGGAACCCTAAAAACGGCAAAAAATCACGTTCGTTGTATGGGAGCCCCACTTAAATATTTATTTTATTCTGTTTTTAGTATTTATTCACAGATGATGTATTTCTGTTGCCGCTATAGGCAACAGAAATATATCATCTGTGAAAATTTCAACTGTCTAGCTATCACAGTTCATGAGATACAGCCTGGTGACAGACAGACAGACAGACGGACAACCGGACAGCGGAGTCATAGTAATAGGGTCCCGTTTTTACTCTTTGGGTACGGAATCCTAAAAAAACACTTTTTATTTTTTTATTAAAGTTAGGATACTAAACTACTGGATTCAAATATCTACGACTTGACTTTTGTAAGAACATCCTTCACTGACTGGAACCCTTTTGACGCCATGGCATGTGATATTTCATGGTTACCTACTCGATTTTCTCCACCTGATCGATCGCTTATTAGCTTCTCCTTCCAACCAAATGGGTTCCGTTCCCTCAATTTACCACTAAGCTGGTTAGGGTGCCAAACACTTTCACTGCTTTAGGCTAAGGCCGGGTCCTCTTGTGAGCGAGTAGCGGGACGGTATAGAAGCGGAAGCGGATTTGAGTGGTGACGAATGGGAGAGGAGACCGGTCACATACTAGTTAGTATGGTGGGAATATAATATAAATACTCTTTACGGTCATCATCATCATCTGCCTAGCCTTTTCCAACTATATTGGGGTCGGCTTCCAGTCAAACCGGATTCATCTGTATACCAGTATTTTACGTGGAGCGGCTGCCTACTAGACCTCCACAACCCATTAACTGGGTAACACGGTAGTTCTTGGCAAGACTGGAGTCAGATTTACTGGCTTCTGACGATCCGTAATGACTGCCAAAGATCTACCAAATGACAGCCGGGACCAACGGCTTAACGTGCTTTCCGAGGCACGGAGGAGTCTCGGTATGTAAAGGTCACCCATCCACCGACCGACCTCAGCAAGCGTTGCTTAACCTTGAAGATTGACCCGTGCGGCTGTTATTATTTATCCACAAAATACTCTTTATTGTAAACCATACAAAAATTACAGTTTTAATACTAAAAGGGTGCAACATGGCGGTCTCATTGTTATAGGCGATGTTTTACAGACAACTTTTGGATGGATTTGACTGAGAAAAAGAAAATTTTAGAGATTAATTATAAATTACAGGGATATGAACGTGTTTTTGATACTCAATCATGACTGATGACGGGAAAATTAGGGGCAGAAGAAACCCCCATCCTGGAGTATGATAGGTTTGTCTGCCTAGATGTTGGGTCAATAGATCGCTTGCCTAGTTAAAATAGTAGATTTATCAGGAGAGCCTCTTAAAGTGCGTATTTCCCTACTTCTACAATTTATTGCGTTAACCTTCTTTAGTTAAAGATAGTTTGAAACGTATTTCTTTAGATATGTTTTCGTTAATTTTATGTATTAATAACCTAAATTAATTACTAAATAATAAGTAGACTAATAATCGCGAAATTATGAGCAAACGTTAAAAACAAATGATTTAGTTGAGTTGCGCATTTTGATTTAAAAAACCAACGATTTAGTGATAAGACCCAGTTTGTCCAAAAAGTGACATGTTTAATTATGTCCAAACTAGTCAGAGCCACGGGAAAGGCTGGTAATTTTATCGAACTAGGAATGAATGTTTATTCCATCGAAAATTAATAATAATAAAATATAAACTGAAAATTGTTTCAACTTAGAATCTAGTCCTACTATATTTTTAATTCTTTTGCTGTGCCCGACAGGGTCCATAATGATCACATTTTTTTTTTAACTTACCACCTAAGTACACATTGTGGAATGCAAATAAAGTATTGAGTATTGAGTATTGAGTATAGTTCCATCTCTGTTTACAAACGGGCCCGTATCAAAATTACTAAACGCAACAGTAAAAATCCAGACCGCACCACAACCCCAAATCATAACCCCCCCAAAAACAAAGACAGAATCCGCCGCCCCACTTCGACGGAAGCCGGGCTTTCGATAGTTTACAAACGCTCGTAGCGACTTCTTTTTTCTTTGAGCGGTGCAGGGTTCAAGAGCGAGCGTTTGACCCCAGTCTGACCGTGCCATGCCGATGTGTTGATCAATATTGACTGGCTCATGGTTGTGACGTGTGAGGCTTGTCCTTTTGGAATAAGTAAGAGTTGAGTGTCATTATGGATTGTTGGTTCCGGAGTTTTGATCGCACGGGTTTTTTTTTGGTGCTGTGCGATTGGTGATTGTTTTTGGTTTACCATCAGTTTGACTATGGTCATGACATATGAACGTGCTATATACAGATGTGTGATGTGCTCGTGAATACATAATGAATGCAAACGTAGTATATTGGTTAACGGGATGTGAATAACTTACTTTTTTGAGGAATGTGTATTCTATGAAAGACCAAACAGGTGCTAATGTTCAAATATTCCACAGTCTGAATTATTTATAATTTGCTTACCGTTTCACCGTCTTTGCACAGTTCTGTAAATTATACCTGTAATGAAAAAGTATTCCGACTGCAGCTACCTTAGTTCTTCTGTTGAAATATCTATCTCATCTTCTAAGCCCCTCTCTTTTCACCACAAAATCGTATTAAATGTAGCTTGCTATACAAAATTTCACAATGACATAAATCTTCCATCTCACACAAGTAGGTGCACACAAGACAAATTAATTAATTGTAGGACCCACGGACGTACAGGTCAATTTGGCCCACGTATCACACTTGAGAAGGGTTGGCAGACCTGTGTTAGACACCTGACATCTTCAATAACCCTCACCTTCGTGACAACCCTAGTGGTACCTTGGATTATACCTCAGATTTATAGGTACTTGGGTAAAAGGTGTGGTTTTAGTGGGGAATCTTGGGAATTCTATGTGTATTGATTGATTTTCAGGAGTGTTTTCTTGAATGAAATATAGTTTGAATATTGTCAATGTATATTTTTATTTCTAGTGTTATAAATAAGTATGTGGCAAACATCAGATTTAAGTACCTACTTGAAAAAGAAGAAAAAGTACATAAATAAACATTTACTTCCAAAATCTATAACACAATTGTTTTTCCGATACAACGAAAACCTCTCAGGGTTTATCTGTGTGCTGGCGAGCTGTTCATTAAATTTTTACAACATTGAGTTTTAAATAGAATAATTAAATGATTATTATACCTACAGTAAACATTTAACAGTTTATCGTCACAAAACTAACATACATTCAAATTAGTAACATACATTATTTTAGAAAAGATACACCATAACGGAAAAAAAGTCATGAAATCGCATGGAATTTTTGAATGATACGAAATTGACAAAGTAAAATAAAAATAAAACAATATCATACTATCCATCTGTTTGTATTATTTACAGCTATCTTAATAATAGCTCTCTTAGCTTAGAAAATTACTATCATGATAACATTATAATTTTAATAAGTATATCTCCCAATCTCAACAGCTAGGTACATATTACAAAGATGAGTTCCAAACGGGGGTTCAAAGGCAATCCTTTCTCATATACATAATATGCCTCTTCTACATCTACATACAGGGTGGGGATTAAATAAACAAAGTTTTGTAGAAATCCCGTGAGTTAAAACATCAAACAGTTTAGGTGGGCAGTGGCCCGGGCCGGGTTTGGCCCGGGCGGTACATTTGCCTAGATTACCGGCACGCGTAAGGGATCGTACCTAAAGGCCGATATCTTGATGAAAGGTATTGAAACGTTAATTTTTACGATAATTCGATTGTAATATGTTGTGCTAGAAAAGTTTCATTTGTATAATTTCAGGGGTGTTTAAGAGGAAATTCAGTTAACTAAATCCACACTCAGACACATCAATTCTCTGGCTGACAATGCAGAGCCTAAACCGCGCTGGTTCAATAACACGTCATTCAAATATAAAAGTGAGCACCAAGAAATAATCTTTTAAAAACATCCCTTAAAGGAGTAAATAAGGAATTAATAATTGCATAGAAGTTCGTTTTTTCTAAAAGTGAAATCTCATTGAACACATGTTCTGTGCTAATAATAATAATGTGTTAATATTAATAAGCTTGAATTCCAAAAAGAACATTTTTATCTTTAGTAAAATGATTGGCAAAAGACTTTGCTTTGTAGAATTTTTAATTAAAATATCTTTTGACGAGAGCATACTTTGTATGTACTACCTGTTTGCTACAGTGATACCATTCAAAAGCTTCTCCATAGAGTCGAAATCCCATAGAAAAGTTACATATAAAACATAACTGACGTTATCAAATCGTTCCTCGACATATCAACCCAAAAAACTGGGCCGAGTTTAAATCTTGTCTGTTTTTCGTGCTATTTTTCTCAAGGGCCGCACTCGGGGGTGAGTTATCGCACGGTCCGTGGGGGTAGCAAGGGTCGAAGGGGGGATGCCCTAATTTTTTACGCAGAGGTTAGTTGAAAAGAGGCTGGGTCCCTGTATAATGGAATTATCTGTATTCGGGATCTCATTGACGTCAATTGACTTGTACGTGTTTAGGCACGTTTTAAGCTCAGGCTTTTTTAAAAATATCGGAAATGTATTTTTCCATTTTGCGTTTTAAATACAATTTAGAATGCAGTAATTTCAACGCATTCTTTATTTCAATTCATTTTCATTTTGAATTACAAAATGGTAGTGTTCTTAGTCGTTACTTATTATTTCAGTTGTATTTATTTAACAGTGTACTAAATTATGCTACTATACTAAAGATATACAGGGTTACTGGTAATTCGACGTATATCCGTCAGGGGCTGATAAGGGGGCCAAAATGCAACAAATTGAACCCCCAATATGTATGGCCGAAATTCAATAGTTTTCGAGATATTTGAATTTTAAGGGTTTTTCGAAATTTACCCAAAATTTGACATTTAATTCCAAATAAAAAAACCCACATACCCATTCAAGGGTACCATTAAAAATGATGTTGTAGCTGGCACTTCAATTAAGCTATGGGCATCATTAAAACTACTTAATTTAACAAAATAATTAAAATAATGAGCGAAGTAAGAATTATATCTTACCAATATTTTCATTTTACGCTTTAAAAATGTTGTCTCGTCAAAAAAAAATCTATGACATTAATCGTACAAATAACTAAAACAACTTGCCTATTCTGTAGGCTTTCCAAAAAGGTATAAAAGTCAATTTTAAAATACATAATTCGTGGCATGGCATGTGTTTGAACCGGCGCGGGGAGAGAAATCATCTGTGTTCTTAGTTTATCATCCTCGCTAAAACAACCGATTTTACTGGCGAAATTCTTCCTGATGGGGCGAGGTGTGCGGGTACTCCCCTACACGGCGTTTGCTGCGCTCGCGTCGCCTTCCTTAGTACAGTTCGCGTCAAATAACTATGCCACTCTGAAGTTAGTCATTTGCAAAGATCGCGTAGGTGCAGTCACGTAGACGGGAGCAAGCGGGACGCAAGCATGCATCGAACGTAAACGAGCGACTGAGACATAAAATCGCGCCGTCATAATCCCCGCCCGCGCATGTGCAGTTGCAGTTTGTTCGTTTTTTACAGTTCGTGTCAAATAACTGTGCCCCTCTGAAGTTCGCTACGAGTGGCTGCGTAGTAGTCAAAATTATGAACAAACTGCAACTGCGCATGCGCGGGGCGGAGATTATGACGGCGCGATTTTATGTCTCAGTCGCTCGTTTACGTTCGATGCATGCTTGCGTCCCGCTTGCTCCCGTCTACGTGACTGCACCTACGCGATCTTTGCAAATGGCTAACTTCAGAGGGGCATAGTTATTTGACGCGAACTGTACTAAGGAAGGCGACGCGAGCGCAGCAAACGCCGTGTAGGGGAGTACCCGCACACCTCGCCCCATCAGGAAGAATTTCGCCAGTAAAATCGGTTGTTTTAGCGAGGATGATAAACTAAGAACACAGATGATTTCTCTCCCCGCGCCGGTTCAAACACATGCCATGCCACGAATTATGTATTTTAAAATTGACTTTTATACCTTTTTGGAAAGCCTACAGAATAGGCAAGTTGTTTTAGTTATTTGTACGATTAATGTCATAGAATTTTTTTTGACGAGACAACATTTTTGAAGCGTAAAATGAAAATATTGGTAAGATATTATTCTTACTTCGGTCATTATTTTAATTATTTTGTTAAATTAAGTAGTTTTAATTATGCCCATAGCTTAATTGAAGTGCCAGCTACAACATCATTTTTAATGGTACCCTTGAATGGGTATGTGGGTTCTTTTATTTGGAATTAAATGTCAAATTTTGGGTAAATTTCGAAAAACCCTTAAAATTCAAATATCTCGAAAACTATTGAATTTCGGCCATACATATGGGGGGTTCAATTTGTTGCATTTTGGCCCCCTTATCAGCCCTTAACGGATATACGTCGAATTACCAGTAACCCTGTATATGATATTTCTAAATTATTTAAGAATTCACTTGACGTTGTGTTTAAGTGTAGGTAATAAACAAGTTGCCACTTGCAAGTCTTTATTATGAGAATATCTACCTAAGTGCTTATCTACAACAACTTAATAAGTAATGATTCCCTAGGTACCTCCCTATATATACAAGACTGTTACCGAATCAGCTTAATGTAAAATTAATACAGCAAAAACGATAAATCACGAACACCACATGGTACACGAGCCGGTCATAAATTACGAAGATTTAATTAATATAACCGAACAAAATCTTACGCGCGGCCATTTTGGATCCCTTATCCCACCCTCTCCTGCTCGAAACAGACGATTACACTTCGACAACGTAATTTTTTATTTGACAAATAAAATGGCGGGTGAAAAAAGGTCCGTAACGTCTATGCGTAGGGAACGGGCGCGTTCTATTTTAGAATTTTGCGCGCGCAAATCTAACTTTGTCTCTTCCCTACCCCTGTCCTTCCGCGGGCATAATTAGGGACGTACCCTGTGAGATGAGATTTGGTTGAAGTTTAAATTGATTCAATCGAGTACCGATGTTTCGCTCGAGAGCCTAAAACGTGCGTATGTTTTTTTCTTTTTTAATTTTTTTTTTAATGTTTAAACGGGACAAGGAATTAATTAGGGATCGGATTGATGTTCGTTCGATTAGCTTTTGAGGCGGTTAGGATTTTTGATTTTTTGACTTGTGCCAATGATGGAAGGTTAAAAAAAGTGTGTTGTTTTACGTCATCCTTGACAGTTGACGCCTATTCAATTATTTTTCGATACATTTCGGTTTTGGTAACCCTGTAAATAATAAATAATCCCTAAGTAGGTTACCCTTCAGTTAAGCGAGGGTTACGTACAAATGGTTACAAACGGGGTCGGTACAACTATATTTAATAGGAAGTCTGTTGCTGACAATGACACTTAGCATAGAATTCGCTATTCTCAGATTTCTCTTCTCTTTAATATTCGTGTATTAGGCAGGTGGTTCGTGTATCAAGCATAAACTTAACTAGTTTACATTTTATTTCCTATTCTTGTATGTTCTTAATACATTGGAAAATTGGTAAAAAAGGATTAATTGGTATTTTTGCTTTGGAAATTGGAATCCATGAGGCTGCTCAGTTTTCAGCGATTGGACAATTTTTGGATGATTAATACCTTTTTTTTAAGAATGGGAAATCAAATGGTACCTTCCGCTCTGGGCGGAGCGAAAAAGAGTGTCAGACTCTTACTGACTAAAACCCATCCGTGTTCTCCCTTTGCGTTTCAGGGACGCGGTAACTGTTTAGAACAAATTTCGTTACCCTGGATGATTGATAGGTACCTACGATTAACTAATTGTTACTGTAGAGTGTAGATGAAAGGAGAGGACATGACGGGGTCCACGAGAATACTGGACCATATCTTCGAATCTCATTAGATACATTTTGTACTGAATATCACTCCGTGGATGATTGTCAGAGGAACTAAAGTATATGAAAATAATTAGAACTTGTAGGATATAAAATAATAGAAAAGGTGTTTTAGAAATAAACTTTTTACTTTAGATAAGAGAAATAATAAATATGGCTGTTTGACATGTTATCCATTCAAAAGCTGTTAAACAGCTTTTATAATTCCTCGGGTAGTGTGACTATTAAAAAATCAGCCAATAGCCTACAAATAAAAATAAACGAAGAAACTGAACCCGCTCTAAGTCTGTAAAACGCACACAACAATATAATATCTATTTAACAACAGAAAATACAGCAATAAAACAAGTCATACAACGCATTCAACACCCACATTCCACCCGACCAATTGCACCATGTACATAGAAAATATATTACCCCCACATAGTAGCTAACACACAGCTAGACAAGCACTCAGCAGTATTAGATAATTAAGCGCACAGCTGCGTCTTACGCTCATCCATCACCGTCCTGTTTTTACTCGACCAGCCAACAATGGACGAATGCTGTGTTTACTGGGGACACAGAATGCCGTAGACGACAGAGACCGACCTTATAGAGGATGGACTTTTTACAAATGCGTCCCAACGACTCGTGGGTGCATCTTTTGACTATCACTTTGAAGTTATTGGTACAGTGTTGTTCATCACCGTCCTGTTAATACTTAGCCCCAACAATGGGCGATAGCCGTGTTTACTGGGGGGTGCATAGTTTGGTTGAAGACAGACTGAAGATCCAGTCCAGACTGGTGTGGTCCAGTGTTACCCGTTAAGGTTAACGAGTAATACTGGACCACAGGCTTGATTACTAGGGGCACAGAATATGGCCGAAGACAGAAAACGAACTATATGACAACGCGTTCTTCTGACATGCGAGGGAGTCTCTTTACTATTACCTCGAAGTTAACAGTGCAACTAGCCAATAATAGACGTTAGCAGTGTTTAATGGCGATACAAGTATGGTAGAAGACAGAGATTTGTGGTTTGTACAATAAGTCAAGTAAACTTGTTTGGCGAATGCTATAAGTGCTTGTACACAATGTTGGTGCTACACGATTCTATGAAGTTAGGTCTCTGTTCGTTATCTACTCCTGTGCAGTAGCTCCCAAGCGCAGTGGCGAAATAAACGTATTTCATTCTAGACAAATGGAGTTCTTGATTGAAGTAATACATTCATATGTAAGCTTTAATATATTATAATGTACGAGCGACCCGCCCTGGCTTCACACGAGTGCAAATTGTAAACACCAACAACCCGTTTGTCTATCTATTCGTGAAAACAGAATGAAAATCCATTGCGTGGTTTAGAAGAAGTAGAAGGAAAAACAGGCAGACTTTGTTTAATACTACGGCCTAGTCTATGGTAGGCGCCAGATAAACTTGCAGTAAAGTACATTGATCTTTCCCTAATATCCCTTCGTAGATACCCGAACAATAAATTATGAATAGTTTTTCATTACTAGAATACGTAAAGGATCACGATAGACGTCGACTCAGGACAGCTTTATGTGTCTTTATGTGTTTTTTTTTTATATTAACAAAGTCAACAATGTATGTGCACATTTATCTTGCGCCTACCATAGTGATAGTTATCATGGACCTAATATTATTATAATCGTTGGTATACATCTACTTAAATGTATTTTGGCGCATCATAGGAAAGATTAGGTCACCCTATTTCAAGAATCCCCAAAGACTGGGCAGGTCAGACGTCATTGGCAGCTGCAAAATTAGCTTGGACGTCAAAGATTTGGTTTTTACTATCGTATTTTATTAAAGCCTTTCGTGAATAAAAATATAATTAGTCGGAAATAATCACAACTTTCTTTATTTTTATAATTAAATTTTGTTTATGGCACTTTAAAAAGAAGTTTATCAACCGGTATTTTTAAGGAGATAATTGTTCCAAAGAGTTACCGCGGCCGCGAGCACGGTAGAAGTAATTTTGAGATTTCCAATCCAAAAATTTACTATTTAATATATACTTATTTATTTATCAATTCTGAAACTAGTTACCACTAATACACAAAACTTATAAATAATAAATACAAACTAGTAGAAAACATAAAAGCGGAGGGGAAGAACTCATAGGGCATCGAAATATATATACTCTGTATTGAAAAAATGCCGTAAAAAGTATCTATCTATTCACAATTTATTGTCACTTTTTTATTTTATTTTATGTGTGTACCTACCGCACGGACCGTCTTGAACTAAATGATTTTTCTTTCTAAAAGTAATTCCTATTATGAAATCACTATGTATGCAATAATAAACCTACCTAGTTTCCCAAAAACATCTCCTACCGGGCATCTCACACCAGAAATTCTTATTTAATCTCACATTAAACTAAACCGGATGCATTTACGTATTTAACCGGTTCGTCTACGGTTAACTAGAGCCTGGCCGGATAAATTATTTAACTGTGGACTCTCCGCCATTTCCCAGCGGAACAAAAGCTTGCTTTAGAATTATATATGAGTAGAGCTTAAAGTTTAGAAGCTCGATGTGCAAGTCTAAAAGCTTAGGTCCTGCAGAGTAGCGAACAGTATAGAGGCGGCAAGGGTTATATAACGTGCCACAGAATAAACGCAATACCTCTTAAGGGGTCATTGTGTTTTCTGGCACGTTCCTTCAGCAGTACCTATTTTCCATCGTCGAAATTTAATTCGAAAAAAGTCAAGCCGTCAGTGACTCGAGACAACATAGTTATAATATAATTATGCTGAGTCAAAATTATCACAGGAGTTCAATTCTTATGAGAAAACAGGGTCAGCCTTAGAAAGCAGATATAATTATTTCCGAGTTCCTTCTTTGAAACATGTTAAAACTTAGATGAAGTAAACATGAAGTTAACTGTCAATTCATAGTGTGTTATTTACAGAATATACCGACTGTAGCTACGGATTGACCACTCACTCTAAGCTCCTATGTCAGTGACACTCATAAAGAACTGGCCACCTTTTCTACGATAAGGTATCGTTAGAACTTCAATGCCTAAACGCAAGAATAACACCATCCCATCACTTCCCGTAGGTGTCGTGAGAGACGACTAAGGGATTTTGGCAAACCCCTTTTGTGGGAGGCTTATGTCCAGCAGTGGACGTCTTTCGTTTGAAATGATGATGATGACCATGTTTAACTGCCGGCTGTGTAGCCGGTCAGTCCATAGAAAGACTAATATGAATGTCTCTGTCTACGCATTCTTGGGTCTATAGAGGGGTGCAGTCAGCACAACATTAGTGGACGCGAGCCGTCTGTCAAGAGCTAAACGCGCTCTAAATGTGAATCACTACTTGTCCGAACTCAAATAGACGCCTTCTAGCCGGCGAACGTTAAACTATAGCACTACAACAATAAATGTTCTCTGAAAATGTGCGGCGAAGTTGAGAGATATTTTTGCCTTCGGTTTCGTCTGTGCTGTTAATATAGAGGGATTTTTTTATTTATAAAATAGATTTTTCGATCTTTATTTCGATTTTAAATGATGAGATGTTTTATAGTCTAAGAGACAGCGCATTGCTTTCAGATGTTATTGGCTTTCATAATTTTAGTATCATCAACCTAGTTGTACGTCGGAAGCTAAGCTATTCGTTCGTTTTTATTATTTGTATGTTGTTATAGCGGCAACAGAACAGAAATACAGACTCACAATACAGACTCAGAAAAAAAGGGGTTTGATAATTTTTGTATGTGAGCTTTTTTTTAGAATCACGGCGCGTAATGAAACATATGTGTATAGTTAGATAACACATAAACAAATAAAACTTGTTACCAATATACCCTAAAGTATCACGTTGCCGTGATGTTTGGAGGTAAAGTCACCATGTGAGAACAATTAAAAATTAACTAACCATGTGGTCATACGCAGTAGATTGCATTCAAATAAAAGTTCTCGGCTTGATTTTTATAAATTAAATACTGTTCATTGGCCATTGCGATGCGAGTAAGTGGGCAAGTTCTTATGAGGTAGTTTCGCGTGTTCTAATTTTTACTTTCTTCCAATAAATGCTAAATCAAGCTGGAAACTATTATTTGAATTTAATCTTATACATATAAGCGCGTGATTTATTTATTTTTAATGATAGTAATTTTTGTCACATGGCGACTTTACTTCCAAATATCTCGGTAACGTGACTCTTTAAGTACCATGTTGTTATCATTTTTTGTTCGTTAAGGTGTCCTCTACCCATATTTCTAGGTTTCGTTGAGCACTGCAATAGTGTCAAAAAAATCAAAATGCAAGTAGCTATGCCACAAAAAGCTGAGTTTCCAGTATGGAAAACAGGAGAGCCTGCCTTCCTGGACTAATATTCACAAAGTAAAGAAAAAATGCATTACGAGTCCAATGGTGAGGAAAGGCCTATCTTTGACTGATCGACACTGCATGACCAGAGTGATGACTGATTCTTTGCACTAAGAATTAGCATTGCCATTCAACGTGGCAGTGCTGCCAGTCTTCTGGCCACGTTTCTGGATAACAGCGATGCGGAGGAATACGTCGACGACTAAGTGTGTTTTGTTTTTGTAAATACATATTTTGTATAGCTAGGTTTAGTAGATTTATAGTATGAAAAACTACAAATCTAATTGAATCAAAATCTAATTGAGTTCATACCCCAGTTCTATAAGAGCCTAACTAGCTTCGAATAAACAGCTTTTTCAACATAAAAACTGTGAAAAATTCAAGAAGTCCAGCATAAAGCTGGTTGGTTTTAAAAAGCGTCGTCCAAGTCGGCCAAGATAAGAATTTATGTTGGCTCCGTAATAACCTAATCCGTTAAATAACAGCGCTAAAGCAAAGACTTGAAACAAACCTCGCCCTCGTGTCCCGGGCTTTACTTAGGGTTGCTACATCAAGAAAAAACTTCACTTATTTAGGTATTTTATTCATGTTTGGAATGTATAAAAGGAAAATAAATTTTTAATGGGTTTAACATCACAAGGACTATTCTATGTTTAACTAATATTCTTAAGAATCAACTTGTGTTGTCCCACTGCTCGACAAAGGTCTGCTCCACAGCCTTCTACTCTTCCCGGTGTTTTGCCTTCTGCAACCAAAACCTGTAAAAGCCTTTGAGTCGTCAGCCCAGCGTTTCCAGAGCCAACCTCTGGCACCCACTGCGTTACGGCTCTGGTTCATCAGTCCTGATGCATTCTTCATAATATGACCCTCCCAATCCTACTTCAGTCTGGCAGCCTTGTTGCCCACATCGCTATTCCTGTTTTAACAAGTAAGAAAATAATAAATCTTTTATCGAACTAAAGCCTAAATAACTATGACAATGGTATAGTAGAAGTACATACATTGAGAGGCTTATGCTAGGTAGTAGGTAATACATTGAAACCCTGACTCTAAACTAGGTTAGTACCTGTATCTTAGAAGATCAGTGTCCCTCCGCAACAATTTTACAAGCCAGAAATTTTACAGCTCTAGAACAACTACCAAACATTGCAAAAATTAAATGTAGTTTCATCTTTCATTCATAACGAAGTTTAAGATCCGTTTTCTAGAAAGATGCTCGCTTATCATCGTCTTACAGTTAGTGTTTTCTAAGCTGTTTTTTTTAAATTCTTCATTTACTCTGCCAATTAGACCGCTCCAGCTCCGGCGACACACCGGTGTGTCGCCTGATTTACGCGATTTTAATCTTTATTATTACTGATTATGCAAGATATATTATATAATTTGGAATTTTGACATATCCGGCGCTTGAGAGGTTCAGCAAAATATTGCATGTGGTCTTCAGGTGTCTTATTTAGGTATAAGTATGAGTACTACAGGTATTTTGTTAGTTTATTTAGGAATAGGTAAGTATTCAATCTCAAACAAATATTAAACATAAAAATAAAATAAGTTTATTTTAGGACAACCCTGCGCTTAGTAAACGAAGTGGATTTGTTTGGTCGTTTTATGCAGCTGCAAGACTTAGCGTAAGCTTGTCTAGCGGTCTACTTGAAATATTGCCACCTGGCCTTATTTACGCCTTTACCTAATTACGTTACTTACCTTGTATAAAATTGCCTTCTCTTGAGACTAGTGTATATTATGTATTTATTTAACATTGGTTGTTTAGATTATTTCTTTAATATTTTTTCAATCAGGGTAAGTTTGAGAGAGATGGACGGGGGCAATTGAAATTGTGATATTTATCCCCGACTTACCCTATCAAAATAATCAATTAAACATGAGCATATAAACTGTCTGAAAACTTAAAAATACTGTTAAAAATTGTTATAATTTGTCTTTTACACGCATTATAATAATAAATATACTATAGAACACATAGATTTAAGGCGAAGCTACTCTAATCATAATTTTTCTTTTATTACGGCATAGTTAAATGAGTCCTCTGCATATAACCGCACAAATATTCAACGCCTTCGTCAAAAATGCAGCCAATCGTATCCGGAAATAAGATATCATTAATCATTATAGATTTGACAACTGCCCGAATACCGTGATGGTGCCTATTTCCGGACAAACGTTATGAATCTTATGAAATTATTCATAGATGACCGGAGTCTGCAGTTAGCGACTGTCAATCCTAATATCGGCCAGTACCGTATATAAATCAAAAGGTGTCTCGGGTTAAGTTTAAAAAAGTAGTGGAGCTTGAGTGGTACAATGTTACTTCTAGCTCTTGGTCTAAAAATAAAAACAGAGGTATTTTTATTCGTGTTTCTTTTTCTACGTAAAAAGGTAGAGAAATACAAAACAATTTACTGACAGCATTGACTAAAGATAAAACAATTTATTTATATTATTAACTTTTTTACAATTACTTTTTTTTAAATTAGAGATGGGTTTGCTCTTGACTCTAGTCAATGTCAGAGATGACAGAGACAAAGTTTACTTTATGAGAAAGTCATTTTCTCGCTTACTTTTGGATACTATTCATGTTACGACTAATAGCCGAAGTGCGGCTACACCTGGTTTTAGCCGGCTACAACTAGGTGCAACCCGGCTACAACTAGGTGCAACCCGGCTACAACTAGTTCTGACCTAACCTCAAAACACTTTAAAGTTTCTATTTCTGTGTGGTTTAAAAAAAAATAACCACGAAGGGGATGGCGGGGTCTGTGTTCGCTTGCTTCGCTCGATCACTAGACCCTGCCATCCCCTTCTAACCTAACCTGTCCGAGTCGGAGTGCCCAATGACCGGATAGTTGTAGCCGGCTAAAACTAGGTGTAGCCGCACTTCGGCTATTAGCCGTAACATTTATACAACTCCTAGTATTAAAACTGACGTTATTATCCATTAATAAGAACTGATGGAAAGAACGTCAAGTAGGTTAGTCACCTTTCAACGTAATACCTGAAATCGTAAAACACTTTCAGCCCTATTTATTTATAAAAACTTTTTAACCATCAACTTTATCCATAAAAAAATTAACCACATGATAAGTTTAAATACTGATGTACCCGATTCTTTGTTCGCTTCTTTTATTCAGAATCTGAATTCAAAATCTGCTAATCAGTTTGCAAATAAACTTTTATGATTGTTATAGTTACCTTTTTATGAATAGCCCTGTAAATAGTTAAAATACTGATATGCAGGTTTGAAATTCCAATTCTCCATAGAAAATTGGAATTAAGAATGGGCTAATATATAAAGCTGTTTGTATTAGAACTTTGCGTTTACCAGTGTTAGCAATTACTTTAACAAAACACAAAAGCCGAATACAATTCTAAACTAAATCAGTCTTGTACCAATTAAATAAAGTTCCTACGTCTAGTAAGCCTCAGATGCACAGATGCAGCTTTAAATGAGAGTGGCCGTCAGTGGTTGATGCTGGCCGAGGCTGGCTTTATATGGTAAAATTTAAATAAAGAATCCGAAAATCAGTATTTAAACTATGGTAGGGGCGAGATAATCTTGCAATACAGTACATTGACCTTTCCCTAATATCCCTTCGTAGATACCCGAACTATTTATGAACCATTTTAACCGATGTATAAAAAAGGAGGAGGTTCTCAATTCGATTGATTTTTTTTTTCATTGCTTAAGAACCACGCTAAAAGTCGATTCAGGACATTTTTGATATAATGAATGTTATTAAAATGTATGTTGGCCAATGACCTTTATTGCATATTTTTCTTATGTTTTCCGCGTTCGCATCTCAATCGAAATCTGTCATAAAAGCCTCAGTTTCTATGATTTTTGAAAGATTGCGACTGAAATGCGTATGTGAACGTTGCTTAAAAGTTATTTTATGAATAACGTCGTTTGTATTAGAAATTTATTTTTACCTACCAGTCTTACAATCCATAGGTACATCTAGTGAGCCTCAGATACCCCGATGTAGCTTGATTAAATGAGAGTGGCCGTCAGTGGTGGATGCTGGCCGACACTAGCTATAATTGGTGGATGCTGGTGGAGTAATAGTGGCGTATTTATTCACGTCTTGCGTTTACTCCCTTATTTACGAGGTGGGAGCATCTGGTTCAATGAGGGTGTATGTTTGGTGGTGGAGAGTGTTTTGTACTTGTTTAAGAAAATTGTTTCTGGAGATTTTTTTCCGATCATGAGCAATGATCACTGTTGAGCATTATTCTATGTAGAACTATCTTCTTCCAGCGGCTTCCCCGAGTGATAGTCAAAAAGTATCCCAAAAGGTCAAAAAGGTCATTGACCCACATACATTTATTGATTTTCTTAATATCAAAAACAGAAATAAAGATATAAAGCTGTCTTGAATGGACTTCAATCGTGATCCTTTACGTTTTCTAGTAATGAAAAAGGGTTCATAATTTATTGTTCGGGTATCTACGAAGGGATATTAGGGAAAGGTCAATGTATGTATGTAATGTATGTGTGTTGTGTGTATGTAGGTTTATCTGGCGCCTACCATAGAGAACATGCGCGGTTAGAAAGCACCCTGTATCCTATACCAGGACATGGTCTACTCTTGTGCCAAGATTCATCAAAATCTGTTTAGCCGTGAAAGCGTGTTGAAGTAACAAACGGACCGTTAGAGTTACTTTCGCGTTTATAATATTAGGTAGTATGGACATGGAATAGTATGAATCTAACTCAGTTCTAGATTCGGAATAATGCAGCATGTTAGAGGCAAAGTTGATTAACTTCGAAAATATTAAACGTTAATGTTGTTTGATTTAAAATATGCCATGTAGCAAAGATTCCTGAAACAATTCTTTCAACTTTAGCTTCATTGTATATCTATTCAACAATTTTGGTTACCTACCTATATAAAGTTCCTGAAGCACTAATTTAGAGAATAGAAATAGATTTTAAAACGGAATAAGAACTATTTACGAAACCCAATTAAAAACACAGAAAAAAAAACAATTCAATCCAAAAAAAACTTACTCCAAATGAAAAAATCTACTCTAAAATACAAGAACACTCGAATTTACTCTGAAACTGAATTTCCCGTGTCTGAAGTTACAATAAAATTAATTAGAAGTCGGTCTAAACAATTGCTGTGCGACAGATCCATCTGGAGCGACGGGACGGGCAAAAAGCTGGGCATTGGGCATCTGGGCAAAGGCAGCTGCAAAATGAAATTGAAACAATTGCTCGGACTCATTAGGAGAGCCTGACCACGCGACTTGCACGACGTACCTAATTAGAAATAGAATGATTATTTTCGTGCTCGCTAGATTTTAAATTTGGAATTGGTTTGTTTTCATTTGGGTGGTAAGGAAAAGGAATGAATATTATTTTTTAATTATTCCTATAGTATGCGCCGGATAAATGAAGAATAACGGTCATTGACCCACCTACATTTATTGACACACTTAATTTCAAAAACAGAAATAATGACATTAAGCTGTCCTGAATCGACATCTATTGTGATCCTTACTGTTCTAGTAATGAAAAACGATTCATAATTTACTGTCCGGGGGGGATATTAAGGAAAGGTCAATGACCGTTATGCTTCATTTATCTGGCGCCTACTAGTCTTGTGCGATCTCTGGCCAAGTTTGTCCTGCAAATGTGATCGGACGTTAATTCTCGTACCTACTTACTTAAAAAGCGTTCAAATTCAAGTCTTAATAATTATCATCTCAGCATCAATTCAATGTCAATAACTTGACTGCAATGCGAACAAAAATCAATAAAATCGAAATATACCTAGGTTCCAACGTAGTTGAGGGTAGAAAGAAAAAATAATTAAAAAAAAAGCAATAATAATTTTGTATAATAATAAAAAAAAAAGACAATTTTAATCCAATAGATACCTACATAAAATAAGTAGGTACCTAGTACTTTTGTCAATTTGATTAACAACCGACACTGCACAGCCTAAGCCAAAATACTTCACTAAAACTTCAATCTCATAATTACACATTTGTAGATAAAAGCTGATGAAACTTAGCCAGCCAAAATGAGTTGCAGCGGTTTCCCGCTAGGCGGCGCTGCACGTTGTAAGCACTTTCTTTTGTGCCAAGAGGAAATTGAAAAGAGTAATCACTCTCTTTTGTTTTAATTGAACGCTCAATGGATAGATTCAGGCGGGGTTTCAAGTAAATTAAAGTGTGGAGCTGGCTTAAAGGATGCTGACAACCGTTTTGTGGTGCCCATTTTAAGTGGTGGATTAATTGAAATAGCCTTAAATAGTGGCGATACTTAAATGTAGCTAGATACGTCTTGGGTCTCTCCTTCTTCAAACGTCGCTGGTTACCTAGTATGTTTTTCTACACATGAGCGTTTACACCGTACGGAATTTCACACAAACTATCAAGTCCTTGTTTTCGGAAATGAATGAACCGATTTTAATAAAACTTCCTACGCATAAGCAGTATACACAGATATTTTTCATTATTGATAGGCACGCGCTTGACTACTATCTCACCTGATGGTAAGCGATGATGTGGTCGAAGATGCTTGCCTAGAAGCAACCTGTTCACTCTTGACTTAAAGTGTCTAAACACACTATGCCGAAGTTACGCGACCGAAGTTCAGCACAATTACGCCTGCAATGCTATTTGAATTACTGACGACACACTATGCCAAAATTACGTCGCGTCATAACGTACAGCCTAACTTCGGTCGGGCGTAAGTTCAGCGGCAACTTATTCTGTGAGCACACATTATACGCGACCGAATCGGTTCTATTACCGACGAAAATCCGGGATCCACGATAGCGCTCGAGACACTGAATACACACACAAAGTTGCGGAACAGAATTTCTGCCGCGTAAGTTCGGCACTTATGGTGTGTCATATCAGCCGAATGCGTCGGAACGTCAAATCAGCCGTCGAACTTCGGTCGCGTTACTTCGGCATAGTGTGTTTAGACACAGACTCTCAGGCACGGAAGAGTCTCGGTATGTTAAAATTACCTACCCGTGGAGAATCGAACGAGCGGCTGTTATTATTTAATCACGAGCTTCTCCATTGAAATGTGTATGTCGCAGCCAATTAGCTTAATCAGCCGTTTAATTGGTTGCCTAGCCTTTTCATTTAAATGGGCAGGTTTTTCAGCCGTTTTTCATCTTTTGTTCAATATCGTTTAATGACTTGCCCATGTCACTTATGTCGCTGATTAAACGGCACAGTTCAATGAAAGGCTAGACTTTTAATAAAACGGCGAATTTAGTTAGTTGGCTGCGACATGTATACCACTATAAATCCTACATATACCTATGTGCCCACATAAGTACTGAAATAATAAAAGAACTGTAAGCGGCCATTGCAGTTTGTTCCAAAAACACGGATCAATAAAAACAAACCAGTAAATTGAACAAAACTGGAATGTTTATCATCCCGCAGTGGCTATTTTACTCACAAAATTGCTAATTAGGCTATCCAAATTTCTATAGCATGTACATAGGAGCTTCCCTATATATGGGTGTGTTGGTTTGGGAGCTAGTCGAAACAAGAATTGCATGTCATTGTTGGAAATTAGAGAACAAAATGTGCGTTTGAATTTTTTTACAACTTTTGTATGAGGTTTTACCTATAGGAGTAAAACATAGGAGCCATAATATCACGGGATTAGTTAGATAACTACAGAAATTATTTATCATGAATTCAAAATTTCTTCTACAGTGATACATATCAAAATTCGGTAGATTATAATCTTTCTGTGACGTGCCGAGAAGTTGTGAACGTTTCGTTGTAGAAGGAATTTTCACTTCACAATTTTTCGTGAGCTTAAGAAATTTCTCTTCCGAAGTTAGCAGTGATCCGTTGTCAACAATGCACGGCCCTTTTGCTCATGGGAGCAGAGCCACGAGACAAAGGTCTATGTTTGTTTATAACTGCAGACATCTTGTTCTCATAATTCCAATCTAAAATTAAGAATAGGGACCGTATCTAAATCCTTCTCCATTAATTCCACGCAATTGTACCCGAGCTCCCCGACTACTCCCCGTCACCGCCTGTACGACTTGTTTATAATTCCTTTTGTCTCATCACAAAGCCTTTCCGAGCAACGAAGGCTCAACGGAAAATTCATATCAATTATCCCTTTTCAACTGCTCATTATAAATTCTTTCATAAGATATTTTCAGGCGGGAGGGACACTCTTTATAGCAGAATTTCATGATAATGGAAAATTAGGGGAGTTTGGGGTTTCTGCCAGCTTCTCCGGTTTCATTGTTTTGGTACAAAATTATGTAGATTAGTGCGAAATATTTTGAATGGACTTATGAAACGTCATGCTTTGTTGAGCGTGCTTTCCTGCCGGTAAAATACTTGTATGTAATCTGGTGAGTTCGCGTGGGATACCCCACGCGAGGTAAGCTCGCGGGGAGTTGTTTTGGTTTTTATAAATTACTGCTAAGTGTTGTTACTGAAAATTTGCTATAAAAGTATTTGTTCAGCTGCTTTTTGCTTGCATTTTTAGTTCTTTGAGTGCTTAAAAACAAGATCATTTTAAATGTCTATGAATTTGCATTCATAGGCATATAAAATGTCTTGCATACGTAGTGTTAAATACAGAAATATTTTGTTCGGACAGCGTCGCTGGTCTAAGTGAAAGTGTTTTTGGGTTTTCCATCTAGATTTTTTCTCATTAGCAGCTCGGAACTCGAATTTGTGTTTGGTTGATGTCAATAGGGTCGCCTCCTATTGATATTGGGCTGACACATAACTTACTTTATGTGAGTGAACTACAGGAAAACTGAACTAAACCCAACCTTTCGGGGAATCCAGAGTTGATGTTATGTTATGTAAAATTATGTAATGTTTGCAGAGGATTTCTGGTTAAAAACCCTTTCTCGGAAAGAAGAACTCTTCAATATTTATCTAAGATTTTGTACCAAAAAATATACCCTTTTTAGAAGCGGAATATTGATGAATTTAGGTACCTACTTCATGGGGTTGTCGAAATGAAATGTTACGAAATAACATGTGTGGGCATTTTCCCCTCAAAAGTCGTTCATAAAACCAGATTTACGCATAAATATAAAAGCAGCGCCTTTTATCGTCAGCGCCTACTAAAAGTCACCACACAGGCAATGCTTATGAACGTAATGTTAAGGGGCAACGCAGACTACAGACTTTTTCAGCGATCTAGAATGCGACGCATCAAAAATCTGCGATTTTGTGCTTTGGTAAGTGTAGGTACCTATGTACCTACACTTCTTTCTTTGTCGAAGGGGACATTCAAAGTTTGTCTAGACATTAGTAAATAAATATAAAAATATAAATATATATGTAAATTCGTGACAATCGTAAGCTGGGTACTGAACATTGTTTTACTAGTAAGTATGAAAGAGACATCAAATAAAATTTTCGCACTTAATGATAAAGCGATCGATATGCCTCTCCACTCAGCTGTCAAATCCGACTTCTTAAATTTTCATGAACATAGTCTATCAGATACTTGAGAGCACAGAATGCCGCTCGGTAGTGATTAGAGTCGGCATTGCTAATAATATTTGTGGTCGTGGTCGCGTATAAGGGTATTCTACTGAGAAAATATAATAAGTCCGTCAAATACATTTCCAAAAAATATTGAACACGTATTTTTTCTTTTTACACATAAACAAAAAATGAAGACGATACAGTGCGTTGAAAACACACGTGAAGTCACGTCGCTGTAAAAATTGTACCATCACAGTGACGTTAAAGCCATAGTCAAAATGGACACTCGCTGACTCGCTTGGTTTCTAAGGAAACTTTTAACAGCTTTTTTTTTTTTTTTAAGGATGGGAAATCATCAAATGACTTCTCCCGCTCTGGGCAGAGCGGAAGGGAGTGTCAGACTCTTACTGACTAAAACCCATCCGTGCTCCTCCTAGTGCCCTTGCTTTCCAGAGCCGCGGTAACTCTTTCGAACATAGTCCGAAACTCTGGCAGGCTCTGGCCCTAACGGGCCCCTACTGCTATGCTGACATCTCTTTGAGGCGCGCGTGGAACACAACGCGCCGTCGACCCGGGCCTGGCTTTGATCGAATGGCGAGCCACCCAACACTCGCCGTCCGCAGACCCGCGCCTACGGTGGTCGGGAATCGCCCTGCGACTCCCGACGCCCGGGGCGTCTTCCTATGTTGCGGCAGCTGGGGCGTGAGGGTTGTCTCTCCCTCACGCGGCCCGCCTCCTCCTTCACTAGCATTACTGCTTCGCAAAACTTTTAACAGCTGCCGAGACGTTTTGGTGTTCTGTATCAAAAGTCCATCGGCCTAGCCTTTTTCAAACTGACCTCCACAGGCCAGTTACAGGTTACCTCTTGGGCAAAATTTTTCTGACTACCCACCCACAACGACCGTCAAAGATGACGAGACAAAATGACACACGGGACCAACGGGTCTGATTTCTGAAAAATCATGGTATGTCGATGTGACCCATCGACGAATCGACCTCGGCAGCCTCTTATTTACTTAGCCTCGTTTCCCTCGTCTTTCGTCTGCGCAGCTCCTAATAGTTGCAGCTCTTTCGCAGTCGCTACGTGGAGCGAGCTACAAATGGGTTCAATGCGAGTTTGGTACAAATTATCGCCGTAATGCGGAGCGTGCGTCGTGTTCAGTTTAATGAGGGATTGTGTGCGACATCACGGTGTGGCGGGTGGGACGAGCGATGAGCGGAAGCGGATAGGGAGTCCCAGTTATATCGAAAACGGTAAAGTGCTACGTATATTTCGTTTCCCGTTTTTGTTGCCAGATGGCGATTATACAGTTTCAACGATGTCGAGTAGGAACTATGTTAGAAAAGACGTACTATGGCCAAATATATAATAAAGTTGAGAAGCTAACCTAAAAAAAATACACATGCACTCTCTGGGAAATATAGGTTAGAATACGGTGTAAGACCGGGTGGTTTAAAATTTCCTAGGCAATTTAGCACATTTATAAAGATGGTCTAATCGTGCACCTGGTCGGATGTAGCGTCCATGGGGTAAAATTAAATAGTGGCGTATGCCTCACACGGACTTGTTTATACAGAAGGCGCGAATACATTGTTTTGGGGCCGGCGGTAAATATGCGAGGATACTATACCTGACATTACCCTTAACGACTTGAACGTCAAAAGAGTGACAAAATTCAAGTATCTAGGGCATTTTCTCACTGACGAGTTGGTATTGAAAGAGAGCAAACTACACCGAGCGAAAGCTACACCGACCGCCACTAATGCCCCACGGCATTAGTGGCATAACATGTTGGTCCGAAGATTCGCTCGGTGTAGCAATCTAGTAAAAGTTACACTTTTAAAGGCATACTGCCAGTGCTTCTATACGGGGAATCTTTGGGTTGATTAAACCAAAAGAACGCTGGCTGATGAAGGCTGACGACTTCCACGCCGTCATTCACAAGAAAACCGCGTCGCTGTTGTCAATGTTGCGGGCGAGTGGCAACAGCATTCTAAAAACTATGGCGGAGAGTATCGACTCTCCGATTGTTAAAAGTTTTCTGGGGGGGGGACAATCACTGAGCATTAATTTGTGGATGTCCTTTTCACAATACTATTAATTCTGTCTTCTTTTCTGTTGTATTTTAACTACTGAAACTAGTTCAAGTTATATTATTGTTAACCACCTCGATGGATCATTGTTGTCTGAAAATAAAAAAATATTAATATTATTAATAATCTCTTTTCACTTGGACCAAAACTCATATTTTTAGTGAAGTGCGTACTTTACGAACGGGCTTACGAGTTATTACGAATTCGCGTGTTTTTCGCAGATTACCCGGTACCTATGTACCTGTGTAAACTTCGCCTAAGCAAATTTAGACGATTCTGTGCCAACTCGGGGTTTTGTGGAATATTATAAGTACCTGCTAGCCTTTGACTGCGACCTCGTTTGTATATTTGAGGCTTTAAGACCTGTTTGAACTCCATTGGTAAAGTTTATGAAATACTAACTGCCAGCCGCGGCTCCACCCGCGAGATGTTAGTATTTCTCTCCTTTATACATTATAGTTATGTTTTATTCTAATGTATAGGAATAGATTAGAATAGGAAACATTTACATGACACAGATAACACAACAGAAACAAATACATGGTAAAAAAAGAAAGAGAAATAATCAATACCTATGTATAAAATTCTTCCGTTACTGCTGGTCTGAGTGGACTGAGAGACAGACAGACAACGCACACCCAAAGCAGGTCGCAGAAAGCTGAAATTTGGCATGTATTATAGGTTCCTTGGGGAGTGTAGGGGATCGCTAAGAAGTGATTCCCAGAAATTCTTACGATGACGGGAAAAACGGGATATGCGCGTACGAAGTCGCGGGCAAAAGCTATATTCCAGTTCATTAATTTCCAAGAATGAGGATTTACGAATTTGTACGACATACCGTTAGGATCCCATCATTTCCCGTGGGTATCGTAAGAGGCGACTAAGGGACTCACCAGAGAATGGGCAACAGCTACTAACTAAGATTATGGCGAACCCCCCCCCCATTTGAGGGAGACCTATGTCCAACAGTGGACGTCTTTCGACTGATGAGGAGTAAATACTCTTTGTTCACACATAATAGAACTTTTCAATTAAAACTAAACAAAATTCTTTATGTTATATGTTTGCTCAAAGCCTTCATTACAAAACATACACCGAATAGTTAACCTAGCTTCATTACAGCATACTCGATATCGAATAACAAACGTTATTTAGTTGGCAAAACGCGAGTCTGATGAGCGACGGAAATACTTCGTTTTCATTTTGTTTTTCTCGTTTGGATCGAGTTGATCAAACATGCTATTAAATCGTGCTGTGTCAAAATATTATTTATTTTGGAGTTTGTTTACCGCAAAAACTGTACGGACTGTTTGCTTAGTGTACACAGGTGTACACGATTCAATAGGAAACAAATCAAAGAACCATAAAGGTAAAAAAAAACATTTTTGATGTTGGTACTGTACAAATAGTGATTTCTGTGCACGATATTTTTTTTTTAAATTATGACGATTTTTAACAATGTTTTTAACTTATGTTTTAATTTGATGTAAGTACCTGGATAACCGTTTTTTTTGGAAACACGGATAAAACGACGTTTTCTAAAATTTAAACCTAACTAGATCGATTTATCACCCGCGAAACCCACTGCATACTAAATTTCATAAAAATCGTTGGAGCCAAACGGCTCCATCTTAACATATCGAGACTCCTCCGTGCTTCGGGAAGCACGTTAGGCCGTTGGTCCCGGCTGTCATTTGTAGATCTTTGTACGAATTGTCAGAAGCGCAAGAATCTAACACCAGTCTTTCCAATAAGTACCGTGTTACCCAGTAAATACGTTGTGGAGGTCTGGTAGGCAGCCGCTCCACGTAAAATACTGATATTCAGCTGAATCCGGTTTGACTGGGAGCTGACCCCAATATGGTTGGGAAAAGGCTAGGCAGATGATGATGATGCGACTGAGATACGAATTCGAAAGTTGCTTAAAAAATAGTAGAATTGGCCGAAAAAATGTGACTTCGTCGAGAGTCCACGAACGATAACATTTTAGTGTCGTACCACAAAAAAGTCGTAACTCCCACATACGCTGCGTTAACGCTACAAAAACGCTTACGTAGTAAGTTCATACTTTTACTACGTAGGTACTCGTATTTCAGTCAAGTTGCCAAGTTTTGTATCATAAATGTAAATGTCATGAGGGGAAACACAATAGTGAAACTGTTTCATAATGACGTTTACAATTTCGTATTTGTATGCGAGTATAAGTACCAAGTAGGTAGGTACTCTAAGTCATTCCTAAGACATTCCTTTGACAGTTGAAGTTTTAAGACTATGATTGAAAATACGTATTGGTTAATAATTTTGTGAGTGGAACTACTTTTGAATGAAGATTGGTTAGCAAGTCAACACAATTAAAGACTCGACAGTCGGTACTTTTGTGTTAAATTGTAACAATATGCAAAGGGAATGGGGACTGTTATATTTTATAACCTAGCTAGGTGGGCAGTGCATCACCCACCAGATTGGAGATAATCGTACGAAACCACGTCATTGTTTTTGTTAGGTCAACTTTTGTACTACAATCTCTGTTTATAAATAAATAAATCAAAGTATTGTTAAAGTACTAACCACACTTACAATAAAATAACATACTAAACGTACGTTATTTTGTAAGTCGCTTGTTTTGCGTAGCGATATTAACATTCAACTCAAACATCTAACTCATTTTGCGTCGCCGTGTGGTACAAACGAGACTTATGTATGAAAAAGTATGCAGCGTAAATTACGCGACTCAAAAAACGCCACTCACAACCTGAGCTCACGTCTCACAAAATAACGTTCGTTTGGCCTCAAACTAAGGTACCTACTTATTATTTAGGTTATGTACCATCAATACCTACCACATATACCTAAGCAATATACCTCCTAAATTAAACAACGTAGGTACGGTCCGGTTTTAAATTCGTCCCTTTTCCGTTCTTATTTTACATTTTAAGTCTTTGCCGGCCCCAGGATTTATATTCAGCGGGCACTTCACTGTACTCGAGAGACCCATAAATAACACCGCAGAGGTCTGTTCCCCAACTTTTCCCGGGTTTTTACCCCCCTTAGGGGTACGCCGGACCCGCCCCTAACCCGCAAACGACTAAGGTAAGGTCACCGCTTGGGAAAGATGAAAGAACACCCCCATATATCTTTTTCAAAGTGAGAGCTGTTTGAGAATTTTAATTTTGAGAGGGGTCGTTTATTTTGGTCTTTAATGTTCGAGTCTGTATTGTTTTTAATATATTTGAAGGTTCATGAGGTGGCTTCAAATCTCAAGCTTGATTTAAAATGTATAGTTAAGTGTATTTTTAAGCTGTAGGTTGGCTAACAAGCAATAAGTCCACTTGATAATACGTGGTCTACAATGCCAGGGATACCACATGAGCGTTGAAGCGGTCGTTTTTAAAGACTCTCTTCAATATTTTTTTGAAGCTGGCCGTTTTGTAGCTCTGCGGAAACACTAGCCAGCTACGATGACGTTAATCAATGCCATCATGACTTCGTTGTGAAAAGGGATGTTGCTATGATGCATCTTGTGTAGCGACGTCTCCCTGCCTCAGTGGAATCGCGATGGTTTTAATTGTCGTAAATAATAATTCGACAAAGCAGGGCAAAAAATTAAAAGGAAAATAACGTCAAGTACTTCCTGCTCTTTAATTATTATTACTGACTGCCTTTGTTAAGATTAATTTGGGAGAATTTGTTGAACAACGCACTCATTCTTTGTGTACCAGGACTCTCGTCAATTCAATGTTTTTTCTCTCTTCATTCGTTTTCTTTTCAGTAAAGGATTTTTATAGAGTAAGGCTACCCTTTTCCTATCAAAATGCTTTACAGAAAAACAAAGAATTAAGAAAGAAAACACATTTAATGAAACGACACTACTCCTTTTAGTGTCGTGTACGTGGCATCGGGTAGTAGGTACTCAAAAATGATGACATATTTTTTTTTTTTAATACAGCAACAAAATCCCTTGCGATAGTTACACTTACGTCCAGCAAAAACAACCCAGCTTTATTCCAGCAGCTAACACAATACTTTTCTTCAACCGCACACATTTACTAACAACACTACTTCAACAATATTAAAACCACCCACAAGTTACATACGTAGGTACAAAAACCTAATCAACTTAAGTAATTAGGAGTAGGTTCTACGTTTCTGACAGGGTCACTTGATTAAAATGTATGTTGAAGTAGACCAGTGATTCCCAACCTAATTTGGATCTAGGATTATTTTGGTTTGTAAAATGTTAGTTGGAACCGCTGAAATTTAATTGACCAAACTTAATAGCATATTTATGCTATAAAATCAAAAGTAACGGAGACAATCTGTCAAAAAAAAAAACTAATAACTATTGCCATACATTTTTGACAGATTGCAACTGAGATGCAAATGCGAACATTGCTTTAAAATAGTAGAATTAGCACTTTAATTTTACTTTTCAGTTAGTAAGTTTGACATTATAAATCTTTCGCTGACCATATTTTGGTTCTTGTGGCTCACCACCGTTGGGAACCACTGGCGTAGACCAAATAAAGAGGGCTTTATTTGCTTTTCGTCCCTGAGGCAATGGGGCCGAATAAATAAGGGCCTATACTCATTACCGAGGATTCTTTGTGGAGGTAATGACGGTCAGAGAGGAGGTAATGACGTGGGTTTTCAAGAGTGGGTGTAGGTGCGGGTTTATGAAGAGCTAGGTTTTTTCAGCGGATTTGCTTGCTTGAAAATAAGATTTTTTTCTCGAGGGAATAGGACAAAGTCTACTCAGAAGATCTGAAGAGGTAAAATACAGATACACATAATTTTAGTTTTGATTTTGAAATCTCGAAGCTTTTGGGTGATGTGTACCTGTTAATAGTCAGACAGTTTGATTGCTACTTTTGAATCCTTTGTAGTACGACATACTTCGGGAGTTGTTTTACCCTAAAATGTTGGCAAGTTTAATGGCTATGGATTATCAATCATACAATAGGATAGTTCTCGGATAGTTATGATGATAGGAAGTATTACCAGGTAAACGTCTGGGAGTCTTTAAGTCAAGAGTGAATAGGTTACTTCTAGGCAAACGTGCTCCATCTTCGACCACATCGTCGCTTACCATCAGGTGAGATAGTGGTCAAGCGCTTGCCTATCAATAATTAAAAAAAAAAAACGTATATATTAAGTTGTCTTGTCGAATTCATAATAATATACTAACGCAGTTATTCTCTAACAGTCGCATTCATAAAACTTCAAAACCATTACCTACTTAGCCAAAATACTGATATGCAGATATTCTTTATTCAAATTTTTGAATGAAGAATATGAATTTAGAATCTCTTAAACAGTATTTTAACTAAGTAATGGTTAAAAACTTTTTATGAAAAAGCCTGTTAATGTTTTCTTTTAATACAAAAATAAAAACTTAATTTTAAACTAAGAACATTAAATAAATAAAAAAACTGGAACAAAGCGAAACAAACCACGATCCTTATCACCGGCACTTGGAATAACAAAAAACAATTCCTACGCCAAAAAAAAAACATTCATGAAAAAAAACAAAAGGTTAAAAGTTGTCCTTATTTGAATTTTCATTAAAAGTTTCTCCCGTCAGGAACAAAGAACATTTATATTAAAAAAGTCCGGCCACGGCCAGATATTTATCTGTAGTCTCGAGAGCGGGGCCGAATTTCAACTTTCCACCAAAGAGTTTGAAGAAAAATATGTAGATGAGACACTCTTTTGTTTTTTATTTTTCGTTTTGACGTTTTTTTAGTCAACTCTATTCTCTACTAACTCTATTCTAAATCTTCGGGCTTAAAAACCAGTGGATTTCCTCGCTGGTCATTTGTGCATGCTTGAAGTTCTAAGTTTGCGGTGTAAAAAATCGTCAGTAGATCAGTCGAGCCGGCGTTTCTTCTGATGTAACAGTATACCCAAGTACCTCCGTCTGAGAGCACGCCATGACATGCTCTCTTCACTTAACGGTAAGATTTTTCAAAATAGACTGGCTGGTCACCTAGATAAGTTAACGCCATGTTCGAACTAACATCACAATAACCAACAGTTTTACAAACCAGGAATCAATTCATTTTAAAACAGCAACTAACAATACATAATGAAAACGTCACTAAAACTTATCCGCACCATAGTCAATAATCATCATCATCATCATCATCTATCAAATGGATAATGCGCTAACACTGGATAGTTCACCAGCAATCCAGGTAATATACGAATAAAAGTTTCAGAGAATCACCACGCCAGTTTTAATAGGAAAAGAGCATTATCTTAATGCTTGTATCTGGTATTCTGATTGCTTTGGTGAAATAACTTGATGCTACATAAAATTTAAGTCGAAATGAACATAGATTTAAATTTCACTTAGGCCTCAAAGCACCCCGGGCTCCAGTCCTTACATTGCTGACGCCTGGAAACGTGCCCAGAAGACTCGCAGCATTGTGACGTTGAATAGTAATGCTTTCTTTGGGTAAAAACGAGCCGTGGTCACGTCACAAAATATCGATCAGCCGGTGAGAAATATCATTAAAAAAACTTTTCCACAAAAAAACCGACTTCCAAAAAAACACAGTAGGTACAGTCCAAAATAACTTTAATTTCGGAAGTCGGTGCCAAAAACACCGACTACCGAAATTAAAGTTATTTTAAAGTTTTTTATTTTTCACTTTTTAGTGGTATTCCACACCTAACAACACCACTGGAAAGTCGTAGGAAAGCAAAAATACGCAATTTCATACACATGGATGATTTATCCACATATTTTTCCCAGCTATTTGGATTTAAAAACCAAACTACTGAATCAATTTTGATAAAATTTAAATAGGACCAAGCGAGAAGTATATCCTTTTACATGAAACAAGAATTTTTCGAATCTATTCATAAATGACGGAGGTAACAAACACAAAAAAAACATACAATCGAATTGAGAACCTCCTCCTTTTTTGAAGTCGATTACAAAGGAGACGCGTACTCGAACCCCATGACCTCAAGCGATTCAAAATTGGAATTTCCGATTAGGTAAATAAATTAGGATTCTAATTAAATGAAGCAAGAGGGCCAAGACAAAGTAACATCATATCAACAATAATAATGTCAAACAGTCCAAAGCGAAATGAGCTACCAAAATATCACATGGTTACGTTGGCATTTATACTAATCACTCGCTCTAGTAGACTTTCTGACTGATGAATACGACAAACATGGGACCGGTCAATGGGACGACGCCAATGGACATCATCTGTCTAATATTATGGTGATGAAGGGGTTTAAAGCTGAAAGCTATTACGTGTTGGATTTATTTAAATATTTTTTTAGGCTAAAGTTTCGAAGTGCGGTGTTTTATAGATAAGAGTGTTGTTTTTTATTTGGAAGCGCTTTTACAATCTCGGAAAAATCCTTGTTGACGTTTTTGAGACACAATTATTTAAAAAAGTCAAGGACCACTACTGTATTGTATGTATTCATTCATGAAAACAACATCTTCGCAATTTGCCTTTCAAAATCGGATGCAAGACTAAAACCAATTTGAACTTCTCTTCAAACTATTAATTTAAGTAATTAGTCAGAGTCTCAAACTTTAGCAAACTCTCGACCAACCAAGCCCGCCCAAACTTTAATGCCTACGTCCGCCTCTGTGAGTCCTCGCGCCAGCCGCCCAACTCATTACCGCCCGCCCTGCGCCGCAAGACCCGCCCCGGCTACCGCTTGCCTAACTTTTGGGAGCTACAGGGCTGCCTAGGAGCTTAGGTTTTAATAAATATTTAAAAAAAAACATAAATTTGAAGAAAGATTGTTTTTTTGGAATGGGATAACTCTTGACCCCGATCACGCCTGATGGAAAGAAATGGATGAGATCTATGATGGAGCGAGCGTGCCCAGAAGATGGCTTGAGGCACTGGTACTCCCACGTGTTGACGAAACACAGCAGGCTGCTTGACGCCTGACTCCGGTGCGAGGGTGGTCGCGAACCAGGCTGGCGTTAGTCCTACCACCGCAAGGGAAGGATTGGCCAGTCTGATAAGGTGTAAGGAGAGACTGTTCAGGATGCGCCGAGCGGTTCGTTCAGTCGAGTGCCTGATGGAACAAATTGCGCTACACCAGGAGACTCCTTCATGCATCCCATTTGTGACTGTGTTAGGCACTTAAAAGAAGTTATATATAATAGTCAGTGGATCGGTTCTGTTTCTGTCTGTGCTGTGGTGTGACCAGAGCACAAGAAGGTTGAAGGTTCCTCAATGGCACGCAAACCTTCGTTAGACTTGCACTTGACCGGTTTTTTTTTGAGAATGGATATCAGAAACTTCGTTGTTTTTTCGAACCAATTATGATGATTCAGTTACAAATTCTCTCCCACAAGGTGGACCGATGTCCTGGTGAGGGTCGCGGGTAACCGATGGATGCGAGACGCACAGGACCGGTTGTTGTGGTGACACTTGGGGGAGGCCTATGTCCAGCAGTGGACTTCTTTCGGCTGATATGATGATGATGATGATGAGTTACAAATTGATCAGAAATTTAATATGAATTTGCAATTATAATGTTAATGATGCCTATGAACATTTTAAGAGTAGGTACTTTGGAGTACGTATTACGGGTGTATCATTAAAATTTATTGATATTGCATAAATCCACGGAATGAGTTTCAAGAACACAATTAGTGAAAATACATAATTGAAAAGTTTACGGTTTAATAAACTGGTTTTCCAGGGAACTGATATATAATTTTTATGATAAATTATTTATGAATCATGACTGGGTATTATTTTGAAGTAAAGAGTTATTTACTACGTTCAACGGAAAATGTTTGCTTCTTATGTTAAGCTCCCAGAAACATGAAATAACATCATTCCTTTTTTTTTTTTTTTTTCTATGTCGCACGTAATGAGCGGCGACTTTAGAGGGCAATGCTCGAAGCGCCAGGGTAGCCCGCGAAATTCAAATTTTCTTACGATTTTTAAGGAGCGTTTTCATTCTTATTTCAGTTGCCAACTGTCAAAAAATCTTCTGAGTACCAATTATATTTTTTTTCAAGCAACGTTCGAATTCGGATGTCAGTTACAATCTGTCATATGTAGAGAGACTAGAGGTTTTTATGAAGATGCTAATGCGAACGTTACTTTAAAATTAGTAGAATTGGCCCTCTGACATTCACTATCGCCGAGATGGTTTTGCGACTTGAATTTGAACGTATTTTAAGTTCCAGAATAGGTCTTCAGGTTCCAAGTAATGGCTAGTTTACTCAATGCGAGCTACTGACGAGACAAATACTTGGATGGCCTACTCGTATGCCAGGAGTTCGGCTCGCCTTAGCTGTCTTCACGATGATAGTTACTGCCTAGTCTCTTGCGAGGCGCAGCACATAAAAAATGCAGGTTGCGCTCGCAACTGTCTAGCTGACTCCAGCGAGCTACTGCCTTGAGTGATGTCCGATCAGCCATATGCGAGTTACTGTCAGGCGAGCAGTCGAGTGAAAACAAAATATGTTGAGGTAACTTGGACGCGAGCTAGTATCCAACTCGCACGAGGCAGTAACTCTTAAGATACGTCCAAACGATGCGAGTTACTGCACTACAGCTACTTGGCAGGCTGATCCGCACGCTAGCTCGCACTGGTGTAAAAGCCGGCAACAGAGCAGAAACAAAAGAATGTCATCGAAAAAAATCTCTTCTACATTTTAGTCAACCCTACTCGCCTCGCACTCAACAACGACCGTCAACTTTAAGCATTCCCTCTTGAATAAAAACTTTTCAAAACCAGGACCCTAGATTAAAATGTTCTAATTATAAAACATAATTTAAATTTTTAATCACGCACAGCCCTGAGCCGATGGCAATCTGTTGGCGGTAATCAGATTTTACTTTTACGATTCGTAGACGGTTGATTGAAGAAAAATTACGATTAGGGGCCCGGGATGGAAATCGAATGTTACGGTTTAGGGGCCCGGGCGTGTGTGAAATGACTTGGAAAGTATTTGATTAAGTTCGGAAAATGGGACCGTAGTCCATGGGGGATAAAGCTAGGTAATTTGTAAGGTGTTTCGTGTTGTTTTTTCCGTATTTTCGTTTGAGTATACTGTAGATAAATACTGTTATTTTGAGCTTTTATAATGTCAACGGAAAGTTGCAGACTCCGTAAGATTGTGATATATCTGTATTAGATTATAATTTCTCGATGTAATATATTTTAAAAAATCATATTGAATACAATAAATCTCAACCGAATGCAAGTTTCCAATATATAAGTGTCTTATTGAGAAAAATTAGTTTACAATTTCATGAAATATTTTACAACCTTACGGTGATTGCTACTTTCCGGTGGTATGTACACTCGTAGATCTTAGTTGGATGCAAATAATGCGGTAAAATGTCAACCCACAAGATTTTTCGAATTCACAATTACCTAATAGTGAATTCGAAAAATCTTGTGGGTTGACATTTTATCGCATTAAAAATATCGCAAAAATATTTGATTACAAATATTTTTCCATATAATGTTATGTGATTTGAGATACTTTTCTATAAAAATCCTAAAAAATCCTTTGTCATGTCAACGTTTTCTACCACCGTTCAGTTTCTCCTACGAAAATTATAACAAAATTATTGTGACGTTTGTCAAAAGCGCGTTATCTAGTTGTGATTAACTGAATGAGTTTTTTGACAGCCTTTTTGATTAACTGAATGAGTTTTTTGACAGCCTTTTTGATTAACTGAATGAGTTTTTTGATTGCCTTGACTTGCGTTTAATTTCGATTCGATAATTATTTGTTAGAAACCGGAGAATCCAAAACTTCAAACGCGCCTTTCTAAAAATAGCAGCTGCGATTTTGAGAAAATCGCCTTTGGGGTGTTATTTGTCAATTTATTCCTACTAGCTTTTTCCTACGGCTCCGCCCGCGTGAATGTCGATTATCGCGTAAAAAGTAGCCCATGTCCTTCCCTATATCCCAGGCTATCTGCCAAATTTCATGACGATCCGTTCAGCCGTTTTAGTAGTTGGAGTTCGAGTTGGGTTGGAGTTTACGTTTAGGAATATGGGTCTTATCTGTTTATTGGCGACAGGTATGATGCTTATAATAAAAAGCGGAAAAAGCGAAAATATTATACAAATATGCTGGCAGCATAATGCTGGGACTTCTGAGTGAGACAGAGCCACAGCGCTGGTTTTCAGTGATTAGTTTATTAGATTAGCGTTAAAAATCAATCTACATAGCCTTATCGCAACTATGGCAGGCGCTAGGTAAACTTGCAATAAAGTACTTTGACCTTTCCCTAATATCGCTTCGTAGATCATACAATAAATTATTTATTTTTGTTATTAAGAAAGTCAATAAATTTATGTGGGTCAATGACTGTTATTGCTTTTTCAATTGACGTGTTTGGTTGTTATAAATATGAAATGCGTTAGTTAGCAGTCAGAAAATAAGACGTAAAATTAAATAACATTTCAGAATCCTTTAACAAAGCAGTCCGGCGTCAAAACCGCGGCGTTCCTGCCGCCCGTCTGCCGCTCGCGTTTAAGGAAGCGTGAACGAATCCACCGTAGCTGAGGATGGTAACTTTTGTACAATTACCGCTCACTGCCGCCGCCCCCGCACCCCGCAGACTCTTGCACGGTCTGCAAAATAAGGCATGGAATTTTTTTATTCAGGTAAGAGGCATATTAGGAGTAGAAGACATTTATGGGTGCCTTGGCCAGAAATTTTTTTGAGTCCCGTCTCATCATCATTACAATCTTCCTGCAGTTTTTATAGGAAATCATCAAGTGACTTCTCCCGCTCTTGGTGGAGTGGGAGGAAGTGTCAAACCCTTACTGACTCAAAGTCCGTGTTCCTTCAGAATGCCTTTTGCGTCCCAGGGCTGCGGTAATTTTTCTAACAATTCCAGCAACCTGGCAGACTACCTCCTACCTATCTGGATCATGTTACTTGAGCTTAGTTGGTTGTTGGTTGGTGGTCTCCCTCCGTTCTGTCCAATTATCATTGACTCCCTTGATTCGTCGGCTAAACTAAGCATGATAAAGGGGTAAAATTTTTTGTTAGTAATTTCTCTGTAATTCCTGTTAAAATTAGGACATTTTCTTCACCAACTGTATTGTAGGTCACACTATCGGTGTGTGTCATTCTGAATCCTGGAATAATTGACGCGGTTTCTGAGGTTGATATAAGACACGGGGCAGAGGAAAAATCTGGCTAGTTATAATAAAAATTATGACATTACAGACTGCTTTCTTTCTTTCTAAATTATGAATAATAAATGAAAAACCACTCGATTTTCATAGGCTAAGCCAAGCTGTGTGTTGCAAACTATCATTTGGTTGGTGGGTTTATTTCGGGAAGAATGTGAAAGGATTCCCGAAAGAGCTTCTGATTAAAACAAATGCCAACAGAAATCTCTCAGATAAACAGTACTAGAAGTTTATACACTAGCTAAATTAATGCCAGCATTAACAATACAGCCATCTCATAAACCACAATAAACATAAAACCTTCAACTAAAGTTCTCCAATCAGAAAAGCGAAAAACTATGACCTCTCCTGCGCACGGTACCCTCTGAAGTTGGCCACACATGAGTTATAGCCTCCCAAGGATAGAAACCGTCTAACTTTGCACTTTACTCGTATTTTACACATAATGGTTATGTATGTGCGGTTAAACTTTCATACGGGGCTTACTAATTGAGAGTGCGTTGCGTCTGGGACTTCGAGACTCGAAACTAACTTCGGTTTAAATAGTTGGAGCCCGAGGTCGGAAATTAGATTCGTTCGCTTTTCGAAGTGGACTTGCGGACGCCATGTTTGCTTTCGATGGGTTAAGGATAGTTTTGAAATTGGAATTATTTTGAAATTCGTTGAAAATTTTAAATTAAGTTTTTTTTTTTTTTTTTTTGCTTTATCCGCGATCAGTCGCAAACTATGAGCGGATGTAGTGCGTGCAAATTTAAATTAAATTAAGTAGAGAGGAAAATGTTTGCTAAAAAAATTTCCAGGAGCTATTCCCGTTATATTTTTAACTAAATTTTCACATTGAATTTTCAGTCGCGATCTGTCAAAATACATACTGGGTATTTCAGCAGTGCGATTCTGTAAACATGTCGAAGTGAACACATGGGCAGGGCGCACGACGGGTGAGTTGTGAAACCATAGACAAATAAGATGAAATGGCAGCTCTGTTGTCGTTCACTCCGCCTAGACGTACACCGTGAGATGTCGACAGAATCGACCGGCAGAAGTGCGTGATCATTTTTAAAGGGTGACGTTCTGTATCTTTTAAGGAAGCAATGGTAAAAAAAACCTTTTCAACACATTTGCTCAAAATTATTATTTTATTGTATTAGTACGGTAAGTTAGTTTTTACAAACGAGTAGACGAATGTAAGCCCGAGACAAAGTCGAGGGCTTACCATAGTCACGAGTTTGTAAATACCAATCTCCGCACGTATGTCATACAACGTTTTTCAACACATTTGCGAGAAAACAGTACAATAGGTAATGAAAAAAAATTTTGTTTTTAGATATCAGTCGGAAACTCGCAACAATCTTTGAAGTTTCTAATATGAAAATGGCGCGAATTTGCAAATGGAACTACATGTTTCATCTCATTTTCTTTCGAGAGGCGCTTCCAATGAGATTCGATCATTCAGCTTATTTTTTCTCGTAATGTGAAACTCCTTGGTGGAATTCTTAAATACTTTTATGGAAAATAAGAAAAACCGTAAAGGATACGCAGTTTACGATTTATTTTTATATTCCTTAAAAAAATTTCACCACCGCCTGTGGCGCTATTTGCAAATCCATGCCATTTTCATATTAGAAACGTCAAAGATTATTGCGAATTTTCGACTGATATCTAAAAACAAAAAGTTTGTTTCATAACTGTACTGTTTTTTCGCGAATGTGTGGAAAAACGTAAGACACACGTGCGGAAAATGGTATTTACAAACTTGTGACTATGGTAAGCCCTCGACACAGTTCCCAAGAGGACAAATAATATTAATAAAAGGTAAACATGACAAGTTCATAAAACAGATGGACTTTACAATTACAAAACAATAAGAACTACCAGAAGTTTGATGGTTACTATAATTATATCACTCAAAAGATCCTTTCTACTAAAACGAAAACGTATCAAAATTTTAATTACATTTAACTCCAAACCGTCTGCTGAGTCCGCCTTAATAATCTCGTGTACATTAGAACGAGGAACTACACGACTAGAGCTTTCAACATTCTAATTTTAATTTCCCACATTACACGAAAGCGCTTTCGTACAGAATTTGCAACGATTAACAAGCCCAACATTCCGAGTTTTCGACTTTAACCCACCGCTGCCAACATTGCGAAACTAAAATCATAATAATTTCTACAACTAATAAACTGAGCAGTTGGTTTAATTTAGCTTAGTTCACCCCCCTCCCCCCGCACTTCGCGGCACGGCAAATATTTTAGCGACTATTAAATATTTCGATGTAAGCAGAATAGTTTGTCTGCGGTCCGCAGTTTCCTGTTACGTGCATTTGAAAATTGGTGATTTTATTCGGTCGTATTTTTGTTGGGTGGCGCCATCTGTAGCGTTTGTTGGGAATTATTTTTCGAAAAATATGCTCGTGTTATGATTTATAGAAACCATTGTATGACAGAGTTACAGTGGTCAGGAATAGAGAAATGCAAACAAAGTTACATCATTAATTGGGAGGGCTTAAAGTAATGAACCCTTTTTTTTCTATTTTATTCACGGATTAGCCTATAAGCGTTCTATAAGTAATGGAAAGCACTCTAATTGAGTACTTTGAGAAGATCACAATACGTCGACTTCCAGATTATCAAAGAAGTGACGTTTTTTTTAGTTTCATTGCATAAACTACTGTTGCTACCCTTGACTTTCAATCACGAGATACACAACTCCAAACGTCCTACAATACCAACTAACAACTACATAATAATATCCATCCCTCCAACACATGTAATCGTATATTCTAATTTTAAAAATGGAAACGTCGTCGACCGCATGCCTCGTGGCGCTAACGTCGCGTCGGGCGTCGCCACCTAGCGGCGGTCCCTGGAACTTCCAGAACGAAGGGTCTCCGCCACTCGACTATTAATTTCCTAAGGGAACTCTACACCCCGGCCCTCGTACCAAGGAATCGTGCGACAAATGGTTTGAGAAAAAAAAGTTTTTTTTTGTATTTTTTTTTTGTTTGGCCTGTATTGCCACACTAGGTAAATATATACCCTTTGCCTTTTATTGTGTTGCCATCTCCGATCAATCCGTCATGAACGCCTCTTTTTTGTATTTTTTTTTATGTCAGCCTTGTCTGTCCTACTGCTGAGGCAAAGGCCTTTTTTGTAATGTGTATTTTTTAAAAGTTTTAATCTAGTTGGAAACCTAATCTTATTGGAGTTATCTTTTTTTACCAGAGTTTCCCTGTTATAGGAGGGTGGGAGTCCGGTATAATTATTAAGTTGCAAACATGAACTTAACAATATTAATTGAAAAAATTGTTGTTTTGTGAAACATGTAGTTTTTACGACGTTATCATCAATATTTTGAATTTTCGTCGACTTCTATTATACCTATTTTTTTTTATCATAATACCTATGTTTTTTTTAATAATATTTTTTTTGTTAATGCTTAATGTGTTTTCAGAAGAATGAGTTTCAAATTTGCGCCAAGACCCCCAAGATTCTGAAGAAAGAAGAATGGCTAGACAAATGGATTTTTGGCATGAAAAAATAAGCTGTGAGGAACCTGAAAGATGGAAGAACCAAATGTTGCCTCGGGAAAACCAAATATATTATTAATAAATTACCTAATAAGCCAATAAATCAGAACAATTTAACTACGAGGCGTAGGATATAGCTATTGCGTAGCAAAGTTGTCTTCTACAGTCGCGTTAGCAAAAATACTACGTCAGATAAAATAACCCATTACTAATAGTTATAATTGTTCAGTAACGGCAAAACCGATGGCTTTATTATCTGTGTATGTGTGTTATTATTTTGTGTCTGTGCGAGGTACAAAATAAATATTTTTCTTTCTTCTTTCTTTCTTTTCTTTATTATGTCTTTTTTTAGAATTCCGTTAGTATTACCAGGAAATATCCTTTCATGATTTTAACTGGATTTTACCATTTGCCAGTTTGGTATTAGACTATCACCGGATTTCTGAAAGTAAACTACCTATTGATACACCACAAACAAACTACCTATTGATACATCAGAAGTAAACTACCTATTGATAAATCACAAGTAAACTACCTATTGATAAATCACAAGTAAATTACCTATTGATACATCACAAGTAAACCTATTGATAAATCACAAATCAAACGCGTCGGTTTAGATTTCCCATCCAAAAAATGAAAATTAATTTATTCTATCACAGAAACTGACACGATTTTACGATGTAATAGATTTTTAGGTAAGGTACAATACCATTTCACACAAACACGCAACCAAAGTCGCGAGAAGAAGCTAGTCCCAACAATAAAAAAGCCTCGTAGTCGTATCGCTGTCGCTCCTCGCACGCGTCTCATAGTAGCGGGGTAGGGACGAGGTTTTATCTTCACGCGCGCATGGCTATCCCATGGTAATGTGATGAAAAATTACGCCCATCTGATACCGACGCTGTCCCCGTGCTTTTTGTTCAGTTACCCTCACCTGGGTCTGTAGATAGAGGCAGGTACGGCTGAATTATATGGAGAGTAAGTTAGAGATATTATAATTTTTGTGACATTTAAAAGGTAAAAGGTCGGCCCATGAATGGGCGACCATCTATCCAATGTCGAGACTCCTCTGAGTCCCGCAAAGCACGTTAAGCCGTTGGTCCCGGTTTTCATTCGAAGATCTCTGACAGTCGTTACCGATGGTTCATGTGATGAAAAATTACGCCCATCTGATACCGACGCTGTCTCCGTGCTTTTTGTTCAGTTACCCTCACCTGGTTCCGTAGATAGAGGCAGGTAGGACAGAATTATAATTATTATAGAGAGTAAGTAAAAGATATAATTATAATTTTTGTAAGAATTTTTTGTTTTGAGTAATAGACTGACCGCGAAGGACATGCCGGGACGACCTGGATGTTTTCCTTACAAATTGAAAGGATGAGGCACAACACCGTGAGCATTGGAAGAAATGGAGGGAGACCTTTGCCTTTGCCTTTGGTTCCGGCTGTCATTCAAAGATCTTTGACAGTCGGTGCCACAGATAGCCAGATGCAAGTAAAACTGACACCAGTCTTACCATGGGGTTGTGTTACCCAGTTACTGGGTTGTGATCAGATATGAAAATGAGCAGGTCACATCTGCCGCATGTCGGAGCTACGGGTGAAAATTACCATACAGTAATGAATCTCTTCAGGAAACGGCAACGCTAATGGCCAAAAGCTTCGCCGAAAAATTGCCGAAGCTGGCGTTGCGCGGTTGGATCAAGGGCCTGATGCAAAAGGTAGTACTTCTAGATACGGTTAATTGTGAAGAGTTTCCTGTCTCTGGAACCCTCACTATCGGTAGCTAGATACCGGCGGACTAGTATTTTTTAAATATTTTTTTTTAAAACGTGTTTGCTATTGTTTTATGAGAGACCTCTTGAACTCTGGAACAGCGGTCAGGCAGTTATGAGAAATACTTACGTAGACACTTTCGGATTGGTGATATTTTGTGTGTGTACCAGTGTCTTTTGTTTTTATTTTAGTTTTAATGGCATTGCAAAAAAAATATGGAACAGCGTTTCTATGAGTTTTTGGAAAATTCTGGTTTTAAAATAATTTGCGTTACCCATTAAATTCTAACTGGAATCCAATATGGGTGCTATATCAAACAGTTTCTTTGTACGCATCGCTCACATTACGGTCCTAGCCCGCATGCTGCGCTCAGTAAAAAAACTAAGCCGACAATAGTGTTGTGGATACTAGCCGTTTAGATGAATGTAGAGATAGCAGGTTGTTTCAGAATTATCAGTATCACAGTTACCTATAGGTTACTCGTAAAGAATTTTGATAGAAAAAATAATAAATTCAAGTACTTACTTCTTAGACCAGAATTAATCTACCAAACACACAAACAGTAAAAAAAAACAATTGTAGAAATTGATTTTTTTTCACTTTTAGCACGGCGCGGCGGCGTTTTTAACCTACTTCTAAAAAAAGGACGAGGTTCTTAACATTTTTACAAACCAAAGTTTATTATCTATTTAAATAAATTGCAGCGATTGTATGGTACGTGCACAATGGCACACCATGGTAGGTACAAAGCGAATGAACTGCAAAACTAATTTCTGAGTAGGGTTGACAGTGGCACTGTGTCGTTTATAATAAATTCCAAATCAACTCCACTTTTATATTTTATTGTACGTATTTTTTTTTTAGAGCCTTTTTATGTAGTCACAACTAAAACAGAAAAAAATCTACGTAAACTCATAATTTTTTGAACGCACTCCGGTAAAAAACTGTAAGTAGGTACCTACATTAAATCTCAATTTCTGTGTTCAAAAATGTAAAAAGATTCCCAATCTGCAAAAAGGTGGAAATAGATAAAAAAAACACTTTTTTTCGACACAACGATTCAAGTCAAGATCAAACTTAATCATCAACATTGTTAATTAGACTTTTAAAATACAATAGGCTTAAGGGGGCTTTATTTCAAAAGGCCTACATATTCGTCCAACTAATTTACATCTATCTAATCCGTTTCTCCATACACGTCGAATTGAATAACCGAAATTAATAAATAAACAACCATTCAAAGAATCCTTTGTTTATGTCATCAAAATATAAAATCTTCAAGCTATCGACGTCTTCTCATGCCGATGGTTTCCCGAGCTATGCGTCTTTACCCTCGGGCACGCCGACTACCCTTATCCCCACCCTATCACCCTACCCCACTCACTAAACTACCACCCTTGGGTGGCCTTTTTAATGCCCTCCGCCTTTGCTCCTGATTCTTAAAAGACGAATTTTAAACAAAAAAGAACAAACAATAATATGTTCTAAGACAAAAAGATAAGGTATACAATTGCTTAAAAAGAAAATTAACGTTAGATCAGTATCTAATGGGATATCAGATCATCGCTGTACGTTCTTTGGAGAAATTCGTTCTGACAATTGTGTGGCACAACATCAATTGCTACCCTATTTTGAATCCAACACGTTGCATTTTTCTGTGGCAGTTTTTTTGGTGGTTAGGCTGTTTGGCACGGAGTCGTATCGGAGGTGCAATAATTTAAGCGAAGGGTGGAAAGCGACAGAGAGTTCTTTTTGTAGTTGTGCGAGTGAGACGTGCGTAGGTCGAGAGGGTGCGGGGTTAAACGCGTCGCAGGGCCGGATTAGGACGGCTGGGGGGTACTAACGTGGTGAAGAGTACTTTTGACGCGTGTATGTGTATGCAGGTACAGTACTGGCTTCTATAGTGTTATTTTTTTATTGCAGTTTTGCACCTTGTTAGCAACGAATTAGCAAAATTCTCTATCAATAACTTTGATTTAGAATCGGCGAAACGTGTGAAATTTTCTGTTAATGTATGAAAAATAATATAAGATAAGTACCGTATTTCTTTTTCAGATAAGTTGAAACAAATAATTGCTTTATTTCAGGTGAGATTGTGGTCAAACCTGTCAATAATAAAAAAATAAAATAAACTTGATTAGGTACTGGCAGTTACCTTAGTAATAAGTTACGGATATTTCTGCGATTCTGCAGAGTGAGGTCCAGATCCATCACTCTTCAAGCACACGAAGATTCTGAAATTAGTAAAATACAATGTGTTTATTTAAAAGAGTTATAAAAAATGCAAATTGAATAAAATATACTATCGTTATGAACGTTAAATATTTTTATGAAGTATTTATGATTTATGATAGATAGAACATAATTATATATGTACCAACAATTTAACAAACAATGACTAATTTGGTTACAACAACAGCTGATTCAATGCCCAGCATGTCATAAACAAACAAGCTATTTAGCAGGTACTTATTTCAAATGATATCTTTTATTAAAATACTTATTATTTTGTATAAAACACTGTTCCTATTCTGCCCACTTAATCTCGGCTATCGCACGAGTTTTGGCTAACACAGTTTTCAAGCACCCCAAATCCGTCCCTGAAGGCCGTCAACACCCCAAATAGGCCGACGCGCTGCGAACGCTAAAAACGCACCCCTTTACCCCTTTCCCCGATTTTTAAGCCTACATCCCCACCCCCTAACTCCCGGGTTAGCCAGAGCACATTTACGCGCAATAAATTTTGACCGCTTCTGACTAGCCAAAACAGACTGTATACTACACATCACATAATGCGAATTTGAGCTTTATTGCAAGCGGATAGGGTTGGTTTTTATGTGAGTTTTCTGCAGTAACATAGTATACGTAAACGAAATGGTCACGGAGTTTTGAAGCGGCGTTTGACGTTTAGCAAAAAAACGCTCTATTTTTGCAAGTTAAAGACGGTTTTCCCTTGGATCGTATTTTGTGAAAAGAAGGTGCCACTTTTGCGTGGCTAGGACAAAGCTATCCTATTTACTAAGGCTTTAGATATTGTGTATTTCTCATTTGTCTTGGTTGTGGGGACCATTGTGAGAGCCTATGGCAATGGAAGCCGGGAAATAATGTGGTTTTCAACGAATGGTCTTTGTTTAAAGAATGGGATGATCTTGCGCTGAATTGCCGCATTGTTTAGGTGCTTGTTTATTTGTTTTGTGTGGTTGGTAGATGTGGAAATGGAGAAATGTATGGTACATAAACTTATGGAAGCTTTGATACAAAAATTAGAAAAAAATACACAAAAACACAGTCTGAGACCAATACCTATTGTTATGCGTTCTACCAGAACTGAGTGTCTTTATAAAACGTCTGTATAATGAAAGCATCAATTTCATTTCAGCCAAATTTATCCCTTAAACATGGATGTATCGTATTGCGCTACTTTAGCACAATGATCGTTGAAACACATAAGTACTTACATACCATACATACTTTTGTTTTAATTTCAGCTTTACAAACTTTGTGTTTAGGTAAACAATTTATTCATTAATTTAGACTTTATGCAATAAGTACAAGGGCGGACTTAATGCGCTATAGGCATTCAGCCGGTCGATTCTGTCGACATCTCACGGTGTTCACCTAGGCGGAGTGAACGACAATAGAGCTGCAGTGCGATTCTGTAAACATGTCGAAGTGAACACCCGGGCGGGGCGCACGACAGGTGAGTTGTCAAACCATACAAATAAGATGGAGTGACAGCTCTATTGTCGTTCGCTCCGCCAAGGTGAACACCGTGAGATTTCGACAGAATCGACCGGCTGTCATTCCATCTTATTTGTATGGTTTGACAACTCACCCGTCGTGCGCCCCGCCCGGGTGTTCATTTCGACATGTTTACAGAATCTCTGCTCACTGCTGTACCGGATAGCGGAATTAGTTCGAAAGAGTCACCGCAGCTCTGGAATGTAAAGAGCATTAGGAGGAACACGGATAGGTTTTAGTCAGTATGAGTCTGACACTCCCTCCCTTCCTTCGCTCCGCCCAGAGCTCAAGGAGTCATTTGATGATTTCCCATCGTATAAAAAAATAAAAAGGTATTCTCTACCGTTCAACCAAAGGGTGGGGAAGAGATGACATGCCAGGTGCCATTTAGACTATTAATTTCAGGACAATTAGGTATTGCAGGGCAGACTACAGCAGACTGACATGCCAGGTGCCATTGAGACTTTTAAAATCAGGACAATTAGGTATTGTAGGACAGACTACAGCACACTGAGAGCTAAATCAACACCCCATAAGTATACTATAAAGGTTATTTCCAATGAAAACTACACGTATTCCACATTGACTCCAGAAGTACCTAAAATCATCATCTACATCAGCGTTTCTTATCCTTTTTCATTCCTTTCATTCCACGGACCCGTAAGAAATCGAACCCAATTTAAAAAACCCCCCCTTATATAACAGAAATAAACGGACCATTTTTTTTGTAGATACTAAAAATACTTTTTCATAAAAATACGTTTATGTGAAGGTTGGTGTTGCTTTTCTGAAAAATTAGTAATATTTGGGTTGATATTATAACTTAGTTCTCAGATTTCACTTGAAATCTGATTCTGTATAAGCAAGTATATACAAGAGCAGAGCCTTTTCACAGATTGTTAAATGGTCCATAGATGTGACTGCGGACCATATATACTCGCGGACCCCCAGGGGTCCGTGGAGCACAGGTTAAGAAACACTGATCTACATCAAACGTTTAGACCATCTGAGCAACAGATTTCTCGCCAACCATTCCCGATCTTAAAACCACAAACTAAATTATAATATTATCAAACAATGGCGCTACGCTTAGTGATCCTAATTTGATGGCCGAATTAGTCGCACCGACGGAAGCCTAAACTGTTGGCGTGTGTATAATGCAGCAGGCATTTGTAGGCGAGCCGTCACTTCAGGAGATTTCATCTAAGGGAGACCGACAGATGAACGCTTGGATCAGTACTGACTTGAAATTGAGGAGTTGGTTTTCTGTTTCTGTGTAGCTTAACTACAACAATTTTATCACAGATTTCGGGAGCAATTTGCATTTTTTTACTTTGTTCAGGTTTGAAAACACAGTTTGTAAAAATTTCAAGGTTTGGGTACTTAATTCAAATTTTCTATACAGGGTTATTTGTAAAACACCAACATCCTTTCAGGGGGTGAAAGTACTCGTCGTTATAAACAACTTTTACTATAGGATCAACTCTGAAATATCAAAAATTAAATCAGCTGTTTCATACGAAATGCAATAGTCACCCGATGAAAATGTATGAAATAGAAGATATTTTTTTCGATTTTTCAGGGTTGGTCTCATAACAAAAGTTGTTTATAATCATGAGTGCTTTCACCCACTGAAAGGTTGTTGGTGTTTTACAAATAACCCTGTATAGTATACGAATTTAAAATCTGGAAAGCAGTACCTACTTAAACTAAGCCTATGTTTAGTCATTTTCCCTGAACCCGATGGCATATATATGTTACGGCTAATAGCCGAAGTGCGGCTACACTTAGTTTTGGCCGGCTTCAACTAGTTCTAACCTAACCTCAAAACACTTTAAAGTTCCTATTTCTGTATGGTTAAATAAAAAAAAACACCAAGGGGATGGCGGGGTCTGTGTTCACTCGCTTCGCTCGCTCACTAGACCCCGCCATCCCCTTCTAACCTAACCTATCCGAGTCGGGGTGCCCAATGACCGGCTAAACTTAGGTTTATGTTCACACCCACCTTTAGACGTAACATATACAAAGCCTGCTTTATATGGTCTCTTGAATAAGGCAGATTAGTTGAGTAATCTTTTGAAAAAATATCCAATTCGTCAATTTATTCACTGCAGTAAATAAGTACCTACATTCCGACGAAATAAAATCGAAAAAAATATGGGTCTGTAAACAAGATGTCAAGAAAGTCTACAGGGACGAATTCTCTTCAAAAGATTTTAATAATTATAAACCTTTTCGAAATGTTTACTTTATAGTTTGGGTAAAATAAAAAGTAAACGACTCACTAGTAATCGATTCCTTGTGCAAAATTTCACTTCCATTCAATAATGAAATGTAATTAATTGCAGGTCCTGTCTACTTGCCGCATTCACTTCTCAAATAACACTCACACACATTATACACAAACAACTCTTCTTCCACAGATTCAGCTCAACGTCCGGTCCACAGGGATCCAGCAGAATATCAGCGTCAGGTATATTTGTCTGACATTTATTGAGCTGAACTCCCATTTGGTGCAACCTTGAAGCGCATACCGCGCTATGGTTCTCCTTTTCTGTCTTTTTTTGTGTACTACCTAGTACCTACCTACCAGTCACCATAAGTCACTTTTCACACCACCTGATCGAAAACGTCAAATTATATGTCATGCTAACCTAACCTAAAGTGAGTCATTTTTGGCCGGTGGCACTGCTGGGCAATAATATTGTACTGGATTTCATTATAACCCGCTGGTCAATAATGTGATTTAAATTTGGAACCTCATCTGTCTGCTCAATTGGCGGTATTAGGTACTCACAACGCCTTCTGTCTCTGTCTCTCTCTTTCTGTTCCAGAAAGAAGAAAGATATTCTCGATACTCTTACTACTTAGGGATGATATTCTCGAATTTCTACAAAATCATAAGGATTGACCAGGGTCCAGGATTGAAGACAATATTATAAGAATAATTGGTTATGTACGGATTATTGTATTAAAAGGATAAGAATAACACTTAAAACCCATTTATAGTCGATTTATTAATTTAAAAACTATTTTCTCGAGCATCTCCTATGACGTTCTAAATTCAAATTGCATACAGCCAAGCGTCCGAACCCATTCTACCAGCTGATATAAAGCTTTGTGTACACATAAATTGTATTAGGTTGCTAACATTAGGCCTGCACATATTTACTTACCCACAGAGAAGTAAAAAAAAAACGAAAATCGAGTTGGTCGTGGCCGCTATGTGGTAGATATACGCGGATATTGCAAATCCGTATGGTATTAAAACTAACTTTTTTTAAGTAGGTATACAGTATATTTCTAAATACATATCTCTACTTAGTGTTTGTAAATTTAAAATATTTCGTTTTTCGTATTATGGCTTCTTATTTTCTCACAGGAGGTGTGAAAAGTAGAGTATCCTCCTCGGGGATAAAGGTGTCTTTGCCTTGGGCTAGCTTGAATCCCTCGCTGCATTCAGGATTCTTGTATTAACTCCCTCGCTTCGCTCGTGAGTTAAACTCTAAAATCCCTCGCTACGCTCGGGAGTTAACTCCCGAATCCTTCATTGCGTTCGAGATTCAATATGACGCCCGTGACACAAGACACTGCTTTATCCCCTGGGTGCATAATCTACTATTCTTTACTTCCACGTATTTTTTAATGATAGCACCACTACGAGCTACGGTAAAATTATTGTAATTATTTTGATATTAAATTTTTTACATCGTTTTTTTTTTAATTTTTATCAAAGTGCTTTTCATAATTTAATTGGCATCGGCAGAATTATTATTGACATCAGCTCGTCATGTGTGTGTCAATGCTTGCCATTATTGTCGTATCAAGATTGTTGTAGCAAATTCAAGATAATAATTATTATATTATTATTGAGAATCTTTTAATTTGTGTGGTTTAGTCGAAAAGTCCATTTGCACGATAATTCTTCTTTAAATCTTCGTTAATATAATATGACAGTGTCAGTGTGACCTTTAGCATTAAATGCATTTAATTGCTTATGGTGCAAACTTTTGCAGCATTTGAGCACCCCTGTCGTCTGTGGGTTATGCATTGAACAATCAACCTGCTCGAATATGGAAAGATCCGTGTTTTAATTTGATTGAAAATCATCACTGCTTATAAAGCCTGTATTTTTAAAAGCTTTTTTCTAAAGTACTGTAGCTATCTATGAACCCTTTTCTACTTTCAAAAACCAATCCAACCCCATAGATCGCTATAGTACATACTAATAACGCCCCGTGTCTGCATTGTCACACAGAACCCCATGAATTCACGGTTGCAATCCACAAATTGGTGGGATAAAGCTTACTATATATCTTTGCGCTCATTCCGATTACGGGGTAGGCAGGCCTGGAGGCATTAGCTGCTAGCGTAGTAATCACGTTAACTAGTTTAAAGGGTTGAATGGTGGAGCGGTTGTATTGTGGTCGTGGGTTTGATTCCTGGTTTGGGAAGATGATAAATTGAGAATAGTGCTGGAGTTTAAAGTGATTGAGTTTTATTCTTTGGTATGTTGAGTAGAGTGTAATTTTATTTGAATTGTTGGTAGTGTTTGGGATGGTAAGAGTTATTAGTAGTAATCTTAACTAATAAGTATAGAAGTAGTCTCTGGAATTAAAATATGCCATTGAAATACAAACAAGTATTTGTATTTCAATTACTTTTTAAATATATTATACCAATTAAAAATGTAATTTGTAATTGGTATTTCAAATACCATACGCTGAGGTATTTTGTAGTGAGTATTTCAAATAACTTTGGCTCCAAAATACATTTGAACATAAATATATTTAGCAAACTTTTTAATGGGTGCGTTCTGCAGAAAATATTGCTCGATAGCTTTCGTAAAAAAAAGCTTACCTAACCTAACATTTGTATTTTATATTAAAATGTTATATTTGTGTTTTATATTTAGAATACTTACACGACTTAAAAGTATATTGTATTTCGTATTTTAAATACATGCGAGATGGTATTTTGTAATTTGTATTTTAATTAAAGCAAAGCATGTATTTTGCCCAACTCTGGTTCCGTAAGTATCTACCCGACGGGTAACCAACGGGACTCTATTTCTAAACCTCCACTGTCCGTCCGTCTGCCTGTCTTACAGCGGGCTATATCTCATGAACAGCAATAGGTAAACAACTAAACAGTTGATTATACTTTTACAGGGTGTCAATTTATTTTGCCTCTCTATCAAAAAAATGAAGAGGGGCCATGTAAAACTCTTTTTTTTTGTGTTTGTTACCTCATATCTCCGTCATTTATGTACCGATTTGAGAAAATCTTGTTTATGTGAAAGGATATACTTCTCGATTGGTCCCATTGAAATTTTATCAAAATCGATTCAGCAGTTTGTTTTTTAAATCCAAATAGCTGGAAAAATTATGAGGAAAAATCATCCTTGTAATCAATATTGCGTATTTTTGCTTTCCTGTGACTTTCCAGTGGTGTTGTTAGGTGTGAGGTACTACTAAAAAGTGAAAAATAAAAAACTTTTTCACAAAAAAAAACCGACTTTGCACTTTGACTTGCACTTTTGAACGTCATCATTGACATTTAAAATAATATAAAGTGACTCTACTGTCCGTTCGCAAGGGTAGATTCTTATGGAGAAGAACGGTCAAGAAACTCCCTATGATGCCTTTTGATTGTTACGAGTTTGAAAAATAGATATAGAATTAGAAGAATATTTTGAACATAGTAATAACAAATTATTATAATTAATTAATTATACTATTTGACATGGAAGTTGTTTACGTGTGTTTATATATTTCAGATCCCAAAACTATGAAATTGTAATGTTTTCGATTTACCTCGTACTTTGAGCTTGAGGATTTACGGAGAATTATACAACGTGTCACAGCATAAACGCAATTCTTAGTAAGGGGTCACTGTACTCATCATTATGAACAACTTTTACTATGGGACCAAAACTGAAATTGCGAAAAAAAAACTTACTGCCCCATACATTTATGTGCGCATAACTCGACAAAATGTACAGATTGAACTGAACTGAACAGCTGATTTATTTCACTGACTGAGTCTCTGTCAATATTTGCATATTACCTAAGCATTATGAACCTGTAGCAAAAAAGTACTACATAACCTCCTTTATATACGGACTTATCAAAAAAAACACGTGGCCGTAGATTACGTAAATGATTAATCTGCTCCCTGCAGCCACAGGGTACCTACCTATCTGCCTACCCTACCCTCACAAAAAGGGGAAAAACATAGGGCCATTAGTGCAGGAAGTGAGGCCTCATCAAGATAAATAGAAACGACACTATGATGGATCACCGTCCCAAGCGGGGAAGTAGAACCATCTTCCTTCAACCTTCACACCTTTAACTCGAAGGAATAAAGTCTAAAATCGCATGGCACTCACTCAGTCACTCAAGCATCGTGTATTTCTTATGAAGCCTTAACTCAAAGACATAAAGTTCAAAATTGGTGTAGTAGCAAGGTTCTCCTGCAAGACTGTGTTTGTCATCAGTAAGTAAATAGGCGAGGGTTTGTTTATAAAGGAAATAAGGGTGGATGTATTTGTTTTAGGTAATTGATGCGTTAATTTATAATGGATGGTGTATTTTTGTTTTTTGTTAAATTTTGTCTGGGCTGCTGTTGATAGAAGACTGTGATTGGCTCTGATTAGCTTAAAGGTATACCTAACTGTTTATAGAAGTATCTATAGTCCCATAGATTATTTAGAAAAGAACCAATGACAAGGTAACTTGCAAGGCTACCACTACGTCTGTGTTTTCTGATCGCTTCAACCTGAGGTTATTTTAGTTAAGAGTAAATAGGTTACTTCTAGGCAAGCGTACTTCGATGTTCACATCATTGCTTTCAATTAGGTACGTGAGTGCCCTTACACCTGCACCATTAAGGACCTAATCTCTTCTTCTTCTTTTTCGTGTGTACCCACGTAAGGTCTAATGGCCCCACACACCCTAGTGTCAGAGTTTCTAAACCACCTCAAGGGCCTCTGAGATGGTTTGACCACAAGACCGCAAGGACCTAATGAGTACCACAGATGCCAATAAAAGCGTGGACACATACCGGTCACAAGATTTTTAAGGGTCGCCATCGACTCGAAAAGAAGAACAAGAAGATTACGTGAGTTTGTGATTAAACGCGAACCTGTCAAGAAGTGGTGTGCTCCTCGTCTGCTCCTCTGTTTGTCGAAGGACAGGAGCAGACAAGTCCAGGAATGATGGTCTGGCATCGGCTAGGTGGACTAATGTCCTCGAAAAACGTGGCAGGGACAGATTGGATGCAGAAGGTGGAGGACCTGTTTATGGCACAAGAGAGGCCTATGTTCAGCTAAGGACTGTGCTAGACTTAAATGATTAAGTCTCATAGATAAAAGAAGGGAGCTTATACTTTTTGCTAGCTTTACTTGAACTTCATCACTACTCAACTCACCAGAGACTGGTCAGCAGCATTCTCTGTAGGTACGAGTACATTGCTACAGCTACACTGCGATCGTCAACCCGCCTGCCAAGCGTAGCGATCATGGCAACACGTCCACTGATGGACATAGGCCTCCCCCAAATGGGGGTGCCATTTGGGGGAGGCCTATGTCCATCAGTGGATATGATGATGATGATGATGACTTGAACTTGTTTATGGTTATTTGAGGTAATAACTGTGTGGGTAGCCTTTTACATCAGGTTTAAAGTATTGGAGAAATTATTGAAATGGAGTTACTCATTTAAACCTAACAGTTGAAACACCTATTTATCGTAATTACAAGCTTTTTAACCGACTTCAAAAAAAGAAGGAGGTTCTCAATTCGACTGTTTTTTTTTGTGTCAGGCTACAAATAAATGAACCATTGTTCAAGCACTTCCTGGCATCCGATTGGTGCATAGACGTGGAATATTTACACAACTTTGCAGACAACGCAATAATTTGGTACCATGGAGCTGGTATGATGATGCAACCGGGAGGTGGCCATATGAACTCTAACTTAAGAAATAGCACTGTCTGTCCATTGGATATGTTTTGTTTTGTTATTGAAATTATATTTCATACATAAAATCTTGTATTATTTTTTTTCACCAATGCATACCATCAAACGGGGTCAATAGAAACGGAGGGGTGAATAGAAACAAAACTTTGATAAGGTTTTTAACTTTATAATCATAATATTGGTTGTCTAATAAAGCAACTTTATTTTATCTATACCAATTCAATAAAATTGGAGACCGCGAATGCTACAAACAAGATTAAAATAACCTAAAAATCCCCCTTCAAAGTTTTGTGCCGATTCACCCCTGCATTCCTATTCACCCCATTTATAGGAAGTATATTTATATTTATAATAAGTCGAGCCACACTTATATTTATTAGCCACGTGATCAAACTTCTCATTTTATAACTTAGCAACGGGAAAATGTGATAGCCTCTAATAAACTAATTCGTCTTTTTTACAACGCCAACTAAATATTCTAAGGAAATCGTCAAGTAAAGATCAACAATTATATTAACTTGTCCTTTTTATTTATACATTGCCACCTAATTACTAACTCAGCCACGGAATTTATATCTCATCACCATTTTACAGCGAGTTCGGGATTTGGGGCACCCCGACTCGGACAGGTTAGGTGAGAAGGGGATGGCGGGGTCAAGTGAGCGAGCGAAGCGAGCGAACAGACCCCGCCATCCCCTTCGTGGTTATTTTTTTTTATGATACTAATGAAATAGAAGCTAACAGAATATCTTTTTTGATGTCATTTAATAGTATTTTAGAAGTTTACTGCTTGAATGCATGTTACAAATTTAGATGCTGAAAAATAACCACCATGCTGAGTTGTATTTAGAGTGGCTTGCATAGAAGATAACTAGTGGCTAAGATAGTATCATTCAGACGTTCGTTAATTGTGGCTGTCTTAGTAATTTAGAAGGCAATGTAGATTTTTAGAGGCAAATAATGTTATTAAAAAGATGTCTGTTTAATTAGCACCCGTTATTAAATAGCAAATCTTCAGAAGATATTTTTTTAATAGGCATGTCGAGAAGAATCAGGAATGAATCAAAATTGTTTCCGAACCAGTGTAACGAACGAGGTGAAACCTCGAAAAGGGAACTCGATACCAGTTTTCTGTCATAACGTCACGACGAAGCAGCTCTATCTATCAAGATCAACTATATCTGCTGGTTGAGCTTTATTCTTCTAGTGAAGCGTGAGGTCTTGTGTTCGTTTACCAGGTCAGGAAAAGTGATAATGGGTTTTTCCATCAGGATCTTTCTAGTAGTTGCCCAGATCTTATATACTTACTATAATAATAAAAAATAATAGAGCTGAAATTGAGTTTGTTTGAACACGCTAATCTCTGGAAGTACCAGTCGGATTTGGAAAATTCTTTTTGTATAAGATAGCCACTTTCATGGGGATGGCTATAGGCTATACGGGAATGGGAAATTCTTACGGGAACGGTAAAAAACGGGATATTTGCGTACAAAGTCTTGGGTAAAAGCTAGTCGGAGTATAAGAGTAGTGGAACAGAGAGGCAGCTGTTTTTCGCACATACTTCATCATCTGCCTAGCCTTTTCCCAACTATATTGGAATCGGCTTCCAATCAAACTGGATTCAGCTAAATACTAGTATTTTACGTGGAGCGGTTGCCTACTAGACCTCCACAACCCATTAACTAGGTAACACGGTACTTCTTGGCAAGACCGGTGTCAGATTTTCTGGCTTCGGAATGACAGCCGGGACCTTTCCGAGGCACGGAGGAGTCTCGGTATATTAAGATGGTCACCCATCCACAGACTAACCTCGGCAAGCGTTGCTTAACCATGAAGATCGGCCTGGGCGGCTGTTGTTATTTAACCACGAGCTCCTTTCGCGCACACTTGTCCACTATAATAGGTCTCTGCTTACTTGGCTAATATCTGCTGAAGTGGGCCACCGTGGTTGAAATTTGGTCGGGATGATTGCCCTTAAAGATGTTTTTAGCTATGTATACCAGTACCGGTGGCTAACAAATCAGTAAACATTGATTCAATGCGATGCGCTAGAACATATCAGAACCACTTATTTGTTTAATACATAATTTTACATACCGCTTTGTATATTTCCTTCGATGGAGGCACACAACTGAGGTTTCTATCTGGCTCCTGAAATAGATTTGTTGATTCTTGTAAGATCATTTATGTATATAATTTTTGACAAAGATAAACGCACCTGTTATGAAATATTTATTTGGAATTATATATGATTAGAAGCCAATACTGAAAAGAAAAACCCATTAACGTGAGGTGGAAACCGAATGCAAAGAGGACACCACAATTTTAAGGAAGGTTGTACTACAAACAACCGTGGAGGGTCTAGTCATCTCATTTAATGACCATATAGATGATACTACTTATGATTAGTCAGGGTCTACAATCTTCTAAAAAACACGACTCGAGTATTGTAATAATTATACTGTTATCAAACCATAGTTATGTAATGCCATTATGGAAGTTTCTATAACAGAATACAAATCTAGGTACACTAAGCTAAGTAGCTTTAAGGGTGGAATGGTGTGCGGAGAAAAAAAAGTACTTCCAATTATTTTCAAGTTTTCTTTTTCATTAAAATTGGAAGAAGTAAAGAATGCATTTTCTGAACAAAGCTTCAATAATCATGATCTGAATCCAACCACGTACCAGGAACTCATAACGAATAAGAGTATCAGTCATTACATTCCGTTCTTCTATTATAACAGTTGTCTAGCGAAACTAAAATGAGGGAAAAAACGACCACGCAAAAACAAAATGGAAGGCTGGCTTAGAGTGGGGGCGGCAAAATACGCATGTGCGTGCCCCAGCCTCCCCCGTCAGGGGAGACGCGCCCGCTGCGACCCGCGGGGAGGGCGGGGTTTTGTTTCAGTAGGTACTGGTTTTTCGCCTATCTTTCTTGAGCATCCCTTTGATATGCGAATATTTTTTTGATGTGGTCATTTACTTGTACTTCTATAGATATTTACGTCCGTGTGTGTGTGGTTTGTAGAATTAATTAGTACCCTTTCATTTTCGCCGCCCGTGTTAGGTGGTCGTTATAAAACATGGATGCTCTTCTTTTGTTTTTTTGGGCATGGCCGGGGTGAAAGAATTTTAATGTGTAGGTGTTGGTACTTGCGTTTGGGCGTTTTAAATGCTTTTATGGATATGTGTAAGGGTATTTGAAAGGTTCTTATGTACTTTAAGGGTATTGGTATATGAATGGAAAAGGAATTTGTTGTTGATGAAAAAAGTATGATTGCATAACTATATCTATTATTGATTCTGTGCGGAGCTACTGCCCGTACATTTTCAACTGTTTTGTGTCCGTAAAGATTCCCTTGTTCAGTTGTGTAGGTACTCAACAAAGCATGATCTTAATGGTTAGCACAAAAGCAAACGTTTCAATGCATTGACTATAAGCAGCTACATAAACACAGTTTTGACAACTTTTTCGGATCAAAGCATTGCTAGTTCAAATTACTAAAAAAAAGCCCGATGCCCGGCACTACAACATAATCAACAAGGCCACCGTATCGAGCTACCATAAACTCCAAAAACATGCCTATTCTAAATTCCAATTATTCACTTTGACGTCGCCCGTAGATAATCATCTGTCATACGACGCTGCCGGGGAAACTGCCCATTTTACCCCGACCTCCCTCTTTTTATCCACCAACCCCGATTTTAGCACTTTTGATACGAAAGTGGGGGGTGAGGGGGTTCTGCGTTTGTTGGCACTGGAAAATGGAAAAGCAAAGGCTGGATAGGTTTTAAGCAGGCTCTGTTTGTGCGTAACGTAAGATTGTATGACGTTTTTTTGGTCCACAGATAATAAATGATATTTGTGTTTATTTTTGGGTTAGAGTGACACCCGGGTTTTTGTCGTGTAATGTTTTAGACTGGCGGGCTTAAAACCGGAGATAGGGGTTTTATTTTGAAATTGTGTTAAGGTTTTTTATTTATGTTTGGTGTGATAAATATTCGAGGTTAGATGTTGAAGTGGACATCATATGAGGCAACGAATATAATACTTGTTTTTGTGATACAAACATACATTTTCAAGGCCAATCTTGCTATTTGTGGGAAGCCACACTGATTCTGAAGTTGAGAACTTATCAAATTTTGTACTAGCACTTTTAAAAATGTATCAGTAAAGTTATCAAACTCTCAACTCCAAAGTCTCAATTCATAAAGCCGAGATAGTCTAAGTAGAGTTTAACAAGTTCTCAACTGAATTATTTTCCTTCGCCATCCCCTTTTTATACACATCATCATCATCATCATATCAGCCGAAAGACGTCCACTGCTGGACATAGGCCCCCCCAAGTGTCGGCACACCAACCGGTCTTGTGCGTCTCGCATCCATCGGCTCCACACGACCCTCACCGGGTCTTCGATCCACCTTGTGGGAGGCCTTCCAACGCTGCGTCTTCCGATACGTGGTCGCCACGTACACGTTTTTACATAAACTATGACTTTTATTAATTTAAAAATAAGGGTCAGTTGTTTGTTACTTCCAATTAAAAAATCGGATTTCCAATTGATTCTTTTAAAACACTTTTAAAAGAATCAATTGGAAAAAATGCCCGGGCAGAGAAGTAAAGTATTCTATCTGCCCTATACTAAGTGATTAGCTATCGAATGGGCAAACAAGTCTAATGCATTCCACTTATTACGTTAGTCTTGAATCAATAAAGGCCGCAATTCAATATCAACTTTCCTTTTTTCACTTAAAGAAATTAAGGCACGAGTTGGTTTGTGTTTTGAGCTGTTTTCTGTAGTTTTGTACGGTTTAAGTGTGTTTTTAGAGCTCAAAACGTAACAAAGAACCTCCTGCTATTATTTTTATTCTTCTTCTTCTTCGTGTGGGACCTTTGAAATTATTTTTATTGGTGAAAGTGTTTTGGCTTCCAAAATTTTTTACCCGTCACGGCTCAACGGCTGATCAGATTTGCATGTCCTTTGGCCCAAACCCGAATTATAAAATAAACACTTAGGTGAATTGTGTTTGAATAGCTGTTGTCTGTCTTAGATGCTGTTAATCCCTACCACAGGGGGTCGAGTCTGCTATTGTAATCGTGTCTCAATGACCGGTCAATGATCGATTTTTGACGTATAACGTCAAACTTATGACACATTTCCCATACAAAAACTGTCAAAGTTGTCAAATATTCGATCAATGACCAGTCATTAAGACACGATTGCAATAGCAGACTCGAGCCCCAGGTTGCTGCTGGATTACAGTTCACTATAAGTGCACTTCGTTTATGGTTTTACGGTAAGATTTTAATAGTCGGTGTTTTTGGTCGTTGCTTCGTTTGTAGACTACGACTTCCGATATTAAAGTTATTTTATACTTTGTCGTGTTTTCATTTGGATGTCAGTTGGATTTTTTAACATAACCGAATTTGTTCGAAAGAGTCACCGCAGCCCTGGAACGCAAAGGACATTTGAAGATGAAGAACACAGTTGGTTTTAGTCAGTAAGAGTCTGACACTCCCTTCCGCTCCACCCAGATCGGAGGGGTCATTTGACGATTTTCCATCCTTAAAAAAAAAGATACAGCAAATCAATAACGCTCAAAAACAAAACTCTGCCACCATTTTACAAAACTTAATAAAATTAAACATACCTATCTCGCCTTTATGCCATTTCAAAGGGTGTTATCGATTTTTTTTTTGTTTCACCAAAGATAAAAAAGGTTATGTATTTCAAACGTACCTATATAATCCGGAAAGCCCGAATTAAATTTTAGCACGTAGGCTGAAAAAAGGAGACCCAAACAACCCTTACGTTGGTAAAAAATGGAATATTTCTTTTTGATTACAACAATATAATTTGTATCTTGTGTCGGGGTTGTGAGTTACGGGAGAATAGCGGGTCTTGAGAGTTCTAGTTTTACACATACACTAGTTTCGAAACCTTATACGTTAGTATATTGCAAAAACATTTATAATCTACTTCTCTTGATTTGTTTTAGTGTTTAGGATATGCATTGGCTTAGCTGCAGCCCACGATGAATCAAAATACCACAGATAAAGCAAATGGGATTTTGATTCACGTTCTGTTATAACTTGAATTACTGATACTATTTCTGGGTCTTTTCTTGTGGTCGTCGCTATTAGACGCGATCGTAAAAGCGATCATCACGCGAATAAGCGATCGGCGCTCTTTGTCGACGCGACCAGAGTTCGCCACACAAATGAACGCAACGATTGCAAATTCCTGTGATGATAGCTTGCTATTAGGCCTAAAACACTGGGATCTTTCAGCTCAGGCTCCTTCGCAGTCAACATACCTTTCTGACAACATAAGTAGGTACCCCTAACCCTCCTCATCCCGCGCCCGCTCACGTTGAACACCACTCCCATCAACCCTTTACCGAGCACGACAAATTAAGCAGCTGGCCCTTTGCGGGCTCCAGGCAAAAATTCAATTACAAACTTCACCTCCATCCCAAGAGTATATCTAAAGGGATGTACACGTTTTTTTGCCTCTAAATTTTTATTCCAGCCCTTTACAAGGTCGTAAACGGGATGGGTGTATGAATATTCCATTTGCTCCAAAACTCTCTGCTTATGTATTGAAAGTTTTGGAAGGGGAGTCGTGGGTCTATGTTTATAATTCCGTTCGTGTGTTTTGCTTGATTAAAATGCATTGGAATTGAATTGGGTTGGTATGTTTTAGAAGGTAAGTAGGTATGGGTTTTTGATTGTTTACACAAGGTTTTATGTGCGAGCGTTGAATGAGTTTCAAAGGCGGTTCAAATTCAATCTTATTATGTAATCTAAATAATTTAGGTTCTAAATGGCTCCTATACTTATATGGGTGCTGTAGAGCTAGCTAACCCGCCTGCTTGGATATTAAATAAACACTGATACTGAGATTTAAAACACACTAATTTATAATATGTATTTAGTGAAGGAAAATTAAAGACAAAGACAGCTGATAAGCAGAGGCGTTTTGCATGTCAAAAAATAAGTAACCTACTTTATAGTTCTGGGGCCTAACCACCAACTCTTAAAGCAGTATTGTTTAAATATTACTTCCAGTGAGAAAGAGACGGAGCTATACAGGACGTATAGCTCCGTCTCTTTCCCACTGGAAGTAATATTAAAGTAATACTGCTTTAAGAGTTGGTGGTTTAGGCCCTGTTTAGTAATAACTACTAGACTCGTGAGAAACAACGAATTATTTTAGAATCGAACACCGCTTCTTTTACGTTCCCATATACACTTCTACACTATTGAAATCTAAGTTTTGACATTTTGACGACTTCAATCAGACTACGCAGCGTGTTTGTACAGTTTGTAACAAGTTATTATTATGGTTTACGATTTATTGAAAATTTTAACACTGGCATACCGGTGTGCCGCGAGATTTTCGCGATTTTAATAATTATTATTACTATTACGTGAGATATATTACATAATTTGGAATTTTCACATTTAGTGCTTGAGCGGTTGTGATTGATAATAATTTCGAACAAACGAATTCGGACGCATGAGTATGTATGTTAAGATATTCCTATATGAATAAGTAAATAATAAATGTTATGGAGATGTATTATCTAGTAAAATACTACAGATCGGTAGGTACTTATAATCATTACATGTGAATAGAGGAGAAGAGAGATACGTAGGTATGTAAAAAAAAGGATCTGCAAAGAATTTTAATTGATCAATCATCGTATGATCGTTCCTTTCCATTGAAGTCAGAATAATTCATTGATTCGATTACGAGAAAGTACACACGTTAGCGAGGCTGACCGATTTTAAAAAGATGTAAAAGCATATCATAAACCAAACGTACCTATTAAGGACTGGAAATCAAAGCTGTAAACTTGAAAGTACCTACTCGTATTATTTATATAAATTCTATAAAATGTAACACACTCCATTTAATATAACCCCCTAATGTGCTACTGACAGAAATTAGAACAAAGCACTTCGATTTAGCATTAGATGGCGACTCATCCCCTTTCACCCCCACATTAACCCCTTACGATTAGAGGCACGCACTTTTACAGCAATTTGTCAAAAAAAGTTGGCAACTTCGCCCCTCTGGGCCTGGCCGCGTCATTTATTATACACCCCCTCCACCCCTGAAGTACCCCCCGAAGGGCCACCCCTCAAGGGCCAGTAATTTTGCCTTCAAAGCCTTCGCGGGAACGCGTAATGACTAACGACGTGACGTAAATCGCTGGGATTTACCCTTGTCTGTTCACTTAATATGTGTTTTATATAATAGCTGTTTTATGTAAATTTTGGGTCCTACGTAATGAGGCGTTTTTAATGACGAAAATTACTATATATTTTGGTCGTATTAAGTACTCACGGTTGGTAGCTGAAGTATTGAAAAAAGAATAGCTACGAGTATTTTCATTTGATGAGCCTGAATTACTACTTACCACTTACCCGATGCATACCCAATGTATATACATAGATGCGTTTCTTGTACTTTAAAATGGCAACCTAAACAGAAAGTAAGTACCACGTTCCTACACCCCGCGTCCGTATACGTTGCTATCTTGCCAGCGATTGCGATTGCTTGCTTGCGCTGTTTTTACAAGATTTTGTAAAATGATTTTCGGTACAGCACTTTTTAATTAGAAGTAGACTCTGTTTTGGCAAGGACAAGATGGGCCGAGATCGTCAGGAGTTGGATAACAGGACGGACGAGTTCTTGCGCGAAAGAGTAACAAACATAAGTAAATCCATCCATCCTCACAAACTTTCGCATTTATAATATTAGTAGGAATGACAATATTAGTTTTTATGTAGTTTGTGCGCTGAATATGAGATGATAATATAACAAGTTTCTCTAATCCTACTGAGTTGTTTTTTTAGATTTGTGTGACATCTAAAAATGCGATTTCGTTGAAGAGTTCCGTTACCTATGTCCGAAGTTCTTCATCAGATCTTCACCAAATTGAAGTGGGACCAGTCCAGCAAGATACTCTTTCAAACAAAAACAGAATCATCAAAATCGGTTGACAATTGGCGAAAATATCGCTGAACAAACATACAAAAAAAAAAAATTCAGTCGAATTTCGAAGTCGGTTAACAAAAAGTATTCTTGTTTCCTTTTGATCGCATGGTTTCTAAGAGCGGTTACGCATTGTCCGAATCCGTGGAAATTCAGATGTTAAAAACCCGTACCGAATTCGGATATTGCTTTGCGATTTTAATCCGTAAAAACACGGAGTCTAAAAATTTGAATATTGCTGCTTACACACTAACCGATTTCTGATCCAAATCCAAGCTATTCAGGGACCATCTTTAGAAATGTCCGATTTTAATACGAAGTAATGCGAAAGCGTTCATACAAACTACTACTCTACGCTACTTCGGTCCTACTTATCAATATTAGTAGAATTGGATGACAGAAGTCGGATCTAGTGCGTAAACTACCATTAAATGGTTCTATGACTATTTCGAACCCTATTTTCACGGCTTCGGATCGAAAGTAGTGCGTAACCGCTCTAACAATGCGCAGAATAGTGAATTTAATCATGTAGAATCTCAAGCTTATCTTGTCCATAATTATTAAACATTTGATTTCTTTTAAAAAAGACTACAGAATAATATTTATCCACCACAACCACATAATGTACCTACATACTCATATCCCACAAATTCCTACACAAAATTATGTATGTTTGCTTACATTAAAAACTCAAAAACGCTGCTTGGGTCATTAAAATTCTGCGCTGGAGTCGCGGGCATAATATAAAGTCATTATGCAAATGTTGCCAGCTTTTTACTGGAGTTTAGCCTATTTGTGTGGAGGTTGGGTGTGCGTTTTATATCATCTGTGCTATGTTTTATGTGGGCGTGTTTATTGCTTACTTTGATTGTGCCGCGAAATGGCCTTTTGTAATGGTTATGGTTCGTTAAGGATGAAGGACTTAATTGAAGCTCTGCAGTACCTATAGTGTTTCTGAGGCAATAAATTGTGAAGAGTATTTTTCTGTATGAAATACTCTTCACAATTTATTATATTAATAGGCTCACTTGTCTGTATGTCTGTCTGACCATCTGTCTGTCTATTTACCGGTCTGTGCGTTTTAAATATATAATCTTTTCTGAAAGCCACATAAAGTTGACGTGAGAGGCACTTTGTAAACTCAATCATGAATGATGAAAACCAAATATAATTTCACTATTTTTTTTTTTTTTTAAACTTTGCCCCACACTAGGAATTTCTCCTGTATCGTGGGTGCGCTCACAAACATATAAACTCACATACACAAACAGCCAGACCCGGAACAACTATCTGTAGGCCATACAAATATTTGTTCCGTGCGGGAATCGAACCCGTGACACGCAGCAGTCGACCGCTCAACCACTGCGCCAACCGTGTCATTGTGTCATTATTCACTGAAGTGTTAACAAATAATAAAAATAAATAGTCGTCTGATATCCTCGTCGCAAATCCGCAAGGCACATAGGTAGTTACAAGATTGCTTTGTATTATTAAATTATCGACTGAGCAACAATGTTATTTCCTAATTTTAATGAGACTTTCTAATCGGGCCGGCAGTCGTCTCGAAAGGGGTGTACTTTTTGGAACGAGTCACTGGCCATGTCCCTTTAATTAGGGTTCCGTAAGCGAAGGGTAACCAACAGAACCGTATTACGAATCCTCCGCTGTTCTTACAACTGTTTGTCAGCGGACTGTATGCTGTATCTTATAAGGTAGACTGTTAAAATTTTCACAAAATATGAATTTCTGTTGCCACCAAATGAAATGTAAAATTAAAGGAGGTACCTGGGTCTAAGAAATTCATCATCATCATATCAGCCGAAAGACGTCCACTGCTGGAAATAGGCCTCCCCCAAGTGTCGCCACAACAACCGGTCCTGTGCGTCTTGCATCCATCGGCTACCCGCGACCCTCACCAGATCATCGGTCCATCTTGTGGGAGGCCTTCCAACGCTGCGTCTTCCGGTAAGCGGTCGCCACTCCAGAACTTTTTGACCTCATCGACCATCTGTTCTGCGAGTAATGCCCACTGCCACTTCAGTTTGAAGATCCTTCGGGGACTTGAAACGAGCACGTTTCAAGTCCAAGGCTCACAATGGGCCTCATCAGAAGGCTTCAAGAACCTGTGACTTAAGTCACCCAAAGGCAATGGACGGGGCAATGCTCGGAGTTTCCTTGCGTGATCGGTACAGGAATGATAATATCCGCAAGAGAACCAAGGTAACCTACATAGCCCGAAGCATCTCAGAAGATAGATATGAATATTTTCGAAAAAGTGTGGAGAGAGACAGATGTACTGATTTTTCACTGAGAAGCCTCGAGTATATGTTCTTAAGTAACTTTTTAGACCTAGTCTTCTTGGTTATGCGTACCAAGTTCTATCTGCTCATTCGTTTTTTATAATAATGACTTGAAAGTTCGTATGAAACTTTCAAGAGCATCGAAAAATGCCATGCTATGCCTGGAAAATCGTCTTGTTTTCTTATTATTTTTACGAGTTATTATTTAACCACGCACTGTAAACATTGCAATACTTATAGATATTTATATCAGCGTAACTTGTAACGATTTCTCCCCTTTTAGATATAAATAAAGGTTAGCAATGCAACACTAACACATGCAAAAAAGAGCGTTATGTGGCAACACTTATAACCACGTGCACCATAAAATTAGCTCATAAATTACTTAGCATGGGCCTCCCCCATAGAGCATGGAGCCTGATACGAACCACCATAGATTATGCTAGGTATAGACAATATTATTTTTGCGTGTGGACCATTGCACCATTTGGTTTAACATTTTACTGTTTTTAGGGTTCCGTACCCAAACATTAAAAACGGGACCCTATTACTCCGCTGTCCGTCTGTCTGTCTGTGTTGATATTTTTTCCTTAATGTATATCAGCTACCCAACATCACTCTTAAATATGACCACACACTTCTGGAACACCTTGTATTAAAATAGGTGGACAAACTTTTAGAAATCATTCAGACCAACTAAATAAGGTGAACAGAAAAAAATACTAAGAAAAACGGATTAGATACTTACAAGAAAAAAAATCAGCTAACGAAAATACAATAAACCTGTTGGTTATCCAACGCATAAACACGTCCATGTCTTTGTTATCTCATAATAATTTCTGATACACGCGGCAGGGTGCAAGTACCTACCTATAATGGATGTGTTTATTCTAGTGTGCCGGCAATTTATTATTCTAGGTCAAAATAAAATCACTTTAATCTATGTTTTATTTTGTATATGTTGTATATCTTTTGTTAGACGTAGGTACTGAACGCTGTCCTTATATATTACGTCATGAACTCATGACACAATACATTAATAATTCCTCGCTCTGCATATTATGGGTCGTCGAACTAGGTATTGATCATGTTACAAAAGTTTTACAGACGAAGCCTACAAACAATTATTTTCACCACATAATTTAACAGAAATATACTTTAACACATTTGCAATGCATTTTGTTGGAAAATAAATGGTTTTTATCTGTAACAATAGTGGGTTTTCAAAACCAGAGGGCTAATTCTACTAATTTATAAGCAACGTTCGCATACGCATCTCAGTTGCAATCTGTCGAAAATATATAGAAATGAAGGCCGAATAAGATAATAAAACCGAACCATTTTTGAAGAAGGTGATAACTGGTGATGAAAAGTGGATCACGTACGACAAGAACGTGCAAAAAGGTCCTGGTCAAAGGCCGGTCAGGCTTCACAGACGGCGAAACCCGGGTTAACTCGCAACAAGGTGAGCTGTGTGTGTGGTGGGATTGGAAGGGCATTATTCATTATGAGCTGTTGCCACCAGGCAGAACCATCGATTCTGAACTCTACTGCGAACAACTGATGAGATTGAAGCAAGAAGTTGAGAGAAAGCGCCCGGAATTAATCAACAGAAGGGGTGTGGTTTTTCATCATGATAACGCTAGACCTCACACATCTTTAGCCAATCAGCAAAAACTAAGAGAGTTTGGCTGGGAGGTGTTAATGCATCCGCCGTATAGTCCTGTACTTGCACCTTCAGATTTCCACCTGTTTCGGTCTCTTCAGAATTCTTTAGGCAGTGTCAGGTTAAGATCACGAGAGGACTGCCAAAACCACTTGTCGCGGTATTTTGATCAGAAGTACCAAAATTTCTATAGCAATGGGATCATGTCCCTACGTACAAGATGGCAAAAAGTTATGGAACAAAATGGTACCTACATACTTTAGTCAAATGTAAATAAACTATATTAAAAAATGTTTTTAATTTTCTTAAAAAATGCGAATAAACTTTTCCCCAACCTATCATTATGGTAGCTTTGCTGGTTCTAAGTCGGTGGATGTTTTGAAATATATATTGAAGTAGGATTCAGGTGATCTACTGCTTGCACGGGAGTCCGGGCCAATTAGATAATACTGAATGAAAAATACCAAATAATTATAAGCTGTATACAGTAACTTGCCATTCCAAGAAGGTACCTACTTATAAGTAGGAAGTTGCGTGGTATCTTCTCGTCTCACATACCACAGTGTCTCAAGACGAAAGCCTATGACCAGTGCGTGGTGCCAGTGATGACTTATGGAACCGAAACGTGGTTACTCTCAATGGGCCTCATCAGAAGGCTTGAAGTCACCCAAAGGGCAATGGAGAGGGCAATGCTCGGAGTTTACTTGCATGATCGAATCAGGAATGATGATATCCGCAAGAAAATCAAGATAAGGTAGGACTTAGCCCGAAGGATCGCAAAACTGTAGTGGCAATGGGCAGGGCGCATTGCTTGCAGAAAAGATGGTCGATGGGGCTGAAAAGTTCTAGAGTGGAGACTGCGTACCAGAAGACGCAACCGCAGCGTTGGAAGGCCTCCCACAAGATGGACCGATGACCTGGTGAGGGTCGCTGCTAGCCGATGAATGCGAGACGCACGGGACCGGTTGTTGTGGCGACACTTGGGGGAGGCCTATGTCCAGCAGTGGATGTCTTTCGGCTGATATGATGACGATGATGACCTACTTATAATGTGGATTGGTTCCTAGGTTAGTCATTTGTACAATTTTCCTGATGCCCGCGACTTCGTCCGTGTAGGTTTTGGATTCAAAGAAAAAAACTTACACACTTACAGGTGCCCTTCACATTTCCCCTTTAAAGTTGAAATTTCCAAAAAATACTTCGACGCGGATGCTAACATTTTTTTTTATTAATGATAGGCACGCGCTTGTCCACTATCACACGTGATGGTAAGCGATGATGTGGCCGAAGATGGAGCACGCTTGTCTAGAAGTAACCTATTCACTCTTGACTTAAAGACTTCCGGGTTGTAGCTATCAGGAAATACAGACATTATAATATAAATCTATTCTTTTCAGCTATATAGACCATGGATAGTCTGAGATAAACTATTTTATAAGTATAGATACATACACAGATATAGATAGACATAGATAACACAAGTATCACGATCTGTATGAAAACTAAGCGTGCCATTTTTTGACTACCTACCTACTATGACGTCAACACAAGCACTTATAAGTGATGGGAAAATCAAAACGATTCAAAGACGCCGCCACGTGTAGCACCTAACTGACCTAACCACATAACTGACACCTAACTGACGTCTGACTAGCGTACATCGATGCAAATTGAGCGCGAAAGTGGCGGCTTACGATTTTTGATCGTAAGCTGGGCACCGAAACGTTCGAAATGACTCTTGCGTTTTCTATTATGTGGATATATAGATAAGGACTTCCAGAAAATGTTATCAACATGAAGCCCAATTCGATGAAATTATTAATATATCAATCATTGTTTTCCTTTTCATTGTGCAACAGTCGTGCTAATAAAGGGATCCTTACTCAAGCTCCGATTCGTTGATTAAACGAAAATACACGAAGGGGGCCGAAGGGAACCGAAGGGCATCGTGGTCGTTGGATTCCTTTGGTTTTATTTTCACATGACAGTCATGGTGATTTGTTTCGTGGTAGATTTAAAAGTGCCAATTGACTTGCTTTATAATCATTATTGTTATCTATATCCCAAACAAGTCTAATTATCTTGTTTAGTTTTTTACATCAAATCATCTCAATCTTGCTTTTAGGGAAAAAAAATGATACAGAAGTACCAAAATGGTAAAAAGGAACTCATATATAAGGTGCGACTCAGCCTGTCTGTCCGTCTGTCGAAGCTGGATATCTCAAGAAAATATTTTTTATAAGCCGCATAGTTTACGACTTTTGACAAAAAACATAAAAAAGAACCATCCCTTATCTCCGAAATTTGCATAGAGAAAAATCTGAAATTATTCTATATGATAGAAGTTTATGTATATAACGGCGCGCAGCTAAATTACTCGTAAAAGTAAATCCAAGATTTAAGATGAGAGACTGATTGTGTTATTTGGTTGAATAGTAATTATTGTTAAATTCAAAATTAAAATGGTGATTTATTTCAATTGGTCGAATATAAATGGTGATTTATAAAATATGAGCGGGTAACCCCGAATAGGGTAGCAAGTTTGCGTCTACGCCGTGACAGCTGGCATTCTTTTGACAGACAGCGTACGAAGTGCACGCGTGCTAACCTATTGGCTCGTAATCTAGTTTCATCTTGTGTTTGCCCGTATATTTTGTTTACAAATGTAATCGAATGAAACGAGGGACTGTTAAGAATCACAAACGTGCTATTATTTCAACGTTTCTTCTACAACACGCCCATGATGGATGACTATCACAAAGATCGCTCCGCTGCCCATTCTGATATTCCGTCATATAGATTACAGGAAAAATAAAACGATGTCTCGAAATAGCACTGTTTTTCCGAAATCATCATGATGATACGGAACCCTCGGTGCGTGAGCCCGACTCGCTCTTGACCTGTTTTTCTTATTAGACTGGCTTTTTACTATCTGGCCTAGCTACGTGTCAGTAAACATTTCAATAGATATTAAGTAATATATAATTGAAATGATAATATGTTCATATTTTTTAAACATCGACTCCTAGGGACTTGGTATAGAAGGCGCCCCAGGCGTGCAGCCAGGGCAACATCGTCTGACTGCGGAAGATAAAATATATGGCGCCTATGGAATGAAATATACTTGGCGTCGCGGGCGCGCGGCAGAGCGGCGATACATCAAGTCATTTCTATAACAAGTCCCTTACAACTGCTACGTGCACTACGCCGTAGTCTCCAAAGACGTAGCACTGGCGTAGCGATGTCGTAGCAAACACCAACTAGCGAATGACATCCGCAAGTGAAATTAATTTGCGAATTTTTATGCTTACTCGTTTATTGTATTTTTAAGCTATTGCATAGCTTCTATCGCGGGCATTGAGCGTGGAGACCGAATCCAGAAATTCCGTAACGAAAATAACCTAACACCCCCCACTCCGACCGGCACAGCGGTGATACTTTTTAGTTTTTAGTTTTGCCATATCGATGAATAGCAGAACTTTTAATGACTTTTTGAAATAGGAAAAAAAATACTGCATAAATAAAATAAATAAATAATTATAATTACATAAGTTGATAAAAAATGTTATGCAATAGCTTTACCGTGGCAGTCTCCGAGTGCCACACGTCTTTTTTCTTATCAATTCTTTATTTAGTCTGTGTTCCGTGAGTGTGTACGTAGTATTATTACAGGTTTTATTAGATGTTTTAAATATTGCAGTATGCAGTAGCTGATATAGGGAAGGGCATGGTTTTTAGGGATGTATGAAGGAGCCTCCTCGTGTAGCGCAATTTGTTCCATCTGACACTCAACTGAACCGAGCGCTCGGCGCATCCTGGACAGTCTCACCTAACACCTTATAAGACTGGCCAATCCTTCCCTTGCGGTGGTAGCGCCTGGTTCGCGACCACCCTCCCACCGGAGTTCGGCGTCAAGCAGCTTGCTGTGTTTCGTCGACGCGTGGGAGTGCCAGGTGCCTCAAGGCATCTTCTGGGCACGCTCGCTTCATCATGGACCTCATCTATCGCTTTCCATCAGGCGTGATCGAGGTCAAGAGCTAGCTCATTCATAAATAAATAAAAATAAAAAGGGTAGCACATTTCTTTCGCCCTGAGAGTCTTTTTTCACATGACGTCTTATACTAGTTACTAATTTGTTAATTACTAATTTATTTATTTAATTGTGTTAATTTTCCTGTGCGAGTCTCAAATAAAAATATTTTCTATTTCATAGCATTAAGTAATGTAGTACTAGATTATGTTAGTAGTGAGGTTTGCCTTTGTGAAACTCGAAAACGCTGCCACGATATATAACTGGACAATAATTATTCTTTGTCCTCCACTTAGTAAACGGATAGCCTCATGCAGGTATCTTGATCTGTTCAGCCGTTGAGGCATACGGGACCTTTTTTTTTCAATCATCAAATGACTCCTTCCGCTCTGGGCGGGGCGGGAGGGAGTGTCAGACTCTTACTGACTAAAACCCATCCGTGTTCCTCCTCATGCCCTTTGCGTTCCAGGGCCGCGGTGACTCTTTCCAACTTATTCCGCAACAGGGGCTCTAATCTCTGCGCCCGAAGTCCGTAGTTTCGGGCGTTTTCTACTCCGTATCACCTACGGACTTACGATTAGTCCCGAACCCGAACCAAGAATGAATGACAACACGATTTGACAGTTGTTCTAAGTTCGGGTTCGAGACTAATCGTACGTCTTCGGGCTTAGAGAGTAGACCCCCTGTACTTACTACCTATCTAAATTAAATTGTCTTTGTCAGCAGAATTTTTAGGACAATATTTTTTTTTAATTGGTTGCTCAAACCATGGTTATCAAAGTCCCTTACATTTAAACGCCTTACGCCCGTTACCTACCCCGTTTACATAAAGGCCTCCCCTCCCTTCACCAAATCTACATAACATGATTCCAAAAACCAAACAGGGCTACGAAAATCCTTTACCTCACCTCAGGGCTAATAGGAAATGAGAAAATTAATTAAGTGGGGACAAACACAACCAATAAATGTTTTTGTTTATTTAGGCTCCATGCCGAAACGAATTCGCGGCAGTCTATGTTTGCCTTTACGTGTGTGTAGATAATAGTATGTGTTTTTGAAGATCCTAATTTGATTTTATGTTTAATTGAATTAGGGATTGGTGAATGCATTTATATGGTAATGGTTGCCCTGATCGTTTGGCAGGTATTTTTCAAAGTGTATCGAAACTGTTAAGTATCAGGTAGATGTAAGTACACCACCGATACATAGGCCCATATTCCAAAACGTAAACTCCAACTCAACTCCAACTCCATCGAAGTTTGTCATTGCTTGCTCATCTCTTGAGTACGAAACGAAACGAAACGTCAATTATACAAGCTTTCATTCACATTTTCGGGCTACGATGGAGGCGGAGTTCGAGTTGGGTTGGAGTTTACGTTTTGGAATATGGGACATAGTTACAATTTAATTTATTAATCATGTTAGAATTAGTAAATTGTTTTTTTGTATGTGGTCATCGACTACCTATAATAACGCTCTCAGTTTGTGTTCGTTTGTATGATTAATATTATTTACGTGTTAAATTAACCAACTCTGCTTGACTTTCGATAGAAACAGCCAATGTTAGCAATCTATCTATGCAATACTTTATAATTAATATAATAATGCTGCAGAGTTTGTTTGTTTGAACGCGCTAATCTCTGGAAGCACCTGTCGGATTTGGAAAATTATTTTTGTATATAATAGCCACATTCATGAGGAAGGCTATTGGCGGGAACGGGAAGTACGTACGGGAACGGGAATGTGTGTGGTGTTTCGTCGGTTAACGATTGTCGTTCAAACGTGACCTCCAAAACTAATGTCTAATTCAATAGTTAAGGTTTTAATCAGAATCGTCAGAATCTTGATCAAATCAACGATTCTATTGGTTATTCGTTTCGGCCACATGTGTGCTAGCTGCTATCTAGCAAGCGCAGCGACGATGCAAGGCAAGCTAGTGGCCACGTTTTTCCAGAATTTACAAAGATTAGCTAAAAAGATTAAGTTAATTTCTTAAACAATGGTTTGCACATAAAACCTCGTGAGTCTGCATAGTATATACATCTAATTGCCGCCATTAGCATTCTCTCTAATGCAAGCCTTAAGCTCCGGCGTTGGTCGTAATTGCACGACTCATAAAGGGGTTGGAGGGACCGGAAAAGGGGACGAAAAACGGACGAGGGGGTAGCGGGACGAGCGGGGGGTACGGGGAAATGTTATGGAAATGACGCACCGCCATTTCCACGTTTTTGTATTTGATTATCCTTTCAAGACAATATTTTGCAGGGTCCGGAAATTAATGAAGGCAATTTATGCGACACAGAGCGTGGGCGCCGGGTTTTATTTAAATAACTTTTTTTTATTCTTTTTTTTAAAGCCGAGGGTTTTCGGGGCGACTGCCTTTTATAATTGGAGCGGTCTCTGCGTACGTTTTTTTTTGTTTCTGAGGGCTTATGAGCAAGAGTTATGTTTTGAGGTTAGAATAGGCGGGGCAACGGCGCTTTGTTTTTGTTTATACTTTCATTTCTCTATGGGGATTATCACACGTACGATATTAAACGAGAGGGAACCATTGAGTTACGCTTGGAAAAGCATTATGAAAATGTAATGAAAATATTTTCCGTTGTATTCTTTTTGTTTTATTGATACAGGCTTTTAGGTTAGGGCCTAAAGTATATAACCAAGTACCTACTTATTTACGATTTTCCTTTATTTCATCTCCATTTCATTTTTTCATCTTTTCATTATTTCAAAACAAGTCTTGCAATGGCCATATTTTGGGCATTTTCAGCACATAGGACTATCTTCGCCTAAATAGCTACCTACATTATTTCAAGCGTTTGATAGATAGCAAAAATTACTTCTAATTTACTCTACACCTTCGTATCATGGTAAAGTCACATACTATTTAAGAAGAAAGTTCAGTTAGTAGGTATCCAAAGAAAAAGTAACCTCACATGAAAAATTCTTGACACACGGGGAAAATCGTGGCCGAGTCTAGTTGAGCTACACATGCTCCGTAATCCAGTACAATTAGCGTATCGCAGTAGTCTGGATTCGATGCCCGATGGGGGCCGATTACTGCGCGATATCGTTAGGCCGTGGCGCGACGCTAGGGGGCGCGTCGATGCGTCTGCTGCATTTTCACTTTTAACGCTTGCTGAGGAAGATATCAGAAGGAATGTAGAGTGATTGAATGTGACGGGAGCGGGGTTGGTACGCCGAGATTGGGGTTGAAGAATTTTAAGCGGTTATGTCATCAGATAATTGAAGGCTCTTTTTAGATTATAATTTTCCGATCTAATGTGAGCATATCATTTTCAATACAAACAAATCCGATCCAAATTCAAAAGTTTCCTATATATCCGTGCCTTATTGAGACAAATGAATTTACAGTTTCGCGCGATGTTTTACAATCTTACGGCATCAGCAATGTTCCGGCGACAGTTTAGTTTTAGATAGGATACTGAAGACAATGAGACACTCTGCTTTACTGTATCATAATAGCAGTATAAAATGTTGCCAAGCTATGCCAAAAAGCATTACATTGTGATCAATTAAGAACCAATTAAATTACTATAGTCAAAAGGAGAACAATCCTTTTTTCGAGACAACAAAAAAATCACATATTATATTCCATTTTCATTGCGTCTCCTATTCAAGGAATTTATTGCCGATCGACACTACGTGAACAAAGGGCTGGTTCGTTATTTTTACAAAATAATTAGTAGTACCATTCAAAGTGGCAATGCTGAAACGACTTCTGGGAAAGTCTGGATGATAGATACATTAATAAAGTGCCTGGGGCGTTAAAAACGTGAAAACCTCTGTGTGTTTTACAGTGATTGAAATTTAAAAATTCAAAATAAAATAATATAATAATATGTATAAAAAGTTTACCTATTCAAATATTGTGCAATTGATTTGATAAAAAAAATCGATAGTTACAAACAACAAATACTTATTAGGCTTTAGAATAGCGTATTATTTATAAAGACTTCAGAAAACTGAAAAAAGCAGGCCAAGTGCGTGTCGGGCCACATCACAGGGGTTCTGAAGTTTTCTTTCTCTAAACTATGACAGAAAATTAAACAATTTTGAGCTTATTTTAGTAATGTAATATAAGGTAATAGAAATAGTTAAGTTATTATTTATATTGCATTTAATAGATTTTTAGTTAAATTAGGTGAACACGCCAATTGCGCCATCAGTGGCGTTTTAGTCTACCTAACTGAAAAGATAGCGAACGAACTCCTCTAAACTCATTAAACATAAACATTGCTCATAGTAAAATACACACACGTACAAAATGATAAGCACTATAAATTGCTAACAGCTAGTCTTCATTTTACAACACTGAGAGTAAGAGGATTACAGTTCAAGTTTTAGTCCCTTTAAGGACACTTCCTAGAACCTCTCTAGCGAAACACAAAAGCACTATTATCTACTAACCCAACTCTCTGAACTTCAACCTCTCGTCGACACCACTATCATATCACAAGTCCACACTCCCTACGCATTTCCCGCCATCGCGGATTTTTCAGACTCAAATCCCAATTACATTTGCCGGGATCGAACCCGGGACCGTTAGCCAGAGGCGCTAACGAGTGACGCTGATCTGTAACGATACTTGTTTCTTACGAGATGGGTGTAGAAAATTTTATATTTTTAGTGTAGCGTGTTTACGAGGCGTGGGTTGTTCGAACAGGGTGAATTTGGGTTCCTATATTTTACCGGCTCATAATTTAATGGACATAGAGTGCATTTTTAATCGAGAACTTGGTATGTTTAGTCTAGATCGGTGTCTGAGTAGATAGAGTTTTCTCTAACTCAGGTTTAGTTGGATCGAGAGACAACCCTAACAAAGTTTGGAAAACGCGGCAGACAAAATAGTTCCTAGTATCCTATCCTCTATTGGAACTCTGTCCGTATGCACCCGAGTTTTCCCATAACTCACTTGTGACTAAAATATGCGTGTATTTAGTTCCTTGGTCAGGTTTCTCCGAACTACATGTAGTTCGGGCGAGGGTACGGATCGGCCCAAGTTCAATACTAGACATGATTTGAGCGTGTCCTCTTGCACGATATTCGTAAGCCAATTCAACTGAAAATCAACTGCATCCCATGCATTTAATAAAATCTACGAACAGCACGCAACAGTTTTTTTTCCCGATTTCAGTGTTGGTCCCATAGTAAAAGTCGTTCATAAGGAGTACAATGACCCCTTTTCAGGTATTGCGTTTATTCTGTTACTCGTATAATTGTAGCTAAAAAACTTACGTTACTATATTTATTAAAAGCCCTTCCAAATGTTGTAAATCATACGAATTATTTCGATAGTTTATAATTTCTCTGTGTAGTACCGAAAAATTGTTAAGTGACATAAACTCGACCAATCATTTTTAACCGACTTCAAAAAAAGGAGGAGGTTCTCAATTCGGTTGATTTTTTTTTGTTTGTTACCTCATAACTCTGTCATTTATGAATCGATTTGTAAAATTCTTCTTTTATGTGAAGAACTTATATACTTTCCGATTGGTTCCATTCAAATTTTATCAAAATCGGTTAAGTAGTTTGGTTTTTAAATCCAAATAGCTGGAAAAAATATTATGTCATCCACGTAAACGAAATTGCGTATTTTGCTTTCCTGTGACTTTCCAGTGGTGTTATTAGGTGTGGGGTACCACTTAAAAGTGAAAAATAAAACGTATTTACAAAAAAAAAATACTTGACAACCGACTTCCAAATACAAAAAAAAACACTACAAAGTACAAAATAACTTAACTGCGAAGAAACAACCAAAAACAACGACTTCCGAAACTAAAGTTATCATTGTAGATAAGTATGTTCAATTCATCATTTATCGAGAGTTACAATCTCTCAATATAATTTATAATTTTATGAAGTTATCAATTTATCCGGTGACATCGACACAGAAAATAAGGAACGCGACAACGCAACGGTCACAAATAAAAAATCCTAGGCACATAATATCAGTCACGTCACCGTCATGTTGTCGCTCAGTCACGACAATCAGTGATGTGGCCGTTTGCTATGTTAGGTATTTATCAATGCGGAATTTGTTCTAAAGAGTCACCGCGGCCCTGGAACGCAAAGGCTGTTTAAATTACCGCTACTGTATTAGAATTACCTACCTACATCAAATTAAAAGCATCTTGATTGATACCATTGAAGACTACCGTGTTGTGTAAGCACAAATAGCACTGCATAACTGCTACCGGTATAATATGTCTCTCTACATATAAATTTCCAGTGTTGTTTCAAGCAACAAAACTGGAAAACAAAGAGAATCCCTTCGTTTTCATACACAATCACTGTACAAAAGATGTTTTCATGCGGTCTTTTCTACCTACGAGCCGTAGTACAGTCCGTAGGTAAGTACGTATGCAGAGGTAGGTACGCGACGAAAGCCACTGGGCTGTCGAGCGCCACCAAATCCCTCTGCTTAAAATTGTGCACCATACCTTTTTATATACAAAGCCCACCATCTGCCCTCATACGTAACAAAGGAAATTCGTCCTTATTTCGAAAGAGAAAGAGTCCTTTTGTAATTATCAAACAATAACGTCAACGTTCAAAAAAATCTACAATAGAAACTTAACTTTATATTCTAAACGCCAAAGACCATTTTCGTAGTCCCCACGGTTAGAATGAGACTTCGAGAAAATTCGCATTATGTAATAAAAACATTTATTTTGTCCGTTTCCGAGTAAATAGGACTCCTCTTCCCCTTATATACAGTGATTTAGTGCGCGCGAGATTGTTTTGATAACTCCTTTCATATTTCGCTCGGCGGAGCGTTATCTTAGTAGGAAAATGTGAATATTACGCTGTTTTAAAAATGTCTGCCCGTTTTTTTTTAATTCGTTTCCGCATGCCCAACACGTTCCTTTTCTTGGCATTCGGTGTTAGTTTTAAAAACAAAGCACACTGACGCCTTTGTGTAAAAAGCGTTCCATTTTTAAATTTAATTTACAAATGGAACGCCGAAAAGAAAATATTATTATTCAAATTCTTATTCCTAAAATGGCGCAGCGGTGTTGGAGATGTGACACCAACTGAATTCATTGGATTATCTTTGAACAAGTTGGTATATTTGTACTGTATGATATGGCTATTGAAATATTACAATAAACGCAAACGGATCTTTTTGAGTACCAGTTTTTGCAACCTGCAGCTGCTGTATTTATTTGCGAGAATGATTGTTCCCTACCCCTTTCATTCTTGACGACAATGTCGGAACACGTCCAGAAACCAGTTTGGGGGATCTGCAGCTCAAAGTTTGCATTCCGCGGTACCTGTGCGCTGCAGAAGCCCTCTTCGAAAAACCTGTTTCATTCAAACTGTATTGGCGGCTTAATAAAATGATTTTATCCGTTTTTTAGAATCCGGTTTTTGCATGATTGCATTAGCTGCGTTTTGCTCGGAGCTCGGTCGAAATGAGCGAATTAGACTGGGGAGCGTTTGAATTGCCAATTGTGATCCCGATATCGCTATAATAGCGTTTATAAAGGAGCATAAGTCATTTTGTAGCGTTTTTGTGTGGCCTTTAAAACTCGTTCGTTAAAACGGACATTGTATGTTTTTTTTTATTAATGAAAGGGTTTTGTATTTTTGTGGCAGAAGCAGCTGGAGAATAGCTTACTTAGTAACGATAAAATGCTAGTTGTAATATTTGAAGTTTATGGTGCATGGAGTAGGTAGTTATGATGACTATGACGTCAAAATGAAAATTATTAAGTACTTATTTGACAAAAAAATGGACCACCGCGTTTAACAAGTAATTTAAAGCTAGTTTTGAAATTGAAAATACCGTAAATTTTAAATAGGCTGGAATTTTATTTTTCTTTGAATTCTGTAATATCAAATGTAGTTTTACGAACTTAATTCCCTTTTTCATCATCATTTTGCTATCGAGCTTAACTCGAAATGGATTTAAAAAAATGAGAATTCTCTTTTAGTTTTGGTTTTTTAATACCTACCCACTTCGAGTTTTGAATTTATTTTTGGTAGTTTTATTACCAATCTGAATATTTTTCTTAAATGGCCATAAATGTAATAGATCCTTATTGATCATCGCATCTCAATCACAAACTGTCAAAAATGTATGAAAATTAAGGCTCTTTTGACAGGTTGCGACTGACATATGTGAATGCGAACGTCGTTTAAAGATTAGTAAAATGCTCTCTGGTAGAAATAAAGAAATAAATACTTTTAAGAAGTAAATACTTTTGTATAAAAACATTTTGCGTGTGTGTTTAGGTTTTCAGATGTTTGCTGTTTTATTTTTATTTTTAATATAAATTGAGACAGTAATAACCCCTTTTTATACATAAACTTAATGTACTACTACTAATAAATTTGTATTACTACAGCAGCTGTACGTAGTAGGCGGACCTTAATGCAGTGAGGCATTCTCTACCAGTCAAACCTTGGGTTTAAAAAACTACACTGTGGTAAGTATAAAATAAATAAATCATGTTTAAAATGAAAGTAGTTTCGTAAAGATTTATTGAAGGACAGAGCTGTGAGGAAAAGGGAGTCCAGCAATGGGATAATAGATATAATGGAATAATAGATAGAAAAATATCTGTGCCAGTATCTACTAATTAAATGTAAAACACATTATAGACTCAACTGAGGGGCCGCGATCATAAAAAAGATCTTTTCCTATGTATAATAACATACATATGAAAATAAAAGTACAATCAATGAGGTCCAATTTAGTCTGCGTAATGCTGATACTTGATTAGCATATAGATTAGTGGTGGCCGCTACGGTTTGTGTATTCTGTACATACAGATACCATTTTGGGCGTATGAAAGTCGTTTTTTTTGTTTTAGTTTTTTCATAAATAAAATCTGATGATGTTATTCTGTCTGTAATTGGCTCGAAGGGCAATAAAGTCTGGAATTTGGAACGGTTCAGAAAGGAGGTAACAGAAAAAAGAAAAAAAAAATTACGAATATTTATGAACAAAACTTGAGTTTATTTGTCGTAAGAATGCGTTGCCGATATATTTCAGAAATGAGAAGTAAAAGACCAAAAAAAAAATATTGTTTTTTCAAAAATTCTTCCAAGATATTATTATTATTTTTATTATTATTAATACTTGAGTTTATTTATATCTTTATTGGTAAGAAAAAGAGCATCGCGACGCATTGTGACGTTGCGCCTGTCTGTAAGAGTTTTGAAGCTATGAAGCTTTGAAGTTATGAAGTAGTCTAAAAACAACAAAATGAGCTCATTATGATCATAATGAGCTATTTTGCGCTTAATCTCTAAACGAGAACTGTTAACAGAGTTTACAACTCAAAAGTATACTTTTTAAGCTTTTATGTAAAACTGCTGAAAACGTGAAATGAGTATGTTTTTTTAAAAGCTTTACAGAATGTTATGAAAAAAGTTTTGAATAATATTGCTGCATGAAAACAGATAAAAAAATGTAAATACTACGGTCTGCAAGATTTCCCATGCATACAAGGGATGTACACTCGCCATAGTGGGGCCAGTTCACGGAAAAAAAATTATAATGATGTCTGTAGCACTCTGTTTTTTTTTCTTTGGCTAAACATGATTTTAAACGGTTTTTAAATCACACAATCTAAATGCAAAAACTGATTCCTATCATCTTCCCATCCATACAAAGCAAATTTTCTACCGAATTAAACGGGTTAGGTACAAAACAAACCATCCGGTTCCCTTGCAAAGATTGTCTGGTACATACCTACTTATACATAGCGTGGCCGGACAAAGGGTAGCACCCTTCGCTTGAGCTCGATTCTGCAGCAAGATCGCTGCAACCTATTTACCCCCAGCCATATAAAGCTGCAACGATTTTAAAACCAGTTCCTTTTCACAACACATTATAAAGACTGGCTGGCAAACTAAAACCAAACTTTATTGGCATGTCATTTTGAAATCTGCAAACGATTTTGGTCTTTATTCTTTTTACGTAACAAACTGGTATTCCTTGGTTTTCTTTTTTTCTGGTGACGTTGTATTTTGGTGCGTATTGTGGCCAGGTAAATATGTTTTCTTAAAATTAGGTAGGGATGCTAATTCTAAAAGGATTGCGAGCAGCGATCGAATTCAGTTCGCTTTTGGCTACCGATCGATAAACTCGCTTGCAAAATAACTTCAAAATGTAACAGTGAATAAAAGTCTTACCAAAAATGAGCTCAAAAATGCTCTTCATAAATAACGTCAGTGTTTAAAATCATCGAAATCCAGTGCAGTAAAGTAAAAAAATGAGAGTACCTAGTTTTCTTCTAAATCAAAACTTCACTTTAATACTGAAGCATCTAAAGAAGAAATGAACATGATCCAGCCAGAATTAAAATCTCTCCAAAAGTACCAGAAATACCGAAGGCTCAGACAATCCGCGAGGCAACAGACCACAGGTAAAAAAACATAAAAATAAACAATTTTGTTTATTTATTTGTTGAAAGTAGACGCATGCCATACGGCCGACGCGCTCTCTACGCAAAATGACAACAATTGCTTCACAATTGTTGTTGTCGTTGTTGTTGTGTACTCGGCGCCATTGACGCGCGTTTTTTCGTTTTCTTTACTTATGCCGCTTGTGGAGGCTGCGTCATTTTCATTTATTTATTAGATGATTCCGGTTTTTGTGTCTGCGTCTGTTTTCTGTCTAGTGTTTGTATCTACTTGCTATAATAATATTCAAGTATAATAATATAATATAACTACAGGCATATTCATAAAAAAAATAACTAAGTAGGTACCTATATGACTAGTTAAAATACTGATTGGCGGATGCTAAATTCAAATTTCTATGTAAACAATTTGAATGAAGAATCTCCTAAATTAGTATTTAAACTAAGCAAGTGGTTGTTTTTTCTATAAATAAGCCTGTTAGTCTTATATCATATATTTGAGTCGAAATCTGTTATAAATCTTTCATTTCTTGACAACTGACTTCTGAAGCAAACCTGACAGTTTTTATTATTATAGCAAGCTTCTTAAATAGCGTTTAACAGAATAGTCTATTAACTAAATATTTCTAAAATCAATTAACATTGTGAAAAGCCGCTTCCTGGGACTGGGCAAAGGGTTCGATTCCCGCGCGGGTCAATGTTTGTGTGTCTGTCCGAAATATTTGTTCCGGGTTCCAGTGTTTGTTTATGTGAGACTAGGCTGTTTATACACCCCTTAGGTACAATATGTGAGAAATATTAAAACAGGTCTTACTGTTGGAGTAGGGAATGCCTAGGCATTAAATTAGGACCACCTATATATACCTACCTCTGTGGATGAAGTCTATATAAATAATAATCATTATGAATAATTTAATGAAATGTATAGAAAATCTAAACTCAAAATTAGTATCTCTGTGGCAGTGCAAGTATTTTTCCTCTAAATTTTTCCTGGTTTTCCTCAAAGCAATGAAGTGCTGATTTAGAATGGAAAAAAACTTGTATAACTTACGTGCTACTCGTTTTTGTAAAAACATAATCAATAAATCCCTTTTCTCATTCAAAAGTGCTTTAAAACAGTTCTGACCATGTGAAATAGTAACTCCAAAATCCGAGATGATATATATCAACCGTCTTCTTTTTCAGTGCAAACCAATACATCTGCAAACGAAAACAGTTTCAACGCGCCGCCATTACACGTCAAAAACAAAACAAAATTCGGCGGGAATTTCAAAAATGGAACAATAACCTCTAACTCGGCCACGGACGCCGTTCGGTTAAAAAGAAAAAAATGGACCAATATTTACTCACGATCGGATGGCCGACACTTCGCTGGCGAATTCTTTCACCGATACCGAACCGATATGAGTATCGATTCGATTCGGTTTAGGAGGGAATCGATTTGAGATTTTTAATGTTCCGATGAATGGATTTTGGTAAATATTTTATTGTATCTGATTGTTTTAGGAGCTTTTTTGTCATAATTAGATGAGGTATTTTTTTTTAAATTGTTTTTTAACAGTTTTCAATAACTCAGAATCAGAATTATCTTTTAGAAAATATGCGCCATTACAAACTTTACAACTTGATTTAAAGTGATGAAACAGGCTCTTCATAAGTGAAAACTAATTTATGAATAATCTTATTTGTTACTGCTGCTTGCTATTTAGAAATAAGGACATTATTACTGATAAACAGATTATTGTACTTTATTTTATTCAAAAGAAACAACCAATTGTGATACCTTGTACATGAAAAATGTTAGGTCAAAACTGCTTCAAAAGTTGATATTTGAATTTCATATCTTGTTTAAAATTTAAAACCAATGTGATTTATACTTAATTCAAACTTCACCATAATATTATGCTTCTGGTTCTCAATCGATCGATTTTTTAAGGAAGAAAAACACCGTAAACTAACTTCATTTTTATACAAATGAACTAACTTAAATTACTGAAAATTCTGATTATTTTGTGAGCGAATTAAATTTTAAAAATAATGTACTGAATGACGATACTGATACTAAATTGATTTCGTGTATTTTCTGGTACTTATTCAAAATATGCCAAATCCGCTGTGAATTAATACAAAATTATGTTCCTGGCACTCATTTTCCATTCCAGGCAGCTATGTCAAAATACTATTGTAAAAATGTAATTTCTCAGTATTTAAATTGTAATATTGTAGTTCCTTAAGTGATACTTTTATAAATAGAAGCGAGAATAAAATAGGATTTATAAATTAAAATTTCAAATGCACTTCCGAAAATTGTAATCAATTTGAGCCGCTTTATTTTACAACAAAGCAGACCTTTCTTAAATCCAGAGATATTTAAATCATTTATACCAACGAACTAATTGACAATTGGTTAAAGCTATTTCAAATAATATGTAAATTGCAGAGCTGTTTTTTTAGAAGAAATTACTTTTCGGAAGTTGTCATAGAATGTCTAGTTATAATAAAAAATATTATCATTTAAAACTTCAATACAAAATGATACTTAATGCCATTTAGTATCATTTTGTAGTAGGTATAATTTGCTAATCATCGCATGATAATTAACAGCAAATATATTTTTGATATATTAAAAAACATTGACAGTGCGAAACTTGCGAAATCACCTAAGGTTCTATAATAATTTTCACAAAACTTTTGTAAATCTAGCTACAAAATCATAGGTATAATTGTATTTTTGTCAACGTTTGGTCAAAAAGCAGCTGACATACCTACAACAAACAGGAATCTTTTACCGGTATTGATTTCAAAAATCATAAAGTCGATACACAATCAATACCGAACGTTTGCTTTTTGTTTTCAAACCACACACTAGATCGATTTTCTGTTCGATTTTTAAAAACTGACAGATGTGAGAGAGGACATTTTGTTTGCTGTTGTCAAATTAGTTTAAGTTTTAAACGTCAGCTGCTTAAGACATGTTTTTTAATAATTCGATAATATTCATGCCTGTTTTGTTTTTAACGTAGAACTGGTTTTAAATCCGAAATAATTTGTATCTTTATTAATGCCTAGTCGGGTCTGCCATTTTGTTCCGAAATTATTTGTGCCAGTTACATTAAACATCCAAAATATAATTCAAAATGAACAATTCAGATCTGAAAATGAACTCATTTTGTGAAATATCATATGATGTGCCTGATTCGCCATGTTTAGCTATTGAATTGGTGATTACAGCACAGTTTTAAACACACAATACACGCATGATACACACCACACCATACCTACCAACACATTACAAGCACTCGAACAAACACACACACACCCAAACTAACTGCTTATAAAATCTGTAATCTTAGTTTCTAGGACATCTATTTATTAAGTTCTAGGTTATTTTAATCCATAATAAAACAAACACGCACCATCACGCACATTAATATTAGACCATACGTAAATACTTGTAGTTTTTTAAATCTACCTATCTATAAACTTCTAGGTTATCTCAATTATGCTAGGTTAGACTTAGACTAACAAACCTCACTCTCCATATATTACAACCTTTTTACATAATTGACCGATTACCTACATTATAAGACTGCGGTGTGATTCCGTCAATAGCTCACAGTGTCTTCAAGCTAAGAAGCTTACACTGAGATATTGACGGAATCGTCGGTCGTTAGACCTTACTACCACCCACACGAAGAAGAAGAAGACTTCTTGTTCTTCCTGTGGTTGGTAGTAAGGTCTAACGACCCCACACACCCTAGTGTAAGCTTAGGAAAAAAATGAACATGAATTGTCATACAAACAAGATGGAACGACAATTCACATCATGCTCACTCCAGTTATGTTTCCACAGTGAGATGTTCACAGAATCGAACTGCAAACCTGTTACATTCTCTGTCTTTTTCTATAGTATTAAGCCTAATTTCGCGCTTTCACTTTAGGACTTTATCCTTAGTAACTGTATGCTTGCTTGCTTTTCTTTGATTTAGCTTCTTTCTTTAATAAGCCTCCATAACGTCTACCTACCTCTTACCGATAAGTTTATTACTTTGTCAGATTTCATTTTGTATCAATGCGTTAACATTGTTTTGGAATAATATTCTGATTGTTTTGGTCTTAAACTTAAAAAGAATATCCGATATATACAAAAACATTTATGCGACCATTTTTGTGCCAAAAAATAAACATCTGCAACCTTCATTTTGTGTGTAATTTCTCTCCAATTTTCATTTCCCCCTTCTCAATCTAATTTCAGTGCACGCCGAAAACAATAACATCCTAATTCCAAATGATTTCACTGGCCAAACAAACCCATTTAAAACTGTGAAGAGCTTGTAATTACACGAAAACAAAATACGTATGGCGCAGCCGCCATCTTGGATTCGCGAGGCGTCACAGTTTTTGCTAAAAAAAGGCCTAAGTACGCGACCATTCTACATACATATTACGCGAGAGGCAGCGGTGATTAAGTGCTGTATTTTCTCATACAAAAATACACTTTAGTATCCCTAAAATTTAGTTCAAATTCGTGTGAGGGGTTTCGTAATTTTTTTGGTCATGCCGCAAGGGATCGAGGAGCATTTAGCCGGCCCACCCTCGCGTATGCGATTTCTTACAGTGCAATATATTATTAATATATGTGGGGTCCTGCGGAGAAAAATGGCGAGCTTTCGAAGGGAACTGGGTGCTTTATAGTCGGCCGTGTGTGCTAAATGGGGTGGATTATACAATTGTCTGCGCACTCACTTTCATGCAGGAAAGATATGGTTTGAATGCGCCTGAATTATTTTTGTCGTTTATCGTGTTTTTAATGGCAAGTAGAAGAGCATCGGGATAACGAGAGTCGTGAGTTTTATTTTTCAGAGAAAGCTATAATAATGTGTGATAAATCTGTATTCACAAGCTATGCGCTTTAGTCTTGTACAGATTAATAAATATTTGGAGACAACTTTATGCAAGCTATCTATCATGTATGAAAACTTGATGAAAATTGGTCCAGGAATGTTGTTTTTTTTTGTTAGTAGGATTAGTTTGTAAACCAAATAGGTAGGTTAGGTTTCGATTGCCTAGACATAAGATGAGCTATAGAATACCTAGGTATTTGACACAAATAGGAAACCGTTATAATAATATGAGGTTAATAAAGGCCGGTGATTAAATAAAAAAAACACTTAAGAAAGATATTTTGTTTAATAAAAGTGTTTATTGCAAGAAAAATAAAATCAAATATGTACATTATTTTGACGTATACATAGAATTATTTAATTCCGAAGGATGAAATACATAAGCTAGCGATTTCTTTCGGCAACATTTGAAAGTGTTGCTACAAACAGAGGAATGAAACGATGACAATTATATCTTCGCATCAAAAAACCATTATTTCCCATAGGTATGTATCTTCATTCACCATACAACGTTTGTATAAATTAAAGGGTTTTGCGTGAAACAGCGACACCTATTCATATAACCCGGCTTTATTTCCGTTATGTGCCAAATAAGTCTTTTATGTGCCAAATAAGTCCTTTATGTGCCAAATAAAGGACGTTTATTTTCGCTGCGGACTGCTTTAAGCTATAAAAATGGTGGGCAAGCTTAATTTGAATGCGTAAGAAATAAATCCGTTTTTGTTTTTATTGAAACGCCCTGTATTGTGGGTTTATGGTACGTGTTACAATTATAGGGGCTGTTACAAAAGAAGTAGGCTTTTTTAATGTTTTTAGGTTAGAGAGAATGGGTTGCTATAAAAATAATAGAATTCGTGCTTTGTTTTAAAATTACTTTTTTTCAGGATTTGGTGGGGTGTTTTTCGAGATTTATATTTAGGTAACGTCTAAATAAGATTTATTTTAGACTAGCTACTGCCCGCGACTGCGTGGAGTTGAAAATTAAAATACACCTTAGTGGTATCCCGGTGGTTTTAACGTTTTTCCGTGCATTTATTTTTTGAGCAATTTTTCCAATTTTTCTCTTCAAGAACCATCTACAAAGTATTAGAAAACTTACGAAAAATAAGAAGAATGAAATCGGTAAAGTCGTCTCGAGTTATGGCTTCACCAAGGGAACAAGGATTAATTTGATATATTTAGATAAAGTATAAATGCTTTGACTAGTGCATGCCAATTACAAGCTAATTTTATAATACTTGAATTAGAATTCGCTGTGCATTTCGAGTGCTGTTAGTGTTAATTTAATATCTTTGTCTGTAAGAAAATTGGACTGACAAGCGCATTATTGATATTTCTTTCGAATTGGTCATTTCCCAATAATTATATTTTCGCAGGAACCCAAATAATAAGAAGTTTAAGATTTCGTACGTCCGAATTAAAACCCGGAACCTATATCATAGTATCGCGGTCGTTCCTTTAGACTTTATAACATCACGCTACAACCAATAGGAGCAGATCAATGAAAAATGTGATACAGACGAAGTGTCGAGATTTTCTGGCTCCAGACAATCCGTAACGACTGCCAAAGATCTACAACTGACAGCTGAGACCAACGGCTTTGCGTGCTGTCCGAGGCACGGAGGAGTCTCGGTATGTTAAGATGGTCACCCATCCACAGACCAACCCTGGTAAGCGTTGCTTAACCTTGAATATCGACGCGTGATCATTTAACCACGAGCTCCTAAAAATGGATTTAGAGTAACTAGATAAAAATAATACGTACGCTTTGAATAAGCTAGGGTTCCCTTAAAACCAGTATCATCTAGCTAGAAAAATTCTAATATCATTCTCTAAGAGACATATTTCAGCGAAATAAATTGCTATTAGTAAGCTCCAGGCTTTGTTTGCTTCCAAGAATAATAAACGCGACTCAGCGACAGTTTAGTAGAGCGGATCAGTCACACGTTATCTATGGGAAGTTTGTCGATGCTACGATTTGCACTATGGCATCTCGATAGAAAATTTGAATTTATATAATCTGATAATTAGTGTTGTAACTAGGCATGTGAGGAATCCTTTTAAGATGACTCTCTTGTCCGTCTGTTCGTCTGCCCGTGTGTCACAACCGATTTTCTCAGGAACGGGTGGACCTAGCAAAGTTGAAATTTATACCAGATACTGACGTCTATAGTCCGTATTAGGTGGAAAAAATCAAGATTCTGAGTCAACACGATAAAAAGATATAGGCAAATTTAGATTTTCGCGAAAACTTGTAAGTACCATTTACCTTAATATGCAACCTTTTTTTTTTGGATATTTCCCTTTCCTTGTGCTAGGTTTTGGGTCGAAAACCTACATAAGTGTCATAAGTTTAATTTCTGATTGCTTGTCTGTAGCATCGCACCTCCTAAATGAATAACCCGACCCCGTTGGTGACTTGCTATGGGGTGTTCTGCGTGGCTTTTTTTCGTGTGACTCAACTTCTCATATTTTTCCTACCACTAAGACCATTCTGTCGTTAGCTACGTTCATGTCCTGAAAGGTGCATTTGGTTGGCCATAAAAGGCCGGAAAGCAGGCATATCCTGCAAATGTGCTCCACACTGGCACTGCGCCAAATATTTTGCTGATGGTTACCGTTTTCTTTTCTTGGAGATCTTTACCTCGATCTTGCTTGGAAATGAAAAGCGATGGGTGAGGTTGACGAGAGCGAGCCCAGCTGATGAGAGTTCACTATTGTTCTGAACGCTGGCGGGTCATAGATGGTAGGGAACAACAAATTGGCGGAGATTGCCACACTTTGGCTGTGCGTATTATTAAATGTAGAGACGGGCTGAGTACTTGCTACTATACTCGGAATTTTAATTCGATTCCAGATTTGACAATTTCAGTGTTGCAACGTTATGACAAGTACTAAATAGTGACGTTGCGAAATTATTCGATACGGAAATGGAATATTTCCGGATCGATTCCTCTCGTTTATAGTAGTATATTTAAACAACTACTACTTTAATAGAAACTAAGTAGGTATATCAGGAAATTAAATATTTCTGAACGGATAATTTAGTTATGAGTTCTCTTTTATTATAAGTTTTGTTTTTAATATAAAAAACAAAAATATTAACTTTTTATTAAAAATAAAGCAGCGGTTACTAATTAATAAATAATTATTATGAATAATTATGTATTTATTTAAATAAAAATCAATAATTTAGTCTTTAATTGGCACACCAATATTATGATTACATAAACATAAATCGCGATTATTTATCGATTTTTTGTGTTCATCACTACACTATTATATGTGGTATCATTATTTTACCAAATGACAGTAGCTAATGTCAAATGTGGAATCGAATTATAATTCCGAGTATAGTCGACACGGTTGGCGCAGTGGTTGAGCGGTCGACTGCTGCGCTGCGTGTCACGGGTTCGATTCCCGCACGGAACAAATATTTGTATGGCCTACAGATAGTTGTTCCGGGTCTGGCTGTTTGTGTATGTGAGTTTATATGTTTGTGAACGCACCCACGATACAGGAGAAATTCGTAGTGTGGGGCAACGTTTTTTTTTAAAAAAAAAAAAAAAAAAGTAGGGACTTGCTATCAATCCAGTACGGGTTTAAAATGTTTGTTGGTAAAGGTCTCATCCTTTTTAGTGCACTTGGGTGGTAGGAGCAGTGATCGAGTCTTTTCTGATCGAATATAGGAACTGCCTGGATAGGAAAAGTTGCCATCTGGCAAAATAGTTTGGTACCCACAGCGGTAGCGATATCCACTTAGGTTTGAAGAGTAGGATTCCCACCTGGCTTTTGCTACTGGTCTGAGTATCGAATACTGCGTAGGTCTAAACAGACATTTTGACAGAAACGCAAGTTTCATTCATTCCTAATTCAGTTTTTCTTCTTTTCGCACAGTCATCATTACGGATATTTTTATACCGGGTTAAATTATTTATGAATTCTATCATGATAAATGTACCTACAAATCTGGTTTATATAAAAACCACAATACCTATCGATACACGCAATGTGCTAAAAACGAAAATGCTCTCGGCATATTCATTTTCATTTTACACTGACATGACGTGCTATTTCCAGCCTACCTTCATAATATAATTCCTCTAAAATTTTATAAACAATTTTCAGTATGCCCACGGCATACATAAAATAGACGCGGATTATACATGCACTCCAATAAAAGTATATAGTAAAAGAAAGCCGATGGGGAAATATACTTTAGTTGCCTGAAATAAAGTTGAATTTAGATTGTGGGCCAAAATAGTCACCCTCATCTATTACTAGGAGTAGGGTGACTCTATTCCCGGGAATTCGGGGTACTATTTTATAAATAATTAATGTTCACAATATTTAATTTATTCGTAAATATATTTCGTGATTGGTTTGAATGTTTATATAAAATTATAAAAGAGGGGTGGGTGAAAATAATTTATTTACCGATGTAACTATTTTGTAGTTTTCCGGATCAAATAGAAAACAGTTTAATTATTCACGTTAATGACTTTGTAATTACGTGTTTGTGATAATCGCTGTTTGTAAGCTGTGATGACGTGTGCCTGTTCATGTATTAATAACTAGTTACTCTAGCTGTCTATATATACCGCAATGTGTGTTTCGCTTACAATGCGATAGGGAAGTAAACCAGCAGGCATGTTATCCTACGTCTTACTCCCAAATAATATTGTAAACGGGAAAATCACAGGTCCAAGTGCGAGTTAATATACTTAGGTACTTGTAACAGTCGTGTAACGTAAACGATCGTTTACTTAAGTCAATTAAAATTTCATGTGGAAAAAAGAGATGTTCCGCGGATGGTGCTTATTCAGTTTTTGATTAAATGGACGTTCACTTTAGCGCGATCAAGTATGTTTAAAAACTTGCACTTATGTGGTTTTATGTTGATGATGATAAATTATATTTATTTTGTACGTATTTTGTAAATAAGACTTTTACACGTCAATCTTTTTTTTGGTCATTTAAACTAGGTGAGGCCGGAAGTTTATACGATTGTTGTTTGGGTGGATACTAACCTACGTTTTGGGACAATGTTTTAGGTTAATTGTGTGTTGTAGATAAGAAATTGATTTACACACGAGGCGATGTGAACCTTAAAGTAGGAGTCATTTTTAAAGCACAAGTAGACTTACCGGGTAATTTCACCAGCAAGGGCATATCGATATTGAACGCAAGAAGTTGATGAAATAAAAGCTTGTTAATACGACGACTCCAATACGATGGCGGGGTAGGGCAGCAAATCAATGGCAGTAAGAGTTAACCCCATCCATTGTCCATTCACCTGACTGTGATAGGTGAGGAGGTACAGGCAATACTTTCTTGGTCAAGAGCAAGCAAGAATTCTTACCACTATAGCGGACCGCTCCGGTTTTTTTTTGAGACAGGTCGTATTCCGCACCACAGCAATTCTTGAGAGCCAGAGTCAAAACTAGCGACCACCAGAAAATAAATCACGACGCACGCCGAGTCAATGAAGCACGACGACTCTCGGAGACACGATTCAACTGTCTTGGGTTCCGTAACGAAATTAATTAGAATAGACCAGCAGAGGACTAAGCCGCTCCGGTCAACCGCGGGTGAACCCAGATACTATCCTTTTTATGGATGAGAAATCATCAAATGACTCCTTCCGCTCTGGACGGAGCGGGAGGGAGTGTCAGACTCTTACTAACTAAAACCCATCCGTTGTGTGTCCTTTGAGTTACAGGGCCGTGGTGACTCTTTCGAACAAACTCCACAGCCAGTTATCATCCTAGCAAGGATGTGAACGTGCGTTTATATTAGGGAGTAGAACGTAGGTTTTTATGTTCCCCGGCAATAAGGTCTACCTGATGACAAAAACCGACAAACCGTTACAAGTTTAAGGTTGTCGGTAGATTTTGCTGTCAGCAATAAGACCGCCATTATGCTTTTAGAATTAGCAATGTCGCAAAAGATACCATACTGTCAAATTTGTTTTAAAAATATACGAAAGCCTGCTCAATCTCACGTCACAGTGAATAATCTTTTACACACTCTATTTTGAAGCTCGAACTTTTTGTTGCACTGACTATGCTGGGTATAAATAAGGCAGGGGTTGATTACGTCACAATTAGGTGTGAGTTCGATTCCGGGTCAGCACAAAAAAGATGAGAAATTTAAAAAATGAGTGATGATGATGTTTTTTGGTCCATTACTTTGTTTACCTAATTTCCTATCTTTTGTGAGTTTTTTTTCAATATTTCATCCTTGAGTGAGTATGTTACGACATTCAAGGTAAAAAAATGGAACTTCTTTAATATCTTTACTAAAAATATGTTTCGTCTATAACATTATCCCTCTATTGTGATCTCTCTCTATCACTCAAAGGTTTGCTGGGAGAAAACTCAACTTTGAGTTAAGCCCGCCTTTGTACATGAACTTTCTTAAACGTAAAATTTATAAGTTGTTATGGTGTACAATAAAGAATTAATTAATTAACATTAAAGCAAAATAAGAATAATTACTAGACAGGTACAAATAATGAGTAATTCCTGTAAGTATAAAAAAAGGAACTTCTAATATGTAGGATACATTTTCATTCAAGTTCTTAAAACGCGTCTTTATATTTCATTAAAACAGTAATAAACAAAAAGCATTAGTTTTTATCCCAATGTCTGAAAAAAATGTAACGTAACATAGCTTTCACCATTAAAAGTCAGTCTAAATTAAAGAAGAGTGAATATCACAAGACACAATAGATGCTCACCCTACTCAAGGCTACGTACGCTATGTTTGACACTCGTTCACAACTGCGGTCTAAACTCAGCTACTCACTAATAGATGGCGCTTTTCTCAACCTTACTGTTTAGAAATAGTGCAAACAAAAACAGTAGTGACAAATTAGAAATAATGAAAAAATAATACAAACAAAAAAAATACTCACTTTAAGCCTATTGCTAAACAAATACAATTTTACTACAGTTTTCTAAACAATGTACGTTGGTGCTTCTAAACATGTATAGATGGCGCTTGAATCTAATCGCTACGTCTGCTACGGCGTAGTATTCTCGTAGCGGTCTTCAATAGTTTAGAGCTAACTTTTCAAGCCAACTTTTTTTCTTTTCTTTTTGCTATAAATGTACAAACCAAATAAATCAATAATATATTTTGACTATTATTTTAAATATAAATGAAAACACTAAAGGATTGTTTATTGTTCGTAGGTGATTACTTGCCGAAATACAAATCTACACTACGATTTCGATTATTCTATTATTGATAGGAAACTACATAGGTACCAAAAAATTCCAAAACAGCATTTGATATTACAAAAATGTGTTTGAAATAGAAATATTTTTTGTTTTAAAACTGACTATCAAATTAAACATTCGATCAATTACAAAATAATATAACACTATTATGAATCTGGTTTTACTAATGGAATAGCCATCGGTCATCGGAAACATTACAAATGCACGATAATTAGACACTTTTAGTTTAAGGTAAGGAAATTTGTACCTACGTTTAAAAACAATGTGACCTATAAGTGCCAGTACTAACCTAATACTAAAATTGAAGTTTCATTCTATAAAATAAAAAAAAACTTTTTAACAAACAGCGAACTTCCAACTAAAACACACTACAAAGTATTAAATAACTAATTTCGAAGTCGGTGCTTTTGGTTAAGTTTTATATTTTTTGACACCGACTTCCGAAATTAAAGTTTATGTGAAATAACTTTTTATTTTTCAGTTTTTAGTGGTGTTACTTCACAACTAAAGTTATATTAGGTACACACATAATGAGTCAGTCCACACATTTGTGTTATTTGTCGTTAAAGAGTTTCTTTATGAGCCTTCGCAGTTCAAGTTCAGACCAGCTCACACTTAAATATCTACTTTGCTTTGGGGTTGACATAAACGTAACAATATCTCACTTTACATGTCCTAGATTTTAATGATTTCAATTTTGAAGTTCAACTTCCAATGAAAATGCAATATAGCTATGGCTTAACCCCACGCAAAAAAAATCACTAACTCACAAACCCGGTGATCCCCGCCCGGCCCGATGTTCTTCCTCAGATCATCAACAAATTGAAATGGGACCACTCCGAGGAAATACTTTTCCAAAAAACAAGAAATGTAAACATTCAAATTTATAACCTTTTATGTAAGTAATATACTAATAAGTCTTTTGAAAATACCCAAATCTCATTAATTGTACCTTAAAAATTTGAAGAGTTCCCTCGATTTCTCCTGGATCCCATCATCAGATCCTGTCCTTATTACCAAGGAACCACCTGGGAAGTATACACCCGTAAAAATACTAGAAAAAAAATCCAAATCGGTCCATGCGTCTTTGAGTAATCAGCGAGCATACATTAAAAAAGATTTCGACGAATTGAGAACCTCCTCTTTTTGAAGTCGGTAAAAAATCTAATTTAATTCTCGTGTGTGGAAAAGAGAGAGGGAGACCTTTGCCCAACAGTGGGACATAACGGGCTAAATTAGATTAGATTAGAATTCTCGGCATTTTTTATTAACTCCAGTGGTCAATCCCACAAGAATGTACTTTATTTTTGAGTAAACGTAGCTTATCACTCTCAGCCATAGTGTAACGCAGCCTAACACAGACATATTTTAACACAGTCATAGTTTAACGCATCTATATTGTAAAGCAGCCATAGTGTAACGCGGCCATAGTGTAACGTATCCAGAATGTTACTCAGCCATAGTGTAAATTTATGATTAGAATTGTCATAACTATTCTTAATTACATATATAGATTAGTATAGATTAGCACAGATTAGTATAGATTTACAATCCTATTTGTGAAAAAGAAAAGAGGGTCTGAAAAGATATAGGGGAGGCTTTTGGACAAAATTAACATTACAAGCTAAATTTTGTATATGAAAAGTTACTTAGACATCTCATCATCACCTCTGACAGGCAGTTATCAAAAATGGAAAGGTTTCTTCTCTGTCCTTTGACATGCAGGGGTATAGCTCCTGGGTTGCGGAATTTGTTCGAAAGAGTCACCGCGGCCCAGGAACGCAAAGGGCATTTGGAGGAACACGGATGGGTTTTAGTCAGTAAGAGTCTGACATTCCCTTCCGCTCCACCCAGCGCGAAAAAGAGTCACTTGATTATTTCCCATCCTTAAAAAGAAGAGGGGTACTTAATAGGGGTAAATAATTCTAAATCATTATTTTGTTTTTATTAAAAGAGGTAAGTTTTTCAATTGGAGTAAATTCTGATTTACACATTTAGGTTGTGTGAACGTGAAAGATGTGTGTTCAGAAACATAACTTAATAGTTTTGTTTCAACCTGATCTGCATTTACATACTGTTTTACTATTTTAGGATATATCTCGCCGACTGATCGACACTTTGCGTGACCAGAGGGCTGGCTCTTTCTTTGCCCAAAGAATTAGCATTGCCATTCAACGTGGCAATGCTGCCAGCCTTCTGGGCACGTTTCCGGATGACGGCGATGCGGAGGATACTTCGACGCCTGAGTGTATTTTATTTTTATATATTATTTTGTTTGTTTTTGTTTTATTTTAATTTTTCTATTTAATGTGGTTTGTTTTATTTTTTAGGGTTCCGTACCTCAAACGAAAAAAATGAAACCATTATAGTATCATTTCGTTGTCCATCTGTAGAACCTATGTCTGTATGTTTATCTGTATTATTTAAGATGTTCAAGTACACTGACCGCCCTGAATCTAACTTCTTTCGTTCAGTCCATCTTAAGGTTGTCTGTAAGAGATTGCTATGTGCGATAAGACCGCCCATTGTACACTTACTTTTTTCCTGTGATTGCTATGAGGTGTAGGTACAATAAAGTATATAATAAATAAATAAGTTATGTTTCCGAGCTTTTTTATGGATGGGAGGGAGTGTCAGACTCTTTCTGACTAAAACACATCGGTGCTCCTCCTTTTCCCTTTGCGTTCCAGGGCCGCTTTGACTCTTTCGAACAATATCCGCAATCCTGGCAGATTGTTTCCAAGCTACTATCTAATACTAATAGGCACCAAATACTGCGTATAGTTTGGTAGTAGAGCTGTTTTAGTGTTGTTTCTTTGTTTTACAAAAATACTTTGCTTGTTGACAGGGGTTAGATCTCTTGGTATGGAATGCTGCCTCTCTAGGCTGTTACATCAATTATTCGCATTAGTTCTTAGACCAAATTGATATCAACTTGTAAAACTTTTGACGGTGGTCGGGTTACTACAAATATTAGGCAAAGAATTATGGGAATACTAATTGTTGGCAATAAAAAAAATCTCGTTTCTTGCGGTACCTAAAAGGCCAGTCAATCTATTTTTGTAAAAGCTTTGATTTAAGTTCTAAATTAATCAAACTTTCGCGCGTAAATTTAAAGAAACCAATCCCAAGAACCAAACTACCAATAGCCAATTCATTATCAGAAAAATGAATAAAATATTTCATAGAAAAAGTTTTTTTTATTTTTATTTATCAGCACCGCATTCCGAACGAATCCGCGCGATTCTTTAAAAAAAGAAAACTCGACGCGTTGCCATGGCTACGCCTGGCGCGAACACAATAACATTTAATTCATTAAGAGCATATCGGCTCGAGCCGACAACAAGGGGACGTACATCCTATAGCTTTACTTCTTTATTAACTACCATTGCACACAACTGTTGCGAGCGTATCCCCCTGCCTATCGAATTATTAGGATGAGTATCGATATAAATTAACTCAGCAACTAGTTCAATAGGTTCGAACCAGAAACATGAGATTTAGTCAGCAAAAAATTAAGCCCAAACATCAAATCCCAAAATCCATTAAAAACAAAAATCTATCCTTTGTTTCAAAAAACTACGCATACTTTTCATATTTATCTGAATAGGCAATTAACAGTCAGTAGGTTGGCGCGCGGAATTATGAAAGACCACGATTAATCAGCGTCAACGTACATACGCTTTGTTCCACAGCTCTATTTACTATGTACATAGCGGTGACATCTCATTATATACCGCGACTATGTGCACCTACCCGCCGATCACCTATCTAGGAAGTCTGCACGCAAAAATCTAGCGCTAGGTGCTTGCCCCCCGCACACACGCGCGCACGCTAACACATCGCGGCAGCGAGTGAGACTGCGTGCTAGAAAAAGACAGCCATAAAAACTCCCCGTGGTGTGAGGTGCTGCCCCCAAAAAAAGCACCAAAAACGCAATCTGCGCAACTTCCCGGCGCAGAATCGTTAACGACTCCGGCTCTCTTTATCGTACACGCCGTGCCTCCTATATTTCTATTTTTTCTCCGTCAAACATTAGACGTAAGACGATTTCTATCCAACACAAAAACTTACCCTATTCCGTTACCACACAGTCGAAATTCGCAGCGCGGAAACGTGGCGTATATTTAGCACGCCGGCCGCTAGACGCACACACTCGCACCGGAACAGAAATAACGATCGCATTTTTGACCGAAAAGGACGGACAGATGGCTGAAAAGAGAAGAAAAAAATGACGACCATTTTGCTTTGCGCACCTACGAGGCGGCCGAGGTGAGCTTTATGTATGCTCTTTTTTTCGAGAAAAAAACCCAACCAAAACAAATGCACGTGGTCGGGTGTTATGACCGAACTCGTGAAAAATTCTGCCGTCCGCTAAGAGATGCCGTTACGGGCGCGATTTTTTTCCGCTCGCCATTTAGTTATGAAAAAATGTGCACGGTGGCGCTTTAGTCGCGCGGGCTGACGCCAAGGGGCTTCAGCGACGGGTTACTTTTGATTTTTGGTTACTGATGGCTGTCGTAGGTCTACGTACTGACACGGTCATGTTTTATTGAACTGGAAGTATTGACTTGTGAACCGTATTACGCTGCGGTCATAGAAATAAAAATGATCGAAGAAGAATCGTGAAAAATGTTAGGATTTTGTTTGAACCGTGTGTAGCTAACTTTTCTTTCCGTTCATCTTGATTTTGTCTTTTGAAACTATTAAAAAGACAATTGGAATTGTAAAATTAGTATTTTTACAGAGCTATTAAGCAAATATTTGTATGTAGGAATGAATCAAATTGATCATTTAGATATGAATATGTATATCGAAATGTTCAATTTGGATATAAAATTAAGCTTTCGGTGTTGGATTACCTACTCTAAATGTGAAGGGTTAGGTACGCTACTAATAACTAATAACTTTTAATGACTTATCAAACGTTTAATTAGATTTTAGTTCTCTATAAAATTCCCGTTTTCCAAAAGATAACATTAGGTAAAGTTATTTAAACATTTTGAAACGATTTAAAATGATATCATGCTGAGCTTTTGAAGACCCGTCGGCAGATGTTTTTTTTTCCTTTTGGTCTATCGTGGTAACCAGTAACTGGGTGGTGGAGGTCAGATAGTTAGCCGTACCATGTAAAATACTGGTACTTGGCTTTATCCGGTTATACTGGAAGCTGACCCAAAAATAGGTGTCGAAAGGACAGGCAGATGATGATTTTGGGCAAATGACCTGATTGTAAGGTTTTCAATAATAGTCACGCTTAAGATACTAGCAGAGTGCACTGCACCTAAGACATGACCTGGGTCCTCACTGCTGTTGACAGCAATTAGGATTGAGCCTCATTGAAATAAGTAGCCTAACTTGACATGGCACAAACTGTAACACACTTTTTGGAGTCAGTTGAGAAGGAACGTTAGTTACAGGCAGAATAAAATTATAAAAGATGCAAGCTGTACACGATGGGAATTAAAATCGCTAAAAATTACGAACTTCTAACATAATTCAAACTTTAAACTTTATAATTTCAAGCAAGCAGTGAAGTTTGATTAGTAAGCAGTAGGTAACGATTACAATCTTGCTCATTCGATGTTTAAATAAGCATGAAATTCTAACTTACAATTCTAAATAACAACGTCAAAGCAAAGCCCTTGATTGCAGGTCATTTACAGCATTTCAGGATAATAAAACTACTCTTTTTCCAGTAAAACATTTATTGATACGACAACACCTGATAAAAATTATTGTCATATATTAAATGCGAACATAAGCAAAGAAGACAACGCTTTATAAATTAGTAAGTACATAAAATGAAAGCTGCATAAAATAAAACTAGTTTATTACGAGGAGATGAAAACAAAAGACGCCTCGTAGGTGTTTATTGCAATGCGGATATCACACCAAGAGAACAAATAAACGATAATAGAGGTCCTTTATGACGTGTCATTCTATCAGAGCCAGCCAAATGTAGGAGATAGACACTTGACAACCCTTTTGCTAAGTTTTATCCTATTAACTTTGTCTAGAGCAGTCATATTCAAACTGTGGCTCAAGCTTTTCTGTGTGGCCCTATAGCTTAGCATATTATTGGTTCTATACAGGGCGAATTTTAAAAGAATGCGTGGATGACGTAGCGTGGTGGCGTGCGTCGTTTCAAAAGTAATTTGTTAATAAAGAGCTCTTTCCTTAAGTTTGCCATGTGTTATTACTTCCCAGAATTTGATCCTTATTAGGAACACTTTTGGATGATGTAATAATACAGAGTGTGTTTTTTTTCAAAATCAACCGGATCAATTCCGATTTTTCGAAAATCCAATGGCGCAGTTTTAGTTTTCAACAAAATCGGGCTCGAGACTCCTTTCAGTGTTTTTCGATATTCCTAATAGTTTCGGATTTGGCCATCCACGCACACTTTAAAAATTTACTCAAGTGTTGTCTCTGTAGCAGTTTTATCGAGTAAAAAACGACTAGCAGGTATTTATCTACAGATACGTAAAGATCTCTAAATATTGATTCATTCTTTGGCGATGTTCTGAAATTATTTCACCAGCTAGCAAAAAATCTCCTTATCATGATAATAGAAAAGCAGGCTCAGAAAGAAAAAGGAGGACGAGGAGTATGGCTGGCCCAGAACCTCAAATAACTCTATAACTATTAAAGTCTAGCTTTTTCCCACAGTTTTGTTCTTGTGGCATGTATTCGTATAACCGTGCATTTTTTTTTAAATAAAAAGCAGCCTAGTAAGTAACACTCAGGTTTATGTAGCTTTCTAATGAATTAATATTATCTTTTACAAATAATAATGACTACTATTATAAGGTATCTTCGATTATTAAATGTAGTAAGCAAGCAATCCCAGATTTTAGAACTCTATAATCTGGGATTGCTAGTCTAATAAATATAATGATAACCGATTGAGACAACTGAGAGGTTATCATTTTATTTATTAGACTTCAGATTATTTGCTGTAAAATTGGTTTTTCCCTGTTAAATCAGTTTCTATTCGCCTAAATAAATTCCCGAAGCATAATGCTTTTTCAGTAACTCGCATCGTCACCACCCGCCCTCAGCTCCGAAGCGTAAGCAGAAGCGTAGCGAAGCGCTGGGGTTGGCGAAGCGAAGTTGTATGCTTACAGGTCTTCGATGGGCTCCAGTGATGCTTCGCTTCGGGACTGCTCCTTGACTTGTGGGTGATACTGGGCCTGGAATGGTATAGTTATGATTTTTAATTTTAATGATAATACAGGTGAGCATTGTACTGGCCCTAAGAGGGCTTAATTCTAATAATTTTTAAACAACTTTCGCGTTCACATGTCAATAACAAACTGTAAAAAAAGCCAAATTTTTCATATTTTGACAGTTTGCGATTGAGATGCGAATGAGAACTTTTCTTAAAAATTACTAAAATTGATCCTCTTGTCTAACCTTTGAGAATGAGTGAAAAAATAATGAAACAAATTATAAAATAACTTTAATTTCGGAAGTCGGTGGTTGTTTCAATCGTATTTTAACACCGACTTCCAAAATTAAAATTATTTTATACTTTGTAATGTTTTTTTTATTAGGAGGTGGGTTGTATTTTTTTTTGTTAAAAAGTTTCTGTTTGTCACTTTTTAGTGGTAAGAACACCATTAGGTATTCACAGGAAAGCAAAATACGCAATTTCGTTTTCTTGGATGACATATTTTTTCCAGCTATTTTGATTTCTAAACTACGAAACCGATTTTGTTGAAACGAAATTTCTATGGGACCAATCGAAAAGTATACCTATCCTTTCACATAAAAATCAAATCCAAAAAAAATCGATTCATAAATGACGGAGTTAGGAGGTACCATAAGACGGGGTAACTTTGACTTTAGAGGTAACTTTGACACGTTCCTTTTTTTAACTACCTACTCTACTTTCTTGACTACTTTAAGTTTCTGCATCTCTCACCCATGCGGACTCGCCCCTAACACGTGTAAACCGAATTTTAGGGCTTTATTATAATGAGCCCCAAACACTGTCAAAGTTATGCTTAAAGTCAAAGTAACCCCGTATTACCTAACATAAAAAAATACAACTGAATTGAGTCGTCGTAGTGAGCCAGTCGGTTAAAAGTGCCTTAAAACGTCTGAGATGATGAATTTATGGATAACTAGTTTCTGGATAATATAATATGTATAGTAACTTAATAGTATACAGTTCCCAACTTCTTAGCACAGCGGGTTGTGGTGGGGCGGCTGCTGCGGGTGCAGAAAATCTTAAACGGCGCAAATACAACAACCTTATTGGGAATTATGTATTTGAACCATTTGGGGTTGAAACACTAGGGCCATGGGGTCCGAGTGCTCATCGAAATCAGCAAGCAGTTAGTCGACTGTTCACGTGACCAGAGGGCTGGCCTTTTATTTGGTCAACGAATCAGCATTGCCAATCAACGTGGCAATGCGGCCAGTGTTCTGGGCACTTTTCCCGTTGACAGCGATGTGGACGAATTTTTCGATGCCCTGTGAGTTCTTCCCCTCCCCCCTTTTTACTCCGCTTGTACATTTATACATATTTCCTACTAGCTTGTACATATTATCTAATAAATTGTTAAAAGCTGGTTCAATTTCTATTTTATAGTATTAAGTATGGAGTACGGATTAGGAAAATCAATTCTTAAATAGTTCATGTACAATAGCGAGCATGTGTTTTAGTTGAGTTTTCTCCCAGTAAACCTTTGAGTTATAGATAAATGATATGTATTGTGCAAATGGGTAACAAGTAACTCTTTAACACGTCAATATTTTTGGTCATATTATTCTAGACGAGGCCGGTGTTTCCTAGCCGACTACCCTGAGAAGAAACACTGATACCAACTCAGAGGTATCTTTTAAAGTCCATACAATTATTGACGGACAAAAACATTATTATGAATTAACGTCAGAGGTGCCCTTTTGAGGAAAGCACCACGCAGGTTCGAGTGGACCCGGCCAATGCCAGCATTTGTCAGTCATCGTGTAGCTCAACTTAGTGGTTTTACATATAATATAACATGTATTCCCTGAAGGGTGAGACTATAGAGGTGCACCTACAGTATACACCCACATTCCGCCAATTATGTTTAAATCCTATGTAGTAAGGGGCAAGCTTATTGCCTTTGCCACACCGCTATTTTAAAAGAAATATTTGTTTTAAACCGACTTCAAAAAAAGGAGGAGGTTCGCAATTCGGTTGTATTATTTTTTGTTTTATTAGGACTGTAGTGTTGGCAATAAATGTTTCTTTCATCAACGGTTCCGGACCACTACTGAGAAATTCCAGATGAAAAAACAAAATAAATTTTGGCCGACCCGGGATTCGAAACAGTTATAATTTAAGTTTAGATGAGGTAAGATAAAAAACACGTTGTACTAAACTTGTACAAAACTACCTAATTAAACACAGGAGAGTCCCAACTTTTAAAGACCCATACAAACAGCCACACATAATTATATTTAATCGACTAACTGCAAGCTCTCACCGTGAACAGAAAATAAATAATAGTTTTACTATGGTTTCCGAACAGACCTTGATTTTCTTGTTATAGTTCTTTTGAAGTATTTATTAGTGGGTATTTAACAGGTAGTTTATATTATTATGTTCAATTAATAATTATATTCATACCTAATGATTGTAAACTGTCAGCTCTTAATCTATCTGCTGTCATTCAGTTCATGCAATTACAAAGTTGTTCTGTAAGAGATTTTCCTGAGAGATAAGATGTACCTACACTTGTTTTTATAAATGTTTACCATGTACATAATAATAAGTGTACAATAAAGTATATACTAATTGGCTGCTCTGATCTAGACCCGAATCTAATTTATCTCTTAATTTGTGGAGCTTATGAAACACTTAAACATCCTTTTATTTCAAGTTTAGATGAAGTAAGATCGTCCTCAACTTGTCCTAACTAAAAGTACAGAAAAATAAACCTAACCTAACTTTTCAAGACCCAAAAAAACAAACACACAGATTTAATCGACTAACTGCAAGCTGTCACCATGAACAGAAAAGAAATAATAGTTTTATTATGGTTTCCAAACAGACCTTGTTCCTCTTGTTTTGGTGTGGCGCGGATATGGAGCAGACACCAATGTCCTCTAAAAATAAACAAATAAAAACCGGGTTTAGTTTGAACGGTACGACGACGAGTAAACTAATAAAAATAACCGGTTATGTCACGATGTTTATTCTGTACACTTTGGCATTTCACGTGGAAATGGTTTTGGAGATTTCGGGATGGAAATCACGAATATGTCTCCGTGGTTTTCTTTAACTCTTCAATTCGCAAGCTACAAAAATATGAGTGTATAGAATCTTGACAGATAGAGGGACGAACGGGCCATGAAATAATCTTATAAGAGTTCCGTTTTCTGCCTTTCTTATTTTTAATTTCGTACGAGGTGGCGCGGGAAAAATAATCTCGGAAGGGCTTGCCCAGGAGGTCTACTCTCTAAGCCAGAAATCCGTAGTTTCTGCCTTAGTGTCGGGCGTTTTCTACTTCGAACCCGAACTAAGAACAACTGTCAAATCGTGTTGTAATTCATTCTTAGTTCGGGTTCGGGACTAATCGGAAGTCCGTCGGTGATACGGAGTATAAAACGCCCGCTAAGGCCAAATCTACGGACTTCGGGCTTAGAGAGTAGACCCCCATCAGTGAGACAGTATGAGCTAATAAAAAAAAGAAACTTAGCTTGACAGAAAAGCAAAAATAAACTTCATGTTTCACCTATAAAACCCACTGAAAATAAAGAAAATCATCTATCAGACGTAGTCGCAGTAGAAACTCATGTAAAACAAAAGGATGTATTTAAAAACTTACTTCACTTTACAGAATCATCAAGTTGTCCCCCCCACGCAGTTGCATCGTATCTTCATCTTCAAATCACCGTTGAAAAGCTTCAGATTCCATAAAACTGAAATTTATAAGGTAAGTTTTCATTAAAAGAAATTCATTATTATGACACTGAGCAGCAGAAGAAGGCTATTTAATTATAACTTACTGTAATAAATACACATATTAGTTTTTAAAGGAACCCGTGCATAGATTTAAATAGAAAAGTACGTGACGTTTTTCTTGTAAAGTCACAAATTGGTAGGTACGAGTATCATGTCTTTTTTAAGTAATATTTTATGTACCTATTAAATTAATCATCATCTGCCTAGCCTTTTTTCCCAACTTTATTGGGGTATTTTATGCATTAAATTATTATTTTATATTTAAAGTGTTCTATTCAAGACGTATAACTTTTACACATGGTTTTTATCTCTTTTATTCGCCTTTACATTCGCAGGTATGTTGGAAGATTTTTTTAGAACTTATTTCTAAAAAAATCTTCCTTCACCTTTGAACCAATTTTTCTGTCTCTTTTTTCTTATCTATTTGTTAAATGTGTGTACATAAATTGTTAAATAAATAAAGTACACAATTTTAAATGTGGGTAACAACTGTGTAAAAGTAACGCGACATGTCTTCATAAATTAAAAAAAATCTACAACAATTGATAATGTTTTAATCAATCAGCAACAGTAGACGAAAATGTTTAGGTGTACATCCCAGAGCCTCGGATATTTTATACCAATGCCTAGTTCCAACTGACGAAAATTATTTCGATACGATTTTAACAGACATGTTCGTATCTAGTCAGATTCATTAACAATCTTGGTGACCACACCACTCCGTGATCCTCCTCCTCTATAAGTCCTTTGAAAAACACAAATTTTCCTTGGACTAGACCTAGCAATCATACATCTTTTTAAAGAACAATAGCAACCCCAACCTCCCAACCCATTCCTAACTAAATAAGTAAAACTAAAACCACAGAGAGATAATTAAAATATTAGCTATAAACAACAATTAAAAACAAAGTATAAGTTTTTAACGATAACTTTGACTGCCAGATATAAACAGATTTATTGCTCTCAAGCGGGTTTTAATTGCACAAAACTTTTAGAATATTATTCGTAGTATTATTAATGGAACATACATATATAGCATCACGCTTGTATTCCCCGAACGGGGTGGGCAGAGGTAGAGGTATCTGTAGTATTTACATCGCCGTTTATGTTTAATTACCAAGCACCAAGCAGCAAGTTGCGAGCCTAGAAAAGGTTTGCCTAGCTATTCAAGACCCTCTAAGTGCACTTTAATTGAATATGTCATACGACAACACGGCACAGCGTAAAAACCTTTTTTTAAAATCTTCTTCTTCTTCTTTCTACTTTAAAAAAACGTTGCCCCACACTAGGATTTTCTCCTGTATCGTGGGTGCGTTTACAGACATATAAATTCACATACACAAACAGCCAGACCCGGAACAACTATCTGTAGGCCATAAAAATGTTTGTTCCGTGCGGGAATCGAACCCGCGACACGCAGCGCAGCAGTCAATCGCTCAACCACTGCGCCAACTGTGTCAATTGCTTTTATTTTCCACCAAAAGCCCCTATTCTCAACATTTATTTATAAACGTTACGCTTCCTTGTTTGGATCACAAAAGTTCATATGTGCACCAAATTTCAACTGAATCGGTCCAGTAGATTATAGAAAATTAGCTGTGACAAACGGACACGAAGACAAACGATAGATTCCTTATGGGTTCCACTTTCTCATACGGATGTTCGGAGCCCTAACAGACACGAGTCAGTCTATAACGTTCGGCTGCTGGGACACAGGCCTCTGCGAGGGGGAGAGGCTTGTTATAGATAAATAGTATATACTTTATTGTTATTTTTCTTTTATTTGAAAGGATATACTTCTCGATTGGTCCCATCGAAATGTTTTCAACCAAAAAGTTAGTCCAATGTAACCAACACAATACAGACATCGTGATTATGTTTGTACAGATGTTACAATGTAAATATAAGTTCAATATTGTTTTGTTTAAGCAAACATGAATGCAAACTGACTATTGTTATAATTTTAGTGTTGAAGTTATGTAAAGTATTTGTTTTATGTCAATATTGAGTTGCGATTTGATTACCGACGCGATATACGTACCTACCTAGGAAAGAAATTTTTTTTTAAATCTTGCCCCACTCTAGGAATTCGCCATTTTTCCTGTATCGTGGGTGCGTTTACAAACATATGAACTCACATACATATACAACCAGACCTGTAGGACATACAAGTATTTGTTCCCATTGGCTTTGCAAGCGAGGATACCTATGTTTCTAACCTATACCATCTAATTAATAGGTAGATACTAAAAGAACAAGGAAAAAAATATAGTTTATTCAACAGAAACAAAACGCGCTTTACTAAATTATACCTAAACATACATAACGAAAAATATAAAAATGGCATTGTGTGCAGTTACATGATAAGACGGGATTTTAATTGTTCATGAGTTTATTAATTTTATTTGAGTTGGTTGGTTGGTTATTAAAAGGATGTCTGTTTGTTTTTCAATTATTGATAGGCACGCACTTGACCACTATCTCACCTGATGGTAAGCGATGATGTGGTCGAAGATAGAGCACAATTGCCTAGAAGTAACCTATTCACTTTTGACTTAAAGACTTCCGGGATGTAGACATCACTCTGGCAGGGAATTCCACTCCTTAGCTGTACGCACAATGAAAGTGTTCCCAAAACGTTTAGTGAACAAAATGTTTGAATGGATTTCGATCTGGAACAGGGGCCTAACGTCCTGTATAGCTCCGTCTCTCTCCCACTGGAAGTAATATTGAAGTAATACTGCTTTAAGAGTTGGTGGTTAGGCCCAGGCAACTAAAGCCCGGCTACCGAGTTCCCATTGACTAATATTCGACTTTCACCCAGCTGACAACCTCGCAACCCAACTTAACATCTAAAACCCAGAATTTGATCTATCAATCTGGAATATCTTCAAAACCAATTCGTCAGTTCAGCCGCGAAAACATTGTTTGTTGATCAAACAATCCGAGAAATACACTTGCGCACTTTTAAAGGATTTTTAAAACTCAATATCTGAGCCAGCTACATTTGATTCTGAATTCATTTTGTTATTTATTTACAACTGGATGTAACTACAATATAGATATTAATAAACAACTGGACTAAAAAAACACGTATTAAGTAAATAATCATTATGTACAAACGCGTATAAAAGTCATTGAGCATAAAAAAATCAGCCACATCGATGTCAATTGATAAAGAGTCCAGAACGCTGGAATCAGAATCAGAATTGCCATTTGACTTGGCAATGCGCCACCATAAATGGCAATACCGAAGAAAAACTCAGTCTTCTGTTCACGAGAAAAGATGACTAGCTGTTAACTGATTCAGAGATTGTATGAGAAGACAATCACAGAAAATATTTTTAGATTAAAAACAAATCAGATCGTGTCACTCAATTTTATTCTAACAGCACTGACAAATCTAATAACGCAGGGGAGGCTAATCGACTAACACGATTTAAGTCACGCCTTCACCAAAATTCTTTTACCGCTCGCACTGCCTACACTAATTGGGATAAATTACCGATCAAATCCGGAAAAATCCAGTTTGCGCCGCCCTAAACCGATTCGATTATCAACCGAAATTGACCGAAACATGTGTATTTTTTTATTTGAAAACGTTCGCTGTGTTGTTTATAAGGATATAAATGAACGAAATTAATTTCTGATTTGCATAGACATGACGTGGAACGGTGTCCGCGTAGCAATCTAAATTAGTGTGGATTGTGAATGACGTAACACGTTCATTACACAATTTAATTGCGAGGAAAGAAATACGACAGCATGTGTTTCTATTTGTGCTGATGTACTTTCGTAATAGATATGGTCTAGGTTATGGCACGATTGTGTTATGAAATATCCATTAAAACATAAAATAATTTAAATAAGAAAATAACATAAATATGACGCAAGAAGCATTTTCAATACAACAAATTGTAATACTTCATTCTTGCACCAGGTCTACCCTATTCCATAGCCTGGCTATCACTATCCATTCCAGTTTGCTTGGATTGGAAGCCATTGGTATGTTTTACTAAGATAATTTAATTTGCAATAGTAAAAAAACCTCTCCGAAATGTATTATATCGTAATAAACTCAAGATGTCTTATATAGGTACCTTCCTAGGTTGGTAACACAACTTGCACTGATCGTTTATAATTACGGCAAGGCCCTAGACAATGTGCCATTCAATTAGCGAATGCGACTGTCGAAATGCCAAAATGTAGGAATTTGGTCACATGACATTTCGATAGCATCTGTCAATCCCTTAAATTTTTGACATATTGACAATCGCCCTCACCACGCTACCGTTGACTGAATCTCACTTGTCTCGAGCCCAAGTTTTGTGTTATAAATGTGTACGCCGAACACCGAATCCCATCGTTACATAAAGCTGTTAGTTAGCACTAACATTTTCCAGTTCAAACGCGAAACTAAAATACAGCATCAAAAAATTTTTCCTCAACGCTGTCAGCTGGTAACGTGCCCAAGAAACTGGCTGCAGTGCCACGTTGAATGGCAATGAAACTAGTACTTAGTCACTTGTCATCGATGATATTTCTTTTCTCACAAAAATTAATCAGTTTACTATACAAATCCTCTCACTTACAATATAATACAGGAGAGCGTAAATTAATTGAACCAAAAACCATACAAAAACGTCTTTCCGTCAAACAAGGAATGGCTAAAATCCGCTTTTATACCGTACGTTGTCGCCGGGTACCCAGCACCTCAGCCGGCGACGGGGGAGCATACAAGGCGACAAGTTTGGGATAAAGCGTAAATATATCGGGGTGTGAGTGTAGTTTTGGTCGAATTCGCGAGCGAGTGGGCGGCGGTCTTCTGTAGTATATGTTGGGAACCCAGATGAGATGTTTCGTCTTAAGTTTAGTTGTTATGTACAAAACTCAAATCATAACGTTGAGGAAATGGGTATTCACTAAAAAATATGGATGGATTCAATGGCTCCATTACCGTAAAATAAGGAACTAAAAGTAGAACGTAAACTTACCAACAAACTGTGTTTCCAAGAACAGTATAGTTTATGTATATTGCCAACTTATATTGCCCAATTGCTGGGCAAAGGTCTCCCCTTAGCTTTTCAACGTTTTTATTGCTTTGCCTTCTCCGGCCAATCTAGCAGGATCGAGTCACCATATAAATTTTAGAAAACAAATATGACTGAACTGACAACAGTCTAACAGTATCACTTAACCTTTAACACAACACGACCTATCCGTAGACATTACAAACGACAACTACAGACTAAAATATTCAATTCAACCCCATGACACATCTTAAAATCACAGAATCTAAATAATTCACATCGAACCCTGGGAATTCCTCAATACTTAAAGAAACGTCGTTAGATTTCCACATAATTAATAAAATGTATTAGAATAAAAATAGAATAAATTTGGAATAAGTAAGGGAGATAGCTGAAAAGAACCGGTCATCGTGAGAGTCTCCGGTCAGAGATCACGGCGCATAATAATGAGGGCATAGTTCCCACAATCTTGCGCCTGCGCTGACCTCGGCCCTTTGGCTTGACCGTTGATCTTTTATCAAACTAGTTTTTTAATAGATACCGTGATCTTTGGGGATGGTTTATTAGACTTGTTTCTTAAAGGGTCGCAGGTTTTGTAGTTATGGTATTGTGAGGTCGAGATAGGTTAAAGAATTTTAGCATTTTTAAACTTTTTGAATAAATGTTTCTTGCATTTGTGTAGTAACTCGAGATTTAAAGATTAACGAAGAATGTAGCAATTTACTTATACATTGAAGTTTACTGCATTATATTCGCTAAACCGACGATTTTCAAAATGACGTTATTTTGCCTTATACCATTAATTTTGTACTGTCAATATTAGTCGTTTTCTCCTGAGTATTTGCCTAAGTAATTTATTGATAAGATATTCTACAAGTAGTCGGTATTATAATTATAACACCACAAATTATTTATGGTATTAGTAACAAAAAAATGAAAAAAAGCCCAATGAGTTCATTTGTTTTTATACGCGTTTGTGCATAATTTTGCGACCTTATTTGTGTTGTTGTTTATTAGTATTTAATAGTTACTTTAGGTCACCTTTAAAATTATTTAAAGGTGAGGTGAAAATATATAAGTAACTATTCGCAATATATTAATATTGCGAATACTTACTTATATATTTTTCTTAAAAAAGCAGATATTATCTCTCAGTTTTGCATATCCTATAACAGATTGCTTGAATTCACATGATGGTGGTGGTGAAGGCGGATCACTTGAGGACGCGTTGTGTGTGTGTGTGCTGTGTCGGTGTGGTGTAGCTGTGTGTGTCTAAAAGTAATTACGTGTGTATGCGATACATTAGATATTTTAGTTTAATGTTCGTTATTTTGTTCGTTGTTAATAAGGATTGTAAGGGTGGGCAGAGTTGCAGCTTTAGGGAATTATTTTTCTCCGTAGATTAAAATGTTGACAGTTTTTTTTTAAATTAAAATTGTAGCTGTCATTAACTTCGAAGAACGCATGATTAGTAAGCTAAAATTTTTAAATAAATTACTACACTAGTCTTAACGAACGTCTCATGAAGACAAAACTAAAACAGTACCTCGTTTAAAAGCAACAAATTGGTAAAAAACAAGAAAAACATCTAATACTTCTAATTTCATTCACAGAGAATTTCGTGCCGTTTTCAACAGTAGACACTATACAACACAGTGTCCTTTCTCAAACAGTGTTGCGGTTTTCTGCATATGATTTATGCAACACAGTGTCTAATGAAAAACTGTGTATAGTGACGAATCTAATCCCATGTGAACTCGGCGTTACAGCCCGCGGCGTTACTGTGCCGCGTGTGGGTGTGTATGTGAGGGAGTGGGGATGTGTGTGTGTAAGGCGAAGTTAGATCGTCCACACTTTACCGCGGGACTCGATAGGAGAGGTACACCTACAGGCGGAATTGGTCCAGGAATGTACGTTTATTTTTGGGGGTGGAAAAATTTTGGAGGGATTGTGACACATTATTAGATGTTTTACTGTATGAAAACACCGGTTAAGGCTAGAATATAAAATAAAAAAATGTATATAGATAATCGGGTAATCAGTCAGCATAAATTCAGAAACTCAAACGTAAACGAATCATCTCGTACGCTAACGCTTGCAGATAAGTTATATGCTAATCAAACAGAAATTTACTACACGCATCATCTCTTCTAACACATAAATGTCTGATGTAGCATGATCTATATTCTGGTTGCTGAATTTATTCGAAAAAGTCACTGTGGCCCTGGAACGCAAAGGGCAATAGAAGGAACACGGATGGGTTTTAGTCAGTAAGAGTCTGACACTTCCTTCCGCTCCACCCTTAAAAAAATAAATAAACATGATCTATGGGACCTGTCAAATGAACATGTATGTCAGTCAATAAGTACATATTAGTCAAAAACTTGAAATCTAACCTACTATTATTACTTAATTCATTTTTGTATCGCAGAAAACATACTAACTCTGTTAATGCCAGTGGCGATTCATTGAAGTTATGTTCGTATTTGTAGGTAGCGCTTGACACGACTAACTTAGGCAATCGAATTCTAACCACCAACATTTGAAGAACCATATTCTACCCCAAGAAGAACCCATCTAAATCCACTGCCTTCTTCCCCTGTACGCTGGTCAGCTCCTAACATCATTAATCTAACTTTCGTGCTACCCTTTATAATAGTTCGGTCCGTTCCCTCGTGGGTGGGGGCGCCCGCCCCATCGTGGGGGTGTGTATTAACATACGAATTTGGACCCGTCCAACCTTCTTCTTACGGGGGGACGAAATTTAAGTTTTGCTTCATGTATTGATCCAGTCGGGTTTAGCTAGTGTAACGATGCATTAGGTTTTTGGTTTAGTTTATATTTGTACTGGCTTTTATTATTTAATATTATGTAGGTGATTCTTAGGTGGTGATTAATATTAAATTATGTTTTTGTATTGTTGATGTGGTTCGGTTAATTGTGACGGTATGATATGCTCATCGAGTTTCCAATTTAGGCTATGATATAATTTACGATTAATCATAAAACATTTAATCATCCAAACATTCCGACAGAGATATTCGACGCTTCCCTAACAATCACTTTAATTAAAACCGAAATCAAAACGCATAGGTATTTGAAACGCACCGAATGCAGGAAAACATATCGCGTATAATAAATACAGGTAAATAGCCGACAGCAACGCTCATCAGCGCACAAAATAAATAATAGGTACATATGTATGTTAAAACTAAAGCGCTGAACAAAAACGTGAAAATATTGCACTAGGTGTATCAAATATCGGGAGAATTTCAGTGCATTATGTACTTTTGTAGGTAGGGCTTCGTGCTATCATTTGACTGGTAACTTTATATGCAGCAAACTGAAACGATCCAGCTTATAATTACTATCTATGTATGTGTGCTTATGGTATAAAATTAATTTGCCTTTGTTGCTGTTTACTGATACGCTTACTTAACTTTTTCAATGGACTCATAACAATAGCTATTTAAACATTAGCATAAGGACGAAGGAATATAGGCCACTAACTTTTGCCTGCGTCTCCGCCCACGTAGATGTCAGTTATCGCGTTAAAAAATTAGCCTATGACCTTCTCCATATCCCAGGCTTATTCCAATATACACTTCTGGACACATCTATTGGCCCACCTTAGAGTTTAGGTTTCGATGGCCCCTACCGAAATATGATTGCTAGATTGAACAAAAACTGTTGATGCAGTTTTAAACCTGATACATTTTACCATCTTTTTCGATCGTATTGTTTTAAATTTGAATTCAGAATACCATACGACATGGAGCTACGCCTAACAAGTCGGATATGCGCCTTGTTAAAGGCAATTGATTTTTGAATAAAAAACATGTTTTATCAAATAAAGGTTTAATTTAATAACGCGTGTTGCCTCCATGGGCATCTACCACAGCTCTCATACGATTAGGCAAAGAGTTTATCAACCGCTCTATGAAATTTTGAGGGATCATCTCCCATTCCTCTTCTATGGCAGTTTTCAACTCCTGCATCGTCTGGGCAACTGGCTGACGAGCCCTAACACGTCTTTTTAACTCGTCCCACATGTGCTCAATGGGGTTCATGTCTGGGCTTCTGGCTGGCCAGTCCATTACTGTGATGTTCACATCCCGAAGATATTCCCTGACGATGCCGGCCGCATGGGCTCTTGCATTATCATGCATAAAAAGGAAATTTGGGCCCACATAGTCCGCGTATGGTATCACGTGAGGTTCTAAGCACTCACGAATGTACCTTTCAGCATTTAATGTTGGCAGCCGTGGTCCTCTAACAACCTCAAGTTGAGTTTTGCCGCTCGCGGATATACCGCCCCAGACAGTCCATGAGCCACCGCCATAAGCAACCCTCTCTTCAAAGCAGCATTGTGCGAAACGCTCTCCCTTACGTCGGTAGACCTTCTTCCTTCCATCATTGCCATGTAACACAATTTTAGACTCATCAGAAAAGAGTACACGGCTCCAATCTTGCTGTGTCCAATTTAAATGACTGCGTGCGAAATGAAGGCGCGCTGTTCGGTGGGCTCGCGTTAGTTTGGGCCCATTAGCTGGCTTGTGTGGTACCATATCGCGTTCTTTTAACCTTCTCCGAACAGTTCGAGCGCTCACAGATACTCCGTGGAAGTCGCGAAGTTGGTTTTGTATCTCAATGGAGGTAAGGTGACGATTTCTCAAGCTGGTCGTCACGATGAATCGATCCTGCCTTTCAGTTGTGACCCGAGATCGTGGCCTTCCTTGGCGACGAACAAAGCCGCCAGTCTCTAGGTACCTCCGATAAACATTTCGGACCGCAGATCGACTTAAATTAAGTTGAGCACTCACGTTTCTTTGGCTGTGTTCGGCCTGAATAAGTGCCACAGCTTGGGCGGCGACTTCAGGTGAAGTATCCATAGATTATTAATAGAACCTCACCTTAATGTTAAGAATAAGTAATGTTTGTTGCAAAACCAAAGATATCAATCACTTTTTCAAGAATTAAATCCAAGTAAACCAATAAAACCAAGTTTTCTTAGTATTCGATTGTTTGATATCAACAAACAGGCTCCAAATTGTCTTTTGTTTCTTTAAATTCTGTGTTCGAAATTCAAAAAAAGACTATTGAATGAAATTGTGAATGTGCCGGGTTCAAAACTGCATAAAAACTTTTTGCTCGACCTAATATAAAATTTTAGCTAGGACCAAACGTAACTGAAAATACAAGGTGGGCCAATAGATGTGTCCAGAAGTGTATAAGCTGTAAAATTATATCAAAATCCGTTTAGTCATTTTTGCGGAAAAAAGTTATGAATATTAATCCATCCATTCTTACAAACTTTCACATTTCGTCGCTTAACTTAACACCACGAAAGTCAAAAATAGCAGTTTTACAGGAGGTGAGATAGTGGTTAAACGCGTGCCTACCAATAGTAAAAAAAATAATAATGAAAAACTCCATTTTTTTTTGGGACAAGCCCGACACACTTTCCCAAACCACTGCAACTCCTGAAAGCCAGAATCAACAGTCAATGAAGCTCGACGAGTCCCGGAGAAATGATTCAACTGTCTTGGATCCCGCAACGAAATTAATCAGAAAATAACAGCGGAGGAGTAGGAAAAAAATGTAATTTCCACTTCCCTCCTTATGATGCATACATAGATACCAATTACAATAAATTTTTGTACACCTAAAAACAGATCTGTTGAATGAATAGTGCCTTTATTATTTTAAAATAATCAATTATCGGGTCTTCCTATTCTCTAGGAAACAAAATTAATCTCGGAACATCCAAAAATTTACTGACGTGGTGCTGAAACTTAAACGACGGTTTAATCGACGAATTTTGTTGAATTTTTATCAATTTCCACAACGTAAGGCTTCGTTCAATCTTGTCATTCATAACTCATCACACACAAGCAATCAGTTCGCTCACAGTTCCGAGTTTCCAGCGAGTGTTGTTGCACGTATTAGATAAAAGTGATTGGATCTCAGCGGAGAGGAAATGATGCAAAAGGACAGCGGCGATATGGAATCAATTAGTATGCACCGCAGACAGCCGAGTTCCTACTGTGTCTACCTACCCCTTTATATCAAGTTGTAGGGGCTCTGTAACAGTTCTGTTGGCGGTGATTTTATTTTGGTTTTTGTTTTACTAACGAATATCGATCGGTAAACGCGCGATCGTAATGAACATTGTAGCATAAGAGAAATTGCCAATAGCACATTAGCTGCTGTGAAAACTGTTCACATCATTTGAATTACTTTCAGCGATAAGGTCAGGCCTTCCATAATATCACTCTACGTAATGTTTTCTTCTACTATATTTTCTGTAACTTTTATGTTGTTTAGTCTATTCTTGCAGTTAATTTGAGACGTGTATTTTTTACTAGAAATAGGAGGACAGATTTACGTATTGACACAAGGTTATAGCAAAAGGAAACTAGTTGTCGGCGAAACATCAATCAAATTTTGTCTTTTAGTAGGTGTTTGTATTTATGTCTATAGTGTCTTTTTTTTAGGATGGGAAATCATCAAATGACTCTCGCTCTGTGTAAAACGGTAGGGAGTGTCAGATTCTTACAGAATAAAACCCATCCATGCTTCTCCTAGGGCCTTTTGCGTTCCAGGGCCGCGGTAACTCTTTCGAACAAAATCCGCAACGTCTACTGCGTCTTGATTGCTATTATTTCTTACTATTTAAAGATCTACCCAAACGCCTTGGTGACACTTCGTGTGGTTCAAGGGCTGGCTTTTACCTATCACAGAGGATAATAAGCATTGCCATTCAACGTGGCAATGCCGTTAGACTTTTGGGCACACCTCAAGTCGATAGTGATGCCGAGAAATTTTTTACGACACATTATAGAGTTTTTAGGGTTCCGTACCCAAAGGGTAAAAACGAGACCATATTACTAAGACTCCGCTGTCCGTCCGTCCGTCCGTCCGTCTGTCACCGGGCTGTATCTCATGAACCAATGATAGTTAGATAGTTGAAGTTTTCACAGATCATTTATTTATGTTGCCGCTGTAACAAACAATACTAAAAAAACAGAATAAAATAAATATTTAAGGCGGCTCCCATATAACAAACGTGATTTTATGCTCGTTTTTGATAACGGCAACAGGTAGACGCTTGAAATATTCACGGAATATTTAGTTATATATTTACTTCAAAGATAAGTAATTAAATTAAAATAAATCAAATATTTAAGAGGGGCTCCCATACAACAAACGTATTTTTTTGCCGTTTTTTATAGATAATGGTACAGCAGCAGTCCGATTCTGTAAACATGTCGAAGTGAACACTTGGGCAGGGTGCACGATGGGTGAGTTGTCAAACCATATTATAAATAAGATGGAATGACAGCTCACTTGTCGATCACTCCGCCTAGGTGTACTCCATGAGATGTCGACAGAATCGACCAGCGGAACCCTTCGTGCGCGAGTCCGACTCGACTGGCCGGTATTTTTATTACTTTTAAAAATAACAAATGAATATTCTTATTTCATCATTGATGTAAATTAAATACAATTATTTCAAGCCCTATCCATATACAAGTTGATAGTCCATGGTCCGCGCGGCTAACACTAGAGGCGCAAAATCCTATGTGCAGATCTTTTGATCTCAGATGCCTGCCACAGTTCAGTGATTCTGTGACTCCAATGAACCGGCAACACCATCTCACTGAAATGACGCTGTAACGTCACGGAAATAACGCTTGAGTACCTATTGGACATCGTAAAAGTGTACGTATACCTATGTATAGACGGTGCCTAAGTGTGATGATGGTTTATAGACAAAAATCTATAAATATAAATTTTGTTTTAGTTTGGTAGTACCATAGATTCGTAGATTCGTCAAAGTGTAGGTGTATTGATGGTACCTAAGTGTTTTGTAGCTAAAATATAGTAAACTATTGTTAGCCTGTTAAGTTGATCCCACCGAAAACATAAAATGTGAAAGGAAGCCAAGTCTTCTCTTTGGTAAAAGAGAATACTTGACACCCTGTATAGTAATACAGAGTGCCCCAAGACACAGTAAAAAGTACAGGTTATTTTTTTATTGGTTTCGATTCCCGGTTCAGACAAGCAATTACTTAAAATTCTTTGAATGAAGTTCGTATTGTTTTTAAAATAAAAATGAAGTCTTCATTCAGTATTTTTTTCTATCTACAGTATTTAAGGTACTTTCCCTCTACGTGACAAAGTCTTGAGACGCCCTGTATATGTTGCTGTTGTGTTGTGTCACTTGTGTCTGGTCAAATAAATGAATTCTATATTTATTTCTATTCTAAGTTTTTATATCAGCTTTGGTGATAGAAGAAGGGGTATTGATCCGACTGTATTAAAAGTTCTCTCAAAGTTCCTTAGAAATATTATAGCTCATGTCATAAACATCGTTCACCAATAACCAAATGATTTAAAAGAAATATTGTTACGTTCTTTGCCATTCAATGTTGTGACTCGGGTCGACAGTGGGCCGAAATTATTCATGGTATATTAGAACCCACAGCCGATGTGTCGTTTTTGTTTTGCGAACTTGGCTGATACACTACCATGTGTCTAGATTTTGAGGTGCAGTAAATGTCATTTAAATCTTTTCGATGATTGGTTCAATCTTATTTTGACATTCCTATTTTTTCTATCCTATTTTGCTTTTCCCAGCAAACAAATCTTTACCATTAAGTGCTTAGATTTTAATCTACTAAACGCTTGATTAATATTGGGGCAGATTTGGCTGTAAAACTTTGTACCTAAATAAACCACGCCCCAATTCCACAGCCAAAACAGTACTAGGCTAGCTAAAACAAAGAACTTTACACAAACACGTACAAAATATAAACAATTTAAACATATACATGTATATACATAAACATAAACAAATTACATAATCAACGGTCCCTCGTAAAGCTGAAATTAATTCGGTCGAGGAAGACAAGTGAATCCGCAGGGTCGCCCCTACTTCACTGGCCCGACTATTCAAGAAATTGCCAGCCTCGGGCGAAATAACACCGTTTTATCTAGCGGGCTGCCACCCTCCGGCGACCCTTACCTCCCAACGACGAATATGTAAGGGACGCAGTGTTTAGAATACGAAAACGCGACGGTTAAATATTGGCGATGAAAGAAATTGATGAAAAACGGCAGATGTTGTTCGTGTTTTTAAAGCGTCAGCTTAAAACAGGGAGAGTTACACGACATGATTTCTGAATTTTTAGCGTTTGACTTTTTGTCAAGCGTTTCTTTAGCTTAAAAACCTGTCTTTAGATAAAAACTTTCTACATGTATTGCTATAATCATGAAATCGTTTTGTACATTTGTCTGAAGTGGAACAAACAGACTAGCTTAAACTAAGGTTACTTAAATATAGGCTTAATTATTTGTTTGGGATCCTCTACGATTTGATTACGAAAATTATTTCAGTTCTGGAAAGCCAGACTTTCTCTGTGTGTCATTGAGTTTTTATTTATGGTTAGGTTTGGTTAGGGATAACCCTCGGGAAAAGTAAGTATAGTCTCTCTGGTGTGCACCACTCTCAAAAAATCTTTAAGGCCCTAAGAAAATCCTTCCATCGAAGCATTCTAAGCAAACAACGCATCCCTATCTTTACATACAACATTACCCCGTCTCAACCCTCCCCTAATTTTACCCCTAAACCCCTTCCCCTCCCCCAGATTACTCGAAGATCATCCGCACGCACTTCCCCTCTTTAATTGTGAGTCCCAGATTCATTATTGCTGGATCCTTGCGACCCGCTTTGGCGTTATCTTTAGACGTTCCTTTATGAGCGCTATATGTTTTGTAAAGGGTACGTTTTTAGCCCTAATTATAACGTTAGATGTTTTGTGCTGATTATAGAGATAAGAGTTGAAGCTTCTATGGAATGTTTGCCGGGCTATTCTGTCGATATGTCAACGTGTACACTTAGGTGGAGTGAACAACAAGTGAGCGGTCATTCCATCATGTTTGTATGGTTTGACAGCTTCACTTGTCGCTCGCTTCGCCTAAGTTTTCTCTTAGATTCACACTGTTATATAGCTTTTGGTCAAATGACAGTTCACTTTACTTAATCACGGTGAGATTTTTGCACCGCAGTTAATTCAAACGGAGAATTTAATGTAAAAGTTTTGACAAAACAGATTAATGTCGACAGAACTTTTCTGCAGTTTTCTACGCTTTCGCTTTTGTTCAACAAATCCACTTAATATCCTTATCTTTTCTTACTTTTTTTCTATTCTTTGTTTCTCACTTAGAAATTCTTTTATTTTTATTTGGCGAAAATTGTCGCGTCAATTTTAATTTCAACCACCCTTCTTTATATGCCTATTCCTTAACGATATGCCCCCTACTCCTACACATACTGTGTAACGGTCTTGATTTCAATGTGTGTATGTCTGTGAGGGTGTGTGTGTGTGTGATTAATTACGTAATTCGGGTCTTGCGAGGGCGCTAGTTGTAGTGGTACCTATTGATTTACATTATGTTTTATTGACCTCTGGGGGATAGCCAATTTACGCGTCCATGGACACCGGCCTATTTTATTACGAACTTCAAACATAAATATTATTTGAACCGGGCCTATGTTTTATAAGTAGCTTTTAGGATGGAAATTAGGGTTTAATAAATTGGCTCATGCTTTTTTAATGCTTTTGTATTGGCACCCAGATTCTGGAACGCAAATTGTCGCATAATTGATGTTAATTTCTGAGGCGTGTGAAAACCGCATTTATTAAAGAACCAATCACACCACTTGACTCGTATTTGATTTGTGTCTGTAATTTCGTTCTACAAGCCTGTTTTACTTATTAGGTTTTTGAGATTTTATTGTAAACCTTAAATTCCATTCTAGACTATCGATTGAAACTTTTTGAATGCCTATATTAAAATGGAAATACATTTTTGCTGCAATTAAGATCATCGGAACTATATATTTTTTGGGATAAATTATTAAGCTTTTGTTTAAACATTTGCATGCCTTTAAATTTGTTTCTTTACGTCTGTAAACAACCGCAACCGCATTGTGTTCATATTCATTGAAATGATTACGTGCCCTAATTAAACTTCGCATTCAACTTATATTCGTGCAGTTTGTAATTCATCATTCGCTTTTTCGCACAACCTAAACCGTTTCCCAGTAATTTAAAAAACAGAACTTTAGATGCTAGGTTTAAACATTTAACTAGAACCCATCAAAGCGAATAATTATTCTTGTTATTTCATCTGAATAACTAATTAAATCTTGATATTTGATACGAAACTCAAAGAGAATTCCCCTAAGGGGCGAAACTTCCACTATTCGGACATTTTGGAAAATTAACAAATTCCCTTTTATAACGCTGAATGCGAAACAATGCGGCGAAATACTTAGTCCCGGGGATGTCAAATCGACTTAAAATGATTATATCCAGCTGTTTGATTCTAAGCTTTGTTCGTAGGTTTCTAAGGTTTAATTTATGTTGTGTCTGTCTTCTTTTGTGGTAAGATTAGGACAAAGTAACACGTATTAGGGAGCTAATGAATACCACAAGTCAGACGTTTGCTCGAGTGAAATAGGAATGAGGTTACAACACAAACTTAATGGTAGTTCTTTTTGTTGATATTTGTATTGTAATGAGGATTTAGGGAATGTTTTGTATGCATCGCATAAACACTTCCAGTGAACAACACACGCATGTGGTGCTTTAATATTTCAGTGTTTGGAGCCGCTGACGCGTGGGCGGTGATTTTAGCGAGTTATATTGCTACTCAGAACACGCGAAAAATACCACTTATGTGTCAGCAAGAACTTCATGAAAATAGAACTGGCAGTGGAAGGATAAAAATAAGTATTTTTATTAGTTATGCAGTTCATGTGTAATCCACTTGGGCAAATGTATAAAGAGGCTACGCGTCGTGAGGCTTCATAAGCGTTGTAGCTACAGGGTGGACCATAAACAAGTGATGTTGAAACATAATGAGAGTCTATCAAAATCTCTTAATTGAATTAGTAGTCGTTACTACATGGCTAAATATAGAATCAATGGTCAATGAACCCAGCCCCAATTCCAATACCTGTAACCCATATCCAAAACTGGGTGGCATCCTTTTTTCCATACATTTTACATCGGTCCACTGCAATCAGTTGGACAATACAACGGGAGGTGTGCAGTAAGGTGTTACCGGGTGATGTCGGATGGCATGGCCGCCGCCACGCCGCTGAGGCGGGAAGGTATGCGGACACCACGGTAGGGTCATGTTGCCAGAAAATGTTGTACTACGTCATTATTCGAATATCTTTATTTAATTTATTATTATTATCCCTTTCAGGTGATCTGTGACCCATACAAAATACAATACATAAATATAAAAACTATACTAATACATACAAAAAAATAATAACTTATAAACTAGGACACACAAAGTGACGGCGTCGAGTTACGCTGCGCGAAAACGTCGTCGTGTATTTAATGTAAATATGATTGCTATAAATACTAAAATTAGCCAACAATATTAACTAAACTAACAACAAACTAAAATATAGCATACAAAATTCGTCCTTACTCATTATTTTATCTACAAAAAGAATTTAGATAAATTATAAGTCTTAAATTTGAGCTAAATAAAACAGGTTGGAAAGGATAGTCGTACTGATGGGTATCGTGTTAACCAGTAACTGGGTTGTGGAAGCCAGATAAGCAGTAATTAGCAGCATCTAGTTAAACTGACTTACGGCCGCTTTCTATAATATATCTCAATCCCAATCTTGATCCCGATCCTTGTCTGTAACCAATCAAAGGTGAGGATTGTGTGGTGAAGGACACAAACTCGGCCGTTGATTGGTTACAGACAAGGATCGGGATCAAGATTGGGATTGAGATATGTTATAGAAAGCGGCCGTTAGTCAAAGGCTAGGAAGATAATGGTTAGGATTATCTGATAGAGCCAGCACTATACAAATATATGTTTATTAAACCTATGGCCAGCATGAAAAATCGTCAATGAAGAAGTTTCAAATCGATAGCTAGTGAATGTTACTTGTACTTTTATCTCTTTTCCTTACCATAAATTCATTTAATTTTTCAACTGAAAAATTTAAATAAACAACAAAACATCTTTATTTCAGACATAAGTTGTTAGAAACAATTCTAAAAATGGTTAATATTTTTACAATTGAAAAATTAAATAAAATTAATTATTTATTAAGACATTAAAAGTTGGAAGATCCAGAGTTGTGAAATGGAAAAAAGGACACGCTGATTAGACACAAAACTAATCATAAAAAGAGAAATTTATGATGATGATGTGACAAGTGAAAATCACAAGATCTATCAAGGTCCAAAGATGAACTTTTTAAACTAAACCCAGCTATACACCCAACATTATAATCAAATTTGAAATAAACCACACCAAAATTTCCACAACCCTAGTCGAGTCAAATATCTCGCGAGCCTCCTGTAATTGAAAACACAGTGTATTCTGACAGTTTTAATGGTCCTCATGTAATGTTCAGATGTGCTGAGTTAGACATTTATTCTGCTGGACTGTCAGTCTATGTGTCGGGATTTATTTTGTGTATCGTTTTATGTTCAATAATAGGTCAGTGGGCATTTGTTAGTGTAGTATTTTTTTTGAGATGTTTTATTTTGTAATTTTGTCACTTGTGTCTTGTTATAAATTTATTTACATTTTTTCTGTTGTCATGTTCCATTCTAGTATCGATCAACAAATAAATGATGTCTATTTTTTAAGGGCATGTCGTTTGTAGGATCAAAATATTGTGTAAGTAAGCAATTGTAAGGACGGGAGCTTTAAAACTACGCTGAATCGATTCTCACAGTTTTCCAACCTAATTGTGCCAAAAAATTTCGAAATATCAAACTACAGACCCAAAAATAAAATTAACCGCCAACATTTCAGTAGAACATCAAGCAGAAAATTAATTAAGCCTTCATATAAACAACAAAATACCTAATATACAGCAATCTAAACGCTGCATAGCAACAACAACAAACTGCTGCGCAAAACTTTGTGGACACTGCTTAGGTAATTGTTAAACCTGCCATGAACGCTTTTTGCCGCAACATTACGCCAACTTCAGGAAAAGTTGCCAACTGGCAACACTAACGGAACTACAGTAGGCAACTTTGTAGACTATATAGAACCCACAAAGGTACGCTATCGCGCCATCACTACTATCTGCTTTTGCATGCAAATGAGTTGGAAAAGTTCTGATGAAGTAAGAAAACAGTGCGGAGGTGTGGGCCGATAAAATGCTGCTTTTTGACGAATGTGGATAAGGATTTATATATTTTGATAGCGGAAGCATTTTCATTGGAATCAGTTTAGTTCGTATCGTTCGCCAAAAAAGTTTTGTTTTAGAGTTATTAAGGAAATATACCTGACAAGTGACGTTAGGGACAAAACAAGACAAATATTTTTATCTCCATTTTGAGTCTACTTTGACTGACATAGGTAACTACTATCTTAAGTGTAAGATACAGAATTTCTGACAAATGCATTGATAATAACGTGGAATGGAAAACCAGCCCCCTTTTTATCTGACCGACTTAAAAAAAAAGGAGTAGGAGCTTATGTTGGCCTGCAAATTTTTTCCAAACACTACTTCTACACAACCCCGCATCTCAAAATGTAATCAGAATGCTTTCATTATAATCATTTATCTACAATCACTCCTGGTGATGACGCGTCGTCGTCACTTGGCGCCATAAGGGCCGGGCCACAAGAGCGGCGCGAGGCGCGGGGCGGTCCCCGGCAGAAGTTTGCCGCGATAGTTGCGGGCACAGCCTTTGTGGGACCGCCCCACGCGTACTGACGTCTACAGTGGCGGTATTAGTTGTGTTAGATAATTATCATCTTATAGTTTTAACTAGGTATATGCGATACGATGAAATAAAATATTACAGCTATGGTTAGGGGAAGCCCGGGCAAGAAGCATAGTGCGGGTAAGAAGAATAACTGTTTTTTCCATAAATCTATAATAGATGGCGTTTTGACACATTCTCAAGTCGTGACACGTGCGACCGGCAACGCCATGACAGTTCAACCAAAACAATACGCGAGTGCATTTGTTGTGAAAAGAGAAAAAACGGATTATCGTTGTTTTGTTACGATTTTTGTGAAAATTTTGTACAGTAACTTTTTGTATTAGTCATTAGTTATCTGTGAAATGTTTTATTTTTCCAATTGCACGTTTGTTTAAGTATTATTTTTGATCGTTACTTTTTGTTTACCTACTCAAAACATGTCAAGCCTTGACTTGTTTCTAATATGAGCGTGTTGGGCAAAATGGATATGGGCAAAACGGATAGGTATCCGTTTTGCCCGTTTATTTATTTTATTATCTCCTTCTTATGTAAGAAATATTTTATTAAAAGATCTTTTACAACTTTAAGTAAACGAAGATCTGATCTTTTGGAGAAGAAGATTACGCTCCTTCAACGATGACCGACCGTCCTTTTCTTGAACCGCCCTCTACTATGACTGAAGGTCCTATAAATGATGCGCCATCGACAGTGGGCATACCTAGATCCTTTTAATGGCACATCGTCTACTGTGACCGTTTGCACTTTAAATTATTCTCCAGCAACAACAGTGATTTACTTGAAATTGCATCTGTAACCGCAAAGGAGGCAGTAGCTGAATCTTCTACACAGTCAGCCATTTCAGAAATAGAGGTTGAAAGGTCTACTACTCCTTTGCCTGATTCCAATTTGCTGGAAGAAGAATCAACTCATTTACTAGGAGAAAATCATCCAGTACCTGCAGCGAGCCTTACGCCATTTCAAATTAGACCTATTCCAACCATGGCTGCTCCTAAAACAGGCCGCAAACACAAGAGGCCGAAATCAGAGGTGTTGACGTCTTGAGCAAGCATTAAAATTTCCGAAGGCAAATATTAAGAAGACCAAGATTTCAGAGTTAGCAGGCCCCAGCAAAACTAAAACTAAAAGATCCTCAGTCAAACAACAGAGCAAAAACCCAAAACCAGATGTTTACTGTTTAGTGTGCGTTGTCAAATACACTGAACCACCAGCCGAAGATTGGATTCAGTGTAATCAGTGCAAATGTTGGGCGCATGAAGACTGCACTTCTTATGTAGGAGTTGGCAGCTACTTCTGTGATGAATGCGATGACTGATCTTAACTATTTCAACATTATCCTTTTTGCCCTTGGGGCATATCCATTTTGCCCGACCCCTTCGGGCAAAACGGATAATTGATACTTTTTGTTAATGCTCATAATAAATGTAGAAATCGTTTAAGTTTTTTAATTTATATGATTTTTTTCCAAAGATGATTAAACATAGTACAAATTAAAAGTACAAAGAGTTCTATTGACTATCAGATTGTGGTTTTATTTACACTATCCCTTAACATATGCGTCTTGCCCGGGCTTCCGCCCTCCCCCTTGAACCTCCAGAAAACATACCTATTTTCTATGACAAGACTACTGCATAAAAAAAACTAAGTTTTTGCTGCGGCGGGAATGAAGGGGGATGGATAGCAAAAGTCGTTACCAACTAAAGCTCCACTATAAGTAACATTTGGCACGTTCTGGTGACAAATTTATGGTTTTTACGTACGAATAAATTCATAAAACCACAGATAAGTTTTTGTATAATCATGATACTAAGAAAAAAACTGTTTTATTACACATATTACGGACTAATGAGATGCTTAAATGTTGCTTTAAAAAATCGGTAGTCAGAACCTAAAAACCGTTAAAATATAAAAATCTAGTAAAATACTGTTTTTGAAATGAACCCCTATTGCTTAAAAAAAAACAAAAGAAGCCTGCAATCTCTCCTGCCATGGTTGCGGAATTTGTTCGAAAGAGTTACCGCGGCCCTGGAAAGCAAAGGGCACTACTAGGAGCACTGATGGATTTCAGTCAGTAAGAGTTTGACACATTCATTCAGTAAAAAACATTCATTAAGTAAACTATTAATAAAACATAATTTATGCCATTTCTGCGTCCACTGTAGAACAGATCACGCTATCTGAGAAAGTAATTTATAAAGTTGGATGGCTGGACGATAGCTCCGCATTATTTATCTTGTCCGAGCAGTATATAGCCCAGGCTATGTGCTGTTACAGCGCTATTTACTTTAGGCGTGATATCTTTACAGGGAATACATTCTTTGTTATTGTGGTAAACCTTCACAGGAGATGACATTTGAGGTGGCTCATAGCAGTTTGGGCACGAATCTTATTGACTTGCGAATCTACTATCATATAATTTCAATTCCTGAGTTGTATCGGGTATATTTCGGGGAGTGTGTGTGAGAATTACATACAATGTAATGCAGCCAAGCCCGTTCCATTTTATCGGGCTACAAGACGAACAGCGATGAATCGATGACACATACACTTAGAACGTTTTGGGAATATTTTATATAGTCAGTTTGCATTCATGTTTACTTAAACAAAACAATTTTGAACTTATATTTACCTTGTAACATCTGTACAAACATAATCACGATGTCTGTATTTTGTTGGTTACATTAGACTGAGTTTTTGGTTGATAAACGTCGTGACGTGATCACAAGGTGGATGACTCATTTTAAATTTCTATAATGTGCGTTTTGTCTGTGCAGAATCTTTTTTTCTCTGTATAATAAAAATAAAGTATATTTTATTTATCCATTACATGGACTGATTGGTGTCTTTTAGGGCTCCGATACGGATGCGTATGGGAAAGTGGAAAGCTTATGGAATCTATCGTTTGTCTGCGTGTCCGTCTGTCACAGGCACCAGTTGAAATTTGGTACTATATGAACTTCTGTGACCCAAACAAGGACGCGTAACGTTAATAAATAAATGTTGAGTATGGGGGACTAATTAGGAAAGGCGACACGGTTGGCGCAGTGGTTGAGCGATTGACTGCTGCGCTGCGTGTCGCGGGTTCCATTCCCGCACTGAACAAATATATGTATGGCCTACAGAAAGTTGTTCCGGGTCTGGCTGTTTGTGTATGTGAGATTATATGTTTGTAAACGCACCCACGATACAGGCGAAATGCCTAGTGTGGGGCAACGTTTTTTTTTAAAAAAAAGCTAGTCAATAATAAATGTGGAAATCTTGGATGAATAAACTGTCCTGAGGTATTAATAATCCTTGGTCGTATTGTAAAAGGCGAATCAGAGATTATGTCTAGAGCATGCGCATTTTCTTGTTTAAATAACAAATCTTATTGACTCGTCTATATTCCAAAACGTAAACTCCAACTCAACTCGAACTCTTAACTCCAACATGAGCACAAAAATGTTAATGAAAGCTTGTCTAATTGACGTTTTCGTACTCGAGAGATGAGCAAACAAATTGAAAAACTTCAATTTATGACAAGCTCCGATGGAGTTGGAGTTTGAGTTGAGTTGGCGTTTACGTTTTATGGGCCTTTATGTATTGCTATGACACTGTTCTGAGAATTAAGGGTTAGGAAAGTAGTGAAAGTAAACTTCAATTCCAAAATCTGTCAAGTTTTCAGGCTTAAATAAAGTTTGACAAATAATCAATTTCCGATTTGGAAAGAAATCGGGCGTAAGTAAATTGTCATTTAAAAGTAGTAACTAATATAAATGATAATAATGGTTTAGTAAAAACAGTTTTTACATGGCTATTTTTCTTTCAATTTAAAATAGACAAAGCCGGTGTTTCCTAACCGTATACTCTGAGAAGACAGAAAGAACCAAACTTAGAGGTCAATGTCTCTTTTACAAGTAGGTATATGAGTAATACCACGCGAAGCCAATCGTTTTTAAAATAAAAAATAAATGACTAAAAATGTTATATTAATTGAAAATGTATAGATATTTTTTTTTTAAATATCGCAGCATATGCTGAGATAGGGACCTTTTGGCCTCGCACAGATTTATGATGCTTTTGTTATTTTTATTTTATGGATTACTTTTTTGTTTTGTCTTGTGCGAGTCCCAAATAAATATTATTCTTTCTTTCAAAAACATAATTATAATAAGTATGTTGAATATGTCCATAAAAGTTAACAAAATACGGACAACCGTTAGCAACATTAGCCAATCTTATTCAAAACTACACAACACAGTTACCAGTAGTCGGCTTTAACGATCGGCTCTTACCCCAAGTTTCCATCTTAATTCTGCGGGTCAGTGACCTCTGGACCCTTCACGATTAATGTCCAAAGGGTCAGCACAAGACTCAGTAATACAGAGAAATTAAGACGACCCCTCGACGCCATCTGTAACCCCCTTCGCAAAATGGTTGCTATTATAGTCTTCGGAAGGATGTTATTTTGCATTTTATTTCAAGCCATGTTGTTAATTTGGCGTAGAAAAAGTAATGGTGTTTTGTTTTTTAATTAGTTTCCATGTTGAATTGAATACGGAAAAGCTTTTGGCAATGGCGTTCTTGATAACAACAATTAAATAAATATATGTGATTTTCAATAGATTGTGTTTTAGCACGTTCTAGCGTGGCGTAGACTTCAACGCGCGAAGTGAATTCAATTGTGAATCGTATTAGATGTATACAATACGTCCTTTCTTGATTATTCACAGGCACTTAGATAAGTAGTAAATCTTCAAGTCCCATTTTTTTTTGTGAATTAGAAATCACGAAAACCGTGAAAAATTGTGATGTACGTCTTAAATTACGTATTGTCTTTTAAAAATCACGTTCATCAAAAAACATGAATCGTGAAGATTTTATGACGGATGTGACGGATCCCGCCCCGCCTGCCTGCGCTCGCACATTTCAGTAGATACTAGTAGTATGTAGTTCATCCAAGACTGACGAAAATGTAAATATTAATTCGGATATATTGACGAATCGTGCAAGACACAATTCCGCATGCAATGTGAACGTTCATCCGTCATGATGTATCGTGTTTTTTGACGAATCGGCAATGACGGATCCCGTGTGAATGCGGCCTTAGATAGGCAGTCTATTGAGATAGAGAGCCAAGGGTTTCGGGCTCTCTGTTTATCCCGGAAGGGGCTTACGTGACCAAAATAACCCGGTACTGGGCCTATAGTGTACATGTTTGCCTTATTCACCAGTAGCTCCTTGCGTTTGTATCGGTTCTCGAGCGATTTTTAATTTACTGTAATTTTTAGTGCTATCGCGTGCTATCGCGTTTGTGTGCTGTAGTTTGAATAAATGACTTTTGATTTTGATTTTCTTGTATGAAATACTTTGAGAAGTAAACTTTAAGTTACGCTCTCAAGTTTTTTATTTTTTTATTCAGTCGTTGATACTAGGCTTAATTTTGGTTTTACAAAAATTAAATATTTACTTTACGGGGCTCACTAAACTTATTCAATAGTTAATCATTGCAACCAGAGCCAACTTAGTCTATGTTAGCTGAGGTTGAACTTTATTACTTTACTAGCTTCTTTCCGTGGCTCCGCCCGCGTGGATGTTGGTTATCGCGTGAAAATATAGCCTACGTCCTTCTCCATATCCCAGGCTATATATCTGCCAAATTTCATAACGATCCGTTCAGTCGTTTTAGCGTGAAAGCGTAACAGACAGACAGACAGAGTTACTTTTGCATTTATAATATTAGTAGAGATAGAAAAACAAACCCACACACTCAATAACAAACAGAGTGGTTTCTGAAATCTAGTTCCATGTAATTACTGGGCAGACGCACAGTTATGTAAACGATAATTAAATTTTAAACTTACTGAAGTCCCTCGCAGGTACTTAGACAAACAGTCCTCTCTGCTCGTACTATTCGATGTTTGCTTTCCTAACTAAAATTAGTTTTTGTCTGACCCTCCTACAATCAAATTAGATCCCCTTGTCTGACTCTCTGGTGTCGTCAGTGTAGTGGGATTCAATTGATAAGGCCTATTTTGATAGCAGTTTAATTTTGCATTATTTTGTGACTGGTTTTTGACTGAATTAAAGTTATGAGAACGATAGGAATGCATTAACAATCACGTACATTTCATGAAAACGATTTCACGATTGCCTTTGTTCCATTTCTACACCTACCAACACAGGAATAGTTTTCAGGTGAACTGTTTAAATTTCCGCCAGTTTACAAATCGTCTATTAACCGACAAAATCGCAACGCAAACTCAAACTTTCCAAATGAAAAGTCAACTAACAATACGATTAAAAAACATACCATCAAACCTCATTAACGACTATTCCCTTTGAATGCCACATTATGAATACGGCAATCCAAATAGTGTACGCTCAAGTTGATAGCTAGCGAAGGCTAGCAATTAAAACTTCTTTGTGCGCCTGCTACCCTGCTCTAGGGGCGCGGGGAAGGGGTGCAGGCTCCGAGGGGGGGTTTGAGGTAAGCAGGGTGGTGAGGTGGTCACTTGACGGTGTTCGTAATTGGAAAACTTTCCCTACAGGCCAGCAAGCAGTGATAAAGGTTACTTGTGACAATTCAGTGACGTTTATACGACGGTTTTCGAGTGATCTTTGGTGGTGGAATTTGCGTTTGGTTTGTGCTTGGTTTCAGTGAGATTGGTAACGGATTAGATGGAAAAATATATCTTTTGTGTGTAAAAATCTTGATGCTTTAGTACACAAACGTACTCAATGACTAATTGGCAGGCAAATAACTCGAAAATCATGTACCAATTAAAAGGAGTAAATTTCTTGTTACCTGATGAAAATACCAACAATTTACATGAACATCTAACAATTTACTATAAAATTGATTAAGTTCTCATAACCGTAAAAATTCCAATTAAATTTCTAAATGCAAAGTTAGTATGTTTATTTGTTACGCTTGCACACCTACATCGCAGAACCGTTGTTGATGAATTTTGGCGCAGACATAGATGCGACCCTGGAGACGGTTATAGGCTACTATAACGACAAGCAAAGCCTCAGGCAAACAATTCCTCAACACAATAATACACTCAAACACAAACTGAATAACAAAACCCAAGATAACAGCCACCCACGAAGAAAACCAACTATCTACATTCTCGAACCACCATTTGAAACAATAACTATTGTCCCCATGTATAGTGGGGCTCAGATAGTGGCGGTATTCACACATTAAAAGCCTCCAGTGTCCTTAAGACAATGGCGCTCCAGCCAATGAACTACCTTCCCTTACAAAGGAGAAGGCTCTGAATGGCCCACATAATTAAAATGGTCTATGACTAGTGGAATGATGGTGGAGCTAGTGCTGTCCTTTTCTGTGGGACTATTGTGGCTGTAGTTGGCTAAAGATATCTTTTGTCTATGGGTTTTGATTGGAGGAAGATTTTAAATTTAGTGTATATAAAGAAGATTGTTTGCTTCTAAAGGAGGTTACTTCTTAATGAAACAAGGATGTCATTTGGACAAAAAATACCTAAAAATGACCTCGTACTTCTGGAACACCCCGTATTAATTCAAATCCATTCCATATCCCACACAACTCTACCCACAGTCCCTTTCACGTCATGCAGCACCACTAGTTAGAAAATTAGAACATGAAAATATTGTGTAGCGAACAGAAAGCTGGGCAAACAACTTATTAACTCATTATTTACATGGGCGAGCGTTAATTTTAAACGTGTTTACTGTTACTGTGTGTTACATAAGGTGTCTGTACATAACAGTCTTGGCGATGGTAAGCGAGACTTTTGTCTTAGCTGTGGTTAGTTGAAACAAGAGGATGACTCTTCGTCGCGCGTCGGCGTTGTTATGAATAGCGATATTTTGTTATTTTGTTGACCGAATATTTATAATTAAATTACTTACAAGTCTAATATATATTTTTTTACACTTAAGTAAAAACTCTTAACTAACTAAAACTTAAAATAATCTAAAATATGGCGTCGATAAAATTTCACCTCATCGCTGGCCACTGGTAACGTGCCCAAAAGGCAGGCAGCATTGCCACGTTGTATGGCAATGCTTTAACCTTGACCAAAATTAAGTATTGTTTTGATATTGATTTATATGTCATACTCTACTTTAACTTAAAAACTTGTAAAAATTTAAAAAGGCATCAAAGTAGGGTCTGACACGATCCAAATACTCGATACAAATACCCGCCCTTACTATTATATAATGAACAATGTTGAACACCTGAATGAAACATTCTTCGGATTGTAATGGCTTAGCTTCAATTGGATCGCATTCCCTACGGTTTCCCTTGGTATTACGTTACACAATGTTATTTTCTTGTGTATATTGTGAAATTTATTTAGTTTGACTTGACGGTCTAGTTGGCACGCCCCACGTGTAAAGCCTCTCAAAACGGAAATAGTTTCATTGCATGACAAATAAACAAATTGTCTGTATATATACAACGTGTAACATAATAAACGCAAGACCTCCTTAGGGGTCATTGTACTAATCATTATGAACAACTTTCACTATGGGACCAACACTAGTATCGCAAAAAAAAATCGACTGACCCATACATTTCTGTGTGCGTAACTCGACAAAATGTACTGAACAGCTGATTTTTTTTGCGATTTCGCGGTTGGCCCCATAGTAAAAGTTGTTCATAATGATAAGTACAATGACCCCTTAAGAGAAATTGCATTTATTCTGTTACACCTTGTATGTACCTTCTAACACAGGTATATTTACTTAAAAGGAGGCCTATTTACTGTAAAAGTTGAACAAGTTTCTGCAATAAAATTTTCATGTTTTTTTTTTATGTTACATATGTACGTCACTACATTTCCAATATTTCATTCCATTTCAAATACAGGTATTCAGCTGAATCCGGTTTGACTGGGAGCCGACCCCAATATAGTTGGGAAAAGGCTAGGCAGATGATGATACGTCGGTACATTTCCGTACATATACTATACTTGTCCCATAGATCTATGTTGGGTTGGGTTTCCAGTCATACCGGCGGATGCCAGTATTTTACATAGAGCTGTCTGACTGACCTACAGAACTCAGTAACTGGGTAACACGGTACCTCTTGGCAAGACTAGGGTCAGATTTTATCCGTAACTTCACGAAGACCAATATTATTAAATGCCAAAAAAAAAGCCTGTACATTTGTATGCGTGCCTAAATCTTACAGTTGATTTGGTGTTAAAACATCAAAGTAGGATTTAACTTGATAAAAAATGAATCCTCCTCCAAATAATGTCAAAGAAAATTCAAAATGGCGGACGCTAAACGTCAAACTCATACTTTTCTGACACCGTCCAGCATTATATTACTGAATTCGGCCAGTATGAACGTTAAAGCCGGTTACCAGTGGTTACCAGTCACAAATTCTTGCCACTAAAGGAACTTCATACATATGTATTTTGTAAGGGAATCATCTTCCATTCAGCCGCGAATAAATCAGAATTTGAATTCAAATGCACGGGAGCGTTAAGAGTCGTGCGAGACCGAGGTTCGGACGACTTTGGATGTGACTTGACTTGAGTGCCTTAGCTAATGGTAAAGTGAACATTTGAAGTGGAATTCTAAGTTTAAAATAAAGAACGAATCGTCTGAGTGGCAATTCTCGTATTTTTTAAGGAATGTTCGCAGTGGCAAACTGACAAAAATACCTCTGTGGCAATTCTCGTATTTTTTAAGGAATGTTCGCAGTGGCAAACTGACAAAAATGCCTCTGATTTCTCTACATTCTGACAAGTTGTTGACATTGACTGTAGCTGAGATGATATGGTGTGTGTGTGTGGCCTTCTAAAATGAAATAACTTCTTTTCCTTAATTTTCTTTGTTTTCTCTAATTTAATCATACCTAAACATTGCAGCTGTGTGAATTGATAATCCACGATCCACGTAATTGAATTCAAATTCAAACAACAACTTTACGTCAGAAATCAATCGATCCACATTTTCATCATTTATTTCAGACTATGTGGTCATGTAAACTTAGTTCAGAACGTGTAGTAGGGTCATGTATTTGACGGAGTGAAGGACGTCATTGCAAGCGGTCGCTCATTTACTACATAAGTAACAACTAAAACGTACATAGAGCGAGAACATCCAGAATTTCGTTAAAATTAATTTTCCCCTACCCTCGTTAAACTACGCTTTGAAACTAGCAAATTAATTATAAAACACGTCAAAACAAGATATGAAGTTCGAGCAACCCATCTGAGATTCACAAAGGGTGGGTCCTAATTCGGGGACAGGGGCCCTTTCTACCCTTATCGCAAAGTCTCATCTACTACCCTTCCATCGATCTTAAGTAGGGTGGATGACTTAACCCCCAGCGAGGGAGGGATGAAAGAAAATCGTGAGGGTGGTTTAGGGATCATTTTTGGGGTGTTGGCGAAGTTTAAAGGGTTAGTTTTTGTTACGTCATGGTGTTTCTCGAAAATTCTGTTAACGTAATGGAATTAGTCGAGGGTTAGTAATTATTTCACGGTTTTATTGTATTATTTTAACGGGCGACGTTTTCGAGGGGTTCTGTTTTTGTATATGTATGTTTTTCAAAATCTTATGTAAGTTTTGTTTACGTTAAGAGATCGCTATTTACCGGTGCACAAAGAGATTTGAATTAATCTCGGACCTAGATTGTCAAGTCATACTAAGCCTGATTTATTCATTCCATGCTCCATTCACCTACCTAAATAATAATACTGTATCATTTCATAAAGAAGCTAAACTGTTTGTGTATATGTTTGTAAAAGGTAATCTCTGAAAATACTGATCCGATTATAAACATTATTTCACTTTTGGAAAGCTATGCTATTGCTATGTTATACGTGACTTTTTATTCAAGACAAATGATCGGTACGTGTGAGATAGGCCATAAGAGTGAAGCCGAGAGAAATGTATCGTTTTGGAATGATAATATTGTTAAGAAGACATTTACTGACTGTGAGTAGTCCATTAATAATTTTTACTAGTAAAATCAAATAGGTACTTAACCACTAACCAAATTAACAAAATACTAAAATTGACGACTAAATGCGCTAGCTCCAATGTAAAATCTAAATCGGCAAGCGAGTCACGACTCTCGACTCACGAATTGTCTACGGACGAAAATTGTCCAATGTACTGGACGTCATCTTAGTGTGGGTAGGGAGGGTTTTATTATAGGACGCTCTGCGGCTGTCCCCCTCCCCGCCTGGGACGCACTTCTTATAGCTAGCTGCAAGGGCTGCCATATTTGATTTTACAATATTTTTTTGTTATGAAAAAATAGCAGTTTTAGCTTTATGATGTCAACTGTCAAAATCCAAGTGGCGTGCTGGCTGTATGGTTTGTGACCTTTGCTTGCGTTTGGATTAAAAAAAAATAGCTGTCAAAGTTGTTGTAATATCAACTATATCTACTATGTTTACTTAGTTTTGGTAAGGAGGGTTTTATTATATGACGCTCTGTGACTGTCTCTTTCCCCGCCTGTGACGCACTTCTTATAGCTAGGTTTTTAATTCAGAACAATTATTTTTAAAATATTGACAGGCTGAATTTGTTTACCTTTGCTTCATGTCAACTGTCAAAGTGTGACTTGCAGGTTGTATGGTTATGACCGTTGCTTGTGTTTTATCATAATTTAATACATGTCAAAATTAGTTACTAGAATGTTACGTGGTGGTGTTCCGTTTTTATATTTAACTCAAAATATGTTTTCTTTTTGTTAAGAAACCACATTATGCGTTTAAAACAAAACCTTTTAAATTATGACCATATATCTATTTTATTTAGTTAAATTACAATAGATTTATGATTTTCCAAAGTGGCATGTACACGTCATGTAAATAGATAACGGCTTATGTTTAACTTACCATCAGATATAGTAACATTTAGGAGACAAAAATAGTAAATGATCACCAAAATTAAACACGCATTTTAATTTAAAATTATAACCAAAATTTTAACGTCTCGCTATCCTATTTAAGCAAAATGACTCCAAATAAATCATTGTTAACCCAAAAGTAGTAAATGATCACCAAAATCATACCAGCATTTTAATGTAAAATTAAAATCAAAGTTTTTACATCTTGCTATCCTGTTTAAGCAAACTAATGTCAAACAAATCATTGTTAATCCAAAACTTTTAAGTAAATATAAAGCTTTATTTTAATTTATAAGCTTTCTTTCATTTTTATTGGCAGCTATTGTTTGGTGTTTGGAGTTAAAAAAGTGTGAAATAAATAACTTTTTCCAAAAAAATATTCGAGAAGTAGCGCTCGCCGGCCGCTGCCGCGGCACCGCTCGCTTCGCTCGCTCGGCTCGCGCGCGTTTGGTCACAATTCTAACCTAACCTAACCTATTTTATCCAGTTTGTAACCCCAAGCCTACATTTTATGGCAATCACAGTAGTTTATTTAGGCAAAAATAGCGCATTAATTTGCTCGCTAAGATTTGGTGATCATTGACTACATTTGGTGTTCGAATACAATTTGAGGTGCAGTCGTGACTAAAATAGCTAGTACTATTGTAATTTTAGACTTCATTTTTCTGGTGTCAAATATATATTTTTGGTAAAAGAACTAAGGGTATCAAAGCATTTTATGGTGGTCATTATATTTAATCCCATAGATAACTGCTACGACGTAGCTGTCGTAGCAAATGTTTTCGTGCTACGCCGCCAGCAGAAAAGAATCTCGATTTGAATGATATCTACGGCTGATAGCAGTAAAGTAGTTACGCGTATTAAAAATGTGCGCAAGCCCTTAAAAAGCATAACAATAAGAGTCCATCAACGAGAGTTAGACGTTGTTCTCCCGATTTATAAATTAAGAATTAGTTGAGGTTTGGTCAAAATCTAATTTAGCCTGAGCCTTTTAATAGCGGGTTCAAAGGCCGATCTCATTAGTGCGAACATAGCCTCTTACCTGATCGCACGCCAAATCTCCTTCGCGAAACCTAGGTTCCCGCTAAAACCTAGATCCCTTAAATGTTACTTGTTTGTCCGTATTGTGCTCGTAATCAATAAACAGTGTTTTGTCTTAAAATTATATTTATTTGTAACATTACATGTTATAAAGAAGAGACGTGGTAATTAAAATACAAAAACCTAAATTCACGCGCGTTGTAACTTATTTTACCCCGTCTACACTTCAAACATGTGAAATATTGGTATTAAAATAAATAAATACAACTAAATAACAATTAAAGCTGGATTTGACATGTTAAAATCCTAATACTCAATTCAGAAACTAGCCTATAATAATCATCAACATGATAATACCGTCTTAAATGACTTGTGTTCATTATCTTCAATATTATGAGGATAGTTCTGTTCACGCTGATAAAATATCCGATCAACAAGGTTTCAGCGGGTCAGATTGCACAGGATGTGTGAATTTCACTCGTAAAAATACTGCATAGGTAGGGCATCGAAACTATTAATATCCTTACTAATATTAGAAACGCGAAAGTTTGTATGTTTGTTACTATTTCACGCAAAAATTACTGAATGGATCTTGATGAAATTTGGCACAGAGGTAGTCTGGAAGAACACAGGATACTTTTTATCCCGGGAGTATGTTCCCTTGGGATAATTTTCGATATTCGCGCGGGCGGAGCCGCGGGCGGCAGCTAGTGTATTATAAATGTGAAACAGATTTTGTATGATTTTGATGAATTTTGTTACGGGGCTAAATGGAACCCTGGAGAATGTTACAGGCTACTTTTTTTTGCGAAAATCTAATATATTAACTCAGTGAAGCCGCCAGTTAAATCTAGTTCTTGTTCATTCGTCATCTCAGAAGCCACCATTTTCAATTTCAAGCCATTTTGTTCACTAAGCTCAGTAAGTTTTAAAGCTGTTCGAAATCGAAAGCACAGCCCTACGCACACGTAGTGCGTACAAAACGGCTCTCACATTCGGACACAAGAAATTACATACTTTAATCTTATCGCTGGCATAAAATAGAATATTAAATCGGACTGGTGCCCGGCTTCCCCGCCGTTGTGGAAAGGAATGTCTTTTGTACCCTCTCTCCTCTCTGTGTCTAGTGGTACGGGTTCAAACCATTTTCTGGAAGGTACTTATTGGACTTTTCGGAAGACTCGTCTGAATTCTTTTTGGAAATTCAAGGACGATTGGAGTTGGGAAAAATTGCTCGAATTTGAAATAGACAGAAATGATCTTGTTGGAATTATATTCCAGTTGGCGTAATGGCTTTGTTGTTTGTAGACAGTATATTTTCTCATATGATTAGTAGGTTTGCAACTAACTTGTTTGCGTTGCTTTTGGGTTGCGGAATTTATTCGAAAGAGTCATCGCGGCCCTGGCATTAGGTGGAACACGGATGAGTATTAGTCAGTAAGTGTCGAATATGGAACCTCCTCCTTTTTTAAGTTGGTTAAAAAGGGAAATAACTTGTAGCTCATGTCAGCTATAACAATTTCCTTTAATTTTCCTTTTTATGTATTTTCTGGGGCACAATTATTAAGGCTAGCTGAACTGTTGTAATCCTAACCTAATCCACGCCTAAATGTACGAACCTATTTGATGACATCTAGGTACAGTAATAGCTTCGACCTTGGAGTCGGTTATAGTATAAAAAGTTATTTTTACAAATAGAAGGACAAATAAGACTGGTCCGTGTGATCATTATGCTTGTGTCAGCAGTCACAGTATCCTTTATTCACGTATTTTCTAGTGCACAATAAAGTGTAGGTACGTCAATAAATAAAGAAAAACACACTAGCCTAGGAAAATGACAAAAAAATGAAACTATTGCGTCAAAGCTAACTTTGATATTCTTATATTTGCGACAGCGAAGTACTCAAATTATTGGAAATCGCTTCGAAACAGAATTTACTACATCAAGACTAAGATAACTTCATGTTAGACGTGATCATTATGCCTTATTCAAATACATGTTTAATATTATATTAAAGTTGTCAAAAAATAAAAGGCCCGTTTTGACAGCAGGATACAACATTTTACTAGTAAGTATGAAAGAGTCATGAAATAAATCTCTTTGCTGTATCCTGTCGAAACGGGCCTTTTATTTTTTGACAACTATAATATAAGATTTCCTTTTATTTCAAATAAATGAAATAAAAGAAAAATGTAATAAAATATTAATTCATGAAGTAGTCCGTCGCATTAATTATTAAACCATCTATCTTGGGATAGCTATCAAAATGAAGCGTTGCTAATTCCGAACTATCCTCTCAACATGTTCTATTTTAAAATATTCACTACATCTACGAGCATTCTCCATCCCCTACACTATCTAAGCAAACTGAGCACAATAACTTACCCTTATTTTACAAAGCTTTCTAAACATCGTAAGGCACCCACACACATGTATCTCGGGGGTACATCGTACAAATATATCTAAGTGCCGGAGGTTTCGGTCAGTTCTCCTTATCCTTTTCCCCCTTTCGACACTATAAGCCCCCAAACCCGTTCCCCGCCCCTCATAAACACTGCTAAACACTGGCGCGCAAAATTGTAAAATTCGACTTGCGTCTCGCTCGCTCTAACGTCAATTTGTTAAGATAACATTGTAGGAATGTTCCCAAACGTTATTTACGATTCGGAAATTAATTTAGAAGGTTAGTAATTAGACGCCGGTTTCAGAGGAAACTCGGGTTCCGTCCAATTTATTGGTTTTGTTCGATTGTCGCCTGCTTTCGGGTGTTTGAGATAGTTCGATAGCGATGTAACTCGGGAATTGGATAATGGTTAGGTCTGGTTATATAAATGAGTTTGCAATGCTGTGATTTATTAGTGGAGATATTTGGTTGTTATTTGCGTGGTTTAGTTTTGTTATATTATTTTCGAAACGAAAAGCTTACTGACTGTATTATAAGGTATCTCCTATTTAGCTTATGTTTTTTCTTTCTTTCTAAGCTAGGTATGTTTTGCTATGACTATTGCGGATTTTGTTCGAAAGAGTCACCGTGGTCCTGGAACGCAAAGAGCATTTGGAGGAACACGGATGGGTTTTAATCAGTCTGACAGTCCCTTCCGCTCCACCCAGAGCGAAAATGATTCCTCATTTCATGATTTAGACAAAAACTGAAACGTTTGAGGCATTATTTCTATAGGCAAGACTGTAATTCACATAGATCAATAAGTGTCGACATGTATAAAGATCTATTCGTTTAATCTGTATACAAAGCGCTGTGAAAACTACAGAGGTAACGTAAAAATATATATAATAATAATAATAATATAATGAAATAAATATAAATAATATGGATACAATGACGTTATTCTTGACATAACTTTAGTTAAAAGTTTATATAAAAACAATTTTGGAAGTTCTCGTGTGGTTTCTTCGTTTTTCTACACCGACTTCCTAAATTTTAGTTATTGTACTTTGTATTGGTTTTATTATGGTATATTATAGTATTTCTTTGGAAAAAAGTTTTATATTCTTCACTTTTTAGTGCTACCCTCCAAAATATTCCAACCAGTCCATGTCTATTTAGCTGTCTATCTCTAAATTTCTTCAACAGATCTTTACAAAACTTAAATGGGAACATTTAAAAATAAACCTCTTTCGAATAAAAACGAATTTTGCAAATCCGTCACGACGGAGATATGACCGAACATACATGATACAAAAAATATACAAACAACCTGCTTCTTTTTGAAGTCTGTTAAAAATAGGTATTTTATTTTATAGGTATTTTCATGTATTTATATATATACTAGCGACTAGCCTTTGTCTCGCACGGATTTATGAAATTGACAAACGATATTTCGTTGTTATTTTTAATTTTAATTAAATAATATTCCACATGAAAAGCTCTATCTGAGACGGTAAATTTATGTAAAACCCGAGTTCCACATATTGGCTCATCCCTACTCTCGTTTAGCATGCACATTAAAAAATCTCTAAATTATGGTGACGAACTCAACAAAATCATGCGTGGTTAAAAATCACAAAGGAGTTACATACACGGACTCGAAACGCGTCTTTGTTTTACACTACATAGATTCAGCGTTTTTTAATAAGGGAGGCATCATTCTTCATCATCCTTGCTGCCGAAAGACGAGCACTGATAGACATTGCCTCCTCCTAGCATTGCTACATCGACCTTCCCAGTGCTTCTCGCAGACAACGGATTCCCGTGGCCTTCACCAGGTAATAAGTTCTACTTGGTGGAAGGCCGACAGCATAATGTTTACCTACGCGACACAAAATATTAACTGCGATGTTGAAGAGCCATTATCCCCCTGCCAGGGTTGCGGATTTTATTCTAAAGAGTTACCGCGGCCCTGGAAAGCAGAAGGCACGACGACGAGCACGGATGAGTTTTACTCAGTAAGAGTTTGACACTCCCTCCCGCTGCACCCAAAGTGGCAGGATTCATTTGTTGATTTCCCATCCATAATGAAGAGCTATTATCATCACGCAACTATACACTCCAAATACGCAGAAATCAGCTTTCATTACACAACACCGAGTTTTTCAGGAGTTACCACTTGGTCAGACATTCGGTCTTCTCACTACGGTCTACATAAAAAGTCGATAAGTCAAAAATATTCAATTAAGTGCGAGCATTAATATTCTAGCGTCGCGGTCGTCAAGTGCCGCCGGGGGATAGTGCAGGTTGGTCCCCGTCTCCCATCCCCTAGCCAGGGGGAGGCTGCGGAATGATGGCCGAAATCCGTGTTTTTAGGCCTAACCATCCTTTTTAGTATTCACATAAGCTTTTTGCGCAATTTTGCCGTATTTATCGAAAATTGTGTTGGTTTTATTGTTCATTATGATCATTAGTGGTGTTGTAGCAATGAATGTTATTGTGATAGTTTTGTTAAGTCGGTATATTTCTGTACTGTAGTTATTAGAAACAGACACAGGCTCAAATTTCAACATCTGTTTTTATCATACATACAGTCTCTATTTTCCCCAATATCTAATAAGATCATCATAATTTCATTTCATTTTACGTGAGAAGATTAGCATGTAATATGTGTTGTGTGTTACCTAAGTGTTTATGCAAGAAAAAAAAACTAAAAAAATGGCCGACCGATTACCTACAGCTGCAGACGCACAGGTGCGAAACCCAAAGAACCTACACCTTATAAAACCTAACTATGCGCAGTTCATCAAGTTTGGCGCACACAGACAACAGCAATCCCGTCGGCTGCCGCGCCACTATTAATCATAGAAAATGACGCGCGGCATTGTGTGAAACGGCTCGGCTCAAAATTGTGAAAACCTATCCTGGGCGCGCGCGGACTAATAACTGGGCCCGCTCACACTTCGGAAAATGCCCACAAGGGGGGTACAGTTTGCAGAAGTTCGGACAAAAAAAGGATAAGGTGTTTTTTTTTTTTTATTTTTTTTGTCACATGGTATTGGATTTCTTTGGGGTTTTTTTTTTCGGCACGGCAAGTAGGTTCTCTTAAGATGTTCGTTAAGTGATACATTTTTGAAAATAGAATCAATTGCGTATCGTTAAAGGCATGAATATACCTAATGCTTCCAGTGGGGTATTAAAAAGAATGTCTTTGTCTACCAGCAGCATCAAAAATCTCATCTTGCATCCAAATTCCTCACTAATTCGACCAATAAACGTTATGTTGCAAAAAAAAACTTGCAATAAGTAAATAACGATTCCTTAAACGCATAGTGCATGTCTCAATAACTAACGACAAGTTCCTAATGTAATAAACTCCCCAACCATAAAAAAAAAAACGTTTTTTTATTCTTTTTTTTTCTCCGACCCTACCTCAGGCTTGACGATGATGCGTCGTGCGAGTGTGGGTGTTGATTCGCGCGCGTGTGTGCCTACACTGCCTACCCCGTGACATTCTGCAACCGACGTGATATATTGAGAACTGCTCCAAAAATCGCTATTAGGTATCCAGTTGCGTACGTAATAAAAGCCACCGTTTGCGTTAACCATGATTTTTTGTTGGTTATTTTGGACTTAAACGTGCGCGTTACGTGTTTTGATGTCATGTTTAGTGTGTATTCTAATGTTCTACATATTGCATTTTTATACAATGATTTTTTCCTAAAAATAAGATAAGAGTAGGGTAAAACCGGGATAGATGCCACACTTTTTGAAATCATTTTATATCTCCCAGTACAAAAATCAAAATATTTTATTTTCAAAACTGGCAAGTACTTTGGTTTTTTATCTACAAATTTATGAAAAGTAAAAAACATTATCTTTTAAATTTCCAAAGTATTAGCGATTTTTGCGGACCTCTACATTTTGGGACATCTATCCCATATATGGGATAGTTGCCTAGTCCATATAAATCACGTTTAGGATAGACGACCTGCTGAGAAACAAACATCTATCCCGAAAAAACTTTGATCGCACTTTGCCTTCCCATGCAATCGCACAGAGACATGAGACACAGTCCACGTAGTAGTAGTTGGAAAGTCTCTCGATAGATAAATTATGAAGTTCGCGATTCATCCGCGAAACTAAAAAAATACAATTGGGGCACCTATACCACTGGGGCATCTATCTCGGCTTTACCCTATACTATATACACACACACAAACTACACATTGGTACATTTTTTCACGTTGCAATACATGGATCCTAGAATAAATTTCTATAAACCCTTTTTGTATGCACCTATGCGAAAATATATTTTACTTAGGTAAACTGCCAGGGATGAGGAATTTGTTCGAAGGAGTCACCGCGGCCTTGAAACGCAAAGGGCATTTGGAAGAACGCGGATGGATTTTAGTAAGTAAGAGTCTGACACTCCCTGCCGCTCCACCCAGAACGGAAAAAAGTCATTTAATGATTTCTCATCCTTAAAGTGCTATGCGTCCCCCGTCCTCGTCTTACGTCTTTTCTGTGTGTCCAGCGCCTTAGACGTAATTTGATTAAATATATAAGTTCTGCTGGGGTTTTCCGATTTATTGAGAACCCACGACTCGGTCCTGGAAGCCGTTTTTTATATGCCCAAACCAAACAGTGCCTATCTACCGATTGTCAGAGAAAAGAAAAAAAAGTCATGGTAGTTTACAATAAAAACATCATCATCATCATCATCATCAGCCGAAAGACGTCCACTGCTGGACATAGGCCTCCCCCAAGCGTCGCCACAACAACCGGTCCTGTGCGTCTCGCATCCATCGGTTACCCGCGGCCCTCACCAGGTCATCGGTCCACCTTGTGGGAGGCCTTCCAACGCTGCGTCTTCCGGTACGCGGTCGCCACTCCAAAACTTTTCGGCCCCATCGACCATCTGTTCTGCGAGCAATGTGCCCTGCCCACTGCCACTTCAATTTGGCGATCCTTCGGGCTATGTCGGTAACCTTGGTTCTCTTGCGAGAACCAAGGTTACCGACATAGTTATCTATGTAAAAACATCATACTAATAAAATTCGTCGTTTACCTATCTAGTTTTCTTATGGCAATATTAAAAAACCTACAGAAACAAAGACATTACTGATTTGAAAAAGGAATGAGTTGGCCTAAAAATAAAGTTCATTTTAATAATTCCAAATCAAATCGTACTTATATAGTTCAAAGTGGCCCATTTAAAACGGCATTTTCATGGGGACCTAATTTATCAAGTAAACCAAAAGTGAGAAGCTACTGTTGCAAAATCTTTGGGTAACTAGGAAGAATATTTGGTGTTTCTGAACCTTTTGATTTCAGCATTAAAGTATCCATAAAGTAAAGTGATGACTTATGGAACTGAAACGTGGTCACTCACAATGGGCCTCATCAGAAGGCTTAAAGTCACCCAAAGGGCAATGGAGAGGGCAATTCTCGGAGTTTCCTTGCGTGATCGAATCAGGAATGATGATATCAGCAAGAGAACCAAGGTAACGGACATAGCCTGAAGGATCGCCAAACTGAAGTGGCAGTAAGCAGGGCACATTGCTCGCAGAACAGATGGTTGATGGGGCCGAAAAGTTCTGAAGTGTCGCCGCGTACCGTTGGAAGGCCAACAAGATGGACTGATGACCGGGTCGCTGGTAGCCGATGAATGCGAGAGGACCGATTGTTGTGGCAACACTTGGGGGAGGTCTATGTAAAATAACTTTAATATCGGAAGTCGGTGTTTTTTGTTTTGTTTTTTCGTTTTTTGACACCAACTTCTGAAATTTAAATTAAGTATGTTTTATTTTCTAGTGTTTTTATTTGGAAATCAGTTGTTTTTTATTGTAAAAAAATAAAATATTTTACTATTTCGTGAAATGATTCTCTACAACTAAATTGACATTCACTTCACATGTGCGGGCTCCTTCACAGCGTACCGACGTGATGTTATGTTATCAATAAACATACATGCAAAATCAGCAATCTCGGTCCATTTGCTATCATTTATTGAAGAGTTCCGTTGCCTTTCTCCGAAGTTCTTCATCGGATCTTCACCAAATTGAAATGGGACCCTTCCAAGGAAATAATCTTTAAAAGTACCCAAATTACTTCAAGCCTTTAAATTTGAAGAGTTCTCTCTATTTCTCCAGGATCCCATCATCAAAAATAAATATGAAAAATCCGACGATTTGAGTACCTCCTCCGGTTTTCAAATCGTCGGATTTTTTTCTTTAAAGTAAAAACACCAATATATTCAGCAATGTTTTGACCATTATTGTCAGAGGCCCTTGAGGTGGTTTAGAAACGCTGACACTAGGGTGTGTGGGGTCGGTAGACCTTACTGCCCACACAATAAGAAGAAGATAATTTTGTCACTTTCTAATGTAGCATGCAAAATGCCTATTTATAAACATTCTATAATATTTTCCTTTTCATTTATCATATCAACATAATTAGAAAACCAGCATCAGACACCATCAGTCTGTCGGACATTTCGATGAAATGGACCGTTTTTAGCGCAGTTGTGACGCACACACTTAGTTTTTGGCATGACATCTATTACTATTCTTCTATGCTCGCTACCTATGTACCGTGCGTGTTTGCCGTTGGTCCCGGCTGTCATTTCTAGATCTTTGGCAGTCGTTACAGATTGTCAGAAGCCAGAAAATCTGACTGCAGTCTTGCCAAGAAGTAGCGTGTTACCCAGTTAATGGGTTGTGGAGGTCTAGTAGGCAACCGCTCCATGTAAAGTACTGGTATTCAGCTGAAACCGGTTTGACTGGAAGCCGACCCCAATAAAGTTGGAAAAAGGCTAGGCAGATGATGATAATATTCTACCTATCTATACAATCTCTAACATCTTCCAAGGAATCGGCCTACTCTCTGATTGTATCTTAATAACATAGGTACTTTTAAGTACTAATTTCTTGTTAGATAAATGATTCAGTGTTTTTGCTTAAATTATAAGTGCGCTTAATAAACGCGTTGACGTCACAGTCAACACCATTTTTGTTTTATTCAGTTAGTAGGTGGTACCTACTGACCCCGATGATTTTGCCAATTAGCCCATAGATTAGTAGCTTCATCAGGACCCCCCATACATGGAAATATCTTGGAAAAGGGAGATCAATACCATTTGGTTATGCAAAATAATAATATGACGACACGATTGGCGCAATGGTTGAGCGATTGACTGCTTTGCTGCGTGTCGCGGGTTCGATTCCCGCACGGATCAAATATTTGTATGGCCTACAGTTAGTTGTTCCAGGTCTGGCTGTTTGTGTATGTGAGTTTGTACGTTTGTAAACGCACCCACGATACTGGAGAAATTCCTAGTGTGGGGCAACGTTTTTTTTTTAATAATAATACAGAAGGCAGTGCTCCTCGATACGGCTCGTATTGTGAGGAGGTTTCTTTCTCTGGAGCCCTAACCACCGGTAGCTTGGACCCTGCTCCCGACACCGGCGAACTACTAAGTATTTTTTATATTTTTAAATGTTTTTTATTGTTTTATTTTAATTGAAATATTTAAAAATATAAAATGTATCTATATTTAAAATGAATAAAGAGAATAATAATAGATGACACATTAATTTTAGTATGGTAAAATATTTTAGTGATAAGTAAAAATCAAAAAAAAACAAAAATTATTTATTTGCGCAAATAAGGTACATAAAGTTCTCAATCACAAGTATAAGCTTCTCTTATTCTGCCTCTAATTTAGGCGTGCAAAAATAAGGTAAGGTAAGGTAAGGTTGGCGTCAGATAAATTTGTAACAAAGGACCTTTCCCTAACTTAATCTCTTCTTATGTATCCGAAAAATAAATTATGAACAGTTATTCACTACCTAAAAATGTAAAGGATCTCGATAGATGTAGATTCAGGTTCAGACACAGTTTTACAACTTTTATTCCGATTTTGGAATTAAGAATGTCAAAAAATATAGGTGGATCAATGGCCACTATTGCAAGTTTATTTGGCGCCAACGATAGTAAAAAATGTGAAACTATTACTTATTAATATCATTTAGAAGTGCGATTTGTTTTAGTGGTTGTATAGTCGATACTAAAAATTGTATGCATCATTTTGTGTCACTTAATACTTCTGCCATAATAAATAATGATTTAAGCTTAAGAATACCTTTGTACTATGTCTGATTTACAATTTAATATATAATTTACTTTTAGAGTTATCAAGCAGTTCTTGAAATAATTTTCATGAACAAACAATACAAAACCGTGCATTTTATTTTTTAAGGCAATAATGATGACAGCGTGATCCTGTGGGTATATTTATAGTTTCAAGTACAAAAAAATATAGTTAAATGCGGTGAAATCCCTACACTACTTTCGCATTTATAATATTATAAGTAGGGAACTTATAATATTATAAATGCGAAAGTAACTCTGTCTGTTTGTCTGTTAGGCAATATACGACAAATACGCGGACGGAGCCGCTGGCAAATGCCAGTAGTTCATAAAATTGTCAAGAATCTTATTCCTCATTGTCAAGAATGTTGTACCTCGTATACTCATAATTTAATTGTAAGTAAGTACTGAATATGTTAAGGAATTTTGTTAGAAAAACCTTTTGTTCTTAAAATGATTTTTAAAAGAACTAAACAAAAAAATATAGCAACCCTTTTTAAGTTTTGAATTACATAACTCAATTATTGATAGTTTAGCTACCTTCACCTACACGCATAGACAAAAAAATGCAGGCAATCCTACACCGAATAGATAGGAAAGTCAAATAAACCGAAATCATGCATTCATTCCACTCCGCGTACCATCTCATTTGTGGGCCGCATAAGAGAAACATACACCTACAGCTATGTACTAGGTACACGCATAGGTATATTTTCCAATTTTATGCGTACCACGTACATACTGCGTTGGTGTTCCACTCTAGTTTTTGGTAGCCGTGTTTGCGTCCAGCATAATCCGACACGTCACCGCGCCAGTAAATGGCGAGTTTTGTTCGAAAATCAACGAAGTACTGGAGGTGGAGCGTGTCAAAGGAGACTGGACGATTTTGCATGTGTGAGTGTAGTTGAGTGATAGTGAGGGGTAGGGCCGCCCCCGCCGCGTCATCGCACTGACTGCTACGTCTGTGTTAGGAACATTTAAAATCCCCCCCGTAACGATCACTGCGCCGCCATTTTTTTTCCGCATTTTTTTTTTACAAATTAATAATAATGCTAATTTCGTAAAACACTTCGTAAAACACTTTTATTTAAGCTTGTAACTTAATTTTATTAAGCGTTTCTCTGGCGATACATAATATTGTTTTTTATTCCAATAATAGTGTATTTTTGCAACGTTAATTTATAGTTATTAATTTTCAGGCTTATTTATATTAACGGAAACTTGTCTGTTATCGTATGCAACAACGCAATGATTAATTAACTTAATTACAGATATAAGTTAGTACCTACCTTCATATCTGGACCTGGAAATGATTGAATTTAGTTCGAAATGATTTCGTCAAAGAATGCTTGTGGCGTATTATGTTTTTCTATGTAATAATAACGGTTGGAGTGTATATGTCGCAGTAAGATAGATGAAGCCGTAACATAGTTATACGAAAGCGATTCTTTACTATCTTAAATTTTTGTAATACAATGTTTTTTTGAAAATTGTTTATTTTCTCGATTCTATCGTATAGAACACCTAAAAATAAGGCGGAAAGCATCTGTGATGTTTGTCTTCGACTAACCGTTTGTCTTAAAAATGATGATGTCGATGTCGAAGATATCCATAGGTTAGGTTAGGTTAGAACTGTGAACAATTACGCGCGAGCCGAGCGAGCGAAGCGAGCGGTGCCGCGGCAGCGGCCGGCGAGCGCTGCCTTGAAATTGGTCGTTTTTCCATAGTGCCCCGTTTCGTATCCACTACCCATAATAACTAACGTAAGTATAGGTTAAACGAGTGTTCAGAACTCTTCAAATATTACATCGGTAGGTATGCATGTAGATAAATTATACTATGTTCACTTACATAATTCTCACAAAGTAAACTGCTTAAATTTCACAGATCATATTATCTTAAAACACTTTCTGTAGGTTTTTTTTTTAATTATATACATTTTCCACTTTATACAGTATCATAACCATCATCTGTATTTTATAAAAAACACATCACTTTATCACTGTTTGCTTCTCTTCAAGCTTTTGTTTCAGCCACTACATTGAAATTTAAAAAAAACGTAAACTGTGAAGATGTGTCTAAATCAACGGTCAAAGGTGAAATGGTCAGGTCTTGAAGACAGCGGTCATCATTTCTCACATAAATTTGTATTAATTTGCATTGATTTTCATCTCGCGGCCGTGGGTACTGTTCATTCTTTGGGGTCGCAGCCTCGCGATAACCGGTTTTAAACCGTTACCTTTTGAGGGAAATAAATACTATTTGATGAACTTAACTAAGTGACAATTGAATAATCGAAATAGATTAAAACTTAAGTACTAAAAGTTTTACCAACTGGTGTCCAAAACTCATTGCAAAAAAATTCTTTTTAAGGAGCAGGTTCTCTATTCGACTAATTTTTTTTTGTATGTTTGTTCAGCCATATTTTCGCTAATTGTCAATCGATTTTGATGTTTTTTTCTTGTGTTTGAAAGAGTATCTTTCCAGACTGGTCCCATTTCAATTTGATGAAGATCTAATGAAGAACTTTGGAGATAGGTAACGGAACTCTTCAATAAATGATAGCAAACCTGTCGAAATTTCTGAAATCGCACGTCTGTTTATTGTTTACACCAGTTTATAACATAACATCACGCCGGTACGCTGTGAAGGGGTACTGTCACCCGGCCCGTGGGTGTGAGAACTCGCTAACCGTGCTACAGTCAATTTATGGGGTATATATAAGTTGAATTAAACAAGTACCATACTATACAATACAAAGTTTATTAATATCAAACCATTAGCAGGTACTTACATCAAACACAGGTTTATTACCTTATCCCTAAACCCTGTAGCACAATTCCAATTCTGGATCACCCCGTCTCCGTACCAAGGTGTACCAGAGAGGGAAAATGTGCATGAGAAATAAGATATATAAATACTCTTAGGGTCGCTTGAATAGATTCGTGAGGTGAACCGCTAGCAACTTCGTCTGTACCTGATTATTTCCTTGGACGATGGTCGGATTATGTGCCTTACCACATGGGTCGGCACGCTTTCCACTCTCGTCTGGTCTTACCTCAGCACACAACAAGACGACACGTCTTTTAGCGTCCGTCTTCAGGAATTTAGGCTATTCAGGCTAGTTAAAAGAGCCAGATTTGTAACAACACAATCCCCCTAATCAGAAACACGCACGAGAACCTCGAGAGGGAAACAGAACAGAAAACCACGTGGGTCTTATCTTACTTCGGGCAAATTCAGGATCGAAACCCACATACAGGACATATTAGCAGCAACTCCATCGTCTGCGTCGGCTGCCAGCAACGGGTTCGCGTTACTACAAAAACCTCGTACTTTTATGCTACGAGCTTATTTCCCGCCCGCGAAAGCGCGACGCGTGACCCCCGCGGCTCCAGCTTCTCTCCTCGCCACAAACAAGTCCACCTACTCACCATAGACTCCAATTGTCCATAAACAATTAGTTTTATCTTGATTGAAACCAAATCGCCATAATAATCATTGTGACAAAATCTAATTTAAAAACATTAAAAAACTAATTCTATGTTTCATTGGGCACAATAATAAACTTGTTATTAATTGAATTTATTTTATTCCTTAATTTCCTACGACTCAAGCGCCATCTCTTTGCTGAACGATGAGATACAAGATATGTCAATACTGAAATATCACTCAATCATAAGAGATGTCGCTAGTCGTCATGAATTATAATTTTGCAACGTCACAGTACGCAGATGTGTATAATTTTATATGGCATAACTTTATTGTTCATGAACCGATTTTGATGATTCCTTTTGCGTTGAGTTTAGTTAAAGCTAACTACTAAAAAAAAAGTGAAAATAAAAAACTTTTTTACAAAAAATACAACCGACTTCGAAACAAAAACTATAATTTCGGAAGTCGATGTCAAAAAACGAAGATACAACCAAAAACACCGACTTCCAAAATAATAGTTATTTTATACTTTGTAGTGTTTCTTGTTTCGAAATCGGTTGTATTTTTTGTAAAACAGTTTTTTTATCTAAACTATATCATGAGAACAATAAATGTGTTTGTTTTATTTTTACGAAATACTGATCTGATAACAAAAGTTAGTTCTCTAATAGGAAGCTAGGTAAACTATCGCGTTACATGGCATTAATTTCGAAAAATTCCGCACGTGTGTCATACAACGTTTTTCAACACATTTGCTCGAAAACAGTACCTACAATAATTAATGAAATATTTTTTTTGTTTTTCGATATCAGTCAGAAAGTCGCATCAGTCTTTGACGTTTCTAATATGAAAATGGCGCGAATTTTCAAATGGCGCCACAAGCGCGTAGTGAAAATTCGAACTACATCTTTCGTCTCATTTTTTCTTTTGTATTAAAGTGAGACAAACGAATTGAGCAAAAGTGCTTCCATGGCGGTTCAATCATTCGGCTTATTTTATTCTCGCAATGGGAACTCTTCGGTGGAATTCTTTTATATTTTTTTCTAGATCCATGCTATAAATCCTCTATAAAACTTTCTGAAACAGTTAGTATGTCGCGTCGTCGTCGTTGTCGTTTGACTTTGTGTCACAGTAACCATAATATCATTCAAACGAGTGTTATAATGTTGCATTACGCAACACCTTTGCCTTTTCGATCCCTATCTTATTCATTAAACAGCCACATTCTCACTACTCAATAGGGATGATTCCTTTTTAAAAAACATGTAATTCTATTTAGTCCGTCAGTTAGATTATCGAAAAATATTGGATACGTATTTTTTGCTTTATCAAATCAATAAAAAATGACGAAGATAAAACGCAACAAAGATCAGGAGTGGGGGGCGGTGACGTCACGAGTAAGTAAAAAGTGTACATATGCATGACGTCACACGAGTTTTCAACGCACTGTATCGTTTTAATTTTTTGTATACAAGAAAGAAGCAAAAATACTTGTCTAAGATTTTTGAAAATCTGTCTGTGGACTAATTACTTACTTATTTTTAGTCATCTACCCTATTCATGGTATCTTTATGAATTTCAAAAAAACCAGACAAGTGTGAGTCGGACTAGCGCACGAAGGGTTCCGTACCATTATCTATAAAAAAAAAAACTGGAAAAATATCACGTTTGTTGTATGGGAGCCCCACTTAAATATATTATTTATTTTATTCTGGTCCTGGTATTTGTCGTTATAACGGCAAAAGAAATACATCATCTGTGAAAATTATATTTGAGTTGATTGAATGAATGGTAAATTGCGGTTTACGATTTATGACGGATTAAAAAAAAACTACTTACTAGATCTCGTTCAAACCAATTTTCGGTAGAAGTTTATATGGTGGTTTTTTTTAGTTTTATTATTCTCTTATTTTAGAAGGTACAGGGGGGGACACATTTTACCACTTTGGAAGTGTCTCTCGCGCGAACTATTCAGTTAAATTAGAAACCACAATATAATTTTTGAAGACCTATCCATAGATACCGCAAAAGTATGGGTTCGATGAAAAAAAAAAATTGAGTTTCAGTTCTAAATCCCAATTTTTTTTTTTTCTATTTTTGTATGAAAATCTTAATGCGGTTCACAGAATACATCTACTTACCAAGTTTCAATAGTATAGTTCTTATTGTTTCGGAAAAAAGTGGCTGTGACATACGGACGGACAGACAGACAGACAGACATGACGAATTCATAAGGGTTCCGTTTTTTGCCATTTGGTTACGGAACCCTAAAAATAACATTCTCATACACGCGCGTTTCACTGCAATAGCGCCGTAATTTAAATAAAAACTTAAAAGGTTATTTGAATTCATGACTTTATTATTCACAAAAATGAGTGATACAAGGTTTACACAGTCATCACCAGATATTTCTTATATAGCAAAGACATTTCACCAATGATTACCAGAAAAGTCTAATAAACAATGTGAAGGCGTACCAAGATTTAATGAATTGGAAAAGAACCTTATAAAGAGGATTCTTATGTATTAATAGTGTACGTGTAGATAATAGTAGTTTATGCAACGGTAATATATAAAAGGGAATATATTTAAACACGAGTGTAGGTTGATCACACGAGGCGAAACCGAGTGTGATAATAGTATCGCACGAGTGTTTTAATACCTAATTATATACCGTTGCATACACTACTATATCTTCACTTTTACAGTTGAAATAAAACAAAAGTGGAAAAATAGTGTATTCCAAACTCACAGCCACGGAAAAAATATGTTGTATGGCGAGAAAATTGCGAATGACTGCGCACTTGCGCAGCGCGGACATCTATGGACAATGAAACTATTTTTCTACAGCCCATACGCGCCAGAAAATTTAAAAGTAAAAGTGTGTTTTATAAATTAAAAAGTTATTTTATGATGCAGTTGTTTTAAAATCGAAGGAGAATGTTGCATTTTTAATAGTTTTTTTTTAAATTTTTCGTATCCACGAAAAAAAAGTACGTACAATCGTTTTTGAAATCATATTTGGAACATTACGTTGTGAGTGTAGATAAATATTGTAATCGGTTGTTCAAGGGCCATGGGCATGTCATTGACATATCTACACTAGTATAATATAAAATTTGATAGAATATAATATAATAATTATGCTATAATATTATAATATATATTATTTTCCTTTTTTCTCTTCTTATATGTATTTTTAACACATCTGATAGTTTGAGTAGTTTTGCGCCCTACCCAATGTCTTTTTTTTAGCATTGTTCGTCGAGTCATTGAACTCTTTACTAATTCTAGGTAGAGTTACTCGACTACTGACAAAGGCCTGCACTTACTGGACAGGTTCACTCCAAATCTGTGTGGTTATTTCCTCAAAAGACCATTTCAGATACTGATCTTCATGGTCCTCGTATAATGAACTGTGAATGTGGGGACCATGTAGTTCGCCATATTAGGGTTACATTTCATGTAAGTCTGGCAGTTTGAGTTATTATGCTGCCTATCGGAATGTCCTTACTTTGGTATTGGTCGGCAAATCGATAAGCTCCTTAAAGCTTTAAATAATTTAATAATAATAATCATTTATTATTTCAAGGTTCACAGACTCATTAACATTAATAATATTATATATATGACGGGGAACGGGCCCCCTTGTTATTTTTAAAAACAGTGACGTCAGCAATGCTGACGTCACTATTCCATAATCATCATGGTGCTGGTGGTGGTTACTCATATCGGAAATGAAATACTTGTTTTCAGTATCAACTTATATTCTCGCTGGTGGATAGCACACAAATGGCACACAGTAAATATTCGTCAACAATAAAGAATGACTCACGATATTACGGAGCTCCGCACCGTCGGACGGCTCGACTTAGAATGAATTGTGAACGGTCGGGTGTTCGTATTTATACCCTTCGGTTAACGTCGTTACAAATCTATCGACTCATGTTTTCTTTATGGTTCGTTTTAAATTCTTGATTTAATTTTACAAATCATAAAATGAATTTAGAAGTACAAATTAATTAGTTTAATAATTTCTAGTAATCAACTAAAAAAGTTAATTAAATAATCGTTTGAGTGACTTTTACCAACTTCAAATAAGCAATCACACAGTATTTGAACTTAGAATAATCAAACTGACGCTCGATTACGCCTTTCCGCCGGCATTCATATTGATTTATTCGACGCTTGATTAAGCCTTCGCGCCGATACGGCCATTCTGACAAGCGGTGCGCGCTCTGCACCAGCCTGAATGTAGCTCTTGATAGTTTTAGTCAAAGTCAAAACGTTCATTTATATTAGGCCATGAAACGGTACTTTTGAACGTCATCATTTCCATTTAAAATAATACAAAGTGACTCTACCGTCCGTTCACAAAGGTAGATTCTATGGAGAAGAACGGACAAGAAACTCCATAGTTACTCTTTTCAAATAAATGTTTTACAATATTTATTGCGGGTCTCAAACCACGGATTTTCACGGATTAACGGAAACCAATCTCAAAGAGATTAGTATCCGACATCCGTAGTCAACCAATGTTGCACTATGGTTTAAATGTTAGGAGGGTCTTGTAGGTTTCTCGGAGGGACTCGCAGATTTCTCGGAGAGTCTCGTAGATTTCTCCGAGGGTCTCGTAGATTTCTCGGAGGGTCTCGTAGATTTCTCGGAAGGTCTCGTAGATTTAGTCTTCTAATCTGAAACAAGTTATGGTATTTCTTTGAGATTGGTACCTGTAGGCAAATGTTGAACTATGGTTTAAAGATTAGGAGGGTCTCGTAGATTTCTCGGAGGGTCTCGGAGGGTCTCGAAGATTTCTCGGAGGGTCTCGTAGATTTCTCGGAGGGTCTCGTAGATTTCTCGGAGGTTCTCGTAGATTTCTCGGAGGGTCTCGTAGATTTGGGAAGATGAACAAGGTCGATGCTGTGCTATACACAGAGGCTCTAAATGGTAAAGGATAAGGAGTCATTATTTCTTTATAAAAGCACTTTGTTACTCGCCTTTTGTTGTGGATGTGTGTTTTCTGTATTTGAGTTTTTGTGTTTGCTGCTCTTGCCTTTGTTTGTGAGGTGGAAGGCACTGGTTGTGTTGCCCCAGCTGGCATTGCAGGTTGTTCATCTTCAGCTGCCGATACGGTTGCCTGATCACCTGGTTTTTGGACCCGCAGCTGATCATGTGCAAGCTTTCGTGGTCATCCTCTTTGGAAAGGATGAATCTTTTGGCTGATTAAATCGGTGTCGATCTTGATTCGCAGATAGGGCCATTTTTTGTTGAGCAAGTTGAGTCAGGGCTTCCATATCCACTGTTTGGTCATCAATATTAACGAGACTAAGGAGTTCTGGAGGCACACAATGTTTTCACCAGGTCTTCTTCTTCTTCGTGTGGGTAGTAAGGTCTAACGACCCCACACACCCTAGTGTCAGAGTTTCTAAACCGCCTCAAGGGCATCTGACATGGTTTGACGACCGCCATTGCCAGGTGATGAGAGTGAGTGGAGCTATTCCAGTCACACGCTGAGAAGTACAATTTAAAGCCAACTGCAGTTCTTCGAGAACACTGTGCCATTGCTCGGCTGACTCCTGGCGTAATATAATGGATGTGTTTGTTGTTGGCGTAATATCACATACTTCATGTAATCATCAATCGTGACAATGACTTATTGATGTTTATTTCCCAGTTTACCTTTAAGGTACCTCAAAATCGTAATTTTGCAGGAAAGCCTCTTCTTTTCTACTTCTTGAGAGGAGGTCCTTTTTGTGTTTCGACGACTTAAGAACCTTCGTCCGTAGAGGTATTGTCGGAAGTGTTTTATGGCGCGAACCACTGCTAGAGTCTTAAGTTCGTATGAGTGGTACTGACTTTCTGCTGCAGTTGTTCTCATACTCTTGAAAGCCACAGCTCGTAGTCTTTCATCAATAATTCGGAAAAGTACTGCGCTCTTCATGTTTCACCCCATTCCCATTTTGCACCTTGTTTTGTTAATTCGTACAGAGGCACCATTATATGGGAAGTTTGGGATGTATTTTCTGAAGTCATCAGCTAAACCGTTGAACTGCCTTACTTGTTTGTTTGAAAGTTTTTTTTTTTTGGAACTGGTGCCTTGACGAGTGCTTCCACCTTCCTAGGACTTAATGATAAATGATAAATGATAAATGATATTTATTTTGTAAGTAGGTTAAACATAACACTTTTACACGTCAATATTTTTTGGTCATTTTAAGCTAGATGAGGCCGGTGTTTCCTAGCTGACTACCCTGAGAAGAAACACCGAAACAAACTCAGAGGTCACAGTCTCTTTTGAAGTCCATACAAATTGTACTGGTCAAATAATTGGTTGCACTTGTCCATCTGAGAAAATAATTCCCAGATATTCGATGGTTCACTTGAAGAAGCTGCATTTGTCCGCATTGATGGAATAGCCAGCTTACTATCGTGCCGTCAGAATGCGTTCAAGGTGTAACAATCCTTCAGCAAAATTTGTACATTTGCCTAGTACATCACCAAAATATACTTGCACAACCGAGCCAAGGAGTGGTAACAGGGTCCTATTGATGCAGCGTTGGTAAACTGTGCAAGCATTGCTCAATCCAAATGGAATCGTGAGGTACTCATAAGAGTCCGTCTGGTGTAACGCAGGCAGTCTTCTCAATTGACCCTCCTGTAATTGGTATTTGGTGTAACCGGCTGCCATGTCCAAGCAAATGTCTGTCGCATGGTTTGTTTTTTTGCAGATTTCATAGCTCTGGGATGATTTGTTCTGGTTGTGGTTACTTTTGCGTTGAGCACCTCTATTCGCAAACAATTCGAGATTCCTCCGTGCCTTGGAAAGCACGTTAAGCCGTTGGTCCCGGCCGTCCTTTGTAGATCTTTGGCAGTCTTTTACGGATTGTCAGAAGCCAGAAAATCTGACACCAGTAAAATACTAGCATTTAGAGATTCAGCTAAAGATTTGACTGGGAGCCGACCTTAATATAGTTGGGAAAAGGCTAGGCAGATGATGACATCTTGCCCATTGTCCGGTTTATCCTTTGTCACTCTTTTCCAAAGAACCCAAGCACGTGACAAGAACAGCAATGTTCATTGAAGAATCGTAAACAATCGGAACCTGAAAATATACCGTGAATGTCTGTTTTCAGGCTCAATCGTAGTAATCAGATTGCTGCGTAGTTCTTCCCATGAAGATGTAACTGCATCATCCAGTCGTCAACCCACATCCTGGCACGTCCTTTGTAAGCGGCATTTTTTTTATACGAACGTCGAAATCGTTCAATTTAAATTGGTCCTAGCCTTGTCTGTAAGCTGACACCATTCACGTACGCCAACGTTGGTATCAGGATCATTATGATGGAAGTTAGACACCCTTAATTCTGATTTTAGATTCTGCTGACGGTGCACATACCCGTTCAGACATTTTCTGCATCATTTCCATCATTTGCATGAAGAATTGTGGTGCCTACCACAACCCGCCGAAGGATCACGAACCGAGGCGTGAATCATCTCATAATGGTTTGAGATGGATACCCAACGAAGTGGTGGGTACCAGAATTGGTTCAATTTGTTGAGCAGGAACAGTTTCAGGTTGGTCAGCTGGTGATCGAGCTGATGAGGAGGTGGTTTGGATTGGATTCTGATCCAATCCCACTTCTGATGACGGGGAACGGGCCCCCTTGTTATTTTTAAAAACAGTGACGTCAGCAATGCTGACGTCACTATTCCATAATCATCATGGTGCTGGTGGTGGTTACTCATATCGGAAATGAAATACTTGTTTTCAGTATCAACTTATATTCTCGCTGGTGGATAGCACACAAATGGCACACAGTAAATATTCGTCAACAATAAAGAATGACTCACGATATTACGGAGCTCCGCACCGTCGGACGGCTCGACTTAGAATGAATTGTGAACGGTCGGGTGTTCGTATTTATACCCTTCGGTTAACGTCGTTACAAATCTATCGACTCATGTTTTCTTTATGGTTCGTTTTAAATTCTTGATTTAATTTTACAAATCATAAAATGAATTTAGAAGTACAAATTAATTAGTTTAATAATTTCTAGTAATCAACTAAAAAAGTTAATTAAATAATCGTTTGAGTGACTTTTACCAACTTCAAATAAGCAATCACACAGTATTTGAACTTAGAATAATCAAACTGACGCTCGATTACGCCTTTCCGCCGGCATTCATATTGATTTATTCGACGCTTGATTAAGCCTTCGCGCCGATATATATAATAATTCATACACACTCAGTCACATCAAATAATCAATTAGAGTTAAATATCAAGAAAATTATTCAAACAAAATTATCAAATCCAAACATTGTTGGCACATTACCTGCGTTCAACGTGTAACCTACAGCAGTGATTGATGTAGGAGCAATCGGCCCTCGCCGCGAGTGCGGCCAGCATGCTGTTGGAGCTCCCCCGCACTCGCCGAACCAGCGAGGTGACTCTCTTGCGCATTGTTGTATAAAAACAATCTACGCGTGCCTCCGCGAACATTGTCGAGGCGCTGCAGTAACGAGGGAGACCCAACAACATCCTGAACGCATTGTTAAACTGGACTCGAAGGGCGCCGTACGACCTTTGCGTGTAGTTAGTCCATAGGCTGCATGTGTAAAATGTAGTGCAGTATGCTCTAAAGAGAGTTATTTTAACTTCTGCTGAGCATCGTGCGAACCTACGGATCACCACATTCGCTCTGACCGACAGCGCCCTTCGTTCCCGTTCCATGTCGGCATCATCCTTCAGGTCGGGAGTAACTAAGTGGCCTAAGTACTTAAACATATCTACTCTTTCTAGGGGTGTGCCATTCAGCTTTATACAGTTCTTGTCAAATAACTTTGCCCCTCTGAAGTTGTGTCGAGTGGCTGCGTAGTAGTCAAAATTAAGAACACACTGCAACTGCGTATGCGTAAGAGACATAGGGGCGGGGCGCGATTTTATGTCTCAGTCGCTCGTTTACGTTCGATGCATGCTTGCGTCCCACTTGCTCCCGTGTACGTGACTGCACCTGCGCGATCTTTGCAAATGGCAAAAGTTATTTGACGAGAACTGTAGCTGGCATTTAAATCACTTTTCTCTGCCCGCCCTGAAAGACCATACACTGACTCTTTTTTACATTGTACAACAGTCCGTGATCAGTTGCATAACCCTCACAGATACTCATCAGCTTTCTGAGTCCGCAGACCGAGGCACTCAGCAGCACCATATCGTCCGCGTAGCTGATGTTATTGAAACAAACGCCATCTATGTAACAACCAATATGTTGGTTACTGAGCGCCTCGATCAGTCCATTAATATACAGGTTAATAATGGAAGGTGAGCTCAAACCCCCCCCTGCCTCACCCCAAATTCCAACCTATACGGGTCCGACAATGTGCCCGCCCTCTTCACATGGTTCACCTGGTTCCCGTACCAGTACTTTAAGATAATAATAATAATAATAATTTATTTATCTAAACAATTGTTACAAGTTGTACAGTATTATTAATAAAATATTGTAATTTGCAAAAATAAATAAAAATGAGCAACTGCGCCTGAGCTAGGCCGAGCCTGTATTTCAGGACGCAGTTCACTTCCAGAAATAATATTATCAGTAATAACAGTAGTTGGAGTCATAAAAGGAAAAAAAATATAACTTACTACAGATATCAGATATACCTAATAGCATAGAGTGTTGTGTGATGTGTAATGTATGCGAGATGTGTGTTAGTGTTGTGAGAGAGTTGTGTGAGTGTTGAGTGTGTGTTTGCGATTGCAGTTTTAACTGGAAACTTTAAGAAGCTCTTCTGTAGTTTTATAATCACATGTAAGTAGAAAATCTAACGCTTTGGTTTTGCATTCTTGTTTACTTAAAGTGTATATGTTAAGTGTAGTGTTAAGTTTATTGTAGAGAAAAGGACCGGTGAAGCAGAAGAACCGATGAGTAAATGAATGCTTAAATAGATGGAAACGGGGGACTGTCTAAGGGGGTAAGGGCATGCTGTTTAAGTACCGTAGTAAGGATGTGCAGTTGCCGTACTGTTGGTAAGTTCCAGGACGCATATAGGAGATGTGTAGGGTAGTCAAGAGGTCGGAAGGAGCTAACCTTTAGAATTGCCCGCTGTGCTCTTTCGAGAGGGAGTAGCGTGGTTTTGGAAGCTCCACCCCAACAAGATATACAGTAAATTAGAAGTGATTGACATAGTGCCCTATATACTTTTTTTAGAATTAAAATATCTGCCACATGTCGAAGGTTTTTAAAAACATAAATTAATTTTCGAAGTCTGGATTGAAGTAAAGAAATATGTGCATTAAAGTTCAGCGATGAGTCTTTAATGCACATATTTCTTTACTTGATGATGCTAATAAGTTCGTTCGGTATAAGAGCTGCTTTCGTCTGATCCCACAGGATATCAACAGACCAAGTCGAAGGCTTTGGAAAGGTCGAGGAAGCAGGCGTACACAGATGTTTTCTTCAGACACAATGTCGCAGTTTCCGTAGACAGTCCCGGTCGAAACCCGAACTGATTATCATGCAATTTCAAGTATTTGTTCAATTGTGTATTCAGAATGCTGTCAAACACTTTTGCACCTACTGTAGCCAAGGAAATAGGTCTATAGTTAGATAATATGTCTGACAAATCTCCCGCCTTGTTTTTTACTTCTTTAATTCTGGTATCAACTCATTCCCCACTCATCCCGCCGTCACTTCGAAACGACGTACATGGTCCTAAAGGTGACTTAACAGTAAAGTTATTTTTAAATTTATCAGCAATGCTTTTTTAATAACACGAACCGTCAACATTCACAGAAAGACCAGGCCGAGTTCCCAAACGATTGATATTTTTCCAAAAACCACTGAAATCTTTCACAATATGCTTAGAAGCGAGAATGTCCATTTTCTGCTGTTCTTGATGCTTTTGACACCATTTTAAACGCGATTTAAATATTTTTCTGCTCTCGCACATCTTGGTATACATATCACCAGTAGTAGGACTATCGCATAGTAGCCATTCTTGAAAACTCGCCCAGAGGCCCTAGACAATGTGCCATTCAATTAGCGAATGCGACTGTCGAAATGCTAAAATGTAGGAATTTGATCACGTAACATTTCGATAGCATCTGTCAATCCCATACATTTTTGACGTATTGACAATCGCCTTCGCCACGCTACCGTGTTGACAGAATGTCACTTGTCTAGAGCCCCAGGCCACCCTATGACTGTCGCTAACAAGTTTATTCCAACCAACAATGATTTTAGGAAAACGTTTAATCTGCTTACGCCCGCCTCCCCCACTCCCCAAAGATGCCTGGGATAATGCAAACATAATACTAAGAATACCGTCTCCTGTGTTTTCATTTTAATGTACTCAACAATGTCAGACTCTAATGTGTCATTATGCACATTCGTTATAAAAATAGGTATTTTCTTCACAGCAGCTTTGAAAGTTGACATTGTCGCCTCTGCTTTACCTCTTTCGCTCAAATACCTATACTTTTGCTTCCTTTTTTTTATTTCTATTTACTGTTTGCCAAGAATTTTCTTCCTTTTCGTAATTTAGTTGTTCGTTAGACTGAAGTTGTTGACAAACATCATTCAGCTTGGCAATTATCAGTAGCTGTATCAGTGGCGGGGTTATTATGTGTCTGTGCGGTGATTCGCGACTGCTGGAAGTCCTGCTCATTAGAGGAATAATTTTGGCTTAATGTCATTCCTACAGGGCCACTTTCCATGTTCCAAGCACCCCTTCTCATGTTTACATATCCGGTTGGAGTTGTAAATGGAGGTAGCGATGCGTGCTTTAAATTGTGTATATCGGCTCGTAAGTCGTCAAATTGTTTTACCGTGACATATAATTTTTTGACATTTTCAACCTCTGAGTTTAATCTTGTCAAGTCTTTTAACAGTTTTGTACAATAAAATGGGGGGTAGTTTTTCGATCACTTTCGCCACAAACACTGGAATTACATCAGGATCTGTGCTTTTAAATACACATATGATGTCATATAGGTCTCTTTCTTCTTTTCCCTTCCTTTTTCTTATAATCTTTCGTTGATCAGTCGGAAGAGATTCAATAACGACTTTGATTTGCAAATTTCACTGCTCGTGAACGCGGACAAACAAATTCTTTTAAAGTTTCTTCGTCTATTACTATTATTTTATTTTGCACATAAGCTAATAGTTCATCAATGATGATATTACAAACGTTACATTTTAACACTTGCGACATTGTTTACAAGGTGTGTCGACGCACTCAGTGCGGCGCAAATCAAACACAACCGACCTTGACCTCGGCGCGCGAGTGACTCCGAAGTTTGAGCTAGACGATAACTGACAAATGCTTGAACTGTCTGAACCAGTCTACTCAAATCTGTGTGGGACTTTGCTCAGAAGGCCACCGCAGACATTAATCTACATGGTTCTGATATGATTTGATCAGTATGGACTACATGGACTTTGACCTCTGAGTTTGTTTTGTTGTTTGTTCTCAATGTAGTCAGCTAGGAAACACCGGTCTCTTCTAGCTTACATAAAATGACCAAAAAACGTGAAAGTGTAAAAGTGTAATGTTTAACCTGCTTACAAAATAAATATAATTTATCAAATTATTTTTTTATTTTTTACGATTGCAACGATAAACGGCATAATAGACGGTTTCAAGATCCTTGCAGATTTTTTATGCTTTTTTTTTTTTTTAAACTCGGACAGGATTTATATATTTGAATGCATTACACTTATGTAAGTGTAATGCATTCAAATATATAAATCCTGTCCGAGTTTTATGGTGTGTGTGTATGTAGGTTTTCCCCGTCTACTGTACCAAATAACATTATTCTTTCTTATATTTCTTTAAAATTCGAATGAATATCTAAAAAAACGTAGGAAGGTGTTCATATAATACAATATAAAATGCCAAGATTTATTCACATAAAAAACAAAAGATGTATCCAGAAAAGAGAAACAAACGAAATAAAAATAAAGAAACTAGCACGTAGTGCAAGGGGACCGGCGAGTACCGTATTTAACGAATAGTTGACCACGGGTGATGCGACAGTTCTTGCGACCTCGTGCGCCTGCAGCAGAACCACCGGATTGGCCACCAGCTGAGCTGCTAGCTCCAGCCGCTGCAGATGAGCCACTAGCACCTCCTGGCCCGAATGGTGCGTAAGATTCTTGGCTCACAGACGAAAAGCTAGTCGAAGTCGGTAATTCAAAGCCTTCTTCTATAATTATGATTTTGTCAAAACCACCAGAGGTTGAAGCTGCTTCAGCTGCCGCTACTGAACCCGTTCCTGGTTCTGAACGGCTTGGCCCATATGCTAAGCCTGATTGTCCAGCCGATGCTGATGCTGCTACTGAAGCAGAACTAGATACAGAGCCATATCCTTCGCTTGAAGACTCGTCACCATATGGTCCTAATCCTGAAGGTCCATAACCCAGGTCAAAGTCGACTAAACCATCGTTGCGGTAGAAACCGAAATCTCCTGCTGCTCCGGCAGCTGCGGCTGCTGCTGCTGCTGCTGCTGCTGCTGCTGCTGCTCCTGCGCTGTCAGAATCTTGTCCATAACCGGATCCTTGAGAACCTGGTTCAGATTGACCATATCCTACTCGTCTTGGTCCAGACGACGATGTGGACGCAGAGCTTGAAGTGGAAGTCGATGATCCAACTCCGCGGTTAATGATGATGATTTCTGAGTTCGGTGCTGATTCAGTTTGTGCTGTAGCTGATGCTGCGGCTGATGTTGCATCCGAACCTTGACTGTCATATTCTGACTGTCCAAGTCCGCTAGCTCCGCTTGCTGCTGCAGCACCTGCGGCAGATCCTTCATTTACGCCATAACGTCCACCTGGCCCGTAGCTTGCCCACTGTCCTGCTCCACTACCTTGGCTATCTGCTGCTGCTGCTGCTGCAGCCGCTGCTGCTGCGCCCGCGGCATTTCCTTGCCATCCACCTGGTCCATAAGAGTGTCTTCCTTTGCCAGCCTCTCCAACCGCTGCTGCTGCTGCTGCTGTTGCTGCTGCTTGACCTGAACCGAATCCAGGACCATATCCTCCCGCAGAAAGGTAATCGCCATATGGTCCTAATCCTGAGGATCCGTATCCCTGGTCAAAGTTGAATAAACCATCGTTGTCGTAGAAATCGGAATCTCCGGCAGCTGCTGCTGCTGTTGCTGCTGCACCTGCGCTGTCAGATCCTTGTCCGGAACCGGACCCTCGAGAACCTGGTCCAGATTGTCCATATCCTGCTCGTCCTGGTCCAGACGACGTTATCGACGTAGAGCTTGTAGTGGTAGTCGATGATCCAAGTCCGCGTTCAATGATGATTATTTCTGAGTTCGGTGCTGATCCAGTTTGCGCTGTAGCTGATGCTGCGGCTGATGTTGCACCCGAACCTTGATCATAATATTCAAAGTCTTCAAAACTGCCAGCTCCACTTGCTGCTGCTGCACCTGCGGCAGATCCTTGATTTACGCCATAACGTCCACCTGGCCCGTAGCTTCCCGACTGTCCTGATCCCTTTCCTTTGCTATCTGCTGTTGCTGCTGCAGCCGCTGCTGCTGCGCCCGCGGCATTTCCTTGCCATCCACCTGGTCCATAAGAGTGTCTTCCTTTGCCAGCCGCTCCAGCCGCTGCTGCTGCTGCTGCTGTTGCTGCTTGACCTGAACCGAATCCAGGACCATATCCTCCCTCAGACAGGTAATCACCATATGGTCCTAATCCTGAGGATCCGTATCGCTGGTCGACTAATCCATTGTTGTTGTATAAATCGAAATCTCCTGCTGCTCCAGCAGCTCCTGCTGCTGCTGCTGCTGCACCTGCACTGTCAGATCCTTGTCCGTTACCGGATCCTCGAGAACCTGGTCCAGATTGTTCATATCCTACTCGTCCTGGTCCAAACGACGTTGTCGACGCAGAGCTTGAAGTGGTAGTCGATGATCCAAGTCCGCGTTCAATGATGATTGTTTCTGAGTTCGGTGCTGATCCAGTTTGTGCTGTAGCTGATGCTGTGGCTGATGTTGCACCCGAACCTTCGCCGTAATATTCTGAGTCTTCAAAACCGCCAACTCCGCTTGCTGCTGCTGCACCTGCGGCAGATCCTTGATTTACGCCATAACGTCCACCTGGCCCGTAGCTTCCTAACTGTCCTGCTCCCCTTCCTTGGCCATCTGCTGCGGCTGCTGCTGCTGCTGCTGCACTCGCGGCAGATCCTTGATTTACGCCATAACGTCCACCAGGCCCGTAGCTTGCCGACTGTCCTGCTCCACTACCTTGGCTATCTGCTGCTGCTGCTGCTGCAGCCGCTGCTGCTGCGCCCGCGGCATTACCTTGCCATCCACCTGGTCCATAAGAGTATCCTTTGCCAGCCGCTCCAGCCGCTGATGCTGCTGCTGCTGTTGCTGCTTGACCTGAACCGAATCCAGGACCATATCTTCCCGCAGAAAGGTAATCACCATATGGTCCTAATCCTGAGGATCCGTATCGCTGGTCAAAGTCAACTAAACCATCGTTGTCGTAAAAATCTCCATTGGATGCTCCAGCAGCTGCTGCTGCTGCTGCTGCTGCTGCACCTGCACTGTCAGATGCTTGTCCGTTACCGGATCCTCGAGAACCTGGTCCAGATTGTCCATATCCTACTCGTCCTGGTCCAGACGACGTTGTCGACGCAGTGCTTGAAGTGGTAGTCGATGATCCAATTCCGCGTTCAATGATGATTACTTCTGAGTTTGGTGCTGATCCAGTTTGTGCTGTAGCTGATGCTGTGGCTGATGTTGCACCCAAACCTTGACCGTAATATTCTGAGTCTTCAAAACCGCCAACTCCGCTTGCTGCTGCTGCACCTGCGGCAGATCCTTGATTTACGCCATAACGTCCACCTGGCCCGTAGCTTCCTAACTGTCCTGCTCCCCTTCCTTGGCCATCTGCTGCTGCTGCTGCTGCTGCAGCTGCACTCGCGGCAGATCCTTGATTGACGCCATAACGTCCACCTGGCCCGTAGCTTCCTAACTGTCCTGCTCCCCTTTCTTGGCCATCTGCTGCTGCTGCTGCTGCTGCTGCTGCTGCTGCACTCGCGGCAGATTCTTGATTTACGCCATACCGTCCACCTGGTCCATAGCTTGCCGATTGTCCTGCTCCACTACCTTGGCTATCTGCTGCTGCTGCTGCTGCAGCCGCTGCTGCTGCGCCCGCGGCATTTCCTTGCCATCCACCTGGTCCATAAGAGTGTCTTCCTTTGCCAGCCGCTCCAGCCGCTGCTGCTGCTGCTGCTGTTGCTGCTTGACCTGAACCGAATCCAGGACCATATCCTCCCTCAGACAGGTAATCACCATATGGTCCTAATCCTGAGGATCCGTATCGCTGGTCAAAGTCAACTAAACCATCGTTGTCGTAAAAATCTCCATTGGATGCTCCAGCAGCTGCTGCTGCTGCTGCTGCTGCTGCACCTGCACTGTCAGATGCTTGTCCGTTACCGGATCCTCGAGAACCTGGTCCAGATTGTCCATATCCTACTCGTCCTGGTCCAGACGACAATGTCGACGCAGTGCTTGAAGTGGTAGTCGATGATCCAATTCCGCGTTCAATGATGATTACTTCTGAGTTTGGTGCTGATCCAGTTTGTGCTGTAGCTGATGCTGTGGCTGATGTTGCACCCGAACCTTGATCGTAATATTCTGAGTCTTCAAAACCGCCAACTCCACTTGCTGCTGCTGCACCTGCGGCAGATCCTTGATTTACGCCATAACGTCCACCTGGCCCGTAGCTTCCTAACTGTCCTGCTCCCCTTCCTTGGCCATCTGCTGCTGCTGCTGCTGCTGCAGCTGCACTCGCGGCAGATCCTTGATTGACGCCATAACGTCCACCTGGCCCGTAGCTTCCTGACTGTCCTGATCCCTTTCCTTTGCTGTCTGCTGTGGCTGCTGCAGCCGCTGCTGCTGCGCCCGCGGCATTTCCTTGCCATCCACCTGGTACATAAGAGTATCCTTTGCCAGCCGCTCCAGCCGCTGCTGCTGCTGCTGCTGCTGTTGCTGCTTGACCTGAACCGAATCCAGGACCATATCTTCCCGCAGAAAGGTAATCACCATATGGTCCTAATCCTGAGGATCCGTATCGCTGGTCAAAGTCAACTAAACCATCGTTGTCGTAAAAATCTCCATTGGATGCTCCAGCAGCTGCTGCTGCTGCTGCTGCTGCTGCACCTGCACTGTCAGATCCTTGTCCGTTACCGGATCCTCGAGAACCTGGTCCAGATTGTCCATATCCTACTCGTTCTGGTCCAGACGACGTTGTCGACGCAGAGCTTGAAGTGGTAGTCGATGATCCAATTCCGCGTTCAATGATGATTACTTCTGAGTTTGGTGCTGATCCAGTTTGTGCTGTAGCTGATGCTGTGGCTGATATTGCACCCGAACCTTCGCCGTAATATTCTGAGTCTTCAAAACCGCCAACTCCGCTTGCTGCTGCTGCACCTGCGGCAGATCCTTGATTTACGCCATAACGTCCACCTGGCCCGTAGCTTCCTAACTGTCCTGCTCCCCTTCCTTGGCCATCTGCTGCTGCTGCTGCTGCTGCTGCTGCTGCTGCACTCGCGGCAGATTTTTGATTTATGCCATACCGTCCACCTGGTCCATAGCTTGCCGATTGTCCTGCTCCACTACCTTGGCTATCTGCTGCTGCTGCTGCTGCAGCCGCTGCTGCTGCGCCCGCGGCATTTCCTTGCCATCCACCTGGTCCATAAGAGTATCCTTTGCCAGCCGCTCCAGCCGCTGATGCTGCTGCTGCTGTTGCTGCTTGACCTGAACCGAATCCAGGACCATATCTTCCCGCAGAAAGGTAATCACCATATGGTCCTAATCCTGAGGATCCGTATCGCTGGTCAAAGTCAACTAAACCATCGTTGTCGTAAAAATCTCCATTGGATGCTCCAGCAGCTGCTGCTGCTGCTGCTGCTGCTGCACCTGCACTGTCAGATGCTTGTCCGTTACCGGATCCTCGAGAACCTGGTCCAGATTGTCCATATCCTACTCGTCCTGGTCCAGACGACGTTGTCGACGCAGTGCTTGAAGTGGTAGTCGATGATCCAATTCCGCGTTCAATGATGATTACTTCTGAGTTTGGTGCTGATCCAGTTTGTGCTGTAGCTGATGCTGTGGCTGATGTTGCACCCAAACCTTGACCGTAATATTCTGAGTCTTCAAAACCGCCAACTCCGCTTGCTGCTGCTGCACCTGCGGCAGATCCTTGATTTACGCCATAACGTCCACCTGGCCCGTAGCTTCCTAACTGTCCTGCTCCCCTTCCTTGGCCATCTGCTGCTGCTGCTGCTGCTGCAGCTGCACTCGCGGCAGATCCTTGATTGACGCCATAACGTCCACCTGGCCCGTAGCTTCCTAACTGTCCTGCTCCCCTTTCTTGGCCATCTGCTGCTGCTGCTGCTGCTGCTGCTGCTGCTGCACTCGCGGCAGATTCTTGATTTACGCCATACCGTCCACCTGGTCCATAGCTTGCCGATTGTCCTGCTCCACTACCTTGGCTATCTGCTGCTGCTGCTGCTGCAGCCGCTGCTGCTGCGCCCGCGGCATTTCCTTGCCATCCACCTGGTCCATAAGAGTATCCTTTGCCAGTCGCTCCAGCCGCTGCTGCTGCTGCTGCTGTTGCTGCTTGACCTGAACCGAATCCATGACCATATCCTCCCTCAGACAGGTAATCACCATATGGTCCTAATCCTGAGGATCCGTATCGCTGGTCAAAGTCAACTAAACCATCGTTGTCGTAAAAATCTCCATTGGATGCTCCAGCAGCTGCTGCTGCTGCTGCTGCTGCTGCACCTGCACTGTCAGATGCTTGTCCGTTACCGGATCCTCGAGAACCTGGTCCAGATTGTCCATATCCTACTCGTCCTGGTCCAGACGACAATGTCGACGCAGTGCTTGAAGTGGTAGTCGATGATCCAATTCCGCGTTCAATGATGATTACTTCTGAGTTTGGTGCTGATCCAGTTTGTGCTGTAGCTGATGCTGTGGCTGATGTTGCACCCGAACCTTGATCGTAATATTCTGAGTCTTCAAAACCGCCAACTCCACTTGCTGCTGCTGCACCTGCGGCAGATCCTTGATTTACGCCATAACGTCCACCTGGCCCGTAGCTTCCTAACTGTCCTGCTCCCCTTCCTTGGCCATCTGCTGCTGCTGCTGCTGCTGCAGCTGCACTCGCGGCAGATCCTTGATTGACGCCATAACGTCCACCTGGCCCGTAGCTTGCTGACTGTCCTGATCCCTTTCCTTTGCTATCTGCTGTGGCTGCTGCAGCCGCTGCTGCTGCGCCCGCGGCATTTCCTTGCCATCCACCTGGTACATAAGAGTATCCTTTGCCAGCCGCTCCAGCCGCTGCTGCTGCTGCTGCTGCTGTTGCTGCTTGACCTGAACCGAATCCAGGACCATATCTTCCCGCAGAAAGGTAATCACCATATGGTCCTAATCCTGAGGATCCGTATCGCTGGTCAAAGTCAACTAAACCATCGTTGTCGTAAAAATCTCCATTGGATGCTCCAGCAGCTGCTGCTGCTGCTGCTGCTGCTGCACCTGCACTGTCAGATCCTTGTCCGTTACCGGATCCTCGAGAACCTGGTCCAGATTGTCCATATCCTACTCGTTCTGGTCCAGACGACGTTGTCGACGCAGAGCTTGAAGTGGTAGTCGATGATCCAATTCCGCGTTCAATGATGATTACTTCTGAGTTTGGTGCTGATCCAGTTTGTGCTGTAGCTGATGCTGTGGCTGATATTGCACCCGAACCTTCGCCGTAATATTCTGAGTCTTCAAAACCGCCAACTCCGCTTGCTGCTGCTGCACCTGCGGCAGATCCTTGATTTACGCCATAACGTCCACCTGGCCCGTAGCTTCCTAACTGTCCTGCTCCCCTTCCTTGGCCATCTGCTGCTGCTGCTGCTGCTGCTGCTGCTGCTGCACTCGCGGCAGATTTTTGATTTACGCCATACCGTCCACCTGGTCCATAGCTTGCCGATTGTCCTGCTCCACTACCTTGGCTATCTGCTGCTGCTGCTGCTGCAGCCGCTGCTGCTGCGCCCGCGGCATTTCCTTGCCATCCACCTGGTCCATAAGAGTATCCTTTGCCAGCCGCTCCAGCCGCTGCTGCTGCTGCTGCTGTTGCTGCTTGACCTGAACCGAATCCAGGACCATATCCTCCCTCAGACAGGTAATCACCATATGGTCCTAATCCTGAGGATCCGTATCGCTGGTCGACTAATCCATTGTTGTTGTATAAATCAAAATCTCCTGCTGCTCCAGCAGCTCCTGCTGCTGCTGCTGCTGCACCTGCACTGTCAGATCCTTGTCCGTTACCGGATCCTCGAGAACCTGGTCCAGATTGTTCATATCCTACTCGTCCTGGTCCAAACGACGTTGTCGACGCAGAGCTTGAAGTGGTAGTCGATGATCCAAGTCCGCGTTCAATGATGATTGTTTCTGAGTTCGGTGCTGATCCAGTTTGCGCTGTAGCTGATGCTGTGGCTGATGTTGCACCCGAAACTTGACCGTAATATTCTGAGTCTTCAAAACCGCCAACTCCACTTGCTGCTGCTGCACCTGCGGCAGATCCTTGATTTACGCCATAACGTCCACCTGGCCCGTAGCTTCCTAACTGTCCTGCTCCCCTTCCTTGGCCAGCTGCTGCTGCTGCTGCTGCTGCTGCTGCACTCGCGGCAGATTCTTGATTTACGCCATAACGTCCACCTGGTCCATAGCTTGCCGACTGTCCTGCTCCACTACCTTGGCTATCTGCTGCTGCTGCTGCAGCAGCCGCTGCTGCTGCGCCCGCAGCATTTCCTTGCCATCCACCTGGTCCATAAGAGTATCCTTTGCCAGCCGCTCCAGCTGCTGCTGCTGCTGCTGCTGCTGTTGCTGCTTGACCTGAACCGAATCCAGGACCATATCCTCCCACAGAAAGGGAATCACCATATGGTCCTAATCCTGAGGATCCGTATCGCTGGTCGACTAATCCATTGTTTTCGTACAAATTGGAACCTCCTGTCCCGGCAGCCGCGGCTGCTGCTGCTGCTGCACCTGCGCTGTCAAATCCTTGTGCGCTACCGGATCCTCGGGAACCTGGTCCAGATTGTCCATATCCTACTCGTCCTGGTCCAGACGACGATGTCGACGCAGAGCTTGAAGTGGAACTCGATGATCCAACTCCGCGGTTAATGATGATTATTTCTGAGTTTGGTGCTGATCCAGTTTGTGCTGTAGCTGATGCTGCGGCTGATGTTGCACCCGAACCTTGACCGTTATAATCTAAGTCTTCAAAACCGCCAACTCCGCTTGCTGCTGCTGCACCTGTGGCAGATCCTTGATTTACGCCATAACGTCCACCTGGCCCGTAGCTTCCTGACTGTCCTGCTCCCCTTCCTTGGCTACTTGCTGCTGCTGCTGCAGCACCAGCGGCAGATCCTTGATTTACGCCATTGCGCTCATTAGCTTGGTTTTGTCGACCACGTCCGTGTAATCCTGAATGGCTAGTGGATCCTGTTGCAGCAGCTGAGGTGCTTCCAGTGGTTTTTGATCCATAATTGCCTGTTAAACCTGTTCCAGATGATGATGTGGATGTAGAGGTTGTTGAGCTAGACGCTTTTGAATTGCCTTCTGTTATTATTATTATTTCGTCTTTTCGCTGTGGTCTTTGTTGGCTTGGGGATCCTCCAGGGCCTCTTGATTGGTAGGGGCTTCTGCCTCCAGAACCGTATGCTTCGGCAGCTGCAGATGCTGCAGATGACGAACCAGTTGCTTTACTACCTGCTTGGCCTCTCTTTCCGCTTGCCGCGGCACTCGCAGAAGATGCGGCACTGGCAGATGACGAAGATGATGAGGAGCTGGCTGTTGATGCTGATCCACTTTGTACTTCATCATCAGATAGCTTTGTAATTGTTTGTTCTTCCTCATAAATGACTTCATTACCGTCATCATCAATTTCAATCACAAAGGTCATGGTCTTCTTCTCATGATGTTTTTTGCCGCCATGGTGTTTAAGAGCTGGCGGCAATATGTCAAAGTCAATTCTCGATCGGATTGTTTTGATTTCTTCGTATGATCCATCACCAGTTTTTACTATTCTGTCCGTTTCGTTCAAGATTGTTTGGTGAGCACCATTAGTGTGACCAATGTTTTCGGGGTGAGTTAAGTCGAACCCCGATCCGTAGTTTGCGGTTGCATACTGTGAATTAAATTTAAATATTTGTAGTTATAGTTGAAAGTCTCAGGGACATGACGAGAGTGTGAGAAAAGAGGCAACTACTCTCCATACCGTCTGCAGAGTGAAATCCAACCACACTCGGAAGAGACCTTCATCTTCCTTGGAATACTCATCTTGCATTTAAATTTATTCGGCGTATATGCTGTATATTTGTGGACACATACAAACTTATGATTCCAGTTTGATCAACTAAGTGTGGGAGGTGAAAAATCATGTTTTTTTTACTTTTTATTTTTTTTTACGAATTATACCATTGCATCGAAACCATTTTAACAATTTGTTTTTAAATTTTGTATAAATTAAAACCAAATTATGAGTTCTCATGGTGTTCGTATTAAACTGATATTTTTTACATTTTTTTTTACAAAAACAAAAAAGATCAAAATTAAATATTAGCATATATTAGATAGCAATATTAGATGTATTTGTTGTGACAGCTGAACACCATTATTGATACTGAACGATAATAATTTTAAAACAAAGAGAGTAATATGTGATGGTGTGCTTACCTGCAAAGCGCAGCAAAGGATCACGAAGGCTGTTCCTCTCATGGTGGTTGAGAGTTGGAACCGGACTGATGCCGAAACAACATTTCCAGACCTTTTTATACCGAAAATCTAGCCTAACATTGACGTAAAGATTATTTAAAACAAATGTACTAAACAAATAATTGCTAAATAAGAAACAACACCTTTTCAATTAGAACAATGTCATAGTTAAACCACGATTTAAAACAATAAGTTACAATAAAGCCTGATTGAGATATTGTAAGTCTGTTGTTGTATTTATGTAAACATGCCAACATCTGTTTTTGCGAGCTGCTACCCCTGACAACATTTATACTCCATAATATATTTAGTTTTTAGTGACAAGTAAAACCAATGAACCATGATGAAATTTATAGATTTTGAATTTGCTTTTTTATCATCAGTCTGTTGCCCTCAGGTACCTCCAATTTATTCCGGAGTTGTACACAAACTCCAAAATAATCATGTTTTTCTTTTCCCTTACTTCCGCAGTACAATAGGGTAGATGACTAAAAAAATCTAATTAGTCCGTCAACTAGATTTCCAGAAGTATTAGACACGTATTTTTTCATTTTTCACGTAAACAAAAAATGAAAACGATACAGAGCGTTGAAAACCTGTGTGACATCACTTGTAAGTACACTTTTTACGTACACATGACTTCACAACCCCCCACTCCTGATCTTTGATACGTTTTATCTTCGTCTTTTTTATTTATTTGATGAAACAAAAAACACGTGTCCAATATTTTTCGAAAATCTAACTGACGCACTAAATAAAATCCTATATTTTTTTGACCAGGAATCATCCCTATTCTCTATTTAAGTCGTCTTTTCAGTAGTCAGTTTATTCAGTAAAATAAGTTAATGAGAAGACATTGAAAAAAACTCTTAATAGCAATATTTCAGTGGATAATTCACTCGACCAAAAAATTCTCTTTAGATTGTATTTCTCAATAGTGGCATTCATAATTTCGTATTTAATTTAAAACAATTGCTCCTATAAACATAACTTCTCATGACCACTTCAATTTAGGAGAAATTGTCATGCAAATTAAATTCGCGTGCTTAACCCTCCCAATGCATGGCACAAGTTTAAAAAGGGTTAAGATGAAGACAAACTTATCTGCAAGCCGATCAACCGTCAAGACGGTGAAAGGGTTAAAATTATATCTCGGATCGCGATAAGCGATAGTGACGTTATTGAATGTGCTTACCTTTATCGCTTACCGTTATGTTATGGTGATGAAGGAGGACAAACAGGACATTACATCCAAGACGGACTTAGCATTCTTTGAAATATTTAGTACCATTTTGTTGTCATTACAAAGAATAATAGTTCACCTGACCAATTTTGATTTTCGGTCATAGCGGTAAATCTCTGCGGAGTTTAACCAGAAACACGAGATTTATTTAATGGACTAAGGGCCATTTTCTCCAAGCCAAACTGATCGCGATCAGCGTATAAACCACGTTTATGAGCTGTCAGTGTCACTATTTTTCCATGAATATTGACGTTGACAGCTCTTGAACGCAGTTTAGATGTACTGATCGCGTTCAGTTTCATTGGTGAAATCCGCTCTAAGATCCCAGAGCTGCCAGACGTCCCTTATGTTCTCATTTACAAAATGTGTGGGATAGAGTAGTGTTACTGTGTACTTTTAACATACGCATACCTGCTAGCTTGGTAGCCGATTTCCAGGTACTAGGTGCGAAAGCCATTAAATAACTGGGAGCTGATTTTTTATGTTTTTTTTTACAGAATATTGTTAAATACGTTCTAGTAGTTAAATAATATTTAATAGTCTAAGAGCTGGTCGCCATCTCCAGTGAGATCCTATTCACAAGGCTGAAATTTGGGTATAGTTTATTTAGTAGGTGCAAATAACGAAAACTAAAGTCTGTCAGGATAAATAAAAATAGGCAAAACTACCTACCTCCTTGACCACTGTAATACTTTTGGCTCATTACAAAAAAAAAACTGGCACATAGCATATTTTGTTAGTGAGAATATAAGGGAGGTCTGGCAGCTTTGGGGCCTCAGTCTTTAAGGACTTAATCAATCTGCTTAGCTCTTTCCCAACTACAACGTATAACAAAATAAACGCAATACCTCCTAAGGGGTCATAAGACCAACACCGAAATTGTGAAAAAAAAATCAACTGTTCAGTACATTTTGTGCGAATTATGCGCACAGAAATGTATGGGGCAGTCGAGTGTTGGTCCCATTGTGAAAGTTGTTCATAATGATGAGTACAATGACCCCTTGAGAGAGTTTGCGTTTATTCTGTTACACGTTGTATATTGGGGTCACCTTCCATTAGACTGGATGCTGATAAATAACAAGCGACTGCCTGTCTGTCTTCCACAAGATTACCCTTGCCAAGACTGGTATCAGATTTCTTTGGCTTCTGACAATCTGTAATGAGTGTCAGAGATCTACAAATGATAGCAGGGATCACGGAGTTGCAGATTTTGTTCGAATGAGTTACCGCGGCCCTGGAAAGCAAAGGGCACTACGAGGAGCACGGATGGGTTTTAGTCAGTAAGAGTCTGACACTCTCGCTCCACCCAGAGCGGCAGGAGTCATTTGATGATTTCCCATCCATAAAAAGGTATCACATATTCTCGTACCACATAACCTCGGCATGAGTTGCTTAACTTTGAAGATCGGCTGTTATTATTTTGCCACGAGCTCCTACAAGAACTCAATGAAAAATAGAATATCATTATTTGATGCTTATTTAAGATTTCCTTTTCTAAACATAAGTATTGATGATTTTGAAGAACAATTTGGAGTAGTCTTGTTAGGGTTCCGTATCCAAAGGGTAAAACTGGACCCTATTACTAACCGCTGTCCGTCCGTCCGTCTGGCTGTATCCCATGAACCGTCTTAGTTAGACAGTTGAAATTTTCACAGATGATGTATTTCTGTTGCCGCTATAACAACAAATAGTAAATACAGAATCTAATAAATATTCAAGGCGTTATTCACTTTAAAAATAAATAATTAAATGACAATAAAACAAATATTTAAGGAGGGCTCCCATACAACAAAGATGTTTTTTTTGCCGTTTTTTATAAATAATGGCACGAAACCGTCGTGCGCGAGTCCGACTCACACTTAGCCGGTTTTTTTATTTAGATTCAGCTCGGGGACTCGATCTGTGACCGGTTGATGGCAATAGGCATGTCTACACTATCTATATACCTATACATCATACTTTTTTACGCGATAACCGACAACCAGGCGGGCGGAGCCGCGGGCAAAAGCTAGTTTAATTTAATAATAAAACTGAAGCTAATCTTTGAAACTTTTTTTTATGGATCCGAAATCATCAAATTAATAATGACTCCTTCCGCTCTAGGTGGAGCGGCAGGGAGTGTCGATTCTTACTGACTAAAACCCATCCGTGCTCCTCCTAGTGCCCTTTGCGTTCCAGGGCCGCGGTCATTCTTTCGAACAAACTCCGCAACAATCTCTGGAACACACTACACTAAGATTTCATGGTGAGATTTTATTTTTTAAATTTATTTTAAGTTTTGTAGTGCACTTCGGTGGGCTCCTATTTTGCAAATCTCTCTATCTCGCTAAGGTTTGCTGCAAGAAAACTCAACTATGGTATTAGCTCGCCTTTGCACATAAGCTCCCCCATTTACATTTTTGTCTGTAAGTATGTTTTTACTTATTTTTTATAGCTTTTCACTCCAGTTTGTTTAGAACTGCATTCCCATCTGTTGTACTTATTAATCAATATTACGTTAGTTTTTTTCGGTTGTCTCCACGGGTGTCACTAGTTTCTTAATGAACTTTTTGTTTGTAAAAAAAGCGAAGGGTGGAAGTTTTTTTAGGAGGCTATCACTACAGAACCAAATAACTTTTTATTTATAGAATTAACGCCGGATTATGGATCCATGCTGCTTTTGAACCGGCACAAATTTTCTAAACGTGCTTAAACCCTGGAAAAATGTTTGCAAAATATATATTATAGCTTTTGCCCGCGACTTCGTGCGCACATATCCCGTTATTATCCGTGCCCGTAAGAATTTCCCGTTCCCAAATAGTCTATAGCCTTCCTCATGAATGTGGCTATCATAATATACAAAAAGATTTTTCCAAATCCGACTGATGTTTCTGGAGATTAACGCATTCAAACAAACAAATAACCTCTTTAGCTTCATTATATGTATTATTATTATGTCATTTACGGATAGCCAGTCTTGCCAATGGGTAGCGTGTTTCCCAGTAACTGGGTTGTGGAAGTCAGATAAGCAGCCGCTCGATGTAAAATACTGGTACTCAGCATCCAGTTAGAATGCAAGCTTACCCCAATATAGCTGGGGAAAGGCCAGGCGGATTCATTGAATTAAAAATCTATCAAGACGCTTAGTTGACACTTCGCGTGACACAAGGGCCCAAGGTTAAGCATTGCCATACAACGTGGCAATGCTGCCAGCCTTATGGGCACATTACCAGTGGCCAGCGATGCGGAGGAATATTTCGACGCCATGTTTTAGTTTGTTTTTAGTTATTTAGGAGTTTTTATGTAAGTGTATATACAATTATAAATAAATATTCATCTATAATTAAAAAATAAATACAACGTGCAACAGAATAACTGTCAGTATGAGACCAACACTGTAGGTGCGAAAAAAAATCGACTGCCCCATACGTACTGAACAGCGGATTTCGTTTTCGCGTTTTCGGGGTTGGTCCCATAGTAAAAGTTGTTTATAATGATGAGTACAATCCAACCCCTTGAGAGGTATTGCGTTTATTCTGTAATACGTTGTACAAGTCACCAGAAAATTGCAAACGCCGTAAGATTGTAAAATATCGCGTGAAATTGGTAACATTTTTATTAGACTCGGATATATTGGATACTATTTAATTTGGATGGAATTTATTGTATATTATTAATATATTTATATACAACACAATTTTTTCAAAATACATCGAGAAATTATAATTTAATAAAGATTTATTACAATAGCTTGGACCCTGTTCCCGGTACCGGTGGGCTACTCCATTTTTTATATTTTTAAATATTTTTATGTCTTTGTATTTTAATATTTAAAAATGTAATTTATATTGTATATGTAACGGCTAAAGGTGGGTGTGAACATAAACATAAGATTAGCCGGCTAACCTTATGTTTATCTGGCTACAATTAGTTCTAACCTAACCTCAAAACACTTTAAAATTCCTATTTCTGTGTGGTTTAAAAAAAAATAACCACGAAGGGGATGGCGGGGCCTGTGTTCGCTCGCTTCGCTCGCTCACTAGACCCCGCCATCCCCTTCTAAACTAACCTATCCGAGTCGGGGTGCCCAATGACCGGCTAAACTTAGGTTTATGTTCACACCCACCTTTAGCCGTAACATGTACACAAATAATAAAGGGAATAATTTATTACAATCCTACGGAGTCTACCATTTTTCTGTTACATAATAACATTGACTTTACAAGCCCAGTCACGTAATATAAAAACTAAAATAAGCTCACAAGAAAAAACACGTTTTCCGACGAATAGAATGTTTGTCAGTAAATATTTCCCTGATCCCAGATAAAACTTGGCCGATTGTTTGAAGAGGTACCCAAACATCGTAACGGAGTCTTCGCTCGTAAACCAACCCTCTGTTGGTATGTCTGTCTCAAACACGCACCGCTGTAATTGAGGGCCCGTGAGATTTATTAGCGACGGGGGTACAGATTACGTAGGTCAAGTACATTTTTTTTTTGTTTCTTTAAACCTTGCCCCACACTAGGAATTACTCCTGTATCGTGGGTGCGTTTACAAACATACAAACTCACATACACAAACAGCCAGACCCGGAACAACTATCTGTAGGCCATACAAATATTTGTTCCGTGCGGGAATCGAACCCGCGACACGCAGCGCAGCAGCCGATTGCTCAACCACCGCGCCAACCGTGTCGTCTTTTGATGTAGTAGATTTGATATAGTTTACTAATTTGTGGGACCTGAGGGCCAATTCTACTAATTTTTAAACAACGTTCGCATGTCAGTTGCAATCTGTCAAACAGCTTTAATTTCTATATATTTTTGACAGATTGCAACTGACATGTGAATGCGAACGTATTTATTGCTTAAAAGTAGAATTGGCTCTCTATTTGTTTTAGCTGTCAATCTTCGATATTGCTAACTAGCTCCTGCCAGCGGGTTCACCTGCGTGAAAGTTGAAAATTATTCCAAGGGAGTATACTTCCGGGATGAAAAGTCCTTTGTCCTATTCCAGGACATGATCTACTCGTATGTCAAGTTTCATCAAAATCCCATCAGCCGCTAAGACGTGAAAAGGTAACAGACACACAGAGTTACTTTCACAATTTGTATGGATTAAAGCCACTTCCGAGCACTATAGAATAATAATGATCCTACGTCAGCAGGCATGAAGAATAGAATGCTGTGGCTAATGGCGGACCACCTGATCCCACTTAGTCGCTAATGAAGACGACTCCATCCAACACATGTTATAGAACGCCGTCGCCCCGTACCATGGTAGGTATGCGACTGGCGATACAATAATAATAATAATAATAATAATAATAATCATTTTTATTTGTGTAACATAGGTATAGTAAATACAGTTCTTAAATTAGTTCATAGTTCGCTATGTTATGCTAAGAAGCGTACAAATATAATTGCATGCGAAATAAACAAACAAACAAACAAACAAACAAACAAACAAACAACAAACAAACAACAAACAAACAAACAAACAACAAACAACAACAAAAAACAAACAACAAACAAACAAACAAACAAACTTTTATTTTAAGACATTTCTTACACTCGATTCAATCAAATTGAGAGTAGAGCTTAGTATTTAATATAGGGATTTTTCTGAAAGCGAATGATTCGATTTGTGTGAAAAAGGTTTCGTTTAAAAGCACTTTATCTATACTAGACTAAACGATTTCGAAAATTGTGTTACGGTTTCTTTGGGATGGACATTTGTGAAATTAGGAGAATATTGAACCCATATTGGTATCTAACATCGTCCGGTACCATGGTAGTCAAGCGTCTGGGGTGAGCGATAGCTTCTAGAAAATGTGCTAGTAAATTGGTGTAGTTTAAAATACGTTGTTTAGTGTTATTATGAATTACTAAAGTCAATCAGGAGCTAAGTATAGCCTCTAGATGCCGTGACATTATATCAGCGCTAGCGATTGGCAAAAAGTAAAAAATATATAGGATTGACAGGCCTTACCGAAATAACATGTGGTCAAACCCAAACAGTTTGGTATTTCGAAATCGCGTACGCTCTTAGAATGTCACTCAAAAGTCAAACGTCATTTATAATTCAAATTAGGCTGAGAAGTGGAATTCCCTGCCAGAGTCTGTGTTTCTTGATAGCTACAATCTGGGAGTCTTTACATCAAGAGTGAATAGGTAACTTCTAGGTAAGCGTACTCCATCTTCGACCATATCATCGCTTACCATCAGGTGAGATGGTGGTCAAGCTCGTGCGTATCAATAATAAAAAAAGAACCAACTCTGTTTGAACGTAAAATTTTACTTATAGACAGTCCCCGAAAACGCCCGCCTGTCACCACTTCCCAGTGCGCTGTGTGCGTGGCTGGGAAGAAGAAGTGGCGCAACAAACTCCCCAGCAAATTGCACTTTGTTTAGCCCACGGACTCCTGACGGGCGCGGTGATAATAGGTGGATTATGGCGGTAACCGAGTGCTGTCTGAGGCCTGGAAAAAGTGGCGGTAGTCCAGCAGCGATGTTAGCAGATGGCATTGTTGCCATGGCAAAGAATTTCAAGGGTCAAGCAGAAGATGAAGAACGATTAACACGTAACAAAGGAGGTTGCCCAATTCCATCATGATCGTTCCAATGCTTACCGTAAAAAAAAAAACAAATGCTACCGTTAAAGGAAGAAAAAAACAAACAACACTCATAATCAAAGGTTTTCGACAACTAAATCGTCAAAATCGATTACCTTTACCCATCACTGCCATAAACTGCTCATCAACCTGCACCCAGAACTAATCAGCTATTAACACAAGAATTCTAGAAACAATTCTAAACCTTACGGCTCATACAATAAGAAACAAGCACGTTGAAATTGGTAAGGCCAACCGTTACGGATAGCAAAAAAGGTTATTTTTTTAATTTTCAATTATGTGCACATTCGAAGACAGATTACAAGAACCTTCTGTTTTTTGTTCTTGGGTTTAATAACTTTGACATGTCTATTCAGTTACAACGAGAACAGCTGTATTCTGTTTTTTTTTTTATTCATATAAAAAAAGAATACGTAGTTCCCATGTATCGAATGGGTTAGATATTTCCTATAGTTTCTTTTTCATTAACTGGCAACATTTTTGTGTGCTGAAAAATGTAAGATTTTTAATTTAATTAAGTACCTACTGGCGACTTCAGTCGTTACAATAATTTTGCTTCTTATTTTATTGAACCCGTTATAGGTTCTATAGAACTGAGTTATAATTACTGAAGGAGTGATATATTAAGTTATGGTAATAGGTAATGTTTAATATAGTTTTATTGGCCATCCACCAATAGCTTTCATTGTGAAAATCTACTTGGATTTTATTTTAGATCATTCTGTCACATGCTTGCTGGCAATAGTGTGGGATCAAATTGTTGAGCTTTTTTTTTAAGGATGTGAATTCATCTAATGACTCCTTTCCTCTGGGTGGAGCAGGAGTGTCAGACTCTTACTGACTCAAACCCATCCGTGTTTCTCCTAATGCCCTTTGCGTTCCAGGGGGTCTACTCTCTAAGCCCGAAATCCGTAGTTTCGGCCTTAGTGTCCTACCTATGAATGAATGACAACACGATTTGACAGTTGTTCTTAGTTCGGGTTCGGGTTTTCTACTCCGTATCACCTACGGAGGTGATACGGAGTAGAAAACGCCCGACACTAAGCCCGAAACTACGGACTTCGGGCTTAGAGAGTATACCCCCAGGGCCGCGGTGACACTTTCGAACAAATTCCGCAACCCTGACCGAATCACCAAGTCCTAGATGTGTCTAGTATTTGTGCTGAGCAAGAAAACGTACTGCATTGATGAAACGTATTCTGTGGAATACTTTTCATCAAAACAGTACGTTTTCTGGGATAACTTCCAACTTTCACGCGGGCGAAGTCGCTGTCAAAGTCTATCATTACTAATTAAAATCTAGCAGAAACTTAACAGGACAAACGAGTCTCAACTACATAAGTACGACTCTACGGAACAAATTACTCGATTTTGCAAGTTTGGGCATCGGGACAAATCACTTTAGTGGCACATCTCAACTGTGTCCGTCCAGCACTTCGGAACTTGGTCTAAACTACTCCTAACTAAGTTGGTGTGCTGGCTACAAGATCTTGTTTGACAAATTGATGAATAATTACTGTCTAACTGTGAGTGGTACAAGAACTTCAGTAAGTACTTGATAATCCAAAGACAGTTGAATCGTTTCTCCGGGAATCGTCGAGGTTCATTGACTCGGCGTTTATCTGGTGGTCTGGCTGTTGATTCTGGCTTTCAGGAGTTGCAGTGGATTGGGAATGTGTGGCGGGCTTGTCCCATAAAATAAGTACTTGATATTGATATGATAATGATGTGACGACACGGTTGGCGCAGTGGTTGAGCGATTAGCTGCTGCGCTGCGTGTCGCGGGTTCGAATCTTGCACGGAACCAATATTTTTATGGCTTACAGATAGTTGTTCCGGGTCTGGCTGTGTGTGTATGTGAGTTTGTATGTTTGTAAACGCACCCACGATACAGGAGAAATTTCTAGTGTGGGGCAAAGTTTAAAAAAAAAGATAAATTGTATAGTTAACCTATCTGTTTGATAATGAATCACACACAAAACTGTACCTAGCTATGAAACGAAGAATTTAGTTAATGTCTACCAGTCCCTTCCCCTTTTACACGACTACGCCAGAAGAAGGGACTAATCCTTAGTATACAACGTGTAACAGAGTACAATACCTCTTGGGGATCATTGTACTCATAATTATGAACAACTTTTACTATTGGACCAATCCCGAAATCGCGATAATCGCGGTGGTCCCATAGTGAAAGTTGTTAATAATGATGAGCACAATGACCCCATAAAAGCGTTTACGCCGTACGACATTTCATACAAAACATGTCCTTATTTTTTTAAAGATAGTGATTTTTCACTTTCTATAGAAAACTTAAATTCACTACTTTACCCTACCTACTTTCCCCCTGAACTCTTTTTCGAAAATTTTCTCTACAAAATATTTAGACCTGGATATCTAGCGTAAGCATACCAAGTTTCATTAAAATCGGTTCATTCATTTCGAAAAATAATGACTTGAAAGTTTGTATGAAATGACGTACGGCGTCTGGTTGTTATCACGTACGTCAACTGGCACGCTAAATCAGCTGTTACTGTACTAACCGATCCTCGTCCCATAGTTCATAGATGGTATCGTAGGTACCTTATGTCCAGTTCCATAGATTAAACCCCTAATCACTAGACCAAAGAAGCAACCATCTGTCGTACCGTAACGCTTGCTTACTCCATATTATTACTCTAACGTCTTAGAATCACCCTTCGTTGACGCATCCTGTTCCTTCCCTGAGCATACGAAGACGGCACGTGCCAGCATTGCCAAGGGAAAATCACCCTTATAGTTAGGCAATTATGGTTGTAAGGGCTGTGTGGACTACTGGCACATTTATGGAAATTTGAGACATCCGTTCGTGTGTCAGGCACGAGTCCTGTGTTTTATGATGCGCGATATGCTTTCGTTTGACCAGGTGGTTGGTGTTTTTGAATTTTATTCGTTTTTAACGTTAAATTTTATTGCTTTGTTTTTTAAAATAAGCTAGTAATAATGTGGAAATAGTGTAAACAGCTACTGAGAACAATACGTTTCCTTGTTTTTGTAGATGACTGTTTACATTTTTTGCACTATATAGGTTGGTCTTAGGTAAAAATAAGAAGGGAATCTTTCCTATGAGGTAAAACTTTAAATTCATAAACCTTCCGTACCTTTTAGAACACTTGAAATCTGGTCAGTTTTCCATGAAATATCCATTTGTTTTCTTTACTTATCAAAATAAAAAAATGCATGAATACGTTAGCTTCGTCTCAGTCGAGCGCGTGTTTTTAAATTTTGAAGAAGCATAACGTTCGACCATAACGTTCGGAGGACAGGGGAGATCAAGTCAGGGGTCATTCAATGTACGAAAGACGAATTGAATGTAACCGCGCCCATATCGACTATTCTGTCAGCGGCATGTGCGTTAGACAACTGAAATAATTACACTTCTTCTTTCAGCATATCTTAGTATTCATTAAAATTTAAATTAGGTGGTGTTCTTTCTTTGTAACATTATAAAACATTCGATGGTCAGTGGGTCGTCTTAGAAGCGATTCAAAGAAAACGAATGCGGACATCTGGTTCGATCGAAAGTGTTCGATCAAAGGTTTTCATACATACATATTTGCACGAAATACATCAAAACCTGTAAAATAACTGCCTGCGGGCCGCAGTTTGTCAGCTCGCTACAAGGGCGCGCGCCACAGACGACCGTTAAAAATAAGTCACCGTGCAATACTTCCTAACACAGAGACGAACTTAGAATGCTTTCTGTCCTGTTGTGTATGCCGATCATACATCCTTGCATTGCCCACCTAGGGACATCAAAGACAGGAATACACTACAATATTTATTTTAATTAATTAGATGACATAAATATTTACATGTCGCCTAGTTAATATAGATAAGACGACATCATATTCCTTGAACCAACTATCACGATTTATTTTTTTAATTCTTTTTGGGAATCTTTTAGTCAAGAGCGAATAGGTTCCATGTATGGTAGGCTTCCATGAGTTACTTTAATATTTTTTTCGATTGCCTGGAAGTTTGGACCATTTTCTTTTTCGGCACATTAATTAAGCACAAATGATTAAATACGAGAATCTTGTAAATATATCTAGGAACGTATCATTGTCTAATCCAATAAAAAATCGGACGATTGTCAAAACAACTGATTCAAATCATTTTTTTTTTCAGTACTCTAAAAAAATTTAACTGAAAATTTAACTTTCCCATATTTTTATATTAATGATCGAACATGTGGAATTATAATTTATAAATCAAACTTAACTAGGAAACTATTTTACCTTCCTAGTTCATCTCTGAACGTATTGTCGTATTTTATGTGTGTACGAACAACAGTAGTAATCGCGAAGAAAGCTCACCCTAACAAAATAAACCTTTTTTATGCGAGCAGCTGGCCCTAATGACGTTTAGACTTTACTGACTCGATAATAGATGCTATTTTACATTAGCAAATGTTCTTTAAGCGACTTCATACTTTAACTGGTTGCTTTTAATATTGTGATGTGTGGAAATTGTGACCGTCGCATCTTTTCATTTAAAAAGTGAGACTTAAATTTAAATATAGTTTATAAATTTAAAATGTATATTACTAACAGATATTGAACTAGGTGAAGCTATTTTATTTTTCAGGGTGACAGAATAATTACAACCTACCCATAGACTTGATAACACATCGCATTGGAAAATAAGCGAGATAAGTACATGAGCATATTAAAAAAACATCTTTAATTTGACTTTAAAAATAATGTGCCGAACATTTTTTTATATATTTTAAGCTACCTGTCAAAAACTAAAACAAATTTAAACTTTTAGCGCACCACTTTATATTTCTTACTAGTACGATCAAAAATAAAAAAAATCAAAGGGCCACTAAAGAGCACACATGCTTATCAAGATCAAAAATAAGGGGAGTTCGTAGGGTCCGATACGTAACGTCTTTTGGTCCCAAGACGAGTTCCTTGTAGACCGTCGCACAAAGCGGGCCGGGCGCACGCCACCCCTGCTCTCCCGCCAAAATACAAACTGGCACATTCCAAATTCAAATTTTAAATTGTACACAAAAAGTGACCTGGTGTGATTGTTCTTTAATCATTTTTTTTTAAGTGTTATTTTAAGTTCCTAAAAAAGAAAGAATTTACGGTTAGGATAAGTTCCTGAGTCGATGATTTAAAAAAATAAGGATACCTGGTGCTGTTTTTTTTTTTGTAGTTATATTTATTTGTTATTGTGCAATATATATCGTGTGTAAGGAAACCAATAGTCTGATAATAGTGCCTTATTTAGTTTATTGTTTATAGGCGCCATCGGGGATTGCAAATACTTGGTAAGTAGTTCCAATGTCTTTGATTACCAGCTCCCTCCTCTGTTTTTGTCATGAACTTTGTTTGGTTTCTGTAAATCAGATTTTTGACAAACTGTATACCTATTATAATATGCATTCAAATCTCACGTTCTGGCGTTTAATTGGACTTGCTAAGTACCTACGATTTAAGAACACAATCACATATACCTATTAACGTTTTCTGTGTTTATAAGCAGTGTAATTCTGAAAATGGGGTTATCTCTTCCCAGTCCATAGCATGTTGTTAAAAATTAAAGATTTAAGGTAGGTTCTGCAGTGTGATTCTGTAAACATGTCGAAGTGAAGGCTTGGGTGAAGTGATCACAAGTGTGCTGTCAATCCATGTAATCAAGATGGAATGACAGCTCACCTCGTGACTACTTCACCCAAGCCTTCACTTCAACATGTTTACAGAATCAACCGGCTTTAATCATAGGTAAATACCCCAGCCAGCAAAAATCCTTTGTTTTAAGTATTAAAAATTATATTCAATTGTATCTTATTTTCAGACTTAAAGATGTTTTACATTTGTTTATCTTTAACATCAAAATTAAGATCAAAGTGACAACATCAAAAAAACTAACCCCAAGCTTGGGCATTAAGATCTTTTTGGCTTCTAATGTAAAGTTCAAAATAGGTTAACATATTATATCAACTGTTTGTGGGTTATGTTTATTTTGTGTAGGGGGATAGCAGATTGGAACCTTCAAAACTTGTTACAAAAATGTGTCCTACCTTGTTACCGTTCACCATGAAGTCACTGGGAGAAGTCAAGTCAGACATATACAGAACATCATGTTGAATGGACTTGCCCTCCACAAGTTATGTTTCTGACTGATTCAAAAAAAGATTCAATCAATTTCCGTTCGCCTTTTACAAAAAAAAAAAAGAATCAATTTAAAATGAAAATAAATACTCTGTGTGTTCACCATTGAAAAAAATATTTACCCAAATTATTCGGTTAAAAGCGTGGGAAATAAACAGTTCGCTCTTTCATTCATTTTTTCGCAGATCAGATGAAAATAATACGGCGATTAAATATATTCATTGACTCATTACGTAACAGAATTGCCTTTTTGTCACATTTTATTTTGCGATGATGGCAGGACAAGCTTGACTGACCACGGCCCTGGAACGCAAAGGGCATTTGGTGAAACACGTATGGGTTTTAGTCAGTAAGAGTCTGGCCACGATACAACGACGGTGGGATTCATTAAGTCTCTCAAAGTGCAGGTGTATGGACTCTGCGGGACATCCAGGATACATGCTTGCTTAAAATAGGCACTTATAAGATTGACTCATTTTTTTATTACTGCAGTTTAGGTAGTCATTTCAATATGTTTTCTGAACCTCACTGAAGCTCTTTCCAACATAACTTACAATAAACTTCAGTACCTAAGTACCCTTCAACAAAAATAGGTACTTAATGAAATCATGCAATACTCACCACCCTCAATTTGACGTCACAATTGCCAACGAAACAGCACCGATCCGATACGTAATCGGTGCGATGAGGGCGCGCGAAACGCGAAAAAACACGTTATTTTTAAACGTTAAACGAAATAAAAAAGTAATGAGTTATTGATTCGGTCGAGGTCATTGGCTGACCTTGGCATTCGGGAACAGTGTATTACAGTAGCTGTGTCAAGGCTGATTTTATTTATGCACTCATTGAGCTTTTTACTTTTTTTAAGTATGGAACACTTTTTTGCTTTTAACTTTTTTTTTGAGCTGACACTTTTGTGTGTGAGGTTCTAATGACTGGCTGTATTAGGAATGGTGGTTTGCGTTACCGATTTTGAAGTTAGACGAATCTCACGTTTTTTGCTATCGATAAATACGATAGTGGGAAGAATAAGAAAAGCATGATGAAGCAAGCCAAGAGGCTGTAGACAAAGTCCTAACATTCTGTTGGCCTTAAAGATTGTCAATAAGTCAAACTCAAGTGATAGATGACGTGACATTAGGATATCCTCTTCTTGTTAATCCCTTATTATGTATACTTTTTGACAGTGTACTTGTAGGAACTTAAAAAGCATTAAAATTCAAGGCCACAATGTCAAAGACTTGTTAAGGCGTAGGAGAATTAGAGGTGTTTTTAACAGTTCACGAATGCAAACGCTCTTTAAAATACCAGAATTACCTCTGAGGATGTCACCATCAACAACCCAAAATCTTGTAAAGCAAACTGTAACTAATAAATTCTTCCAATATGTCACGCTACTCTTAAAGGGAGACCAAGACAATACGAAGGAGAGTTCCAAACCTAATTCGAAAATTAAATTCAAAATTTTAATCAGGGAGTCGTATAAACACTGTCCAAGTGTCCACTGCGGACCACAAGGAACATTTTAACGGGCGTCCAGATTTACGGACGCAGACGTGTTAGTTAAATTGAAAGTTCACTATAAATTAGCAGGGGTGGGTCGCCAGACAACGGTAATGTATGGGGATCGAGATTTACATCGAGAAGCTGGCTCAAGGATAGTTTATTTTCTATCTATAACATTATAATTTGGTGAAATTAATTTGGCTGATTTGGCGAGATATTAAAGCTATATATTCTTGTCGCTTTGTGCGTGTGTGTTTGATGAACAGAGGGAAGGCTTCGCCCGACTGAACGTTGTGAATTCTGGTTTGAAATTATCGCAAAGGAACGTACTAAATCTTGGGATTAGGACACAAGATTTCTATCCCGGGGGATAGAAATCTTGTGTCCTAATCCCAAGATTTGAATTATTCCGATCTGTACGAGTACGAGAATTGGGCCTTCTAAAGGTTTATGGCCACACCATGAACTTCTATATTATATTCATGGTCTCCTGCCAATCTTGGAACTAGTGTCAGCTTGTTTTTTATCTCATTTCGAACAATGATCCGTAAAAAATGCCTACATAAGTACGTAATACATATTCGTTTGCCTTAAAACAAATAAATGCACTACTAAATTGTAATTTTCAGGCCATACAAGCAACAATATTCTGTAAAGCTAGCCACACATTGTTCAAATCACTATTACAGTTTCAGAGCACGACATGATATCGTTTGTCTATTCTATTCACACACGCATAGGACAAGCTAATGTGAGCCGTATCACGTGTGTTTTAGAATTCAAAATATCTAAACGGATAAGATGTGCGTTATGCTGTTGTGTAGTTGGTTGACTTTTTTGACGTCATAGGCTCGATGCACGAATAGCAAAATTTCTTTTTCTATTATTTTGCGTACATCGGAAATGATGATTTTTCGTCAATTACTCGGACACCCACTGACAAGGTAGATATTTCCGCCTATTTTTTACTCCTACATATATTCTGCATGCGTAGTTTTCGTTTTCTGGTTACTTTCAGATCTTTTATTAAGTGTGCCTACTGTAGCTAAGGTCCATTGTTTATGATAAATTAAAAAAAGATTTCTTGATAGAAAAATAGGTTAACTAAGGCTTTTTACAATTGTTATGATAACTTTAAATACGTAACGAACAGTGATTTTGCATGATTGTTTTTGAACGAATGTAGGAATTAATGTTAATTTGATGAAGACTATTGAGCCGTAGACACCCACATTTCAAGTCGCTCAGTGGCTCTTCAAGATGAAGAGCCAATGTATGTCAACGTATATGTCACGCGTTTGTCCAGAATCGCACCTGATGGTAAGCGATAACGTGGTCAACGATGGAGCACATTTGCCTAGAAGTAACCTATTCAATTAAAAACCCACAGGTTGTAGCTATCAGAGGGCTTAGTACGAATGTTTTGACGTATAGCACCTACCTAATATTAACGTAAGCGAATATTGAAGATAAAAAACTGCAATCTCATAGTATTTTGGTTTAATTTTATGCGACATACACAATATGTAACATACAACAATATGAATATAGTATCCAATTCAAATAAATATTACGTGCGAAACGAGTATTTTAGTTAAATTTTACGCTCTACCTATACGTCAGAAACATACAGCTAAGTCCTCTGTAAACACATCAGTGTCTTGACTTTTACTAAATTAAACAGAAGATTTAAACTTCCCAAAAGACCGTTTACGCGGTACGGCTTTTCATACAAACTTTCAAATCCTTATTTTTCGAAATTAATGAACCGATTTTAATAAGACTTGGTATGCATTCGCTAGATATCTAGGTCTAAATAGTTAACAGAGAAAGTTTTCGAAAAAGAGTTCAGGGGAAGGATATAGTGATTTTTCACTTTCTATAGTAGGTAAACTTAAAATCGCTTTCTCTCTCCCCCTAAAATCTGTTTCAAAAATGTTCTCTGATATATATTTAGACCTAGATATCTAGCGTATGCGTATCAAGTTTTATTAAAATCGGTTCATTAATTTTAAAAAATAAGGATTTGAAAGTTTGTATGAAAAGCCTTACCGCGTAAACGTTCTTACTGCATTAAACGAGTACTTATTTCTCATTTCATCATCAATATGAAAGGAATTCAAACTGAAAGAACCACAACCCTTCACAAAGTTCTTATAAAAAACTTATTTCGTTATAAAGTGTGCCAACTGTAAGGGTGAGGTCTCTTTGTTAGCGAGTAACTGTACGTAGAGCGATTTTTACAATATTTTAGTTTGTTTTTCACTTGCTCCGCTTGAGTGGACCTGAAGTCCAATTCACCTAATCAAGAAAATATATCATATGCCTCTAGCATTTTGCCAACTATATTGGGGTCGGCTCCCAGTCAAACCAGCTTCAGCTGAATACTAGTAGCTACCTATTTTACGAAGAGGGGCTGCCTACCAGACCTCTAAAACCCATTTACTGGGTAACACGGTAGTTATTGGAAAGACTGGGAAAATTTCACGGTAAAACGTAAAAATCACTGGGATTCAACTAAGGTGAATTTAAACTTAAAAAGTACTTTAATTCTGAAGTCCACGCAGACGAAGTCGCGGGCAGAAGGTAGTTTATAATAGAAGAAATCTAATTATTTATAAATATTTAATATTTGATTTCCAAAAAAAATTGGACACGTTTTTTTCTTTTTTCGCGCAAACAAAAAATGAAGATGATACAATGCGTTCAAAACTCGTGTGACGTCACGGCATGGTACACTTTAAACATAGAAGTGTCGTCACAAGCCCCCACTCCTGATTTTAATGCGATTTATCTTCGCTAATTTTCATTGATTTGACAAAGCAAACAATATGTTACCAATATTTTTCGCTTATCTAACCGACGGACTAAATAGAATCATATTTTTTTTACTCAGTGATCATCCCTATTACTTACATCTAATAATAGGGAGTGAAATAAGATAGTTTAATGAACCTCTTCCGCGTCGCTGACTGTATGACCACAGACTTATGCTTATAAAGGATTACTACCCCTTTCTTCCTAACATTGTGCTGCCCTTTGCCGCTTTCAATAAAAATCTTAACAACGATAACGGAACAAAACGTGAAGTAGGTACAAAGGTTATTTCGATATTTTATGAAACGGACTAATTTTCGTTCCAGACACTATGTCTGGAACGAAAATTATTGCGAATTTAGTGATAAATTCAAACGCGCCTTAGGCGCTGTGAATGTTTAAATGATTTTTCAGTAGCAAAGCGCATCAATTGAATAATGTGTGTCACCCCGTCCGTCGAGTACCTACCTACTTATTACTGATTTCTACCTAAAATCTGAGGGTCTAGCCAGGTGGACCTTAATCTAGTAGAATACTCACTAGATCTTTTGTTAAAAAAGAGATTTCGATGGCAAAATTCTAAGGTAGAAATCAATAACGCGGATGGGGATACCAGACTTTTAATTTTGTTAAAATTAATCTAAAACCGATCACTATTCACTTCTGCATTGATTGTTAGCTACTCAGGATTTACAACAGGGCCGTTAGCAGCCTAGCAATGGTATAAAATACTCATACAATAAAACCTGCGTTATTTGCTACATTAACATCATCTTATTACAGGCACCCTTTATTCCCAGGTGTTTAAATAAAACAAGAAATAAAAACTTGGGTTCGTTTCAACTGAAGCACCTCTCGTAGAAACTCGTAAACGGACTTTAGATTCATCCCGGACATTATAAGAGACAATGTACCGAACATCAAAACGGATGAACAATATCTGTAAATTGTCAGACTTCAATATTGGTTCAGAAGGACATTATCGCAAAAGATAAACGGAAATTTAACTCAAAACCAACCTTAGATCATAACACAAAAGTCTAAATTCGCATGAACATGTTAGCACGTATGACGTATAACAAAACAAATGAAAAAGTTTTTATTTATCGCCTCAACACTTCACTCTCGCCTTTTCCAATCTAAAATCAGCTCTAAACTCTAAACCCAAAGTCCGTTTTAGAATAACAAAGAACAGCAAGCAGCAATAAAAACGTTCCAAATTCAAAGTTATTCGTAATGCTAAAACGTTAAAGGTGTTGCCAATAAAAGAGAAGTTAGCTTCTTACGTTAACAAGGTGTGGGATATGGGCCCCGTGGCCGCCATTTTGAAAGCGTTTTATTCTTATTTTGTTGCAACATTTATTTCAGATCATAAACGGACCCTGATAAAAGAACGTTTTGTCTTGGTCATCACTTTTACCTTTCATAAAATTACTTTATTTCATGCGTTCCTTTTTGAAATGTGAACGTATAATTGGAACATTATTGCTTCCATTTAAATATTTTTTTGCCAACTCATGTCTTTTCCGACAATCTTTTCATTATGGAAATGAAATTTTATCATCACATAACCAACTAAGTTGTTCAAAACTACTCTACAAAAATAACATTGCGGAATGGCAAATAACTGAATATGTGTTATGTGTATGATTTAGGTAGGTACAGTACTTTAGCCATATACATAAGTAGGTACTAGCAGATGGAACCCAAATCAAAGTAATTTTCCATCACCATCTGTACATCTGACGGCCGATACTAAAAAATCCATTCTAGTAAAAAACTTCTTGACTTCAAAAAAAAACCAAATTCATCGAAAGATTTATAGTCAGCAGCTAAAGCAAACGAAATAGCAGCTTGATGTCTTATTCCCGCTTCGGCAACCATCGTCAACGTTCGGCAAATGTCGGCAAGTCAATCTCGCGCAATTGACGACAGTTTTATGACACTCTAGACGGTAACGTTACTGAGGTAACGTTTTATGACATGGTGAGGGTGAGAGTCGCAGTAAGGACTGTAGAGCTACCCTGGGAAGGCTGTTTTATTATGATAATCGAGTAGTAAGTTAATGAACATCATATACCTAAGGTATTTTAAAAGTTGAAATTCGTGTATGAATATCTATCTCAAATATTTGTTACACCAAAACTTCCGATACCGGGTTATATTAGTCTGTACGATATACAAGATGAATATAAAATTGTAAATATATTATGTCACACCTTGACTCAATGATGAGAATCACAGTTCATCATTGCTACGGTAAACGCCAAGCTACGCAACGTAGCACTGCGTAGTGTGGCGTAGCATGGTGTAGCAATGCGTATTATGTGATTTTTTGGATTCCGTACCCTATTACTAAGACTCTGGTGTCCGTCCGTCTCTCACCAGGCTGTACCTCATGAACCGTGATAGCTGGACAATTGAAATTTTCACAGATGATGTATTTCTGTTGCCGCTATAACAAAAAATACTAAAAACAGAATAAAATAAACATTTAAGTGGGGCTCCCATTCAACAAACGTGATTTTTTTGCCGTTTTTTATAGATAATGGTGCGGAACCCTCCGTGCGCGAGTCCAACTCTCACTTGACCGATATTTTTGTTTGTTTTATTGATAGGCACTTGTAATTTCACCTGATGAAAAGCCACGATGTGGTCGACGATAGAGCACGTTTGTCTAGAAGTAACCTACATAACCTTGACTTAAGAGACCCAGCCCCGTTGTAGCTATCAGGAAAGTCAAACTTCAGCAGGGAATTCCACTCCTTAGCTGCACGCACAATGACAGTCTGCCCAATATGGTAGAATGATTAGAACCTGAACTTGGTATCAATTCATCACGTTGATTAAACGAAATAAAGTGCCTAATTATAATTTTACTTTCGATATGACACTCAAAATTTATAGTATCTAATCTATTGTCCTCAACGAAACTACCCAGATGATGTTCTGAGAAAATTCCCGTGTAAAAGTAATTTGTTTAGAATAAGTAATTGAGTAACATGTTTACGACTGTACTTGAGTACGTACTTTAGTGGGGCGTGTAACAAGATGTGCTTTTTAAGGAGACTGCGTTGTTAAAGATTCGCTTTACGCGAAGCTAACCATTAAATAGGGTACCTATAGAAAGGAAAGACACCCTTACGATCTATCCGTCCCAAGATTTTTTTTCTCCGAATCTCCAGTAGATTACCGATACTGTTCAAATATACACAGTTTTAACCGACTTCAAAAAAGGAGAAGGTTCTCAATTTGGTTGTTTTTTTTTTGCGTAACACAATCACGTATGCATAACGTAAATCAATACATTTTGTAATGTGTGGTCTGTATTGGGAGGAAACAGGAAATTAAAAACAAAAGTTTTTGAAACCGCGACCTTTGTCTAACTAAACTATAAGTCAAATATTTTTTCCATAATTTTTGAATATTACTTTTTCATAACTATTTAATCCAATCACTTTAATTACTATTTTTGAAAATGAATGATCTACCATAATTTCAATACCGTACCCAGCAAATAAAATCAGAAAACAAGAAAGAAATCATCGTCTGCGTGGCCTTTTCCCAATTATATTGGGGTCGGCTCCCAGTCAAACCGGATTCAGCTGAATACCAGTATTTTACGTGGAGCGGCTGCCTACCAGCCCTCCACCTACAACCCATTAACTAGGTAACAGGGTACTTCTTGGCAAGACTGGTGTCAGATTTTCGGCTTCTGACAATGCGTAACAAGAAACAAGTAATTTTGAATATCATTTTTTCATAACTGTTTAACCCAACCACTTTAACTACTTTTTTTGAAAATTAATGATTACCCATAATTTCAAGACCCTAGCAAATAACATCATTAAACAAGCTACGATTTCCATTCACAAAACAGTATTACGGTCTGAAAAATCTGGCATTTTCAAATCACAGGCAAGATAATTGACACTCGCTTGCCTCATACGATATCAGATCTATCTTAAATGCACAAATTGATAAAGAGATAGAGCCGCAGAGCCCATGTCTACTGATACATAGTTACCTAGTTATGCCAGTTGTATTTCATACAACGACCGAGCGGAGGCCCTCTGCTTAGTATAGAAGAATCTATACGAGAAGCCTGTAACTTGTATCTAGCAAAAAAGTGAGTATGATAACAGCTGAACATGACTCAATTTTACGCCAAATTTTGCGATAACATATTTATACAAAAAAAATGTGACTGAATATTCTGAACGAGCAATGTTTTATTACCGAACTGAGAGAAAAAATTATGAAATGCACTACCACTGTATTAAACAAATTAAAATTAGTAATTAAGTAAGACTAAACATATAAATAATATTTACCAAGTTTTTTAATAAATGAAACACACCAAATTAAACAATTTCATTCGAATGAATCTCATTTCGAGACTAGTAGCGCCATCTATTGTAATTATTACAGTAACAAACAATAATGAGCTTTCATCATAAAAATATTTCGTTTTTATCTTGGACAAAAAGTAACAGTGCTTTAGAAAAAATGCCTCACAAATACTACAGGTTGGCGTAATAACAGTAACTGCATTGAACGTGTCAAATGCAAAGGTACTGTATTCAAAACGACAGAGATCCGACGACATGATCAAAACGTCTGTAAAAAACCAATGAAAACGAAAAAGAAACTGCAAACGAAAATGGCCGTTGAATGCCCGGCGAAGTGAACGTTGCACTTTCACGATTAAAAAATAAAATTGAAAAAATAAACGACGCGTTAGAAATGAACCATCGGCTAATAGTTCTTATTGGCGCCGAGGTGGCGCTAGTGTGCGGGCGGACTCATTGCTTTAGTTCTGCTATCCGACGCTGCTATATTGTGGCAGCACTTGCAATTTCTAATTAGAATAATGTTGTATTAACTAGAATGGTTTGGTTTAATATTAATACAAGGGATGTAAATAAAAAACAGTCGTTTTAAAAATGTGACTTTTATTTCTTTTTGATATTTTTCTAAAATTATCTTTTATTTTCATTTAAGATTTCAAGTAACTTGCTTTTTGGTGTTTGCACGGCTAAAAGCTTCGTTGAGCTTTCAATATTTCCTTATAAAACAGTTATAAGCCATTTTCAAACATAAAAAAACGTTGTAATTAGGTTTTTTTTTACTTTTTTTGTGTAATTGACACAATTGACTAAACCAAAAAATAATCGTGCGCGCCAATAAAGTATTGAAAGGCGTCGATCACATGATCGGCCGCAGATCGAACGGGGTCAAGCACAACAGGTGAGTTGCGGAGCGCATCAACTAAAAAATAAAATATCGAAATGTGAAAAAATAATAAAAATCAGCAAATATAGTAAATTGAAAAAAGAATAGTGTTGTTGCTCTCTGGCGCGGGCGGGTGGCGTATGTGCGTCTCTGTCGTGAGTGGCGCACACGTGGTTTTCGGTAGTCTCGATTCGGGTGTTCGCGCGCGGGGTGTGCGGGACGCCGGAGGACGCGAGGCCACATCCCGACGCGGCCCGCGCCGACCGGCTGCGTTGCCCGTAACCTCCGAATGACCTCATTTTTTTTTCTCCAATGTAAATATTCGGCTCGTTTTGCCGCATAGTCTATAAGTGGTATTAAGTTCCTTCGCCGCGTTCGTTTTTTTTTATTTACCAGTTAATTAGTGGACGTTCCAAATTGACTTTAGCCGCGTCGAGTACTTTTAATTAGTGTAATTTTTTTCTAGTGTAACGACTCGGTTTTTTTGGACTGGAATAATTTAGAAATTAAATAAAAATTGTATAAAAATTATTGTTAAGTTCCCCGGACGTTTCGAACTGTTTAATATAAGGTATTTGTTGTGGTGTTTATGGAAAATTAGAAATAAGTTAATTTATCAAGATACGTGGTTCCTTTCAAGATAAGGAAAAATTGTACTAGTCAGCACATCAGGTAAAATTGTGAATGAAAATGTATTTTCTTAATTCTGAGCTTGTTGTTTTTTTTTTCTTTTTTGCTGAAATACTTTTATTTTGCATAGATCGCTCATTTTGTAAAAAAAGACATTCTCAGTGATGGCATAAAAAATCGTGAACGTAAATTAAAAAAAACCACAAGGCCAAACAGTTATGGTCAAAATATTGTGTGTAAACAATTTGCAGGGAATCTACAGGGTCATCCCCTGTAGATTCCCTGTAAATTTAAATTCGGTAATGAAAACTCTTTTACCGCGTAAACGCAACATTATTCTGTTAATTCGTTTATTAAACTTAAAGTAAAAGGTACTTGCTCATAAAAAAAAGTCTTGCCGACTTGTCATCATTTAAACATTTTAAAAAATTTGTTCCTGTTTATTTTTTGATACAAAAACGTAATTTATATGAAGAAAAATCATATGAATAACTTTTAGGAAAAAAAATGTTTACATTAATTTATTTTTCCCACTGCTTCCATTAAAAAAAGCCCCTTAACACGTAAAAAATCCAAAAAATCTTCACCGGTAAAAAACCGGACTTCAACGAAAAAAAATCTCGGGAAACCGCGTCAAGTTCGTCGACCCCGCTCGGACCGGTCTCTGATAAAAGAATCATTTTAATTCATACTCATTCAGCTGTTTACGGTTTACAACGGGAACATTCACTTGCGAAATAAAAAATACGTTAACGTGACGGCGTGTTTGTTTTTTTTTTTGTACAACGAAATCGAGGTAAATTATTGGTTTCCTTTTTTAAATTTCCCGTCAATGAGTTCAACATTATTGGGTGTTAAAATGTACGTCGTGTTTTTTTGTCCCGTGAGAGTGTTGCGTTTTTTTTCGTGTTTTTTTTTGTGCCACTGAGCTTTTATCGTTTTTTTCTTTTTTGATAGTTGCCCATGTCACAGCACGATATTTTCTTCAACGCTACTGTGTAGGTACCTTGTTAAACGTTTAAGTTCCAGATTCTTTCTATTGTTTTTTTTTTTTTCACAAAGTTATGCTCTTTTTCTGCCTATTTTCGAAACTCTTTGTTTCTGTAGCATGAAATTATCGTTCTAAGGAATAGGTCGCTTCAGTCTCAAAATTCGTCCTTCGCTTTGTATAAAAACCTTGTTTCGTTTTTTTTTTCATATTTCTATGCTCTGTCAAACTGGAACTAGCACCGTTTTAACTTTGAAATGTAAGTAATTTAGATATGTGAATCCTTTGGGAAGGCCAGATTTTTTTTTCAATTTTTAAAATTGTTATTTGCTTTGTGAATCATGACCAAACTGAAATTTAGATGACAACCAATCTTTTGGGAAGGTCAATTTCAATAAATCTTTGAAAACTCGTTTTTTCGTTGTCTCTTACATTGTGAATTGTGATTGAAGTGGGGATCCAATTCATGGGCAAGGGTGAGATGAATCAAAACAAAAAACCAGTTTCTTCTCCCTTAAAATTCAGGCTAACTCGTTTCCTAAACAATTCCTCCTCTGTTAGACTCCATTCTGTTTGTCAGTCATGAAGTAAACATTTCCAAGTTCGTTCTAATCGACATTTAATCAAAACCCACATTCATTGTCTCAAAATCGATCAACTTTCCGACTCTCGTACGTACCCACATGTACTCATACAAGTGTCGAACAAAAAAAGTGCGGCGGTGACGTCACACCACTCGACATAATGTATTAAAAAGTACAATCGCTGAATACGTATCTCTCATTGATATTGTCGGGTACCGATTACCGGAGGATTTTTTGCGAATGATTGAATTTTATTTACAATTAACCCGGCCTCGGCATCGACGAAAGCGAGAGTGACGATTAAATGCCATTTAAAAATAAAACAGCTCGCCGCCATAACATTGGGAAGCCTATCATTTATATGTTCACGTATAGACCGCGTATGTTGTTCGACGACGACGTTCTTCCCTAATTCTAACTCGTTTCTGCATACAGTGTGAACGTAAAACTGAGAAATTCAGACGAGTATACAGAAATGAAAGACCTTTGTTCACAACTCAAGTGTTACGCAAAAAAACGTACAAGGCGTAGACGAAACGTCTTAGCCGTAAGAAACCGCCCAAACGTTAAGTCACTGGGGGGCGCGGGCGGGCGGCCCACCTAATTTGTCTTAGGCGGAAAAATCGCGCGGCGATTACAAGTGGCTCGTAACGAAGTCGGGCCGGGGCGGGGTGTGAGTTGCGGGGGCGGCGGGAGGGGGGCGCGGGCGCGGATCGCGGGGGTGGCGCGGCCGGCCGCGGGACCGTCTCAGTCGTCCGTCTGGAGTCGCGCCGGCCGGCCGGGCCGCGCGGCGTAATACACGTTCCTCGTGCTCTTGTGATTATAAATTTTAATAATACAAAATTCCAAAAATCTAAATTTTAAAAAAGGATTAACCGCGTCTAATCGAAAATATTTTTAGGCTAAAATCCCCTCGACCCTCACTTTTTTGACCTAAACTGTTGGCAGTGGAAAAAAAGTTTTTTGCGATATTTTTAATATTTACGTCGGTTACATTTGTAAAGAGATTAAAACTTTTGGCCGTTGATGAGAATATTTTTATTTAAAATTTATTTTTCTTAACGAGCGATCTTGAGTGAACGATTGATGAGTAAATAATAATTAATGTTAAGCGTTATATTAATAATAAGTAATTGATAGTTGAACTAAATTGACTGCCACAAACATTGTCAGCTGTACTTAGTTTAATATTTGGACTATACTTGTGGTTTACTCGGACGTACAAACTTTTTGTGATTCGATCTCAAGAACTCTTCTCCCGGACTAAGGTGGTGATATTAAATTATAATGTTTTACTGTAGAGCTAGTGACATTTTTTTTTTGTGTGGTTAGATTTTTTTTTTCTTTTGTATACTTTTTCTTTTTTTTTTGTAAAAAAATGTTTTTGGCAGTGTCAAAACAGTTAAACCACCAAAACCTACTGTTAATGTCACATTTATAGGCTGTACCTAGATTTGTATTTTTTTAAATGTTTTTAAGCGGTTTTTACTTTTCGGCGTCGTCCGACGGAAGGGGCCATCTCCTTTATAGATTGTACACATCTAGCCGCCTTTTTATGTTATAAAATTAGATTTTATGTAGCTAGTTTTTTTTTGTATTTAATGGCTGACTCTTAGAAAAGACTCTTTTTTCTTTTATGTAATATTCACTTTTGTTTTGAAATTAAAATTACAACACCGTTTTATAACAACCTTTTTGAGAGCTTTTTTTTGAGTAAGTCATTTTTTTTTCTGTTTTCTTGCTCCAGAATATATAAACACTTATTGTGTTTATATATTTTGCCATTTTGTTACCTTCAACTTTTTTTTTTGTTATTTTTATGATTTTGTTTACCCATAATAAACTTTATTTTGTTTTTGCTTGTTTATTTTTTTTTTATTTGTATCTAAGGGTAGTATACATTCTTTTTCGCTAAAGCGGAGACACCCGGGTCTCCGTTCTTAGTTTTTGGCATCAGGTTTATGAATTTAGCTTTATTTTTTAGATCCCAACTTATGTAGACATTTTTAGTGTCTTAAACAATCGAAACATTCTGTGTAGTTTATAGTTTCAACGTTTTTAAAAGAGTTGTTAAAATGTAATCAATTCTGACGTTCATTTAATTGATTTGTTACATTCTATGCATCATTCTCCACATCTTTCGAAATGCATATCTGAAATGATTGTATGGTCAGTAAAATATGGTAATTTAAACTGTTTTTGCCATATTTACAAACGAATATTTAAAAAACAAATGTCGTTGTGATTTTGTTTTTACCGTGTTGCGGCGGAATACCTATTGAACAAGCAATGTCCACCTCACACATCTACAAATTCTGAGAAAATAATCATTCCTGCTTGATTTCTGATTAATAGGCCAACATTTTTTTCCAAAAGTCACAAAATATATTTCCAAATCTGTTAAAGCTTCATACACATCTTTCGCAAGTAGACACTTACTTAGGGGAGACATTCAATAGCAAAGGGAACCCGTTTATGAAATGGCCTGCAACCGGTTTTGAATGGCGCTTAAGACCTTATCGATATGACCAGAATGTCTCAATATAGACTTCACCATAACGTATTTTCTCACCATTACGTAGCGTCCCGTTCGATTGAATAGGGAATTGAAAAACCATAGCAAACTGAACTCTGAAGGTAATGCATTAATACCTGATGGTCCTTCTTGTTAGACAATGATTTTTTTTATCCTTTTTAATACCAATATTTAATGGTATGATTGAAACATATATATATCAAGTGAAATAACGGTAGCCTCTTGGTTGTTGATTTCGGGCTAGCAATACCAGAGACTATCTTGATAAATTTGGTACATTAAATTGTAACAAAATTAGGGACTGTGATTTACGCTTACATAGTATATTTTTCTGTTAGTTTTATCACACTGTGTGACATTACATATGTAGGTACATCATTAAGCAGAAAAAAGCTCTTGATTTTTAAGCTTTTCATCACACAGAACCTCTAAACTAGTAAGTAGGTGAGTAATCAATGACTTTAGTGTTCAGCAATTTAAGGTTCCTATTGCAGATAGGTTAATGCATTACTAGAAATGGATAGACTCTTGTCAAATTACAGTAAGAATCTGTCAAAAATAAAAACCAAAACCCTTGCCTTGAGATTTACCGTAGTCAGTTAAAATGATACGAGGTATTTTTTATTCAAACTAGCTGACCCGCGCAACTTCGGTCCTATTGGTCGTAGCGTGATGTTATACAGCCTATAGCCTTCCTCGATAAATCGGCTATATCCAACACTAAAATATTGCATATAATTCGAACCAGTAGTTCCTCAGATTAGCGCGTTCAACCAAACCAACAAACTCTTAAGATTTATAATATAACTAGGTTTTGGCTGCGATTTCGTACGCGCATATCCGAATTCCCTGTTCCCGTATAGCATAAAGCCTTCCTCATGAATGTGGCTAATATATTATGGTAGTTCTAGAGATTATTGCGTTCAACCAAACAAATGAACTTTCAGCTTTATTATATTCGTATAGATAAATATGTAATAGTTAAATTAAAGCCTCCTCAAGTATTGGTCGAGCCTCATGGTTATTAAGATACGTTAAGATAAGATACGATGTACCGCTGTACAATGATCTCTGAATCCACATCCGTTATGTCAACATCCTCACGAGCCAAATCAAGATTGATTGCTTGTCTTTCTCGGCTTTCACGACATTACCGTCATACGGAACTGTTATGTCACATAAACGATTAATAAAAAGACATAATATGTCAGATTTCTCGAACGAAATTATCAAAAAACTATACTGTGACAAATTGTCACACGCGCGTTATCTGTGATTGGTTGAATGAGATTGCAATAGTCAATCGCATCACTTGATGTATTATTTTTTGCCAAACCCGACGGATAGAGAAGCCAAAATGGATCTTACCTACTAACTTGTCATTCACTTAGTTTCTTGGCACCTACTAGATTCCCTAAGCACAAAAAAGCAAACTATTACACAAGTCACGGATTTAAAGGTTTTGGTAGATATTTCCCGTAAGATGCATTTTTGGGGGCCAAAGATTTTTTGTCATCAGATACCATTAAAATAATTCTATCATTGTCCTATATTCTATCTATGTAGTTGTTCACTTGCTTGATACGCTTTATCAAAAAATTCTGAAGTTCACCACTAGCGTCACCTATCTGAAATGGCAAACATTATCTAAACATTTCAATGATTTCGTGCATACATGGCGGTAGGGTGCGCTTAACAAAGTTCCAACACGATAACATAGATGGCGTTGTTAGCACCGTCGCGGGCGCAAGCAACCATGACCCACCGCAAATGCTAACGTAAAACCATGCGCGTCTCCTAGATGGCGCTAATAGTCATAAGTAAAAGGGTCATTATCTTTGTTCATTAATTAATGAAAACTACATACTTACGTTATTTATGTTTTATTGACAAAATATTCTTCCAATGTTACAAAGGGTTTATTCTGCCAATAGCAAATGGAATAAAGAGTAAAGCGCCATCTATAAACCAAACTGAACACACGTACTTATGTCAATGAGTTTCCAAGTACTTTCAATAGATGGCAGCACATTTCAGTTCTACAAAGAACGCAGCGTCGTCTATGATTCAATTAATTTTAGTTCTTATCTTGAGTAAGAGATGGCACTAGAAGAGTTAGAAGTGTAGACTGTTAAATTGAATGGGTACGAATGTACGATTTATTGAAGATTACCGTGATTGCGATGTGATCCGGTTTCTTCACAGACGATGTTTTGTGATAGGTACCTGTATTATTAGCAAACCATGAGAAATAAACATGCTATGATGGTACTGCAATTCTAATTACATTTGAAATAAATCACGGTATAAATTGTATCGCGAAAAGGTATTTTGGTTTTTAAAAGAGACGGTATTGTACCGGCTCCAATAGCATTGTCTCTGCTAGTTTCTTTAAGCATTTTAGTGTGAAAATATAACAATAGAATGAGATTTTAAGCTTCACATATTATTCATAAACAATCTATAAATATGTAGATTTGTCTATCCTTGCACAAAACTTGTTATTGGATAGGCGTGTAAGCTCAATAGGTGTGGTCTAACCAACTTCTAAGAAAGTGGGCGAGACAAGACGTAGGCGGTACTAACTTGCTATTGGTTGAGAAACTTCCTACAAATACCTATACAAATGCCTGTCTTGTGGCTTGGCCTCTCTTGTCGCTATAAATATTTTATCCGTCTGTAAATGGGGTCACTATTAATAATTCGTTAAGTTGGTAGTAACAACCGTTTTAAGATTGGGAATATAGTTCTGACTTGTGCATTGGAAAGATTTGACATTTCAAGATACCACACGAATAAAATCTAAGTATTGAGCGATTTAAGTACCTACTCTAATGTGCGTTTTGACTAACAAAAGTCCAGATCTGCATGGTATTATGACTTTGTTTATGGAAACGGGCACTAATGACATAATGATTGAACCAATTCTAACGTTATTTGGCAAAGACGTATCTATGGTAGGCGCTATAGTAGGCACCAGATAAATGAAGAATAACGGTCATTGACCTTTCCTTATATCTCTTCGTAGGTACCCCCGAACAGTAAATTATGAATCGTTTTTCATTACTAGAACAGTAAGGATCACAATAGATGTCGATTCAGGACAGCTTAATGTCATTATTTCTGTTTTCGAAATTAGATGTGTCAATAAATTCAGGTGGGTCAATGACCGTTATTCTTCATTTATCTGGCGCATACTATAGATAAACTTGCAATAAAGTACGCCTACTTTTCTCTAATATCCCTTCGAAGAACCCCGAGCAATAAATTATGCACCGTTTTTTATTACTTGAGAATGTAAAGGATCACGATAGAAGTCGATTCAGGACAGCTTTATTTCTGTTTTTGATATTAAGAAAGTCAATAAATGTATGTTGTTTGTGGTTTATTTTTATGACGAAAAATGAGGGCACAGGTGAAGCTAGTTTATGCTACGCAATGATTAAACTACCGAGTGTACTTGTAAAATATGTAAGTACTTCAAGAGTAAAGACCACCTCGGGGTCTTCTTGACGTTATAGATAAAGATCAAGTGAAGAGGCTGTCACATCCTTCTTTATGATAAGAGGCCGCGTTTTATGGTTAAAACAATATGTTCTCAGATCAATTCTGGTGAGGGAGTCTTCTGATCGATTAAAAATATTTCGGTACCGCAAGACTAAAGGATAAAAAATTGGAATTTACAGATTATACCTGTTTATATGCACACTAGCTTTTGCCCGCGGCTCCGCCCGCGTGGATGTCATTTATCGCGTAAAAAAGTAGTCTATATCTTTTTCCATATCCCAGGTTATATATCTGCCAAATTTCATGACGATCGGTTCAGTGGTTATGACGTGAAAGCGTTACATACAAACAAACAAACTCTCTGTCGCATTTATAATATTATTAATAAATAAGTTAGGATTAAGTAGGACACTTATTTGAGAGCTCTAATCTAAGGCAGTACTCTGATTCAGTTTGTAGGTAGTATATAAAATCATATCACTGGTGCCTAGCGTTTTTCAAGAGTGTTAAAAACCTTCTTAAATCACTAGCTTAATCGTATAGCCTATTTGAAAATCCACAATTACGTAAAGAACTATTACTTCTGCTCCATTTAAAATAACAGTTGCAATACTATAAATAACCCTACATGTTCGAATAACCTATATCTCTGCTGATACCCCAATTGTAAGACGCATCTCCCCACCTCTTCAGGGCGTATGGTACCAAGGCGGCATAAGAAACAAGGCGTGGGTGCGCAAGGAGCCGCGAGGGGGTGCGGCGCGGGGTGGGGGGCGTGCACAAGACGTTAGGGGGCGGGGCCTAAGTTTACACTAACTTCAACTTTGATCTTAGGAATTCTGACGAATGAGGTTAAAGTGGCTACGGCGTAGGCAGGTTTCGTAGCAAATCTTCGTAGCACACTTCGTAAGAGCTACGAAAAGTGCTACGAAGATTCTATTTTCGTAGCAAGCCGTATTTTTAAAAGCTTTTTCTGTTTAATATGTATTATAATGAATCAACAAATGACCTATTCTAATGATATAATAACCATTCTTTGTTACACCAAAATTGATGCGTATATGTCCCAAAAACGATACACCGTAACTATTCACATCAAATCCTTGAATTTAAATGGTTAATATATATTTGTTGGACTAAATAAAATATTTTCTTTAATTTCAGACTTCTTCACCACCTCTAAGCAAAACATCCAGCACCCTTGGGTGACATCTTCAATAGGCAAATTTGAGGTAAGGAACTCGTAGTTTGAAGCTAAATATGTAGAAAATTCTACAGGTTAGACAGGCACAATGGCCAAGTATAATGTCGTAAATACATCCCCTATGGTCGACGCCAGATATGGTATGGTGCAATAATGGTCAATGACACACCAACATGTATAATTTATCACATTAAATACCCAGTGCTCGTCCTCTTCTCTCCTACTTGATCTATGCTGTGCCCGACTGGGTCCATAATTGTGACTAAGATTTAATTATCTTGCTATCAACTGCAGTGCGATTCTCTAAACATGTCGAAGTGAACACCCGGGCGGGGCGCACGACGGGTGAGTTGTCAAACCATACAAATAAGATGGAATGACAGCTCTATTGTCGTTCACTCCGCCTAGGTGAACACCGTGAGATGTCGACAGAATCGACCGGCTGTAAACATGTCGAAGTGAACACTTAGGTGGGGTGCACGACGAATGAGTTGTCAAACCATACAAATAAGATGGAATGACAGCTCTATTGTCGTTCACTCCACTTAGGTGAACACCGTGAGATGTCGACAGAATCGACCGGCTGTATACATTATCGTACGCAATAAATAAATTAGAATTGAGATAAAAAAGAAATGGCAATGATCGTTATTGCAAATCTATCTGTCGACCATAGAGTATTTTGAGCATCGACAATATAAATCCTGTTCTGAATGCATGTCACTCATCTTTCTCTTTAAACCCATTTAAAAAATGTAAGGAAATAAATTAATGCCAAACAAATCTAGGCGCCAACCTCACTCAGTCAGGTAAAAACAACACAAAGCAATTCTTTCCCACACAAATACTCCCACTAACAAAAATTAAAACGTCACATGTAGAATCATTACTTAGAACGCCATCTTTTTAAACGTCATCCAGAAAGGCTGAATGGACGCGACCCTTGACGCTTAAAAAAAAAAGAAAACTCACGCATCGCGTTCCATTGTACGGAGACACGGAGGTGGATCTCATTAGAGAAACATTCCCGATCTGATGGTGCGAATCTTGGAATCATTACGAGGAACGAAGTGTACCTGTGGCGGATATGTTTTTTTCATAATATAAATATTTTTTGCGCGGTATTTTTTTTTTCTTTTTGTTATCTGGGTCATGCGATGTTAGTTTTAAGGAACGTATTTTGCTTGTACGAGGAATATGAGTCTTTGCATTCATATATTTTAATAATGGACCAGTAATATCGCATTACATCATTTTTGTATTTAAATAAGGTAGGTATTAGTAGGTAGCATAGAAAAATTACGGATCAAATACTCGACAATTTTTTTTTCTATTCAATCACTTTTTCAGACCCACCTATTCAGACTATCACTAAGTTTGTCCTCAAAAGTTCAAAAAACCTATAATATAAAACTAGGCAAGATAACCAATCTAAAACCTCACAAAACTAAAAGAGAAAGAACAAAAAAAGTCCGTCACTTTCCAATTACAATACTATTAAGCGAGCAAAAAGACAAAGTCGGCCGTAACCGTTCAAAAACCGTACCAAAGAGGTTCTCCATTAAGACCGGAGAGAAAAACCGTACTCAAGATAGCACTGAAGTGTTATGGTGTTGCCGCAGTTGGTAAAAGGAGGTATTACGTTGTTGAGCATTCTTCATTAAGGTCTGTTGCGACGGAAAAAGATATCGCGAGAAATAGTGGTGCTTAAGAGTCGGTTGGAAACTTAGAGACTTACTGTGGGAACTGTCTGGTCGTATTTAAATGTTTTTAGTTTAGTTGTCTCGTTCAAAATGATTATCTGTTAAAAAATGGCAACCTGGGAGTCTATACAAGTACAAGTAGTATATACAAGAGTGAATAGGTTACTTTTAGGCAAGCGTGCTCCATCTTCGACCACGCCATCGCTTACCATCAGGTGAGATAGTGGTCAAACGCGTGCCTATCAATAGTAAAAAAACTGATTTTTCATTTGTAAGATAATTTTTAGCTGGAGAATAAATAAGGTTGTTTGACATAATTATATTTTCAAAGTTGTCAAACCGCCATTTTCATTCCTCAGGTAAGCTCTGACTATTGAAAATCGACCTCAAGTGAAAAACACGCATTGATCATTCGATCCGTAGAAAATCTCTCCTTACTGAATACACATTTCATCAAACCAACATAAAATCCGCCCTTATCTTAACCCAACGAAACATTAATTAAAAAAAAAATACAAACTATTCAAGATATTCATGTAAGGGCGCGTTCACACATGAGATTGCGTTTCTGCGACAAAAGACGCCGCGACGACGCCACAATGAGGTAAGTTGCCGCAAGGCGCAAATTGCTCGCGAGACGTGTTGCAAATTGAATGCCGAGGTGTGATGGGGGGAACATACGGGGATGGCAAAAACAGCGGGGACGCGCGTCTTGTGTTTTTCATTACAGAGCTCGTGGCTGAATTATAACAGCCGCGCTATTTCATCTTCGAGGATAAGCAATGCCACCGTCCATTTACGTACCGAGACTCCTCCGTGTCTCAGAAAGCACGTTAAGCCTTTGGTCCCGGCTGTTATTTGTACATCTTTGATAGGTAGTCTTTACAGAAGTCAGAAGCCAGAAAATCTTGCACCAGTTTTGCCCATTAGGGATACCGTATTACCACTGGGTAAGAAGATACCCGGTTACTGTATAAGTAACCGGGTATCTATGTACGTATCCTGTTTAATTTTATATCACACTGTGACACCGTTATTTTTCGGTCATATTTCGAAGAACGATTTCATGTTTTCGTACGAAATGTACTGGAGTATAAAATTGGAAAACGATTGCGTTTGTAATAAACTTTTGACTGATTCAATGGCACAATAGAGAATAATTTAAATGTGAAAGTAAAGCGAACAGACCGTGACGACAAACGAATGAGGCGTTGCTTCACCAACGTATATGCGAAACAAAATGTCATTTTCTTTGACCATTATAGCAAGCAATACAAAAACGTGATGGAAACAAACAGCAAGAAAATAAAAAGATATTCACCAAAATAAACGGTTTTGGGAATACTCGTATAGTGCTACAGCTAAAGAGTGGAATTCCCAGTCGGAGCCTGTGTTTAATAGGTTACTTCTACGCACGCAAGATCCGTCGTCAGCCACGTCACTTTCGATCAGAGGGCTTAGTATGAGTTTTTTGTGGTCAAACGTAAGCGTACCAACAATAAAACATCTTTTTAACTTTTCCCAAGACAAAAGCCCTTCTTAATTTTTCTAGTTTCTACGGGCCCGTCCCAAATGAATCCCCGTATGTATCCCACAAGTGTAAGCACACATTTACACGGCAACTTAGGTACCAACGAGTCACACCCCGACACCCGCGTACGGTGGCGGCTGGCTCAAGAATTTTAAAGTTTTCACATTAAGCCAAACCACGAGAAAAAGTAATTAAAGCATCTTTGGAAGTCTGATGAATAGCTGTTTGAAAGATAATCTTGATGAAGAGCAGTCAATTTTTGTTGCTAAACGGATTCTTCAGTGTTGAATTAATGATATCTGAAACGAGACGATACTAAACAAGTGTCAAAGAATCTAAATATCATTACGAAAATGCAAAAATTTGCATTGATAATTGGACAGAAGATAACCGAAACGAAAAGTTCCCCTCGACAACGCTAAAATTAAAAATGTCATTACCATACTGCCCAGTCTCTTCCTTACTATAATGTGGTCAGCTTCCACTCCCGACCCGAACTAAGAATGAATGACAGCACTATTTGACAGTTGCTCTTAGTTCGGGCTCGGGACTAATCGTAAGTCCGTAGGTGAAACGGTAGAAAACGCCAGACACTAAGGCCGAAACTACGGACTTCGGGCTTAGAGAGTAGACCCCCTGGAACGCACAGGGCATTAGGAGGAACACGGATGGATTTTAGTCAATAAGAGTCTGACACTCCCTCCCGCTCCACCCTGAGCGGAAGGAGTAATTTGATGATTTCCAATCCATAAAAAAAACTATGTCGTGTTAATACCATCACGATTCCGCTTTGAGAGAGAGACAGAGTTACCTATACAAGACGATTAGAGATTTCCTTTTTACATAACGAATTCATGATGCCAAAGGCACGTCATCATCATCTGCCTAGCCTTTTCCCAACTGTATTAGCGTCGGCTCCCAGTCAAACCGGATTCAACTGAATACCAGTATTTTACGTGGAGCGTCGGCCTATCAGACCTCCACAACCCATTAACTGAGTAACACAGTACTTCTTGGCAAGACTGGTGTCAGATTTTCTGGCTTCTGACAATCCGTAACGACAGTCAAAGATCTACAAATGACAGCCGGGACCAACGGCTTAACGTGCTTTCCGAGGCACGGAGGAGTCTCGGTATGTTAATATGGTCACCCATCCACAGACCAACCTCGGCAAGTGTTGCTTAACCTTGAAGATTGGTCCGTGCGGCTGTTATAATTTAGCCACGAGGAAAGGCACGTTATAGAAGGGGATAAATCGCATTTAAAGATTGTGATCATAGGTGCCGCCCAATTCTATCAATATCAAAACCAAACAATGAGCAATATTATCAAATCCGATAACAATCACTCAGATCTACATCTTCAATAAAAACGACGTACTTATTCAACTCTTCGTACCATTGGCGCGCGCGCATGCCATGACGGCTTCCCATTGGTGGAACTCACTTCCGTTTCCTGGAGTCACGCCAATTACTCTTGAAAGGTTGGTACACCTGTACATAAGGACGCATGAATTGAATTAACATAATTTGCTGTAATTATGTGTTAGTGTGTGGGAATGGACACCCTGGACAGGTACTAATTAATATGGTATGTAGATGAGTATTGTTTTAAATAATAGTGCTAGGATTCGTTTACGTTTTTTAGACAAGCTTATACCCACCCAACACAGTTATTTATACCTATAACCCATGTATGTTTATATAAAGGAAATCTTGCAATTACTGTATCATCCTTGTTTAATTTAAATTTTAGGCTCAATATGTTCCAAAAAAATGACCAAAAAATATTACATTATCATATACAAAAATGGTAAAACGATATAAAAGACACCAATGATAACTAAATGCACACCAAGTCTAAGCTTAAGTAAAATAGCATTACGAGATAATGCCTTCTTTTAAAATCCTATAAAAAACTTACACCCCATCATGACTTAAATAAAAACATCAAAACGACTCACACTAACATTTTAAAACACTCTTCTAGAGCCCGTGTCCACTTACACATTACTATTATTTTTCTTAACTAAATACTATTTCCCCCAAGTACTGGGACAATGGGGCACAGTCCACAGAATGCACCAAGCTGACCAGGTGGTACTGACAGATGTGACGAGGCAGCGCCAGGGCGCAAAGCGTAGCTTCGCCATGCAAATGAGGATCATCTCTTGAAAAATTATGATGATTTTATACAACAAGTGGGTCGTTAAAAAGTAGTTTTGAAAACAGAATAGATGAATGACACGTGACCGTGTCTTGATTTTTTTACTCTTTCATTAAAAATAATGTTTTTTTAAGCTATTTAGGTAGGTACGTCGATTTTTTATTCTATAATATAGACGAATCGGATTCAAAGATAAAGATTGAGAAGAGAAAGGTTTAAAGAAAAAAATGCAACAAGTCATTAATAAAAACTAATGAGCACATCAAACACACATAACGTGTTTGAATTTCTTTTTCCATTTTCTCAAAGCGCAAAAGAAAATTACTTCATCAAGCTAATCCAAGCAAAGACGCGTACGAAAGAAAGAGAAGCAAAAACAAACCCGTTCATTATCTTATTTCTAAATGAAAGAAATTATCTCATTCTCTTTAAAGCTCAAACATCCAATTGGGAGGCTAACACATCTTTTAAAGGGGCGAAAAAAATTCAACATTTTCAAGTTTCGAGGGGACTCGTTCGCCAGGTGTACGGGCCCCTCTGGCCCGAGCCGCGATATAATAATACTTATTATCACAACTCCTTATTATTTCTTGTTTTAATTGTCCCCGACTTGGCTTTTGCTCCTTTTGTTCACATTTAATGGCGTATTGTTTGTGCGCTCTTTTTTAAATGCGTGCGCGTGCCGTAAGATTACGTTTCATTGGTTGTTTTGTTTTTTTGCTGTTTTTTTTTTCTATATTGACTTAAATAATTTAAGCTAGGAGATTTAATTTGAATCTAGAACTTAGGTAATCTGGGTTACTGTGATTTTTGACTAATTTGTCGAAGTACCTACTTTTATTAAAGCTATTTCATGAGTTGAAGTGTATCCGAATATATTTAGGTACTACTATTTCTTTTTAATAGACTGTAGAATATCCGTTACAAGCAAATTTATTTCCTGATAAAATGATCGCTATTTAATAGATTATTTTACGAGTTAAACAAATTAGGTACTGTGAACGAAAGCGATTGTCAAAAAGTCAAAATGTATGGGATTGACTTGCGCTACCGAAATGTCAAGTTGACTCTGATAGAATGTATATCTGTCTAGTACCTTCGGTATAACTTTCGCTGTAGAACTAAAGACACCCAATCCACGCCACTATTAATTACCACACATGGTGGAAGTTCCAAGATCGTCTCTAAGTTAGATTGAAGGGATGCCAGGCTCACCGCAGATCACACAAGATTGGGGACCGCCACATATTTGGTACCAACTTCTAATTGATTAGGAGGAAAAACTTTTAGTTCGATTAGTGTTCTTCTTAGTGGGATGATCTTTAGTTTTTCTGTGTTAGAAAATGGTGCAGTAAAATAGATATAATATGGTCATTATACAGCGTCATTAAGCTTCATCATGAGTAGTTTTTCAAAGTTATCGTAATATTAATCAGAGTAAAAAATCAACACAGATTTTTTTATTTACGGATGGGAAATCGTCAAATGACCGCTTCCGCTCTGGGTGGAGCTGGAGGGAGTGTCAGACTCTTACTGACTAAAACCCTTCCGTGTTCCTCCTAGTGCCCTTTGCGTTCCAGGGCCGCGGTGACTCTTTCGAAAGACATTTTTGAGTCTCTTAATTTTTGATCCTACATTGTGTTTTTACACAATATGTTTTCTTCCCATTTCCAAACGGGTTTCCAAAATCTGAACTCCTCTATTGCCTTACTGTTATTTTACATAATAATATCTTTGAAAAACACGGTTCCGTCCCAAAAATGATCCCGCATAAGAGATAGTTAACCCAAAATTGGCGTGATGCGTCCCCTAAATGTTCATGTCACAAACTATTGCATGCGCCCCGTATCAGCCTCTGTTATTTATAAACACCTTTTACACGCGTTTTTATTAAATTTGATCGATTGGATCAAGAATATCGGAATATCGGTGATTATTGTCCATACATTTTAATTGGTACGTATTGTTAGTAATTTCGAATTGTGGTATGTTTACGCGTTTTAAGGTAGTTCATACGATATTTAAAAAAATTAAAGGAAATAGCTTTATTTCTCAGTTTTTCTTGATAGTTGAGTGTGTACGCGAGATTTCTGCCTGTACAAACATGTTAAAATGTTTTGTTCAGCCACAACAGACATTTGTTATTCACAAAAGTCCAAAAAATCAAATGAAATGAGATGGTCATAAAGAAAAGATCCAGAACTTAGATCTATCTTCGACCACATCATCGCTTACCATCAGGTGAGATAGTGGTCAAGCGCGTAGATCAATAATAATAAAAAGATTTTTATTGCAACTTTGAAATACATGGACGGAAATAAAAACAAGAGTATGCGGCAAGTACGACTCATTCCCAAACCACAAAAAAAGACAAAGACGTGAACAGACATCTTCGGGGCACGCTCGCTCCATCACAGACCTCATCTATCGCTTTCCATCAGGCGTAATCGAGGTCAAGAGCTAGCCCATTCCTCAAAAAAAAAGACGTGTGGCACTCGGAGACTGCCGCGGTAAAGCTATTGCATAGCATTCGTTATCAACTTATGTAATTATAATTATTTATTTATTTATATAATATACAACCAATGCCACCTAGAGGCGATTTGCAGAACTAAAGAGACAAGCGTGATATTTCAAAACGTCATTAAAGCAAAAATCAAAAGCCGGTCGGAGTGGGGGGTGTTAGGTTATTTTCGTTACGGAATTTCTGGATTCGGTCTCCACGCTCAAGGCCCGCGATAGAAGCTATGCAATAGCTTAAAAATGAACAACAAAACCTGCCTGACCACTATGTTCCGTACAGCCAACAACAACCGTGGTTCTAATTGTATTAATTTTAAACAACGTTCACATTCGCATGTCAGTCTTTCAAAAATTTATGGAAATTAAGGCATTTTTGACAGATTGCAACTGACACACAAATGCGCACGATGCTTAAAAATTTGTAGAATTTGCCCTAAGTATGACGCATTCCCAAACTACAAAACAAAAGACAAAAAATAATAAAAAGACGTGTGGCACTCGGAGACTGCCGCGGTAAAGCTATTGCAATAGCTTAATAATTATGCAAGCAAAACCGCGGGAAAGTAGCAATACTAATAAATAGGGCACCAACCTCAAAAAGTTCAAAAGAGGTCACATTGCATTTGACAGCTCAAAAATGCCACTCGCAATTTATAAAAATAATTTCAAAAAAACAAAACTTTCAAATAAAGAACACAGATCGTCATAGAAACAAAAAGTATCACCGCTGTGCCGGTCGGAGTGGGGGGTGTTAAGTTATTTTCGTTACGGAATTTCTGGATTCGGTCTCCACGCTCAAGGCCCGCGATAGAACCCAAGTAGCAAAATAATGTCATATAAATAGTACAGTAACGTTTTTTATATAACTTTCAGCCATATGAAAATGGTTTTATAATAGTTTTTTGTACGTAAATATAACGCGGGTTTGGGCGCAGATTATATAACATTTAAATCGTGTTAGGGTCGTTTTGCAGTCGCTCCAGCGACAATAAAGTTGAGTAAAAATCACGTAGACGTTGAAAGTTTATCTAGAAAGGCTTGTAATAGTTTCAGTAATACTCTTACAAAACTAAATCATCGTATAGATGTTTTGTTATGCCGGTGGTTGGTCAATGGTGCAAGCTAGATCACTTGTGTGACAACAATTTATTGTGTTGTGATAAAATTTATAAAAAGTTAAGTCAAATGTTTTAATAATCATTATTATTTATTAATTTAATGTTAAGAAAGTTGACTGTGATGGAAGATAAAGAGCGGTGACTTATACTTGGGAATTTAAAATTTTCGATGATATGTTTGGTTATTTCTTTAATATTTTAATGGGCCTTCATAATGTTAGTGTTTCAATATTGTTTATAAAAATAAAATACATAAATTGGTATTCATCGTTTCCGCCATATTGCCAATAGACATTGGGCGACTGCATTTAGACCTGTTTATAACTATTGGTCTTATACATGTTTTTGTACGACTTATGGCGTCCTCCATGACGGTTGCAATTAGAGTTATGTTGGAAAATAGAAAAACCTTTGTATGTATTCATGAGAATACTTCTGTATTTCTTACAGGGACATCATTTCAAAAGACTTCGAGTTGCTAAAGCAAATAAAATGGCCATGGAATAACACACATTTTCAGTTATCACAGAAGTGCTATGTAATAAAAAAATAATGGATGTAAAAAAAATGTACCTAATACTTAAAAGATATTTTTTATTGTATCATGAGGAACATTACAACTGATTGCCCACCCATTTGACCCATTTTTTTAAATCTTGCCGGAATTGATCATCTTCATCAAGTTCTTCATAACTTTCGTTACTCATTTCCATGGAGTTGTCTTCTTTAAAGAAATCGGAATTATTTAATTCGTCTACAAAAAAAAAAGATTTCGGTAATATAAACTTACGAATGAATCTAATAAAGGAGCTTTTTATAGAAAAACATACTATCGCTATCTTGTGTGCCTTCTACAAAAGAACATGAGCGGAACAAAAATGTACAACAAAACAAAAACACCAGTCCTGACTGGATCCAGCATTTACCGCATTAAATGTTGAAACATTTACGGAACCACTTTCATATTTTTACCGATTTCTGCTTGGCTGGGCACAGTTTCTTCCAGATTAAATGTAGGTATCGTTGCTGTATTTAACAATAATAATTGATAATTTTTATATAATATTTTCTTCTAAAACCACCACTTCGTTTAATTCTTTTCCACTTTTTGAAATCCTTATCTAAAATTAAGATACAAAAAAAACCGCGAGGGAACGAATGCGAAGGCGAATGAGTTATATAAAAGATTCTAATTATTGCTTAAATAATCAATTGACTTATATTAGTCATATAAGAATAACGCTTCAACCTTAAAGTTACTTAAAGGTGGAATTATAAGACCCAGTATGACGATTTTATAATAGTTAACTATAAAATCATTACATAACTGTTTGTTTTTTAAGTGTTGAATTAAAGGTTCTTAATTTACAAAACATGGCGACTCATCACTATTTTATGACTGAAACGTATACTCGACTTAACGTTGTATGACCGTCATATAAAATGATTGAGATGACGTTTAACAGACACATTAATACGATTTAGATTATTTATAACTAATGCGTCGTACTGAATACTACTTTACAACTGTTTAGTTGCTGCAAAACTGTTAAAAAGCCCTTACATGTCTGTTAGTTGTATAGTTCTAATATTATACAACGTTTTTGCTACTTGGGAAGCTATGCAATAGCTTAAAAAAACATGAACACATGCAACTGGCTAAGTAAAATCCCTAAACTGTCCTATCCCCAGTAATGTCTACAGACGAGTCCTGATCCTGGACGGATGTCCACCCACGGGACATACAGACACAGTCATAGTGACAGCCGAGTACGTACCTTTGTACTTACATACAAATGTTTGAGTTGTCTCAGTAGTTCACCGACAGATGGTCGGGTATCTTCTACTCATACGGATCTAATTACTAATAGACGCAGCTGAGGGACAGTTGGGGTTTATTTGATTTTGATTTACTTTTTGTGGGAGATTTTTCTTTTGATTTAATTTAAAAAAGTGGTTTTCTTTGTTTGTTACGATTTTTAAGTAGGTATATAATATCTCTACTTAGTTATTTGGTCATGCTTTCTTCGAGACAGTGCAGTTCTGAAATCCTAATAAACCTGCAAATTAAGTCTCTGAACTATTTAGCACGTGATAATCAACTGATTAGGGAAATTCTATCAGGTTAACCGCATCATAAAAAGTGCGAAACAGATTCTGTTCTGTCTCCTTATCCGGTTACAATAAAATCGAGAGAATACTACTACTAATCTAATACTAATCGTCTAGTTAATCTAGACGATTAAGTTGGGAACCCTATCAAAGACTGAGAAAAATGTTCTGCCTCTCAACACGCAAAATGACAAGTAGGTACAAGTCATCGAAACGCCTGAAAAAATAAGTAAAAAACTTTTATCACAATCTTTATCTCAAAGAGAAGACATAACTTACAAAGTTCACATCAATAAAAGAGCAATAAAATAAGTGTGAGCATCGTTCCTCCGCAGAGGGACTCCGGAGTACCCTCGATGTAACCGTGAGATTCTGAGGCACGTCTTAGGGTTGGCACGAGAGAAATAAGATATCATTATTTTCCTAAAATATTTTTGAAACGAAACCTCTTAGGTGGATATTCGATTTTCGAAGGAAAGAATTAAAGACCGCGTCACATTTAGTTACATGAGAGAAAAAGATATAACTCCATCTAGCTCTCATGCTAAGTCTTTCCTATTCTATAACAAGAAGTTTAATTTCTATCAGGTGCCCGGAGCTTAACGCTCGGATCAATTTTTGTTTCAACATATATTTATGACAAAAGTCGCTGCAGTTATGGTTGATTCACACATAGCCGGGCCGTGGCCGTGCAGGGACCGTGCATCCGGCCCGTGTTCGGCCCACGGAAGCTCCGTCGCCTGCCCGGACACGAACGTGTGTGAACGAGTTCATACAAAAATGTATGCAACTATATTTTTTTGAGCTCTGGACGGACCACGGCCCGGCCAAGTCCCGGCTATGTGTGAAGTGACCTTTACTCTGCTGTATTAAATCTTAAATATATAGTCTACAATATTGTCAGTTCACATCTGCCCAGATACGTATCATTGATAAACACACATAACACAGTAAAATCACAAGCGATTAAAAATCGAAAAAAAAAGAAATTACAAGCAGAATAAAACTTTACGCAAACTAAATAATTAATTAAACACACTCTGTAAATCCCAACAAAATGTCTTCACAGCTGACTTTCCCATTACTCATTATTTCCAAGAAAAAGAAAACATTTCCCAAAGTCCACCCTCTACTAATAACATAAGCAATAAACCACAATAGGTACAAATACCTCAAATTAACAGGTAATGGAAGAAACCCTACGTTTACATTGCGTGTTCCGAGCTTTTACGAGGTTGTTACGTGACACCCCTAGCTATTTCTTAACCCTCCGTCTCAAGACGATGTAAACACCGTTTAGTTAAACATACTAAGGCACGGTGTAAGTGCGAGCGGGTTTAATAAGAATCTAAAACGCTGCGCAAGTGAAAGAGCGATTTCTTAAGTTTTTATTTTGATAGGATTGCGTTTGACCACAATCTTACCTGATGGAAAGCGATGATGTAGTCAATAATGGAGCACGCTTGCCTAGAAGTAACCTGTTCACTCTTGATTAAGATACCCACGTTGTAGCTATCATTAAACACAGGCAGCGGCAGGGAAATCCACTACTTAGCGGCATATTAAAATTATTCCCAAAAAGTTAATTTATAAAAATCACAGGATAAAAATAAACGATTGACACAACGGGACCTTGAACCATGTCGCGAATAAATGCGGATGATAAAAACGCTTAATTTTAAATAAAACAACCACCACCGATAACTGATATTAACGGAATTCGATTAAAAAGAAAAATGAATGATGAAAAATGATGCCACCCAATTATTGTGGACGTTATTTTAATAACGCGTAAAGTATTTAAAAGAGTTGTATAAAAACGTGTGGACTTTTTAAAATATTTACATTTTCACCGTATTATTTGCGTGGGGTACTGTAAATTTCATTTTTAAATAATATTTACCGGTTCGGGCCGAAGGAATCTCATTCGTTGAATCGGATAAGTTCCTGTTTTACGTCAATTCATGACAGTTGTTACTTTGTAATTTCGGTTTAATTTTTTCGTAACTATTAAGTTTTTCTTCTTCCACACAACTTCAACAGAAATAAAGTACTTTCTTAGAAAACATCCGTTTTTATTGCGATGGTAAAAAGTAGTCCCAAGACGTTTCGTTTCTTTTATCCCGCTTACACTGGGACCTTTCCTTAACACTTAAATGGGTGTTTTCTGCTTGGGGGAGCGCGACGTATGCTCCTTATACTTAAGTCCGAACGCCGTGGGAGGGTTAACAACAGTGTTGTATCTGATTTGTGAATTATACCATTTATTTTTATCACTTGTTTCGGAAATGCGTGTTGTTTATTGTGACTTATTATTGTTATGATATGGTTGTTTTTTATTAAGACGATTAGTTCATTGCAAAGTAGGCAATTTATTTAGTGCAATTTATTGTTAGTTGAATGAATGTGTTATTTGCCGTCAGTCTCTTTTATTAGGTATGTGATCCAAACCACTGACGCCCCGATATATTTTTTTGGATCCAGAGTTTCTTTTTTATGAATCGTTTTTGTATTAGGACCAACAAAAAAATCTAAATATTAGCACAGCCAATCGGAAGTTAAAGGGTAATCTATGAAATCAGCTGTTTGCCAACTTTAAAAAAAAAACAAAAAACGACAACAAACATTCTGTTTAGATAGCTCAAACCACACCTTGAGTAGACTCATCAATTTTTTGTGCAAATGTTTGGATAAACATTGGCCACGCGATACAAACATATGTTGAGCGCGTGCGCATAAAATTGAACACCTTTCCCAACATTTGTGGCGAGATATTGGTAGTAAATTTCTTTGTAATGACGCTGACTGTTACAGATTGCTTTTTTTGCAAACATAAGCATCTGTTAGTAGTACAGCGAGCCACATCTTTAAAATAGTGAACGCTTTTGAACACTAAAATGATTTTGTCAACTATGTACTAACGATGGCCATAATTAAGTTTGATATTTCGATAAAAATTTAATTCGTTTTCTTTGTATTACTTTATCAGAAAAACTAAAATCGTGTGATTGATAACTGCAATGAGACTAACAAAATTTTATTTGCATCAAAATTTGGCGAAGTTTTAATAAAATTGCGATCTTAATACTATCACCATCTACTGACAAATTCATTCGAGAAAAAAAAAATTACTTTGAAGAGCAAAACAATTGTCAAAGATACACCAGGGCCTAAACCACCAACTCTTAAAACAGTATTACTTTAATATTACTTCCAGTGGGAAAGAGACGGAGCTATACGTCCTGTATAGCTCCGTCTCTTACACACTGGAAGTAATATTGATGTAATACTGCTTTATGAGTTGGTGGTTAGGCCCCTGGTCTACTATCTCACCCAAAACGTGCCACAAAATCCAATCACCTAGTTACTAACCAATCACAACCCTACCTCCCCGATACACAGTCCAGCGAAATAACATAAATACACAGTAGTACAAAACTCCAAAACTATACAATAAACGTAAAACTCCAACAGTTGCCGTCGGAAAGTAATATCTGTTGACATGACAAACAGGAACCCGGTGCTTCACATGAGGACGATGAACTTTGCGTTTTTTACTTTTAATAAACATTGGAGTTGTGCTACTGTTTCTGTTGGGCTGTGGCCAGGTTTGAGTGTAAGCTAAGGTAGGCTGTGGTTTAAGGTTTAGAGTTTATCTAAATGTTTTATATAATTAAATAAATTTTAATTAGATTAATGGGGGAGGCCTTTGCCCAGTAGTGGGACTGAATAGGCTAATAAAAAAATCAAAAAGATTAAATTTACATGTAAAGACCAATTAGGGACTTTTTCTTAAAACACATTTACAAAGGTCTCATGCAAAAAATACAGAGAATTAAGTACAAACAGCACTAACTATTTGTTAGAGTAAAGAGTTATTGAAAACAAAAAAATATATTAGTATATTGAATTATGCTTAATCTAGTAAAGTGACACAGAACATTTTTTGTGGCTTTTCCGTCGTATTTACGTTGCATAATTTTGGTGAGATTTCTAAGTTATTTTCAATATATGTTCGTTTGAACCAGTATTAACATAAATAAATCTTATCTAAACCAACAAAAAACATACAATTAAAGCTTAATTCAAACCAAACAATACTAATTGTAAGTAATTTATAGTGCTATTTCTTCTAATTCAGTTTCCATTTCCAGGAACGAAAATAAGCTAGCTAAATAAAACGGAACAGAGATAACAATATATTATTAATTGAAATAGGATTCACTTCCGGTGAAAGTCCTTATCGATCGACTCGGAGGGAATTTGTGCGTCCTCCAACTTTCTCTTCAGCCCTCTGAGAAGCCCTCTTTATAAGTTTCTGTGCTGCATCATCATTTGATGATTTATCATGTTTAGTATCTTTGGAAAGGAGAAAGTTAATTGATATTAAACAATGGTGTAGATATTAGGCTATTATTTTTCCATATGATACCAATATCTGCAATTGAAAAAAAGCATCGGTTCTTTGTAACATTGACAACACTCACACTTGATTTTCCACCTATACGCTTTAAACGTACATACCTACACACTAACACATAAATAAATATACCTACATGAAAAAAATGGCAAAAACCTGCACAATCGAAATAAAAACAAAAAACGGCAGCTCAAACAAAACAAAATACAGAAAACAAAAAACAGCACATCAGCTAAAACAAAACACTCGCTAAACTTTCTAGCACGCATCTACACAAGATGGGCTTTTAATATCCCAGGAAAGTGGCGACAATCCTCTTAATCAGGGAACAGACAATGTGTGAAATGGGGCCACGCATGTACCAGCCTGATTAGCTGCTTTGTACCGTCCACTTTTGTGAAAACTTTGGCGAGAATCGCGCCGTTATGATTATCTGTTCGTTGGTAATATTTTTTTGTTGCACACACGTTTTATTCGAGTAATATTTGCCTTTTTGTGGTGGTAAAGTGTGGAGATAGAGTCGTGTGAGCTGTACGGTAGTTGGTTGGCAGGCACGGTACGATCAGGCTGACTAACTAAAGCTTTAAAAATAGCACACCCGAAAATCTTTTAAAATATCGACCTAAAAAAAATGCCTTAATTTATCTTTTCAGCAAAATCAAATAAGAAAAGTCGGTAAACTTGTATAGCTGTATGTAGTAGATACTTTGACAAAAGATTAGGTGGCAACGAAAATGTACCATGATTGGCTGGGCACGTATAGATATTGTCACTCACGGAAACCCTCACACAACATAATATTTCTCAAAACTTTTTCTGCAACAAATCACCTCACAACGCATAAAGACGACAGACAGACGTCACAAATCCAAATCACATTCGCAAAACCAAACCCTGGAGCATGCATCTTACTCATAATCCACACAACTCCGTACGACCGTAATTAAAAATAAATCGCTTAAAAGACAAAGGCAGTACCGACGCGAGATTTCGTTTTATTACGGCCCGTGGGTAGGAAAAAAAATCATTTCGTTACATAGGAAAGAAAGAGTCGAGCAAAAAACACAATAAAGACACAATGTAAACAAGTTAGGGTGTACTTGAGTAGCTCATTACGCCGCAGATGCGCCTGGATTAGCCGCTTGGCTCGTTTGAGCCCGGCAGTGCACGCCAGCAGGCCCACGGCTCGCTTGCTCCACGACTATACTGGCTTTGTTTAACCTATTTCGGTTTAGATTACGCTTTTACCGCGATGAGACTTAATTAATTAAAGATGTTTGTTGCAATTACTGTGCTTTTTATTTTTAAAATATTTTTTTTATTTTTTTTATCTGGCTCTGTTGTCTGGGAGACAGTTGGATCGTAAGTCAGTTAAACAGAATTTATTGTCATAAACAATTGTTTTTGTGCAAAGCAACGATACCATTCTTCCTCAACCAAACAAAAAGTTCCTGATGCATTTTCCTAAACAAAACAAACAAAAATACAACATCCTTCAATCCCATACATACAGCTAATCATCTCCCGACTTCACTCAATGCGCTTTTGTTTTAAAATTCTATGATTTTTAAACGCAATTGCGTTTTTTTTCCGTACCTCTTGTTCGATAGACTGATTTTTTTAGCCATCGAACATCGTTGTCGCAGTGTTCTGTCTGAGTGGTCATGTTACCATTATTCTCGCTAAGTGATCAGAGGATGGGCTCCCGATGAATGTTTCAGAAAAAACGAACTTGGTTCGAAAAAAATTCGGGGCAAAAATTGAGATTCGAATGGTTTTCCCGACACGGTTGGTTTATAAGAGCTTCTTTATTTATGGTGCTTTTTCGACCTTTTGTTTATGTGTCCTAGTCTGCATCGATTATTGTGAGAGGATTTGACGAGGCTTCAGTGCCGTGTGAAGGTTGTGTCATACTGTCATAGTCAAGGTTTTCCAATAATGGCTGTATCTTACATCAACCTGCCATAAATACCAGGAATATCGAGGTGCATGTTATGAAAAGCTTTTCACTTATTAATATACAACGTGTAATAGAATTAACACAATCCCTAAAAAGGGGTCATTGTACTCTTCATTATGAACAACTTTTTATTTTTATTTAGTTTGAAAAAAAAGCATTCGAATTAAATTAATCCTGCACTATTCGAATACTAGTGTATTAAATTTATTGGTCGTCGACCAGAAAAATATATTTTAAATAGAATCATTGTCTTCTATCTTATTTGATTCTCATTGGTAATTCTGAACGCAATAGTTTATTTTGCAAAATTTCATTAAAATCAAAACTGTCCTGGTAAATAGCACTTTCTAAGCTAATAGACTTCAAAAAAATTTTTTTTTTCTTTTTTCTTTGCATTTTCTTTTTAACAATGTACAAAAGGTTAATTAATCTTCGTACCCACTTGGTGACGATCTTGCTAACAAGATGGCGATAGCGCAAGCCATGCGCCGGAGCGGATGCTCGGAAGCATAGAGCACGGAAGCTACGTCACAATGGCGGCGCCCGCTTCCGGCCGGAGTCACGCACGGCCGGTGGTACTGACCAAGAGAAAGTCTAGCGACTTATTTTGTGATTATTTTATTGATGACAGTTTTTATTGATAATTTTTAAATTTAGATAAAAAATGTGTTAGAAAATAATAAAAACTGCGCCTGTGCGTCTATACGTATTTATCCGTTAACGACCTATTTTGTGAAATTAGAAACAGAAAAGCATTTTTTTTACAAATAATGCTTAAAATATTGAAATATGGATGAAATGTTTTTTTTTATTCCCTTACAGCTGATACAGCTTCCCATTTTATAAATAACCTACTCTAACCGATAGAAACTATTAAACGTAAACAAACTTAACAGGAAAAATAATTCTTTTACGTAACTATAAAATCTGTAAAAAAATACCATGCAATGTATTTTCTAACGCTACAATCAGGTGTAATAATTACATTACAGTATGACAAAGGGGAAGTGACCTGTGGGAATGCACGGAACCATTCGTGATGCACTACTTTTACAACGAAATTCTTTCACATTATGTATTGAATGCAGCTGGTGTAGAACAATATGGAGTCAATTACCCATTGTTCAGTGTATTTCCTTCTTTCCTGTGTTTTTTAGGGTTAGATCAAATAATAATACCTTCTAGCTTGTGCCAACGGCTTCACCCGAGGTTCGGTAATTATCCCAAGGACACAGAAGCTAAATAAAAAGCATTCCATGCTTTAATCCAGATCATGGTCATCCCGTGTCCCAGGATTCATCCAAATCAAGTCATCCCATGAGATGACTATAAATTGGAAGTCCGTGTTTTTGTTACCATACCGGAAACGGCTGAATAGAGTTTGATTAAAATGAGTACATTTAGCACGCATTTTTCCTCAGTTCAAGATTATTTAAGGGGAATAAAGTGACACCAGAGAACCGATAAATCATTGACATTCAAAACTTTTAAAGGGTCTAATCACAATACATCGCGCATCGCCAGTTATAACATGATTCATACATAAGTACATTTCCCCCTGTCTAATTTTATGACTTCCGCAGGAAGGTAAAATGTGCTACCTACCTAGTCTTTCCCTCATTTTCTTTTTTGTCAAATAATAATTACGTCCTACATTTAAGGTATTTACCAAAATTTTTAAATAGACACACGTTACATTTTTTTTTAATCATTGCGCTTTCTTGTTGTTTAAGAGGTCTTGGCGCCTACTGTGTAATAGTAAATTACTGCTGTTATACTCCTTAGCCATGCATTCACGATTAGTATAAAATTGAAAATAGACACGTTTTAAAAAATACCATACCTAATTTAATAAGAAAACTCAAATACCAGCTCATAAAACAGGACAATCACCTAGCTATTCAAATGTCATATCAAGCAAAACGTCAAACCACAGATTAAAAAACGCGCCAAACGAATAGACGTCACATGATAGCGTATAATTTTAAAACGCTTGCTCTATTCAGGCAAAGGAAGCGACAAGTGAGCCACTTGCCGCCATTTTCTTGCTATCTGTTCCGTTATGCGATATCGTAATTATATGTTCTCTTTTGTGGAGATTGTGTGTGCTCTACGCTTCCTGTCTTGTGTGAGCATCGCGTCAACAACGGTGCAAGTTAGGAGAGAAAGACTCTTTGATAGGTTGAGAATTTTATACTGTCACGATTCTTTTAAATATCCCAACTTTTGATGTCTTTCAAAGCTCTCACTCTATCACCACGCCTTTGTTAATGAACTTTAATATAAATAACCTTTTAGTTATTTTGGTGTAAAACAAAAAAAAATATCTATTTAACTATCGATTTTTTTTTAATACAAAGCCACTTTGAAAAACAAGGTAGCGTATAATCTAAATACATAGTTAATCAAAAATAATGTTTAAATAAAAAACAAACATCTCGTAATTCTTTGAAAAAATACCTACTTGATAAAGCTCCGTTAATACCACTTCCTCTCGTGTGCTAAATATGCGAAAGAAAATCGCTCATAGCTCATAACATACACCACGCTATAATGAATACACTTTAATTGAAAGGGGCGATGTGATTTAAATAATTTTATTGATGTTAACTTCTCATTTCCATACACTTTATACGCTCATTTCTTTCATGAGCGTTTTGAATAAAATTCCTTAATAAGACGTAGTTTTTTAAACTTCAAGCCTGAGAGAAAAAAAACTTTTAACAGAATCAGAATTTTGAAACCGAATCGGAATTCTTGAGTTAATAATTCCTTTCTCGTTGTAATTTCTCGGAATTAAATATTCAAAGCTCTGAGAATTTTATGCAATTAAACCAACAACATTTCTTGCGTTTTATAAATCTCCACAACTTATTAATAAATTGTGACCCAGCTACCAGTGGGTGTAAACATGGCGTAAACAAACCGGATTCAAATTAAAAAACCTTCAAGTAACATTTAACCAAATGTCACGGTTATCCCGTTGAAGAACTGGCAAACAGATGTCTCTTGAAACAGAGACAGGGGAAGTCACCAACATAAAATGGCCTTTGATACCATCCCTCTTACCAAAAAGACTCATATCGATGCAATATTTTCAAAGATCAATCGAAATTGGACACAATAAAGTACAAGTTTTGTATACAAAGGAAATTGGATTATATTTGCATTACAGTTAGATGTATTTTTGCATGGGGTGTTCGATGGTGTTTCAATGGGGTGGCGTGTGCTAAACGCTATTGATTATGGCAGAGTGTGGCACACTAACACAGATAATTGCCGCGACCTCGACTGGTGTTGTAAATCAATTGAATTGTTCATGAATTTTGATTTGAATTTTTATGGTTTTTATTGTTTAACAGTGTTTTTATATTTATGTAATTATTTAGGGGTATTATGGACTTGTGGTATATCAAACTGCAATTAAAATAATAAAAACACAATTAAGGTACAAGTTCGTAGCCGGCGACGTGTCGCGGCAGCAGACGACATGTCGTCGCGACACTACTGGTTTCTATGCATTGCTATGAAATTCCTTCCGTAGCTAGCGACACGAAGCTAGCAACGTGTCGTTGAGCGGCAGACGACACTGTTATCCGATCGCAGATCAGTACTGCCCAGGCTGTACAATCTTAGAACATTTAACAATGCAAGTAGGGAAAACGACTGACTACTAATCATGACTGCAGCGACATGACCGCAACGACACGACAACATGTCGTCTGCTGCCGCGACACGTCGCCGGCTACCTTTAGATTTCTTTTCGATATTATAATTACAACACTAAGTACAACAAAAACAAATAAACAATGATGGTTTTACCGTTATGCACTGTTAGGTAACTGTTAAAATTAAAATTTCTATGCTACGTAAGGTAGGTATTATATTAAAGTTATTAAGTCATCTGTTTCTAATAAATTCAATAACGGTTTACCCATGGAATTATTATGTCCATACCTGTAAAATTCCCGTTACAGATAAAATATCTGAGTATGTTTAGTTTAAGGTATTTGTTTAAACTTATAAATAGCTACTTAACCACAAAGCGTTGGTTTCTACCGTAAATACAGGTGTACCTATAAACGTTTTCCTTGAATGTAAACGAATTAATATTATGTAGATGCATTTAAACATCTCAACTTGACTTACCGTTTCCCAACTATGGATCCTAACTTGGTATTGGCTTCCATTATAACAGGATGCACTTGAATACCAGTATTTGACATAAAGCGACTGCTATCTGACAGTCATAACCCAGTAACTGGGTAAATACTCGATAATTTAAGGAATGGTCACCCATCCGCGGACCGACCTTGGCAAGCGTTGCTTAACCTGCAAGATCGAACCATCTGCCAGGGTTGCAGAATTTGTTCAAAAGAGTCACTGCGGCCGTAGAACGCAAGGGCATAAGGAGGAACACGGATGGGTTTAAGTCAGTAAGATTCTGACACTCCCTTCCGCTACACCCAGAGCGGACGATGTCATTTGATGATTAATTATATTATTTATACTCTATTATTATGTTTCAGTAGGTAGGTATATTTAAAAATCTGTGTGGTGCTTTCTTCAACAGACCACCTTAGACATCTGACAAATGGACTTCAAAAGAGGCTTTGACCTCTGAGTTTACTTTGGTGTTTTGTCTTAGAGTAGCCAGCTAGGAAATTATACTGGTGGCATCTAGTTTCAACTGAACAAAAAGATTGACGTCTAGAAGCGTTATTTTTAACATATTTACAAAATAAATTTATTATTAGAATATTAATTCAAAATGCGAACTTTTTTCTAAGGAGCATGTGCTGATTTCTTACCAGCCACGTGCGATCAGGTAAATTTTAAAGAAATGACATGCAGCAAAAAGGTTTTATTAAGAAGATGACCTACTTCAAACTTTGCACCTTTCGCCAAAAGAGTTCCCTTTGATAGAACACCTTGCTGCCATATGGCGGACCCGCATGTCTGGTCGGGTTTTTTGCTAAATCCAAGACCGAATATAGATGAGAAATAGAGCAGTGAATTGAAGAAACTGTATGAATAAAAATACCTAGTATTTATTTGCAAGAATAAGTACAATAAGCTGTAGGGATTCCGTCATATTTTACCAGGTCACTGGCAGTGTGCAAATATTGAATAGGTATAGTTTGTTATTAAAAATAGACCTAATACAAAACCCAGTAGGCTTTGAAAAATTACAAATGAAATTAAAATAATTTTAAATGAATGTGCATAGTAAAAACAAGCTGTTCAACATAAAGAAATTATTAAACATAAAAAAAATAAACAATCTGAATCAAAGAAATAAATGGATGGTTAAACTTAAGTTTCAATAAAACATATTGTAAAAAAAAACAAATGGGTAAACTAAAGTTTAAATAAAAATAAAACGTAAAAAAAATAAATAACAATGACAAAATTTTATATCAATAGGTACTTTATCTGCAAGAAACTCGGAAATGTTATAATAGCTGTTTTTATAAGGAAGTTTATGAGTTGTTTTTTAAATAAGTTAACATATAATTCTTTAATGTGTGGAGGGATGTGGTTCCATATTATATAATAATGCCATGGTGTCATGCAGAACACGCTCTTATGCATACATGATGTATTAGATTTCCTTACATAATATAATTTAATAATAGAACGAATAAATAGTTTATTTTTATTATTGAAATGCTCGTGTTTAATCTCACTTGATGTGTAATCGACGATGGAGCACGCTTGCCTATTCACTCTCACTTAAAGACACAAGAACAGATTATATGTAGAACCTACAGATTATTATATCAAATCTTTGACTACTTGATACTTAAACTTTTGAAAGATGGCAAACAGTCTCATTTGATTTTAAAAACGTGAGACATTAAAATTAAAGCGTTAATATTTAACATTTAATACTGACGATTTCTCTAAGTAGCTTTAAATGCTACAATGCAGATGGTTTTCCTTGACAACTACACGAAATTATTCATACCATCGAAATAACTCATCCAATCTAACAAAACAATAACAATCTACAACAACAATCAAACTAACAAATTCACAACAAAACGCGGAATAAAAAAACTGCGCAAAAACTAATTCCTCCTTCATTCGCATCCACATATTGTCTTTGGCCGCCGTTCCGCCTGCCACAGGTAATCAAAGGTGGACAACAAAGCCTATCTCTGCTTTTTGAATACGTCCTTTGCTTCGTCGGCCTCTCGTTTCATTCATATCTCCGTAATTGACTTTTGATTTATATTGACGTAGTTTAACAAAAAAAAAACATGATAGTCTCTTGTTGGTAGGTACACGTCTGGTATATTATATTTGTACTTATATTACTTTAAAACATAATTAATAATCAAATATTATTAATTATGTTTTTAAAGTAAGTATTTCGCTCTCTTTTTACATTCTACGTCGTTCTTTTTTTAAATCTGAAAATCTATGCTTGAATTTAGAAGACATTTAAGCACATCTACGATTCACGGAGTCTTCAAATGTAAACAGCAGTACAATATTGATGTAACCATCTCTTTTTACAAACTGTTAAAATTTAAACGAGCGTCCGTGGAATTTACTGCACGTTCTTCTCAATAGAGATATTCGCTTTGGAACGTGATTCCAGCTTCAACTTTTTGGTTGACCGACTCCTTGACATGAATTTTGTTAAATTATTATTATTGATAATACCACTATCTCGTCTTATGGTAAGTGATGATGTGCTCGAGAATGGAGCACGCATGCCTAAGAAGTAACCTGCTCACTCTTGACTTAGAGACCCCTAGGTTGTAGCTAATAGGTTTATTTATTTAATACTTTACTCACACAAATGTAAATAAGTGGACTGAATGCCTAAGATTTTGTTTAATAATACTCAATGTTTTGAATTCGAGTACTTACACTATGAAGAAACTTCTTAATACTGGCAACTACGACAACTATGCTAAGTCTGGCTGGAAAGAAAAATGGCATCGCTTTAATTTCCTGGGCTAGTTTTAAAGGAAATGGCCACGGGGCCGCTCATAGTCGTAGGCGAGGCTAGGAATACAGTTATCTGTGGTAAAAGCGAATTCTGTTTTTGAAACCGACGACGCGGTGAGACGGTTCGGTACGTGATTCTGAATCGACGTAATCTCGTGATGAGTTTCGGATGTCGTGTTTGGTAGCTGAAGTCTCAATCAAGTATTGATTAAATTAAATGGTTAAATACGATTTGGTTTGTGTTTTACATGACGGCTTCTCAAATTCGGAAACATATTTTTATGGAGATACTTTATGAAGGGTGAAATCAATTTTCAAGATGGCTTGCTACTAAAAGTTTCATCAGCTTTTTAAAAATCTTCTTTAATTCCTTTATTTCAGCCCTAGAGTAATTTCTCACACAATGTTCTTCAAACATGCCTTAGTTTTGATTCATACGCATCTATTAAAGCACGAAGACTTGTGAACCCCTTATTAACTACCTACAGAAAAATGTTTGCTTATTTTATGCATTCGCCTCAAAAACACACATGCGTCAAATCAACAAGCCGCCAAACGTAATAAAAGGTAAGTACAACGCGCACTTACAGAAGACGCGTCAAAAATTTGAATTAAACCGCCACGCGCACGCGTCGCAACGCCCTGCCAACCCCCGCGAAAGGTGCGCGCGCGCATACCGAGGGGACTCGCCCCTATTATCTTTAACATTTCCAAGTCTACAAGATAAAGCACAAGGGGAGCAGGGGGTGATTTTCTTTATTCTTCACCCGATTTTATTATTATTTTTTTAGTTATTATTACTGTGATTGTCGAGCCACGCGGCGCGTGCGCACATGTCCCGCGACCCCTGCTGTAAGCGTAAAGCTCTTACTTGTTGAGTATTGTTCGTGGATTATAAGGATACATTAGTGGTTGATAAGTTTTATATTATTATTTCGATATTGATATTAAACTTCTATGGCAAAATACCAATAAAAAATATGAAAGTATAATAATTCATTTGTATGAAATGAGAAAAGTACGCAAAATAGGGCAAAAGTAAAGGTCGCTTCAAAGGTAGAAAGATGCTTTGCAATAATTGATATTATAAAGATTAAACTGCACCTTGTAAATCTATTGAATACAAATAGGGCGCACGCGCAAAAAAAAAGATAAGACGCGTCATCCGGTATTGACAAGTAGACCACCTTCTAGCAGAAATGTTTTAACATTTGGAACTACTGAAGGAATCTTATTTCTCAAGCAATAAGAACGAAAATAATAACATTCCTCGCGATTTTAAAAGCAAAACCGTTTTTGCCAGTTTCGATATTGACAATTCCGTCATTAAGGTAAACTTAACCTTATTCCGCAAAACAAAGGTTGAATTCCGTTTGGCAGTTCTTTCTTAATAAAAAACGTCTTTACCAGACCGACCAGCTGATTTTACGCCCGCACCTTACGATAAATATTTGTAGTAAAATCTTGATAATCAATTCCAAACTCCACCTTCTACAGAATAAAGTTTCAAACTGCTTGAGAAGGTCGAAACCTTGTAAGGTGGTTCACGTCTTCTCCTTAGAACTCACTGCGATGGAATTTCGACGTTCACCTTTTGACATAAGGTTGGTTTTTGGTCAGTGTTTTGTAAAAGGCACGTGTTTAAAAAGATAGCATCGCTGCACATGCTTGATCCGGCACTTAATGTGTTTTGTGGGCGTCTCAAATGTCTTTACGGTTACCGACCAACGGTGGCGCTTAAAACAATCTGAGTGACCAGGTGTGAGTTCCTGGCTGCTTTTGTAAGTTCATTGTTTGTTTTGATAGAAAGTGATTCAGGCTGTTATTTCTGCTGCAGATCATGTTACAGTGTAGGTTTGTCGGATTTACTTTTTGAACGATGATCCAACATTTCAGCGAAGAGGCCACCCCAATGCGTCACCACGTTCAAAACTCAAGTGCTGCTAGCCTTTAGCGGATTCCCGTAAGAGATATTTTTTTTTTTTTTTTTTGCAATAATTTTTGCAATAAAACGATCAATAATTTGTAGTTATTTTTGGAACACTAATATTACGCTTTTTACAAAAAACTCAGACCAAAAATGCCTAACTCCCTAAAACTAAGCATTCCAGCTAAATCGTCTAAACGTAAGTCGACAAACAATATGGTGGTATAATCCTACAGACAGCGTACTCAGCGCCCACTACACTACAATAGCTGCTTACCCCTCGCACCTTTGACCCTGCGCCGGCGCAGCTGCCGGGTGCCCAAGATGGCGACGAGGGGTGGCATCGCGATCGATAAAGTTACGTGCGCGATCGCGAATCTAAGCTTGATTTTGAGTAATTTTTGTGTCAATCCATTTTTGAGTAGTTGGATATTTTTTAGGGCATTTTTCTTTAGTAAAAGTGTCATTACAAATTCGGCAAATAATTGAAAAAAAATTGATATGTATTGAAACTACTTCTAGGTTACTTCTAAGCATGCGCATGTCACTATCGACTTATCATCGTTTACCATCACGTGAGGTTGGGTCAAACGCGAGACTGACAATAAACAAAAAATTGGGTTAGCAAAAAGCCACTAAAATGAAAGTAGCACCTTCAAAACCATCCGTCAATTAACACAAAAAAAAAACAAACCAAACAAACTCTTTTTTTTTAAAGCTTTTTTCAACTTTTTTCTTAACAATCGCGATCACCACATTGCAATCTTATCAAAAGATCATTAATTACCTATTCGATTATTTTGCTACCAAAAACATTTACATCCCGAAACTCGATATGTTTCGCTCACACAATAGGAAGACATCCATCCATCATCCAACCATCATCCGCGAAACATCTTTCGCAACGCACGCGCCGTACAGATGCGCAGACGCATGTGCCGTTTACATCGCAATATCAATAAAAATAATGAAATCTTTCGAAATTGTGCGCATGCCCCTCTGTTAATGCTGTCGGTATAATGCAAATTCTCTGCAACGATTCGACATCTGTTGCGAAATTAAAATTATATCGATATTATTGCAACGAGTTTTAAATCTACTTATTAATATTTTTTACAGTATTGCAACAAAAGGCTAAATGACAACAGCTACACGGGTCGATATTCGAGGTTAACCTTGCTGAGGCCGGTCTGTGGATGGGTGATCAGATCATCCCTTACTTACTGAGGCTCCTCCGTGTCTCGAAAGGCACATTGAGCCGTTGGCTCCGGCTATCATTTGAAGAACTTTGACAGGCGTTACGGATGGTCGGAAGGTGAACATAATAAAGAGTATTCTATTCTATTCAGAAGCCAACAAATCTGACATCAGTCTTGCCAAGGGTTATCGTAAAAATAAAATTATGAACAAATTTCACTGCGGGACCATCACTGAAATTATATGCGCATAACTCGACAAAATGCACTGAGCAGCTGTTATTTTTCGCGATTTCGGGGTGGTCCCAGATTACACGTTGTATTAAGTACTGGTACTCTGCTAGTTACTCCCGGTCAGACTGGAAGCCGACCCTGGGAAGAGGTTAGGCAGATTGATATTGATATAGTAGAGTAAAAAGTCACATTGTTTAATACATTGCGGTTTAACACAAGCACAAGTTTCAAGAACACACCGATGTACTTTTTTGTTATTATTGATAGGCACGCACTTGACCACTATCACAACTGATGTATAAGCAATGATGTGGTCGTAGATGGAGCACGCTTGCCTAGAAGTAACCTATTCACTCTTAGCTTAAAGACTCCCGGGTTGTAGCTAACAGGAAACACAGACTCCGCAGGGAATTCCACTTCTTAGCTGTACGCACAAGAAATGTATTGTGCGTTTAGGATGTCCTGACCTTTGTGCTTTGGTTTAGAGCTCAATTGAAAGGATCATGTCTTCGATATCCTACAAAATCACCAGTAGCTTAGTTTCGTTGTCTGTCAGTCAGTCACTCATAGACCTACTTTCTACTGACAGATTGCAAATCCATCTCCAATACACAGTAAAGCCACAAGGTGTAAAGATGCACATTTGTTCCGCGGGATGACTCGTATCATACGCTTGTACGCACCGGGCACGCGACATTACCGGCACAGCTAAAGGTGCAGGCGACCCCTTTCTCCTTTCCTCTATTATTACTCGTCACAATCGATCTATCGACCCTAGAAACTGTGTGCGAGGGTCTTAACAATCGGTCGAGTATAACAATTGACGGTGTAGCTTTGAGCCTGTAATCTTTTTCAATTTTAAGTTTAGAACTGGGGTTCGCTTGTTTCAAAGTTAGAAGTTTTGGTTTAATTCTTATGTATCTTTTTTTTTATTAAACCCTCTTTCAATAAAGGTAGACATTGGCCCTGGAACGCAAGGGCAATGGAAGGAACACGGATGGGTTTTAGTCAGTAAGAGTCTGACACTCCCTTCCGCTCCACCCAGAGCGGAAGCCATTTAGAGATTTCCAATTCTTAAAAAAAAAAAAGGTAGGTATGCTATGTGGGTACTTAATTAACTGGTTTTTTTTTTGTAAATTTCTCAAAACCAAAAGAAAGCAGAACCTGGCGCAAGAAACAAAAAATATTACAAAACTCAAAAAATTACAGTGTTTTAAAATCTGTGATAAACAGAGACAGTACTTATTGCATGTGACGTCATTCACTAGCATCGCCATTGTGACTTTGCGCCATTACGAACAACATTTTGCATGACAAGGATAGAAGAATAACTTCAAAAGCTTGTAACTTCTCTATTTTGCTATCAATTTTATTTATTCGTTCACAAATGTGTAATTTTATTGATAGCTTTTGGAAAAGTATTAATTTATCTCGATTTTTAATAGTTTGCAAAAACCCTATTAAGTAGTTATCTTTCGAAACCTAAAGCGCCATTTTTGCAGCTTGAATACTACTTTTGACATTTCTATTTTTAGGTACAATTAGCAACGTTTTCCTCTCAGGTCTTATTAGACCGTTGCCGACCAGAAAACGTTGCAATGACGTCAGTCTGACTTACATGGCTAATTAGCTACTGTAAGTCCGACTGACGTCATTGCATAACGTATAACCTTGCACGACACTTAACTTCGATACCTAGGTATTCATCTCACATCTTTAAGGCAGCTTATTCAACGAAAATAATAGGGTTTATTTGCGCCAGGCACAACGCACACCAAAAAAATAACTAATAAAACATCTTTTCTCGATATATTTAACATTATATTTGTAAAAGGTAATCTCTGGAAAAGAAATAGGAATTACTGATACGATACCGATACTTTAATTCATTTAGGTATTGTAAGAAAGCCACACACGACTTATACGCTACATTTTTACCCTGACAAATTAACGGTTCGTATGGCCACGGGAGCTTAACTATGGCATAAAGTTATTTAACAAGAAAACAAATACTTAGCTCTAAGTACTTATACAAAATCACCATACTGCGACAACCAGAAAGTCAATGACTACAACTTCCGTGAAATAAAATAATTACGAACGCACCGGTCATCGTCACTTCCGTTTCCTAGCCGGCGCCATTTTAGAATCATTTGAATTTTCCTTCTTCAATATGGCGTGTGAATTTTTTACCTAATGATGTTTATTTTAGAGCTCGAGCGAGCTTTTCTTTTTTCAAATGGAGAGGCTTTTTTTTTATTTTACTTAAATATTATCCTTTTTAACCTACAAATACTAAATCACTTACTATCTTAAAACAGTATTTTTTTTCAACTTTAATTCCAATTAGAAAGCCAATTTTTCGTACATGAGAAGTGTTCAAATTCAAGTCATGATCAAAATCATGAGTCAATATCATGTCAGCGAATACCAATCTTTTTTTTTTTTTTTTTTTTTATTTAAGTATGGGCTAGCTCTTGACCTCGATCACGTCTGATGTAAAGCGATTGATAGACAGCGATTGATTGAGGCAGAAGATGCCTTGAGACACTGGTACTCCCACGCGTCGGCGAAACACAGCAGGCTGCTTGACGCCGAACTCCGGTGGGAGGGTGGTCGCGAATCAGGCGGGCGTTAGCCCTACCACCGCAAGGGAAGGATTGGCCAGTCTTATAAGGTGTTAGGTGAGACTATCCAGGATGCGCCGAGCGCTCGGTTCAGTTGAGTGTCTGATGGAACAAATTGCGCTACTTGAGGAGGCTCCTTCATGCATCCCAAAAATCCCAATCTTAAAAAAACATGTCAAAAAGTTGGGAAATTTGAGATGTTTTTGACAGTTTGCAAATACGAAAAATCAAAATAAGACAAAAAAGAATATAAGTAACATTAGTTTGTCCACAGTTACCACTATTATTCATTCGTTTCTAAATAAAACACCGAAGAAAATGATAAAACTCAGAACATTTTATGCCTAAATAAATTAAAACATAAGCAATTTTCATATACTCCTCTCGTTATTTATTCTTTGCCTCGCATTGAGAATTTTCTTTTTGCGCCCATTAGCTGAAGGTACACTGTCCATTGAGTCGTGATAAAAAAATGTGCTTACGGTGAAAAAGTGGCTCTACTTTGATGATACGTCCAGGCTTTTTTACATGCGGGTACTATGGCTTATACATACGCTGAAATATGTAATGAGTGTGAGGAGAAAATATAGGAGCTTAAAGCTTTGCCTTTGATTGGATAAAAAACGTGGACAACATAATATTTTCTGTTGAATTTGTGATTTTGACCAAATTGTAGATTTTTGTAGACTTGATAAATTAATGTGATAATCAATTGATAATCTTGGATTTTAAGAATTATTTCTTAAGCAACGTTTTGAAAGCGTAAAGAGCTTTTAACACAAGATGAAACCTTTAACATTCCATGTACTAATTTATTCAAATATTCCCTTTCACGTAACTACTGCCGCAGTCTTTTACTCCGAAACACCCAAAAACCTAAGAACTACCAGTAAAGTAGTAATGCGGCAAAGCACTTGAAAAACCGCACAGTCGTTCTCCTGGCCATTAATTAGTCGCTCCGGTATCGGAGTCTTAATCAAGCATAAAATTAAAACTTGGCACACGCCGGGCCCACAGAAGTAAGGGTGTGTCCACACGTACCTTATGGCACGGCAATTTGTTCAAGACATCTGTTCTCTCACCTGCCTGAGCGCCCGGTTTCACCCCTCGTACGCTCCATACCGATACTGCAGTTACAACCATAGTTTTCGACACCCCATTATTTTATTATACGCATAACATCACTTGTAATAGAGTCCAAATTAACTTATTTGACAGTACAGGTAAGTTGGTCTGTGTATTATGGTTTTGGCACAAGGTCCAATGCCCCCGTCATTCATCGTAACATACACTATTAAAATTCGGAAATGACGGAACAGTTTTTCAACTCGTATCGTCGCAATTCAAGTGTGAATTTATGATGGAAAACTGGTATGTTTGCTCATTAGGAAGTTTTTTTGAAACTGTTTGTTGCCAATCCTGGCTAACGGACGTGTTTCAATTAGTCGCATCGAGTATGTTTGTCCACGTTAGTCGGCCGTCAATCTCCATAGTCGGGCTGTCTACAATCTCGGCGTAAACACGACGTACGTTCATTCACCCACACACGCTCTAAGACGTCCGTGCACAGGTGTGCGTGTGTGCGTGCCCATTCAAGACGACGCGTCCTTACGTCGCATCCGCTGACGTCACAAGTCTTACAAATGGCCGTGTGAACGCACCCCAACTCGGAATGTGTTTTGACAATTCCGTTGACGAGATAAGTGAAGGGTTGAGGTTATGTAACATGTAATTTTCGTCTGAACTTCTTGGTTTAGTTGTAGTTTGATTCGACTGACTTCGCGTCCGGTCTGGTGCCGTTTTATTACGGTGATCTTTTACATGATAATTCTCAGTTAGTTGTCAATCAAAAAACCAACCCTAACAATCCACCTCCTATGGTATCGCGTTACGTTTATTCTTGTGCCAATTTGCCGCATTACAACCGTATCTTTTGATATATCCTTGTACAATCCCTGGACCGAAAAAAGCGTTATTTATAGCCTTGAACAGTACAATACTGTTATACTTCCTGCGTCAACTCTTGCAAAAACCATTAAAATTTAATTTGTCTCCGCAGGGGTCTAAGGATGCGGGACGATACTGGTAATTTGGTGTAAGTAGACCAATATTGGCTTTGTGGGAATGTGGGCCAAGTAGGCCAATTCGTGGGCCGTTGTGTGAGGGGCCAAGAATGGTTCCTTGAGTGTGCCCGCATCCCGCGAATAAATATTAATGGTGGAGAGTCCTCGTCCTTCTGGGACGTTTGGACTTCTTTTTGGGTCTTGATTCGATTGTTTGAGATTTAGTGACTGTTTTAGAAGTACATAGTTTGATTAAAGGATGGTTTCAGTAGTAGCTGCAATAAAAGGGTTATTCATTAGTCATGGTAATAGTTATGGTTTGAGTAAAAAACTTTATTTAACATAAACATATAAAATATACCTACTGCCAGATGTATTTTGCGTAATCTGTTTTGATCAGGTCTTCAGAAGCAGTGTTACTTACTTATCTTTGGCCAAATGCAAACTAAATATAAAAAACTCACCAAATAATATTGCAGATAGAATACACATCATATTATAAACCTCATAAATCCTACTAATGTGTTATAGAAACCGAAACTGATAGAAAAAGCGCCTTTTCAGAAAACCAGAAGTCAAAGTGAAACATCTGCGACTTTTTGCCCAATTTGTGCAAAATATTGATCCTTTATACGACTAATTTGACACGTATACCACCTTTATAGAACTCAAGTGTCGTAAATAGGACCGACGGTGTTAATACAATTAATAGAAACAGATGTTTTTAGAGATTTATTGTGGCCTTTTAGATTTGCTCCTATGAAACTCAGACATTGGCAATTAGTTTGAAGAGAACACCTTTCATTAACACTAGCAAAATTAGTAAAAAATACAAAATTAGAATCGCGAAAAATAATCAGCTGTTCAGTACATTTTGTCGAATTATACGCACATAAATGTACGGGGTAGTCGATTTTATTTTCGCGATTTCAGTGTTGGTCCCATAGTAAAAGTTGTTCATAATGATGAGTATTAATGACCCCTTAAGAGGTACTGCTTTTATTCTCTAACAAGTTGCATTTTTAAATTACAAAATATAACTAAAACAATACATAGTAAAGATATTTGACTTACTAGAAGCAGCAACAGCAGTAAAGCAAGCAAGCGCTTGATAAAACATGTGTAGACGAAAAATAAAGAGATGAATGTACTCATACAATTTAAAAGAATAGATAGCAATTAATATCGAAAATAGACACTGCCTTTTTTCTGTCGACTTCTTAAAAAAAACAATCATTAAAACAATAAGTAACTTTCATGAAATAATCCACAACCATGCTAATAATGACACCGTATCATTTAAATTGCAAGATCTTAAGTACAGTCAGCAACAAAATAAATCACCCACACCTCTTCAAAAATGTTACTGTACTATACAAATTACTTCCTGTAGTAGAGCTTCCTTTACCTGACAATTAGGCTCTTGAACTGTACCGAGCCCCTAATAGACCATAAAACGATCAATGGGGTACTAAAGCACCCCATGGCACCTGGTTCACAGAAATAAAACATCTTTCGGTACTTTTGAGAGTGAGTTATGAATTGATATATTGTGAGATGCAAGCAAAAGAAACAATGTTAAATATTAGAAATATCAGCTGTTACGAGTACTGTGTACGAGTACCTACTAAGATATTGTAAAAGGCAATTTATTTTCAAGCTTTCTGAGTTCTGTGCTTCGATTGGTGCGCGACTAACTTCCGCATCGAAAAGAATGAAGAATCCGCTAATCAATGTTAAAAAAAGGTTTCATGTAGTTTGAACGTACAGAATGGTAGGACCGAAAGGATCATTAACCTTTACTTATTTTTAGTTACTGAAAAAAGTTTAAATCAATAGAAATTTAAACATCGACACTATTTCATAAGTTTTGATAGGGGTAATTCACAAAAAGATTGCCTTTATCACCATTTTATCGGAAGAAACAAAAAACCCCATAGATTTCCTATGGCCCTGCGCACGCGCTCGCGCCGGGTGGTCGCGCACGTGGCCACCCCTATCTGATCGATATCGATAAGTAGTGTTGTACCTTCTTATCGATTCCCAGTAGACGGGTGGAAAAAGTAATGTGTTAAAATTGGTATTTGACATAGCTTCTGACCTGTGTTATCTGATTCTACGGTCATTATTAAAATGTTTATTGTGTTAGTCGATCCTGGTCACTAACAAAACGTTTTCTTCTCTTTTCAGATCAACCGCAGGCTACGGGCATATTTCGCAGCGGATAAGATTACAAAATCATATTAATGGTAAGCGTAAATATAATATAGTAATCGACAAAAAGTTATATGTCTAATTACTAGCAACTTTCCAAAATAATTTTCCAACCAGACTTACTAAGTTAATTATAAAAACTGCACCAAAATAATCTTGAATTACAAAATTTCAGGCTTTGGAAATATTTTATACAAGTCAATAAACTAATCAAATTACCTCGGACACCACGAGACGAAAATACTCGTAAAGTACAGTCGAACAATAAAATTCTATTTCAATTCTGACTTGACCGGTCTTTTATAATTCCTTTGTAACGTACTATACGCAGTTTTAGGCGGTATGAACTGGCTAGCACCGGTTTTCGACGCCCGAACGCCGGAATAAAACCGGGTGAATTTCGTACATATACCCGTATTTTGTCTGCGGCCTGACAGGGGTGGACAGGGCATGAATTTTCGAATAATCAGACGGGCATATGTGCCTGGACACTTGCCGCCATAGACTTATGTGACATGGACTTGTCGGCTGTCATAAAATTGAATTTGTTCCTTGGTACGGACTTGTTGAATAATTCCTTTTTACATAATTGAAACGGTTATTAAAAATTCTTTACTGTATTTTTTTTGAATACCTATCTTTTGGTAAAAAAATACAAATGTACTATACCCATGTTTGCAAGAAATAAAAATGAAATGAAATGGTAATAGATATATTAATAATTAAAATTATCAAAGTCGTTTTTTATCATTTAGATTATATTCCTTATTTATAACAGAATAAACAGCGATGAACGTGATGAGGATATTATTTAAGTAAATTAATGGTAAATGTTTAGTTTCTTTTTGTTATTTCATTTTCCCGTCCATTATCCTTGAATCTGAAAAACCTAGTGTTTAAAAAACAATACTTAGTTTGTACGGATTGTTCTCTACCGAGTACAATATCTAATTTTATTCACTGTTCACGTTGTCGGTGGTAAAAATAATCGCATTATCATGGACATTAGTTACTTAGTAGACGAGGTGGACATGGCTGACAGTTTTTTCATCCCTACCCCTTTCCCATTCGGGAAAAGTTGTGAATATTTGAAGGGAGCGAATTTTCGCTGCTGACTGTACCTATCTCTGTTGACTTGTTACTACAGTCGCGGTTATAATGTTACGTCGTTTTGCTGACGCTCCGGACGACGGTTCCGTATGTACTTTTTGGTTGTATAGTTTTAAAAGCTTGTCTAGTGATGGATAGTTTAGGCTTTTTCGGTTTGATGAAGTTTGTTACGGTATTCGGTTTGGGACATGTAGCGAAATTGGAGAGATTGTATGTAACCTAACCTCTAACAGACGATTATTATGACAATCCATTTTTTTATTCGAATTACTACCGGTCAAACGCCACTGGCACACCGGTGTGCCACCCGATTCACGCGTTTTAAAACTCTATTATTACTGGAGCAAGGTATATTATTGCATATTGAAGTTTGACATGTCGGTCCCACACCGGTTTATGTATGTAATTCTAAAACTCTACTGACAGGCACTTCATAAAAACAACACACCAACAAGCATTTCGAAGAAATCTAACAGGTAAACAGGCGATAACTGTTCCTCAAAAAGCCATAATTAACAGTTGGAACCGATAAACCGAGCATTAATCAGTAGAACAGTTTTGAGCATCGAAAACCCACGTTTTAAGCTATCGACGGCGTATCAGTGCGCAGTCATCGCGAATTCGAGGCGAGCGGGCCGGGCTAGGAAGATCGCGGGTGAGTTTTTTGAAAAGCGATTAGACTAATACCTACGTAGAGGAGGATGAGACAGCAGCACATCTGTTTCTAAGCTGCCCAGTAGTCGCCGATTACAGGGCTAAGGAAACCCAGGTACCCTCTGTGAGTTAGTTGGTAACACCAAGGCGTTGCTAGCCTTCCTTGGGGAGCTGGGGTGGATCGTTTGTCCCACCTGCACGCAAAATACGCGCTTAGTCGTGGAGTTGCGGAAACCAGCCCAATTTACATACATACATACCTACGTGGAGAAGACTGCATCCACAGGAACACTGCCGACAAACTGCAATGCAGTTTAGCAGAAGATTTGTGTTTTACACATTTCTTGAATCAATATTTAGAAAACTTATCCGATGAGTGACTGACAGACAACGCACAGCCGAAACTGCTGGTCGTAGAAAGCTCAAATTTGGCATGTAGGTTCCTTGGGGAGTATAGGGGAGCACTACGAGAGGATTTCCCGAAATTTCTACGCGAACGGGAAAGATGGGTTAATCATTCGCGTACGAAGTCGCGGGCAAAAGCTAATAAATAATAAAACAACTGAAGTAATGAGAAATAGACTATCAGAGTGCAAAAAGAGTTGTTTACAAAACTAATGCAAACTGTTTGGGGGAGTGGATAAGAATGATAGTAATACAACTTAGAGCCAATTTTACCAATGAAACTGAACGCGATCAGTACAACTAAACTGCGTTCAAGAGCTGTCAGTGTAAATATTCCATAGAAAAATAATGACACTGACAGCTCATAAACGTGGTTTATTCGCTGATCGCGTTCAGTTTCATTGGTGAAATTGGCCCTTAGACATCAACATTATTATGTCGAAATAACAATGTTTTATGCCCGTTGCCACTAATAGCAGAAAAATAACGCGGTGCCTATATTGCACTGATGCATTTTCAACTGTAGGCGCTTCGAGGTGCCTTGAAAGTTAGCTGTAAGGGCATTCATTTAAATTTCAATAAGTTCAAGGTAAGCAAATCAACAACACATGTTGAAACTTCGGGACCTACTAGTACCATCCGTATGCGTCTCGTATATTTAGTAATATTCATTATATCTCTGTCTCGTAAATACGCCTAAATACACGTCATTGCGTTAAAGGAAAACATCCACTTTTGTTTGCAATACTGCTAATAATTAAAAATAAATAAATATTATTAATCTTTAGTTTAAGGTCTTTGTGTCTATATTTTGGTGTACAATAAAGTAAGTATGTATAAATATAAATTTTCAGTAGGCTTTGATCTAAAATATTTGACGCCTGCACGTCATGTCAAAAATGAGTTGGTATTTATATATAATTACAAAGTTAACTATCGACTTCTAACTATTCAAATGTCATACAAATATGATAACAAAACGTAGACCAAGCTATTCCAAAAAACTTTAACGTAAAAGTTAAAACTGCTATTCATGTAAGTGTCCTAAAAGTTTGCCTAGGTGGCAAAACAAACAAAATACAAAGACTACCTAAGTCAATTCTAGTCATCAACAATCACCCAATCGGTTAACAGCTTTTCCCAGGATCATAGCTAACAAAAATAACACGAAAACCAGAGACAACAGCTTCCCTTTACCAAAACGTGTTCGGAAACTGGTGACGGCAAACTACGGCGCCCAAGCGCTTTCCCGCGCACTCTATGGCCCAACTTTTCGCCATAGATAAGACATGACGTGTCCGTTATGAGTTTCTGATCAGAACCTTGCGTTTGGAAACGCCCATAGACTATACAAGCTTTCGATTCAGTTCGAAAAGAGAATTGGGGTTTCGTATTTTGAATATTGAGTTTGTTCTGTTTAATGATCGAACTATTTGGCATTTATGTTTTTTTATTAAAACGATTTTAGTTGTAAATGGTTGAGTATTCAAATCAATCTAAAGCATATTTTTTAATGATTTTGGATATGAAATTTAATTAACAAATACAAACACTCTTCACAATAGATCGGAACTTACAGAATGAAGATTAAAACTACAGTGATTAAGGCATTTGCAGCAACAATGAGGAAAAATCATTTCATACAAGTCTCTCTTTATTTCAACACACACAAAGGTGGAACACGAAAAGCTTTTCTATACAAATACAAAGTTTAAAAACTTAACGTGATTAAAAAACTAGAAAAAGAAATCAACTGCAATTTCACTGGAAAATGTTTGGTTCCAAATAAAAAGCTTATCATCCTCACATACACGATACCATGCTGGAGGCCTAATCAATATAAGTAGGCACTACTCATTCAGACGCCATAATTCCGTTAATAAAAATACAGAGAGGAAGGCTCAAGGGGGGGGCGTTGGGGCCGGAAGCGCAATGGGCTTCGGAAAATTCACCCGGTGAATGGGAAAGCGCGGCGATAGACAAACAACCGAGCTGACCCCCGCCCACCACCCTAAGCCCCCCCCCCCCCTGCCACCTAACCGTACATTTTGAAATAATGCTCCCAACGGCTCTGTTACCTACCCCACCACTATTTTCCAATTTTATCGTCCAACAAATATCGAATTTAAAACGTAATACGAAAAGTACAGACCCTAGTTTTACTAATAAAGCCTAGCAACGTCAGATGCACGCATCTTACTGAAGTTAGCGGCAACGCACAGAGAGGTTATAAATCTCGTGGACACGAAATGGCTGACCAGCGCCGTCCCCCCCCCCAGAGCTATGTAGCTATAGCGGCGACGATGCAAAAGTGTGCACCATAAATTTTATACAAGCACCAGTGTGCGGTAAAACTGAAATAGGCGCTTGTGTGTGTGCGAAAATTCGTGTTCGTCCCGTAAGAGGAGTGGACAGTGTCCACTATTGCTTTGTGTATGCGTCGTGTACCTACGGAAATGGCACCGAGCCTACCAACAGAGACACGGAATGTTACGGATTAATCAAAATAAATTTTATAGTAGAAACACCGCAGTTCATTGACGTGAGGTTAGTTAAACGTCCTTATAATGAAATAGATTCCGGCCTGACCGCATGCTGTGGTTTCGTTCTACAAATACGTTTTTGTTCTTCTATTGTTTATTATGTGTGACATTTGACACTTGTCTATGAATTATTTATACAAACTTTTCACGACTTCGCGTTCCATATTCAACATTTGGAGAGAATAACAGAATTGTCATTATTTAAATTTAGAATCGTTGCAAAGTGTCCTGTAGGTTGCAGAATTTTAACAGGAATGACGTCAGAAAATTAATATCGGCAGGCACGTGTCAGAGGCTTACATCGTGCAGTTTTGACAACAAATAGAGGAGCATAGGCGACTAACGGTGGGCGAATAACACGGCTGGCCGACAGGCGTCTCCCAAGTTATCTAATATTACAGAGCGTCACCCGAATTCCCGTTCGCTGAGCATTTTTCGCGCTCGTTTTACTCTTTTTCTTAGCAACGAAGTAACAGGCCTTTCATGTACTTTCCATTCGGCCGCTTCGGAGAGCTGAAAGAAGTGTGAACCGGGCCGTGAGCATCGCCAGTCAGGTGTGCTTAACTCTCAGAGGACGGACTTCCCCAGGTCGAAGCCACTTAGTCTGCTTCTGTCACTAAAAATAACAACTCGTTTATTTTTAAAAAGCCTACCGTTCCGGCTGGCTAGCGGCTGTGCACCATAGCGCGCCAGTCGCCAGTCGCCAGTCACTGCGCCAGTCGCCACCAATTCTGCAAACCTTTTAACTGGCAGCAAACACATACAATGTTTGTAAGTTGTTCCGCGCGCTTGAATAAATGATTTTTGACTTTAGAATTAGATTTACAGCATTTATCGCTCGCGTAGCTCGTGGAAGGACGTGGGATGATAGAACTCTATGAAAGATTAAGCAGATTGGCTAGAGCAAAGAGAGAGCACTTGTTCGAATTCAGCACTATCCACAACTCGACATTACACGCCATTGGGAATAAGCTTCCTTTTGTGTATCCTGTGTTTCAATTATGTTATAGTGGTGATGCATTGTTGCATTAGTTCCCGGAATGACTTAAAAGGCTAGTGGAAACTAGTGAAAGGCAATCGGTATGCTCACACAAATGTTTATCATAACAGTTCTGAACAGATAGTTGTACAACGCGACTGACAGCCCTATTGTGAAGAAGGTCTAGATGTCACATACACAGACAGGTATAATTGAGCGGGGAACTCACACCGGCGAAGCCTGTTTTAAGGACGTTATCGGTTACGCACTTATATTTACTCATAAACGTAGCTAAAGCGGAGAGTACTGCACAAAAACGCATCTTCCTTCCCCCTGCGCCTCACCCCACCGGCCGGCGGGCCAACGAATACATTCGACTAGCCCATTTGCAATATCGCATTGTGTGAGTGAGTGTACGCGGGCGGTGCGTGCCGGCGTGTGCTCGGTACACTCACACACACAAGCGCTAGTTTGCTTAGCCCGTGCGTAGTTTTACCATGTACATACATGTACAAACCGTATTGGTTTTCTGTACAACCGTTGGGCTTTAACAAATTTCAAATTCAGAAAATCGTGATTGGTTGGTATTTTGTTTGTATAAGCGGACGCACTGTGCACTGTAGGCCTGGCTTAAAATTTGCTAGCAGATAATTCGTTTAGATATAAAATGATGAGATTTATTGAATTTTGTTTACGATGCACCGTGATTGTGACGCATTGGTGTCGGATGACGATTGATATTGATTGTTCCGGTGCTGGTTATTTATTAGTATTAGGAAATGGATGAATAAATTTCAATCATCAGTAGAGCATAACACCTCAGAGGTATGTAAAAACTATATTGATGCCGCATTATGGGTACAAATGAAGCAATTAAGTGGCACGCGCCCTCCTGCCACCGGAAGACAGACGGTCTAATGACCATCTAAGATTCCAAATATCAATTTCTAATAAACCGTTGGAGCGCATCGTTGTATCGACGGATCGACGTCATTTCCACAATTCGTGACAAGGCGGAAGTGCGCTTTGTGCTCCACAAAAACGAACTAATCAAGCCAAGACTTCCGAATTGTAAATTGAAACTTGTCCACTCATGGTTCCTTTCGCCGCCTGCCGGGATCAATTTAAAACTTAAGACACGTTCCAATAGTTATTTGTTAATTTTTTATGTCTTCCTGTGCCATAAAAAGTAAAAGTAACAGTTTGTTGTTTTTGTGTTGTCCATCAACTTTGTTTAAGTGTGGAAACTTTAATGAGGTCCCCTCAACGTAGCCTAATTAGTTAAAATTGAAATAAGAGTAATGTTGGGGTTTCAGGCAAACTTTTATTCTTCGTAATTATAAGTATACTATAGTATCGCAAAAACGATGAATGTTTTAGCTTGAACACTCATATTGGATTTTGTCCGGATTCGTCCGAATTTTGATTTTATATGGCTTTCTTTTTTATTTTGCCGCAAATGGGGCGAAATAATGGGGCGAACGTGGAAAAAATCCAAAACAACTCTTAAAAATTCTCAAGTAAAGAAGAGTTGCAGGGCAGTTTCAAAAGGTCCATTGATGGTTGTGGAAGGATCAAGTAATTATAAAAGCAAAGCTTGTCACAAGAAAGTTCCCACAGAAAACTTATTAATTCAGTTGATACAAGAACCCATTCTCAAACTATACACGGACACATTTCTTAGCACTATTGTTCTACGCTGTCTTACCCTTCTCCTATTTCTTCCCAAGACAAAGATCTTCATTCCACATCTTTGTTCACCCGAAAAGGGCGTAAAATTAAAACTAATCAAGCGTTAAACACACAGAACAATCGATTTTGAACCCTCTCTAGTTGTAACAGAGTCCATTAAAAGTGCATTTGTAAAGTTGTAAGGGTGGTTTCTTGCAAGTCACTAAGGGCAAACGTAAAGCACATATGTTACGTTTTGAAATACTAGATTAATTGGAGAATACAATTCTTTATAATTAACAAGTAACCCCAAGTTAAGAGTTTTGCCAAATCATGTTTGAAAGAAATAAATGTTAGTGATGACGATTGATGTTTAACCCTTCTGATTTCACGATATGTCGGACATTTAATTTTTTATTCCGAATGTTTTTTTTTTGTATTTTTTACTGTCAAAGGGTATTCAATTCTTGTAAAATAAGCCAGCATTATTTTGTTAAATAAAGAATGCATAATTAAAGTCGATGGTAAAAAAGATAAAATCCCAAGTCAAATTAATTGCAGCATAGGTAGTAAGTACATTTGCTTATATGCATATAAACAGATACGAAAATCAAAGAAAATCGAAGAAAATGGTGAAGAACCAATTCTACTATTTTTAAAACAACGTCCGCATTCGCATCTTCTGAAGCCTCAATTTTCATACATTTTGGACAGGTTGCGACTGACATGTGAATGCAAAAGTTGCTTGAAAATTAGTACCTACTAGTTACTTAGAATTAGTACCTACTAGTTACCTGTCGCTACGAAGACGCTACGCGTTTCTACGAAGGTGCTACGAATTGCTACGAAGTTGCTACGCAGATGACCATTTTCTAAGCATTTTGTTTGCAATTAATTTAGGTAAGTATTAGTGTTGTCTTTATCTAAGAGCCTAATTTTCAATCAACGGACATTTTTTTTTCTGGAGATTTGACTACGAATGGTATTTTCTATAAAAATCAGTTAAATCACAATTCTTATTCCTCAGATAAATTCATCTAGAGACTGAAAATTCAGCCCTTGGTTAAGCAAACTTTTTAATTTAAGTGTATAGGGAAACCTCCGAAACGATTATAGTTATAAAACAATAACTACACAAAAACTCACTCCCACAAAAGAACCAGTAAAAGCAAAACGTCAATTTAAATTCTTTCGTTTTTACAATTTAAATAATTATGATCTGTGTCATAAGGTTGCGTACAGACGCGCGACAGATGCGCGGCGACCGGTATGCCACGCGACAGCTTGTCGGGCCGTTGTAGACGTAATTATGCGCTAAAAATGAAGGCGGACAGTTCCGTGTGGGAATGATTGCATGTGTGTGCTGTGTGTGGAACTGTGAGACGTTTTATATAGTTAATGAGTTTGTAATAATGTATGAATGTTGGCTTGCTAGTTTAAGTGTCGTGAAAATGTTGGCGTTATTTTTTCATGGCAAGCCAATTTAGTAGGCCAAAAATGTTTTAAATATTAATGTTCTTAGATTTCGTCGGTTTTGTTTTCTAAACCATTCTTGATTGAATATTTTGTTAAACGCATCTTTAAAGTGCCATTTTATAGCATCATGATCATGACTAACAAAATACATTATTATTATGTTATACAAAATAACATAATATGTGATAACAAAATATTATTGTGTGTTACCATAGTTAGTCTGAACTGTCTTAAAATATATAAAAAATTGGCAAAACAGTGCCTTTTCTATTTGAAACAAATAATTGCTATTGAATAACATCTTGTAGTACCTACATCTTTAGCGACCACATCTCAAAATCTTTTTAAATTATCGTGATAGACTAAACAAAACTAAAATCAACTAAGTATACCCATAATCCATCAGATCTAACCATCCACTTAAACTATCAGCTTATTCTGACTACACAATATCCATTCATCGCCCGGTTTGCCACCCTCAAGATACCTACGGCGCTGCAAGCGATCCACACAATACGACAGTGTGGACGCACCCTAATGACACTCCCACACGCGATGATCATAATCTTGAGACGGTTCCGTACGTAATTATTATGAAATTAAATGTCTGGTATGCTTTAAGTAACATTGGTTTTAAGGGATTGAGAGAATGATATGGTGTTTCTATTTTACGACACTAATTTCAATAGAACGAGCCAAGACGATCATTGGCAATGATAGGCTCGTCGAGTCGAAGCTCCAAAGTCTTGAGCATCGACGCCGAGTTGCTAGCCTGTCGGTTTTCTATCGGCTGCATTTTGGGGAGTGTGCGTCGGAATTGCATAGTTTAATTCCGCCAAACCCATTCCATCATCGCACCACAAGACGTACGTCGATACGCCACCGGTACATGGTGGACATCCCACCCACACGCACTAAACGTTTTGGGAACACATTCGTTGTGCGTACAGCTAAGAAGTGCAATTCCTTGCCAGTCTGTTTTCGTGATAGCTACAACCCGGAAGTCTTTAAGTCAAGAGTGAATAGGTTACTTCTAGGCAAGCGTGCTCTATCTTCGGCCACAAAAAATACGTTAAATTCTGTAAATAGTATAAACTAAATCGTCTGCCTATTTATCCACTTACTTCTTGTAAGCCACTCAAAGGCTTTTGATACGATTTTCACTAATAGAAACAGCAATAAACAAGGCATTTTTGCTTATACATTATAGGCCCGTGCAAAGCCGGGGTGTGTCACTGGTCAGGTATATTTTTAAACATTCATTTCTAAATTTGTTGCTCGATGTCATGTCAAAAATACTGCAAAAGTAACAGCGTGCCCAGAAATACCTTTGCTGGTTTTGACATGCAATCGAGTTAACAAAAAATATAAATACTGAATTTATTCCTCTCATGTATATTGCCCGACATAAAAAAAGCAAAACAAAAAAATAAAATATTCCCTTAACAAACACACTACAGATCTTCAATATCACATCATCCAACCCTCCACTCCCATGGGAATATTAGCCTACTTAAACAATGTAACAAACCTGACCTGTTTGCCTGAGACGGGGGCCCGTGAGACCGGCCCCGTGAAACAAAGGCCTCCTTAACCACGGTGACAAAAGGGTTAACTGCGAAGAAATAAGACGGAGCCAAAAGCCGCGCTGAAAAGGAATACCGAAGGAGATCTCTCTGGTTTAAATGTTTTAAGAATTTATTCTTTATGTTGAAGAAAACTCTTTGAGACGGGAACAGGTTTCTCGTCTCTTGAGAACTGTAGCACAAGAATACTTATTTTATTATTACCCTACTCTCACAGCATTATTGGAACAAGTCATTCAATAAAAAGCAAAAGATCTCTACCGCCATTGCCCTCGGCTTCGCTCGCGTGAGTGGTGTTATCCGCGTAAAAAAGCAGCCTTCATTCTTCTCCATATCCCAGGCTATATATCTGCCAAATTTCTCGATGATCCATTTAGCCGTTTTAGCGTAAAAGACAGATAGACGGACAGACAGAGTTACTTTTGCATTTATAATATTAAATAGTAGGGCTAAGTTGCAGCAACTCGTTCAATAAAAAGCAAAGGATCCCTACCAGCTATTGCCCGCGTTATTAGACATCTTCGTTCGAAAGCCTATTACCACCACAAGTATTTCATCTATCTCCGTATCAAAATTCGTCAAAATCGCTAAAGAGATTTAGGCGTACAAGCCTAACAAAAAAACTCACTTATCTATAATATTAGTTCGGATGTATACAACTCCCATAAAGTTTTTAATCACCTTCCAAATTGATCTCCTTTACACACCTCCGCCACAAAACAACACTCCATACTCTATACATCGTTAAGTGCTAATCATCCAATAAGTGAGTCTCCAAGCTTCCCGCGCGAATCACTTCCTTCCTAAGTTTAAATAGCCGGATACTAGGAGTATCCGTATTACACTTAGGTTCACACAATCAAAAAAAGATTTGTCACTTACACCGAACGGAAGGCGTGGTTCCCAGGCGATGGGGCAGCTAACTATTATCACCCTTAAATGGATGACCCTTGAGGGCCATGTTCGAGTGCAAGGCTAAAATATAAAAAGGAGATTTTGTTCTTGATCAGATTTTTTGGCTGTCAGATATTTGGTAGAGAGTTTGGATATTGGACGGATATTAATAAAAGTTGTTGTTTTAAAAATGGAGGAAAAAAAAAACGAGTGTGAAGGTACTTATTTGAAACAAAATTGCAAGTCATCATCGCTTTCAGAAAATTAACTATCCAACCAAAATAAAATACCACTGTCTTTGAATTATATCGGATTTCTTTCGTTTTAAGACATTTCTTCATAAAAAAAAAACAGTTTTTTCATCAAAAAGAATTAGTTACCTACATCGTTTTCATTCTTCAAATGACTTCAAAAATATACGTCACTACAAAACCTCAAAATCACAGAGACACCGTACCCCACAATTACCAAAATAATAAACAAAATTATCATAATTGAACACTAGCCAACCCTACAACGCTCAATGCTCAGACACAGGAAGGAAGCGTAAGGCGATCGCGTGAGAAATGCGCCGGCGCCGTGTGACCCGTACGGCGCAGGCGCACAGGTGATCCGTGCGGTCTGCGGTGGACGACTCTATTGATATTTATTTGTGGTTCTGTTGCGACGGATAGTGATCTTAGTGGGACTTACTTGAAGAGGACGACTGCGGTTTTAATAGGGTTTTAAGTTTTAGAGGAAAATATTTGGGTTTTTTTTTGAGTTTGTTAGTCGTTTTGTAGAATTTGTTGACTGGAAGATGAATAAGTGAGAGAGCATCTTTTTAATTGTATACTCTTACTACCTACCATAAAGAAATGGTATGTTTTAGAATTTGTTTGATGGCTTAGTTTTGTCTTATTATTTTCAAACTGTTCAATTGATTCGGCTTGAAACAACTTGACTAAAAATGTACTTACTTTTTTTTTATTATTATTATTATTGATAGGCACGCGCTTGACCACTATCTCACCTGATGGTAAGCGACGATGTAGTCGAAGATGGAGCACGCTTGCCTAGAAGTAACCTATTCACTCTTGCTTCTGAAGTTTGATTTCCTCAACATGAATACTGGGGGACGGATACCAACAAGATTTTTCGTCTCAATGTTTAGAGTCAAAAAACACAATACGCAACCACAATGACTAATACCATAACAGACCACCCAACCAACAATAAACGTCACTTTAAAAAGAACCCAACCCACAAATCGCCTCACTTACAAACAGGTTCCTCTTGCGAACTATATCAATTGCAAAGAGGTCAATATATGAGTCACTCACTCTCGACTGTAGTCACAGTACATGAGAAGCAATAAAAAAAAGATCACAGTCAATCCGTGCTAAAGATCGGAGCGACGACCTTACGTGTGGGGTAAGGGAGACGCTGAAGCGGTTTCGAAAAAGGCGAGTTAGCGTTTTTGCGCGTTCGAAATTTTGGTTGCAAAAGTTGGGGTCAGTAGGGGTGATGGTTTGGGCTGGCCCAAAAATATTAATCGCAGTTTTTCGATATAAGATAATACCTCGAATAATGTGATGGCAGGTTTTACCATTACACAAATATTATCCAGATTAAAAAAAAATTTTTTTTTCAAAAAGTCTTAAGTGGTTAGTCACTATAAATAAAACCGTCAACCCACACAAAGATGAGCTAAGTATAGATGTGTAACTTTATAAAAAATCAATACTTTAAATCTGTCTTAAAAATCTAAATAATAACGGTCCCGATTTAACGTCTCATTAAGAAAGCTGTCATTTCTTTGCAAAATAAAAACAAACAAAAAAACACTAACAACACCAACTCAACTCAACAACAACTCCACGATAAAAAAAACTAAACTTTTTACCTCAAAATCTCCTGTCTCTCATGCTTCAACCAGTAACCGGCAAAGAGCCCATTGGGTCCACCGGAAGGAATCAGGGGCTGGGGCCACAATCTCGACGTCCGCCGGTACTTCCCGCCGAGCAAGGCGTGACGCGCAGGCCGCGTGTCCTGCGCACGCGTCGCTTTTGTTGTTAATTAGATACGTGCACTGATTTTACAGACAAGTTGAAAAAATGCGCTTTCCGGTATAATTATGGGGAGGTGTTTTGACCGGCGAGATGGATCGGTGAATTTGAGGTATTGTCATTTAAATTAGATGGTAGTGATGATGGTGATGGACATCTCGCTTCTGCTATTTTTGTGCTAAAGTAATTGGTTATTTAAATATTTTTAAGTGCTCTAAGTTTAAGTAAGCAATTAAGCATATTAACGCTGTGCACAAAAATGTGAGGCTAAAATACTTACGTATAATAGGTTCCATCTCGAACATTTGATAACACTGCTGCAGAAGATCTTCAAGAGTTTCTTGAAATGCTTAAGTGACTCCAGTTAATTGACAATGTGTCTTCAATTTTTGTTGATTCAACAACTTTAATTTTAACCCTACAACTGCGCACCGTTTCAAGAAAAATATATTTTTACTCAATTTAATTTCTTTTTTCTGTAATTACTCTTTCGATCTAACTTCAACAAAGTCTAAGGGAAAAGTGAAGTCCACTTCATCTTAAAGTCCTTTATAAATCAAAAGTACAGTTTATTTCTGTTGCGTCACCCGCCACGATCCTTTTCTGTTAGTCGCGGGAGTTTTTAGCTTTTAAATAGACGTAAACAAAGGTAAACGCATTGTTCGGTCTATCTATTTCTGTAACCAGGAGAGTTCTTTGTTTGTTAGCTTGTTTTATATTTAGATTTTAAATTAAATAATGAGTAAATAAACTAAATAAATAAGTAAGTTAAGATGAATGTTATTGCTTCTTTTTTTTTAACGAAAGCAATGACGTGATTTAATATCAATAGCTGATCTAAATATTTTGGCAGCTGTCAAATGTGACGTTAATTATCAGATATAGTAGTTTTATATTTTTAAATTTAAGAATTAAGGTATTTGAGCAGCTAAATCATGAATAAGTTTGAGGCACTAAACGTGATCTTTAAAGAACTAAATTTTCTACCAAAAACAAATGCTTTAACGCAAGTCAGCCGTCTAAGTATTTTCACAAAACAATCTTGTGATGTCACAACATCAATCTACGCAGACAAATTCACTTGTCTGCGTAGTTTTTCCCTAAACTATGTGCAAATCATGAGGAATAAACAGGGTGGCTGGCATAATTGCTTTCCTTACGTAATTATAATTGGCGCGAACAGTGTGCACATTAATTATTCATTAAACCTGCTCACCCTCATTTGGCGTCGACTTGAGAAACGCTAGTTAAACATGTGAGAGCCCCACTATTTTTCTAATGGGAGCTTATTTTTTAATTGCGAATTTATTTATAAATTATCGGGTATTTTGGTATCGGTGCATATTTTTTAGTTCGTTGTTGATTGATTTGTTAACTAAAAATTATACATTGTTTGTTTGTTTAAATAAGAAGTGGGATAAGATATCCGTCACACTAAATTTAAAAGTAACATTCCATAGACAGTGACATAACACGTAAACAGGCTAGTATTCAAATACTGCAACGCTATCATCTGAATTGATGAACATGACATTGAATTGTTGATAACAGCTAAAAACTTCAAATCTTACAGACTATTTAAATTCCAATTGTAAAATACATTAACATTGCAAACATGGTCTTATAAAAGTAAAAATAGTAAAAAAATAAACAGCAAGTAAGTATCGTTAACTATCTCGGAGTTAAAACGAGACTATATTAAAATTGCGATGTTGTTCTTGAGGCGATGAAGGGTTGCTGGGGTGGTCAAGTGCACCCCCGTCTTCCACCCTGCGTACCGGAGAATGCTAAATTATGAGGAAAATGTGATAGCGATGGGACGGGTTAAGAAATATTGACTGTAATTTTTTAAATTTTTTACATTTTTTTTAAGATTCAATAAAGTTGACGCAAATAACCTATTACCTATTTGTAGTTAGTTTAGTTACCTAAGTATTCTACTATCTTTTCATTTTCGTATCAAAATGATTAATGACTTATATAATATCGCCTTTGGTTATCGTATCGTTATTTCGACTCATTACCCACATTAAAGATCAATTCATAACACCTCGAACAGTCAATCATTTGAAAACACACCCAAACTTATTTTGTTTTAATAATTCTTACAAAATATTTAAACCAAAACAACAAATTTTAAGCTACAGAAACATTTCTGAGACAGTCTAATGATGTGGTTTTCATTGAAAGAAAGGATCGCGTGAAAGTTTTCTTTAATACTTAAAATGTGTCGTCTCAAAGGGCCGTTAGCATTTGAGGGTTGTTTTGTTCTGCCAATATTGTCCTTTTGAAGTTCTTGTCCAAATAAAAGTTACGATAAAATTCTGTCATTTAAAGTTTTTGCTGTTGCCAAGAGGCTTTATTTTTTACCACGAAAATACTTCTTAAATACTGTCTTTTTTTGTTTTTTTTTTGGAATAGAATTGTTCTTTATTTGAATATCCATGACTTAAAAAATGCTTAATAAAATCTACTACTTACTACCAAAAAAAAAGCACTTATTTCCATTATCGGATTTTTTATTTAAACTGGATGCATTTTTCTTTTATTGATTGGGCGATGGCCTCGCGTTTGACCACTATCTCACTTGATGAAAGCGATGACGTGGTCGACGATGACCACGCTTGCTTAGAAGTAACTTATAGACTCTTGACTTATGAGCGTTTACGCCGCGTACGACATTTCATACAAACTTTGTTATTTTTTTTCTGATATCTTTTAAACCCTTCTTTCCTTCTTTTTATCCTGCTGATGCGTTGGAAGTTTAATTAAAATCGGTTAATTTTCAAAAATAAGTACTTGAAAGTTTGTATGATATGCCGTACATTGTACACGCTAAAGACTCCCAGGTTATAGCTATCAGAAAACACAGACTCTGGCAAGGTATTCCACTCCTCAACTTCATCCTTACTCCAACACACAGTGAAACTTGTTTCTTACACACAATGAAAGTGAGTATTCCTATAAAACGTTTCGGAACGCGCGTGGGCAATCCACCGGTGCACACTGCTGAACGTGTTAAGTTTTTTTTTTAAATTACCATGTCGGAAAATATCGTGAAGAACCCCTTAAAATAAGTTAAATGCGATGTGTAGTTCCTTTCTATATATCTCTGTACAGCAGTAAAACAATTACCATTTAACTTTATAATTTCCACTTAGCCATTCATTTAACTTCTGCAAAAAGAAATAATTTTACGCGGTAGGTACCTAAAAGTGACTCTTGTATCAATAAATAATTTGTATTTATTTAAAGTATATGGAAACCATGGATTTTCCTTAATTTTAAAATAATAATTCAGTAATACGCAACGTTATTCCTACTAGAATTCTTTACATATTTGAATATGTAGGTAAGTTACCTTTGGAAATAATATTCCTTGCGGTCGGCATATGGAGCATTATAAATTGAACAAATTAAGATAATTCGTTTATTTATTTGCCTGTTATAATAATAAAGCTTTATTTTACTTGCTGTTCTATTTCAATAATGATATGTAGTCAGTCATACATTAATTCGACTTAAAGCACTTACTTTCATTATGCGTAAAGCTAATTAGTGTAATTCCCTGCCGGAGTCTGTGTTTTCTGATAGCTACAACCAGCGGAACGCGTACTCCATCGTCGACCACATCATCGCTTACCATCAGGTGAGATAGTGGTCAATCGCGAGCCCATCAAGAAATTAATAAAACATAATTTTCCGACGTCACATTATCAAAAACAGTAACCAGGTGAATAAAACCAAGTAGTAATCTAATGGAATTTAGTAGGCGACTATTCCGTGGACTAGCCACGGAATAGTCGCCAGACTACTAATTTCCTACCAGGGTTGCGGATTTTGTTCGAAAGAGTCACCGTGGCCCTGGAACGCAAAGGAAAAGGATGAGTAAGAGTCTGACACGTCCTCCCGCTCCACCCGGAGTGGAAGAAGTCATTTGTTGATTTCCCATCCATAAAAAAGACTACTAAATTACTATAAAGGTGTAAGCAAGAAAGCAAGACAAAAGCCGGGGCGACGGCAGAGTGCGTGAAAAGGGCAGACAATGTCATGTATCAAGTTCACGAGCCGTGGCCGCTGGTACAGTCAGACGAATCAGAGTTGTTCTGTGAAAAGGAGAAAGAATTTTGACGTTCAAAAAAGATAAAGAAAGAGAATACAAAAGGTATCGGCACTGAGAGATCGAATAGGGTTAAAAAAAACCGAACCAACCGAATAGAGAACCTCCTCCTTTTTTAAAGTCGGTTAAAAAAAAACAAGTGAGGAGACTAAAGTTCCTTTTGTATTTTCTGCTAAAGTTATGATAATTATGTACTGAAAATGGTGGCAACGATAGCAACCATGACTGTATTGGTATTTTGTCTAAAAACACTGGATTGAACAAACAAACATGCTCTCTCTCACTCTCAAGAATGACGACTTTTCAAAATCTAATGTAAAATGGTTCTACTACTAACCTTTAGATAATCTTGTGGTAAAAGTTTCACAATGACTTAACTTTGCTAGATCGTATTAGTCTTTCAACGGTCAGTCTGGACCAATGAGATTTAATATCTAAAAAAGGACATTAAAAACCTACTTGGAATTCGATGTCGAGATAAAGTAACTTTTGCAAATACAATTAAACTGGGGCTCGAGTCTGCTATTGCAATCGGGTCTCAATGACCGGTCAATGATCGAATATTTGACAACTTTGACAGTTTTTGTATGGGAAATGTGTCATAAGTTTGACGTTATACGTCAAAAATCGATCATTGACCGGTCATTGAGACACGATTGCAATAGCAGACTCGACCCCCAAGTGATGTCTTTCGGAATCGATGCTTTGGTTATAATAAAAAACAGTTTTGATAAAAATTCTAATTTCGACAAGTAACGTAACGACTCACGGTGTTTGTGGTTGCACTCCTCCGAAACGGCTCGACCGATTTTTTAATTAAATTTTATGTATATTTGGTACGTATGAGAAAAGGTCGTATAATATATTTCAAACTTGATATGCGCGTACAAGTCGCCAACAAAAGCTAGGACTAAATAAATATCTTGAATTCCCTGGCAGACAATGCACGCAGAGCATAAACCACTAAAGAGCTGATAAAAGCATGGAAGTATCCACCTTTCCTAATATATTATCCTTATATTTAACAAAGTCGAAATCAAAGTAGGGAAGGGATACAAAAAATTGTATACGAATTCCATTTGATGTGTGGCTTGTGGGGTCCATAAAATCACAAGTAATCTGAAGATTATCTGTATCTATTATTTATTAAAACGTTATATTATTTTATTTGTTATAAACAATACCAACTAATTACACCTCTCTCTGCCCCCAACTGTACATTGAAATTGATTCTTTTCCGTATAAGATTCAGAAACGGCACAGTGTGGCGAAGGACAATACTGGGGTAACACAATATCAGCTCTGTGGGACAATTAGAGCGTCGCGGCTTTCTCAGACTATTTCAGAACATTTTGAGACAATGAAGCTTTTGTTAATAGTTTAAGTACACGGTTTATTGTGAGGTCACTTTTTTTTAAACAATAGGTTCGGTAGGTTTGGTTTTCAAGGGTCTGGTTGTCGTGGTGAAACCGTTTTGCAAATAAAGGAGAATTACTTCTTCTTAGTCAGGAGTTAACATGTAAATCGTTTGCTACTGGTAAGCTACTTCATTTATGTTTGATTGATAGTCATTTTTAAATAACCAAACAAAGACCTATAATAAATCCAAAATAGGTTGCAATCAGTCTTTTATTCGTGGATGAGGGATTTGTATTAAAAACTAAAAAAGAAACAAAACCAATGACACAGCGTGCAATATGATAGACTCGTTTTAGTTTGTAATTTTTCTTTAAGAACAATCTATACTGTCGAACTGTTGGGCAAAAGGACAAAGCTTCCAGGAACTCTCCTCTTATTCTACTTCATGTTTATCATGAAACCAATTTACCTAAAAGTAATTGCTTATAAAATGACCACTACAAACTTACCAACAGCAAAAAAACATTGACGTAACAAAAATTGAAGACACTCAAAACTCAGTGAAACTAAAAATATGCGATGACGAAATTAAACCGGCCCCGTCGAAGCAACCCCGGCGCGTATTATTTTTTCTTGCTCTAAAGTCTGCCTAGACTTGGGGGGCCTGTCTTACCCCTTTTGGGGGGTACTTGAGGCCCTTATCTGTTGTAAGTTTGTACAGCGTAGTGGATCGTAGGGGACCCCCTTTGGTGATGTATCTTGAGTCTCGTGTCGCGGGGCAAGTGAAGATTTTGGTGGACGTTTTAGAAATAGAAATTATTTGACAGTGTGTGTGTTTCAGGCGATGTTTTGCGATTATACATATTTCTATTTTAAGGGTTATCTAATGAAATTAAAGGTTTACAAAGCCCTTAGAATTAAAAAGTAGCGACTTAATGACAAGGTTTATTGTTGCCTTCCTAAAACTTAATGTTTCCCCAAAAAACAAATCTGCTTGAAATATTTTTCTAACTTTTTTTCTTTTTGGAACAACACACAGTCTTAATTTCTTGTATTTTGTAAGAATTATTATAAATCGAACTCAACCTAACCAACAGCCAAATATCGCACATAACATCACTATCACAACCTCCCTAAAAACGGAACCCACTCCATCATTTTCCCGAAACGTCTAGCCAAATATTTCGCACTCTATCCACGACGTCCGCCTACTTATGCGTGCGTTGAGTATTTTTTTTATTTCCTTCTCCCCTTGGCTTGTCTGGTCTTCCATTACGTTGAGACTTCAAACAGCCCCCACAATACCTCTGATTAGTGCCCAGACAGCAACTTATGGCCTTTTTGGATTTTCACTTTCACTCTGAAAAAATGACCGATGATTGTCTTTGTCTATGGTGCGTAGACGTAGAGATTTTCTGGTAGTACAATGGTGTTTTCTTTAGTTTTGCGGAGAATTTCAGAGGAGTTAACTATCTTTAATTAATTATTTTTAGGTGAAGTACATAACAGCAAAAAGAAAATGGAATAAGCTCACAGAAAAACATCAAAATAAAACTACACTCATAGTTTACATTATTCAACTATTCCAAAAAACAAAAATTCAAACATAACTCTTTTAACATATTTTCCGTGCCAGTGCACGCATTACGCACCAAACGAGGCATAAGCAATAAGCTTCGAACAAAAAAAATAAAAACCTCCCTAATTTCAGAATGAACGAAATTCACTCTTTAAAAACTATTCCGAAGCCCATCCAACTCGTAATCCCGCTCGAATCATCGATTCTCAGAAATTCTAGTCGAGTCCTATTAAAATCTCGATAGTGAAATAAAAAAATGTAGGTTCAGTACTGAACCCTGTAATACGGACTACGGAGGCTTCCCGCCTTGTAGTTAAGATTGACAGACGGAAGGGTTGAGAAGGGGGGTGGGGTGCGATAGGGGGGGAATTGAAAGAGAGTGGAAAAAATTATACGTGGCAACCGACGCATCTTAACTTCCGAGGCTGCCTTCCGTGGTCCGTTTGCATCGGCCAGTGCGCTTGACGCTGTCACTGTCTTGGTAGAGCGCTTTTGAGTGGCGGGTTTTTACTTGTCAAGCGAAAATTATGGTGTTTGTTAATGGTATGTGTGGATTGCTATGAAGTGAAGTGTAGTGAGAAAGACAATTAATTGCCATATTATAATTGATTCACTCTTTCCAGATCAGTATTGATTGATTTGTCGCAGTACTGAGGAAAAAAACATAGAATCTAAGGAGCTAGCTCAGTCTAATTCATTTCACAAAATCACACCTATCTTAGTAACGAATTATATAACTTTAAATACGATTTTTTATTTCCAAAGAGAGTGCAAGCCAAACGAGCACTAGTGCCCAGTAAGTAATCAATTGTGTACAAGTACTTGAATACTTTCTGCAGGCAGTTGTTCTACTCATTTAAATGGTGCATAAGATATTTTAATTTGGCATGTCGTTAGAGACGACTGAGATAAAACTTTTTTAATTATAAGGTAGTTTGCAAGCGATGACTTTTGCTGACATTATTTTTATATAGTTCAAGAAGGAAGTAGTACATAACATTAAACTAAGGAAATAACAAAACATCAAACAGCATACGTGCAGTTTCCAACGATACGAGCAAGTTTGGGGAATGAAAAAAGAAAAAAAAACTTCTAACATTCCCGACCAGCCTCACGCATATAAGAGAAAAGTTGACAAAAAAACACACAAATAAAAAATTTCCACCGAAAGCAAAACCTAACCTCATTGGTGACGCTATCGTAATTAAAAAGAAAAAAAATAAAAGTCTATGTCAACTCCTTGCACTTTCCTAAGTATGAATTATGCCGCTCGGTGTATTCGTTAAGGGGCGGATCCATTCATTCTTTTTGTCCGCTGCCAGCAGTTAAGGAGGTCCGTAGGAAGGGTAGGCGCCCCCTCCCCCCACCCTGAACTTGCGACTCGAGAATATTTTTTTTTCTACACTACTCGAGTCGACGTCGTTGGAAATCGACACACTTGGCGGTAGTTTGTTCCGCTTGCTGCAGTGATGATAGTTCGAGTGACTTTCGAGTTTCTTTTTGAGAACGCCGGGATAGTAATTTCGTTGATTATTTTTGCACAGACAAGTCGGTTTGTCGAGTTAAATGCTGTTCTTATCTTAGTTGGGTTTGCGTTGCGGATGTCAGTTTTAGGTTGGAGTTATTCGAGTTATGATATCATGGTCAAGTTTGTGAACAATGTACTCCTAAATCCGGTGATAATTTAGTGCTATCTGAATTTAAAACGGAACTGGTTAATTTTAAGACATGCCTACAATGTACACATACTTACTACATTGTAACTGATGTAAAATTATGTCATTTTAGTAACCCAAAAGCGTTATTAAGACACGATGTTGAGAGTAAATGAAAGCGTCAATACTGAAACGACTTGCAGCCTTTTGATCCATTATTAATTCAAAACCAATTTGCACTAAGTAACATCACAAACACAAAAAACTTTTTTACAAAAATAAAACCGATTTCCAATTAAATTAAAACACTATAAAGTATTAAATAACTATAATTTAACAATGACTTCCGAAATAAAAGTCGTTTCATACTTTGTATTGTTTTTTTAATTTGTAAGAAAAGTGACAACACCACGGTACTCACACCTAACAACACCACGTTGGTTTACTTGGATGACATATAATTTCACATATTTTCTAAATATTTTGATCAAAAAACCGAAGTACTGATTTTGATGAAATTTCTAATCGGAAAATATATCCTTTCCACTGAAAAAAGAATGTTTCAATTCGGTTCAAAACTGACGGAGTTATGAGGTACCAAATATAAAACAAAAATTAACGAGAATTGAGAACCTCCTCTATTTTTGAAGTCGGTTAAAAAAGCCTCAATCGTACTCAAACTAAACAAAACACATTCTATCGATAACAAAATTAACATCCTTTAACAGTCCCCACCCTACACGATGCAAGGAGCTTGTAAAGCGGTAATGAACTGAATTCCTTCGCTCTTTGAGTCTACCTCACGCCTCGCTTCGCCTTGCCTCATCAAGGCCTCTCGCCTTGCCTCGCCTCGTCAATTGACCTCACTTTCTTAAGATGCGCATCTTTATGAGTCTGTAAAGAGGTCATCTAGTTTACATGTGGCTGTAATTAACGATTTGTGGGAAGAGACTTATAAACTGCAGTTCTAGATGGTCAAAGATTAAACTGGTGGTCGCTTGACTTCAATTGACCGAGCGTGCTGTATAAAACACAGGGTATAAGAAGCGTTGTATGCAAAATTTCAAGGTTTCTGATAACCATATTAAGGGTAAGAAAACAATACTGCGGGTTCCCATACGTACCTCATAAAGCCATTTAAAAATAACGACCCAATATGTTGTATATTTTGTGGGTTGGTTTTTTTTCGCGATTTCGGGTTTTGGTCCTAAACTAAAAGTTGTTCGAAGTGATGAGTACAATGATCCCTTAAGAGGTATTGCGTTTATTCTGTTACACGTTGTATAACTACGGACCATTGTTGGTTTTAAGACTGACGTCACCGAAAATTTACCGATCCGAAAAACCTCTCAACTATTTTCCTTTAATGAAGACTTCCATCACGTAGAAGTCGTTAACGAACGCTATAAATAACCCCAAAACACTTGAAAGCTTGAAACCAGACTAAATTCGCGTGGTTCTTATCTTTCGCACTTACCAAGTACTAGTTTTGATCACTGATAGCACGAACTTTTGTTTTACATGCGTTTTAGCGAACGAAGTTTCGAGCTCGTACTGCGAATTGCGTTTCTAATCGTTTAATTAACGTTTTGGAACAATTTCTGTGTGTTAGGGAATGGAGAAATTTTGTATTCCTAGAATTCAAACACGAATATTCGAATACAAATCTTTGGGGCTGAGGCCTACTTAAAATTTTTTTCAAAAAGGTTTTTAAAAAGTCGCATATTTTAGACAGTATTAGGACTAATCTTTATTCTATAATTTTCCTGTACGTATGTATGTCACTGATCTCATCTTAAATAGCTGTACCGATTTTTGTGTAGTACATTTTTTTACTATATTTAAGTTGGATGGATAGTTTAGATTCACAATTGGGTAAGTTGCGCTGCAATCAGGATCTAGATATTTTTTCATAGGAAAATACAATGCAGGCAGAACAACGTCTCTCCGGGCCGCTAGTTTTATTTATCTTATTTATTATATTATACTTTATTGTTCACCTCATTTTATGAACAGGACAAACATTCATAAAAATAAGTGTACAATGGGCGATCTTATCGCACAAGGCAATCTCTTACAGACAACCTTTAAAAAAGTTTATAAAAATAGAAAGATTGTCCTGAAAAACAAACAAACAATTGGAAAACGTAAAAAATCATAATGGACATTGCTAACTTACAAACCACAAGACAAATAACTTAGATCAGAAAAAATTTTAACTACCCAAGTTCTCCCATGACATTACAAGTCCATGGCCTACCCCAACAAGGCATTTCCTTCAGCTGAAACGGAGGCTTATCTTAACTTACCTGTAAGTTAGCGCAGTTAAACGTTTAAACTTGCCCCCGAGACAATTTGCAATCAGCTAAGTTACGGATTAAGACGAGATCATTGTCTTGGACTAAGTTTAGTTGGGTTAACTTAAGTTTGTATTGCTTAGGGTGTTGTTGACCTAAGGACATTGAAACATGTTCTGAACTCAGGGCTTTAAGTCAATTGTGAATAATTCATAATATAAAAATATATATAACATAATGTAACATAAATCATAATTATTGAGTTCTCTCAATCAGAATGATTATTATAATTTATAAAACATCAAATTTATTAGTTGAAGTTATTTTATTAGTATTACATTATATATTACCTATTTGTTTATTATTTCCAAATAAAAATTCAATTTTAAATCTTATTTTTGTTGTACACCTACTACAGTGTTGTCTTTTTAACCCAAAGGTTGACTGGTAGAGAATGCCTTGAAATAGTAATTAAATAAATACCACTATTGTACCACTATTGTACATAAAGTTTAAATAAATAAATCGTCGACCACAGCATCGCTTACCATATGGTGAGATTGTGGTCAAGCGAGCCTATCAATAAATAATTTAATAAAAATACAGGTTTTCTTCAAGTCAGGATTAGAAATAATTAAAAACAGACTGAAAGAAAAATCATTAACAAAATTAGTGGAACCACTAATCAAAAGTCAGGTGAATTGGTTAAACAAACTAGATTTTGAAAATTACGATTAATTTTTGATGAACCGTGCTAGATCTTGAATTTTAATAGCAATTATTTTTCTCATAAATAACTTGCTTTCTCGTCTCTAGTTCGAGTCTGAGATACTGTTATTTTTAATTAATAACACACTATAAACAACGATAAACCACATTTGGGACTTTATAACTATAGACAAGGTTCCGAACTTCCTGGACATCTGCACCCATTCCAATTCCTCTGAAACATCAAGATGCATATCCTAACGCATCCACTTGAACAAACCGATAACTTGGACCTGAGGGTGGAGATGTTGGAAGCGCGGAATAACACCAATTTCAAGTCGTCCGTGGTGCGCGTTCCGACTCATCATTTGGTGACCTTCCTCAGGGAAGAGTCTTGGCCGAAAGGCGTGCTGTACCGGCGTTTCCGCGGCCAGCTGGAGCGTAACATGACGCCGTCACTACGAGTGCAGTAGTTTTTAAGTTTGTTGTATAAAACATGTATTAGTTTATAGTTATTGTGTTTTATGGGCCTTAGTTAGCTGAAATATAGCTGATTAATAAATAAATTAAAAAACAAGTAAAGTGTCATCTCCGTCAAAGTGTCCAGTAGCATGGGCACCGTCCGTATAATCTTGCAGCTTAATCACTCATTAAGGATATATCCCTTTTACTAATTAGTCCGCGCGCTCAATTCACGCGAGTTAGTTTTGCGGATGTGTGTACAGATATGGACCACGGGACGTTGTTGTGGGGACACAGAGTAGGTACTCGTCACAATATTGAGAGTGTATAATCTCATGCTCTTGTGAATACTCATACACTATTTAAAGATCTATTCAAACGCTTAGTTGACTTTGCACGTGACCCAAGGTCTGGCTGTTACTTTGGACATAATTATGATAAGCATTGCCATACAACGTGGCAATGCCGCCGGTCTTTTGGGCACACTTAATGTGGATAGCAATGCAGAGGATTTTTGACGATTGATATTAATAAAAAAAAATAATTATATATGATAATACTGTCAGATTTTAAGACACACTTTACCAGAGTTCATAATACACTGTTGTGTTGTGTCGTGACGCCTTCTGACGATGTTGATTGGCTACAAAACTCAATGTGATAATTATGACGTAGGCTTGAACAGATTTTTTTATTGTTATATACAACTCGACACAGTAATGCGCTTTATTGTAACCTCGTGTAAAAGTGGCCACAAAAAACAATAAATACTTTTAACTCTGACGGAATACATTTAACAATATACCGATCATTATATCAAGCTATCGACAATCGAAAAAGAGTCCCGATATATCCCTCTTTTAAAAATAAAAAAGGCACATCTTTGTTGACACAACTTCCGACGACAAACAATGTAACCAGATCAACTACAATTACATCGCTGTCTCCGCTACACTGTGGCATGCAAATTACAAACAACAACACATGCGTACGACCACAGTCAATTAACACGCAGTATTTAAACAGGAAACTCGCGAGGATGTGACGATATAGATTTAACCTTTGCCACATCCTATAATGTCTTGGTTTTGACGCAACACCATCATTTGGGGCAAGGATTAAATTGTTGACTCACTGAGATGATTGTGCTGTGGCGCCGGCAATTCTTAAACAGGATTGCGTGACCCCTTTGGATGAGGTTGATGTGGAGAATAGAATCTGTCTGGTGTAGTGTCTGTTTCGGCAGGCTGATAGCAGCAGGCAGTAAGTTCAAAGTACAAATACTTTGAACTTACTGTGTAACACAAGATATAGTCATTTTTATACTCGCTATGTTTTGATGACTAAGACAGTTACGCTTCAGTGGGTATATGTAACATGTCTTAATCATCCATCCTTCAAAGATATTAGTCGTGTTGTAAATAAAGAGACTTGCCACGTTAGCTTTACACATGGCTCTTCTTCCATGGTTTTTACCACAGCAATTGTGACCTTTCCGTATAAGAAGCCTTTCCGTACAGTCGCCGTCAGAAATGTAGAATCAATCATTCAAATCTTTTTTTTGCATAATACAGGTTGATAAAGGTGTTACAAACAATTTCGATAGATACACTGTAATATAGCAGACAAGGCGACCAAATACTTCTGAACAGTTTAAAATTTCAATAAGTTCCTTAAACTAAAAGTTACCATTAATATCTGAACATTAATTACTTCATTCATATATGAGCAGATTCTTGTCGAAAACGCAAGATTGATTTCTTATTAAAATATCTTTATCAGCAGTAAAAATCTACGTATAAAAATAATAACACACTAAAAAAAAACACACGGCTTTAATAATAGACTGCGATGGCCTTAAACCGTATGATACACTAACAGGTTAGTATGTACGTCCTAATAACTCGATCGCACCGTCCGCTTCCGTCGCTAAAATATAATAGGTGTTGCCACATGTTTTACAAGATGCGCTCAATTCAGTCATATTATGTCTAATTGTACTCATTTACATCAATTAGTTTCTTTTATAACGCGGTTTTTTTTTGCCAGTTCGTGAACTAAAATGAGCGATGGGTGACGAAGGTCATATTCTATTAATGGATCTTTGAGTTTGAGTTCGTAAATGTCGTTCCTTTTTTTTCTGGAAATCTCTGTTTATATGAAAAAATTAAAATCGGTTGAATTTAGCAATATACAAGGTGTAACAGAATAAACGCAATACCTCGTAAGGGGTCATTGTACTAATCATTATGAAAAACTTTCACTATAGGACCAACACATGGGTAAACCCGAAATCGCAAAAGAAAATTCGACTACCCCATACATTTCTGTGCGCATAACTCGACAAAATGTACTGAACAGCTGATTTTGTTTTACCCCATAGTAAAAGTTGTTCATAATGATGAGTAGGTAAAATGACTCCATAAGAGGTATTGCGTTTATTCTGTAACACCTTGTATTACACTATTTTTAGAAAATGTTCTCTGTTTATGCGTAGGAAATTTCATTAAAATCGGTTCATTCATTTCGAAAAGTAAGAACTTGAGGTTTTGTATGAAGTGCCGTACGGCGTAAACGCTCTTAAAGTTATTTTTTTTTTAATAAACCTTTATTCTAAATTTCTAGACTTAGTAGTGTTGGCTATGCATTGATAGATCAGTCAAAACATAGAATTTTATAAGCATAGGTATAAAAATAAAGATTACAGTAAGGAAAGACTGAATGCAAGATGTACCTTGAAAATGTATACCTACTCATGAATGCACCCTTTAAATACCATGCTTCTAAAATGAATGTGAATTAACGAATGTACTAGTTTTTATAATAGATGGGTTTGTGGAGGTCAGTTAGCAGTCGCGCTATGTACCTGTGAACAACAAAACGCGCTGTTAGTCATTATGTCGCAAGTAAGCAAAGGAAACAAAAGAAAAACGATAAAGACCTTCCTAAAAAGTGTTGCAGAGAGTTCTGGAGAATTAAACCATCTGAACGAGTAGAATTAGAATAGTACTCCCCCTACTAAAGTCACAAAATTCCCAGAAACTTAGCGCAAGACTCACAGCAAGCCCGACAGCTTTTTAGAAAATCCTCAAATAATTCCAGTTAGAAACAGCCAGGGGCAGTCGCGCACAGCGGTTATTACACATATTACACTTACCAACAATCGCCATTAATGCTGAGAACTTGTCCCGGACTCCGGTACTGTTGCGTACACAAGCGACTTGCAGGGTCATTCGTAACCCAAGTCTAAGTTAGTTATACAGACTTCTGGAACGCCTGACATGTTGGAATGAAGTGAACTTAGTTGTGAAGCTTAAAGTCTTTGTTGAACTGATAATGAAATGTGGAAGATAGATGCTGTGTTAAGTGACAGAGTTGGTAAGTTTAACGGTTGTATAATTCAAAGCGACGTTTTAGGTACGTTCACCTTCATCAGAGTTGGGTACTATCCACTGTAAGGTAATTATGTGACAGATACGGTACACTATGAACGAAAAGAGCAAAGAAACGATGTATAATATGATATATCTAGAAAAAATGTGATTACTGAGATAACGACTAATAGAGAAGTATTGAAGAAGACATGTTGCGCCCACTCCAAATAATAAAACAAAAATGACAAGAGTTTATTATGATAGCTTTACACTTTAAGTAACTAATTAAGTAAAAACCATCTACAAATAAAATTTTAAGTCAACACCAACATAGTTTTTATTTTTGGGATCACGATCGCTGTTCCAAAAAAAAAATCCAAATATTCGCTTGCCAAACTTAACCCCCGTATGTCAGTCAGATATCTCTGTTCAGAATACCCCAGTATACTTTGGAAGGCAGCCAGAAGTCTTTTTGGCCTCAAGATGTCGTTAGAACCAACTTCGGTAATACCACAAGAGAATGTGTGCTTAGTGAGCCGTGGCGCAATCGACTGTAGTGTGTTCTAGCTTTATTTCTAGATATAATGCACTTGTGTCCCGGCCTTTAGTTTCAAAGTTTTTGCATTTGCATATTATTGGGGAATTAGGACATACCTTGCTTTGAAGTAATTAGACCGGGAAAACTTGTGTGGTTGTAGTCTAGCAAAATATACGTGAACACATACTTGGAGAAGCAATGCTTACAAAACTTATACTGTTTGTATGACAATAGATGCAATACTGTGGCCTCCTTCAACCCAGAAGTAGCGACACAGTTGCGCGGAGTCGCGCAAAATGGCCGCCATAGTTAAAGAAATTTTATTAAAAGGAGTACACTAATTTAAACTCCATTTCTTTCTACATTTATTAATGATATTTATTTTGTAAGTAGGTTAAACATAACACTTTTACAAGTCAATGTTTTTTGGTAATTTTAAGCTAGATGAGGCCGGTATTTCCTAGCTGACTAACCTGAGAAGAAACACCGAAACAAACTCAGTGTCATTATATTGTTTTGTGTTCCTACACCGTTTGTTGGAGGTCTGCTATAAATTAATTAATTACAATATTTAGTGTAGGTATGTGTAATAGAATATGTATTGATATCCTTGTAGAATTATAGACGTAATATAGACGTTCAAAATCTATAACTTATGTTGAATTGAATATTAATTGCGGTCAATTTTTTTTTAACAATGTGTAATTGCAACACGACAATTTGTGGTTTTTAATACGTACGTTTTCATGAACATGGTTTTTTTTAATTGCAAAACATTTAAGGAAGAATTTCAGGATACCTACCTACATGAAACAATAATTTCTACTCTCAGACTTTAAAAAAAAATACAACCATTTAATTAGTTTCAATAAAAGAGATTTTTTTACGAATAAAGCCCAATATTTACAAATCAGCTGTTTACGTATTTTTGTGATCTGGTCCACGTTCGTAAAATTTTAATCCACAAAGTGCTTCCATTCCGAATTTACAATACTATTGGTTATTCAAAAATAAACATTTTGGCAATCACATTAAACGATTGGTTGTAAACGCCTTCTCCATACCCATAGCCTTCAGTAGTTTACCATCACATCTGAAAATCGACCTATTTCGCACCAGCAAACATTTTTTTAGGATCAGAAAGATCCTAAAAAAATAAACATTTCGGAAATAATCTTTACTTAATATAAAAACTGAAAGGTTTGTCTTTTTGTTTGTACGCGCTAATCTCTGATTCCGTATGGTGTCGGACTTAAAAGAATAGCTCCATCCCATCACTTTCCATGGGTGTCGTAACAGGCGACTAACCTAAAAAAGATGTAACTTAGGTCGCTCATTAATTGGTACAGTTAAGGCTAGGCCGTTAATCAAACGGCTGATAAGGCTAGTTGGCAGCGACATGCATTATTACAGAATTGCAATAACCTTTAATAACCTTTATGTGACTTCAGGAGGTACTTTAACTCTGTGTGGGCGAACACACCGGATATGATTAGTCTCAATACGATTACAGATGTACCTAAGTGATATTATTTTTAAAAGGGGGCGTCAGTATAAGCTGTTGGCAATTATCTGATAAAACACATTTATTGTGCGTACAGCTAAGGAGTGGAATTCCCTGCCAGTCTGTGTTTCCTGATAGCTACAACCTGGGAGTCTTTAAGTCAAGAGAAGAATGAATAGCTTCCAGGCAAGCGTCCATCTTCGACCACATCATCGCTTACCATCGGGTGAGATAGTGGTCAAACGCGTGCCTATCAATAGTAAATCTCTCATATCTTGAAACACTTTTTTCTTTCACTAGTACGATGAGTTTTCAAAAGACAAGGATCTAAAAGCTGTGTTTTCCAAAACCCATCAGAGGATTTGGTCTTCTAAATTCACGGGGGACACACACAACGCAGCAGTCAAGGTTAGATAAAAACCAATGTTTTCTTCCTCTAAGAGAAACCAGGGTTTTTACCGACGATTATTACACAGCCTTCAGTTTCCTTGAAACAATTGATTTTTGCAATAACGGGCAGGTAAACATTACATCAGTCTGTGAAAGGAACTAGTCACGTTTTGTATTATATTAACACGTGGTGCCAGAAATAGGATTAAAATGTCATGTTAATACTATGACGTGATGCTGACAATGACTTGTTCCAGATGTGAGATTTTTTTTAAAACATGATTCAATTGAAGGGGACTATTTAAGTTTATTTACAAAACACAAATGCTAAAATTCGTCTCGCTTTCTCTCTGTGGGTATGCTCCATGTTTTCTTGTTAATTGCTGAATCTAACTGTTTGAAATTGGAATAGACTTACAAATGGGTAGTCAAATCATTACTTTTTAACACAAAAGTATGTTTATTAAATAAAATGCTTTGCGTTCTTAAAATGTTTTTTGAGCGTTCTGTTGATAGATGTGCATATGTGCATGGTACGATTCTGAACTATAAATATAATTTTAGATAGGTAAGTACAGTTCCTCAATAAATGTACCGAAGTGATTATTTTTACTTCGATACATTTATTGAGAAAATGTATTATTTAATAAACATACTTTTGTGTTAAAAAGTAATGATTTGACTACCCATTTGTAACAGCGCTTTTAACTCAGGAACAATAAATTAGTAACCCATTGAACTATTTAACTTAATAATATCCTAAAGTATCAACTCAACCTAATACATACTAAAATCTCAAACACAAAAAACAAACTAACAAATGATTTGAAATACGTACTTGAGAGCAATTTAACTATTACAGTTGGGGTTCCGCGGGCAAGGAACGGAACCTCCGTTCAATTGCGAGCTAACGAGGAAACAATCTTGCACGCGCTCCGCTTGTGACGGGACACCAGTCAATCTCAGCTGCGCGTGAGTGATGCACAACGGATGAACTGATAGGGCTATAACTACGTAGAAAAAAATAGATTTAACTAAAACAAAATCTGAGAAAGTCATCATGGATTGTGAATTAGAAGGATAATAACAAAAAATTGTAAAAGATCCAACGTGATACCATCCAAAATAATTGTTTTAAAAAATATAAAATAAATGATGAAGCTAAAAAATATCACATACGTTAAGTTACGAGTATTACCAAACATACGGGATAATTTTATACACAAACCACCTAAGTTTTTGACTGTACCAACCAGTTTTACCATGGGCCCAAACCCCCATACAAACTGTCCCTGTCCTTTAATTATAGACTTTAAAAGACAAACACTTAGGTTCAAAATTCTAACTAAAATTTCAAATGCGAAAATATGTTTGTTCGAAACGCTTTCACGCCTCAATAGTTTAAGCAATTTTGATAAATTTTAGAACAGAGATAGATGGGCCCTTAAAAACGGTTATAGGATCCTCTATTGCGAAAATCTGTATTATTTAAGCCCACCTACCTACTGTATAAGACAGATTAATACTGGGCCCAAATCCCCATACAAACTGTCCATATCCTTTGATTTTGGACACACTAAACATGCACACAAAAGTGAGGAGGTACCAGCCCTACACTGACACGGGAGGAAGAGACAATTCCGATGGCAGTGGAAGTAGGATCCTAAGTACAAGTGGTTATATAAGGTAATGGGATGTGTTGTGACGGCCCGTCCGCGACTCTAGGATGTCTCTATTAAAGTAATTGATAGAGCAGCCGTGCAACTGTGTATACTTTGTGTCATAATATTTGTTGGAGCGTGTTTTGTGTCGATTGGTTGGCTGGATTTTGTGTGTAGAGGTTTCTTTTGGTAGGTTTCGTGTTAGATGTGGCAAGGTTTTGGATAAATACGTATTGTTTGATGGGGTTCAGGAAGATACGTATGGTGTAATGTATAGTTTAGTAAATCTTCAATGAATGGCCACTCTAACTGTTAGTAGAGATTTCTGTTGATAGACTGTGATTTTTAGAGCGTGTAGATTTTTTATTTAGAGGTCAAATGGCTGTCACTCAACGCGGTATACCCCATGCTGTTTTACTGATACTTGGCCACTTGTTATCTCGGGCAAAATGTTATTCTTATTCCTTGTTCAGTGAAACTCTCTCAACACCCAAGGGTAGATTCATGGCGGGCAATAAATCATCAGCGAATGACCACACTGAAATCTTCGTTTACGCTACAACCAAGATATTTTAACTCCTAAACAAACTACTGATTCGCCATCACCAGAGCTTTGTATGATGATGGAATTATTCTGAATTAAAGGATTTTTTTTATTATCATCTTTGACGAATTGCCTCATTCACGGTTTATAGAGATTTCTGTTGGAACATTAGGATCAGAGGATTTTTAGGGCGTGTATATTTTTACCGCGAGGTTAAATGACTGTCACTCAGCGCGATATACCCCATGCTGATTAGGTAACTGACACTTAACCAGTGGTTTGTTCAAAAAAAATTTGATTCTTGTTCCTTGTTTAGTGAAACTCTCTCAACACCCAAGGGAACATTCATGGCGGGCAATAAATCACCAGAAAATCTTTGTTTACGCTACACCCGAGATATTTTAACCCCTAAACAAACTACCGAATAACCATCACAATATAAACATGTTGTGCCTTATTACGCCCCAAGAGAACGGGGTAAAAAAACTCGAAAATAATTAAACAACACTTTATCTCCAGGAAAGTTAATAAAAAAACGTACAAGGAACATAAAATAAACCATCAGAATGACAGTATAAAAACTTAAGTACGGATGTATGAATAATGGTGCCAGCGATAATATCCAATGTTTTCCTTCAAAACACAATAACTGGTGTTTGATAAGAAACCACCAGATGTGGTACTCAGTCATTGTTCAGTGTCGGCCACGTGGATTGTTAAGGCATGGGCGATGAGCGAATGGGGAAGACGGAGAACATAGTATACTGGATGCTGAGGCTATTCGGCAATTGACAGGGGTAAGAAAATATAGTTAACCCTATTTCAGATCGTATCCCTATTGTAAGCAACCGTTTAGCAATGCTGAATCTGCATCTTAAACACACCAGTTTTTGTAGGACATGAACAGGACCGTGACCAGCAGGATATCGTAGTAGCAATTCAAAATTCGCTCTGTATTAGCAATAAAAGCTCCAAACCCAACTTAGTATTCACATTTCTAAACTGAAGTTTTCTTAAAGAATCTTCGTCAAAACTCGCTTCCACTCACAAAATGGGCAGCACATTATTAAATTGTAACCAGATATGTTTTATCATTTTTCTGTGCAGGACAGACGGACGAAACGATAAGAAGTGTGAGTGAGGCATAGCATGTCGTGTTTCGCAATCTATTAATGTAACTGGCAACACAGGGCAGGCGTAACCCATATTTTGACGTTTCAAATTACAAGAGTTCGAAATACGAATGATAAAGTTATAATTAATAAAAAAGCTCCACAGATTGATTGAGTTATCGATTAGGCGGGAAACGAAGCTAGTGTTCCTTTTTTAAAATAGGTATAATAAACGGGGTGAATAGGACTGCAGGGGTGAATGGGCACAAAACTGAAAGGGATTTTGCGGTTTCTAATTTTATTGAATTGAAATAAATGTAATGAAGTTGCTTTCTTGATAATAATTAAGATGTTAAAGTGAAAAGTCTTCCGTTCCTATTTACCCCGTTTAGGGTAAACATTTTTTTCATGCTTAATAGCAGTTACATAGTGAAATACTTGGACAGAAAACTTTTGTTTGCTACTTTTGTCAAATGATAGACAAACATTTTCTTGGTCTGTATTCTTTTATACTTTTTTAAATATGGCGTTGGGAGAAATCTGTTAATTAATCCGGGTTTGTTAGTTTATTTCATTGTACGACTATCTACCTACCTAGGTAGATACTCGTACAATGAAATAAACTAACAAACCCGGACCTTACCTTGGTACCTACCTTATTCGATTTATTAACAACTGAAAATGTTCTGTATAAAAGCCCAGTCATGATTTATTTTACACCTTCCCAGTGTCATACTTAAACAATAATTATTTTAAATACCAATATTAAGGAAAAACTTGCTATCCAACTGAATACTTTTACATCAAACGATCTGTTGTATTTTTGGCTCGGAGAGTTGGGAAGGAAGGAAAAATTATCGATACCTAAGTCAATTTGAATCTGCTTTTTAATTAGTCGTTTCTTTTTAATAACACGTCTGTGAACATATCTGAAAGAAAAAAAAACACGATTATTCTGCTCGAAATGGCGCACAAAAAAAAAAAAAAAAGGAACAAAATTAAAAGAGCACAACTTATAAACTAATTTAAAAAAAAAGTTTCACTATACGGCCATGCGAGCACCGGGCATTAGTCACGGCCACGACTCTATCTGTCACTTCATTTCAACGCGTGTATCTAAAGAGTGGCTAAATAATAACAGCCGCACGATTCGATCTTCAAGGTTAAGCAACGCTTGCCAAGGTCGGTCTAGGGATGGGTAATTATATTAACAAACTGAGACTCCTCCGTGCCTCGGAAAGCGCGTGCAGCCGTTGGTCCCGGCTGTCATTTCTAGATCTTTGGCAGTCGTTACAGATTGTCAGAAGCCAGAAAATCTGATTCCAGTCTTGCCAAGAAGTACCGAGCTACCCAGTTAATGGGTTGTAGAGGTCTGGTAGGCAGCCGCTCCACATATGATACTGGTATTCAGCTGAATCTAGTTTGACTGGAAGCCGACCCCAATATAAGTAGTTCGGAAAAGGCTAGGCAGATGATTATTCGATCTTCAAGATGATTCGTGACCAATCTTTCTCCAATAGAAAAGTAAACTGCCTGTGACACGTGCTTACGTGTCTTTTAACTCATAATTTATTATAATATCGCCGTGTGTAAGAATACCCACCTCTTATGGCTATTATCACTTGACCTAATTGAAAACTTTTCCTCTATGCACAAATATGGCGATGTTACTAACTGCAGGATAAATCGGTCAGCACCTTAGTTACCTAATACCACAGCAGGGCACCTAAGGGACTGTACCTTACGTTATGGGATAAACCCTTGGGGATAGCCATGCAATAGTAGATGATACTATTTAATAATATGTCCATACAAGTTTCCACACAGGACCGGTTGTTGAGGCGACACTTGGGGGAGGCCTATGTCCAGCAGTGGACGTCTTTCGGCTGATATGATGATGATACAAGTTTCCGTTTCTCTGAAGGAGTCGTAGAAGGGAAAGATTTGGAAAACGTAGATAAGTACGTTAACAATGCACTTTGTAAATCTACATTATGGCAGAAGATAGATATCTATATTGTAAGGTCACGTCAAGGGCAACCTGCAACCGTTTAGAATAAACCTATTTAATTTCCCAAGTCCAGGAGAACTTTGGTAAATATAAATAGACCGGTATACACACTTCAATGGCAAAAGAAGTTCTTCTTCTTCTTCTTTTTCTTCGTGTGGGTACTACTAACGTCTATCGACCCCACACACCCTAGTGTCAGAGTTTCTAAACCGCCTCAAAGGCCTCAGACATGGTTTGACGACCGCCATTTGGCGGCCGGGACCACCGGCCTATACTTGCCTTTCGAAGCACGGAATCATCTTTTTATCAGACAATCAGGTGATTCAAGCCTGCAATGTCCTAGCCAAACTGGAAACATCTTTACAAAGTATGGTCACAAGGCAAACGCCTAAACCACTCGACCACGGAGGCAGTTGAAAAAGTAGGAGGCAAAAGAAGTAGAACAGTACGTAATACGTCGTTGTTTTAATTTTCATTCGACGTTTTGCTGTAGCCATAATGGTGCCATGGCTGTCGAAGATATAGCAGGCACACTGTCCATGTTCTGCAGTACAAATAAGTAATTAAAGCATATTTTCATACACGTAGAAGTAGCGTGGCTCTCTCGCATGACCCGTCGCTCGTGTCCGATATTAGCCATGTGTCACAGGCGATACCGCCGTAGATAATGACGGCTAATAAGTGCCTGTCTTCCAACACACCATGCTAGGGAGGGGAAATGTCGATAAGCGATATTTGGGACGGGGCAACGGGTTTCGCGGAATGGGAGTCGATTTTTTAAATTTGATTCCTAATGTTTTAATAAGATATTTTTAGTTACACTGCTTACATTGCCAATAGCTACAAAATATTGAGCATCGCCATAATCTAAAAAGTGTTTAAAATCTTGAAATGATTGAATAAAAAATTCATAACCTCTGAAACGTAAAGTTTTCTATCAAAACCCAGAAGTAACTTCTCAAAGCTAACTGTCGCAAAACATAACCTATTTCTGATTTGAATACATGCATAATTCTATCGACCTATTGAAATAGCCTACCCTTATACGACGACCTTACAAACTTATCGATAGCCAGAAGCCACCACCTCACCGCCCTCGGCGCGATCTTATCGCTCGGTTTTTATTCTCGTGATATCCACCGATAAGCTGGAATGTCCTTTTTCATAGAAGCACAGTAATGGGCTAGGAGGCACGCCATCCATGCTTATAACTTATGCATACTGATTGCTCTACTTCCACCCTTTACTGGACACGTTTTATCGTTGATATTTTTTGTCTTCCAATGTCGATATCTATCTTGACATCTCTAAAATAGATTTGAATTTGTTCTAGAACGTTTTTGTAACTGAAGTTTTCGAATTTTCTAATCTCTATTCTAGAATATCCTTGTTTATTGTTTTCGTGTCAAGGAAAAAACTGTTAATAAGTAATTAGGTATATTATCAATCCTTATGTAATAGGTAATATTATATATTATTGGTAATAAATACCATGAAATAAACCCATTGTCCTAAGAATTTCTATGATAAGAGGAAAAAATAATATTTGAAACAGTAGTCGGTACATTTTCCTGAAAAGTATTTAAAAACAAAATGGCGGAAACCACGGAAAAAGTTAACGAACAGGAAATCATAGACGGCTCTAAAAAGAATTCGGATATCTTCAACACTAACTCAATAAAATAAAAAATGACGTCCAAATTTCCTTATCAGCCCATGAAATAAACAGATCACGTAGCTAAACAGACGTACGGACATTATATGTGTAATTATTAGTACATACATACAAATCACTGGAAACACGCGACGAGTCGACCTATTTCATATACATATATGTAGGTAGGTACATGGACACCGTGCATGTCTTGTCATGAACAGCCTTCAAAACGTTTGCTACACTATAATATAATTTTAAACTGCTGCAGTACGTTATTATGATCGGAAAGATACAGCGTATCTTTGATTTAATGCGAGTAGAACAACTAAAATAATTATTTATTAACTAGCTAATGCCCGCGCATACCCCGTTCCCGTATAGCCTATCATATACAACTAGAATTTTCCAATACCAACTGGTAGTTCCAGAGATTATTGCGTTCAAACATTGGTATATGATAGCCACATTCATAAGGAAGGCTATAGACTATACGGGAACGGAAATTCCTACGGATATGCGCGTACGAAGTCGCGGGTAAAAGTTAGTATAATATTATAAAGCTGGAGAGTTTGTTTGGTTGAACGCGCTAATCTCTGGAACTACAGGGGTACTAGTCTCTAAGCCCGAAGTCCGTAATTTCGGCCTTAGTGTCGGGCGTTTTCTACTCCGTATCAGCTACGAACTTACGATTAGTCCCGAACCAAGAAAGAATAACAACACGATTTGACAGTTGTTCTTAGTTCGGGTTCAGGTTAATTAAGAAAAAACTTTTAGTATTAGATAGCCCATTTATCGAGGAAGGCTGTATAACATCACGCTACGACAAAAAGCGAGCGAAGCATTAATGAGAAGTGTGACGCAGACGAAGCTAGTCACTCATAAAGTTATAAAAATGTGTTAGGTAACCTAATCTGCATAAATACCGCTGGGTATTTCAGAGTGGATCCTTATTATGACATACAATTTGTGTTAGGTGCTAGGTAACCGATATATTTTACTCGATAGGTAGGTACCTATAGTATAATCTACTTTACTTTACCTGTTCAGGTCAGCCTATAACCACAGTGACTATTCACTAATTTTGAAGCAACGTTCCCAATCGCATGTCAGTTACAATCTGTCAAAAATGTATTTTTTTTTTTTATTTATGAATGGGCTAGCTCTTGACCTCGATCACACCTGATGGAAAGCGATAGATGAGGTCCATGATGAAGCGAGCGTGCCCAGAAGATGCCTTGAGGCACTGGTACTCCCACGCGTCGACGAAACACACTAGGCTGCTTGACGCCGAACTCCGGTAGGAGGGTGGTCGCGAACCAGGGGGGCGTTAGCCCTACCACCGCAAGGGATGGATTGGCCAGTCTTATAAGGTGTTAGGTGAGACTGTTCAGAATGCGCCGAGCGCTCGGTTCAGTTGAGTGTCTGATGGAACAAATTGCGCTACACGAGGAGGCTCCTTCATGCATCCCAAAAATGTATGGAAATTAAGGCTTTTATGACAGATTGCAACTGAGATGCGAATGATAACGTTGCTTAAAAATTTGTAGAATTGGCTCTCTGATCAGTAACGTGCAAAATAATGGAACTGTTTAGAAGTAGACATTAAAAAAATCGAAGATTTTTATCATTAGTGATAGATTCGCTTTTAACTACAATCTCAATTGATGGGCAGCGATCATGTGGTCGGCCTGGAACGCAAAGGGCACTAGGAGGAGCACGGATGGGTTTTAGTCAGTAAGAGTTTGACACTCCCTCACGCTCCCCCCAGAGCGGAAGGAGGAAGGAGTCATTTGATGATTTCCAATCCATAAAAAAGGACGCTTGCCTAGAAATAATCTATTCACTACTGACGGTTTTAATCGTTGAATAACTCAAAAACATAACACTTAAGCCCATATTCCAAAACGTCACTCCAACATGAGCACAAAATGTCAATGAAAGCTTGTCTAATTGACGTTTTCGTACTCGAGAGATGAGCATACATGCGTCGCGCTTGCTCAGCTATAACTCGTCTTTCGAGCACAAAAGGAGTTCGAGATGAGTTGAAGTTAAAAATATGTGCTACTGAATTTATATCAACCGGCAGCAGAAACTAATACATAAACAACCTACTTATTATAAACTTTAATAAATTACCTATCTACCCAGGAAAGCGGACAATAACTAAATTAATCAAAAACTAGATTTTTATCAACAAGTCCAAATGTGATCTAGGACAGGAAAATAAAAATACGGAGAAAAATATTGTATACAACGTTATCGACATTAGTAGTCAAGTAGAAATCATTTATTTTTGTTTAAGAATACATAAAGTAATTTCAAAGTCGATTTTGCAATCATCAAAGATCTTCATGTAGAGAGAGCAGTTTTAGCTTAGTTAAATTAATCTTTCGGAAGTGAAAACCTTGAATATGTATGTAAACTTATCAATTTCTCCTCAAAATGACATCTAAAACCGACTAGTTAAAACCGGTTTCCAGTTTACAATACTGAAAATACCGTTATATTCAAAACACTTAACCATTAAATATTATTACCAAAATTATCTTCGACTTGACGATAAAAATTTCCTTGTCCAACCAACATAGCGTGACCGCCACCATATGGTCAAATGACCATAAGTCACCGTTGGAATAAGGTGAACAAAGACTCGTAGATAATTATTGCAAAGGGGGTGGCCCATTCCCACACATTCCCATACACCACCCCATGTAGTGAGCCATATGGCCCATGATCTTATCGATATTGTTTTAATGCTACACTATTGTCTGGCAGTTGAGTACTTTATGCGGCCTACCTAATTATCCTTACGTTGGTATTGCTCGTCAACTCGTAGTTCTAAGTTTGAGCTACATGATAAATGATAACCGACAAAATAATGCTTGCACTGTCTGGACAGGTGATTCAAATCTTCTAATATGTATATAAAATTCTCGTGTCACAGTGTTCGATGCCATACTCCGAAACGGCTTGACCGATTCTTATAAAATTTTGTGTGTATATTCAGTAGGTCTCAGAATATGACGTAAAGTATGTGTAGGTTAGGTAGGTAGTCAGTTAACGGGAGCGAAGCCGCGGGGGACAGCTAGTAGCTTATAAATTTGCTCAAAAGACCACCTCAAATATTAAGTTACATGATTCCCATACGATATGATTCGACTAGGTACTGATTGTTTGGACGTTAAAAGTAACTTTGACTTCTGAGTTTATTTTGGTATTACTTCTAAGGACAGTCAGGAAACACCAGCCTCATCGATGTAGTTTAAAATGACCAAAAATATTTGAAATGTAAATGTGTTATTTTAAACTATATTTACAAAATAATTATATCATTTGGTCACGTAACTTAATGCACAGTTAAGGAAAATGTGCCGTGTTTCTTGTTTTTGATAAGAACAAAGCTACCGTAGAATTAAAACTGTAACGTATTGTTTTAGGTGTAGAATCCATTGATAACAGTGTAGTTACCTATTTAGGTACCTACTAATTAACCGAAAACGAGTACGTTTAGGTGCTTAACCGGTCAAATAATATTATCATGGCTTGTGTCATTGGAGTATATAAATAGGTATGCGTTGTCTTTATCTTCTGTTCTGAAACAAACTTGTAGTATTGGTTACCTAAATACTGTTATAGACTGCTGATAATGCCATTGTTTCGGATGCTTTACTCAGAGCTTTAATGCAAAAAAACCGGCAAAGTGCGAGTCGGATTCGCGCACGTAGGGTTCCGTACCGTAATCTATAAAAAAAGGCAAAATAATCAAGTTTTTTTTGTATGGGAGCACCACTTTAATAATTATTTATTTTATTCTGTTTTTAGTTATTTGATGTTATAGCGCCAACAGAAATACATCATCTGTGAAAATTTTAACTGTCTAGCTATCACGGTTCATGAGATACAGCCTGGTGACAGACAGACAGACAGACGGACAGCGGAGTCTTAGTTATAGGGTCCCGTTTTTTACCCGACTACGGTGAAGCAAAAACGAGGCTTAGGAATTTGCCCGGTATGTATGTATGTATGTATGTATGTATGTTTATCTGTTCCCTCATAACTTCTAAACCATTTATCATTATTTGACAATTGGAACACATTTGACATTGGAAGCGTCTAAATTGTCCGCTAGTTATAGGCAAGATTAAGTTGCAATGAATTGTATGTGGCGCCCTCTAGGGCGCATTTAGAAATGAACTTTACCTTTACTTTAACTATACTGTTTTACCAGAATATATAAGTGGCATACGACCACAGCTATCATCTGAACATCAATAAATTTCAATGAGAATTTTTTCTTGTTTCATACTTTTTAGAACGTGAATTTTCTGTTGTCGGGTTTTAGTTTTTAAACTTCTTTTTTATACTTTTTGACACGGAACCCTAAGAACAAATCGCTCCTCTCTTGACTGTTTCATCAATGGTGTATGCTGTGCTTTCTGCCACTCCTGCAAAGAGCTCATCAATCTCCATCACTACGGTTTTGTGAGGCTTAGTATATAAGTTACTTATATTATGAGAATGTGAAAATAAATAAATAAAAAAAAACTTCAACGCCCCCTCAACCCCTTTTTAAAGGTTAGTTTTGGAAAATGAAAAAAAAAAAACAAAAAAAAACTTTTTTTTTTATTTATGACTCCCAGGTTGTAACTATCAGGAAACAGGCTCTGGCAGGGAATTATACATATCTTATTCTTCCGTTACTGAGTGACTGAGTGACTCAGTGACTGACAGACAACGCACACCCGAAACTACTACTACTACTCGTCGTAGAAAGCTGAACTTAGACATGTAGGTTCCTTAGGGGAGAGGATTTCCCAAAATTCTTACGGGAACGGGAAAAACGGTACATGCGCGTACGAAGTCGCGGGCAAAAGCTTGTACTTACTATAGCACATTAGATACATCCTATATATCTTCAAGTTCAAATTATATACTTTGCTTTAAGAGTACATTCATAGCCAAAAATGCTCTACAGTATACAAGCCTATCCTGCCACAGCCCAATAGGTACTACTATGTACCAACTACACTCACTATTAATATATAAAATCCTTACTTCTGTCAAATGCTTGCTACGGGTCGGTTCTGCAAGTGTGGGTGGGAAAAGAAACGTTTCCGTAAAAATTAGACGACGTCGGGTCACGCCAAATTAAGCACACCCGGGTTGAGGCACTAGTGTTGGGCAACTATCGATGTTTGTGGTAGAGGGTTGGGTTACTTCCATCGTCGTTATGGTGTAATTTGGAAGACAGACCCTGTCGCGTGTGAAACATTTTAAGTATAGGGTAGATGGGATGTTGCGGATTTTGTTCGGAAGAGTTACCGCGGCCCTGGAAAGCAAAGGGCACTAGGAGGAGCACGGATGGGTTTTAGTCAGTAAGAATCTGAGAATCCCTTCCGCTCCGCCCAGAGCAGGAGGAGTCACTTGATGATTTCCCATCCATAAAAAAGGGTAGATTGGTAAAATCTTCTATCGTCTGATTTTCTAAATTTTCGTGATGCCAGCTTGTATCAGTGTGTTGCGTTTCGCACAGAAATAAAGTCGATACAGTTTTTCCACATTAAGTACATATACTTCTTCCACAATCTCAGGAGATTTTTTACAAAATCATTGCCTTCTCAGCATTCTACAACCAAGTCATACACACCACTTTTTCTTTTTTCCAAAGACTCGAAAAAATCTCCACAAAAACCTAATAATAAAACAATTTTTCCCCCAACCCCAGCCCTAGCATCCCAAAAATTCCACCCCCAACACATCGACAGTCGACATCATAGACATTCCACCTGGCCCGGGCCTATGGCGCACCCCTGTTGTGCCTGAAATCAACAGGTCCCGTCGACAGGCCTGCCTCGCTCATATGCGACGTCGACGACTAAGGAACACTGGCTCTACGAAGACGAAAGGATTGTACTATGAGGTTTTGCTGTGCTTGGGCAGATTTTCATAGGTACTTACTATTATAAATGCGAAAGATTGGACGTATGTTTGTTACTCAATCACGCCAGAATGGCTGAGCGGATCTGTATGAAATTTGGCACAGAGATAGATTATAGTCTGGAATAGCATATAGGCTAGGGATAATTTCCGAAATTCACACCTTTTTTTTTGATGCATGAAGGAGCCTCCTCGTGTAGCACAATTTGTTCCATCAGACACTCAACTGAACCGAGCGCTCGGCGCATCCCGGACAGTCTCACCTAACACCTTATAAGACTGACCAATCCATCCCTTGCGGTGGTAGGGCTAACGCCCGCCTGGTTCGCGACCACCCTCCCACCAGAGTTCGGCGTCAAGCAGCCTGCTGTGTTTCGTCGACGCGTGGAAGTACCAGTGCCTCAGGGCATCTTCTGGGCACGCTCGCTTTCATCATGGACCTCATCTATCGCTTTCCATCAGGCGTGATCGAGGTCAAGAGCTAGCCCATTCATAAATAAATAAATAACACGGGTAAAGCAGCTGGCAGAAGCTAATTCGTTAGAACATCAAATCTGAACATGATATTGGTAAAATTATGAGTATTTATAATTATTATAATTTAGATATTATGATATTTATATGGGCCACAGTTGCCAGAAATAAAGGAATAAAAATAATATTATTTACATTATCAACAAATAATAAATATTTGCATGGGACATTTCACACAGCACCGTCTTATCCCTCACCAAACAGAGCTACTATGGGTTCTTACTAGACAATGGATATTATATTTACACATAGGTAGAACATAGCTCAATAACGTCATCCAATACTTAAATGGATACTATTAATGAGTAAAGCTTTGAAGGCCACATATCTAAAAATGTAATTATTTTTCCTTATTATACGACCAATCCTATTACTAAATTCTTTAGCCAAATACGCCGTGGTATTTTTATCTACCTACTATAAGCGTGTACTAGAGTACCTAGTCACGTAGCTAAAAACGTATTGCCAATCCTTTCTCTTTGTCTTCTTATATTTATTCTTACATAGAGGAGATTCAATGCAATGCAATGCTCGGAGTTTCCTTGCGTGATTGAATCAGGAATGATGATATCCGCAAGAGAACCAAGGTTACCGACATAGCCCGAAGGATCGCCAAATTGAAGTGGCAGTGGGCAGGGCACATTGCTGACAGAACAGATGGTCGATGGGGCCGAAAAGTTTTGGAGTGGCGACCGCGTACCGGAAGACGCAGCGTTGGAAGGCCTCCCACAAGGTGGACCGATGACCTGGTGAGGGTCGCGGGTAACCGATGGATGCAAGACGCACAGGACCGGTTGTTGTGGCGACACTTGGGGGAGGCGTATGTCCAGCAGTGGACGTCTTTCGGCTGATATGATGATGAGAGGAGATTCCTCACCACCAGAGATCGGAATATGTAGACTATATTTACCTAAAGTTCGAAGAAGTAAGTAACATAGAGTGGATAATACCTCCTCTAAAATCCCGGAATTATAAATCATAAACATGACCATTGATCCTGGGATTTAAGAAATTTTAACAAAATTATTATATTGTTTGATGGAGTTCCGTACTCAAACTGTTAAAATAAAGAGCTTTGTTTTACATACCTATAAAATTAAAATATGATTTTTCAAATATATTTTTTGTAACTAGGTATACTCAAGTCCAGTTCATGTTGTCATAATCTCGGGTTTTAATTGTCATGTTTATGTTTCCGGGACTTTGGAGGAGGTATTATCAGCAGATGTTACTGACTTCTTCGATCTTTAGGTAACTATGGTCTACCTCTTCCAATCTCTGCTCATCACCCTCTTCAAAAATATCCCTTACCGTCCTCCCCAAAACATTCCACTAGGATTCCAACATATGACGAGTCGCAATCGGTAAGCGTAACTGATCGTATTTGTCAGCACATTGCTTATTCATAAGGTTAATTACCAAAATTGTTTTATAACAGCGTGGAAACGGTTATAATGTAGGGTGGTTGTGGAAGAATTTAAAGGTCTCAAAGGTCCTTGAATCTAGGATTTTCTGTTAAAGAATAAGGATTCTTAAAAGTTTTCCAAGATAACTTTCTCAATCGAAGAATAAAAATATTGTATTGTAGGTTCCGATTTGACCAGCTCGGAATATATTTATAGCCTGGACTGAAAATAAAAATTAAGTACAAAATAGAAACTTCTCACGATATATATAAGAGCGTCAAAACAAACCAACTGACATTTTCCACGACGCACTAGTCCGTAGCAACAAAAAAAACCTAACAAAAGAAAAATATTTTCACATTTTTTCGCCAAACAAAACCCGGTCATTTTATCTTCCCATAAAGTGTATCGACCTCCTATAAACCATACAATGTAAAACAATTATAAAGAGCAGGAAGTACCGGAACAATTTCGAGATGGTCCAGCGAATCACCTTACCACATACCATTACTATCACTTCAAAGCAAACTCACCTTTATTTCTCAAAAAATAAAGTTTCAAATACCTCTAAATACGAGTGGCAGGACTTGGGGCGGTTGACTGTACACATCTCGCAATCTCTTGTATGGCAATCGTACAAAAATGGCCGCAAATTACGGCGTACAATGACCAAAAGAGTTCGTAATGATATATATGCGCAGGCGACTCGATCTAATGCAGATGAGGTAGGCACTGATACAGGGTGTAACGAGTTTGCAGTTCTGGAAAATTCTGCTGAAAATAAAACATTAAAATATGATGAGATCAACAAAAGAAACACGGAAATAAATGTATCAGATGAAGAATCTACTCAAAGACTTTAATTCTTATAAGAATAAAACAGCGGGCAGCATCTTCTCATCAATTTCTGAATTAGAGTATCAATTGTAAGTAGGCAATCTTTAATTCAGCCTGAAACTTGGCCCAAACTCTCCCAAATGGGTTACCTACAACTTCTTAACAGCAATTTCCGTCTAGCCCACTTTAATAATTTTCCTACAACAAACCAGGATATTTTTCAAGTTCATAAACAATTTTAGCCTCGTACCGTCAACAACGACCGCTGGCTCGTAAGTAGGTACTTTGTTTCATTATGTGGCACACAATACACGCTCTACATAAGGTCTAATTGGAAATGTTCTGTAACCGAATAGACAACACATGAAAAATGTCCGTGTGTGCAGATGTTGAGATGTAGTCGTGTTACAGGTGATGTGTGAATTTTGGGAGAGTAGGAATTATCTGGGGCCTACTGGGAATCTTTCTAGTCTATTTTGTCCTACTACGGCAAATACCTCGACAAACTAAGGAACTACTATGTAATCGTCTTAAAACCATCCTTATACCAGTGTGAGAGAGAGAGACAGAGCTATACAGGACGTATATAGCACTATCCCTTTTTCACGACGGTCTCATATTATGGCACTTCATAATACGGGAAAATTAAGTGTGGAGTTTTGAAATCGGTATTGAAGAAAGGCTTGAACTTGATTAATTTTGGAGGTTAAATTGGATAATTACTATGTCTTATCTCAAGATAAACGTGAAAATTGTAAATGAAAATAGAACTGTTTTAATTAAAAAAGCAAAAGATCAGAAGAAAGACATAATGAAATAAGGACATCTACACAGATTCAAAGTAATTTGATTAAACTACACTGTCGTTAATCACCAAACCGTTTATCTCAATTATACAATCACAACACAATTGCATATCTGTGTTATACAATCAGGAAAACTACAAATATTTCCTGATAAAATATCTAATCCAAATAATATCACAATCAATATTGGTGATTAGGAAAGTGCTACATTTCCGGCCTACGCAGAACTTTAATTAAAATGCTTTTACTGTGACTTATTCTAATTTGTAACACTATACAGCACTAGTCATTTATCCATTTACAAGCCGAGTATATCTTGAGTCGCGAGTTTTTCATCGGCAATTTGACCTCTTCAAGAACTTAAGTCGAAAGATTTTCCAAAAAACGACTATGTAAACTAACTTTCACGAAAATAAATAAAATACTAACTATAATATTTCTAATTTAAAAAAAATAACCACCATTCTAACCTTTCCCAACAAGGGGAAAGATTTTTAAAAATGTTGAAAACTCTTTGAGTTGTCCTTACAAAGCTTATAAATGAGCACTCTTTTTTATACTTCTAGTCTCAGTGGCTGTGCGTTGTCTATTAGTTCTAGAATATTAGATAAATATAGATAAAACATTTACTTAAAGAAAAATAAACAAGAATAACAAAATATATGGGTACACGAATTTTAATGTAAGAATTTTGTACTTTTCTGAATTTTTTTTTGGTACGCAAAAAAAATACTTATTACTATTTATTTAACATTGTATGCCTCAAGGCTGCCTCAAACAGCTAATACTTTACGCTTACAAATGTACAGAGGCGGACGTGATGCCTTAGGAATATTTTTATTTTTATTTAGGCAGCTAAGTCGTCTCTCGTAACATTGTCCATATCCTCACGACACAGTTTGCCAGCAGCACAAGCAGGCCGCGAGCCGTGACGCCGGTCGCAAGTGGTCGGTCACGCCACCAGTCGGAGGATGACTTCCGACTGCCATTGATACCATCTCATTGTGAGCAAATTGCCGCCGGATGTCCGAGACAACCTGGTCCATGCTCGCTTATGTACTCTATGGTGAATAAGGAAAAAAAATATTATAAAAGTGTGTTTCCAATAAGCTGAAACTTCTTGTTGGACAAACATTTTATAATTTTTAAGTACTCGTAAGTCTAAATTAACGTTATTAATGCTTAAGCTGAAAGACAGTGGAATAGATAATAGATATGAAGTAGATGGTTGAGAAATTAACTTAATAAACAAAACGTCTTGAAAGGGATACTTTCTTACTTGAAACTTTAATCATTTTCTTGCCTTCATTTGTGAATTCTTATAAGACTGTCCCATCTTATTGATGGCGACGAATAACTCACACATCGAAAATCTATAAACCATCCATTCATATCAGTATTCTTTATTTATTACCTGAAAAACTCGTATCGTATCAACAATGGATCCACACCGAATCATGTGTCTCACAGAATTATTTCTGACATTTTTAGCTTCATTGTCATTCGCACGCGAAGTCACGCTCCAGAAGAAATTAATGCCATCATGTATGTCCAGTGTTTGTCATCACCAGTTGGTACATAGGTACAGGGGCTCGATTCTGCTATTGCAATCGTGTCTCAATGACCGGTCAGTGATCGAATATTTGACAACTTTGACAGTTTTTGTATGGGAAATGTGTCAAAAGTTTGACGTTATACGTCAAAAATCGATCATTGACCGGTCATTGAGACACGATTGCAATAGCAGAATCGACCCCCTGTTAACTTGTACAGGCCAAAGCTTTTTATTGTACAGGATAAAACTGACGATCTTCAAGTGAAATCTTGACGATCACAGGCGTTTATAACATTATATATTTTCTAACTAAAGTTTGTACGATTTTTCTACTCGGATTTTTAAAGCCATAATTTTCAATTGCTCACAAAAATTGATACCAATTACGAGTGCCAGTAAACATCGTGGCTTTTTTATCTGCAACCCCATCGCACTTTCCTTACACTTTCCAATACCATGTGATTTTGTTTTACGACCAGTCATTACGAGAAATTATCCAGATGTTCATATGATAGCAGGAAACTTTTTTAGTTCAGTATCAATGTCTAGCAGGGCCGGGTAATAGGCGATCGATTTCTTGATAACAATCTACCTACGTATCTAAATACAAACGAAAATTAAGTCTGGTTGGTTTGAATTTTGTTTTGAACTGAAGATAGAGATTGTGGAGATTTCGATAAAAATTTAACTAAATGTTTGTGAAAAAAACTTGCAAAAACTTTGGAATTTTGCTAGTAGCTAAGTTCAATTTCATTCTTGTTTTTATTATTCTCGCCTCACAATGCATCGCCTTGTAAGCGATGCATTCTGAGGCGCACGCGCCGGCCGGGCGCGCACGGCAGGTGTGCTCTGATCGCTCCCCTCCTCTTGCAGTGCGGGCGATGCGGCGCGCGTAGAGCGGTGGGGAGCTACCCGCCGCCCAGCCGGCCAATCGTGGCCCGTCTTGCCGATGATGTCATCGGAGGAGGAGGACTCGTACGCGGATCTACTGCTTAGGAAACAGAAGCGCGCCAGACAGCGCGTGGACGCCGGTGAGCCGCGCAATTCTTACTCGACTCTCACGACGAACGGACTCGCGCCCGCGCGCGCCGCACACATGAGCGGAGGACTTTACGGCGCCATCTTCGAGGGCCGCCAACACTTCGGCCTGTTCGGCCCGGGCTACCCTCCGGCCGAGATGATCAACGAACTACTCTCGCGCACTCCCAAGCAGGAGGACGCCGGTGACGAAACCACCGGCGGCGACATAGCGCACCGAGTGCTACGCGACATCCTGCAGAGCCGCAAGAAGGAGCTCATGCGCCTCTCCCCGGACAATAACAATGTGCTCGCCAACAACAACAACGACGAGCCCAAGCTCAAGATGTCTCCGGAGCGGCCGCAGTCGCGCGACTCGCGCCCGGACCTGGACGACGCGTTGCTGGCGCTCGACAGCGCCGGCGACTCGCGCACCCCGCCGCCGCCTGCGCATCCCTCCCAGGGCTCCGACGCCCTGATCGCGCCCAAGTCGGAGCCCGAGGATCGTGACAGTGACGCTCAACGGTCTTCGCCGCGACCGCTCGATGTGAAACGTGCCCGTGTTGAGAACATAGTGTCAACGATGCGCTCTAGTCCCGCGCCGCAGCCGCCACAAGTGAACGGCTGCAAGAAGCGGAAGCTGTACCACCCGCAGCAGCACGATGGCGCGCACGAGCGCTACGGCACCAGTCACGGCAGCAGCGCGCAGACCGTATCCGACGAGTCGGACGACGACGCCGAGAGACCGCCGCCCATTGAACGAAAGTTAGTAGAAAAGAATGCACTTAAATCACAACTTAGAACTATGCAAGAACAACTTGCAGAAATGCAAGAAAAATATATGCAATTGTGCAACCGTATGGGTCAAGAATCGGAGACGAACGATAACGATGGTGCTTCTAGTGACGTAGAACAAAATGACGACCCAGTGCCCAAGTCTGAGCCAGCATCGCCGGTCAAGGAGGTGCCGCCGCCGATACCCAACAACGTCGCGCCAAACATGCTGTCGCAAGTAATGAGCAAGATGATGTCGGCGAAGATTCACGCGCACGCGGTGCACCCACACCTGCCACCCGGCTTCAACGGTGCACTGCCCATGATGCCGCACCTACCACCCGAGCACCTGCACGCGCCGCACCCGCACCAGCACCTCAACAACGCCGCCGCTATGTACCTTAACGTCAGCCAGAAGCTGTTCCTAGAGCAAGAGGCGCGCATGAAGGAGGCCGCCGAGCAACAGCAGCAGCAGCAACAGCAGCATCAACAACAGAACAAACAGCAGCAGAGGCCGCAGTCCAACCAGCACTCGCCGCAGCAGAGACAGCTGGGACCCACGCCGAAGCCACCGCTATCCTCCGAGCTTGCCGAGCGGTTAGACGCGCTCCGGAGCAACGCGGGCACCGTGGGGCCCGTCACCGGAGCTGACCTAGAAGGACTAGCCGAAGTGCTCAAAAGTGAAATCACGGCGTCACTCGCCAGTCTCATCGACTCCATAGTGACGCGCTTCATGCACCAGCGACGTGTCATGGGCAAGCAGTCGGAGGCGGCAGCCGCTGCCGCCGAACAGCTCAACAAAGACATCATGATAGCGACGCAGATGCTAGATAGCAGAAAGTCGCCACCGTCGAAGCCGCCGCAGAGGCCATCGGGACAAATGCCAGGTAACCAACCCGTCCATCACCCGGGCGCGCCGAATGGCGTCCCGTCGTTTCTGACACATAACCCAATGATGATGAGCCAGATTAACGGCCCCCGCGCGCCCAGTGGAGCAGCGTTCTCGATGCACGCTGAGGCGAGTGGGCCAGGCCACGGTGCTCACATACGGCCCCCTACAGGCATGTTCCAGACGCCGCCCAAACCACTCGGACAGCTGTACATGAACGGACACTTCGACCGGGAACCGAACCCCGAGCAGAACGAGGCCCTGAGTCTAGTCGTCACGCCCAAGAAGAAACGGCATAAGGTGACGGACACGAGAATTACGCCAAGAACTGTAAGCCGGATCCTGGGGGAAGGAGTGGGGCAGTCACCAGAGAGCAAGTTCCCGGAGTCGCCGTCACCGCGGCCGTACCCGGGGGGCATGGCGGGGCTGCCGACGCCTGTGGCCATCCCCAACCCCGCGCTGCACGAGAGCCAGGTGTTCTCGCCGTACTCTCCGTTCTTCGGACCCAGCGGCGGGCTGGCGCGCTCGCCGCCAGTGGCGCCGGAGCGCGAGTCGCCGCCGCTGCCGCACCCGCAGGCGCTGCTGCACCCCGGGTTAATGCACCACCACAGCTCGCCCGACTACATGCGCCAACATCATATGCACCTCCCGCCGCCGCACCACCAGCACATGGACGCGCAGGACCCGCACTCCGACTGCAACTCCACTGACCTGCCCTACGACGGAGTCCAGCCTACTATATCCTTTTCAATAGATCCACTAACGTTTTCTTCCAGCGATCATACTATCGAGGTCAACCGTCGGTGAAACCCCGACAGGGCACCCCGCACCCCGCACGCCCACTCATATCTTATTTCTGTAGTGTTTAACCTTACGACTGCCGCCGCCTACTTCCTACTTACTGGTTAGGTATTACGACTGAGGAAACCTCACAAATGCTGCGGTTTCTACGTTTTCCACGATCCCAGGCCTATCGGGTACTTATGAACTGTAGAATAAGTACATAAACATTAAGTTTTCCTTGCTTGAACTATGCAATGACATAGCAAAGAGATGACTTCATAATCTTGCCAATACTATCAAATTACTGCAACATTATTTTAAGCATAACCTCTTTAAAAGTCTCATCATCTTAAGCAATCTCAGTAAATCAATTAGTCTTCCCCGATTCTAAATTCCAAGACGTAAATAATCGGATATAAACAAACTTAATCCGGCACACTGCTCGCATAACTACAGACGGCTAAGGCACGTTATAAGATTAGAAAATGCAAACGGATTAAGTATTTGTGGTGCTTCGTAGCGCGCCCACGACAAGCCGGGATCTAATCAGATTTTATATATCTTTGAGGGACAATCCTAGGAGATATACTTGTTTAGAAATTGTAGCATAGACAGCTTATTTTATTTCCTTTCGCTTATATTTTCTTAAGGAAATACTGCAATCAGTGCGACATAACTTTACGCGTGGCAATATTGTAAAACCAATAAACAAGGCAGGAAGCAGTCGTAAGATTCTAATAATAACGTATCAGTAATAATGACTTCAGAATTACTACAAGTTGATCTCGATATTCAATGTCTACGCTCTATGTTTTCTATATATTCTTGCAAGGCTATCAAAAACGACAAAAACAAAAAAAAACATAGAGTTGTTGACAAAAATTTTTTGAAACGAATTTTGAAACTTCGAACATACATTTTACATTATTTTTTCGTACTGGCTTTGCGTTCTGTAACTTACCTTTTTTTTCAAAAAAGGAACGTACAACTCACTTGGGATTTATTTTATTTTTTTGTGACACCATCTTTTAAAAACAATAAGCCTTTAACTCCTGTGTACTCCTCAACGCTAACGCCGATGCACCTACGCAAGGCCAAGCTGATGTTCTTCTGGGTGCGGTACCCCAGCTCCGCAGTCCTCAAGATGTACTTCCCCGATATCAAGTTCAACAAGAACAACACGGCGCAACTGGTCAAGTGGTTCTCCAATTTCCGGTGAGTCATAGATTTTTTTTCTTTTTTTTCAGCTTGATTTGGCAAAGAAAAGGATTTAGGTACTCATTTAATTGATAATAATAGATTTACAAGCGATTTACCTAAAGCATAGCCACGTATTTATTTAAATCTTATCCTCCAAAATTTAATTTTATTTTGCATTTAACAAACCTACCCATGTACTGTACATTTTTAATGAGCCGTAAATGTTATACATTAATAATATTATATCGCTATCCTTTTAGATTATTTTCGAAATATTTCCCGTTCCCTTTTTTAATCTTGCGGTTTATTCATTTTAGATATTATATAAGCTCAGTTTGCGATGAAAAACATTCCTGTGTATCCATAAATGATTGTTTAAATAACGTTTAAAGGTACAGTTTTCCTAGTACATACAAATAGATTGTATGTTGGCACCATTTATCCCTGTCGATCTATTGATTTGAGAATCTGTTACCTGTTATCTTGTTTTTAGAAGCACTGACTAACACAAATATCTAACAATCCACAAATATATATTTTCTGCATCATACTTATGATATCATTCAATTCTGATCTGTTTTTTACCTAAAAACATTTTGAAGTAAAAGTCTCGTTTAGCCACCCTTCGAAATAGGGTAAATCAATTGATTAATACCAATTCTGTCATCTTCCTTCACAGTAAAGGGTTTTGAATTCACTATTTCCTAATTATCAAATTCTCGGAAGGGGTGCGGCCCCTAACTAATATTTAAACGGGTTAGAGTAAACAAATGGGGAATTTAGTGGCATTTACTTTGAAGACTTAATTCTGATTCGGAAACGACTTCCCGCCACATTTTTTTGAACAAAATTATTGGTTAGTTTCTATTAGTAACGTAAACAAAGTAAGTCACAATAATAATAGACTACAGTTTCCCCCAAGACCTGATAGAATATAAAATGGAGAAATTGCAATAAATTACACAACAAGAAACACTCGGTCAGTTCCAATACTAAGTAATATAAACTCTGCCCTTTAATTAAATCATTATAGACAACTGCTGTTCACGATTTTTCAACAAAACAACATAATACGAGTATAATATTCAGAACTAGGGGAAGATAATCTTAGGTTGTAACGACAGTCCTAGAATTTACATAATGAGCATAATAAGCACTTATTCTGAAGATCGATTGATTGAAAATGACTTTTTTAATTTGGACTCAAACTTATTTTTTACAACTTCGTTGTTGACCTTTCTTTTATAACTATGTATTAATATTTAAAAAAAGAAGTCTGTAAACATTAATTTCGGAACACAAAAAAAAAGTTTTAAAGAAAAATGATGACAACATGAGAACATTTTAATACGATAACGCAAAACATAGGTATCGAAACATGTTACAAGTTACGGAAAAATCCGCCCCAGTATTGATTTCTACTCGACTAATTTTTCGCGTTATCTAAGGCCTATGATAAGGGCCGTCCTATGATAAACACCTTCCCCCCTTCTTTCACACTATCTGATTATTCTGATTCACTCGAGTCCGCATCGATTTTAACGCTTTCGCACTTACCGGCGGCGAGTCGAACTGATATTGAAGAATCTGTAGGTTTTCATTTTATGTTTATGGTTTATTTTTTCTTCTAAGTGAACATTTCTTTTCTACGTGGATGCTTCTTAAAGAAACTTCTTAAGATTTTAAATCTTGAAGTTTTTTGCGGCTTAAGATTTTGGGGATAAGTCAAAGTTTAAACAATAATTTAGACTCAAATATCTAAGACTCTAGGACAAGTTGCTTTAATTTCTTACAAGACAAGGTGACAAGTATTTAATTAACTAAATAAATTTACTTTGCATTATTCATTCCTATAAATATAAATAAGATTCGCATACGGAAAGGATCGGTTTTAATTTTCCCCCATTTGTCAATATCGTTTCAATATCGCACTAGTATCGTTATAATATCGGTCGTCAGAATATGCGCACAGTCGCGATGTGTGCCAAACACTTGACGTTGTTGATATATCGACTTTCATATTATTAAAGCTTTCTACTGCTATCTCAAGCTTGTATTATCATTATCTAAGTTAGATAAACGATACTGTGAGTGAAAGCTTTGATAACGAACGTTTGTATAACATAGTTTTGTTCGCACTAATATAATAATTTGTAATGGTGGAAAAGTTTGAAAACTTACTTACTGTGTTTTAAACTTTTCTTTAACAGTTAACTTAGTTACAAATGCAACGAATAGGGACACACATTTCAGTTTAAACGGTTGAAACTTTTAATCTTCAAACAGTAGGTTTGAGAAATAAATCTTGACAACTTTTTATTTTTAAAAATCTAGTCCATTAAACAACTCGATCAAAATCTTAACTCAAAAAACCAAGCATCAATCAAGCATGACTCAACTCAAAAGACCTATCCACAAACAACAGTAAAAAAAAAATCAAAATGGCCGCACGCGCGGGAAAATCTTCCTTACACGACTTGGACAACTTAGTCCATTAGCATTGTCCCCTTAATGGTAGCATTGTGGACATCGGAAAACGACCATTTCCTTCGCGATAAACATCTCTGAAAAGGCTAAAGGGGTGAGGGTAGTTCTATAATCGCACGAAAGGCAATTACTAAGGTGTCCGACGAATGGCGTTTTTCAACATCGATTAGGCTAAGTTTAAACTACTCTATGGTCAGTGTCAGTGGACGTTTGAATATCGAGCGGTTCTGTAGGATGTTACGACACGCAGATGTTTTGAAAAGATTAAGTACTTTTATTTTACCTAAGAATAAATAGTATGATTTTACTGAAAAATTATTCCATTTTAATATTTATTTTAAATACCTCGAGCAGGTACACTAGGTAACAGAATGGATACTTGAGGTATTTAAAAAAAAATGTTTAGGTACCTTCTATATCAGAGCTAGACTATTATAATTTAATATCATTAGGTGCTTATTTGAGGTAATTTTACCAGCAATTATTATTTACAATGATGGATTCTATTACGTCAACTTTGGTAAACGTTTCTGTTTAGACGTAAATATTAATAACGTACTATTACGTTACCTATTAATATTTATTATTAACTTTATTTTACATTTTTAGGTCATCTGAATCATTCTGTTACATTTTAATTAGACCCACAAATATTTTAAATACTAACCTTCAAACTTCTAGATAAAAATAATGGGCACGTGTGAAGATAAAAACGACGATTTTAAAACTTTCTTCCTTATTTTTATGTTTTTTTTTCTAATAACTTTCATATAATCAATCATTAAAGCGTTGTTATTGTTATTATCGAATTCACATCATTATTCTTATCTGAGGCTATCGTTAACTTTGACTTCACACTGATTAGAGTACCTACTTTTTTTTTAATTAGACCTAATCAGTGTTACAGTAAGCGATTTGTATCGTTTTAATAGGATTTAACAAAACGGGGCTAAAAGTCAACGATAAACTTTGCGATAGTAATTTTATAATAACCCAATCAAATCGAAAAGATTTAATTAAAAAATCTTTAAAAAAACAATAAACAATCGAGAATATACCTACTTTTAATTTTAAACGTCATCTATTCTCCACCATCTTGGAAATACAAATTTAAATAATAAAATGAAGAGCTGTCAATGTCAAAGCGTTCGGCATTCGAAGACGTAAGGCCCGCTCACACGACCGGCCACTTGTTGACATGTAGGACACCTCGAGGGCTCTAGCCGCCGAGAGCTCTCCTTGTGTCTTTTAGACGCTCGGCTCGTGTGAGCCGCCTTTATATTTGTTTTCTTTAATGTTTAGCCTGCAAACTAGCTTGTTGGGCTAACACAGCTGAGTTTGTGAGCGAGTTATTTTGTGATGATCTGAAATTAGTTTTAGGGCTAGGCGTTTAACACACAGATTGCGTTATCCTAAAATCGGATGTTTCAGGCCACCTCTAGATGTTTTTCTTTTCTCTCTTTACTGAAGCAATCAAAAAAGTACCTACTTAGTGTAAAATTAATTTATCATTCATGTCATAAAATCATTTTTTATAAAAAAGTGGTTCATTTCAAAAACATTAACTTTTCCACGTCTAACCGTAACAGAAAAGCGAGAAGAATAATAATTTTCAAAACAATTACAATGCAATTCTAAACGAGTCCACTGGCGATGTTTACGTCTTCAGCTCATTTAAAAGCAACGCCGCAAAAGTTCAAACAAACACAAAAGTCTTCACAGAAACTCTCCCGAGGGGCAAAACAAACATCCTTTACTCAAAGTCGATGCAAAGACAAATTCTTTTGGCGCGCGAACTCAAAGAAATGCGCGGGCTGCAAACAAAGAGTCACTCGTAGAATTAGCCGGCGCGACGATAGCACTAATTAGCAACGGTGACTCGTTTAAGTTATTTCGCTTAATTAAGTTGCGCAGAAGTGGTCTGCGGCCGGCCCGCCTCGAGAAGGCGTCGTAAATTGTTAGAAACACGGGCAACACTCCAATTAATCTTTTTACACATCCAACTAGTCGCATGAGGGTGTGCACTTAGACCAACCGAGGTAAAAACCTTTTAAGCGTTTACACACGGCCGTGTGCGGTCGCGGCTGCGAAATGTACATACGTCAAGTGTGCGCTCGCCCGACAGACACACGCTTATTAAATTATCAATACAATATTAAAGCCTCTTTTGGAGCTATTTTAAAAGCTATCGGCAGATTATAAATTAAAATACTACAACTATGAAAAAGTTACCTACTAGGTACTACGTTTCAAGTTTCATTACCTAAAACTTGAAATGTTTTCCAAGAACTCAAGTTTTAAAATTCAGAACAGAAAATAAACAAAACCAACGACTGAAACATTTTATAACGATTTATCGGTAGGGAATATTTTAAACTGAGATTTAAATCTCTCATCTGTAAGGACTCTTACATTCGGATACGGAAATGTTGCCAACCTTACGTCGCAATTTCCACATGCCTTTTTAACTTACCGTGTTAACAGCCAGAGGCTGTACATGTTTAGTTCAATATTTAATGTTGTAATTAAAAAACTTAAGTGTACAGTTTTATCGGTTCGCTATTTAACGTGAAAACGCTTTGACATACTTGAAAAGTTATCAAAGTGTGAAGGAAAAAGAATTAAAGTAAACTGTAACCCATAACTAGGCGGGTGAAGCCGGCGCATAAGGGATGTATAGACGAGTCTAGTTAGTGTCACTAATTCATCCCCCGCCTTGCAGTCTCCTCTCGCGCATTGTATACGGAAACTGTAAAATTTAATTGGTTGGCTAATACACTGCACCGTGTGGAGTCTAATTTACGTGTTAACATTTTTAATAAGGCCCGGCGAGCTAGGGCGCCAAGTGGCCGGCCATTTATATCGCGCCACGCTCATACGAGCACCTCAGTAATTAATACGACCCTTTCGAGAAAGCTTATGAGTAGTTTTCCTTCAAAAAACCTGCTAATTACACGTCAGAAGTTTTCTCTTCTGTGGAAAATGTCGCTAGGAGCGCCGGCCACTCAACGCCAATCCCATTAGCAGGCGAGTTTATTTAGCATAAGAATTCGTCTAAAGCCCCATACGTGGGCCAACAAGAACGTCACGCCTTAGTACTAAATTCTCGCTAACGTGTCTTTACTTCCGAATTAAAGTTCACACGCACGCAACGACGAACGTAATAGGTGAAGAGGGCGCGGCATTATATTTACATATCATTGCGATACGCTAGCCATTATAAAATATTAGCCTTTCGCCGGCCATCGTCGTTAATAATATAATTAAAACACGCGAAGGCGCGGTCTTACTTATCGCTGCGATCAAGGAGTGAGTCGTGTGGAAGGGGGTTTATGTTACATCCGAATTACATGGCCTACTTTATCTAATTTTTGAATATCGAATGAACTTTTTTTTCTAAATTCAAAATCGAGAAAAAGTTGAAAGTCTGTTCATTATCCTGGCTTGCATCTCAATGGGATCAATCAAAGTAATTTACGTTGCGTCTATAGAAAAATCGGCCTTGCAATTGGCTCACAAGGCAGGCCGCACGGTAACCGCGAACACAAGCAAACGGCCGACGTAACACACGCGATGTAGCATCCATCAGCTAATGAGTGAGTAATTAGAAAAGTGGCGGTTTCTTCCGACGGCCGACCTTATCTTGTCTTCGATGCGGCATTAAGTTTTTTAATTACTCCACCCTTCGCCGAGCCTATGCGTCGTTATGAACAAAGGGTGTTAGGAATTTACTGTTACGTCGCTTTAACTAAGGAATTACTAAAAAATGGATTTGTAAAAAGGAGAAAAATAATAAGTAGGTATTTATTTATAATAAGTAGTAGTAAAGCAGATAGATTCCAGAAACTTAACTAAAATACATTGAATTAGTCACGTAGACCGTAGATTGGCACCGCAAAACTCAAGGAAATAATTAGGTTCGGTCAAGTAATAAATAAACTCAGGAACGTTCCCATGAATTTTTCACGTTATCCAAGCGTATTTCGAGCTCGTGTTTTGTCATGCGAGGTCGGGCACGCCTCATATCGGTCTCGAAGGAGCGGGTGCGTTCCTTTCATTAGCCTCTACCTTACAACACCTTAGTCTGACAGTGACAGTTCATTTTGGGCGGGAACGTCACGCGATTTTTTTTACGAGTACGTAATATGACACGGACTTTAAAAAAATGTTTATGGTTTTAAAGTGTGTTAATGAGATTTAGTAAGCTGTAATAAAATGGTGTAGAATTTTCTCATGTTAATATTGGAGTAGGTACTTATAATTATCAAGATTTAACCCAATTCAAGAGTTAACAAGCGTTCGAATTTAAGTTTATTGAGTTCCAATAATTACGTTATCATAAAGCTAACAATTTCAACTTCAATAAAATTTAATTAAGTAAAATGAACGTGTTACTTTGAAACGAATATTTCTTAGAATTGAAATATCTGTAATATAGTTTTGTCCTTATTCTATCCTTACTGCAATGGCCACTATCGGTGCTAACGGAAGTTGACCACTGTTCTTATCTGGCACGGCCATAGCCAAGTATAGCTGTGAGAGCCGATTGTTTAAACGAATGTTTTGTAATCGAATGAAAATTCTGCATCGACAATTAATTGCTAAGAAAAAAAAATCGACCTTCGAAATTTAAATTTCAAAGATAGTGGTTGAGAAAATATTTTGACAGCAATTTGGGAGTTCATATAAGATGTTCTATTTTCAAACAAAATATCTGACGACTCAATTAAAAATATATATTATTTTTAATGTTATCATTAATTTGTTCTATAATAAACCGTCAGCAAACAATATTTATCGATAAGGACTTAATATCGACACTTTTCACTGTTCACATTTACACGGAACACTATCTTTCAACCAGTTACTGAAGACCTCTAAAAGTTTATTTTACAGGCGGCATTCGATTGTTTTGTTTAGTATCGAGAGTTTTCATATTTTGGATTTTATTGCAGTATATAAAGTTCTAGGCATTGTTGTGAATATCTTAAAGTACCAGTATTATTACTCACATAAATTATGATTGACAGCAACGTGATTGGTAATTTTAATGACAAAACAAACCTCGAATTTCGGATTACGAGTATCCTAGAGCAGGAATTATTGGTATAATTCCGTAGGAAACGCGGTAAGATTTTATGTTAGTAGGTATATAACAATATTAAACTATCAAAATAATCCACAAAATTCGGAATTCCCGATATAAACATACTTCAAGTGTCCCTATTTTGAAACAATTTTCCTATTATAAGTTAATAGGAAAAGCTATCTTATATTTTACCTACTTACACATTATTTGAAACAATAACAACAAAACGAAAAATATCGAGTAGAGTTACACAAACAGATTGTGAAGCTAACATTATAATTAACGATTGTATACTCCATTTATTAGGCATTTATAACTAGTTAATTAAACATCGGGTCACCAGGAAATGCCCTCGCTAAATACGACAAGAAAATAATTAAAATTTGCCTCATTTAATATATTTTGCGATATGATAGGTACTTCGTTCAATTTTCAGAGTTCACACTTATCAATATATGTATATCTCTCTTGCGTTACTGGTGGCTGACTGAGTGACTTACAGACAAAGCACAGCCGAAACTACTAGTCGTAGAAAGCTGAAATTTGGCATGTATGTTCATTGGGGAGCGCAGGAGAGCATCTCCGGATTTCTCGAAATTCCTACGGGAACGGGCAAAAGCTAGTCTAGTATAATCAGAAATGAGTCAATCTATCTGCTAAACTAACGAACCAATACTGATGCAACTGGCATCTTGAGGAGTCATTTTAATACTGCAAATTGAAAAACTGTGAAAGCTGGCATGGGGAACTGGCATCACTATTATTTTTTATTGAATCAGACACAGCTATTAAACAAATGACACAATAATTACATACAACAAAAGGCATTAACTTCACCTATGTAAACAAGGCTATCGAAGTGTTAATTAAGAACAATAATAAATCCTTGAGTAAACATAATATAATGAAACTGCGTCTCAAGGATAATAAAATAAATAAATACAAAATACCTACATAAACCGCCGTAGATATTTTAAAACGGAATAAAAATGTTATTGAAGTAAAGATCTTAGAAGATAAAAAGTGAAATTCCCAGAAGTTGATTTTGTAAACATTTTTAAAGGTTTACTTTACTCTCACAGATAATATTATTATAATGCATAACTAAGCAAATTGTACTTAAATATAACAGTTCACTATTTGAAACACCCCTTAAACACCAGTTTCATTTTTTCCTTTGTGTCACGAAATTTACAATTTCTCATTTCTTAATGTAAGTTTTAGTAACAAAAACTTATCGCTCGTAAGGAATCATGCACGGTGAAGGCAAAAAGGTGTGGTAGGCTTTATCCACATGGGAAATTAGGAAAGTGCGACAAGTCGCAGACCCGCCCTAAGACATAATTAATTAATACGTATAACTACCCTTACGTTTATGAGAAATGTTGTAGTTTTTTTATTGTGGTGTCGTATGTCGCGCTCGGTTACCTACCTGCCTATTCATTTAATTTCAGGTTGTCCGGTAGTTTCATTTGTTTCATACAATAAGGAGCGTCCGATTCGATACCTTTACTTTTTAATGACTGACTCCTTGACAATTAAAAACAATGTTTTCAATGGATTTTGACTAGTTAGTAGAAATTATAAAGAGATTTTATTTTATTGTCAATTTCGAAGTGGCCAACCACGTTCATCGTTATTTCTTAAGTTGAAGAAATCTTCACTAAATACGTAAAAATAACCGTTATACGTTCCGAAAATATTTAAAAAACAAAGTCTTCTATCGACAAAATGATATTAAATAAGTAGTAATAGTAAAATCTTCACGAGTGGCAATGATCACAGCTCTAGGGAAATAAACTTAAGTAGAAACGGCAAGCAAGCTTATATCTAGTCGCATTAAAGTAATTATCGTTAGACACACCCTGTATATTAATACAGGATGATGCGTAACTTATGAAAATGCCTTTTTTGTTCAGAGTTCCGTGAAATGTACGGGAAACTAATTGAGACCGATGGTTCCATCGGTTTTGGTGACACTGATATTTATGAATTTATTTGTAGACATTGCCAAAAGGTTTTATGCACTTTTATGTAACTGCTGCTCGTGGTTGTAAAACCACCACTTACCTATTACCTTTAAAGGTAAACTGAAATAAGGCTTGCCTTACCTTTTAATTCCTCAATCAATTTCTGTTCCACGTCAATGGTTTAACCAAAATCATCAAGCTCATTAAAATCAAAAATGCATTTTGGAGTGGAAAAATACCTCATCCATATCGCAGCCACAACTACAGACTTCCGTCATAAAGCAGGACATTCACAAACAGAAATTATATAATAAAGTGACACTCGAAAAAACTGTTTTGAAACTGTCTCCCGACAGTAATTAACGAACTAATTCAACGATCAAGTAACCGTGAATGGTCAGCTTTATGTGCCCCTTAAAAGGCTACGCGTACGTTTAACCCTTCTTTTTTTGAAAAAAAAAAATTAATACCGAAGCGAGTAGTAGTTGGGGTAATAAAATCTCGGCAGCCACTCAAATGAGCTGAACTTTTGAAGCCTGGGGTACAAGACAGACGGGTCAGCGAGGAGGGAGACGATGGGCAGGGACGGATTTTGGACTTTATGTAAAGAGGCTGATTAAAAGCGGATTTCAACAATGAAACTGAACGCGATCAGTACATCTAAACTGCGTTCAAGAGCTGTCAGCGTCAAAATTCCATAGAAAAATAGTGACACTGACAGCCCATAATCGTGGTTTATACGCTGATCGCGATCAGTTTGGCTTGGTGAAAATGGCCCTAAGTAAAGAGGTTGGTTTAGGTTTTATAAATCATGGTAAACACGAAAAAAAATAACGTAGTTCTTGTATACCGAAATGTTAGGCACAGGTGCACTTTTGGTAGTAGGTATACCCCTCATTTAGCCAGTTTTTAAGTCAAAAGTTCAGTTTGATGAGTTCTTATAATGAAGTAGAATCTTTTGAACATATTTGTGTTGTCTTCCTTGATTTTTTTTAAAATATTTTTGAACTTAAAGCCTTTCCTGCATACTGTATGTAACAAAGTGACTGTTATGGGTACTTATTAGGTAACTGCGAAGTTTAAAATATCCTTATTACTCATATGAGATCGACAATAACAAGATAATAATAACCGTTTAGCGGTCAGTTTAACGCTAATTAAAGCATTACTAATGAAAATTCTGATCAAAATAACGTTTACTGATATTTTTCCTTGCAGTAATCGATAGTATTAATAACTTCGTATGTATTTGTCAACAACGGTTATCCTCCAAGTTTTTCTGATAACGTTTATTTTGCGAGAAAGTTGCCCATGCGCAAGCCGGTACCGTTGATATCATCTGACGCCCGCATATACCACGACTTTTGAAAATATTTTCACGCAAGTAAAAGTCGTAAAAATAGCTACAAAAGTAGTGGCTTTATAATTCCGTACGTATTTTTCAAATATGATATCCATTATGTAGGAAATAAACATAATTTAAGGAAAACACCAAACTTTACAAAATTGGTGAATTCCTCACGAGTTCCGTAACAGTCAATACTGCTACCTGATGAATCACATTAGACCACATCTAATAGGCTAGTAACCAGTTATCAAGAAAAGATTACAAACTTAAATACCAGTCTTTATAAATAACGTCAAAGACAACACTACAAATCCTGACCAGCAGCAGTTAACAACAAAAAACAATTAATATTCTCAAACAACACACAACACGGTTCTCATTATATCATAATTTGCACATTTCCCAGCGTCTGATTACGGCCCTGCGTCGGACGGCGCAGTCTGAAAAAAGTTTTTTCACTAACTGAAGCATTAATCCGGCCTGGTATTAGTTTACTCGCTTTTGCCTGTCTGTGTGTGCGTCACGGGCATGTGTGCGCTCCGCCGGCCAACTTTTTTGCATAGAGCACGCAAAATGCAGATGCCTCGTTATTCAAACTGTGGAGTGATTTAAGATGACTCTTTGAATGAAGGAAATTGTTTTTTGTATTGGGTCTTAGAAGTATTTTATAAAGAAAAGTTTTGGGAAGTAAGTTTTTTAAGCATTTGGTGCTTAGTTATTTAGTTTTTGTGACCTTAATGTGTACCTACGACAAATGGTGAATGAACTTTGTTCACCACCAAAATTGTAAATTTACTTCGAGTTATTGTTAACGTTCTTTGCCTAAACAACGCAGACGTCATTACACCATAATAATCGTTATGCAAAATAAAAACAAAAACACGTCATTCAATACCACACCACCATAAATTTCGTAACAAAAAAGAAAAATATGCCATCTCTGTTTAATCGCGATGCTCTGTAAAATGCAGTCTGTCGGCTCATTCTCCCGTGCTCCTCGAAACCTGGACGCGGTCCACTCACACACACATAGACACGCCCACGTGTACATAACACATCTATGCATGCACAGTAATACCTGGCTTTTAGGTACGAGTATCACGTTTAATAACTATTGTATTTGGGAGCGATCGAAATGAGTATGTTTGACTCCGAAGTCCGGCTCGAAAAACTTCTGGAAACTATTTTTTTTCGCAAATTTCGTGCGTAAAACGATTTTTTATGAGCTTTTTGGGGGCTGTTGAAGTTTATTTTACACTGGCCTCCGGTGTTTTGAAGAGAGATATAACTATACATACCTGTGCAAATCCAATGATGTGAATGTTATTTGTTGATGGTTCGACTTTTTAATTGATTAACTTTGTACTTCGATGATTTTATTGGAAGCGGAGTTAGGTACTAGTACTGTAGGTAGTATGAATACCGACAAATCGAAGTAAGAGTTATACTTGATATATAAATCATCACTAACTCATACGGTACCTATGAAGTTCAGAAAACAACTGAAATTATTGGCTTAGTTCTTTTCCTTGGCCAACATAAAAAGATAGAAGACCCATAACTTATAAAAAACTTTAAACCTACTATTCCATTATATTATTCAACCATTGTCTAGATTCATGTTAAAACAATGACCGCCACAGTATTTCCCCAATACCTAGATATGCAAGTAAATACAAAAGAGTTACGTTCCTAATTAAAACACTTAATAATCTTGCATGGTATCATTTTAAGGAAAAACACAGCAAATGAAATAATAAGCGCGCATATAAATAATATTATTATCACAAGTTCTTGCAAGTTATATATGGGACAAAGGAAGCATGTGCCAGATCTTTAATGTCGTTCTCATTTCTGAAAAACATACAAATACAATAATGCGTCATTTTGTATGCGTCTTTGGTTTAAGAGGAACTTACCTGGTCACTTAATCTTATGACTTAAATTCTGGCTAATTTATTCAGTTTCTATGTCAATTATGTCTTAAGCTGTCATCAAAGTTTTTTTTCTTAAATTAGGTTTACCACACTTTTTTACTTTGTCCAAGGCGCAACTACAGCTGGAGAAAACCAATCTTAAAAGATGTAAAAAAAAACTTTGTTTTTATTAAAACCCTCAAGTATAGAGGTTCTTACCCCGCGTTATCGCCTAGCGGTATGCGCGTGAGCCCGCATACACAAGCACCGTAAGCTATGGAAATAAAGATCGGCGATCGACTCTCTGCCCTACATACTTGTGTTGCTAATCAACTATCGTTCGTTACTTTAATTTTCTTTAATTGGACCTAGTTATGCATAAAGCAGCCATGTCGAGAAAAAGTACAAACAGAGATATGAGCATCTTTTTGTCGATTTCTGTCGATGGGTGTCCTTCGGTTGTTTATTGTGTTTCTGATTATCTTATGTTTGAGCAATAAACAACCGAAGGACATTTTTTTTTTAACATGGCTGTTTTATGCACGACTAAGTAGTGGATTTTTTGTTCACAAAGGAATATTAGAGAAACTTCAATTTCTTTACTTAACGATTTCAAATTCCTTTGTGTTTCTTTGGTTGGTTATTGTAAAAAATGTTTGACTTATTTCTGGATTTCTTAATATAAGTAGGTCCTTTTATCTTCAAAACTATACTAAGTAGGTTCCTATAACCAGATTTAAATAAATAATACTACTAAAGCCAACGGCCATTTCCACGATCGCAAATACCATTTAAAACTGTATATCGAAGTTAAAAGTCGACACAAAAAAGTGTATACGTTCGTTCAAGGCAACAAAGCGAAGGGATGAAAAGAAACCAGAAAAAAACAATGTATGACCCCTGAGTATACCGTCTTAGCTACTTGGACATAGAGCATAAACGTTTAAGAAAGGGCATCTTCTTGAAAAACACAATCCTTTTGTGAATCACCGTGTGAAATCCTGAAACTAATAATAAACTTAAAAACTAAAAATAGTTACTAAGTTGGTCATATTTCCACATAACTCCGCTTATTAACGTTATGTGATCAAGGCGGTTTCTAGCGGTTACTTTTGGGTTTACCTATATTAAAGTTTTGACGTGTTAAATTAAGGAAAATTACGCGTGGACACGATGAAGAAATGAATATTTCCTTACTTGATCGTGTAGGAGGAAAAATATTCTTGTTCTTTAAAAATAATACTTACAGTAACTTAACCTAATCGTAACTAATATTGTACATAAAGTAAAATGTGAATTTGTTTTTTTTTATACGCCTTCACGCCCAAATCACTGATTTTACTGACGTTTTTTTTTTCTTTTTTATCACTGATTCTGGTACAGACAGCTGGGACTCTGGAGCTTTTTTTTTATTTATTTTTTTTTGCGAAAATTCATATTAATTAATGCAAGCCAACCCGCGCTTAAAAGCTTGTATTAGAATAAAGAATAACTACGTCTAAAAATATTAGGTACGTTAACTAAAGATTTTTTTTTATTGTTTAGGTATTAACTAAAAAAACATTTTACAAGCATTTGATGAACGTTTATACATATCAACACAAACCATCGCGGGTTTAACAGTGGTATGGCCAGACAACAGCAACTCGGTGCTAGGTACAAACAGTGGTATGAACCGTCACTTCTCTGAGATATTCTATAATCTATGGTCCCATGGTGTTTCACACGGGAATCAAGTCGTTTTCTTGAGGGGTCCCACCGCTCTTTGCTTTAAGGAGTCCCGACAATATCTCAGACAATGTTTAGCCACCCTAATGGTGGTTTAAATGGTGTCAAAGCAAAATAAAATACAGAGCTCGATGTCGTGGTTTTGTTTAAGAGAAATAAATAGATTTTTAATGTTGTTTTCGCTATGATAAATCTCGAAGATGTGAGTACCACGCAGATCTTTTTTTTACGTTGTTAAAGGTAGATAGAAACAACATACCTACGTACAAAATCAACATAAATAACAGGGTCTACTTAATTTTCATCATCTCATTAAATTTTATATTTTTTCTAAGAAAAATCCTAATCAAGTCCGGTCATAACTGAATTCTTTTGTTTTTTTCTTAATTCAATTCTGCCTCAGCGCTAAATAAAATTGAAAGAGAATCTACGATTGGGAATTAAAATCTTTCTTTCGAAGACATCTTCCAACTTTCGATTCCGGTTCAATTGATGAAAAGGAACTTCTGCAAAAAATATCAAACAATGAACGAAGACGTTGGGGTCCAGGTAGGCAAGATGCGAATCCTTAAGAAAACATAACAATAGCAGACACGACCATAAGAATATCAACTTTATAAATTTAGGATTAAAGTTCAAATTCTATTATAAAATCACATTACCCGTTTTCTATTTTGACTTTTGTATTTGCTAACTGTTCAAAGAATATTGTACTTTAAACTGTAAGATATAGACTTGATACTTCTTTGCAAGTTTCTTCGCCAAAATATTCTTACAAGGGTAGTTTTGTGTGAACAATGCAACAGCTGATTCCCACAGTTAACGGTTTTATTTAAAATACTAGTTTTGTTACCAGCTTCTGCTTACAATTTATTTTGTATTTAGCTGAGAAAGTGATTGGAAACGATATTCATATTAAAAAAAACAGATTTCACGCAATCACTAAAAAAACCTACCAAATTAAAATTCCCTAGTTTCTGTGCTATTTGACAGTTTATTTCTAAGAACCTAGTAGAAATAACAAAAGTTGCGCAACGCACAGTGGACAAACTAATAATACACCTGAAAAAAAGTATTATTTTATTTTTCTTTTATAAAATGATATTCTTAAAACTAGGTTTATTAGTTATACTATCTTGTTTACGTAAAAGCAAAACTTTTTCTTTTTGCAATTGCTAGCCCGCATGAAATTAGCATAACCTAAGCGTTAAGTACGTTCACCGCTTACTAATACGTCACGTTTACGTCGATCGCTATCAAATACGTCGATAAAAGTTGGCCTACAAACAGTAGAACAAAGTTTACAATTTTGATAGTTTTACATACCCGAAAAGTCTAACTATACTACATTTACAAGAAAAAAATAAATAAAACCCGTTTATGCAACCAGAGACGCACAAAATTACAAACTTAATATAATATTAAAGTAATGCTTTAATATTATAAAGCTTTTACGAATTTTGCGTTTTGTAATCCTGTTACTACAGAAACTCCAAATATTTTCTGAGGATATCTATTTTCCTCACAATAATATAGGTGGCAACAAGCATATAATTTTGAAAGACACCTTTACAAAACAAATATCCAACAAATGTAATTTGATTCACAACCACTTTCTCTCAACACGATTCAAAGTCCAAATAACGCCTGTTGATCTATTAAAAGATATTAATTACTATCATTAATATATCACCCACTTATAAAACATGTGATGACACCACATGTTCCTAATGGCCGCCAACGAAGATATCAAAATGTGTCTCACATTCACACTTATCAATATTTTTAATATCGAATATGACTAACTAATGAATTACAGATATGCGTAATATACGTCTGTATGTATGCAACTGAAGTTTGTTAGTCATACAGTGAAGCTTTCCTCAGAAATAAATGTAACTCCTGAAAATTATTAACGGAATTATGAGGATAATTTTACTTCAAGGTGAATTGTAAGGTTGATAAAATCAGAGTGGTTTATCCCATAACTCGTGTTTAAATGCACGTACACGTAAATTAACACATAATAAAGTTACTACCGTTTCATTTGAAGAGGAATCCACGTACAGTTTCCCAAACTAAACACGGAAAACTTAATCAAAGAAATATCAACGACTAATTACAGGCGAAAGTATTTCATTGAGCCTACTTAAAATTGCACAGTGGTTACACCGCCTCCCACGCCAGCCAAAAAGACATCTAATTATTTAGACACTTCATTTACTTATTCAATTAGTAAGGCTGCGATATCGCGTGGAGTGCCAATTAAAAAATAATAGAAGCCCCCGGAGTGCGAGCGAGAGGAGTGTCACAAGAGGTTTAGAGATGATCCATGCTCATTGACACATGAGTGTCGCGTTATTCGCTAATTTTGCTTGACGCGTACGTACTTCGAAGAGATTAAAAATAAGAAAAAAAAATTTAAAAAAAGGAATGTGGAAAATAACTTCTTTGCTATTTATTTGATATTCAAAAATGGAACTCATTTTTATTGTCTCTATGATATGTAAATGAAGCACAAACACAAAGTACCATCTGCAAGATTTGATGCCAAAGAGTTAGGCCGTTTTGGTAATTGAACTCAACTTATTGCCAAACGTAACCCTAAAAAAGCTCATAAAATTACCCCCAGCAACTAGCTCGTCACTTGCAGGAACGTGAAAAACCGAATTAGCTTGTCTGAATGCGAACTCGTAAGTAATTAGCCTCGCGAGACTCTCGATTCGCTCAACTCGCTCTCGTAAGCGAACCGGAGCGAAGATAGCGGAGCGATGCGACGCCGAGAGAGCGAAAATGGCTAATCAAATCCTTTCCCGCTCTCGACGGTATTCGAGGGCTTTTTATTTTCATTGTGCCGTGAAGTGTCACGGTGTAGATACGTATAAAGGTTGTTATACATATAACTCGTTAGCCAAGTTTCATCAACATTTTATTTGAGGACTGATTTGTGCGTTCTTCTTTCTATTTTTACCGGTATCTAACGTATGCTCTTTCTTCTTTACAGAGAATTCTACTACATCCAGATGGAGAAGTACGCGCGACAAGCCATCAGTGAAGGTTTGAAGACAGCGGAGGACCTGCACGTGGCTGGTGACTCCGAGCTGTACAGGGTGCTCAACCTACACTACAACCGAAACAACCACATTGAGGTGAGCATGCAGCAGGTGATAAACATTTATACATATTTTTCGTCACATTTTGTCACCCTGAAAATCTCCTTATTTTGCAATTAAAGAGGGGTTAAATTAGCACTTTTTGAAAATATTAGTAAATAATGTGTAGTCCTAAAATAGTCCCTCCAAAATACTGATGCTTAAGCAACTCGAAGTGGTTTCCTAAGTATGAATCTCCCACGATTCCAGGTGCCACCAAACTTCAGATATGTGGTTGAACAGACACTACGAGAGTTCTTCCGCGCCATCCAAGGCGGCAAGGACGCAGAGCAGAGCTGGAAGAAGTCCATCTACAAGGTGATCTCGCGGCTGGACGACCCTGTGCCCGAGTACTTCAAGTCGCCGAACTTTCTCGAGCAGTTGGAGTAAGCGCCAAATCGACGCGACGCACATTGTTTCGGCAAAAAACTAAATTATATTAAAAAAAAAACAAATCATTGGACGATTGTTTCGCACACCAAAATTTTACGACACTCGCATTTAGGCCTTCAGATTCAAAATTATTGATAAAAAAGTTAAATTAAATTATTAAAAGAAATTTTGGATTTGTACGTTGGACGTCGAGTGACGCGGAGACGCCGCGTCACGCACTGCGCTCTACTAGGAAATTCATTAGGTTATACGAGTAAGAGAAAATTTAAGTCACCTAGAATTTTATTTCTGCACATAATATATTTCGCTATATATAATTATTATTATATTATTATTAAGTATTATCTTAAAATGGTTTTATAGTTGTGTATATCATAAATCATTTATTGATTTATTCTTTAAGAAAAAAAACGATTAATATATTAATTGCTTAAGTTTTAAACGTTTTGTTGTTTTTATTTTTTGTTTCTCCTTTGTTTCCTTGTCCTTTGGAGCATGCTAAGTTGGTTTATCCCTGGTAGTGTTTACTTTGAGGCTCGCCATGCGCGGCCGGAAATTGTCAACCTTTACCTCGTCATACTTATTTTAGGAGTAATTAATTAAAGTTAACCATAGTCATTAGTACAATAGAGCAGGGTTATTTTTCGATCCACAAACAAAGAATTTAAAGATTATTTTTATACTGATAGCCGGTTTTATGTTCATGCAGAGGATTTATCAATAGAATAACTATAATGAAGACTCAAAATTCGAAAAAGTTACACATCTTAAGTAAAGATTAATGTAAACATCCTAATTTGTATTTACAATATTTCGGCAATGTTCGGATCGCAAGTTCAGTTAGTCCGGAGGACCGCTCCGGATTAGGGTTAAGTTTATTTGTTAGATAATACTACTTTTTGAAACGATGCGCGGGCATCACTCACACTACGCGAGTGCGGGCCGTCACTCCTTACACGTTAATCAAGGCATTATTTTATCTAATATTATCCATACTTATACACAATACACACCATATACCCGATAATGATAAGGCAAACTACTGTAACATTCTTCATTTTAATTTAACAATAACAGTTACTTTTGAATACGACTTAGTTAAACCCCACAGTGACGGCCGTACTCGGCAGGCGAGCGCTTCGCGGCGGCTATCAAGCACATAGACATTTGACCCACATCCAAACAGCAGCAATAGTTGAAGGCAACACAATTCAATAGATCTAAATCCCAAAAAAAAACATCCAAATTCTCAAAATTACAACTACATTATTTGGCATCTTACAGATAAACCTTTCGCACTGGGCCACCTCGTCCGATCAGAAGTGCCTTCAAAAAAATATTGATTTTTTACAAAAAAAAAGTAATTAAATACAAACGGGCCCTCAATAGACCGAAACGCCCAACCGGGGCCGCCGCAGAGCGCCCGCGACCCGCCGCCCGCGCACACACAGTTCGCCCGTATCGAACGATCAGTATACATACACACACTTACTATTATACTATAGAAGAATAATTAGTTTGATTCGTAGATATATGTAGCGCGGTATGCTGGGCTCTTGTTTCCTGACTGATGGCAAGCGAATGTGACATGACTCGAGAAGTAAAGACGGTTGAATGCAGCATGGCAGGTCAGGGAGCAAGCTCGAGCCGCTCCGCAATCTCGATGTATTTGTTATATCATGTAGTTGCCGGCCGCCAGCCCGCCACGCGGGAACACTTTCAGTTCACATCCTCAGTTTACAGAACAAACAGATATAATAATTATTTCGCTTCTCAAATAGATTATAACACGATAAGATAGATAGTTGTACAGAAATGTATAGCCATTTGTACATATAACGATAGTTTTAATACAGATGAGATAATATCGAGTAACTATCTTAGCGTTAATGGTATTTAATTAAGAGACAATAGACAAACTGGAAATATCTATTGTTTTGCAGAATGTACAAAATGTTTAAACCATCCTAATTTGTCGGTACGTAACCGCGCGAGAGGGTGGCCGGCCCTAGCTAAGCAAGTAAGCATACTTCATTTGATATTAAACGTTTGTTATCGTTTCATTTGTAACCATTTTGAACTATTACGATAATATAAGAGTACCTCAGTTTAGGATGGACCAGGCGTCGACTGGTGTGCTTAGTAGCTCAGGTTAGGAGAGTTAGAGATACTGAAGTTTTTGAGACATCGACACATAGATTAACACGCAGCCTCCCCCTTTCGGAAGACCGGTTTTTATTTCTAAATTGTCCCCCGACGTGGTCGACCAGCTGGTCACGCGTCCCCACACACCCACACTCCTCAGACAATAGCCCGGATTCAGTTTCCACGATTCGCGCCAGTACAGTACGTCAGTACTCAGTCGTCGCTGGGCTTATTCGAGATCGAGCAACGTTCCATGTTACGTTTACGATTGTATTTTGTTACAAGTTGTTTGTTTCTCCGTAACATAGGCACTGGCCTTTTAGAGCTGAGAAGAGTACGATTATCTGAATTGAGTAACGGAATTGATGACTAGTATTCCTAAGCAGATGATAGGTTAAGATCACTAGCGGTATGGTAGCGTTGTTAAGTGTCATGGCAAACTTTTTAGCTCTAAACTGACATTTACCGATTAATTCCTTGTATAGTAAGTAATGAATTCGTTATTCCGATCTCTCCTTAGATTTCCTCATATCTAATAGAACTGTTACGCAGGCTACACAACACATATTACAATAGAAATGTATTGGTTTCCCATCAACAGTTATCAATCGACATGCCGTAATTTGCAGATACTTGGAGCCGTATTAAAATGTTTTACTACAATAATTATAGTTTCAAGGTCAAAACTCAGAATATGTACTTATCAATTTATGTAATTAAATACAATTTTTGTCCGGATTTTATACTTGAGTGACTCACTGTGCAATATAACAAGACCACAATGGATATAACATGCGATCGAGCCGATTTTTAAATTTATTCGATGTTCAATTATTTGTAAGTTATCGGTTGACAATTTTTCTAAATTTAATGAAAAAAAATTAAGACTCATGTTTGAAACATCGAAATATTTAGTCCACAGTGATCTTGGGGGCTAATCCCGCAGAAAAGTACAAAATTCGGTGTTGACTTTAAATCTCATGTTTGTATCTATTTATAATATATAATATGTATGTAGATTTATTGAAATTGCCCGTTTCGGCGTCATTTCTCATTGTTTTCATATGCTTTACCTAGATGATAGTTTATTTATGTGTCACGGAAAATGTACTTATCTAAAGTTTTTGCTTTACATTTTTAGTATTTTGGAATCCGTCTACGAAAATGTTTGGATTATCAATATAAAATGAAATAAATATTGTAATTATTTTCAAAATTAATTATAAATAAAAAAAAACAATATATGTAGAAAGTATTCGGTTTCACGTTTGGGTATTATGGTTCCTAAATTTTCGAAATTGTAATAGACTATTGTATGTAGCATTTCATTTTTTGGAGGTTAGGACATTTAGATGTACCAAATAGCTGTATCAACTTTTCTATACGTGAAAAATCAATAAGGGAAATTGCTGAAGTTTAGGTAGTTATGGAAATAAGTATCATTCTTAATAATATATATTATATATTATCTCATAAAAATGACAAAAATTGAGCACGGATATACTATTAGGATGTCTTGAAACAAATACTGCCGACGCTTATCAATAAAATTTAGTGAGATAAGCTCGAACGCCCAATTGTAATAAGTATGTGAAGTTGTGAACTACTGACAGGCCCCGCAACACAACGGGACTAAACGTTCATAATTTTATATTCAAGGTTTACCATACTTTAGTGGGTTTCAAACAATAGTTTAAATATCCTTGTGGTCTTCATTGGTAACAGCGATACACGTTCAGTTCTGTATTGTGTGTTCGTATGTAATGTGTTAATTTAGTTATTTTGGTGAGCCACAGTCCATAATGTGGCGACATTTTATAATATATTTGTAAACTATAGCGAGCGGACGCGGACGCCAGTGATAAAATTAGAGACAAAATTTAAAAAAATACAAAATTATTTTTGATAGTGCCGCAATATGTTTTGTCCACGCTCGACCCATTTCGGCCCTCGGAGTCGTGCGCTGGACGAAAGGTGATGTGCCATTAATAAAATTGAGATTTTGACTAGTGTTTAGGCGTCATTTCGGTATCCTCGCATTTCGGCTAAGTGTTAAGTGCCCGCGTCCGCTTGTTTTGATATATTTAGTACAAATTTCATGATGTTAAGGTTACGAGGCTCAAAGCTTTTCTTTTGTGGCGGCCGCACCACCGCCCCCGGCACGCGCCTACGATATAATGAGTCGTGTATAAAATTTTATTCAAAAAGAGTATTTTTGTATTGAATATTTCTAAAGTTGGTGTACTTAAAGGTCAAAATTCATAAATTATAGCGATGACAAAATGGGACATTAGGTAAATTTAGAATGTCATGCGTTTTTTGTATTTAATTTTAAGAATAGCGTCGGATATAAAACGTTTAGGAGCATTAACCATTTGTAAATAAAAAGTTGAGCGTCGCGAGTGAGGGGCGGCGGCGCGGCCGGCCGTTATATAGGTAAAAAAATATATAAATAACTCAAAGATGTTTATATGGTTCTGGATGTAAAAAAGATAAATTTAAAAGCAATTTTAAGGTGAAAAAAAAATGTGGAAAAAATTGTAAACGATTCTTCGGTATTTGTGTTAGAATGGCTGATAGCGGGTCACTATTGTAATCTGTGGGCCTCAGACAAGTTATACCTAATGTCAGGAAACTAACCTAACCTAACTACGCATTAATTATTACGGTTCTTAATACTACAACAATACTTATACATTAATATAATATCACATTGTCATAAAGCTTATAATTTACGAGCGTGTGTCTTTGTCCGTGAATGTTTTAGGATCTCGCACTGTTCGGTGTACTAGACATAAAGTGGATTATTGTGAAGAAAATGAAATTGTATCTAAATTGAGTGCGTCGGCCGTGTGGCCGGCCCTCGTTGCAAATTGCGTTCGTTTATTGGCAAACACATTGGCGGTTTTAAAGTCTGTTGATCAAAATTTATCAAAATTATTGGATGGAAGGAAGTAAGGTGAAACATAAGTCGTATCTCTACTAGCTATGTCAGCATGGAGACTTGTTGATACCAGTGAGGGAAGTTTCTTCGTGAATATAACGAGTAATAAAGCTAAGCTTTTATTTGAATATGGTCTTTTATTTCTGACTCACCTTTTCCCACATCGTCAACAACATTCATTCAATATTTTAAAACAGAAGAAATTTATTTTCTCTTATTCTAATCAGCTACTAATTATCTATTTTATTTTAAATACCGATTTACAAAAATAAGATGAGAAAAAAACTTTTTCTAATGAAATCGTCACATCGGCCCACTGTGCGATAATCTTCCTGTTCGGAAAAATCTTATCTAATTACAAAAAAAAACATTCAACATTATGAATTTCACTATTAATTCTGATTAAAATATTGATTGACAAACATAACAAAATTATTAAACTTACAAACCTTTCTTGCGCGAATAGTATTTGTACAACAATATGACATCTTTGATTTGATACGTCTTAGAACCAGTAATAAAAGTGGGTTTTAATTTTTCTGCCAAAAAACTCAAAACGTTTATTTTCAATAACACCAATAAAGTGACTAGTAGATAGTGCAGGGTACCTATGGGTTTCATTATGGAGACAAAACAGTTGAACAACATTTGGACATACATTTTAAATTAATTATATGTGAAGACGATGCACCTAGAATAACACTACTAAACCTACTAGTTATTTATAGATACGTCACCGAAAATTGTAGACTCCGTAAGATTGTAATAAATCTTTAATAGATAATAATTTTTCAATATATTATGAAACCAGCCTCCTCTTGTAGCGCAATTTGTTCCATCGGAGAGCTCGGCGCATCCTGGGCAGTCTCACCTAACACCTTATAAGACTGGCCATCAATCCTTCCCTTGCAGTGGTAGGGCTAACGACCGCCTTGTTCGCGACCACAATCCCACCGGAGTCCGGCGTCAAGCAGCCTACTGCACTGACATGTGAAAATTCCAAATTAAAAAATAAATCTTACGTAATAGTACCTAATAATAAACATTAAAATCGCGAAAATCTCGCGGCACACCGGTGTGCCGGCAGTGCTCGAGCGGTAGGTGAGTACTGACCGGTGTTACGGCCTTACCGGCCGTAATGTACCATTCGCAGCGAGCACATTAGGATACGCCGCCGCCGTGTCCTAAAATCCGAGTAACATACGCGTGTTCGTTCTCGTTTCCACGTAGTGACTGCACGAATGCTCGCTTTGTAACGTGTTACATTGCGCCCCGTAACCGGTCAGTAGATACTTTTTTTTACCTCTAACGGCCGCTTTCTACAACATATCTCAATCCCAATCTTGATCCCGATCCTTGTCTGTAACCAATCAAAGGTGGTGAAGGACACAAACTCGGCCGTTGATTGGTTACAGACAAGGATCGGGATCAAGATTGGGATTGAGATATGTTATAGAAAGCGGCCGTAACTGTGTAGGTACCTACACAGTTAGAGGTAAATTCATTTATTTGCTAACTTGAGACATGGTACTCACACATATATAGGAACCAGCTATTTAAGCATTTTTTCTAAGTATTCCAGTAATCCAGTTAAAAATCCAGAAACTTTACCTAGGGTTCAATTAGACATAATATCTCACACGGGACTTGATGGGACTAAACACGCGATATAGACTTCATGGGACGCACAATCTTCATAAAAGTGGTAGATAGATAGACGCGTTCGCGCGTAACTTGCATTTATATTTATGACTCCGAGTTTCACAACAAACTGACTGGTAGAGATAAATGGTACATTATCCCGTGGCGATGTTGATGGGTTTTCCATCCACCTAAGTCCAGTGCAGTCCTAAGTCCTAAGTCCGTCTAAAGGAAACTTACTTAGGTACTCCACTGCACCAGATAGTCGCCATGACAACAGAACGATTTCACTGTAAATGTCATTAATTAACAAGCTTGTCAATTTCATGTGTCGAGAATTCAAGATGATTTTAGTCCAGTGAAGGAAACGACTTCAAATAACGGGAGTTTCAAGTGCAAAAAAAAGAGATGGAGCGTTATAGAACACAGCGCCATCTATTATCCAATGTAAACTTTAGCACTCCCCATTTATGTCTACATAAACAGTATTCCTGCACAGTATGCCTTCGTGTACGCGAGTGCAAGCCATTGCTATTTTAATACTAAACATCGCCGCTAGATGTCACTGTGCAATTCGTGCTAATTTCTTGTCGGTGATCTCCCGAATTTTATATCATCGTTGTAAATTTTACTTAACTATTTTGATGATAATATTAACGAGTAAGAACACGATACAGTTATAATATTAAGTAGTCAATTTTCGTGTCAGCCAGAGGGTACCGAAGTACAATGATCGCTGAACCCTCATATCCTACATGTCGACAACCTCGCGAGCCAACACAAGATACATACTTAACCGGGTAGAGCATGTACGTGTAGGTATATACCTGTATTGCGGCACTTCCGATTCCATAAGAGAGTATTTCTATTTCAGAGGTAGGTACTACCTATAGGTACTTATTTACTTAAACATTCATTATTTAAGATGATTTTACCATAATATGTAATAGAGTTCTTCTACGAAAAAGTTGGAATTATACGTTCGAATGGCAAATGATTTTGTTATTATGCTAGGCGCCAGTTGGGTATATGTGCAGTAAGTTTCTCAACATCAAAAACAGAAATAAAGACATGGAGCTGTCCAATCGACTTCTGTCGTGATCCTTTACGTTCTCTAGTAATGAAAAATGGTTCATAATTTGTTCGGGTCTACGAAGGGATATATTTAGGGAAAGGTCAACTACTACTTTACTTTATTGCGCCTACCATAAGTTAGTTAGCAGTTAGCTCGTTCAAACATAGCTATCTACGTTTGAAAAAGGTTTCCCTCCAAAAGCTATATCGTGGATAAATAGCTCTTCCAGGAATTTCCTTCTAATGATATTGTAGGTACAAGTAAAAAAATATAAACTGGTTGTTTCCAAGTGTGCACACGGCAAATCTTACCCTAAAATCATATTAAATGCTAATTTTATTCAAGTAGTTTCCAACCAAATGGGTAATACTTAATCAACCCCTGCATCTTGAGACTATCAAATATTCAAATTAACCCTAATTTATCGCTAACCGCTTAGAGCAGCGACTTTCAAGCTGATTACGGGCATTTAGGACCTTAGTAATAAGTCTGGAGTGGGCTCTTGATCTTTTATTAGACTTTTAATAAGTAGTTCTTAGGGGATACTTACCTACTAACTTATAAAACTCTTCACTCTTTTGCCGACTTCAAAAAGATGGGGATGGGAATACTTAAATTGACTGTAGGTATTTTATTAGAGTTCCGTAGCCAAGGAGTAAAGATGTCAAAAAGGCCCTTTAGAAGCTCCTTGACTATCTTCTAAGGGGTCATCATCATTTCAGCCGAAAGACGCCCACTGCTGGACATAGGCCTTCTCCAAGTGTCGCCACAACAACCGGTCCTGTGCATCTCGCATCCATCGGCTACCCGAGACCCTCACCAAGTTAACGGTCCACCTTGTGGAAGGCCTTCCAACGCTGCGTCTTCCGGTACGCGGTCGCTACTCCAGAAATTTTTGGCCCCATTAACAATCTGTTCTGCGAGCAATGTGCCCAATGCCACTTCAGTTTGGCGATCCAACAAGCTATGTCGTGGAAAGTGTCTCGCATCATAATGATATACGAGATGGGTAAACCGCCTAACGAAGTGTCTTCGTATAGACCTATAAGTCTGCTACCAATCCTCTCAAAAGTGTTTGAAAAGCTTTTAATGCACAGAATGGTACCAATCCTAAATATTGGAAAAGTCATTCCAGACCACCAATTTGGCTTCAGACCGGAACATTCTACCACTGAACAAGTCCATAGAGTCTGTGAAAACATAAGGAAAAGCTTGGAAGAAAAATTGTACTGCTCTTCGGCGTTTTAGACATCCAGCAGGCTTTTGATAGGGTTTGACATCCAGGTCTTCTGTGCAAGTTAAAAACTAACCTCCCTCATCAGTACTACTCACTTATAAAATCTTATCTCTCCGGCAGAATATTTCAAGTCAAAGAAGGGGTTACGACGTCAAGATTTTGCGACATTACTGCTGGAGTCCCGCAAGGATCTGTATTGGGACCGGTCTTGTATACGGTGTACACCGCAGACCTTCCACAGATAGATGGGGTCACCACAGCAACATTTGCTGATGATACCGCGATACTGGCAAGCCACACAGACCCTGCGAGGGCGTCACAAATGCTCCAAAAGGGTCTCGATGAAATAACAAACTGGCTACGGCGGTGGCGAATAAAAGCAAGCGCAAGCAAATCGGTGCAGGTCACATTCACCCTACGGAAAGGTGATTGCCCACCTGTCCATCTTGAGAATGCCACACTTCCACACCAAGACCACGTTAGATACCTGGGGCTACATCTGGACCGCCGTCTTACCTGGAAACAACACATTAAGACAAAGAGACATGAACTTAATATACGATTTAAAAACCTTCACTGGATTATGGGACGAAACAGTAAATTAAGCATCGACAACAAACTTTTAATATATAAGGTGATTTTGAAGCCGGTATGGCTTTATGGAATTCAACTCTGGGGAAGCGCCTGTAACTCAAGTATCAGCATAATTCAGCGAATGCAGAATTCTGTCTTGCTCTCAATTACTGGCTTTCCGTGGCTCGTTACGAACTCTGAAATGCATACGGAACTAATGATGGAAACCGTCAAGGAGGAAATCCAAAAACATACAGAAAGATACCAAGTGAGACTGGTAAAACACCCAAACAATCTGGCGGCCGCGCTAAAAACCAGAAGTTATAAAAAGAGGCTAAAAAGGAAAGACATCATATAGTTACCAACCTAAAGGGACTATGAACTTAAATATTGAGTAGATGGCTCACTGGAGTCACGCTCTTCCTGCCAATTTATACCCTTAACACATCTGATAAAAGTATCGAGTACCTACTGATCGCAGATAAGCTCAAAGAAAAAAAAAAAAAAAAAACAAGTTATGTCGGTAACCTTGGTTCTCTTACGGATATCATCATTCTAAGGTACCTATAAATAATTAATAATCCCAATAAGAATCCCAAGCAGTTTTTTTTTGTCTCAGAACGACTTATTAATAGGTACTAGCATTTTCCCGCAGCTTCGCTTGTGTTAATATAGATTTTCGCAAAAATGTGGGTAGGCTAAATAGGCAAAGCCATCTCCAGTGTCCCTGTCTCTATCTACTTAATAAAAACGGTTAGGTTTGATCTTCGAGGTTAAGCAACGCTTCCGAAGTCAGTCGGTGGATGAGTGACATACTACCGAGACTACTACCATCCTACGGAAAGCACGCTAAGTCGTTGGTCCCGGCTGTCACATGTAGATCTATGACGGTCGTTACGGATAGTACCAGCAAGTATACCTGGGGTCTACTCTCAAGCCCGAACTAAGAACAACTGTCAAATCGTGTTGTCATTCATTCTTAGTTCGGGCTCGAGACTAATCGTAAGTCCGTAGGTGATACGATACGGAGGAGAAAACGCCCGTAACTACGGACTTTGGGCTTAGAGAGTAGAGCCACCTGACACCAGTCTTATCAAGGGGCACCGTGTTACCCAGCTACTGGGTTATGGAGATCAGATAGACAGTCGGTCCATGTTAAATACTGGTACTCAACTGCATCCGGTACGACTGGAAGTCGACCACAATATAGTTGTGAAAAGACTGAACAACATGATTGTCTGTTGCGGCGGTGTCCGAGGAAGTGTTCATCGTAGCCATCGAATCCTCATCGGGCCGAGCTATCGTGATCCTTTACATTTTATAGTAATGAAAAACAATTTAAAATTTTATTTATTGTCCAGGTACCTACAAAGAGTTAGGGAAAGGGCAACGACCGTTATTGCAAATTTATTTGGCGTCGACCATATACGCACACAAAGGTACTGCGCCAGTAAATGGTTTCTTTTTCACCACTTTAGGTACGGAATCCTAAAAACTGCCTCATCCTGACTTGTGACTATTGAGCGTATAAATCCAGTACGAAAAAATGCGGTCGTGTCAGTGGCGCTCCGCAGAACCCTTGGAAAATATTCATGAGAAATGTTCAATGACTTGTAAAATAAAGGTTGTTTTTACATGGAGAGCAAGTGAAAAACTGTGGTCCAAAAAACTTATTTTATTGTTTATAGTAACTTGAAGTTTTCTTGAAATTTTATAGTCTGCCAGTCACTTTTAGTTACTTATATTTTTTTTCATTGTTTGATATCTAAAAATCATTTAATGATGACTGAGAAAAGTTGATCTTTTAAATTGTTGTTGCGATTACAATATGTCTGAATTTTTTTTGGGTATGATTTAAGCTATCGCCAATTTTATTCGTTTTGAATTTCTTTAATAATAGGGTTTGTCCTCAAAATAGTGGATCTGTCACCAAAATGTAGTTGCCAAATAATTGTAAAAAGCAATTCCATAATAAATCACATGTAATCCTCGGGATATATTATCAAGTATCAAATAAATAGGTTGGGATTTATTATAAAACGGGAAGTAAACCATATTACTGGGTGGATTAAAAAAAATAACCACAAAGGTGATGGCGGGGTCTGTTCGCTCGCTACGCTCGCTCACTTGACCCCGCCATCCCCTTCTAACCTAACCTGTCCGAGTCGGGGTGCCCTAAGCTCCCTGTGCCCTATGTTCGAATATTTGGTGACAGATATACCTTTCTGAGTACGAAGTTAAAGGAATAAACCTATTATTTTGAGAACAAAGTTTTATCCAAGGAATGAACTACGATTTTATTGATAATCCATCTCTTATTTTACATACATATTGGCATTAATTTGGTAATTCATACCTGGCGACACTTTTTATATATCTGAGAACGAAAATACTTCGTGGCGATAGATCTATTTATTAGGTGATGCAACTTGATGACAAATATAAATTTTGGTGACAAGAAATATAGTCCCCATTTTTTTTATGAGAAATATAATAAAAACTGTCCACAACTACAGCAATGTGACAATGTGACAGCAACATGTTTTTCTCTGCAATAAATTATAGCCAGTGTTTTATTGTCACCAAAATTGCAATCTCTTTAAATTTTTTTGCCTATGATTTGCTTAAAATAAAGACCAAATGGTGGCTTACTTCCTTACTGATATTATAAATTTATACGAAAATTTGTTACATGTATGGATGTATAGATGTTTGTTACTCTTTCACACATAAACTACTGAATGGATCTTGATGAAATTTGGCTCAGAGGTAGCTTATAGTGTGGAACAACACATAGGATACTTTTTATCCTGGGAGTATGTTCCCTTGGGATAATTTTTAACATTCACGAGCGCGGAGTTGCGTGAGGCAGCTAGTGTCAAATAAACTGAATGTGATTGTTTGACATTATTAGGTGCATTACTCAAATCGGAAGTCATTATTTTAAGTGAATTGTGGGCAAAGGAATCGCAATGCCTTTAAAAGATGTTACACAATTTAGGCCGCAGATTGTTGCAGACACCATAAGACTGTAATGAATTTGTGGTAAAATCTCCACTATTTTCTTGCAGAATCTGCCTAGAAACTTACATACTTCAATTAAAAATTGTATATTTATGTATGGTTTACAAAGTTCATTTAAACAGCTGTATGAAAGTTTTACAAAGTATCCTTAATATAAGAAGTATGATTGAAATTCATTAATACTTATTAGGTAAAAATATGGCTGAACTAGAAATATGATACTTAGACAATAATATCATTCATTAGCAATCTATTCGGGCACATTGAAAAAAAATAACATTTGCCCAAATAACCACACAATCACTTTCTCTTCTCTGCCATTTCTTGTAACTCTCCAATAGCAAACAACATCAACTTGATATGAGCTTGAATCTCCAATGCTTTTGCTTGTATTTGTGCAATCTTTTCCTCAAAGGCCTTTATTCTCATATCCAAATACTTAACAGCTTCTTCTTTTGTAAACTCTAAGTGATGATCTAAACCAATATTCATCAGCAAGTTTGATATATCAGGGACTGAGGCTTCCATGAAAAAGTTACAACCAATGTTAAGTTGAGTTTTGAAACTAATCGGGTGAAGTTTATTGTTCCAAATAGCTTTTAATGCGTGCTTCTGTGATACCAAGTCGGCTACCTCCGTGTTGAGTTTTACAAGCACCCCTTCCAGTTTGCGTAAATCTTCTTTGAGTACGTCGTTAATTAATCTCTCGTATTTGAGTATAGTTTCATCTATATTAAGTTCCGACATCGTATAGGATTCCAATTTTTAAGTTATAAGCTGGAATAATATGGCGCAGTTTTCACATGCACAACCTCAATTGTATTTTCTTAATAATATCTTTGATTGTGTATACGTAGAAAATTTTAGTTACAGAATTATCCCACTATTATACGTAGAAAAGTAAAACTATGTTTTAAATTCTTCATATTTTACTCATAGCATTTTACTGTGCATTTTACTAAACTGAGCCGACCCGGTTACAAACAAAAGATGACACAACAAATTGTATGTAAAAGTTTTGACACTTTGTAGGGATGCGAAAAAAATATCGATAAAAATAAATTTCGACATTTTTCCAAACAATAATCGATAAATATCGTCGGTAATTTTAATCGTTATTTTATCGATAATCGAGTTTTATTTTGGAGTATCGAATTCGTATCAATTTCGATAATTATATTTTTTAACGCAACTCTGGTTTCATATTTAATGATACTAGGCACTTTTCACATGCTCCCCGCTCATCATTAACTTTAAAAAATCCTGCCACAATCTTTATGAAATGCAATAAAACAACAGAAATTAAAAAAAAACTTTTTTACAAAAAACGAAAAAATAACCAAAAGCACCGACTGCAATTTGTAGTTATTTTGTTTCGAAATCGGTTGTATTTTTTGTAAAAAAGTTTTTTATTTCTCACTTTTAGTGGTTAGCTTTAACTAAACCCAACGCAAAAAGAATCATCAAGCTTTATTGTTTATGATCCGATGATCATAAACAACAAAGTTATGCCCGAATAGAAAATGACAAAACCATGGTTGACTTGTAAACATCTGCGTTGCAAATCCTTTACATCGAACTGGTGTGGCGTTATGTTATGAACTGGTGTGAAACAATTTCAAATATCATTAACAGACATGCGATTTCAGCAATTCCGGCAGGTTTTGCTATCATTTATTGAAGAGTTCCGTTACCTATCTTCGACGTTCTTCGTCAGATCTTCAGCAAATTGAAATGGGACCAGTCCGGGAAGATATCCTTCCAAACAAAAAAGAATCATCAAAATCGTTTGACAATTTTCGAAAATATCGCTGAAGAAACATGCAAAAAAAAAACGAAAAAAATGAGTCGAATTGAGAACCTCCTCCTTTTTTGGAAGTCGGTTAAAAACTATAAGTAGGTACAATTTTTTAAATATTTTTTTTTCATGCGAAAAGTGACGATTTATCGATATATTTTTTTCACATGCTCATGCCTAACACTTTGACAGCCAGCACAGCAATATCATAGAGGCAATCAAGTGCGTTATCAAAGACAGATTGAGAATAAAATAAGCATAGATTAAGTCTAGCAACTCTAATATTTTCCTGAAAAGACGAGATGCGACCGACGGACTGTAGTATAATTTTTTTTCTATGTTTTTTGTAAAAGATGTAGGAAAGTGGCGTAAATCAAGAAAAAAAATTCGATTCGATTGCACTGTTCTTGAAAAAATGAGACGCGACGGACTGCGGTATAATTTTCAATAAATATGTTTTTTGTAAAACATGGAGAAAGGAAGCGAAACTCAAAAAAAAAAAACAATCTAATTTGCACTACGTTTAGTATATTATTTTACTATCCTTGTAAACAACATCTGAACTAAACTAACGCCATCTATGTCATCGTGTCTACATCATTTACACTGTCATCTTGCGAAAACTTTACGAACTATGTAAAAATTAGAATCAGTGGGTCGTGGCGCCGAATGGAAGCAATTTTACCATTACTGAAGCAGTTTCACAGTTCACCAGAAGATGGCGCTATTTCAACTATTTGGCGATTTATACAACAAATATAAAAATTGATTTTTAAATATCTAAGTGGCAATAGGCTTATTTACCATAAGGTCATCCGGGCCATGGCCCGGGTCGCCAATTCGCCAGGGGCATTTTGTTTTGGTTTTGGCGTTAGTCAACCAACTTTTCTTTTCTTTTTTTTTCTTGTCATTTCGGGGAGAATAAAAGTGGTTTCTTTCTTTTTTTACTTCTCACCTTTTTAATTTTTACTTGTCAATTTCAATTTGCCAATATCCCTTTCAATCTCAATTTCAATATCCACCAGGGCCTAGCCACCCCTGGTGGATATTGATTTCTTTATAGCGAATACGAATATTAACCGCTGCGGCCCCGACATGTGAAAATTCCCGAAAAAAATAAATCTTATGTAATAGGTAAATAAACATTAAATTCGCGATTAATTCGCGACACACCGGTGTGTCGCCGGGAAAAATATGCGAATTCTCGCGAGTGCGACTACCAGTGAGTAGTGACCGACAGGAGTGACGTCATCATCCGTTTTTTTTTTTTAGGTATGACCACTAGCAAGTTTAACACACTTGGGATATCAACTGCTTAACCGGACTAACCTGTGGTGGCCTCAAATGAATTTAAGTCCCCCAGCCAAGGCAACAAAACTAGCTACAAGCTAAAAACTACTGACCGCTCGCTAAGGGCATTCCCTGTGGAATACGACCTCGGCTTAGCGGCGTCAGTTAGGGACAGCAAGGGACAATCAGGCTGGGTCGCTTCATTAATTAGGGGTTATTAAAGCTAAGCGGGCTGGCTCGTTAGGCAAAAGTCGGGGAGGGTTTTGAATGGGTCGTCGCGACGGACCTCGGCGGCGAGGTCGGTATACGGAACGCGGTCTGTATCTGTTTATTCTAAGGGTGCTGGTTTCCCTACAGCTTTCCTGAATCTTTATGATCTCGTCGTCGGATTCGACGAGTGAATGGCGAGGACGGCGAATCTTACTAATGCGAGAGGGAGTGTACTGGGTTGCCTTTGAAATCAAAGGGTTTTGGTGCATTTCAGCGGATTCGAAGAAACGCTTTGTAAGGCGCTTCATAAACTGTTTTAAGGTCGGGATTTGAAGTCGTTCATTCCGTACATACCACGGGGCGCCCGTGGCTTTTCGGAGAAATCTGTTTTGGATTACTTGCATTGCATCCTGTGGATTTGCTTTGGCTTTGTGTGTGCGAATATAGCACACGCATAAGTCATTATCGGTCGTAACATCCGTTTTATTGCGATGCACGATGACGAAATGAAACTGTCTGTTTTAACCGCAATTTTGGCAATAAATTTAAGAGCACTGTTACAAATGGGTAGTCGAACCATTACTTTTTAATTTAAGATAGATAGGTACATTTTCTCAATAAATGTACTTACCGAAGTAAAAAAAATCACTTCGGTAAAAAACATTTTAAGAATGCAAAGCATTTTATTTAATAAACATACTTTTGTTGTAAAAAGTAATGATTTGACTACCCATTTGTAACGCGTTTTCATTTTTTAAACAGGTGGTAGGTAGTCTATTCTAGATGGAATTCTTTAAAATAAAAATGAAAATTCAGCATGCTCCTTAATCTACTACTTAATTTTAAAATAATAAGTAGGTAGGTACGTTCAATAATTAGTGTGTAACGAGAGGTATGTGTATAAAGAAATTTGAATCAAGTTTCCGCTGCTCTGAAGTTTGGCTATTTGATGAAAATCATTTATGTAAATCGGTAGCAACGTGCGTAAAAAAATACAACTCTGCACTAAGAGTTGTATTTTTTTACGCACGTTGCTTTGAATTTGTGTGTAATGTAGGTATAACGGTAGGTATGTTTTTTAGCAAAATCTGTTTTCACAAAAACAAATTTTGAAAAAAGCATACCGTTTAGGAGATCATACCTATACACGTAAAGGTAAAATATGGTTATTAGGTCCAAGTACTTAAAATAGGAACTCTAGAGCCTAACTTTTAACGTTTATTTCTACCTTGTTAGGGTCTACAATGACTTGCCAAGTTTCATTTATGTGCACTTAGTTATTAAATAATATTAATGAGTAGGTAGGTAATGGCATAACTTACTACGAATAGACTATTATGTTGTATGACATCCGATTGTAGGACTTTATAATGGAAAAGCAAAATAAAACATATTCCAATATTTAGTGTATTAATGCAACTATTCACATATAAAATTTCAGCTTATAACAATCGATAATTAAAGCGATATCATAATAATACCAGAACCACCGAATTACACAGATAAACCTGTGGTGTCCTCGTTTGCTGCTGGGTTCGTAAATCAAAGCCAAACACTCGTTTCACCAAGGAGCGCATACACGTCCGCACCGGCCGGCGGTTGGGCAAGCAATGCCGTGACGTGCATGCGCTGCTTGTACTTTATTAATACGTCACACCTCTTCCTTTACATAAGAATTTAAACAAACAAATATAATAACTGATTAATTATTTTAACTTAATTATCAAATAGTTAATTAATTCTCCACATTCTATAATTTCTAACAAGGTAAAATTTATCTTCCACTGAATACTTATTATACAATTTAACAGAGTTATTTATCTCTCTGTTCTTTTGCTTCTATCGAATCACTTTTATCCTCTGAATCATCTGTTTGATAATAATTTTTCCCCTATTTCCAGGTATATACCATACTTTTCCCTTTTTCCTTCACTTGCTTTCCAAACTGTGTTTCATAAAAGTCTAAGTCAAAAACGTTAATTTCAATAAGGCCATCAAACGGCTCTTTTGAACGTCATCATTTACATCCAAATACTATGTATACAAAATAAGGTGACTCTACTGTCCGTTCGCAAAGGTAGATTCTTATGGAGAAGAACGGACAAGAAACTCCATAGTTACTCTTTTCAAATAAATGTTTTACAATATTTTGAATACACACATTAACTTTGATAGGTATATGTGAGGTTGATGCACCTAGAGTATACTGCTTATAGAAATAAAAGTATTACCAGCAGAGGTAAATTTTTCATTTTCTTAATAAGTACATGGTACTCACATATTTACAAATATTGGATCCATTAATAAAACAGTGTGTGAGTTAATAGAAAAATAAAAACTCAAAAAAAGAAAGAGTACATCTATAAGGTTAATACATAAATTGACCAGTTTGATTTTGTCTACACTACACCCTTGGTTGTTCTATGCAGCAGCCAATGGCGTAGTCATTTATACCGTAGCGCCATGATTCCACAACACTGCCATCCGTGACTAGCACCCATCCTCGGGTGTAGTACAATATCCAGTCATGGGGGCTTTGTACACAGCGCTCCCCGCACAACATTACTCAACGGAAAGATATCCGATCTAACAAAATAAATTTCTGAAATGCATACTCACTCATGAAAATTCCGTTATAATCTGTGCACCAACACAGACCAGAATCGCAACAACAATTTGAAAATATCTAGCACGATATGTGCAACAACATATTAAGCGCTGTGTACTTGGTGCACAGACAGAATTTGTACCAAGATTCCTTGGAGACCCATCGCCTCATGTTATTCATGAGGTGCGGTCAAGAGTTTAGTAAACAAGCCATCAGACTTGGTTTCATTATCACTGTCATCAACTATGTCATCTAAGTCTCGAGGCAGTGATCGGGGGTCTTTCTCACACGATCATGAAGGTATTTATACATTCGCTTAGAGTCAAGCGCCCTTATTCGAGGTATACCCAGGTCCATCTCCTTGATAATTCTTAAATGAACCTTTGAATTTAGGATTTTAATTAATCCAGTTTCACTCTTACTTTACTAATAAATCGTTATCGTTTTTTTTTCTTTTTTTTTCTTTACCTTCTTTGCAATCTAATTGAGCTTTACCTTATACCACACAGCGCTTAAAACTCTAATGAAATCTCACGGACCTCATCTAATCGACTTTAGTATCTACATCACTAAACATCAATAATAACGGTCTCGCAATTTCTACAGATACCGCCTTTTACGCAATATATTGCACCTATTGCGTCTTGTTACGATTTGCTATCGTTAATCTCTACGGTAATTGTCTAAAAACTTTTCATGTTACAGAGCTTTTCCATGTCACTCTAATGTCGTTCAGTCGGTAAACCTTTGACAGACCGACAGTGGCTGTAAATGGTTTCATTGAAACAAATGTTTTAGGTTTAATCCGCGATTAGCTAGTATTCATGATTACCAAGTCCAAGCACCAATAATAGTCATCGAAATCACATTAATTTGAACAAAGAAAATAAAAACCTCTGACTCTACGTGTAAAATTGTACGTGATTTTACATTAGACTACAATCGATTCTACATTCGACTTTACATTTGACGCTTTTCAGTGTTTTGGTCGATAATATACTCCTCTTTATTATGAAATTGACCTTTTCCAACATGATTTCTCAAGCTTAATAAAATCGTTGAAATGTTTCTACTTCCTCCTGTTTTCTTTTTCTGTTAGAAAATATAAATTTCGTTAATCCGACTTTGTTTCGAACTTAAGGAACTGTCTCATTTCTTTAGAGCTAATGCAAAGACATCGACACCTTCCCCTTCTTCAGCATGAACGTTGACTATAATCTACCCGGAAGATTATAGTCAACTTCTTGTTTGTAGTGCTATTCCCCCAACGTAGTAGAGAGTAGCTCGTTTCTTAGCAGGATTGTCGATGATGACAGGCAATGTGTTCAATTCAAGAGCCCTCTTCCATTTCTCCCTGCGAGTGTCGATAATTATGTCTGATCATCTTCGCAATCAGGAAGTTTGGAAGTGTGGATGACGCATGAGTCATTTTAGATTTTAATAAAATTGACTCTTACGTTTGCGTGGCTTTTTACTGAAAATCATTAACAGAAACACACAACTGCGTAGCCCTAATATAAAGATGCAAGTACTCTTTACGTGGCCCTTTGTGTATTATTTACTCTTTGCGTGGCCCTTTGTGTGTTATTTACTCTTTGCGTGGCCCTTTGTGAGTTATTTACTCTTTGCGTAGCCCTTTGTGAGTTATTTACTCTTTGCATGGCCCTTTGTGAGTTATTTACTCTTTGCGTGGCCCTTTGTTTGTTATTTACTCTTTGCGTGGCCCTTTGTGAGTTATTTACTCTTTGCGTGGCCTTTTGTGAGTTATTTACTCTTTGCGTGGCCCTTTGTGAGTTATTTACTCTTTGCGTGGCCCTCTGTGAGTTATTTACCCTATATCAGTAATATTTAACTAATACTTATTAATACGTATCACTTCACGAATGTCAGAATGATTGAGTGAGTCTAATCCCACCGATCCGTGTCAAGTGAATGGAATCCCAGATTATGATAAAGATTATTGTACATGTTAATAATCTGTGGAATATGTGAATATTAAATATTAGCATATATTAGTTCGTCGGATTACTGACACGTGAATCCATGGAATATTACTAATCTCTTAACTAATACCAATATGTTCGTTACACTCCTATTCCCAACTACATTGGGGTCGGCTCCCAGCCAAACCGGATTCAGCCGAATACCAGCATTCTACGTGGAGCGGCTGCCCACCAGACCTCCACAACTCATTAACTGGCTAGGTAATACGGTACTTCATGGCAAGACCGGTGTCAGACCTTCCGGCCTCCAAGAATTCGTAACGTAACTGCCAAAGGTCTACAAATGACAGCCGGGCCCAATGGCTTAACGTGCTTTCCGAGGCACGGAGTAGTCTCGGTACGTTAAGATCCACAGACCAACCTCGACAAGCGTTGCTCCTTGAAGATTGGCCCATGCGGCTGTTATAATTTAGCCACGAGCTCCTTGCTCCTTTATGATTCTCTCAATATAAATTGTGCTAGTATACTATTAGACAAGTACCTAATCGCTAAATCTTACCATTGCCCGTTTTTTTTAATGGTACTCGTATAATGGAGTGTGCTAGCTAACATGTTGTAAATACTATTTAAGTTTATGATTTCCATGTTATTGGATACATATTTATTTTTGTTCCTGTGTCTTAAAATACTTTGCGTACTATTGTTTAATTCAAGTTCTTAAAACGTAACAGACAGATGTGTTGCTGGGGAGTTTGTTGCGCCACTTCTTTTTCCCAGCTAAAACACTAGGAAGTGGTGACGGGTGGGCGTTTTGGGGCACTGTCTTTATGTATGTAAAATTTGACGTTCAAAAAGTGCTGGCTCTCAGCCTAATTTGAATAAATGACTTTTGATTTTGATTTTAATTTCAATGTTGTGATGTAATTGTCGTTAATAATATTATAAAAGTAACCATGAAAATAATACATCTTTCATACCTTGTCCAAACCCAATTGAATTGTTAAAAAACGTAAATAATTGTAAATGTGGGTACCAAGTAAAAACATTTTTTTTTTTAATTTGGGTAGGTATGATATATTTTTAATGGGCTGTAAATACGCTAGTCGACATTATGTCAATGTATAAGTAGACAAAGATAAAACTATGAGTTTTATATGTGTGTGCCAAATAAACTCATTTTCTTTCTTTCTTGGAACAACCTTCGCATTGCAAGGGTTCTGCCGGTGGTAAATTGGACATTTTGAGCGACCTGAAGCAATGTCAATTTGCCTTTGTATTGCACCCTTGGCGCCATTGATTTGCCTTTGTATTGCACCCTTGGCGCCATTGGATAAGGTGTTTCGTATTTTATTTATGCTTTCAGTAAAATACAGATTACTGGTCCTAAAGTTCCTCATAATATTGTTATTAGCAATCTGTAACCCAATCTTTTTTTTTTTTTTTTTGTATTTGTGATGGGTTTGCTCTTGACTCTAGTCAATGTCAGATATGACAGAGACAAAGTCTACGATGGAGCGAGCTTACCCAGAAGGAGCCTGTTCACTCGAACTTTTTTTTTTTTTTTGTTCTTTTTTTTCCAAAATTACTGTCTGAATGTGTATACCATGTTCTCACACTGCAAAATCCTAGATAAGTCCTAGATATATTTTACCACGATGACTGTATAACGAATAAACTACAATATATGTCTAATTTACACATTATTATGTCCCTGAATTGTATTTTATTGTTACTTTTTATTTTTATTTTTTTTAGCTAGATGCGGCGTAAATGGACAATAATAGAATGAGTATTACAGTAGCTTAGCATGGGTGTCAGCCGCCCCCTTGTTTAAGTTTTAAAGGGGCCGCCCGGGGTGGGTCGCCCCTCGCCCCTACTACGCTACGCCACTGGAGTGATATAAATCTTTATTACGCGAAGTAGATATGGGTTATGCCGGTGACATTTATTACATTAGGTTTAGTGATATTTAATGTTGCTAAAACTTCAAAACGACAAAGGAATCAATCAATTGATCCATGTAATTTGCATTTTTTATGGATATATATGCCCTTGGCAAAATTACACCTTAATGCTCCTTGGCACCTTGATTCACCTTGGAAAAATACTACTTTGTGCTCCTTGGCACCTTATTGCACCTTGGCAACATACACTAATACACTTTGGTACATTTGTTTTGATAGCATAATATTGTATTACCTACCTATATCAATAAGTAGTACATGTACCTATTGCGCTGATTGATTGCATGCATTTGACTTATCTGCTTTAATATTACTAACGACATTTGCTTTAGGTACCTCAACCTTAAAACATCATTTAACTTAAGAGAACGCGATGAATAGTGAGGAATTATAATTTTGCACTGAAAATTCTTATTACCTACGTAGGTATTTAAATAAATAATGTCACTGGATAAATTACATTAACGCGGACTTACACGGTATTTCTTATTACAATTTCTACTAATAGGTACCTACGTCGAAATTATCGTCACAAGATATAAGAAGACTGTTACCACCGAGTAGGTACTTATTTTAAAATTTTAATTTTAACTTATTTTACTTATATCCACGGCAAGAATATAACAATAATTATGATAGAAATTATTTTTAGAAAAGTATTCATTGCTTTTTTTCATGACAATGATAATAATAACCTATCATTGATCGATCAGACAAATAACACTGTATTTGTTATTTGTAATGTCTAGTCATTTGTTTTAATAGTACTTGGACAGATAGATACATATACCACTTAATCGATAGCACCGTAAAACCGTGAGGTTGTTATTAGTGTTTCATTTTTTTTTATTTATGTTTTTTTTTTTTCGTGCACGTGAGTTCATCTCCCTCCTTTTTCATATAGCAGCATAATTTACCACTTACTTGAGGCTCGTCGCCACTTTGGTGTCCTCGTTTGCTGCTGGGTTCGTAAATCAAAGCCAAACACTCGTTTCACCAAGGAGCGCATACACGTCCGCACCGGCCGGCGGTTGGGCAAGCAATGCCGTGACGTGCATGCGCCGCTTGTACTTTATTAATACGTCACAAAACCGACCAAGTTTGAATGGCTATAAAAAAGCGGCCGTGCAGTAGATAGAGCTAACAATCGAGAATTTCCAGTGTAGTATCGTTATTGTCTAAGAAGAAATTCGACATTTTTCCGCTGCGGCCTGTGACTACGCACACGCAGCGCGCACGTACTGTACCTACGCCTGTTACATTTTTGTGGGTAATTATTAGTGTCCGACCTAAAGTTCGGTTTCGGTCGAGTTTCGGCAAAAAAACGGGTTTCGGTTTAGTTTCGGTTTCGGCGGCAAACCTGCCGAAACTACGACCGAAACCGAAACTGCATTCAGGAGTTCTCGCGCTGTGCTCGGTCATGTTCGGCGCAGTTAACAATTGAATTGTTTTCACTTGTCTTGAACCATATGCGAATAATTATTATGGTGGATCCACACAGCGGCGGCACTGCGGTCTTGACCACAAGCAAAGCAAGCGCCGCCGGCAGAAGCCGGCAAGTGCGACTTTCATCGAAGGCCGTGAACGAACTATTCCCCCGCTGCCGGCGGCCTCGCCAGCAAAATGGCCGCCGCCTTTGTTGCGATTGCCGCACGTACAACCGGCGGCGGCCGCGGCCGGGCCGCCGCCGCGCCGGCGCATGCCGCCGGGTTATGTGAATCCACCTTCGGGAGAAGCCGTCCTTAACATCAAATGTATGATCCTATAATCCCATTAACACTAAATGTATGATCCCAAGTTCCCACTACCAAAGCCTACTTGCTACTAGCTTGCTACATATAAGCACTGTTAGTATGAAATTACAATGCACGTGCGTTAGAGTGAGTTAGTTTGAGAATTTTAATTGATAAAATATTATGTCAGTACCTAAGTACTTACTTAACTGCTTTTTGCCGTATTCCTAGATAGACAGGTAGGTACTTAAAAATACCTGGCGACCTGTGAGTGCGAGTAGGTACCTACATCTCTAATTCTATGAATATCTCTTCGAGAAAAAATGTTTAATAATGATTTTGTAACTTGGTATCACAATTGTTCGGCTCCGATCATGATAGTGGTAGGTATTCTAATGTAAAAGGCAGGTAGGAATAGGGAAATAGGTGCAACAAAAATCAAACAATACAAAAAACGATCATCGAAATCGTTTATTTGACAAGAAATAGTTTAAATATCACTTTTCACATTAGAAAACCAGCAAACTTGCAGAAATATTTTATATTTCAAAAATGTTTTTGATATTTTATTTTTAAACATAAGATGACACAATACATAAGTGGCTCTGTGTCCAAAATGCTCAACGGACCAAAAAAAAATAGTTAGTACAGTCAGGGAAATTACTTGTTTACCTAGCACCTATCACTGGCAGTTCATAAAACGACCGTACTATGACGTATTAAAACCATTATGATTCCGATGTAAGAGAGAGAAGAAGCTATACACGATTAAGCTAGGTATCCCATTTCCACGACGAAATCATGGTGACATTGGCACTTCGTAGCAGGTACGTTTATGTGGCAGGTTTTTGGTTCAAACTTTGTGAAGTATCAATTTACTGGGAATTAAAATTAAAAGCTGAAAACAATTAATTTCCCTCACTTCACTACCTACCGACTAAAAATCAGTTGGATAGCAACATTAGGCGATCAATGCTTCATGTTTCAAAAAAGGATTTGTCTAAAAAACCGGAAAGTTTTTAGAAAAATCCTTATTTGAGTGGAAAATCTGTACCTTCAAGCATTTTTGACCGAGAGACTTAAACAATTATAATACAATAAAGATGTTTTCAGACAATATGCCAACAACTTAATAAATAATTAGATATTGTACAAAAATGGGTTTTTGAATCGAGTTCACAATTGCAGTTGTTGTTTCTTATACAATCTGTTAGTGGACAGCAGTTCATTGACCAAAAAAAAAACTCCAATTCAGTCACCAGTGGAACAGTGCCCAGTTTCAGTCCTGAACTCTGGCTAAAGTCAAACTTAGGTATTTTTTCATAGCTGTTCTCCAGGACTCGACTCGTAAACTGGAGCTCCAGTTAGGCTTCAGTTTCAGAAGAACTGAACACCCTCATCTCTCTCTCTCTCTCTCTGTTTCTGGGGTCGGCTCTTCTCGTCATGATTGTCGGAGCGGTCTTCATGCTTGTCAGGTCATGTGGTCATCAGATCTTAAATCACACGCCCGTACTATATCAGGCCCCTATCTAAACGCTGGTCTATTCTGTCAACCATCTCATCGTGTATACTTAGGTGGATTGAGAGTGAAGTGAACTGTCAGTCCATCTTGTTGTTTGTATGGATTGACATCTCACATCATGATCACTTCACCTGTGAGATGTTTAAAGCAGTGCGTTTCTGTAAACATGTCGAAGTGAACACTTGGGCGGGTTGCACGTCGGGTGAGTTGTCAAACCATATCAACAAGATGGAATGACAGCTCACTGGGCGGGTTGCACGTAGGTGTACACCGTGAGATGTCGACAGAATCGACCGGCAGAATCGTACTGCTGATCCCTTTGGATACACGACATATATGTTTTTTTTCCAATCAGTAAACTTATTTTTTTTTATTTTAGTAAGTTTTCTAGGTTTTAAGTGAGACGGGCAGTAGGTTAACCTAAGTTAAATCCTAAGTTTCTAACTGTACTGTATGCTTGTAATGCTTAACACAAGTCTATCGTAGATATCTTATAATGTAAGTAAAACAGTTATTTTTAGTTGAGGAACTGCAAATGTGAACTGGTTTTACAAATCAGCCGTTTAATTGAGAAAACAGGTTGATACTTAATGGATAAGTCTAATCTTACATCAAAATATTTAGCCTGTAGCCTTCTCTCACGCTTATCCTGAAGTAAAGGGTGATCGAAAAATAATGAAAAAATAAAATATTAACAAAACTTTTCCACAACAGATGTCGCCACTACCGATACGACCCAAAACCACCTCTTCCTTACTTCAATGTCCTTAGAACTATCTTAAATATTTAAATCGTTAATTTAATTTTGTTAGCTACACTACTGTGATGGACTGTCGCTTATTATAAGTGCTGTTACTGACTTCTTATTACTATTCAAAGGAGAAAAAATGTATCGTAATTTTAGGAGGATTGTGACATAAGCACCAGACATTACGGACGATTGGGGTACTTATGCTCTTTTTACAAATATCTCTTCAACGAAAGCAGCTAGACATAGAACTTTGGCTTTTTTAAATATGTTTGCGTAAAGTTAAAAAATCTACTATAATTTGTCACTACTTAAAACCTTAGTGGACTCACGAATTGGACAAAAATTACAGAGAAGATTTTTTTTTCCTACATTAAATTTTTATTTTGAATATCACAAGAATTGTGATGCCTCGATTCGATGGGCGGAAGTTTAACATTCAAATGTAAATCTAAATGTTACAACGATAATCATAAATAAGTAATGTCAATTTAACTCTAGATTTAATAATTACAAGATCTTATAAATTACTAGGATCCATTCACAATTTATATCTACAATAAGAATAGGGTACAATTATTTCAGTTCTTACTGTGCTATCAACAAAAACTTCACATTTTTACTATTTAAACGAATATTCAGAGAATTTTATAACAGTTTAGGTAACGACTCCGTGTTCAGAGATTTCCATACCTAATTAAAACTAAATAAAATCCCGACTGTTAATCGATAGTACTTATATATTTACAAAGTATTTACATAGTGTTACGACGTAGGTGCGATTCAGTAAGATTCTTGAATATATTCAAGTTTTCGTACATATTAGAAATATTACAATATTTGTGTACCTAGTTGAAAACATACTATTTAAAGTATGCGACAACCACGTTTTTTGTGTAATTATAGACGGTTGACGTAAAAGGACGAAGTTTGGTACGGCTGATTATAAATTTCCATGGACGTTCTAAGTTTACGATTTTATTTCAACGAGTAGAGCATATGCTTTTAATAAAAATATGACCCAAAAACTGGGTGAAGTGCGATATTTTTATTTCAAAGCTTTTGAAGATTTTGTCTAACGGAAACCAAATATTAAATAAAATAAACCTAGGCAGTCTATTTTTAATTCATTTCAAAAGCCGTTTAAAAATGTAAATGTTTTTTTGATAAAAGTGGTTTCACAATAAGTTTAAACTTTAAAAATATTCGAAAAGAAAAGGTTTTAATTTTAACTGTTCTCGTCTTGACTAGCAACCATTTATAATATCAAAATATAAAATACAACATCATGTTAAACTTTTGTTTAAATAATGAAAATCCGCTAGAAAAATTACATAAAATGTACCTCATAGTTTAGAACTTACTTCAGTGACCAGAAAAGTGTGATGAAAAACGTCGTTTGATACACGTTGGCATCTGTCATTGCAGCCGAGGGGGAATAAATAACAGAGCCGACGGCGAGGGCGTTATGGAGTCAAGAGATAGCAAGGACAAGGTTTGTCCACTTGCATCAAAATGATCATAACAATGTCAAAGTAGGTAAAATCTAAAAGCCGTTTTAAGTTAAAGTTATTCTCAAATACTTTTCTGGTCACTAACCAACATAAAAAAAATCTTATTAAAAAAATATTTAGTATTAAAAATATCAGTTGATGATTTTGAGATCATAAGCCAATTCATAATTTAGTAAATATCACATTTGACCAACCTACGCAAGTGATACAGGAATTTACAGGATGGAATGAATATAGAGTTAAAATTAGTACATGTACATAAAACACAGTTATACATGAAAAGATGAGAAACAATCAAATTTTGAATGTTACAATATTTTGGGAATATAATTATGCATATATGAAGAAAACAAAGTATCTGCCTCACGTACAAGTTATAGAAATAACTTGAAACCTGAAAGTGGTGACTACTTTTACTACGGTACCAACATTGAAATCGCGTTAATGAGGTGTTCACTACATTTTGTCGAGTTATGCAAACGTAAATGTACGGGACAGTTGATGAGTACAATGACCTTTTTTAAGGTTTTCCATTATTTTTGTTACAGCAGATTTTGCTTTTTTGTGACTTTTCACTGGGTTTTATCTCGCTTGACTGCACCTGATTTCACCATGGTCTTATTTTATTTTAATTCAGAATTCGTGATAATTATCAAATTAACTTTCATTATAAAATTCATGGTTGCAATTTGTAGATACTATTTTCAGTGTGAGCTTATTCTAATTTAGTTAGTTACAGTTTAATTTTGATTGCTACATTTTTCTCCTTTTATCTGTTGTAACATGACCATGAGAAAAAACCGTTTGAAATGTCAACCGAACTTACATGTTTGTAAATACTGGCTGCTATTTCCCGTTGGTATTTTAGGCTTGACACTCAACCCAAGGGGTTGTTGAGAGGAAACTTTTGATTATGAAGCCATTCATTCATGGCCTAAAGCGGAGACGACAAAAGAAACGCAGGATGGACTGAGTAAAATATGATACATCTAGAAAGGTTGGTTATTGAAATGGCGGAGTCTGTGTTTTCTGATAGCTACAACCTGTGGGTTAAGTCGAGAGTGAAAAGTTTACTTCTAGGCAAGAATGCTCCATCGTCGACCACATTATTGCTTTCCACCAGGTGCGATTGTGGTCAAACGTGAAACTAACTATAAGTTATACTATAAAAACTGGCCAAGTGCGAGTTGGACTCGCGCAAGAAGAGTCCCACTCACGTTTGTTGTATGGGAGCCACACTTAAATATTCATCCGTGAAAATTGCAACTGTCTAGCTATTACGGTTTATGAGATACAGCCCGGTGACAGACAGACGGACAGCGGAGTCTTTGTAAAAGGGTCCCGTTTTTACCCTTTGGGTACGGAACCCTAAAAAATACGGCTAATAGAGAAGTATGGAAGAAGACATGTTGCGTGAAGAGAATGATGATTGAACATTATTTTCTGAAAAACTACCATTTCAGACCATTTTACGTTGTAACAGGCATGGGCGGCGCTACATACGCCACGCCCGACGACGCCTGCGTACTTAAATCCCTAGCTGTGTCTAATACATTAATATTGTTACGACTTAACGTCAAAGGCCATTTTAATAGCTAAACACACTAGCCAACTCTGCTAGTCAGTAATTGGAACATTTGATGTAAAAAGGAATGAGTTCTGAGGGTCTGATTGATTCCAATGGCCCTGTGTCCAAATAAAGGACATCACAGGCAGACCCCTTTCCGAAAATCGTCATTCATTAATTGCTATTCCTAGTTTTCTCAGAGGGACCAAATGAAATTTCCCTTCGCGGACCAAAAATGAACATGGCGGATAGAAGGACCAAAAAAGAAGTTAGTATGAGGCTGGAAAAACGCCCCAACTTGAGGATTCTGGCAGCTTTTATCCTTGAGTTGGACATAACTTAAGATAATAAACAACTTGCCAAAAATATGACCTCGTTTAAAAATATAATGTACCTCATTCAATCTGTTCAGAATCAGAGCTTAAAAGCTTGTAACAATATGGAAATAATGACAATTATTAATCTCAACCGACAGACAACGCTCGTTTTTGGACATGACAAATCGATGAATGTCCTTATGGGCGAATAAGTCAGAAATTCAAAGTGACCTGGCTACATTGAGATATCGGATTTTGCGGTTTTAAAATTTTATTGATCGTTAATGCGTAAAACAGTTGAATGAATGGAATGGTGAACTGTCAAAACTCGAAAGAACGAATGGAAATCTGTCAAAGCTCACTCCTGAGTCAAGTGTCTAATTTTGCTTCTAGGTTTTGGCATTTGTTTTTTTTTTGCAGAAAATACAATTTTGTCACTCATAACTACAATTTTAACAATCACTGCAGGAAAATGTATCTAAGGACTATCGGAGTTAGCCCTTAGTCCTTCTACGTTAATCTTTTCCATAGCAGTTATGGGTGACTGAATTTGTATTTTTTTACCAAATAATTTACTCGGTTTTTTTCAAAGCTAGTAAAATTGCTTGAAAAATCTGTGAATGCAAAAAAAATAACATAAATCAATAAAGGATTAAATTGAATGTTGACTTTTATGTTCCAACCAACCCCAGGCCAATTATTATTTCAATTCAAACCACATTGTAGCAGTATCATTTTGTACCTACAAATTGCAACCCCATATAATAGACCATTGCTTCCATACAAACGGATACTATCTTATTTCGAAGAATTAAAGGACCAGGTGATTTAAATATTAGTGCAATACAAAGTAAAGCTCACACAGTAATGATAGGACAGACAATATTGATAACATCGTATGACTCCCTAATTACAAGGTGTTGTAAAAAAAATAAACATTTCTCTATGGATTGTGATCGTCAACGCACCGATATGTGAATACGACCTTATTTTACTCTATAATTTTCGGAGCATACCTACACTTTTTTTTTTTCATCGTCATTTTTGAATGGCGTTCTGTATTCGAATGACGTAATAATGTAAGCTTCGAGATTTTGGTCGCCATGGAGGTTTTCAAGTTATCCAAATTTGGAATACTGACCTGACACTGATACTGGCAGATAGTGGATCCTCGAATATACAAATTGCGATGTTGAATTCTCGAAATGAATCATTGGCGTGTTGATTATTGGTTTGGTGAACTTGTGGAGACTGTTACATCACAAGTTCTCGACGACTTAACAAATTATCCATTTCAAGATTTTCTCCATTCACTCAAAATTCACAAGCCAGCCACTCCAAAGCAAAAAAAGGCCAAATCACAAGTAAGTGCGCAAAAAAAAAAATACAAGTCTTATAACAACATAACATAAGGTACATTTTCGTGTGGGCGTAACTTAACAGATCTAGCACTAGGTTTCCTGGAAATATACACAGAGTCCCAACTTTGGCGCTTAGAACCTATGAGGTGCTGGCGCCATCGCCTGCCGCTGATGTCGACGCCGACGTGGACGCTGACGTCGCAGCGGGGGCCGTGGGCTCCTGCGCCGCCTGGAAAGAGGAGAAAGAACGTGTTAGCTTCATGATGACTGATATTATCCTACCTTTTATTGTGATCTCTCTCTATCACTCAAAGGTTTGCTGGGAGAAAACTCAACTTTGAGTTAAGCTCATCAGTCATCACTGTACCTACTATTTGTAGTTTTGATGTTTATTCAACGATACTAAACGAACATAGTTTTAAATTTTATTAACTAACACGATTATTATTTACTAAATTATGTATTTTACCTACTTATGTTAAGGTATTTTTTTATGGGTATTTGTTATCAGGAAATAAATTATTTATTTTATTATAATCAAGAATTTAGAATATATTCAATTGTTAGTTGGTCAAAAAATATTGATTTTCCACGAGTCTGTAAATTTTTACGAAATTAGGAGTTGAACCCTTTGCGCGGGAGTTGTACCTACTCGCACTTGCCAAGTTTTTTATAAGCTGACAGGAGAAGTAGGTAGATAGGTAGGAAACCGTTATCTTGTTTAATTTTTCCATGTGAAAAACAACAGAAATTTTAAAATAACAATAATTTATCTTTATTTCAGACACAAGTCCATACTTATTTACAAAGATAGAGTTAGTAAGGTTGTTAGTAATACACAAAAATAACAAAGTGTTAGTAAACAAAACAAGTTCTCTAGTAGGTATCTATTTCCTATTTCTGTGCAGGTGTACACCCGCCCAGTACACAGTAAAAGGACTGTCTATCTTGCACGCTAACGTTCAGAGGACAGTGTTGGTGCTACCCCGGACTCTGCTCATCATCGACGCAGTTCTTTTCCTAATGATGGAGAAGAAATCATCGATGGAAGCATCCGCAAACATTGCGGAAGCGCTGCAGTACCTGGGTTTCCAACACTGCCCTCAAAGCGTCATTGTACTGAACACGCAGGGCGTTTAAAGAAACGAATAAACACAGAATGCCGATTTTACAAATCAAACAATGTTCGCGCTCTCCGCAATCTGTCACAAAAATATAAAGGCTTTTCTGACAGTTTGACACTGGCATGCGAATGTGAACGTTGTTGAAATTAGTTGAATTAGCCCTCAGATGTGTAGATACGAGTAATTCAAGTAACTCGGAAACATGGAATATTAATTAAGCAGTTGTTTTGCAATAAGATTTTAGTTGAATTCCTAAGAGCTCCCCGATAACTAGTAATTTAGCAGGATCATAACTTTGGTGTGAATTGAGTTATGTTTTAATTGATTTACCTACATCTATCTATCTATGCTTATACACTAATAATAATAATCGTTTTCGATTCGGCGAGTAAGCATATATATGTCGCAGCCATCTAGCTGAATCAGCCGTTTCATTAAAAGTCTAGAATATTTCATTGAACTGTGCCGTTTAATCAGCGACATAATATTAAGTGTCATGAAACGATATTGAACAAAAGATGTCACTTAAGTCGCTAAAAAATCGGCACTTTTGAATGAAAAGGCTAGGCAACCAATTTAACGGCTGATTAAGCTAATTGGCTGCGACATATTATCTAGCATTAAAGTTGGTATTACACTCATGTGAACAAAGTTAGAAGGAAAATAATTTATAATGCGGTAAACGTGGGATTCAATACAACATAGATGCGGCTGACTGTCTATGTTGTATTAATCGCACGTTGTTAGTGTTACGCGTAATCATCATTGTCGAAAAAAAAAGAAGGACATTATACATATTCTCGACAAAAAAGAAGTTCAATGCGGTGGTCGGTCAAAGAGATGTCAGCATAGTAGACGGGGCTCGTTAGGGCCAGAGCCTGCCAGGGTTGTGGATTTTGTTCGAAAGAGTTACGGCGACCCTGGAAAGCAAAGGGCACTACGAGGAGCACGGATGGGTTTTAGTCAGTAAGTCTGACACTCCCTTCCACTCCGCCCCGAGCGGGAGGGGTCATTTGATGATTTGCCGACCATAAAAAAAAATGCGGTGGTCGATAGAACCGTTACCCACACTCAGACTGTTTCAGTAAAATATTCACAATAATCACAACAAATGAGTAAATAAACTCTTGACAGAAGCCAACCAACAGTGAAATTTGACATTTCAAAGACCTCACGCAACACTAGCGCCTCTAGCGCCGAATTCAAACGCGATAGCCCTCATACTGCCTAGCTCTTTTCCCAACTATTCAGGGGTACTCAGGGTATACTTCGATCGAGCGAACTCCTATCGGACCTCTACTACAAAGTAACTTGGGTAATACCGACTATCTGTCAGGATTGTATCAACGGCTTAACGTGCTCCCCACAGATTAGTCTCGGTATGTGATAAATGGTCACCCATCCTCGGACTGACCTCGGCAAGCGTTGCTTAACCTCGGAGATCGAACGAACGAACGAAGATTATAATCGGTTTTCTGCCCACCAGAGACTAAAGAGCAGTAACAGCCCTTTTGTGATTTTTCGTTTTATTAGTGATTCTGAAAGCGGGTTTCTTAAGCTTTCTATTGAATTAACTTACTTATTTCTAAGACTATTAGAATGGTTTTTATTTAACAGTTTTCACTTACTGCAAACGAAAAAAATTAACAATTTGGCGTGATTTCCCAACTAAAATACAGTATAAATTATACTGCAGATTAAATTTTAAGGTTTCATAACTAAAATGCAGTAAGCAATATAATTTTACAGTTCTTTAGATAGTTTTATATTTCTGGAAAAAAATTTAAAAAAAAATTAATACGCAGTAAAATTTACCGCCATACAAGCTATTTTTACTGCAAATTAAGAAAATACAATTTATTGTCACGAACTCCCAACTAAAATGCAGTAAAATCAAAGCTTGTCGCATTTTAGTTGTGAATACTTAACATTCTTTTATCATTATAAACTGACTAACACGCAGTAAAATACAGCATTACTGCAGATTAGTTTGGATAGCATAATGACACAGATATGATTATTCCTAGTAGTATAGTCAAATTAGGCCATTTTTTAATAAAGATTGGAATTAATTCTCCGGAGAGGCAAAAACGTTTTTGATGGTTTTGTATGAGTGAAAAATTGAGTATAAAAAACAAATTGCATTTAGCACCCCTACGGAAGGGGGTGAAAAACTGTGAAAACTGTTTATTGTTCATAACTAAGCAGAGCATACAGTTGTACTCATCGTAATTTTTTATACGCTTTATTACACCTCAATCTACATTATTACATTTTATTTATTTTAATCAGACCAACGCAGCGTTACAAAAAAAATAAAATATCTATAAACATGATTTTTGGTCATTGCGGCTTAGGGGAAAATCGTGTAGTTTTGTAAACTCAGGAAAGAGTTAGTCATTTTGGCCTAAATACATTATTGATTTTGCACCCTGGTGTGACATACGGAAATTAGTTTTTCACGTTTTTCTGCCGCTGTACTTCGGGGGAAATTTTGGTTGTTTTGAGAATCATCAGAATCATATAATTTGGTTTCCTTTATATTTGCACCAAATAAAAAATTAGCATTTTTATATGGAACATACATTTTTCGTGTATTGTAGTCATTGCCATTGAGCAACTACGCTATGGAAGAGACAAGCGCGCGACACGGAATAATAAACTGACAAGAAGCGCCGTCGCCACGTGCATAAGCGCGTAGTTGTGTTGCGGGATGTGTTTTACGAGGAAGGAGTACTTTCTGATTGTGAATGCTCTGTTTGTAAGTAATAGGGTAGACTGGGTACGATTGTGACAATTTAGGTTTGACCGCCAATAATTTTGTTAATTTACTAGTTAGTTGAGACTAAAATTACTTAAACCGTAGTTTGTACATTTGTCTACACAGAAATACTCAAATTTTGCCTTATAATACGCTGTATTAGATATAGCATCAAATTTGAAAAAAAAGGGAAAATGTCACAACCGACCACACCCCAAGGACGGTTGTGACAGTGGTCATACAACACCATGACTAACCTAAATTATTTACGTAAAAAGTAATCATTTGTTATTAACTACTAATATTCAATTCATAATAAAAAAGTGTTTACTATAGTATATCTGTATACCAATAAAAGTAAATATTAAAAGAATATGAACAAAAAAACGTTATTTTGGCTGTTGAAAAGCAATGTGACCTCCTGCTTTTGTTTACGTCGCGCACCGGCTAACGCAATACTGGGCAACATGTGTAGACATGCATCGCGCTTCTTTTTCCCCTTACACTCATCCCCGTATTCCGTATAGTTTCGCTATTATAACGACTGTCACTACCGTACCCTGGCACAATCGTACCCAGTCTACCCTAGTATACAAATCTAAAGATTTTTTTAATGCAAAAGCAGCTTGTTTTTAATCGAAAAATAAAACAGCAGGCAAGCATGTCCTTTATTTCTTTCAAATTAATTATTTGTCTTTCGAGTTATAGACCCTGTGACAGCACTGATTATCCTACGTCATCAAGTAACGTAGGAATAAGGCTAAGAACTCATGAGACCGCAGTTTTGTGCGGTTCCACAGCAGCTGCCGTTGGATTTTCGCCCGCAAACTTGGCGGGCGAGTATCACAAGACGGGCTGTTACTTACGATCAGATTGTTTAGTTGATTTCCAGACCGCCATGAACACACTTAAAAAACGAGCTGTTACGCGCTGCTGCCTTAGTACTTCAGATTCACAAGTACCAGGAGACCAGAAACATGTCATAGTATTTTTGGGCTGGTATAATTATGTAGGTAGGGTAGGTGTAGGGAAGGTGTAGGGTAGGTGTAAGGTAGGTGTAGGGTGGGTGTTTCCTGAGTAAAAAAAATACAATAAAAATCAGGAAACCTTGCTATTTCCGATATTCACGCGGGCGAAACCGCAGCTGGTAACATAATTAGTACTAATAAAATACATACACAAGCTAAAATAATAAAGTAATAAATATGATTTAATATACTAAAATTTCTGATCTGAACTCATAATAATTATGACGAAGACAAACTAAGAATGACAGGCTTTTAAGTAGTGTTTTCGGATTTTACGCTTAAAGAAAAATTTGGACTCAGCCTTCTTGATGTCAAGGGGATTCCAGAGTTTAATGGTTGAAATAGCGTAGGAATTAGACATAAACCCGGTGCGGTGAGAAGGAATATGAAGGAGTAAGTTTTTGGATGCTCGAAGGTTAAGACTGTGAGAACTGCCCAACACTTTAAAATATTGTTTTAAATAATCAGGAGCACAAGGATCATTCATAATAGTGAAGAGCATGCAGAGGGATCTGAGGGATCTCCTTTGACGGATAGGCAGCCCTTTAAGCTGAGAACGAAATGAAGAAATGTGATCATATTTACGAAGGCCAAAAATGAAACGAATACAGTTGTTAAGTAGTCGATCCAGTTTGTTAAGAAGTTCTTGGGATAGATCAGAGTAGCAAACATCAGCATAATCAATTATAGGAAGCACAAGTGATTGAACCAAAGTGGTTTTAGTGCTAGAAGGAAGAAAATGCTTGAATCTATAGAGAGATCGCAGTGAGTAAGTTACATTCTGGCTAACCTGAGAAAGCTTATTCCAACTTAACCTGTCATCAATGTTTAGGCCTAAGTCTTCAACATGTGGCGAGAGAGGGATGACGGCATTGTTGAAAGTAAGCGGCAGTAGTTGACTGGTGTCCAAGTTACGTAAAAAATAAGTTCTGCCAATCAGGATAGCCTGGCATTAACTGACATTGACTGTAACCCCAAATCTGCTTGACCAATCACTGATAGCTAGAAGCTAGAAGGTCAGCATTCAGCAATGAGATGCAGTTGTCCAGGTTGTCAGTGTCAGTTTGCGCGTAGACATTTAGATCATCAGCGTACAGATTGTAGGAGCATTTGTGAATAGTGGTAATAGAGTTTATGAAAAGAGAAAATAAAAGTGGAGAGAGTATACCGCCTTGTGGAACGCCAGTTTCCAGGGCGCACCACTCAGAAAATTTCTGATCAGCACGGACCGCTTGCTGGCGACCACGAAGATATGATGAAAACCAATCCCGTGCCGATGAAGAAACCCCAATTTGAGACAGAATAGCCAGGAGGATGTCGTGATCAACGGTGTTAAAAGAATTGGAGAAATCTATTAAAACTAACACCGTTAATCTTGAGTTCTCCAGGCCATTCCTAACGTCTTCTGTAACCTTAAGCAAAGCTGTGGCTGTGCTGTGGCCAGGCCGAAAACCTGATTGAAAAGGGGATAACAGATTATTCCTAAACACAAAAGTAGATATTTGTTTAAGAGCAACTGCTTCCAGGATCTTAGATAGGAAAGGGAGAATGGAGATTGGTCTGTAGTGATTAAATAAACTGGGGTTGGATATTTTAGGAAGAGGGATTATGATGGCCTTACACCAGATTGTGGGAAATACTCCAGTTTGTAGGGAGGCATTGATAGTGCGTAATAATAGGGAGAATACTTTTAATTATGAGGGATATCATAGTTCTGCTGACACCATCACAGCCAACAGCCTTGGACTTAATTGCATTGAAGGTTTTGAGGACTTCAGGGTCGGTCACTGGGGAAAAAGAGAAAGAATCGGGAAGTAAGATTAGCGTGGAAGTAATCTCAAGAAGAGTTTTGTTTTTAACGGCATCTACAAGCATATCCGACGATGAAAAATGCTTATTCTAATCACTCAAGGACACGTTAGAAGAAATGACATTTGGGGAAGGTCTTTGTTATGCCGAGAGATTTGAGAAACTTCCATATATCAGCCGGTGAAGAGTTAAGGACATTTTCACAAATGTATCGGCGTTTATAAGCTTTTACCATCTGGTTACAGCGGTTTCTAGCCACCTTGTACAGGTTCCAGTTCTCCTCACTGCGATCTCTTCTATATCTTCGAAAGGCCTTGTCACGCCTTCTCATCGCCATACGAACTCCAGGGTTAATCCATGGAGCGGGTGGGCGCTTAACACGGACGGCCCTCAGAGGTGCATGTGTTTCAATAAGGTGAAGAACACACCTATTAAAAATGTCTACTTTCTCATCCACTCAATCAACAGCTCTTGCATAATCCATTTTTCACATTTATTGAACAAACACAGTTAGTGAAATAATATAAAAGGAAATGACGAATAATAAATTTGCGTAACGTACGGATCGCTTCTTGCCACAACTATGATAGTTCAAACTCTACGCTTTGCTCCCGCGCCCGCCCCGCGTCCTGCTTCAACCCCTCGTTCGCCTTGCGAACGCTACGATATAACCACGCTCTCTGTATAAACTTCCCGAGGTATATTTCTTATTTTTATTAGGTGCAAATGTAGTATATGTAGAATACATTATATATTAAAAAAATCATGACTACACTAATTTCCCCCGAAGTACAATTTGTAAATATTGTAAAATGCTGGTTTCCAAGGGGTGCAAAAGGGTGCTAAAATAACTGGGTGTTAATGATGCTCTAAAAAGCTTATTTTGAGTTTGCACCAACAGACTGAATTTCCCTTGAGCCGCAAATGATTTTTTTAAATTTATTAGTGTTTCATACACCTCACACCTTTTTTGGTGAAAAGTAATTATACAACAAAGGGGTATCTACATATATATAAACATAAAACAGTTAGTTATTAATTAAAATTCAAAATAATGAGACTTTAATGTTAATACCTAACATTAAACGATGTTCCGTACATAACAGAAATGGTGCAAACTCAGAGGAGACTTATATTCATGTTTTCTAATGATTCCATAAAAAATTACAACTACACGAATTAAGTCCAATCTTTTTGCTAATTCGACTACACTATAGCTAAAGTGCAGTTAGATACATTATGTTATATATGTTAATATTAAGAGAAAACTGTCAAAGGAGGTTGTGCATTCTGCGCAGGGTCCTTTATTAATTAGATGTTTTTTTTTATTTTTGATATGTAAATTTTACATAAGTGAGTTGAATTATTGTGATTAAATAATAAGAAATAAACGGTCTTTAAAATGTGAACTAGCTATTTTTCTTACTGCACTAGTAAATTGAACACTTTTTTCTTAAAAAACTAACTAAAATGCAGTATTTTTTTGACCTTACTGCATGTTAGTTGGGTTTCTTGACAAAATAACTGATCCAAACGCAGTAATAGGGCTTTTTGCTGCATTTTACTAAGTTTAAAATGGTATTTTTTACAAAAAAGGCTATGCAGTAATAGGCACCAAAAAGAATAAATGGCCATAATAAATTCAGTTATTAAGATATATTTTTTTTTATTGCTTTAACGTGTGAACCTATGCCTGTACAACCTTTCTGCATTCAAATTTTTTTGCTTATACATTCTGTTGATTTTTTAAAATCAATTCTTAACTTTAAATGCGTTTTACTCGAAATCGTGATTTTGCTGTTACTGCACTTTAGTGTATGGTGGGCAGTTTTCACTAAAAAAAAGAACGGTAAACGAGGAAGTAATTTGTAACCGTGCAAAACCGGAGCGGGCGCATGTCCATAAACTTACAAAAAAAAAGAATTCAAACTGACAGCTTCACTGACATAATCGAAGATCTCATATTCATAGCTAATTTATCAGCCTGTTGCACTTCAGATTGCACCAATGTTAATTAGTACCTTATTTATTGCTTATTAACATAATGTATTCAATATTCGCGCCCCCCATGTACTAGGCATGGCCAGATATACACTTGTAGTCATAGACAAGAAAAAAAGTAATGTAAGTATACTGGAACGGCAATTAATTTACCTGTGTAAGTAATGATATCATTTAAAAAAAATGGAATAAAGAACACAATTTACAAGAATCTGTATGTTAATATCTACTCCAGTTAAAAAACGCTCTTAAGCAAACGCTTTTCATACAAACTTTCAAATCATAATTCTTCAAAATGAATGAACCGATTTTAACGAAACTTGGTATGCAAACGCTTATCGCAAATCGCTCTCTCTCTCCCTCTGAAACATTTTTGAAAAATATTTCAGAGGGAGAGAGAGAGCGATTTTAAGTTTTCTATAGAAAACTCACTATATCCTTCCTCCTGAACTCTTTTTCAAAAATGTTTTCTGATAACTATTAAGACCTGGATATCTAACGTAGGCATACCAAGTTTCGTTAAAATCGGTTAATTCATTTTGAAGAATAAGGACTTGAAAGTTTGTATGAAATGCCATACGGCGTACACGCTCTTCTCTTTGCTTCCAATGAGCTTCTAATCTTAATAATATATCTCTGTCGCAATCTGTCAAAAACGTATGGAATTTGAGGCCTTTTTCACAGATTGCAACTGAGATGCGAACGTTGCTTAAGAATTAGTTGAATTGGCCCTCCCTCAGGTGTCCTACTTAAAAATACGTATTGAATATTCAATAACAAAATAATACTACATATTTTTATTTCGGAAAAAAAAAATTACCCACTAACATTTTTGAAGACAAAAATTCCCAATTCAGGCCTAAATACCTATGTTCATCAGAGAGAAAAAAATGTCGTCAATTCGAAATTTAAACGGAGATGTATGTGCCACACATAACTGTAATTACTTGCCAAGCCCTCGACAGTGCGTGAATGTAGTGATTATTTATAATACTCTTTGAAAGTGTCTGGATGCATTTAACTTAGACTTACGTTAAAATACAACTGTCATTTGAAAATAAAAGAGGGTGATCTAATTAGCAGACTACGGCTGTAGATGATGCTAGAAATGCGAATTATTTGAAAAATTCACAAATGGTCTAAAATGTATATGTCCCTATGTATTCTAAAAAAAGGTAGATTTCCTGATCCTCACGTTATGACATGGCCAATCTTTTACGAGGGGGTCAATTCTAGTATTTATAAGGAGCTCTTTTCTCCTTAAAATAATACAAGAATTGCCCCCCTTCTAACAAAAACTGTTTCATTCAGTGCGCAGATCTAATGAATGAGATTGAGGAAAGTATAAACTATGTTTTTTTTTTTCACCTAAACAGGTGTCACTTTGTCAGTCAGTTGACATACAAAAAAAACATTATTTGTTTATTAGTCCGTTCATGCAATTAAAAGAGTTTTAGTGAAAGAGTTATTTTTAATTTTTTTACTCATTTTAATGACAATACTTATCATCATACAGGGTTGGCATTTTTTACCTTCTCTATCCATAAGATAGGATCTCCGACAACTTTACGGCCAGTAGCTACAACACACACAGACAAGCACACAATTCCAGTACATGTTTCCTCAGTTGCATCAAACTAAACATACTAGTCCCGCTACGGGTTGGCCTAATTTTCATTATTTATTATTTGTAATTAATAAAATATTAAACAGGTGATAATTTGTTCCATCGTAATTGCTGGTTTGGACTTAAAGTCATTAAATCTGGAAATTATTTGCAGTGGATTGCGTAGACTTGGTTAAGTAGAAATTAGAAAATCAATTGGTTAAATGCCTTTTAATAAATTAATGCTATTAGGCAAAGCTTGAAAATAAAGTTAATATATCCTAGGTACAGAAAAAAATGCAAATAATTAGATATGCCACTTTTTACCAGACTACCAAAGAAGAGTCATTGAGTTTTTTTTGAGTCCTTTAATATTTTTATCCCACCATCTTATATGGTGGGATAAAAATGACAGGAGTCACCAAATGGCGGACTGCGGTCCGGACCGCCAATCTATCTTGTGCGGACCTTAAGTAAACAGTACAAGATATAAAAGAAATAAGTACACAGAACTAAAAAAATCGCAAAACCAAAAAAAAGCAGCCTTTTCCAAGAACCTTCATAAAAAAAGACTGGAATAGGTGATTTTGAAACTCATGTGGTGTATAAAAATTAGATACGGAACGCGACATTTACATTATTTTTAAAAACGAACCCCACATGAATCTAATTGGTGACCCTTCTATACTAATATTATAAATGCTTTGGATGTTTGTTACTCAACCAGGTCAGAATGGCTGAACGGATCTTGATGTCAATTGGCACAGAGGTAGATTATAGTCTGGAATAACACATAAGATAGTTTTTATCCCGGGAGCATGTTTCCTTGGGATAATTTTCGACATTCATGCAGACCGCTATCTGCCCGCAAAACTTCGTCTGCGTCACATTTTACATTAAGGCGCTGTCATAGCAAAAACTCGGTCACTCTCGGACTGTATAGAAAAGAAAAAGAAGCGCGACGACACAATGCTTACAATTTATTGCCAAATATGAAGCATTTGATTGATTTACTCAAAACTAAGTTGAGATATTAATAATCTAAAACAACAACGTTTTGCATTAACATTCGATACATTATTTGTTATAAATTTTACCGGCATAATTAGGCTAGAAATACGGGTATTTTTTTCAAAGATCAAAGTTATAGGTAACTTTGACGATCATTTCTATCGAGGATTTTATTTTTTAACATGTAACGGAAATAACAGGGTTCTTGGAAATATAGTTAAATTCAGCATATATTTTTTCTGCAGCTTGAAACTAATCAGATTTGGCTAACATTTCGTTAGGAAACCAGCAATTTTTCAGGTTTTGCTGCTCCCAGCGCCTTAATGCTCCGCAGATATTGGTCGTAGCGTGATGTGATGTTACAGCTTTTATTTTTTTCACGCTAGTCTGCTTGTGATATATATTATTCATTATGTGTTTTAAAATTCGATTTCTAGAATTATATTGATTTCAATGTAATAGAAGAAATTAATTAATAGGTAGGTATAAGTACCTCTATGTACCTCTATGTATTAGCTACACTTGTTTAATAGATTTGCACCCTAGCCATTCGTGGCAGTTTAAAATTAAATTAGGCTATGTTTGACTGCAGGTAATGTAGCTATATTTTCTTTGTTTTCAGATTATCTACTACCTACTACGAATTCATTAAGTTGCGAGGTCCGTGGAGCTGGATCCAAACGTTGACTCATCGTCCGAGCAGTTAATTTATATAAGTCAAGGTTTAAATGAAATGCACTGTCATTTTACCATGACAAAAATATAAAAATAATGCGAATAACGCTACTGTAGAACTTATTTTGATTCGATTTGCATGATTAAATTACCATTGTTATTAATAAAAATCAAATTTAAACTAGCCAAAATAACTTCAAAGTTCACAACAACAAAACTCAATGCACTCTCAATCTCCATTTTCGAAACTGAAAAAAATAACCGAAAAAAAACTACGGACAAAACAATATTCTCCCTCAAAACAATATGTGTCAGTAGGCCAACGTCCAACGCGCGTACAATAAGGACCGGCTCGAAGTTGTTCGGATAAAAAAGCAATAAAACAATTGCGTGTGCGCCGCAACAAAGTTGCAAACCTGTCCCCACCCAGAGCCGAACTAGGGACGCGGGAATAACACGGTAATGGTCCCTAAAGACGTTAAAATGTCGTAAAATTACTATTTTTGTGCAACTTAACCTTCTGTTTATGGAAACTGGAATTGATAATAGTTCAATTTTTAATAAACGTGAGAAAAATATGTTATAATTTTATTTTTGAAATGAAGGTAATGTGTGAAGTTTTAAAAGCTCAAAAAATCTTTGCTTTAGAAACTATACATCGGTTTATTTAAAACTGACGGTTTATCAGTAAACCGATGTCGAGTTTTTAAAGCAAAGATTTTTACATCCGTAAAATATGGCCACACGTTACCTACTTACACAGCGAACTGCACACAATAATGCCTATTTGCCTAAGTATCAAACTAATAACCTAAACTCATTAACAATAATGTGTGCGGAAGTCTACAAAAACTGATTTACACATCCACACCAAAAACAAACGATCGTTTGGTTTGGATTAGCGTTAAACGCGACATAGTAAATATAGTCGAACACAGACTAACCTTAGGCGTCTCGTGTACTAACTATGAGTCATTTTGTCGGAATCAAAACACACTGGTATTAGTTTATTGTATTGTTAGTTAGAAACGTCGAAGTCGGTCGATAGTTACCTGCTGCATTCTATAAAACATTCATCGAGTGCGGCCGCCTTGCACACTGTCTCGTAATCTGATGTTCTGCTGCCAAATGGCTAAATCTAAAGATCTTTATGCATTGCTCAGACAAGGGCGCTTACTATAACATCTCTGTCCAACTATCCACCACCGTCACTGTTCTAACAACTTGTGATACATTTGTGTCAATTGTTTTTAGCTTGGCTGACAGTATAATCGTGTTACCCAGGATCTGGGTTGTGGTAGTCAGATAAGCAGTCGTTCCACATAAAATACTAGTATCAGCTGCCACCGTGGTCGAGTGGTTTAGGCGTTTGCCTTGTGACCCGGTGGTCGTGGGTTCGATTCCTACGGGAAGCATACTTTGTAAATTTTGTGTTTCCAGTTTGGCTAGGACATTGCAGGCTTGAATCACCTGATTGTCTTGAATCACCTGTTCTCACACAAAGAAGAAGAAGACTGGTATCAGCGATATTCGGTTAATCTGGAAGCTAACCTCAAAATGTTTGGGAAGAGATTAGTCTTTTCCCAAACATTTTGAGGTTCGTTTAGACGAATGATGTCTGGAAAACAAGAAAGATAGCGGCTGCAGCACTTCAACTACAGATCAATTTGCTGCAAAAAGTTGTTAGGCTTTAACATTTACAGAGCCAGAAAAGTCGTTTATGCAAAAACATGCGGTTCGCTTACGGTGTGATAGAGCAAACAATTTCTTCGAACAGAAAACTCGAAGTGGGAGCGCGACACGTGTCCCCTTATTGATTCTATGGAAGGGCACTGAAAATAAATTTGTATTTTCATTTTATTGCTTACTGAGAAATTGACAAATGTCCACGAGGCAGCCCATTCCGTTTAAGACGTTATTCTTGATAGCTATTTCGTATTGCTTAGAATATTGCAAAATAGGTAATTTGATTAATTCGCAGTACACTGGTTAAATTGTGCCAAAGTTATTTTGATGTTAAGAAACACATTTTCAACACATAGTGTTAACAAAAAAAAAACATTTTGAATAAAAAATCGATTTAAAATCGTTATTAATTTTATATAAGATCGTTCTAAATTCGTCTCTGAAATAAACTTAACTGTTAAAGCTAGTTCTTTTTTTCTATTAACTCTGTTTGTCAAACTGCACATGGCACCTATTTTAGATATATCATTATTACTTAGGTGACACATGACTTAATATGGAGTAAGGAAAACTTGACCCTAGCTATAATTAAAGGTATTAGGTGTTCAACTGTACGAAAAAAATGTAAGAACGGGGTGATAGGACAGCAGGGGTGAATCGAAACAAAACTTTGAAGGTAATTTTAACGTTATTTAAATCTTGTTTGCAGCATTTACGGTCACCAATTTTATTGAATTGATTCAAATTAAAAAAGTTGCTTTCGTAGAAAACCAATTTATGATATTATAAATGAAAAACCAAAGTTTTGTTTCTATTCACCCCTCCGTTCTCAGTCGTTCGAGCGAGAAAGAGGGATGGAGCTATACGCCCTATATAGCTCCATCCCTCCTTCTCGCTCGAACGACTCACGCTTTAACACGTCATGGTATGGTGGCCGTAGGTAAACTGTGTGGTAAATTGGGTGAATAGTAAGTGGCCGCTGTTCAATCGAAGGTTATAATTGTTCCTGTTCAGAGTTTCATACGTCTGAATGGAAAAACAGAACCCATGATCACTCTTTTGTCTGTTGTCCGTCCGTCTGTCACACCCTAGGACTAGTCTGGTCATGTGATCTCCAGATATTACATAAATATAGAAAGAAAACGAATAGAAGATAGATAAATAAATTTTTAATTTTGATGAGCAAAACAAATACCTCAGTAAAATATTTTCTTGGAAATAATTTTAAATGTGTTTGTTAATTGCAATATTTGTCCATAAAGGGAAGTTATTAATAAATAGCTGCTGCTTTGGCCTCTTTATCTGCTTGCATATATTATTAAGTAATTAACCTGTTTAATAAACTATTTATTTATAGCTACTATAACAACATCATAAGATTACCTATTAGATGTTAAAAAATATTTATATTATAATTTTAAAACGATATTTAATTATGTCACTGAATAATTATTTCATATAATAAAGATAAATCTGTTAGGTTTAAAAATTTTGTTCCACTGTCGTTATCCTCACTAATATCATAAAGAGGTAGTTTATTTTTATTCGTAGGTTGTATTACTGATCCAGTTACGAAAATTATTTAACTAGTAGAAAGTTAAAACATCGCCAAGCACCATTGGCTATTTTTAAGACGAAAAATGCATGAGAACAAAGTCACGAGAAAAAGCTAGTATTCAAGATAAAGAAGTCTTATCACCAATTATTTTGGCACACCTAAATTCGGCCCTGCCTCACAAAGCCATAATATATTCGGGCCTGTCAAAAATACTCAAAATCGGCAACACTACACGGGGCATCTCGCGGCCGACTCACGCTTGACCGACTCGAGATAAAAACTGACAACATGCCTGATGTAATGTTAATTAAACGTTAAGAAAACGCCATTTAATTAAGGCTCTCTGATTTATATTTAATGCGTACGAACATGATTAATTTGATTCAGGTTTTGGCCTCATGACGACAGTAACTTTGGAATAAAAACAAATTCTGTAAAAGGTTAAATCTTCATCACCAGTTTTGAAATCGAAAAAACGCGTTAGCTCATGAATTTTCAATATGTAATTTATCGCTTCATTCGTTTTGCCTTTTAATTTGTGACATTGCGATATTTTTTTTCCAGAAACTGAAGCTAAAGTCATGCGCACTTGAGATGTCTTTGAAAGAGTTTCAGGTGAAAACTCCAGTCAAATTGACATTATTTCGTAAAATAAACTTTGTTACCAAAAATCCAAAATAGTGCTAATTAAGTACATTGACTAAACAGAAACATTATTTTTATAAAGCAAATCTTGGATAGAAATATCACAAATACGCAATATGGGACCACCAGTGTGGGACAGCGCTGGCAGAATCTACAGGACGACGTAGTAGTACGTGTCCCGCTTGCACCACTCTATACGAAGACTGAGGACATCGTAGAGTACATACGGGTGAAGACCAACTGGACCTTGCGGGTGGAGAAGTTGGAGGCGCGCCATAACACAAATTTAAAGTCGTTCGTGGTGCGCGTTCCGACTCATCATTTGGTGACCTTCCTCAAGGAAGAGTTTTGGCCGAAAGGTACCTATGCTGTATCGGCGTTTCCGCGGCCGGCTACGCGACACCTCTTAGCGTAACATGACGCCGTCACTTCGTTTGCAGGAGTTTTTTTTTTTACTTATATAATGTACGTATGTGTAGCTTCTACCAGCGGCTTCGCCCGTGTGAATATTGGAAATAGGAAGGTTTCCTGATTTGTATTGTAATTTTTATACTCAGGAAACACCTGCCCTACCCCACACCTACCCTACCTACATAAAAAAATCAAATACTCTCCGTGGATTCGAAGAAGTAAGCGGAGAAACAGACAGGTAAACTGCGTCATTATTTTAAACTATTTAAAGATAAGGCTTCTCGCAAATACCCAGACATTGAAACATACACCTTTGTTTAGCTAAACTACCATAGTTTCTTATTTCGGACATTGCCATAGTCCCAATGATAGAGCTTACACACATTAATAGTATCTTCACCCCAATAAATAGTTAGGATCGGCGCGTACGCAGCCACTCGATCTTGATTGTATGACAAGACAATGAGCTCTACTTACAGTGCACTATATTTACAACGGAACGTTTAAGAGTAAAAAGTAGACTCTGATAAAATGACATACAATTTTTATAATTATATTTTATATCCCCATACAAAGGCGGTCGCCGACTCAGAAATATATAAGTGCCAAATTCATAGTCGAGTCAAAATGTAAAGGACTCACCACGTGGCATTTGGCTAGTGCATGTCTTGTGTTTGTCACTGTAAAGCCCACCACACCACATTCCCAAGCCACTGCAACTTCTGAAAGCCAGAATCAACATTGGCGATCACCAGAAACTGTCACTGTCACTGTCAGTAAAATAATAACCATTGGATTATTTTAGGGGAAAACGATAACAAGGCATCGTCATGTGTTTCTCAATAATCAATTTCAGAATCTACCCATCTATTATTAAGTCTGCAGGTAATGCAGGGCTGGGTACGGAACCAGCGAGGTCACCCTTGTTTGTAGCAGTGAACAATAATTACCCACTATTTTAATGTGCACCTACATTTTGCGGAAATAGTACCCAATGATGTATCATTTTCTAATCAATAATTTGAATAAGTACTAGACACGACAGTTCAGTGTTGTATGTATTCCGTATGAAAATATAAAGTTGTCCTAGTTTTTGACAACGCCCATTCATTGAAAAAGCCTTAACATATTTCCAGAATAGGTCTTTTTATTACTAAACTGATTAGGAATCCTAAATAAGACGCTTAATATTTCGTTTTGATCCTGTTTAAAATAACGTGAAATCCATTTATTGCTCGTTACTAAAATATTTAAAAATAAATATTTTTTATTTTTAAATATTTTAGTAACTTATAATTGATTAAATACCTAACTACCGAAGCAAATACAAAGAACTGTGTGTCTTTCATACTTCTCTCTATGTAGAATAGTAAACATTTATTGGACACAAACACAACAAAACAGCAACTAACACAAATAAAATAAAATAAATAATAGTAAAGAATAGGGTAGATGACTAAACAAATCTAATTAGTCCATCAGATAGAATTCCACAAAATATTTGACACGTATTTTTTCTATTTTCACGTAAACATCATCTGCCTAGCTTTTTCTCAACTATATTGGGGTCGGCTTCCAGTCAAACCGGATTCAGCTGAATACCAGTATTTTACGTAGAGCGGCTGCCTAACAGACCTTCACAACCCATTAACTGGGTAACACGGTACTTTTTAGACAATCCGTAATGAATGCCAAATATCTAAATCATTGAACCGACAGATGGGAGACTGAAGATGGTTATACGCTCCTTCTTCCGCGAAAATCTGTATTAACGCGAACGAAGCCGCATGAAGAAGCTAGTCCATAATAAAATCTACGAAGGTACCTATCTACCTACATCCTGACTTACAGAAGTGAACCATAACCCTGCATTAGTTATAATTTACGACTGTCTTCTCCAACACGGACGCAAGACGCACGAGTAAGTGTATAAGTTTTAACGCCATCTTTATGACTATGACCACAGATCCGCCGTTATTGTCATTCAATGAAACACATTATGAAGATATTGGCTGCTTTGGTCAAATGACGCGTATTATATATAGACGCGTCATGCATGACTCATGCACCAAAATCACAGCTGTAAAAAACAGCGCAAGTACTAATCGTTAGTGGTAGCTATGTGTTCGCGCGGACTAGGCTCACGACAGTTGCCTTATTTTTGTTGCAATTTTATAGTTTATACAATATCATTCTTCTGAAGTGGCAGTGGGCAGGGCACATTTCTCGCAGAACAGATGGTCGATGGAGCCGAAAAGTTCTGGAGTGACGACCGCGTAGGTGGAAGACGCAGCGTTGGAAGGCCTCCCACAAGGTGGACCGATGACCTGGTGAAGGTCGCGGGTAGCCGGTGGATGCGAGACGCACAGGACCGATTGTTGTGGCGACACTTGGGGGAGGCCTATGTCCAGCAGTGGACGTCTTTCGGCTGATATGATGAATATCATCTTAGGCTTTGGCCACAGATTAACAAATAGGGCTTTGACTGTAATTTTTATGGTTTGCGATAAGATTTTTGGTTGTTAAAGTGATCGGAAGACTAAAAATCAACGGATACTCTCGGATTGGATCTCTTTTCGTGTAGATTGACTCATATTAAATTTTGTCCGACCAGTATTGAGCAACCTGGTACCTACAGCTCTATCATGGGCCTCGTTTAGATCTCGGATGGTGCAGGTGGTTGAGCACGACGGGCAACTAAGGAGGTGACACCGTGACCCATGTCCCGTGAAGGGGCTGTACACTGGTACTGCGTTTGGGATGGGTGAAGAATGCTCCATTTGGCGAAATTAGTTTACTAATGGATACTATGGTACAGTACAACAACATTAATAATGTCGTTACAGTTAAAAGAGATAACTGATTTAAGATCACCTTAGGAACTACCTATGTACTTTGTTGTGGTTTTGTTTTGATTTGCGTGTGAACTACAATTTAACTTAATTTAATTTTTTTTTTTTTTTTTTAATTAGATTTCGTTTTCTTCTTTCATAAAATAAACAAACAATGTCAAATGAAGCGAAAACAATAAATAAAAGACATTAAATCTCAAAAACTAATGTATTTTTTTTGTGTTCCCCTAATTTTGCCAGTGTGTGTATATCAAAATGTATACTTACTTAGTTCTGAATTCAAATTATTATACACGATAAATCGAATAGTATTGATAGACATGGAAATAAGCATTCGTTTGTATCCGGAAATGCGAAGATTGCCGAGGGACATTAAGAAAATAGTTGTACAGTACATAGTTAGGTCCATTTCCGCGCACACCACGTAAATTAAAGACTTAACCCGCCATCATAACACAGCCGTAACGCAAACCTGAAACCGAAGCAGTTCACAAGATCCCATTGTTTTACAATGTTCATAATAATTTTACAATAACACGCTATGTCCATGTTTCCACCGTTTTCTTGGACTGTCCTAAGTTATTAGACGATGTTTCAAATATAACAAGACTTTGTTTAATAATATTAGTGACTGCAGATCAGCGATTTACATTAAACCAAGCGATGTTTGACTGCGACTGTAAACAGACTTGAGAATTATTACCGAATGTTTATGTCTTGTGTGATCTTGTTCTCTACCTCTTCTCTACAAAATGATGAGTTTCCGTAATTATGTAACGGAGATGTTTTTAAACTTGTGGTAATGTGGGATAGTTGAAAGAGCGTTGGATAAAATGTAATCATTCGCTGTTGAGTGTGGAATTATTGTCGCAAATTAGGAAGACGGAAGATTTAAGAAGGACGCTAGATGATGTTTTTTCTACTGATGGGAAATCATCAAAATGATAAATGATAATGATTAAGTAGGTTAAACATAACTCTTTTACACGTCAATGTTTTTTGGGTCATTTAAAGCTAGATAAGGCCGGTGTTTCCTAGCTGACTACTCTGAGAAGAAACACCGAATCACAGTCTCTTTTGAAGTCCATACAATTGTACTGGTCAAATCATATGAGAACCATGTAGGTTAATGTCTGAGGTGGCCTTTTGAGGAAAGTGCCACACAGATTTGAGTGGACCTGTTCAGACAGTGCAAGCATTTGTCAGTTATCATGTAGCTCAAACTTAGAATTTTAAGGAGCTCAGCGATTTGACGGACAATACCAAAATAAGGACATTTGAGTAGGCTGCACACAATGACTCCTTCCGAGCGGAAGCAGGTGTCAGACTCTTACTGACTAAACCCCATCCGTGTTCCTCCAAATGCCCTTTAGTTTCCAGGACCGCGGTGATTCTTTCGAACAAATTCCGCAACCCTGGCAGGCTCTGACCCTAGCGGGCCCCGTCTACAAAAGGTGAGTACTGGATCGCAAGCTTCTCATAATTAAAAATCGTCTATTGTTATTTAGTGACTGCCACACGGGTCGAATGCCAAGGTTAAGCATCGTTTGCCGAGGCCGTTCTGTAGATCTATGATGATGGGATGGTGGTCAATCCGTTACGACGTTCCGAGTTTCCTCTGTGCCTCAATAAATGTGTGTGGTCAATGACCGTTATTGAACATTTATCTGGGTTTTGGAACTTTTTCACAAAAAAAAACCGACTTCCAAAAAACACTACAAAGTACAAAATAACATGAATTTCGGTAGTCGGTGTTTGGTTGCTTCTTAGTTATTTGACACCGTCGGTGTTAAATAACTAAGAAGCAACCAAACACCGACTTTTTGTACTTTGTAGTGTTTTTTGGAAGTCGGTTTTTTTTGTGATTTTTTTTTATTTTTCACTTTTTAATCGTGGTTTTTAGGTGTGGGGACACCTAAAAACACCACTGGAAAGTCACAGGAAAGCAAAAATACGCAATTTCGTATACATGGATGATTTTTACACATATTTTTTCCAGCTATTTGGACTTAAAAACAAAATTGCTTAACCGATTTTGATAAAATTTAAATGGGACCAATCGAGAAGTATATAATAATATATCCTTTCTTATAAAACAAGAATTTTTCAAATCGGTACATAAATGACGGAGATATGAGGTAACAAACACAAAAAAAAAATACAATTGAATTGAGAACCTCCTCCATTTTTGGAAGTCGGTCTCCTTTTTTGGAAGTCGGTTAAAAATTAAAATAAATGCGAAAGTTTGTGAGGATGTATGTTTGTTACTCTTTCACGCAAAACTACTGAATGGATCTTGATGAAATTTGGCACGGAGTTAGATTATAGTCTGGAATAACACATAGGATACTTTTTATCCCGGCAGTATGCTTCCTTGAGATAATTATCGACATTCACGCGGGCGGAGCCGCGGGCGGCAGAATAGAATCATATATTTTTTAACCAGGAATCATCCCTATTGTACCTACTACTTTTAGTATCCCGAAAATATACAGGGTGATCCAGAAATGCGTGGTCATATCTAAGGGTGTTGTTCTGCACCAGACTGCTTGAAAAGTGATTTTTATTGAACTTTATAGCCGTGTATTGAGGTCAAGTTTGTTTTGATATTGTGTCTTTGTTGTATAGCAGATATAGAACAACACCTTTAAATATGATCACACACATCTGAAGCACCCTGTATGTAGGTACATTACACATAAAATATCCTACAAACTTCTATAAAACGGGTTGTCGCATTGTCATGTCGCACCTGTCTGCGGAATCCTCAAAAACACAGCACCTTATCGCTTTATCGAGCAAATATCCCAATGAGCCCCTTAAAAGAGCAGTTTAAAATAAATACAACATTAAATAAAAACTAATTTAAATATAAAACAGAGACCGAAAACCATCAATGTAACATTCTCAGAAAAGTTATACATTGAATGTCATTTAAGAAATATAAGTTTTACGACTTGAAATGACTTAAATTATGATTTTGAAGGCACTTAACGACCAACCAGTGTGTATTATCTCAGATTATGACGTTTTTAAAAACATTCAAAACTCAGTGTGTTCTTTGTATTGTTATTTTACCGTCTTTGTGATAAAATGAAAATGGTTTCAGTTTTACGAACCAATTTATGACTTTTTTTGTCAGGGAGCCAAAATATCTGTCGTAATTCGTGAGATATTCTGAGTACCTAATTTAGATTTCCAATGATTTTATTGTTTTAATTCTTTTTTGTGGTTTAACGCCAAGGTTAAACAGCAAGAAGAAAAGGCTTGTGGATGGGAAATCATCAAATGACTCCGTTCCGCTCTGGGCTGAGCGGAACGGAGTGTAAGACTGTTACTGACTAAAGCCCTTTGCTTTCCAGGGCCGCGGTAACTCTTTCGAACCAAATCCGCAACCCTGGGGGGAGGAGAAAACGCAGACATTCCAGCGGGTAGCGCTAGTCAAAGGAATTAGATCGCGTTGACGTAACCGACAATTTTTACTAAAACTGAATGATTGCCGTCTGTTGCCAATAGCGAAAACCCTCTTAATTTTCCACACGAAACACACGCAGTAGACCCTCAGGTCAATTTACATCATAACATAAATTAAGAATCGACAATGGTTAGATTGGCGCCGTTTTAAAAACGAAGTGTAGGTAGGTAGGTACCATAATGGTCAGTCGTCATAATTACTAGACTAACTACTGCGAATTTGCAACCAACCCAATTATTCTGCTGGCCCCACAACAATTATCACGACCAGCATGTCATCAGACCTTAGCTTAACCTGCCAACGCCGACACGCAATTGTCCCTCCCTATCATTATCTTCGCCCATCAAACCAGCATAATTTAATTATAATCAAACTAAGACCAACTTTTTCAATGATAAAACTTCGCATCCAACATCGTTAGCCATACGAGTGCCAATCACAACACTATGCCTCGTAAAACGAGATATAAACGCAGTATAAACGAATATAAACCACTTTAAATTAATACGATACGTGTATAAATAACTAGTTCACTAAAGAGGATCACCAGATTCAGTTGAAATTTAATTTAGTAAGATTATAAACGGCATAGTTTAATCATGGTAACGTTGGGTATCACCAAGTTATACGAAGACCCATAAAACGGGCTATAAACGCTGCATCCACTTACTTTTATTACCAGCTACCAGTGTTGCCAGGAATAGGTTTTGCAGAAGTGCTGCAAATTTTTCGGAACGCCATATGGTTTCTAGAAAGGTTTTTAATTTGGCCTAGAGAGAAATTAATGAAAATTGTCGTGGAATTACTTTCACGAGCCGACAGAAACCGCTTTGAAATTAATTTGTTGAATTAAACTTGTTAAGAATATTTTGCTTTGCACAGCCATTAAAAATAACGCGTCTTATTAATTCACGCAATCTCCTCTAGTACTATTCACTTATTTAAATGTGTTTTTAATATTTCACTCAATAAAATAGTAATGTGAAAAGTAAACAGCTTGTTTTATGCTCACACATTTTTATTTAACTTTCGTGCAAAATATTAATTACTTTCTAACCTGGCAACACTGAGCATGCTCCCGATATTTCTCCGAAAAGCCGGCTATTATAACTCAATATTCAGAAACATTATATTTACGACTTATTGCTGGAGGATTCCGAATAACATTTCACTGTTTACAAATAAACATTTGTTTTGTACAAACTTTCCTAATACGAACTATTTGCTTGGAGAACTTTTTGTATCTGAATATTGAAATTGCCTTTTTATGGTCCATTTCGAAGAACTAAGCATGCAGAAGTAGTAATAAAAGATGGTATACTTAAGTGAAATAATTTAGAACCAAAACTAAACGTAGTAATGAAATATTTTCGACGAGCACTTACTAAAAGAAAGTTGTGGCGTCGCGTCTGTCTGCTGGGAGCCTAATAGAACACCTTATAAAAAGCAAGGATGATGCAACTATGACTTATAATAATTACAGTCTACAAATTGTTCAGAAAAGGTTTTCTTGAGCTATACCGGGGTACCTAGATAGATTGTTATACCTGCAAGTTCTCTCATGTTAAGACTTTGTTGTTTTGAGTAAGCGATGTAGATCATCGCTTATGGGAACAAAGCAGAAAACAGAGACAGTGAAGCAGAATCGAAAGTACCTGACACTCCTCCTCGCTTCGCCCAGAGCGGGAGAAGTCATTTGATGATTTCCCATCCAAAAGACAAGAGTGTCTTAATAGTAAAGTGGCCACCTAGCGGAAGAAATCGACACTAAGGTTCAATAAGTATTCAATTTATCGTGACTACGATCGCTCTGTCAAGAGCGAACCGTCAAGATTTGAGCTCCCACAATCTCTCTCCGCAACCATAATACATGTACTTCGTTAAGCAAAGGACATATGATAGTTAAATCAAGTAAAAAGATTTATTGACATGCATATCATACAGTATGAAGTCAGTTCCACGCGACTAATTCCACAATTTACGAGCATCGGTGGACAGTTCCTAAATTAATATCTAGACGCAGTTTTACGACGGCTGACTAGTACGAACATAAATTGTTATAACACTAGATGTTGCAAGTTCTTAGACATGTAGTGACAAGGGTTGTTACGAAAAAACTGTGCCTGAACTTCATACGACATGGAGACTTTTCATTTGAAATGTCCATAGGCAGCTGTAGGTTACGTTACTTGATATTTCCTTCTCTGTTTTAAATCCATCCAAAGGTTGTTGTCTTGAAAAAATCGCTTTTAGCATTAAGGCCGCCCATTGTGTCACCCTATGTAATGTTTTCTTCTTACTTATAATTCTCACTTATATGGTGTACATAATAAAGATAATTTTATTGTATTCTTTATCCGGACTTTTTTAAACTAAATATATAATTACCTTATTTCACTCTGTATGTTTAGGTACTTCGGTTATTTTGGCTGTCAGAAAATTAATTTCAGTCGTGTGTAAGTATTTCAAACAAAAACTGCAGTCATTAAATTCATTATTACTGTTATTAGGCTAGCAATTAAACAAAAAGTATTTTTTTATGTATTTGTTTAAGGATAGAAACATAAAAAAATAACATAAAAATTATATTTACTTTTTGTAACTTTAATTGAAAGACTACAGTATCTTAACAGGTTTATTGCAGCAAATAATTTATTTATTTACTTTTCTACTTACTGAAAGACTTAACGAGCAGGTAATTAGCATTCTGGTGTAAATAACACAGCTACCAATTAGTTACTAGAAATGTATAGATACCGTAACCCATCAATTTTAATATAGTATATTTTTTATTATTTTTTGATTTATTGAAATTAGTGCCCGTTTGTGGCGCGTGAACGATGAAACCTGAGATTTGGACCCCAATGGTTCCGCATCATGGCTGCACATAAATGCAGTGTGTCTTAAAGATGTTTATCTAGCCTAGCTTATAACTTAATTAGAAAAATTCATTTTCTTAGAAGCTGCTTGCAGTTTGCAGGTTCTGAAAGGTTTTAATTTATTAGTTTTACTGATATAGTACATATAATTTTTACTTCAAGGAAGAGGATTTCAAAGTAATTAAACACAAATAACAATAAAAAGGCAATTGGTTAAATAAAGAAACAAAAACTAAAAAAAGTTTTCATTTCACCGTGTTACACACAATCTTTTAATTTTTGGAAGTAACTCGAATAGCATAAGCCACTTTTCCATTTACGTTCGTATCAAAAAGTTTACATAATGTCATATTATATCTTTAGAATTATATTAATATTCAATTGTACAACGCAATACCTCTTATGGAGTTATTGTACTCATCATTATGAGCAACTTTCACTATGAGTCCAACACTGAAATCGCAAAGAAAAAATCGACTCCCCCATATATTTTATGTGTGCTTAACTCGACAAAATGTATTGAACAGCTGATTTTTTTTTCGCGATTTCGGGGTTTGTCCGATAGTAAAAGTTATTCATAATGACGAGTACAAGGACCCCTTAAAAGGTATTGCGTTTATTCTGTTACACGTTGTGTATTATAATATATAGGTTAATTAACGGAAGAAGCAAAATTTGGAAAGTGAATTAGATCATAAATGTAGTTACATTTATGATCTAATTCACTTTCCAAATTTTAAAAGTAGTGGTCCAGAAAAATGGCGTATCCTCAATGCACATTAGCATTGTCACCCTAAAAACAGTTAACCTAATTTTATTTTATGCATTTCTGTCAGTGCAGTGCCAGCCAGTGTTACCAGCGTTTATAAATAAAGACATTGTAATCCCAACGGCTGATTGAGAGCAGTGGACACCTAGTAATATAGTTGGTCACACAATACAATATATTGACATGACATAATGACTTTTAGTACTTATGATTTAAAGGCTGTTACTGCGTAATGGAAATGTTATTGTGTACGAATATTATGGGCCATAAACTCGTTTGATGAGGACGAAAAAGCTTTTGTTTAATTGTCACTGCTAGCAACTTCGAGCAAGAAAAAATGTAGTACTGAATCAAGGATTTGTTTTAATAAAAATCACTACAGTCGCCCGACACAATTTCTATTTGCGCAAATTTTACACCTTTCCCATAAAAAACTTCGGTCACAAATCTATGAAAGGAAAACATAAAAATATTTGTGCCGGAATTAAGTGTGACGCAGACTGTAGACGGAAAACGTTTGAAAAGGAATTCTGATTATAAGAATTTGCCATTTTGTTCATTCCAACATGTTTCCATTATGATTATTTTGGAATGACAGCGATAATTAAAGGTCTTCTGCGGCTTCAACTACAGAATTGGGCACTATTCGAATAGAATTCTGCATGATAAGGCGTATTCCCACCTACTTAGCCTATGAGGTCCACAGCTGGACAAAGCTCCTTTCCAAGTTAAGGGATGGCTCAGCTAAGTATCAGCTTGCCGCGCTTGGCTCGGTGGAACGCAGAGCTAAGAGGCTCATCGGTGACGTAAACTGGTGGATGCCAAGCTACATAGCTTGGCTCATCGCCGTAAGGTTGCCTGCTTATCGGTCTTCTACAGATTGTACTTCGGTGAGTGTGCCCAAGAACTCCACGACCTCATCCCACCGGCCCCCTTCTACCATCGGACATCCAGACGCACTGCATCTTACCAACCCTACCTTGTAGCTATTCCATCAATTCGCACTACGCGTATCCAAACGTCTTTTATAATGCGCACAGCAAAGGAGTAGAACTCTCTGCTTGCGTCTGTTTCCAAAAGCTTACAACCCTAATCTCTTCAAAGTTAGAGTGAACAGGCTCCTTCTGGGTAAACTCGCTCCATCGTAGACTTTGTCTCTGTCATCTCTGACTTTGACTAGAGTCAAGAGCAAAACCATCACTAATAAAAAAAAAAAGCAACAACACCCAGCACTTTTTTCGACTACCTACATACATCAGTAGCGAAATTAATAGGGTATTTAACTGGACTTTTATTACATTTCTCAAAACCGATAAAACGCAGAAAAAACAAAGGTTTTAAAATCTCAAAAAAATACTATTTTGTGCGTTTTAAAATCTATGATAAACAGAGACAGCGTTAATTGCGTGTGACGTCACTCACAAGCATCGCCATAGACAATTTGCACCATCTTGTACCAACAAATTTTGGATAGAATAACTTCAAAAGCGTGTCAACTTCTCCGTTTATACACCAACTTTGTTTATTTATTCACAAATCTTACTGTTTTAATAACATCTATCAAATAAGTATTCATTCATTTATACTACCTAGTCAAATACTTTATTGTGTCCTTCAACACCTAGTCTCCGTCCCTGGCGCCTTTCAAACACAGTCACCGTCGGTACTCTTGGCTGAGTAGCTTCCCATTCAGCTGAGAAGTTTCCGCTAAAGGACTCATCTGACTCTCCAACAGCCATAACTGCTCCTTCAACACTATAACAGTAGGCGCCTGATAAACTTGCAATAAAGTACATTGACCTTTCCCTAATATCCCTTCGTAGATACCCGAACAATACATTATAAACCGTTTTTCTTTACTTGAGAACGTAAAGGATCACGATAGAAATCGATTCAGGACAGCTTTGTCTTTATTTCTGTTTTTTATAAAGTCAATAAATTTATGTGGATCAATGACAGTTATTGCACATTTATCTGGCGCCTACCACACTCTGTTTCATTCTGATTCGCTGTTTTTTTTATTATTATTGATAGGCACGCGCTTGACCACTATCTCACCTGATGGTAAGCGATGATGTGCTCGAAGATGAATGGCTGGCTGGCTAGAAGTATTATATATGTATTCACTCTTGACAAAGACTCCCAGGTTGTAGCTATCAGGAAATATAAGACTGTGGCAGGGAATTACACTCCTAAGCGGTACGCACAGTGAATTTTTTCCCAAAACGTTTTGTGGACGGTGGTATGTCCACCATGTACCGGTGGCGAATCGCCGTACGTCTTGTGGTCCGATGATGGAACGGGCTTGGCGTAATTAAACTATGCAACTCCGTCGCACACTCCCCAAAATGCAACCGATAGAAAACCGACTGGCTAGCAACTCGGTTTTCTCAACTTATGTTGAGAGCGGCATCCTGTCTAACCATATGTACTGTAGGTACTACAGTACTTTACATGCATCTACTACCTATAAGGCCTCCAGAACCCAGTAAATGGGTAACACGATACCCCTTGACAAGACTGCTGTCGGACTTCCTGGCTTCAGCGGGCCGAAACGACCAACGGCTTATTGAGCTTTCCGAAGCATGGAGGAATCTCAGAATGTTAAGACGGTCACCTATCCACCATCTGACTCGGCCAGCGTTACTCAACCATGAAGTACGACCCGTGCGGCTGATATTATTTTGCAACGAGCTATTACACTACTATTTAGTTTCCTTTAATGACCAAATCAACACAGAATGATTTAAAAGGCCCGCCCAGTTAATTAAACTTTACAATTGTTCTTGGCTCATTTCCAACAGATGTCTTAAATTCACATTATTTTTATTTCTTGCTACCATGTGTCATAGACTTGTGTCATTATTTTTAGGACTGTCATCGAACTGGTACTTATTAACATTTTATTTTCTAAGGATGCTGTTCATTCTTCTTTTTCATTTCGAGTCGATCACCAAGGTACTTGTGGTATGTACTTGCAGTGTTCTACATTAGTTCCTCTCCATGTGATGCTGTTTATGGAAAATATAGATATCTAGGATGACTACCTGTCACTTCAGTAGCGAATGTCAAACCCATTAATTTGACAACCGTTTTCGCTACTATTATAGGATTTCTCTTTTTGTGTAATGTACACATTACGATACACAGCTCTCAGTGTCCATGTTTAATGCCAATAATACGTTATACACGGCAAGCTGCTGCCGTACTTTCTATGCTTTTAGTAGTGTCCACCCGGTTCGTAGAGCCAGCAAAGTATGTGCTTACTGCTTTTAGTAGCGATTCCTAGTTTATTGGGCTATATAGAGAAACTGTTTGCCTCTTTGACCTTTTTAAAGGGCACTTATTATGCGGGAAAGCCAGATGCACTAAGGATATTGAAGTAGACAACTGGCGGAAAGTACAAAGTGAAATTCCTTCAGAATATTTTGGCTATTTAATTAGATCTGAGTGTTTAGGAAGTCGACTTCTTGCTGAAAACAGTCAGATTTGTTCTATTTCCAGCTTAAACACTAGGAAGTTGTGATGCTCGACGTTCAAAGAGTTTTGATTCTCAGTTCAGCCTCATTTGAATAAATAATTTATTTTTGAATTCATTTTGAATAACAAACTGACACGCCTAACAAGCCCAGAGCTGTCCAAAATGATCATAATCCGAATCTTTGTATGTGTTGCGAAATCTTGTTTGTTTTCATTCCACGACACGTTTTATGAATGCGAATTTTGTCGTAGATCTGAATGTTCAAGCAACTTTGGGTTTACCAATGATGCAAAAGAAATCTAGGGTGACAAATGTTTAAAGAATGAAACGTACTAAACATTTAAACTACTAATTTACTTCGGACAGAGGATAAGCATTGCCATACAACGTGGCAATGCCGCCCGTCTTTTGGGCTCACTTCCAGTCGACAGCGATGCGGATGAATTTTTCGACGCCTTTTAGTTAGGAGTTTTCTTTTTGTATTTTATTTTAAGTGTATATAGTTAAATTAGTATTGTAAATAAAAATATGAATATAACATTTGAGGTAAATCTAAGCAACTAAGGCAGCAAAAAAGTTGCCAACTTGCAACGAAATGTCGTGTAATATCGGACACAAGCGATTTCATCCTTAGATCTCGGCGTCTATTCTGTCGACATCTCACCTTGTACACTTGGGTGGAGTGAACGACAAGTGAGCTGTCATTCCATCTTATTTGTATGGTTTGACAACTCACTTGTCGTTCACTTCGAAATGTTTACAGAATCGCACTGCTGTCAAGATTTCTAGCAATAGCCGCCTCGCTCCACAAACTGTCTGCACCTAGCCTTATTTATTCTCAGGAGCCAATAAAATTTGAGTGCACCGTCTTCAAATAAATTAGCAACGAACATTAGGTCACATAAACACTGAATAATTATCAGTTTCTGAATAGATATTTTGTAATAAATACGACAGTAATAACCATGATTTTGCTTAGAGTGTTAAATAAATAAATTTTGGTATGCAGCGGACGAAATGTGCGTTTCTGTTCATAGTGGCAAATGTGTCGTTTACCTTGTTTTTTGTGATTGGTGCTTTCAATGCAACACTAAATGTATAAGAAGATATAGTCGTTAAAATATAGAAAGGTAAAATATAAGAACCTACAATGCTTTTTAAGTAGGAAGTCAACTTTTATGCTCTCTAGATATTTATATTTAATACTGAAAACCGTGCAACAAAATACCAAAATAAACCCATTAAAATTAAATATAATTCCCACATTCACTAAGAAGCCATAAACTGCTAAATAATTACATCTTATACGCGACAATCGATAAAAATACAACCAAAAAAAAAATAACCAATCGATAAAAATAATCGCACGCGCATACCATCTGTTTAAACCGCGCAATAAGAAGGCGCAGGCGCATAATCTTGCGCCAATGTATGACAAATAATTCGTTTTGTTGCTAAGGAGAGTGCACACAGACGCGCAGGCGCTCGCTCGCTTGTTTACGTTAAAATCACGCGCGCGTGACCGGACCATGGCGTTTATTTCCAAAACAATCATATGGAGCGCACCGGGACTCGGCTTTCGACAAATGTTGTGCACAGGACACATTATTCGCACCGAAATTTGTATTTGACGAATGGTCCCTTCATGGCTTTCGACGAGGGAGAATATTGTAGTATGGATTCCTGTGGATTTTTGTGATAATCTCTTAATGGTATTACTCCGCTTCTTCAAACCTCGCAACGGATTTGGAATTTTGGATACGGTTTTTTACTAATAGAAAGAGCGATAAATGAGGAAGAATTCAGTATTATTTTTAATTTGCATCCGTGCGCAGCGCAGCGGTTCGCTTGTATGAAATAAGTTTGATTTAAGGATATATTGATTGCATCGGGTCATACGGACATCAAATGATAGTATACGAGTATGATAATGTTTATTGTCAAGTTTTTACGACTGTCCTTTCAGAAAGCTTGCCAACAGGAAAATGTATCAAACAAAAGATGACTAGTTGATTCTATTAAAACAAAGGAAGGCTCACCTTTAACAGGATAAAGTTTATAATTTTCTGCTCTCGTAAAACTCAACATTTCCGCATCAATAAAAAATTACTTAGGTCATAAAAAGGTAATGTACAAATCGTGTACACAAGCCCTAACGTGACTTCTAAGTCGTTTTCCGTTGATTTAAAGTGGTGTTTGTTGGCTAACATCCGGAGCGGAGCGAGCGATCTCGAGCGTATTTACGACGCTTTCATTGTAGCACTGGCTTTATAAATACCTTTCGAAGGGTTTGAAATGGGCGGTAGTATTGTATTGTAATCGTTTTCATGTTATTGGTGTCCTTGTTAACTGTTTGATTCGTGTTGCTGCTACCGAACTAGCAGCATTACAGACGAACGTTACAAAATTTTGTGTTGTCTAGCCTTTTTCAGGATGAAGCAGCCTTTGGTTATGAAAGAAAAAGAAAGAAAGAAAAATAGTAAAAAATAAAAGACCTAAGTACCAATTCTACAAATTTTCAAGCAAAGTTCGCATTTCATCTCCGTCGCAATATTTAAAAAACGAGGATTAATACATTGGTAAAATCGGCCCTTCTATGGAATTACGACAAAAAAAAAGTCTAGATGAGGAAAATAAAACCTATGCTCTAACAAACATGACCCTTTAACGGCCGCTTTCTATAACATATCTCAATCCCAATCTTGATCCCGATCCTTGTCTGTAACCAATCAACGGCCGAGTTTGTGTCCTTCACCACACAATCCTCACCTTTGATTGGTTACAGACAAGGATCGGGATCAAAATTGAGATTGAGATATATTATAGAAAGCGGCCGTAAATCAGCAATTATAACAATCAACAATATCTCTGAATTGTTTCGCCACTAAATCGCCAGCTCAGTAATTATCTTGAGGAATCGTTGGCATCGCGCGACGACAGTGTAGTCGTGGAGCTAGCGACATATTGATGAGATCCTATTAGTTGTAGCGTAAAATTAGACAACATACATTATGCTGCGGGTATAAGGGTACCAGAAAGAGGATAAAACGACTAATGCCGATGTAGGTTAAGATAGATATGTCGCAGCCAACTTGCTTAATCAGCCGTTTAATTGGTGGCCTAGCCTTTTCATTAAACTGCGCCAAATTTATAGCGACCTATTATTCAACAGACCTGAATCTTGGTACACCAGGAAAACTTTATCGCTCACAATGGGATTCATCAGAAGGGTTGAACTCAATCAAAGAGCCAAGAAAGAGGGGAGGGCTACGCACTGAGTTTCCTTGCGTGATCTGATCAGAAATGGAGACATGCCGCAGATATATGCAGGAGAACCAAGATTACCGACATAGCCCGAAGAATAACGGTAGGCAGGCACTGTCCTGCCAGGGTTGCGGAATTGTTGAATTGTTGAATGTTCGAAAGAGTCCCCGCGAAACGGCATGAGGGGGACCTCATGCCGTTTCGCGGGGACTCTCGCGGGGAGAGAAGACAGAGTCTGACACTCCTGTCCGCTCCACCTAGAGCGGAAGAAATCATTTCCTTACATACCAGTTCTGAAGAACATCACACATGAGATTTGTGTTTGGTACCTTTTCATGTTTTAAATATTTCTAGCAGGTAGCACCTATACGCTGGACCGACCGGACCTTACACCCACCACAAATGCTCCATTATGCAATGCTCTCGCGACATCTACAACAGAAGCCGTTGGAAGCGCATTTTGAGAGCTGCCGTACTCGCAGAGGATAACCGTGACAGTCCGACATCATCATAGAATCATAAGCCACGACCATTCTGTCAACAGTGCACGACTGAAGAGAGAAGGCAGGTAATACGTGTGTAGAGCTAATCAGGTTTTCATAAAGTGATGTCTTATGTAGTTTATTACCCCAAAAACTCGACTAGGGAGGGTTGGTCTTTAGGAAAACGTCTATTTTCACAATCTAACTGCGATATCTAGATATTTAAACGGTAGCAGATAGATGAATCACTTATCTACCGCTAGCAATACAAAGGATCATAAATAAATTTAATGAGTCGATGATATTGCCAAATTAGTGTGCGCACTAAAGTATTTATGTTATTAATTAACTGGCTTACTCTACTGGCACAGTTTACACTTAGCTTTAAGTGGTTCTATTCTATAATAGCGAAAACGATTGTCAAACCGAAGGACGTCAAAATGTATGGGATTGACGAAACATGCGCTATCGAAATGTCACTATACATTTTGATCCTATTGTTTCTATCTATATCTATACAAATATGAGGTAAAATTTGTAAGTTTGTATGTAGGGGGTAATCTCTGGAACTAATGATTCAATTCTAAAAATTTTTTCACTGGTAGAAAGCTACATTATTCCTGAGTGCTATAGGCTATAAATTATTTTTATAACATGTATATTAACCGAGCTATCACAACTTTAGTCTAGCAAGTCGGAAAGAAATACCTCAATAAAATAGAATTATTTGCATGCATGTAGGTGTAGGGTAGGTGTAGGGTGGGTGTAGGGTAGGTGTAGGGTAGGTGTAGGGTAGGTAGGTAGCCAGTTGACGGGAGCGAAGCCGCGGGGGACAGCTAGTCGTTGATAAAATGTAACTTTGTCAAGATCTATAAGGAATATGTATGAAAAAATAAAATATTATACGTAGAATTAGTTTATCGAATACTTATACAGAAAAATATTTGTAACAGAATTAAAATTGATCGAAACTATTCAGGTTTATCTAAAAATCTTATAAGAATATTTCTACGCTTTTTGCGAAAACGTCGCTTTCTATAGCCTAGCTGTATCTATCGGTGTCGGAAGCCACGTCGGACTTTTCAAATTCCAAACTTTAAATATCTGTAACTTTGTCGCTGATGAAGAAAATTTTTCTCCATAAGCCGATTTTTTTGTGCCCATTATTAATAATAACGCGCTTCTAACAAGCTTCAAAATAGATGTCTTGCATTCGACAACTTCGTTTCTGGCAAAAATTATTTACTTACTTATAACTTTTTTCTCCTTAAGCGATTTTGTTGTGCCTATAATGAAAAAATAATCCATGTTTAACGAGCTTTAAAACGAGATCAGTTTTTTATTATCCGACGCCTCCTAAAATGCCTATGTTCGCTAACTTTTTTTTCCATGGAGTCTTTTTGGCTCCAAGACAAAAAGTGAAGCTTTTTCAATAAGCTTTCAGAAAATATAGGTGTTATTCACCGACGCCACTCGGCCCGGTTCATCCTCATCTCTTTTGAAGCTTACTCAAAAACTGCACACGATTCGAAAGTGAATTCATTTGTTTTAAAAAGAAATATAGGCGTGCTGCACGGAGCAAAATGTTTGCATGAGAAAAGAAATGGGTATTATAGGTAATTGGGTACCAATAGTGTTGTTCAACAGCAGGGCAAAGGGTCTGCTAACAAAGGAAAGCAAACGAGCATCAATCAGCACACCACTCCGGCGTGTTCGCAACTTGAGATATTCTCTTGAGGGCCCTAATTATGACAATAAAACTGTCACTCTGGTATTTCCTTAACAACTTTTAGGTCCACCAATTGGTACTCAAGAAATACGAATACAACTTTCCAAACTCCAGTTGCACGTATATAATTTTGATAACAATAGAAATGTAACATTGGTTTGTCCGTGTAAAAAATTTCAGTTGACAGCCTGATGAGGTGGAACCTTGGGGCTTCTTCTACAATCTTTTGACGCTTACAAAGCATTGTGTCGGGACTCGGGTCCCACAGATCCAGACTCGAAAAACATCCAGATAATTGTGATTGACTTTTTTGTGTATATTGACAGAGCGAGAAATTTTGTACCTACTGTGTACTAAAATTGCTTGCGAGATAATTAAAGTATTGTGGTTTTCATTTTGACAATTCAACTAGATTCATTGCGGCATTCATTACACAATCACAAAACTTCCTCGTTGACCAATTTTTCTTTCTTTATTAGTGAAGACCGTATCGAAATCCGTTGCGTGTTTTACAAGAAAGAACCAGAGGAACATTTATGCAGACAGCAACTTTGTTTCGTACTATTTCGAGATTAGAGGTTATATGGATATAATCCTTTCAAAAACCTTCGGATTATGCTAAAAATCGGTTATGCGACAACGATACTTACATTTGTATCATACCTACCTACAAAAACATGAACAAGTATACATAGTACCTATCAAATTCAAATAAACGACTATTATAGTTATAGTAAAATATGTTACGTTCCTATACGTCAAAAATATTCGTGCTAGGCCCTCAGTACAAAACAAAACAAGGTATTTATCATTAACACACGCTACTTTGTTTCACCGTCGCCCCACAGTCTCGTTCCGACTGTCGGCGCAGCGTGTCGTGTATCACTGCTGCTTCATTGTTGCATCGAGTCCCAGACGTGTCTGGCTTGAGAATGGACGTCAAATTACTAACGAGCCTGCACAACGTGTTACAGAATAAACACAATACCTGAGAAGAGGTCATTGTACTCAACATTATGTAAAATATTTTAGTAGGGGATTAACCCCGAAATCGCGAATAAAAATCAGCTGTTCAGAACATTTTGTCGAGTTGTGCGCACGTAAATTTAGGGACAATCGATTTTCAGGTATTGCGTTTGTTACACGTTGTGTAATGACTTTTTAGTTTATCGTATGATTATTGTAAAAAAGACTGACTTCTGAGTTTTTTTCGTTGGTTCTTCTCAGAATAGTCGGCTAGGAAACACCGGCCTCGCCTAGTAGAAATTTGTGTTTAAGTGTTATTTTTAACCAATTTACAAAATACATGGTTGGTATACAAAATACTTATACAAATCCCTTTAAAACTTAATTTTATTACTTGTTGTTATAGCGGCAATTATAGAAATACAAACTCAGTGAAAATTTCAACTGTCTACCTATTAGGGTTCTTGAGATACTGCCCGCTGACAGACAGACGGACAGACAGCGAAGGCTTAGTAATAGGGTGCCTTTGCTTACCCTTTGGGTACGGAACCCTAAAAACAAATCTCTACAAATGAAAAAGTCTCTCAAAGACTCAAAAGTGGTGTTGAAATTACAGGGGCTAGTTTTTCATTTCCAACGAAGAATCTTGATAGCTGATTAGCTAGGTATGCTAAGTAATCACACCTGTTTGACGGATATCCCAATTCCATGCTTCGTATAACATATGGGGGACCATCACGCGAGGAATTAAGTGAGAAAGAAATTTCTCACATGATATCTAGTTCCGTGCGGATAATAGCTTCATCAATTAGCAATTACATAGTTCATACTAATGGAAAGAGATGTCGATTATTCAATGAATTTGTACAGTTTTTTCCCCACATCATGAGCATGACAATTAGCTAGGACTGGGCCTAAAGTGGGAAAGAGATGGAGCTATACAGGACGTATAGCTCCGTCTCTTTCCCACTGGAAGTAATATTGAAGTAATACTGCTTTAAGAGTTGGTGGTTGGGCCCCTGATGTCCGTAATTACGAGTAATGTTTAATTGTTCTTTTTTCACGTTCATTAGTTTTGATGTTTATTAGTCTTAGTTTATTACATTTGTAAAGACTGCTTATATGTATTAGTAGAGAAACTTTCAGATACAACTGGTTACGACTTACAAAGAAAGGCTAGCAACTAGCCTTGTCCTTTTGACTGACCGACCACTACAATTTAAAAGTGCCTATAATTAATGGGTAAATTATTTGAAATAAATGGTTTTGATTTTGATTTGTTTGTTTTTTTAGAGAAAACACGAAGATTTTCCGGAACAATATAGAATTATACTATAGAGATTTTTTTTTCTGTTTAAAAACCCATGAACAACAGACTTCATTTAAAAACCATACTGAACCCATAGCCTTTTCCAGCCAGTGTGCTCTAATTAAAACTGATAGTCCAAACGATCTAGTATCGACAGAGTTGCGCATACGCAGCCGTCATGCGTTTAGCAACTAATTAATAGGCGTCAACATGCACTGAAATACTTGCAAGCTAATTTGTCAAACGGTCGAGCTTTCAAAGATAATTAACTTTGATTGAATGGACTTTTATAATCGATTTGTGTGTGGTAGATTTGATGAAATAATAGAAGATGTTTGTATTGTTAATTTGGGTGATTAGTATTTGAGTGGCGGTCTAATTGATAGAAATATTTATATTTATATAAACATTTTTTTTATTTGAACGATGTGTAAAAAAAAAACAAATTGTGAATGGTAGTACAGTTACACAGGTGGACATGAATTTAGTCACATTACTATGGTAGAAACCAGATAAATGTGCAATAACGGTCATTGTCCCACATACTTACATTTACTGACTTTCTCAATATCAAAAACAGAAACAAAGACAAAGCTGTCCAGGATCGACTTCTATCGTGATCCTTTACGTTCTCTAGTAATGAAAAATGGTTCATAATTAATTATTGTTCGGGTATTTACGAAGGGATATTAAGAAAAGGTCAATGTACTTTATTAGAAGTTTATCTGTTACAGATAATATTAAGAAGAAGAAAATTAAACAAGCAAAAATAGTTTATTTCGCATTTGTACCTAGTTTTTTTTTTCATTACCTACTAAAACTGAAAAAAAATTACCGCTGGAAAAGAGCTGAAAGTATCTACCGATTTCTTAATACTCCTGAATCCTCAAAAATAAAGGTTGAAAAGAAATCAGCCGTTTCATTGAACTTGACCTTACCAAATATCCAAATCCCAGGTTAAAGCATGTCAGGATTCGCAATGTTTACAACAATGATACAAATAACAAAAAATAAACTACCCACAATCTTGCGGTCCAAAACAATTTTCATTAGAACATAAAAATCTAGAGACACAACCTAAAATCAACCTTAAAGCATCGCAGTTAGAATTTACTATCGATAATACTAACACAGACCGCGGAGATAGATACTTATTCTACTACTAATGGGTTTAACTCTAATTTCAATGTAAGTGGAACTATTCCAGTATGTATTATAAATAATAGAATAAGTAATTTTATTACTCTATTAAGTAAGTATTTTACATAATAGAGTAATTTTACCTTTTATTGTGATTGGATATATTGAAACAGTTTAATGTAACCGTTTCATTTTGTGGAGTAGTTGCGGAATTTGTTAGAATGAGTCATCGTGGCCCTGGAATGCAAAGGGCATTTGGAGGAACATGGATGGGTTTTAGTCAGTAAGAGGCTGACACTCAGAAGGAGCAATTTGATGATAAACCATCCGTTAAAAAAAAAATGTGGAGTAAGTGATATTCGTCACCCCGGAACTGTTACAAATAACTGTTACTTACTCTAAATGTGATTATCTTGAGTGGTATCTTGTAGTTTTAACTATTGATTGGGTATTGTTTGTACTTACACCTGGACTCTAAAAAGCATGCTTTAAGAATAGTAACATAGTAAGTACAACGTTTTGCTTCCGTAACGGTCAAAACGGCTAGCGGTGGTCATAACTTGACTACAATTTGTCATCAATAACTCATTAAAAAAAATTAAGAACTGAAATCATTGAATCGTCAAAATAGAAAAGCGATTGGAATTAAGTTGAAAGCAATTAGTTAAGTAACCAGCAGTTCCTGTATCCTTACTTATTTAAATATTACTCCGGGCGAAAACACCGTCATTATTTATCCAGCGTAAGTAAACTAGTACGTTTATTTTTCAATTTTTATTAGTATGCGTATGTGGTCCTACCACAAAGAACGAAGGTGACTCGCTCATAAAAATTACGGCCGTTAACTTTTACGACCAAACTACCAAAAGGGTGACTCCAGACATATTTAAATAGAAAATAATTCACTAAATGCACTGCAAAAGTACGTGTTTAAATTATATTCTGCACCTATTTGCATGCAGTCTTGAATGGCCAGTTTCAACTTTTTAAGTCATAAAATAAATATTTGTGTTTGTTTGTTTGGTGGCTCAATTACTCGGAAAAGACTGGAGCTATTTCGACGAAGGTGAATGTAAATCATAAATGCATAAAGAGCAAGATACTGCCCTTTGCTTTTACTAAGTTATTAAATAACTATCAGTTTCTCAGACGGTTTCATTTTTGTTGAGTTTTAACTTTCAGTAAATGCTTAATAACAATAATAACGTTCCTAAAAAAGTTTCTCTAAATACATATTTACTTTTCAAATTCATTAATTTATCATACACTCTTAAACAATCTACCATAATAAAACAACCAAACCGTAATGGCTGCCATAAAAAACAGCTCAAACTCGAGCGAAAGCTTGTCAAATACTTTCCTCATTCCAACGCCAACCAATATCCCTGCGATTAAAACCGCACTTTACTCAAATAGTCGCCATTTTACCGAACGCGGGGTCTCCAGGACCCCTAGCCTTATGTCAGCAATAACATTTGCGTTGCTAACTTTAATAAGTATTTTATAATAACGCCAGCAAATGTCGAAGGTTCCAGGCAACTAATTAATTCGCGCGATTGTAAGCCGATATGATGTTTCGGTGCCCGAGCCCCCACCCGCGGTGCGTGTTAACAAAAAAGTAATTCGTTCCTCATCTTTATTATATTTGCTGTATGTTTGACATCCCTTCGAGCGATATCGAGTGAAATATGCGTAAAGAATTCCCCCCCTCCCTCAGTCCCCTGTGCGATAAATCATGTCGAGCGTGTTCGTAACTTAATTACGAGTGGTTTGAGAATAGGAGCAAGTTTTTTGAATAGAATGAGTATTTTATAGACTTCTTATTTCCATATTTTTGTCATGATCTTTCCCCTTGTTCATAACAAGTTGTCATAAAACAAAACGAACCCTTCAGAATTGGTGCGAGTTACTTTTTCCTCAAGAAGGTATGTCGCATCTGAGCATCATCATGATATTTAATCTGAAAAGAAAACACAGTACAAACCTACTTACCGACCGTCACTGACTGAATACAATTATCATAGACTCAATACTAAACGATATTTTTCCGATATATTATTCGCGAGCGCTCCCACCGAACCGCGGGGATCCGCAGGTGCAGTCATTGTAATGTTCATCATTATATATTCATATTTTCCATATCCTACGGCCTTCGTCACCAGATATGGTGAAACTGATACTAATGAGTATTTCAACGACAGTTTGCGCGTCACAGCCACGGATCCCTACATAAAAGTTTGACTCTATTATAACTCCGCACAAAATGGTAGAATTTGACATTATTATTGTATAGTTTCCAAGTGTTTTGCTTTATAATAATGTTATTGCTCGTCGTATATGGAAACTTAATATTGCTTATATATTCTATTCTTATACAGGGTAACTTGAATCGGTGTAGAAGGAATTGTAATTGAATTTTATATCTTGTTTTGAATGTTAAATGGTTGAGTGTTATTACTTAATTGGGACTAATTCTTATTCAAGAACGTTGTAAAAGAGTATTATAACTAAATCGCTTTTTATTGTCGACTCATTTTACGTAATTACGTAAGTTGATAATATAATTATTGTATAATCGAAGAGAAACCTTGTGAAAAATGTACATATTAGGTATTGAAGTAAGAAAATTAAACTCTTTCAATAAAAATAAATAAGACTGGGTTGTTTAATGATTAATGCTCTTAATATTATTCATACTAAATGTCTAAAGAATTTAAAGCACAAAACACCAATTTTGTAATTTAACAAACTCTCTTTTACAATCCGTCCTTGTCTGTAAAAGATCGCTTTTACTGACCACCAAATTAGGCCGCCCGATGTAAACACCCTAGGTAGGTACTATTTTTTTAACTCTTGCAATTTGTTATGGTGGGCTCTTATAACCCACTAGGATTAAATAGTAATTTAGATAAAATCACATTTCATCCATTTTTTAAGTATCGATAATACGGAGTATTTAATTCATTCATTCGAAGGATATTGTAGGAAATTCGTAAGTTTTTAAAAATCATCTGCTCGAAAATGTAAAAAAAAATAACACAAATTTTTGAATCGTCTAAATTAAAGACACATCTCTTGCAGATTGTCTACATCAAAACAAAAAAAAAAAATTCACAAAAAATACCGATTTCCTAAAAAACACTACAAAGTACAAATTTCGGTGGTCGGTGTTTTTGGTTGCTTCTTCGTTATTTGACACCGACTTCCGAAATTAAAGTTATTTTGTACTTTGTAGTGTTTTATTCTGTTTTTTTTTTCACTTTTTAGTGGTACCCTACACCTAACAACACCACTGAAAAGTCACAGGAAAGCAAAAATACGCAATTTCGTACACATGGATGATTTTTCCACAATTTTTTTCCAGCTATTTGGATTTAAAAACCAAACTGCTGAACCGATTTTGATAAAATTTCAATGACACTAATCAATAAATATATCCTTTCACCTAAAACCAGATTTTTTCAACACGGTTCTTATATGTCGGAGTTATGAGGTTACAAACACAAAAAAAAAACAATCGAATTGAGAACCTCCTCTTTTTTTGAAGTCGGTTAAAAACGAGCCAACCCATCCAGCAAACGACGCAATAAAGTAACAAGCACCTAAACACGTACTTATTAACACGCATTGTGTCAGAAGCGACACGTAACGGATTGACGATCATAAAACACATTCATCCATCTATCCATCTATACATACATCCACGCCGACGGTCACTCAAAAGAAACATTGTACATTTTAATAGCAATATTTAATACACACACAACAAGCGTGTCGATTGAGAACTTCGTCGCGTTAAAAATATATTAAAAGTAACATTTTAACTGCTTGAGAATAAGCGAGAAGCAATAAACAGTTACAGTTGGGTCCTTCAGGAATAATGTAGTCTTGAATGACATAAGTTTGAGCAGGAAATAGTAACTAGTTGCCATAAAATCATGAGAATAGTTCCCTTTAACGGTGGTGGTCTGTCAGGGATGTTATGGATGACATTTCGGATCTGGATACGGATATAAGTAGAAAAAATATTAATATACCGGTTTCGGATAAGGTTATTGATATGAAATTAGTTCGGACTATCAGTTAGTTTCGGTTACGGATATTCGTTTTTTATATGACTAAGCAATAGAAATTATAAACGAACATGCAAGTGACGCGCAACAATATTGGGATCAAGATTGGGATTGAGCTATATTATAGAAAGCGGCCGTTAGACACCACCCATATCCGAAATTATCCGACACTTATATCGGATTCGGTTACAGATAGAATTTTATTTCGGATATTCGATAGTTTCGGTTACGGTTAAGGAGCTTTACATCTCTAATCTGTATTGAGAAGGTTTTGTATGATTTGTAGTTTACTATTCGACTTTGATTTGAACTGATGGGCTGTTAGTAAAGACATTAAAGCTATATAGTTCAGGTGGTAGGTTTTTGTGTCTCAATTTGATGTGCTACAGCTTGGTAGTCAGTGTTAATGGCTTGTATTCATTTGATCGAAGTACTGAAGATGTGAAAGGGCTTATAAGTCTTATACAGAGCAAGGCACTAAAACTTGAGTTTTAAGAAAGCTCCGGGTTTTCGTTATGATTTACGGTATTTAGTTTCTGAAGTAAGTAACGAAACAGCGAAGCCATACATTTCTACTGATATGTAGAATTTGTGAAGTTAGGGTCGGTAGAGTTAGGCCGTGTAGATTCAGAAGCTTGGCTCTACATGAGATCTGATATCTTTTTCACAGGGCAAACCTTATGTGGTCGTCTTGGCAACATTTTACATTAAATGTTTTTGATGGGATTTCAGTTCTTTTTGTAAGTTGCTAGGCAGTCTTTTTAGTGTTTATTTTTTTCTTCTTTTTCGGCTTTCTTTCACTTCAGGAAGTACCCTAACATTTTGAAGTCTCATTCAAACTTCCACCCCCCCCATTTTAGGGGATGGGGGGCGAAAGTTATAAGTTTATGAATTTTTTTGTTGGTTGTATACTAAACTTAGATTACATACCAAATTTCAGGTTTCTAGCACTTCAGGAAGTAGCCAAACATTTTGATGATCATCAGTGTGTCAGTGTATCAGTGAGTGTGTCAGTGTATCAGTGAGTGTGTCAGTGACGAAATCGGTATTTTAGATACCAATAAAATCTAAAATATTAGAGCTATTCAATTGAGACTTTGTATGTTTAATTAGTCTATTATTGACATCATATCCTGAGAATATGAACTATCTGGTACATCGGAAACCAAATCGGTTCAAAAAAACGACGAAACACTTCGAGAAAAGGTAGGTAGTGCCCTTGCGCTTCGCTTGGCTCGTCTTGGCGGGGGCACTACCGTGCCCCCAGATTTATAGTCCAAGGACCTAGGTTGTGGATTATGTGGTTGGCTGGCGGATTTTGTTCAAAAGAGTCACCGCGGCCCTGGAAAGCATAGGGCATTAGGAGGAGCACGGATGGGTTTTAGTCAGTAAGAGTTTGACACTCCCTCCCGCTCCATTCAGAGCGGCAGGAGTAATTTGATGATTTCCCATCCACAAACAAGGGACCTACAAAGAGATATTAAGGAAAGGGCAATGACCGTTATTGCGAATTTATCTGGCGTCAACCATACAGATCATTATCATCATAATTATTTCAGTTGAAAGACGTCCACAGCTGCGACCGAAGAGTCACCACCTCGACCAGTCCGGTGCATCTCACATCAAGTGGTTTCCTGAGGATCTTCTCATTGGCCTACCTTATGGAGAGACTACAGCAGAACTTTTTATTTTTTATTATTTTAGCACGCTTGCCTAGAAGTAACCTATTCACTCTTGACTTAAAGACTTCCGGGTTATAGCTATCAGGAAACACGGACTCTGGCAGGGAATTCCACTCCTTAGCTGTACGCATAATGAATGTGTACCCAAAACGTTTTGTGCGTGTGGGTGGGATGTCCACCATGTACTGGTGGCGCATCGCCGTACGTCTTGTGGTCCGATGATGGAACGGGCTCGAACACTCCCCAAGAGTTTTGAGCTTCGACTCGACGAGCTTATCATTGCCGATGATCCTCTTGATAAGAGAGTTGAGATTGAATTGCAGAATATTTTCTATGTGTCGTTGTCTTTGTCCTAAGCTTTAATAAATGGAATTAAAAAGTCCATTTCACCAGATTATACCTAACATCACATAATACAACATAATCCTCACAAATTAGCAGAGATGACGGAGTGTGAGCCGACGGGCAGGTTTCCGAGAACAGCGCATAAATCATGCAGACAGCTCTGTAAATCTTTGTATTAACTAGATTGAAATACTTTGCTGCGAATCTGATTTATGGCCGAGTCTAAGGATCTCCATTAAATGTAGGAGAATTTGTAGATCACTTGGTTATTAGATAAAGTTAGCTTGATTTTAATAATGTATTTATTAGTTTGGAATTCCCAGACTGCATATGCTATTTTCAGACATGATGGAATGTGGGTAGAAAGGTTACTCCCTTCGTTTTCGCGGAAGCCCGGTTAAATAGCGAAAAAGTTATTTAAAAGATAATACCAGGTACTTAGATTATATTTATTAAATACTTTATTGTACACCTCATAATAACACAGGACAAACATTTATATAAGCAATTGTACAATGGGCGGTCTTATCGCAAAAGGCAATCTCTGGATAGACTGCACGAAAGGAGATAGATTTAGGGCTGTCAGTGTAAAAACATTCTAAATAATACTAATTAGACATAATAATATAAAATACATAAATACAATACCAATTAATATACCTACTAATAAATTTCAAATAGGTGTATACCTAGTTAATTGAGAAAGGAACGGAAAAATTGGAGTGATAATTAATGCTCTTTCACTAGTTTTTAAACACTGGTTGTATGGGTGATACTGGTGATTGTATTATACAGGGTGTTCTAGAAAGGTGTGGTCGTATTTAGAAATGTGAATTTTTCCAAAAAAAATTGACCAGATAAAACAACTAAAAACTTACAAAGAAATTACTTTTCAAGCAGTCTGATGCAGTTGGTGACATCCAATCTGTGATTGAACTAAAGTAAATGCCACCACAAACTGCATGAAATATCATTTCTTCGCAACTTTTTAGTCGAATTATTACTTTTTAGTCATTTTGTATGTTTTGACAATTTTTCCTTAATACAGTATATCAGCTACCCAACATCACCCTTAAATATGACCACACCTTTTTGGAACACCCTGTGTACAATCTTCAATCTTTTTCTTTTGCCTCTCTAAAAACTTCGTCTTCAGGAGAGATGGCATTGCCAAAATGTGCAATCGGAATATAATCACTTCCGTAATTGCCTCAACTGAATTCGTTAAATACTCTAAGAAAACACTGTCGATAATATTGTGTTGGCACTTCCAGTCACCTTAAAAAGGTCACAGATCAAAATGGCGCAACCGCCCAATTCCGTAATTCCCGTAATACAGTGATCTGCTGATGGACTGAAGAGCGGGCATTGATCCGATTTGTGAATGAATCAACCGTATGCACACACCTGTTGTTAATAACGCGACATTCGGACTTAATGCTGGGTGTGGTGCAAGTAAAAGGCTTATGGACGTTTTGAACCTAGAAAGAAAGAAAAAAAATGCTGCTAACGCTGGAAATGGTCCTATAGCCAGCACTGCTGAGGTAGAGTACAAGAAATAAATATCGCAACAAATCCTTGGAATCTTCAGACTAATATTTCAAGATTGGCAATGACGGCAAATTCTGCAACCCAATACAAAAAATAACTTCTATCACAAACTGATGGATTTTGAAGAAAACTTCAGATCAAGAGAAATGAAGCAGAAAAAATGTTCATGGAGATGAACTTAATAAATGTTGTTGAACTGTCAAAATAAAAGGTATTGATTGGTTGTTAGGCAATAACCCAAAATTAGTTGACACACATGTAACCCAATGATTAACATTATTTCCTAATTAATCTTAAACTGTTGATTAATTGAGGACATCGATCTGATCCATGAATGAACCGGCTGTAAACACACCTGTTGATAATAAATTGAGTGACATTCAGAGTTACTTATTATGATGCCGATCTAGGGCACAAGGTATAAGCTTTTAAAAACTATTTTCTTCATGCACAAGTCACTACTGAAATGAGATTTTGATATTCCATCCTGGATTATGAAGTAATTTTGGTAGTCTCATTGAAGTTTCTAGTGCTTATCGAATTGCGAACTGTTCTCGATAATTGTACCTTTTGCGGTTGACAGTTTTGATCTTCTGTGCCTCTATTAATAAGTACCGAATCCCTCCTCATCATCTACCCACCCCTGGTGGCTTGAATACATTGATCTAGAAAACCTAATACTTACTTCTATATACCTAAAACATTCAAAAACCTCGTGTAGAATTTTGTGAACGCAAGCTGCGTTCACAAAATTCAACATCAGACCAGACCGGGAGAGAACCAAGGTAACGGGTTCAAAGAAATGCTAAACTTAAATGGCAGTGGGCAAGGGACATTGCTCGCAGAACGGAAAATGGGTCCGAAACGTACTAGTAGACCTGTCCGGTCCGGTTCGGTGGGTTCGAAGGTCATAATAATAATTTATGGGAATAAAGAAGACCGATGTCCTGTTGAAGGTCGCGTGACCGTGAATCCACTGGGTATGCAAAGGTTAGGGCCTCATCATCTGTCTAGCCTTTTCCCAACTATATTGGGGTCGGCTTCCAGTCAAACCGGATTCAGCTAAATACCAGTATTTTACGTGGAGCGGCTGCCTACCAGACCACCACAAACCATTAACTGGGTAACACGGTACTTCTTGGCAAGACTGGTGTCAATTTAAATCTGGCTTTTGACAATCCGTAACGACTGCCAAAGATCTCCAAATGACAGCCCCGGACCAACGGCTTAACGTGCTTTCCGAGGCACGATGGAGTCTCAGTATGTTAAGATGGTCACCCATCCACAGACCAACCTCGGCAAGCGTTGCTTAACCTTGGAAATCGGCCCGTGCGGCTGTTATAATTTAGCCACGAGCTTAGTAGTTAGGGCCTGTTTATGTGGTGCAATTAGGGAGAAGCCTAGGTGTGTTCAGTAGTGGACACATTTACGGCTAATATGATGATGATGATGATGATGGGATTAAATTATCAGTTACGTTTACATGTTTTAGTGAAACACTTAATCGCTATTCGCCCATGACTTAGCCTTGTTTACTTGCAACAATGTTGCGCCGACTCGACGCCCGAATACGGCGCGGAATGCCACCCGAGTACCGACCGACAGACCGACACGATTATATTTAATCGCTATTATTCGATATATCGGACGCAGGATCGGACTCGACATCAAGACGCGATTTTGTTTTTTTATGATGTATGTTTCACTGTGTGGGAAAGGTTCAGAAGGACTGCCGCTATAATGCGGGCCATGCACGTTCAAGTCATTTGATCAAACGGTTTTATCAAATTGGCATGAATGTCTGTTGGAAAATTTAATCAACAATGAATTATCAAATGGCATGAAGTGATATGAAATTTTGTTTTCTATTTGATCAAACAGTTTGAACCAGCCAATTTGATCAAATTACATGAACGTGTATGGCCCGCATAAGTTAAGCAAGCTAAGCATTTAAGTTTCTAATACCATAATTATTTAACTCTCAGTAATACTTAAATTAGTCAGTGCATTTCATACTTTCCAAAATTATTTTTATGATTACTGAATAGTCAACATACTAGATATTTATAAGAGGAATCGAACACTGGTTTTAACATAAAGACACGGTGAAACGACTCCTATTCTCATATAATAGTAACAGGTACTATCGTCAGGTACAAATAGGGATGCACTTATCATTCTTTGAACTATTAAAAAAATACTCGTGCAATTAATCTAATTATATTTGAATCTCGGAAGAAAAAAAACCAATCGAATATAACACCTTCACATTAATAACGAAATACTTGAGAACCAGGAACCCGACGATTATTCCATTTAAATTCCATTTTAATACATAATTCGTACGTTTAAACAAATTAAGGGTACTTACAGACTGTTTATTTTCATGTTACGTCAAGAATCGCCCGGAGCGACGCGATTCTGTCGTAATGCAAGGAATTCTTTTTAAACAATGCATTTTGATTCACACGAAAGGAAACGTCCCAAACGTCATTGGTCCTTTTTCAATAATAGCCCGGAATTGTTAAAAAATTTAATTTTCTACTGGTATTCAGCTGAATCCGGTTTGACTGGAAGCCGACCCCAATAAATTCGGGAAAAGGCTAGCCATATGATACACTTTTATCATTTTTTACTAAGAAACCACATTATTTATTTGCTCATTTATTTATTTATAAAATATGGATGACTTACAGCTAAAACAAACAAAATAAAAAAATGTTTGTGAGACATACAGCCAATTAAAAGTCATCACTTCCAAAAAACAAACAAATAAACTTATATTTACACTCTTTATGAATATTAACTAGAAAATATAGTAATGTCTCTAAGGTCGTAAACACACTTACCGACTAGTCGTTTTCTCTTGCGACTTTTTCGACATCGCTTAATAAATTTATGCAAAAGTGATTATTAATTATTTTTGCATAAATAAACGCTTTATTGCAATGCTTTTACCGCCCGTTGGGAAGAAATGCGTCACTCCAAGCAGTGAATCGATTATAGATCTAATTTTACATTATTAAAATACTTAAATAATTTTGTTTTCAAAGGAATGTGAAGGACGAAAGAGTACCTGAGAACTTATTTTTAGTTGTCATTATTACTGATAGCTAAATTCCTGTCTTTCAATAATAATAAAAACCCCTTTCAATACACGGGACAAATAAAAAAAAGGTTTCTAATTTTCTTTGGTAAGTAGATTTTTGGTTTGTTTTGAAAAAATACATCTGTAATGAACGTAACTTTTTTAATGAGTCGGTAAATATTGGAGTTTTAGATTTTTTTCCATTATTATTAAAAATTATAAATTACTTACCTAATCAGATTTTTTTTTAATTTTTTCAAGACTATTATAACCCTCCTACTATACTGACGCAATCACGGAAAAACTAACTAATGGCAGTCGCAAAATCGCAAGTTAGTATAAAGCCTTAGGTATTTTTCCAAAATCGTCTAGCTATAAAGTAAGCATTTTCAGACATGTAGCGTTTAGTGGTTATAAACCAGAATGACCGGGAGTTTCAAGAAACCAATTTCCCGAATTCGATTCTCGATAGTACAGATAAAATGTGTTTAGTAGATATTTGTTACTTTTTTGATACGTCATAGGTCGCGGAATTAAATGATATTTATTTTGTAAGTAGGTTGTAAATAACACTTTTACACGTCGATCTTTTTGGTCGTTTCAAAAATAGGTGAGGCCAATTTTTTTAACTGTTAGTCAAAAGTTCAATCGAAAAACGGAATTAATTCATGCAGGACACACAAATAACGAACAGTTACTCAAGATTGAAATCAGGCCTCCGAGGGGAATCTCTATTCCACATCTCTAGTAGATCTCTCTAGTTACATAATGTCTAGACCAGAAAAAACAGAAGCTACTAAAAATACCGCCATTTTGTAGTTCATATACTTACAACTTCATAAAACGGTATTGTCACCACTAGCACTAAAAGTAAATAAATCATAAACTTCTAGAATACATACTTTATCTTAACCGCTAACAATAACTTTTTACTGTTTACATCTTCGCGGGACAATAAAAAATATCTTGTTAATATTATCATGTCACATTACTGACATTACTTATTGCTATGTTTTATTGGGGGCCAGGCTAGTCCAGTTAAGCAGTTAATAGCCCTTGCGTGTTAACTTGCTAGTGGTCATTCCTAAAAAAAAAAATATGTTCCTCTCGTGGGTAGTACATGTAGTAATAAATAATCCTCATTAGATCCTGTCATTTGACTTGAGAACTATGGTAGGCGCCGATAATGTGCAATAACGGTCATTGACCCACATACATTTATTGACTTTCTTAGGCCCATATTCCAAAACGTAAACTCCTACTCAACTCGAACTCAAACTTCAACATGAGCACGAAAATGTCAATGAAAGCTTGTTTAATTGACGCTTTCGTACTCGAGAGCAAACAATGGCAAAAACTTCTTATAGGACAAGCTCTGATGGAGATGGAGTTCGAGTTGAGTTGAAATTTACGTTTTGGAATATGAGCCATAATATCAAAAACAGAAATAAAGACACCGGACTGTCCTGGGGGCCTAGACAAAAAACTTTTCTGTAGCGTTAACGTCAGACGCTCACGACAAAATGTATGGGAATGACATTAGGTGATGACGTTTCCTTTCCACAACTAATGTCATTCCCATACATTTTGTAGTCAGCACAAAATTGCCTACTTAAGGCACCCACAGGCAACCGTGTCACGACGATGAAACAATCCTTCTTATTAAACTCCGTTTTAGTGTAGAACAATATTATTTCTATCATAAACAAAACAAGAAATTTCCAAATCGATTTTAAATGTCGCAGTTTAGAGGTGATAAACATTAAAGAAATACAACCGAATAGAGAAACACATCCTTTGAAGTAGGATATAAAAGGGTGCACGCTTATCTGCGGTAGGCTTTATTAAGCCTCCTATTATAGGTTTATATAGGAAGCCCTAAAGCGCTACAAGGTGCACCACTTTATCAAGGTCTCCGATCTTATTTGTAGTGCTCATAAAAACGTGATATTGTATTGTGATAAACCATCGATATTTTCTGCTCAGTCGACCGGAATCGATATTATTCGATATCACAGTACGCTTTGCTGCGCCCATTCATTTCTCATGTCATTAGGAATTAGGAGAACCTTAATGAATTCAGGTCTAAATTCCAAGAATTAACGTTGAGATCTAGTTGTAAAGGTCAACTAAAACAAATTTAGAATCCGTATTGGATTTTTACTTTTTAGCTCTAGTAATTTGAACACACATGATCATGTAGTTAAGTTAAGAACAAAGCTTCTTTAAACACAAGCTTGCGTTCAGGAGCTCGTGGCAACAGAGGAGCTCGTGGCAGCAGTGGAGCTTATGGCAACAGAGTAGATCGTGGCAACAGAGGAGCTCGTGGCAGCAGTGGAGCTTATGGCAACAGAGTAGATCGTGGCAACAGAGGAGCTCGTGGCAGCAGTGGAGCTTATGGCAACAGAGTAGATCGTGGCAACAGAGGAGCTCGTGGCAACAGAGGAACTCGTGGCAACAGAGGAACTCGGAGCAACAGAGGAACTCGGGGCAACAGAGGAGCTCGTGGCAACAGAGGAGCTCGTGGGTACTTAATAACAGCTGCACGGTTCGATTTTCGCGGTTTATCATCGCTTTCCGAGGTCAGTCCGTGGGCAAAGCACGCTACGTCTTTAGTCCGGCTATTTTTTGTGGATCTTTGACAGTCGCGTATTCGTTACCGATAGTCAGAAGCCAGAAAATGTCCAGTCAGTTACTGGGTTGTGGGGGTCAGATAGCTTTCGCTCCAAGTAAAATACTGGTACTCAGCTGCATTATTGACTAAAGGCTAGGCAGATTAAATGATGGCACTGACAGTGTTAGAACGCGGTTCATGCGTTTAGTTTCATCGTTGAAATTCGCTCTTAAAATTCGAACAAAACAAAAGCGCGGAATTGTAACAAAGACACTAACAAACATTATTAGAAACTCATTGTGTCTCCTCCACATATTGTCTCTTTCATCGCAGATGGCTAAGAGAAGCAAGCTCAGACGCGGTTAATGGCCGATTAAAGTACGAGTTCGGTAACAGCGCAGAGATGTCGTCGTAAAAAGATGACAAATGCGTTGCGGATAAGCTGGGTTCACATGGCGAAATGTAGCACGTGGCTCTGCCATACTAATGCTAGGATCTTTATTAATAATATTATATGTAAATGAAATAAAGAAAAATTAAAATGCATCATTTTTCAAACTAGACTAAACATTACTAATCTAGTTTACTGTGGAAGATCGCTTACATCACGAAAATCCTTCAAGTCAAATTTTCGCACCATCGTCAATTTTAACCCTTACCAAACCGGTGTGTTCCGGTAGTCGAGTTCAGTAGGTACGCAATAAACTTTGAAGAAAATGTCCCCTACAAGTGATAGCAGTGCGTCCAGTAGTAAACCTGCACTACGGACCCATTCGACTTGTTTTACTGGGGTTCCGCAGGTTAAGCGCTTGGACCTTATCGGTATTGGTCTGTTTACTTAATTTTATGCTAAGCTGGTGGGTGTAAATGTAGTTTGTTTTAGGGTCCATTTAAGAGCTATGAGAATAGCTATAGTATCAGATACTAGAAGAGTAAGAAGTATATAACATTATTTTCTTCGTGTAGGTACGTCTTTATAGTTTAAAAATAATAAACATGAATCCCATACTGAAACTTAGGCAAATTCATCAGGGGTAATTAAAATAGACATCTTAGAATAAAATAAGACAATAATTTAAAGCTAAAGATTTGATTGAATAAATTTAAAGAATACCACAAAAGCCCGATCAACCACCAGATGAAGCATCGTGAGGCCAGGCCACCAATTAAACGGCTGATTAAGCTAGTTAGCTGCGACATATCTAACTAAAACTTAGACGTTTAAGTGGCAAAAACAGCAGAACGCAGCCACACAACCGAAACCCATTATTACCGTAAACTCGTAAAATCGTCGACGGAAGAGGGTTAATTCGGAACTAATCTAAATAATTGATCTGCTAAACTTTAGTCGTCTTATTACAAAAAAATGCTTAAGTACTGGTTTTACGGTAACTATTAATGCTAGAACCTACCGACCGAATTCGGTCGATAAGCCCTAAGGATCGGTAACTATGTCGAGACTTCCACGCCCAGGTTCAAAATGTGTTCTGATTGCAAAACTAAGACTATTCGAGGATTAGTTAGTACCAAAGAAGGTTCATGGTTTAAAAAATATCCACAAGAAACAAAAATGGCAATCTTTCAATCGTTCATACAGGCTTTAGCAACGTTTCGTTTCTCTAAATATTGATAAATTATATTATCACTTTTTATTATATTATGCCTGGAAGAGCTACTGGTCCATGAAGGAGCTATTTAAGGGCACTTTGCCTATTGACATAAAAGCTGAAGTGTAAACTGATGGATATGTGTATTCTCCCCATCTTGACCTATGGTGCACAGACTTGGTCTTTGACTAACATCCAAAAGTCCAAACTCAAGGTTTGCCAACGTGCTATGGAGCGCAGTATACTAGGTGTTAAATTAACAGAACACGTTCGAAACACTACACTGCGCTCCGCGGCAGGACATGTCTGCCGCATGCCGGACAATCTGTGGGCCCGTAAATAACAGGATGGTGCCCTGAAACAGCGAGACGAGGCCGCGGCAGACCACGAAGGAGATGGCGGGATGACCTGGATGTCTTCCTTACGAATTGGAATGATGAAGCACAACACCGTGAGCATTGGAAGGAATAGAGGGAGGCCTTTGCCCAGCAGTGGGACAGTACGGGCTAGCAATAATAATAATAATAATAATAATAATTATCACTTGGAATAGGTACTTTAATTTGTATTTATCAATACTTCATAAATTGTTCTTTGTTTATGTTACAATATATTGAACAAGCTCAACTTGTACTTTTGATGCGCTTTTTATAATCAAGTTATTAGTATATATTTTTAACACCTCTAGCGAGAAGTGGAGCGCCTTACATACGGTAACGGCGTGCGTAATTCGAGACGAATGTTTATGTTGCTTCTTTTTTAAACCATAAATGCTCTTCTTATTTCATTTATTCAGTTTATCCCGAATTTTCCCTTTGTTATTTTCTTTGTTCCTATTTTCCTAAGAACCTTACCTATTAGAACTATTACTGCGTTAACGAACGAACAGCATTTAATTATTATTAATATAGAAATTAGCATAAGTATCCAAGAGTTGTCTATTAGAGATTGCCCTGAGCGATAAAACCGCCCATTGTACACGTGTTTGTAAAAATGTTTTCCCTATGCTTATCATGATGTGCAAAATAATGTTTATATAAAATTAATAAAATATACAGAAAACCTTTCATCAACCGTTTCCAAATCTCTCTGTGCGAAAACCATTATTCCCGATCCGTTCAATCAAACAAAACAAAACAAGAAACATCACTCAACATTCCCAAACAAAGCTTTCCTTCCATTTCCTTAATTTTATATCCATCACAGTGTGCCAATATCCTAACAATTCGCCCACGAGACGTTCCAATTTAACCTAGAGCACACTATAGATAAATTTAAATACTCAGACAATATTTTATGGCTTATTTTAGGTACGGTTTACGACGGAAGACGGGACTCGGGACCCGCTGGATGAATGTCTGGCTAGATTTTATGGTAGCTACATACAGGAACGTTCTAGAACCTGAACCTGTCTAGATAATGCTGTTGAGAATATTTGTTCAAGTATTTGATGAGTGTTTTATTGTGGTTTACTGTTTGCGCCAAATCGTGTTGCATGTATTGGAACGCAAAATCTGTCAGGTTGAACGTTGTGCACTGTGTACGCGCCCTTATACATATTTTTTTTTATTTCATTGTTTGAAAACATTTTCGACCTACTTTAGTTTTTTTTGGGTATGATTTAAGTTAAGCTGTCTTGGTTTTCAATTTCTTAAATAATAGGGTGTGTCCTCTAAATCGTAGATCTGTCACCAAAATGTAGTTGCTTATTATAAAACCAATTCCATAATAAATAACACTTAATCATCGAAATATCAAGTACTTATCTATCAAATAAATAGGTTTGGATTTAATATAGGTATGGGTTTTTCCTGATAACTGTATATTGTATAATCAAATTAATTGAAAAAGATCATTCGACGAAGGCCCGCTGCGGGGCTCCTATTTCTGTCTGCAGGGTATAAAGGAACCTAACATGAATGGTATGACGGGAGCTTAATTTGGTAATTCATACCTGGCGACACTTTTTATTTATCTGAGAATGAAATATTTCGCGGCGCTAGATCGATCTATTAATTAGATGATACAAGTTGATGACAAATATAAACTGGTGACGAAAAATATAATTCCCGTTTTTTTTTACATAGCCTGAACATCAACCTTATCAGTATTCATCCTCTGTTGAAACCTTCCTACGGGACAAATTTTCATAATCCTTCCTTAGTGCTTGCTACTTTTTTCAACGTGAGGAACTCTCCAGTCTCCTGCAAAATTCTAGCTAGCTGGACCCTGTCAGTGAATAAATAAAGTTTCATTAAGTGGATTTTGTACCTTAACGATGCGAACTAAGAGGATCCATAGAATTATAAAATAAAATACTTAACACGAAAATAACACTAAATAAGTAAGTAAATCTACAAAATATTTTCCCTTTGTGGTAAACTTCAAAACATGTCCACAAACAATATTTTTTATTCGTCTGGAAGGTCGTTGACCCCGCACTAGAAACACGCATATTAAAATTTTAGGAACAATATACCGGTAAGCAGTAAATCAATATGGTTACTAGACGGTCGCGGCACAAAGGGGCGCTGCGAAGCGCTGCATCTGCTAGCCAATGTCAACGGTGACGTTTACGCGCGAAAAGTTTTACGATCCGCAGACGACGACGCGTCAAACGAACAGTGATGTTATTAGCCGGGGTGACAATATATGTCGATATTTTGTTGACTTGTATTGATGAAACACCATTTAAATAATTATGTTGCATGTTGTAAAAGTTTTCTGACTAAAGATTTCGGAACGTAAAAATCCATGAATTGTCTTTAGACTAATATGATAAATCCCGGCCACGCCAATCTAAACATAGACCCTATATACAATTTCGATTGGATAAGATAGAAATAAAATTACATAAGATTGTATGAATATTTTAACAGTTTCACAAAATGGACCAATGCAGACGCTGATTCATTTTGAAACTCGATTACAAGACCTGCACCAAACCGCTGTTAGTGAAGCACTACTGAGCATTATAATCATGTATTTGTAACGTAATCCAGCGACACATGATATCTCCTTCTTCGTTTGATTCAAACCGCTTACAAATTAGCAAGTTGAGTATATATTTATGGTAATAAGCGTCTATAAAATGCGGAACGGATTACCCTTAAACTGTACGCATTTGTGTTTCTCGGGAACACGCATCTAGTTTTTCATAGTAATAATTGTATAACACAGTAACATTTTAAAACAAATTACAGGAGAAATGAAATGAGAATTGTACAAAGTGTAATTGCATACATGCATATAAGGGTAAAATGGTTAAATTGAATGATCAGAAATAGTGTTCATTTTCTTTTCATCGATACGGAGCTTTGCGAATGTACTCGTAGCACGTCACTCAAGACGAACATTTTATGACCGTCTCGTTCCAGTGTTCCATTTTTAAATGGGTCTGCTTGTGGTAGGTCATTGGATAAATAATAATAATTAATACAACCTGATATGGCGTTTTTGTATTTAATTTGTACGTTATAAATTGTATTTTTTTAAGTTAGTACGGCTTTCATTATGGTGCATTCGACTTAAAAGTGCAGTTCAAAATCGTAGCAGTTTTTTAAATTTCCCCGACCCAACGTTAAGACTGCGTAATTTACGAGTGGCCGGTAATAAAAGTTTTTGTTGCGAAAAGCGACGCGGTGCTATAAAAGTGTGCTGTCCCTTTCCACAGTGAGTTTACGAGCGTGAAAACGCGAGATAGGTATACCGTACCGGTAGTTTTATTACCGGGTATGCGAGCGATGTGAACTTATGTAGGTAGTAGCAGCAGCTAGGAAGCTTGAGGGCAAAACACAATATGTCAAAACTGGTGATATTTTTCGAACGGCTATAATTTAAATTTGGAACCCGCTCAACACTTTCATACAAACAATGTGTACGAGTACGTAGCCTCTTGATATGGTAATGTTTTGTCAATCGTGAAATTGAAATAAGCAAGTCAACAAGAAAGCTAACTTTTTGTATAAAATAACATGCGTATGGTTTGTGCACGTAATTGCATCGTAGTGAGTCAGTTAAAAAAAGAACTGTGTCCGTAAATCATTATGCAAAAGACCCATAACTAATTACGCATAATTACAAGAAAATTATACCAGATGATCGAAAAGAAAGAAATAACATGCAAGCGATGCAAATCGAACACTTATTTATGGAAGTATAAATTGAAATGTTAATCACGGCTCCGTTATTACGGTGACATTCGATAACTCTTGGTGACCAAAGAGCGTAAGGGACATCCCTTTAAATGTCATTTGCGCCCTTTGACGTTTTGAATGTTTTTTTTTTGCGTAAAGGAAACGAGGTCTTTTAAGTTCTTTTAGTTTTACTCCAGGGATTGACTATTTGTTTTCGTAGTAATGTATTTTTGCCGACATAATCCGATGCATAAATATGGAAATCATTATTGGAATTGGTTCGAAAAAGGGGTGTGTAAGGGTTATGATGCCATAATGTATGGTAACTGGTGATCAGTTATTGTCTCTTGTGGTAATGAGAATTAATTGAACGTAATTAATTATTGTGGTGATTGTACAGCCCTATTGTGGTTTGTTTACATTTTTTATGCGAAGCTTAATTAATTTGCGAAATCAGTTGATCTTTACTAAGATTCAGGAAAATAGCAGATAAGACATGCAAAATAAGAGCTTTTGGGTTTATTGCTTCTAGGGGCTACTACGGTTTGAATTCAATATTGGAAGTGCTAATTCGTGCCAAATTGAAATTGTTTGCATTTTTACGGTTACATATATTTGACACTTACTCCAAATTGTCAAATGCGATTGATTAAGCCTTTGTGGTTGGTTGATTGAATTTTGCATTATACACGTATTTATTTTTATCTAGTTACCGGGGGAAAAATGTCATTCAGCATTCCAACTAAATTAGTCTAGAACTTTAGAAAATCGTAAAAAAAACTATGAAGGAATTGTGTCATTCAACATTTTACGACTGAACAGTTTCATGAGCTAGGTCTTGGAATTCAGGCTGTGTTTGCTGAACGTGATTCCAGTACACTTAGTTGGCTGTTCAGTTTTAGTTTTACACTGGCGTTAACAATTTTATGGCCAGCTTGATCGGAGTTTTTGACTTTTGACACACAGTTTTTGGTAAACATGTTAGGTAACACTTTATTTAAAATTATCTATGACATACTACTATTGGCAATTCCCTATATATCTCATTGCGTCAATTCAATCAACACTATAAGCCTTAGTTATGTTGATCAACGAATCATACAAAAATAATTAAGCAATGGAATACGTGGTGGTCGCTCCCAATGGGCCTCATCGGAAGACTTAAAGTCACCCAAAGGGCAATGGAGAGGGCAATGCTCGGAGTTTCCTTGCGTGATCGAATCACGAATGATGATATCCGCAAGAGAACCAAGGTTACCGACATAGCCCGAAGGTCGCCAAACTGAAGTGGCGGTGGGCAGGGCATATTGCTCGCAGAACCGATGGTCGATGGGGCCGAAAAGTTCTGGAGTGGCGACTGCGTACCGGAAGACGCAGCGTTGGAAGGACTCCCACAAGATGGACCGATGAGATGACCTGGTGAGGGTCGTTGGTAGCCGATGGATGCAAGACGCACAGGACCGGTTGTTGTGGCGACACTTGGGGGAGGCCTATGTCCAGCAGTGGATGTCTCTCGGATGATCTGATGATGATGATAATGGATGGATTACAGATTTTTCGATCATTCTAATTGCTGTGGCAAGGGACTAAGTTGACTGAATTGGTGTGTTCTATTTTACAGTGATTAAACCAGACCTTATTGCATGATAATGTATGTAGTAAAAAACGCTTAGACGGGTTAGGAATCAATTTTGCCGACACTTTTTTCCATGTAGTTTAGTAGAAATTGTGGTGTATTAATTCGGGCGTGAATTGCGTGCAAAACCGTGCAAATTTACCCGAAGGTGTTAATGAGAGTGAGAAATGTATAAAATGATAACAAAAATGGTGCTTACATGAAGAATAAACGCGAAACAATAAAAAACAAAAAATATGGCAGCAGCAAAATGGTGTTACACCTTTCTACATTTAATTAACTATCGTACACTTCCACAATTGATTATATTTCATGCCTTGTTGATGATAAATAGTCCTACTGTTATGTGAGACGGCCATCTTGTATGCTAGAGTGAGCAAAGCCGTATGTCAAACTATGTTATGATAGCTATATTACGTTGATGAGGAAAAGTTGGTTACAGATAATGAAGTACATATCGTACTAATTAATAAGGTTTATGATGGAAAATTTAGCAAAATGGTTGTGTACAATTTTTTTCCATTGAAAAAATAGACCACCCGGGTGTTTTATACCGTAGCGTTTTCTATACCGTATGTTGGGTTACCTACCCAATTGAATACGTTTTTCAGTGGAGAAGGAAAATGACGTAAAAATTCCATTGAAAATTAATTAGATCAAATAAATCGCGTGGCCGGTTTCTGAATCTTAGATACTCGACTAAGAAGAGATTCTATTAATTTATTTGCAAGAAGTATTTTCAGCAGTTAGAAGACTGAAAATAATCGTTAATTTATCGCAGGATAGATACTTTTGCCTTCTGTCATAACGTATAAGCCTTTTTTTTATGCATGGGAAATCATCAAATGACTCCTTCCGCTCTGGGTGGAGCGGGAGGGAGTATCAGACTCTTACTGACTAAAACCCATCCGTGCTCCTCCTAGTGCCCTTTGCGTTCCAGGACCGCGGTGACTCTTTCGAACCCAATCCGCAACCAACTCATAAGCGAGAGGCGAGAGGTCTTAGACAAAGTGTTATGTAACAATTTTATCAGCGATAGTGTTAGTATTTTATATCTACGAGAGAAAAATCAAGAAACAAACACGTTTAACGAGCTTTTGATCTCTTAATTTCATTTCCTTTTCTCAGCACTTACATAGTAGCGAACGCATTGCTCCGTTGACAGTATGATGACTTCTACTGTCTAAGAATTTTCCGTCAGCCGCTTGGCACGCCACACCTCTCATAATTTAATAACTTCATTGCTCTCTGTGACGTCAGGAATGCCGTCAAAAGCACCTCGTTCATCATTCAATTATTAATTTTGAGATGGAAGATTTTTTTTCGGCTTCATACCCTTAGCCTATTACGCAAAAATCGTTCGTTAATACCGAGCGTAATATATTATATATTATTGTTTCGATACCTACTTAATATAAAATGTTTTTTTTTTCTTGAAATAAATATTAGATAAAAAGTAGCCAATGAAATCAAAAGAATAACTGAATAGCTTTCCATCAGTAAAAGAATTTTCGTAATCGAATCCGCACTTCCAGAGATCACCTATTCCAAGCCAAGCATAATAATATAGCAAACAAACAAATTTAACCTCGTTTTATATTCATCATCATCATCAACATATCAGCCGAAAGACGTCCACCGCTGAACATAGGCCTCCCCCAAGTGTCGCCACAACAACCGGTCATGTGCGTCTCGTATCCATCGGCAACCCGCTACATTACTTAGGTCAGATTTACGAGTAGAACAATTCGAAAAGCTCTTTTTCACAAATAAGGATTTGTGAATAAACAAACAAGCTTTACCTATCTACCATAAACAATAAACATAGTTCAACATTTTGCTTCAAAACCTCTTTCAATTAGTGACACTGACATAGAATTTGAAAGCAAACTCACTCGATACAATCACTTTTTTCGCAAGCAACTTTACACTTGGTTGCAATAAAGGACAATTGAGATTACCCTGAAAAATAAGTTAAGGATGATTGTTTATTACTAAAAAATGTAAAAGATATGGATAGATGTAGATTCAGAACACCTTTATGTCTTTTTTCCGAACTAAGAATGTCAAAAAAATGTAGATGGGTCAATGGCCGCTATTTGGCGCCAACCATATCATACAGGCTCTAGACAAAGCAACATAATAATATATCGGCGATAACGCATTTCAAAAGTCAAAAATATTTCGGATTGACCACTTGACATTTCGCTTAGCGCTTGTCAATCCCATACATTTTTGACAGTCGTTGTCTAGAAAGACATTTTGTCTTGGCTTTCATAATGTGTGTAGCACCTCGCAACAACAATTGCTTTCCCTATGTCAAATTCAAACTATGTATATCTCTAACTATATCTAGCTGTCGACAAGATTTTCTTATTGAACCATACAAATAATAGCTATTGGGTTTTGAAAATAAAGTTCAAAATCGATCTCCCTTCCCTACTATATTACTAATTACTACACCCATGTGTAGAAAAGCAAGTTTCTCGACATTAACATACGGTCCCTGATACCTCTTAGGCCCATAGTGGGGGGCACATGGTAATGGCCGCCACACAAGAGCCGTGGTTGGTCCTCGCCCATGGGCCATAGTGTGGCGCTGCGGGGCGCGTTTTATGGCTAACGGTAATGGCTATGTCTTGTCTATTATATGGGTTTGCTTGTACATAAACGCATAGGCTTGCGTGTAAAGCGTTAAGGCTAGATAAATTGTGTTTGTTTTTTTTTTACTTTTTATTTGTTGTGGTTAAGTACAATAGGTTTATTAGCTGAACAGTTAACGGGCTGTCATAATAAATAAATAAAAAAGAAGAAATCGTTTGTATTCTATGCATTTATTTTTGTTAAGTAACTTAAGTTTTCTAAAAACTGTAAGGTAAGTGACTTTTACAAAAGTTTGTCACAAGACATTCAGTTAATTTCGGGTATGTACTGTAGACATAAGTGGCATGGGCAATTCATCAAATGATATTGAACAAAAGATGTCACCTAAGTCGCTGAAAAATAGGCGCAGTTCAATGAAAAGGCGAGACTTTTAATAAAACTGCTGTTTTAGCTAGTTGGGTGCGACATATTATACAATAAATACAGTTGCTTTCTTACAGTTTAATAAAATAGGGATTAAAACAAAGCTTTACTACATTAAAAATTTATTTTATTTGCTAAATATTTCACCAGATATGCTTAATTTATTTCGTGTTTTTTTAATGCTTGTTCCTAGATATCTACTAATCACTATCATTGTTTCAACTTCAAACATAGTCTAAATCACACTCAAAACAAAAACTTATCAACTCCAGCGTCCACTATTTCATGGACAGACACCAACTACCTTACAACCTGCACTTATGACTGCCAAATGACGTCACCCTCCTTATTTTTAGTACAGCAAACGCATTGTTTGTCTTTTATTGCTAATAACAGTGTCCAGGACAACATGCTTTAGTTTACCGTTTGACACAGAGTTTTACAACCCATTCATGGGGGCTTGAAACTAGTGATGGGCAGTTAACGTGGCCACAGTGGGCTATGAGCTATGGCCTATGGGCTATTTATGACTAGAATATGGCCCGGAGTTCATTTAACACGTTTTAATAGCCGTTGTTTTAGAAATATGAGTGGGAGACGTAAAATTGTTAGTAGATAGTTAGTGTTAGCTAAGACCAGGAGTTATTTATGAGGGAGTCTTGAAGTGAAGAAAGAGTATTGAGCTGTTTTAATTGCTCTTGTCTGTAATTATTCTAAATATAGTAAGCATATAAAGAGTAGCTAATTATTTCATTTCTTTTAATTTGATATGAGGGTTACTCAATATTCAGTTATTTCAAACCGCAGAAAGACACGTCGATACAACAGGCTTTTATTATAGACATAAGTTATTCGAAAAGGTACTCGTAATCCAAACAATTTTCAATAAAAACAGGTCGTCACAACGTTGTCGTATTGTCGCGTCGTGCCTGTCAGCGGTTGCCTTTACGCTAAGATCCCTACTATAATATTATAAATGCGAAAGTAACTCTATCTGTCTGTCTGTCTGTCTGTAACGCTTTCACTCTAAAACGGCTGAATGGATAGTCATAAAATTTGGCAGATATATAGCCCGGGATATGGAGAAGTACAAGCTCCTTTTTCACGCGATAACCACCATCCATGCGGGCGGAGCCGCGGGCAAACACTTACGTGTAGGTAAGTGTTCAGGGTAAGACCAAAAGGCTAGCAAGTTTAAACCACTTGGCTTTAGCAACAGAACTTATTAATTAATAAAATATTAATTACAAGCGCAATAAAAGAAGAAACCAAGCCGCGTTTTCCACGCTGGTGTGGTCTAAGCTTAACTGATTAATTCCCTTCATTATCGACCACCCCTCACTGCCCTTCAATACGACGACCAATAAATCTTGACAGACGGCGAGACTGAGAACGAAACACGCAGTACTGAATTTGACATTGCGCCCTTACTACTAGCGCCACCATGAAGTTTCAAGATAAACTGGTCAGTCCAGATCTGCCCTCAACATCTATTCTAGAAGAATAATAAAAACCGGCAAGTGCGAGTCAGACTTGCGCACGAAGGGTTCCATACCATTATCTATAAAAAAAAAAATCTATAAAAAACACGTTTGTTGTATGGGAGCCCCACTTAAATATTTATTTTATTCTGTTTTTAGCATTTGTTGTTATAGCAACAACAGAAATAAATCATCTGTGAAAATTTCAACTGTCTAGCTATCACGGTTCATGAGATACAGCCTAGTGACAGACAGAGAGACAGACGGACAGAGGAGTCTTAGTAATAGGATCCCGTTTTTACCCTTTGGGTACAGAACCCTAAAAACGTTCTTATTAATAAAAATGTCGGTGGAATGTTATGAGGTGATGTAGAATTAACTATCATCGTAAATAACTGTTTATTGGAGCCATTGGGTTACAAGTAATTAAGTAGGAATGGAAAATAAGTTACCTATACAGTGTCTTAATTACCAAGCCAAATTGAAGTGGCAGTGAGCATGCCGAACAGTTCTGGAGTGGCGACCGCGTACCGGAAGACGCAACGTTGGAAGGCCTCCCACAAGGTGGACCGTTGACCTGGTGAGGGTCGCGGGTAGCCGATGGATGCGAGACGCACAGGACCGGTTGCTGTGGCGACACTTGGGAGAGACCAGCAGTTGATAATGTTGATATATTTCGGGCTCCGGCTGATATGATGATTATGAGTGTTCTCACTTAAATAAATAAAACAAATCAAGCGGTCTGCCCAGCTTTTTCTCAACTAAAGTTTTTCTATGCTCATAGTTTTGAAAATTGATGATTTAATAGATTTTGACGGGCTCTTCCGAATTATCACTTTGCCACCCCGTATCTATCTCGTGCCGCAATATTAGAAAAATGACGCCCAAAATCAGTTTTTTGACAAAAAAACCTTACCGACTCATTGTGTAACACACTACATCATTTTACACGAAGCAAAAATGTACAAGCGTGGTTTCCAAGACACTGATGGTCACCCAACTACCGACCTACCTCGACAAGTTGCTTAACCTTGAAGATCGACCCGTGCGGCTGTTCCTCAATGTTCGTGTGAACTCTGAGAAGCAGTTTGGAAAATAGAGAAAATCTATGGCTGTCTGTTGGTGTATTGATCGACTCTAAAGTGAGTCGTAAATCCTGTCGTGTTATAGCTACGCGGCTCCAGACCAAATGGGATTTTAAGAGGTTTTAAGAGGAATTTGACAGGTCTAGTTGTTAATTTATTTGTGAAAATATAAGCTAATATTTTATTACCGAATTGGAGAACCGTTTTGAGTTAGTGAAGTATGGTTGCTAACTAACTTCAGCGAGTTCTATATTATATTAGACTCATTTCTTTTACTTAGAACTCCATTTTTTTTAAGTCCTTAAACAGTGCGGAAAGCCTTTCACTGCTTGAAGATAACAGGGAATACACATGAAAAAAATATTTGTTATCTACACAGTTTATCTCAAAATATACAAAAATATAATACTAACAGTGAAAATAGAATCAAAATTGATTGATTGATTTTTTTTAACTATTTTTAACAAATATATCTGTTCCTCTCGCCAAAACGCTGTTTTGTATGGCAGCTGTAGGCGTCATGGGCTTTGAGGTCAAAGTCCATATCGGACTTCTCTTTCTAATTTGTCAACTTTGAAGCCTTATAACTTCACCACCGTTGAAGTTATTTTAAAAAATATTTCATAGGTGCTTTCTAAAGCTAATAAGTATTAAATTTTGTAAAAAAAAATGCATGCACATTCCCTGACTCTTTTATAACATAGCAGTCTTATATCAGTATATAAGACTGTTATGTTATAAAAGAGTAAGTTGAGTTGAGTAGTGGTCAGTGACCAGTCACGAAAACGATCGAGTCCAATGCCATTGTCACAGATGTAGGAGTTCAACAGGATCGAAAGAGCTGGAAGTCATGAAGAGAGGCCTTTGCCCAGCAGTGGGATGAAACAGGCGAACAGCAACCAGCAAAAGTTCGACAAGAATCCATTATTCCCGGTGGGGCAAGGACAGTAGAGTCACTTCATTTTTTATACTTACATATTATTTTAAATGTAAATGATGACGTTCAAAAGTGCCGTGCAATGGCCTAATTGAAATAAACGTTTTGACTTTGACTTTTGACATTGACATCGGAATAAGATTTTTTTTGGCAGAAAATATAGGCGACAAATAGAAGTGTTATTTTATCCAGTGACATTATAATGATGACAGTAACATGATGAAACACTCCACAAAAAAAGAAACAATTGTTGATGAATACGACAGCTCCATAGACCGTAAAAAAACAAATATGAAGACGTTATGACGTTATTAAACATTGGTAGTATTATAGGCCGTAAGGAACTCTTAGTTAATCTGTGGTATACTACCAATGTTTACTGACTGAATGGTAATTGACTGTACAGTCAATGACAAAATTCAATGAGCATTTAAATGTTCCAAAAGTCGTCAACTGCTAAAACATCAAGTCACTGAATATCTTTGGACACAAAATACGGTTAACAGGAAAAAACAAAGGATTGCACTCCGGGAGTGCCGGCAAAAGTGAAAACTTGAACATTAACGTTGTGCATTTTTGAATGGTTAGGGAATAATTTCGCACGAATTGCTATATTTATCCGTATAAAAGTATTATCATTTATGTGGTTAAATACAATATTCATTTATTGCGCTATCGTACGCAAACATGACAATTTATATTACATATTACATTATCCGTCTTACGAATTTTAGATCAGTGGCCCTACCATGACGTGTTAAAGCGTGAGTAGTTCGATCGAGAAGGAGGGATGGAGCTATATAGGGTGTATAGCTACATCCCTCCTTCTCGCTCGAACTACTCACGCGTTAACACGTCATGGTAGGGCCGCAGGTTACGTGTCCTTACGGACACGTCTCCTGACGCGAGTTTAACGATTTTTACCCATCCCAAAAAGTGCACAACGCCGTTTAAGAAGTATTCACTTCAAAAGTTTACAAAAATGCATGATCGGACATGTAAACAAAAATAACTGAACACGCCACAATCCATCAAGCCGTTTGTCAACATAACCAGAGGCCCTAGGCAATGTGCTATTCGATTCGCGAATGCGACTGTCGAAATGCCAAAATGTAGGAAAATGATCACGTGACATTTCGATACCATCTGTCAATCCCATACATTTTTGACGGATTGACAATCGCCTTCGCCACGCTACCGCTCTGTCAGAATGTCACTTGTCTCGAGCCCCAGAACATTGAACATGTTATTTCAACACACGCCTGTGAACTAGAATATCTATTTCAAAAACTTTAACCGAGTTTTGTAACACTGAACACAGTTATTTTTGTTACCATTTCCATATTTGATCGCCGATATTTATAACCTTGATCTGTGCAACGGATTTTGTAGGCAATGCGGATCAGTGATTATTGATGTTTTAGATGTTGACCACTTTTGGAACATTCAAGTGCTCATTATCTTTTGTCACTGACTGTTTCCAGTATCTAAGTGTAGAGGTAATTCAATGCACTTGTAACAAGGCAGTAATTAATTTGACGTTAAAACAGTATTAATGATCCTCCAATTGTTTCTTGTGGTACCACTTGATTATATAGCGGGAGTTACCAGTTGTCCGTAATTATATACAGGGTGTTTTTAATTGTGTGCAGGTAAGGTAACCTTCGTGGCATAGAATTTTGTAAAGCATTTTAGAATGATTTGTGAATCTGAAGGGATCTGAGACTAGATTTTATCAAGTTTCATTTGGAAATCACTAAAAGTAAGGACCTAAAACCCACTGTCGTTCGTTCTGACGTTATCACGGTTATCAGACCACTTTTTACAAAGATATAAAGTAAAATGGTTCATTCTGCTCAAATCAACACACATACAGAAAAAAAGTAAGTAAAACAGTAACAATGGAAAGGTTTTTTTTTATTATTGATGGGTTTGCTCTTGACTCAAGTCAATGTCAGAGATGGCAGAGACAAAGTCTACGATGGAGCGCGCTTACCCAGAAGGAGCCTGTTCACTCTAACTTTGAAGAGATTATAAAAAAAAGTTATTTGTCGATTGAGTCAGTGAGTCAGTTATGCGGATGCCTATGAGTTACTGTTGCGGTCATACCATATATACAACACACATTCTAAAGATCATAGGAGAAATTGAATTTAACATTCATCGGTAAAAAAAAATGCAAAAAAACACGCAATTAGTAAGGCTTTAAAGATAAAAAGGATAAGTTTTACTTTCCATAATGAAGAAATCATGAATATTAACTATCGGATTACACAATTATGACTATTATTGTGACTTCAATAAAAATTATATTTAAATGTATTTCGCATAATTTCTCCCCTATGGCTTAATTAGCAAGAATCCCTTATATGTTTTTAAACATTAATATCATGTTACAGAAAACATAATTTTAAGACCTGGCCCAACTATTGTTTTCTGTTTTTGTTTCATTCCAGTTTAATTGTGCAGTAGAAATGCCTCTTCAATTTTAATAACTGGTTATAGTATTAATTAACACATCCAGAAGAATGTCGTGTTGCGGCTTCGCCATTTAAAGACGCTAAATTTTAATCATCAAACCCTCGGATTTCATTAAAAATGTTATAATCCTAATGGGATAATTAAGTGACACAGTAGATTTTTGCTGGGTCACACTTATCACACACAGGCGCGATGCGACAATGCAACAGCGATGCGACGACCGTTTTTCGCTTGGGTTATCTACAAGTAGTCGTAGCAGTTTAGGATGAACCATCAATCTGATCCACTGATCGAAATTAATCAACGATGGAGGATCAAACTGAAATTAAGCCGGATCTAAATTATTGTGCTGTGTCGTGTAGTGGCGCTTTCTGAATTGCTTACAAAACTCGTTGTGATATTATGACATAAGCTTGAAAAGATTCATTGAATTTGGTTTTATAGTCAGTAAGAGCCTGACAGACTTCTGCGCAGACTTCAGGGCGGAGGACATCCATGAAGATTTCAACACATTAAAAAAAAGGAATTGTGTTAACCACTATAATTTGTCTCTGCATCGGGTTGACTGGTATAGAGAATACCTATGACATTTGGTTCACCTTTGTACATTTGTGTGCGAAAAATGAAGCATAGATCTTACCTGAAGCGGCGCATGTTCGCATCGCTACAAGTGCGCGGGTGGCGGCGAGGGGCGCTGCGTGGTGAGCGGCAGCGGGAGCAGGTGCGGCGCGTACTCCGGCGCCAGCACGTAGCGCGGCGAGCAGCACATGGAGTACGAGCCCTTGCGCGCCTGCAGCTCCAGCAGCGAGCACAGCGAGCGCTCGTACAGCCGCCATTGGTGGACCACCCAGTGGGCTGGAAGGTTTCGAGAAATTAGGGTCTGGAAGTGGTTCGTTGTAGCTAGCTGTAGGACCGTACTTTGATGAACTTAAGACTAAACCCTGTGTAGCATGACCACCGTTGAAACCACAGAGCGAGGAATCGCTGTGCCGGGAGCAACCAGAGACGACATCACTAATAATATACATGCTCATGTATGTGTTGAGCCATAATTAGCTGCCATAGACATACTCAAATTGTCAGTAAATGATGGCGCACACTGACACACTTGGTTTGTAATGAATGTTTTAGCAATGCCGTATCCTTGCAATGGCCGCCAAGGGGTCCCAGAGCTCTGTGGTTGAAACAGAAGACACCACGACAGAGGACTTCTAAATCGCGATAATTCAACCTAACCTAACCTTCTTTTTATAAAAAACATCACAATAAGTCTATGCGTTCTGGTTTTTGAGAGCCTGAACAGTAAAGGACGTTAAATCACTCATAATAGCTGTTATGATAGGTCGAAAGAAAAATTATAACAGCCATCAATAATCACTTCACTAGAGTTTTGACGGAAAATTTAATATCCCAGCTCTAAAAGGCGGAGACAAATAGATTTAATAACGTATGGATCTCCGATGTATCAATAACAGTTATAAAACAAAAAACAAGGTACGGTCCCACGGAGAATTCATGATAGCAAAGCGCCTTGCCGCTAGCACATCCTATAAACTATACCATAGTACTTACCAGGAAAAGCAAAACATTCATGATAGCGATGCAGCCGGAGGAATATATGACCGAGGACTTACCTTCCCGCCTTTAATTCTCTTACGAATTTACTAGCCCATTCATGCTTGATATAATGTGACAATGCGCAATATTTGATAGAAAACATGCCTAGTCCCGCAAAAACGTATTGTTCATTCAATGATTACTTCGGTCAAAAATCCACAGATATCGAAAGACAAAGATCACGCAAGTATCACGATCTGTATGAAAACCAAGCGTGCCATTTTTTGACTACCTACTATGACGTCAACACAAGCACTATTAGGTGATGGGAAAATCAAAACTCAAAACGATTCAAAGACACCGCCACGTGTAGCACCTAACTAACCTAACCACATAACTGACACGTAACTGACGTCCGACTAGCATGCACCGATGCAAATTGAGAGCGAAAGTGGAGGCTTACGATTTTTGATCGTAAGCTGGGCAGCGATACGGGCACGCGAAGTAGTTGCTCTTGCGTTATCTATGTCTATATATATCTATGGTTCTGACGAATGTAGGTATAGGTTTCGTAGCAGGTTTTATTTCTGGTTTCGTTCAAACTTTTCAACACTTAGCAACTTCCTAAATAAGGACTTAAGAAATGCAGAACTCTTAAGCTTAGTTAGGCTAGCTAAATGTAAAAAGGCGAACTAACGTGTTACACAAATATTATTGTATTACTGACTGTAGTGTTTCCAATGCTACTGTGTGGTCTAGACAAGCATTTCTCTCTAGACCTGGAAATTAAAATCTATACAACGTTACAACGTGTAACAGAACAAACGCAATACCTCTTAAGGGGTCATTGTAGGTACTCATCATTATGAACAACTTTTACTATGGGACTAAGCACGAAATTGCGATAAAAAATAAGCTGTTCATAAGTACATTTTGTCGGTTTATGCGCGCATAAATGTATGGGGCAATCAGTGTTTGTCCCATAGTAAAAGTTGTTCTTAATGATGAATATAATGACCCCTTGAGAGGTATTGCGTTTATTCTGTTACACGTTGTTAAAATAAAAATCTATTACCACATGTATGATACGGAACGTCACTTGAGAACGGTCGGACCGTTGGCTGTTTTTTTATGTGCTTGTTATAATCAGGACTCGGTTTGTATGAAAGATTTTTTTGGAAAATTTATGAAAAATAAGAATGCACCCGTGCGAAGCAGGGGCGGGTCGCTAGTTCATCAAATAATCGAAAACCCCTTTTTGTTCACTGCAGAAGTCATGTCCTTAATATCTTTGTATATCATCACAAATCCCGACCGACTACAACGGGCAACAAAAAATATGTAAACACACATCAAAAATTTACAAGACGCACTTGCAAACGCCGTTAAACGTCAAAAAACTCGGCATCATAAATTGTGATGAAAACTGCCTGACACGGGGACATGTCACCTTGTTTTGTCGTGACAAAATAAAGACGTTTTGACATGTCAATAAAAATGCGCATACGATTGACTGCGATCGCAACGAAGCTTATTTTTTTGCTGAAGAGATGGAATATCGTGTAATTTGCTTTTTGTTGCGGATTATTAGAAATTATTTTTTAGAAAGACAAGAAAATTTTGGATGATGTTTGTTCATGAATGAGAGCCGACCGTAATTTTTATGTTCTACCTCTGACAAAAGCTCAGTAAATTGAAATAGTTGAACCTTTCTAAATGTCACATTGGTGTTCTTTGAGCAAAATCTCCTTTAGTGCAGCTTAGATAAAGCAAAAGCAAGAGTTTAGAGGGAGAGAGAGAGAGAGAGAGAGCTGTTTTAAGTTTTCTATAGAAGGTGAAAAATCACTCCATATTTCCCACTGAACTCTTTTTAGCAATATTTTCTCTACTAACTATTAAGACCTGGTTATCTAGCGTATGCATATCAAGTTTCAATAAAATCGGTTCATTGATTTCGAAAAATAAGGACTTGAAGACTTCCTCAGCCGTTCTTCAGTCCTTTTGACAACCGTTATCGCTGCTTTAATGACACTTTATTGTGACTCTTTTGTCGCCTTATTACATGCAAGTAATATTTAATCTAAGAATGATAAAGCAATCATTATTTGTCCTATATAAACACACAGAAACTTTCAAATTCTACAAAACACCGCTTACATTAATTTAATTCTCATCGATCACGTCCCGCGCCATTTAGCATGCGCAAGCGCATCGTAATTTATAAGCGTCGCTTACTCTGACGCGTGGCGGCGCTAATCTGATACGTATCGTTATTCATATTCCTTTGATGTGCAATATTGTTGAATTGTGTTGAGTTATATTCATAGAAAACTGGGACAGGTTGCCTGTATATTTGAGGAAATTGAATTTGAATTTGATAGGATTGTGCTATTAAAAAAATACGATAAATCTATTAATTGAATAATCTACTTCGTAGCTTATTCAAAAGGGTGCCATGGTGTACACGATCAAAGGCTTTGGAGAGATCACAAAAATAGTATTTTGCAAGTTCTTTCAAGCGGTAGGTATATACGTGTTTTTAACGTTACGATACGAAACGGTACTTACGGTATGTAATGTGAGTTTGCTTGTCTATGGATAAAATCGATTCTGAGTTTTGAGAATTGGGGAGTAAAGTGTCCGACCAAAGCGTCTCAGGCATCCTCAGACAGGTAGCCAGAGTTGACATAAGTATTTTACATCAGAATCTAGAATTATTAGGTTTCAGGGAAAAATGAGTTTCCTTACTTTTTGAATCACCGTTTATGAAATGATATTTTTAAGGAAGCTTATAGCTTTAATAAAAAGTAAGTAGTAAAACATAATTTATTACCATTATGCAGTTTATAACCAATAAATCAGAATTCCGTACGTACGGCCAGTGACAATATGTCAAGGCAAGTCATGTATAAATTTTTAATATTTCAAAATATAATGGACAAACCGGAACAATTCCTGTTTTTCCATTATATTTTAAAATTTATACAGCTCGTATCACCGTCGATCGAATAAGTCACAATAGGCCCTACAACAGAACCTTGTAGAACTCCTATTTTATTTAATAAACAACCAATACGAATCTACAGGCAGAATGAAACCGAATGGAATTTCAGACCATTCTCTGTGTCCTTACGCAGTAGAAAATTCATGTGACAGCGGGGGTACTGCGCTACGAAAAACGAACTTCACAGGCTTTTTCATTGAGGTGACCTATACAGCATAGAAGATGCATTGCATGCTTCATTTAGACCAGCAAGAAGTTCGGTGACCGAGTAAGGTATGGCGGTTGTAGGAACTTAAGGGTTGCTTAAATAATTATAAATCGATTAGCGTTATAGCATTTGGGACTAAATTAACTAGATTAGAAGTATCTATTTCACAGTCAGTAAAATTTTCCGAAGGAGTTCCGTCGACTGGTCAAGAGATACCTATAGGTACGTATCAATAATCATTCCATATTATTGACCACAGAACTGTATCATGTATGAAAGTACCGCTGCCTGTGATTGTATTTAATTTTATTACAAGTTGTGGTTTGGCGTTTGTAAACTTGTTTTATGGTAAGCAATTCATGTTAAGATGCCAATGACATTGCAATCTATATTAGCGCAAGAGATTTTTTTTATAGTTAATCTTATTGGGGTCCTTCGTACTTCTATTATGTCAAGAAAAAGAACTGGCAAGGGCGTGTCGGTCTCGCCCAACGAATAATTTATATTTTTTAGTCCATTTTATTTTAAAACCGTACACTTCTTAAAGGTTTTCATGTATTCTATAATTTGATCAATTTTTTTTTTAATTTTAGGCTCAGTAGTTTTGAGATAAGTGAGGAGTGCTTAATTGTAAACGTTTTCTTAAAAAAAAAAACTGTTGATTTTATAACTGTGATATGAATATGAGACCCTCAAAGCCCTTTTGTTTGATATATCACTTAGTACAGTAAAAAAAATCTTATTTGTCCCCTAAGTGTCCCCATTTTCAAAGTTTATTTATTTACGTTACGTGTCCGTGTTTGCGTCACAGTAATTTAAAGCTAGAAAGTACTAAGCTCCTACCACTTAATAAAATAAATACAATCAAACTGCCCTGCCATTCACAATACCAAATACCTCGACAACTATACAATCCGATGGCATCCCATTCCATCAGCACTCCACGCCCATTGAAAGTTATGCCAATATCGGATAGAAAACAAAAGATAGTGAGAAACGCAAGAAGATGCTGTAATATTTCATCTTTATTGGGTTGGTGACAGATGCAAGCTATCCATTATAAATTCGACACTAATATTACTGTGATAACTATATCTGTTATCGCTGAGTGATACTACGTTACTTTATATTCCACAAAATTAACCGTTTCTGTGGGATGGGCACCGGGAACGGAGTCGCGGGAAAAGCTAGTTAGTGAAAAATTTATAATAATTTTGGTGTCAGTAGTTTTAATCAAGGTTATATGATTTTTTTTGTTTTACCGGTTCTTCCTCTTTTGGAGTCGTTCCTTAACTTTTTAAAAAGTTTGGGCTCAGTTTGGCCCCTACGTTAATTGTAGCGTCTGTAGCGTTCATCAGGTCCTGAAAGTACAGGTTTTATTATAATACATTTAATACTCAGGTCCCTATAGGTTTCAGCATACTGAACAGGACCAAAATTAAGGTTCCCTTCAAGAAAATTTTGTTTGCTTGGGAAGGCAATCGAACATAAAATACAAATATCCTTGTGTCTGACCTTCGTCTGATCACCATGTAGACGAGACTTGATTCCATAATTGTAATACTAACAACGTATTACAACATGAATACAAACACCAACATTGTCAAGACAATGAAAGATAAACACAAGATATCAGACAATATTGAAACAAATCAGAAACTTATTAGCAACCAGATGCGTCTCCAAACTGAAAATAACTTAGAAACGTTATTACCAAAATAAGGAAGCTAAGCACCATAAAATGACCGACCGAATAGCAACAAGTACGCAACATTGTCGCTCCACGATGCAAATTTAAATCTCTTACGTAATGCCACTATCAAATTATATCTATTTTTATTACAGCACCCACACACCACAATACTATCTCCCACCACTGAAGACTAAACTCTACCTCGCATCAATAAAATGCACTTTAACTTGCAACAATGTGGCGTTGACGCCGTTCCGTTTCATGAAGTGCTCTAGTATGCATGTGGTCGTGTCAATGATACAACTGCCAACTCATAAGTAGTTAGTACCTACATACCTACCACGTGCCATAGTATTTATACATGTAGACACGATGCAAAAGTACATTCCAGTATAATCTGAACCATTTGATTAGGATCTATAACAGTCAATACTCTTCGTGATGTACTGAGAAAGGGGGGAAGGGAAGGTTATTGTAGCTGGTCAGTTTCTGAGATAGAAAATGTTGCATGTGTCCGATACGCTTTTATTGTTCAAAGATTAATTGCACAGTGATATTTAACATCCGTCTGTAGAATAAAGTCGTTAAATTGTAATTATTGTGACAATTTCCTGTTTCGATGTGTATTATGTGCAATTTTATTTTATCAACGCCTGCTATAGTTAGAAATAGACGCAAAGGAAACTAAATTGAGAGTATGTGACGTAAAAAGATAAATCTTTCTTCTTATTGTATTGTTTTGCTTCGAAGTTTGTGATTGATTAAATTTTCTGTTTGAACCAGACACTCAGACTGACTTCGAGTAGCTCTTCTAAATGCAAAATATAGGTACTGAATAGCTTGTTAACCTGTAAGAAGGTTAACTGCTAACAGCACCAAAAATGACAAAATAATTACATTTAAATTAAACTATAACGTCCCGACACAGTTTCACTTTGAAATAGACTAAGGTTTGAACTTACAGTACACTGATAATTTCACTTCAAAATACATCGTCATCTTCCTACCCATATCCCATGTTACTTGGGGTCGGCGAAATGTCAACCTCGACGCTATCAATCACTCCATTTCGCTCATATACGTAGATAATTCCTCATACCAATCATCCATCTTTTTTACAGCTTCCCTTTCCCTCACCATCCATTCACTTCCCAATACAATAAAGTTATTTTGCTTACATACATACAATACATGACTCTAACATGACTAATATTGTGTTTATTTTTATTTATAACAGAATACCGATACAATTAAAATTCTTTGCAAGTATCACAATAGATGTTAACTTAAAGTAATTCTCATTTATAAATACATTCTATAGTATTATTTATAGTCTCTGCTATGTAATGAATGATAAATAAAATTAAGTTATTTTCTAACTGTCATACACAAGATTTTTTTTCAATTTCATTATTTTGTAAGTGGTATCCGGCTCGAAGGACCACGTCAATAGTAGTGATCTGTGCTATGATGATCGAAAACACCTTTCTAGTATTGTACTCGGTAAAACACCTACATACAACCAGGAGACAGAACAGAGCTAGGCGAGGCTACAAGGGCATTTACGTCTACTTGGCGTATTAAGCCTATTTTGTAAAACTATGTGCATTAGAAGCAATAACCGACGGAGGAGTATTAATTAATCCATGGTGTTCAGGCCACTTATATTGTGTATTTGGAAAGGTTCTGTTGACCGATATTAATGTGTGTACCTACTACCATTTACAATTGGGGTAAACTCTTCACTGACTCCATTGCCGCGGCGTTTTCCTGGAGGTAACCAGTCACAATTATAAATGGCGTCGTCATGTAGCTACATAATTAAATTGCAGTTTTAAATAGGTATGTGGAAGTACGCACTTATCTAAAGAGATCTTTACTTTTGGTGAACAGTTAAATGTGCTTCCTTGAGTTTAACGTGATTACACAGTTTCGCTGAATGCTTAATCGATTTTAGTTGGTAACCGTACGTCATAAAAATAATTATTTATCTTACTGCTCATCTCACATCATAAACTGTTTATGCTTACTTTGACCACGGGTCAAAAGTAAAAGTCAATAAGTAATCCTAAGAATCATTAGCTTGAATATTTATGGCCAAACTCCTTAAGCCATTTTGATGAGACTTTCACAATTAGAAAGTTTAAATTTTGCGAGACTATTTATTATTGACGATCGTGACTGGAATAATAATAATATTCGCAAAATTAATTATGTAGCCATGTAAAATCGGGAAGAAACTAATTAATATCGTACCTAAGTAATTACTTACATAAAGGAGTGTTAACTATGAATAAGTCACAATATCATCTATACTTCTCTTATTAAGCACGCGGGAAAACCATGTAGTGAAATAGGTCATAAGATACTTTTCATCACAGGATTACGTTCCCTTGGGAAACTTTTAGGTGGGTGGGTCAGTAGCAAGGCGTAATGTAACATGTTACAAAGCGAGCATTCGTGCAGCAAGTACGCGGAAACATAGGCAAGTTACATGATGCGTATGTGTTTGGTTTTACAAGGATTTTAGGAAACGGAGTAACATAACATGCTCGCTGCGAATGCTAAATTTCGGCTCGCAACCCCGGTCACTACCCAGAAAAGAGAAGAAAGTAAAAAAATCATAGAAGGGAAAGAAAGAAAACATGTTGATCTGGCACACACACAATGTCGGAGCAAAAATAAGGTGATCTAAACTTAATTGGCGACCTGTGAGTGTATGACGGTTACATTTCTGCCTAATTCTTCGAGCAGTACACGCGTAATATACAGTTACTAGCTTTTGCCCGCGACTTCGTACGCACATTTCCAGTTTTATCCCGTTCCCGTGGGAATTTCCCGTTCTTGTATGGCCTATAGCCTTCCTCATGAATGTGGCTATCAAATCCGACTGGTAGTTCCACAGATTAGCGCGTTCAAACAAACAAACTCTTCAGAATTCTTCATTAAATTAGTATAGATAGATAGATGTTTCTAAGTACCTAAGACATAGGTATCTGTTTATTTAATTACCCTACAATGTACTGAGTCAGAAACTCAGTAATGATTACATTTCTTGCTACATTCTACGGCGGCAGACTGGTAATGAGAGGCGGGTCGCGGACGCGGGGTCTCGGGTTCAAGTCCGTATCGGTCTGTTTATTTACATCTGTTTCACTTACAGAAGTTCTCAGTATTGAGATACCTGGGAGATTTTTGGTGGGTTAACTTTCTAGTGTAGGTTTCAAATAGCTAGTAAACGCCTACTGCCAGGGTTGGTTCGAGCTGGCTCGGGACAAAAATATCTGGCCTTCCAGATATTTTTCTTTACTTGGGGAGGCCTCTGCCCAGCAGTGAGACATAATAAGCTGAATAAAAAATTAAAAAATAGACAACTTCTCTCACTGTCTCTCCCAAAAAAACGAAAATGTTATCAACTATTTTTTTAGACCAAGGTATCTTGCGCACGCGCAAAAAGTTTAATTAAAAACGGCTTTTTCATTTTCAAGAATACGGCAAGGCGGTTCTTTAATTAATATCAATAATAATACCTCCGAGTTTATATGGAATATCGCGAGGAATAAACGGTCTGAACAGTAAAAACCCTGTTGTCAAAAAAAAAATACAAAATGTATAGGATTCACAAGCGACAGCGAATGTTCCGAGGTCAATCTATCAGATTCTAACTTTTCGACAATCGTTCATCATCTTCATCATCATCACATCAGCCGAAAGACGTCCACTACTGGACATAGGCCTCCCCCAAGTATCGCCACAACAACCGGTCCTGTGCGTCTCGCATTCATCGGCTCCCCGTGACCCTCATCAGGTCATCTTTCCATCTTGTGGGAGACCTTCCAACGCTGCGTCTTCCGGTACGCGTTCTGCGAATCTGTGTCATCTGTCTCTGCGAACAATGTGCCCTGCCCACTGCCACTTCAGTTTGGCGTTTCTTCGGGTTTTTGTCGGTTACCTTGGTTCTCTTGCGGATATCATCATTCCTGATTCGATCACGCAAGGAAACTCCGAGCATTGCCCTCTCCATTGCCCTTTGGGTGACTTTATAAGCCTTCTAATGAGGCCAATGTGAGCGACCACGTTTCGGTTCCATAAGTCATGTCATCACTGGCAGCACGCACTGGTCATAGACTTTCGTCTTGAGACACTGTGGTATGTAAGACGAGAAGATATCACGACGACAATCGTTATCACTGACAGAGATTAACTTTCTCAGCCCCTGGCTACCCCAAGCAACCGGTAAAGCCATAAAATCTTCCATTTCGCATACCAAGCCCGAGCATATTATAACGCATAATTAATTAACAACAAGTTACCTACAAGTTTACGCCACGAGGAGCATTACATTAATTGTGAGTCAAAGTTCAGCGGTGAACCGTAATCATAGAACTGCATCCAAAGATTATTTACCTTGATTAGATATAGAAGTTATACAAAATATGTTACTGGCTTGTTTTAATTGTGCATAGCATATGAGTCTGTTCATCCCACTACTGGGAGACAGCAGAACAGAGTCTAGTAGACTGAGATTTATCCCTTTCCACTAATGGTCTCTGGTTCCACTGGTGGTCCACAAGGGACAAAATATAATCCGCGAAAGTTTTAAATTCCATTCTTCACCTCATAAATGTAATTTATGCAAACTGATCCTCCTGACAGAAGTTTCTATCAAAAATGTTGTGTTTTCTACGGCAATGTTTTTAATTTTGAAGAACGTTATGCTACAAGTTTTAAATACATAATTTTTATCTTAATTTCTGTTCCCTGCTAGCAACAAAGAATTCAAAGTGGTCCCGGGTCAAATTAAGCTTGGGAACCGCTGCACTAATGGGACAGAATATTGTAAATTTCACGCAATTCCCAGCTAAGTTGCGTCGGCTTTAATCTAACCAGATGCGGAGTACATTATAGTATTTTATATGGATCGATTCGACTGCCTAACTCACCTCATCAACCCAGCAACTGTGGAACATGATACCTCTTGGCAAGACTAGTGTCAGATTTCTTGCTTCCGACCACCCGACGGTCAAAGGTCTACAAATGACAGCCGCGCCCATTCACGAAACAGACCTCAGCAAGCTTTACTTAACCTGTTTTGCTACTAAAATCAAAATAAGTTTCAGCAGACACTCAACACTAAAATTCGAAACTAAATCAGTCAATCTATTACCGAAATGTATCTAAAAATGTCCACAATATATTCGGAGGCGGAGGTGAATACAGAAAGTGATGGACATTTGTTTTTAGGACAATCCCGCCACACATTTTCAACCACTGCAACTCCTGAAAGCCAGAATCAACAGCGGCGACCAGCAGAAAAACGCCGAGTCAATGAAGCTCGACGAGTCCCGGAGAAACAAACGAACGACGACGACAGTGATGGACAGATGGACGTTCCACTGAGGGTTAGCCGTCCCACAAGTGCTAATTGAAAGCCCATAATTTATTAATCGGCTAGACGAACTAACTAAAGCAACAAAGCAACGGCCCACCGTTAGATTTCAGCCTAAATGTTTTAATTATGAGATCTATATTGTACGTATATTTCAGGGACACAATTTGGAAGTTCCATTGGGATTTAAGCTCAACGGTGTGGTTTAAATGAAGATAGAGTGGCGAAATTAGAAATAAGTGTGCTTAGATGGTTTGGTCATGTTTAGTGAGAGACAAGAATGGCAAGGCAGACGTGAGTGGAAATGCTGAGACTGCAAGCCCATAGACTAAGCACAGATGTTATTGGTGATCTTCTTCAGAAAGGCAGCCTAAAAGCGTAATTTAAAAATAAATGTAATGCTTTCATTTTGACATTGCAATCGTCGTTTACGTTGTCGAGCAGACAATTTTTTAGACATTCGAAGTAATGGTTTTGGAATTACATTCGCACCAACATTTTAACTATCAATATTTTTAGTTTCTTAGTTAAATCATGATCGGACTAAACGAAGACTTATATTATATTAAATAAATAAATAAACAAACCTTCTTTTTTATTATTGATAGGCACGCGCTTGACCACTATCTCACCTGATGGTAAGCGACGATGTGGTCGAAGCTGGAGCACGCTTGCCTAGAAGTAACCTATTCACTCTTGACTTAAAGACTCCCAGGTTGTGGCTATCAGGAAACACAGACTCCAGCAGGGAATTCCACTCCTTAGCGGTACGCACAATGAATGTATTCCCAAAACGCTTTGTGCGTGTGGGTGGGATGTCCACCATGTACCGGTGGCGCATCGCCGTACGTCTTGTGGTCCGATGATGGAACGGGCTAGGCGGAATCAAACTATATAATTCCGTTGCACACTCTCCAAAATGCAACCGATAAGTACCTACCACCAACTAAGCAGCAGCTACGATTTTTATCTTCAAACAGCACAATCAGGACAATATCCCGCCGACCATAACTTCTGATGTAAGATAACAAGATCCTGGGTCTAAACCTGATACGCACCGCGATTGTGACTAAATTAGAAATTTTTTCTTAATTACGATGTAATAGCTAAGTGGACATTTCATTTTACTTTTCTTTTACATATGGTGACTAACACAGGCAATATTTTTGAAGGTAAAAGTAAAAGAAGAAGAAGTCTTGAGCATCGACGCCGAGTTGCTAGCCAGTCGGTTTTCTATCGGTTGCATTTCGCATAGTTGCATAGTTTAATTCCGCCAAGCCCGTGTCATCATTGGACCACAAGACTTACGGCGATGCGCCACCGGTACATGGTGGACATATCACCATCCACAAAACGTTTTGGGAACACATTCATTGTGCGTACAGCTAAGGAGTGGAATTCCTTGCCAGAGTCTGTTTCCTGATAGCTACAACCCGGGAGTCTTTAAGTCAAGAGTGAATAAGTTACTTCTAGGCAAGTGTGCTCCATCATCGACCACATCATCGTTTACTATCAGGTGAGATTGTAATCAAACGCGTGCCTATCAATAGTAAAAAAAGGGCAACGGGGTAACATGATACCCCTTGGCAAGACTGATGACAGATTTTAGGGTTCGGACCAACCATGACGATTGTCACCGACCTTGGCAAGCACTGCTTAACCTTATAGTTAGACCCGTGTGGCTGTTCTTATTTAGCCACGAGAATAGACTAGAATACTCTTTATTATGCATACCATATAAGTTACAGAAAATATAGATGAAGAAAACATTACACAATGGGCGGTCTTGTCGCTGAAAGCGATCTTTTCAAGACAACCTTTGAATGGATTTTAAAGAGAAAAGGAAAGACAGTACTGTAGGTAGTCTTATTGTACTATTTATATTTATAGAGATTAATATAATTCCCAAGAACACGAGCTCCTCAATCAATGCCTGATCAAGGCACATTAATGTGAATATTTTCACCTACATATAATACGTGTAGCCAATAATATTGTCAAATAGACACGCATTTTAATTGATAGACACAACTGCTGTTATCAATTGGATGCGAACATACAATTGACATTAGCGCCAGAACAAATCGATAGGTACACTTATTTCAAGAAGACTCCTCTTCTTAGAAAAATCTAGCTCTTCTAAGATATAATGAGATCACTGTAGTCTAGATAAGGCTAAGCTAATCAATCTTGCTAGTAGGCGCCAGTTAAATTTGCAATCATTTTTGAACATTGACCTTTCACTGATGTTTATTCGTAGGTATCCGTATCATTCTAGAAAATGTAAAGGATCACGATACAATATGTCGATTCAGGACAGCTCTAATTCCGTTGGCACTGGTACGATCTACCGAAAAATTAAATCACTTTAAAAGGCTAAGTAAAATTCCGACAAAACTTTTCAGCCAGAGTTTTACTATACTATTACTTTGAGACAAATAACATGGCCAGTAGTCGTGTGGTGTATGTATGGCGTGTGTGCCTTGCCTTGCCTTGGATCAAAAAATCTGGTAGTCATGAGGCCTTTCCCTAACTGTGGGATGATCCAAGCTGACAGAAACCAGTCTATAGCAGACTCGTCTAGAATAGTCAACTACCTTTTATTGCATTGCTCTAGACAAGTTTGTATTGTTGCAAACCGAAGCCTATTCACACAATTATAATTACGTGCATGATAGTTCTGAGGTAATTATATCAATCAGCAATCGCAATGTTCCTCTCAATCAGATTGCACACGTTGTTACAATTATCTGCTTTATGAGTGAACTTAGTTCTAGTTGTTGTCTCAGATACACGTGTTGGGAGTCATTGACAGTTATAACTTTGGCATCGAAAGGATTAATTATTGTTTAAGATGTATTGTTATTTTTTTAATTAATGTGGTTTGTTTTAAAGAAGTGTTTTAAAAGATATCCTTTGCCTAGCAGTGAGGGCGGGCATTATAGACTCAAAAGTAAAATCAATAACAGTTTTTCACTTTCATGTCATAATATTGGTTTTCTAAGAAAGCAACTATTTTTTATTTAAACGTACGTGTAAACGTGGAGACCGTAAATGCTGCAACATTTTAATTACTTAAAAATCCCCTTCAAAGTTTTGTTTCGATTCACCCCTGCAGTCGTATTTACCCCGTTTGTAGTTACTGCTCAGTTTTTGCAATAAGTAACAAGCAGTGTGCCCAATGGGATAGACTTTTATGACTCGTTTAGCCCCTATGGGGGGAGGTCCAGACCTGTCATAAAAGGAAAGCTTGTGCAGAACTTCATGGTTCTACACCCAGCAATTAGAGTTTTGCATGTGTCTGTCAGTGAATGATTGTTTTACTAAGGTTCCGTAACCCAAGGGTACCCAATAAAACCCCATTTAAAATCTCCGCTGTCCATCCGTTTGTCTGTCAGCCGGCAGCGTATTTCTGTATGTGTGTCTGTTAGTTTGTTTCAAACAGATAAATCCACAGACTAGATAAAGCCTTCATATCAGGTCATTTCTGAAACACCACAAATTGACAACACTGCTGATTTACAGCCCACATAATATATCAACCGGTCATCAAGACATTTTTATCAAAGAGTAATTTCTTTGTATCCATTTAAAAGAACAAGGTATCACTGTTCCTTATCAAGTGTCACTAAACTGTTAACTTATGTGAAAACAATTGATTCTTTGTGTGCTGATAACGTATGAATTTGTTGCTTATTCAAAATGTGATACATTGTTGAAAGGGACGCCGAAAGTCGTAGAAGTAATAAATAAATAAAGTCGGTTTTTGTTTGTAGGTCGAAATTGTATGAATGGAGCTGTCTTAGGTCAGAATAGTAGTGTATTGTGTCATGTTTAATGCGCCTTTCTTTGTACTATTTGTATTAGATAACTACGGCCCTGTCTATAAAAAACTTTTAACATTATAAGTAGTTAAAATACTGATTAGCAGATTCTAAATTCGAAATTCTCCATAGAAATGTTGAATTATGATAACTAGCTGTCGCTCGCGGTTCCGCCCGCGTGAATGTCGAAAATTATCCCAAGGGAATATACTCCCGCGACAAAAAGTCCTATGTGTTATTCCAGACTATAATCTACCTCTGTACCAAATTCCATATAGATCCATTCAGTAGTTTTGGCGTGATTGAGTAACAAACACACATCCATACATTCATCCATCCAAACTTTCGCTTTTATAATATTAGTATAGAAGTATAGATAAAGGGCTTGTTTAAAAAGTTTTATAAACAAGCGCACCTGGCAAATTTATATGAGAACTTACCTAATTTATCTACTAATTATATATTTTGAGATGAGAGTATTTGGCATTAAAGTCAAATTCTGGAATCTATTTATATGCTTCGGTTGTGGACTCCCATTGGAATTACGATTCCGTATCCCTTCGGGATGTTGGAAACAGTGAGCTGTCCAAATGTGTGCAAACCTATTGCGAATGATTCTTCAATAATGGTGTTAAAATTATAGTGTACAAGGTTTTGCCCACAGCCTCGCCTGTAACCGTCACCAAGGTCACACCTATCTCTGTACCGAAATTCATCAAATTCGGTTCAGCTATTTAGGCGTATAAGTGTAACAAACAAACAGTATCAGTATAATATAAGTTAGAATTAGAATATAACCCAGTATTATAATTATAACCTGTGAGCAATGAATTAATGATTAACGGTAAACGTTGAAGTAGTTGAATCTAAACTAGGCAGGTTGGTACTTACTTGTGTTGAATATCAAGATCCTGCTTAGATTATTTCTATCTTTAATAGATTCTAAAATCTCGATAAAATGTCTCGTCTAGCCAAGAACCCAAACTACCGCTTCAACAATGTTGCGATTCCCACATAACATTACAATTCGAATTACACATTCGCCTTTCAAAACGTGCCAAAAGTTTATTTCATATAAATTGCTGGCTGTCAACAAGCTTTCTTCAATTTCCTTTATTAAAAAAAGCAATGTATGACTAAGAGAAAAGTATGTTCGTGTTGTATTCCTATGTGGTAGTGGGGATACCACAAGGTCGTGGTGGGGATTGTGGTTGTGAAGAATGCGCGGTTTTAGGGTCGGTACTGTGAGGTAAGATGTTGCGATATGAGTGAAGATGTCTGATTGTAATAAATAAGAAAAAGAAAAGTAAGAATAAGAGTTTATTTATGATTAATGGGTCGCTAAAAAGATTTAAATGTATGTATTACCTATACATAATTATTATCTGACAGAGGACTTAATATTGTAGATAATAATAATTTACGAAAACCAAAAAAATTAATAAATATGTAATTTAAAAGTACTTTTATGTTATTTCTCAACTTTCATGGTTGTTAACAATGTTGGTTCTTTCTCAACACTGTCACAATCGAAAGATCTTTTCACGGTTTGCCAATCGAATAATCCGTACAAGCTTATCCGCATTTTAATAAGACCTAGAAGTATATTGAAGTAAGATAAATCAGGTACAAATTTCAGGAAAAAGTGCTCTAGTGTTGAGAAAAGAATAAGTTTTGAATGTTGAAAGAATAACAATCTGTTTAGCTTGTTTTTTTTCTTTAATCAATTTAAAGTATTAAAAAAATAATGAGCTAAACACTCACATCACTCATAATTAAGAAAAACAAAGGCAGTGACCACCTGTTTTCATTAAAATCCAGGTGTACTCAAACAGGTACCGTATTTATCTACTCACAGCGATACAAATAGTAGCAACAAATCATTGTAGTATCGGATCAAGAACCCGCAACATTGTAGCACCGCCTTGACACGGTAAACTTGAGTTCATTATAAACGTTACATAATTGTCGCATCTGTTGCTGACTGGCTGCACTCAACACTCCACTGTGCAAATAAACAATAATTATGTTTTTTAAATGTCACAATTTTGACGTTTTAGAAAAAATGGCGGGTGAATGGTTTAATCTATGAACATACAGAATTGACTGAGCGTTCCCAGTTATAACGGAAAGATAATATTGATAGAAAAGTGAGAAGACAGATGATCATGCGGTCTCTAGTTGTCTCTTTTCTATCATTCTAATTAGGCCGTCACATTTGTGGAGATTTCTTTGATTTGGTTACTTATACAAAAATATTTAGATATTGAATTGTACAGTGGCAGCACTATCAACGTAATTAAAATAATATTGTTAATGATTTGACCGCCCCTAAGACGATCCACTGACCTAGATTTTAAAGATTTATTTTAATTAAGGCGACTGATTATATTTTTCTACATTGGCGACACTCCTAAATAACAGATGACGAAACATCGTTACTTCCAGGTGGGGCAAATCAGCAAATGCCTCTTGAATAATGTCGTTAGTTAGTCATCGACCGCACGAGTTTCGTCAAGTGTATTCACTTGAGAAACAGACAAAAGAATTAACGCAATATCTCTTAAGGGGTCATTGTACTCATTAGTATGAACTACTTTTGCTATGGGACGAAACACGAAAGCGCGAAAAAAAATTGGTTGTTCAGTACATTTTGTCGAGTTATGCGCGCGTAAATGTACGGGGAAGTCGATTTTTTTTTCGCGATGTTGTGTTTAATCCCATAAGTCCCATAATAAGTTCAGGTATTGCACCTGTTCTGTTACACGTTGTATACAAGTTTACAGAAGAAGAAGAGTTTTGAACAAAGAGGATTTGAAAAGAGATCGCAGAATTTGCTTTGTCTCTTTCAACAGAGTTATTTTATGAAGGTATTGATTGTTCAGTCCATTCTCCACGTCTATGGTTAAGGTCGGCTGGTCTCGCGATTAGTGATTAAAGAATAATTACATCCAGGTAGAATAATAAATGACGAGGCCTATTACAATATTTCTTCATATCAGACCGGTGTGGAGAAATGACCGTGACGATATAGGTTAACGATATCTAAACGGAAATATCCGACGATTGTTCTATACTGATCGATTTCTGATTCTTCTGATTTCGATATTTGATGGCGAACCGAGTAATTAATTTACAAGTTCAATATCGATAGTCACAGGTCGATTCAAACCCAACCCTCGCTGTCACATGAATTTGTTTTTGCGTAGAGACTCGCCCAGCTGCCATTAAGTTTGAACCTGCCTTTAAAAAATAACTTGGCAAGTGGGTTACTATCGTATCTTTAAAATGGCTAGTCATTCATAAGAGAGGGATAAGACCTAAAGGCAGCCCTTTTGATTCCTCGACGAACAAGACAAGTCTGACGAAGAATGGCGGGGAGAACCTACAACTGGTCTATAGGAATCTGAGGGGTACCTAATCCTAACAGTTTAAGGACGCGACCGAGTTCGCATCGCAAATTGTCCAAAACCCCTGTAATTTCCCTACGTGACATTGATCGCCACTGACATGGTATTGTAACTAGAATTTGAACGTTTCAAGTTCAAGACAGCATTCTCTTTATTCAACAACTTGAACCACAGAACAAAACAACACAACTTAAAATATTCCAATACAAATCAGTTTATTACAGCCGACCAGAATAGTGTTAACATAGCGAGCTACTGGCGCTAGTAGCTTTACACGATTGTATTCAAAGTAAACAACGCATCTGCATCAGGGGTCAGGATCGAAGGAATAAATTAGATTGTTAGCTTGTCTTTTATGTAACAGAAACTTGGATATTTTTTATGGAACACTAGCTGTGCCCTGCGGTTTTACCCGCTACTCGACTTTTAAGGGTCGTAGCGTGATGTTAAATACCCTAAAACCTTCCTCAAGAACTGGGCTATCGTCTGACAGATACAAGCTGTCAAACGTGCCCAAAAATACAAGTATGGATTGAAGTATAATTATCTAATTGTTACTTCTCCATTCCTTACAACATAGCTGTCAAAAGGTAGAAATACTAAACATCTACTCTAGCTGAAAGACCCATTTGAACCTTGAGTGCTTCTTGCAATAAGTTGGGATCAAGAAACCAGGCATCATCATCATCATCACATAAGCCGAAAGACGTCCACACAACAACCGATCCTGTGCGTCTCTCAACCATCGGCCTCACCAGTCACCAGGTCATCGGTCCATCTTATAGGAGGCCTTCCAAAGCTGCGTTTTCCGGTACGCGGTCGCCACTCCAGAACTTTTCGGCCCCATCGACCATCTGGCGACATCGCGGCAGACCAAAACGAAGGCCTGCAATGGAGAGGACAGAGAGGCCTTTGCTAAGCAATGGGACATAACGAGCTTATTAGATATACTCGTACAACGGAATAATGGGATCACTTACTACCGCCGTTACACAACAAAATAGCTTCTCCTCGAACCCAGACACAACTCAGACGTCAGACCGTCTGAATCGAAAGTCGTCCAACAACAAACAATCACCGACAGCTGCGACTCAATGAGTGTTACATCAACATCGCAACATTGTCGCCGGCGACCTTGACCGTGAATCAGTAGCGACATTGTAACCGACACGCGACTTAATTTGAAGAATTCTGAACTAATGAAAACGAAACAGGTTGGCAACTTCGTTTGCACGCTGCGAGACGGACACGCGACGGTGGCGAGCTTTGGGTCAGCTTTTGCGATTCGCGTTTTGTGGAAAAATTAACTGTGGCTTTAGTGCAAGTTTTACTCTCTTATTTTAAACGTACTCGATCGCGTTAACGTAAACGTTCACGTACAAGAATGTCTCAACATAGGACTAACCAAGGCTGGAAGAGATACCTTAGTGCACAAGTGCAGGGAAGAGGGGTTTCCCTCACTCGCATACCTCGATAAGATGGATCAGGCGTAGGACCAACGACTTGACGTGCTTTCCGAAGAATGAGGATGTCACTTCACCAACTATCAAATCTCAAAACAACTGATAACATAACGGTACTGTATATTATAATATTAGTAGACAAAAGACATAACATGAAAAATTAAAAAAAAAACTTACAAGAAGGAAAAACAACAATTTTGCTAGAATATCTATATCACCTTTTCGCGCGATAAAATAATAGTTAGAACAGCTCACGATCTAATAAATTACGTGAAATAAACAAGAGAGCAAAACAAGTTTAATAATTAACTTGATCGACACTCCCTTGTTTGTAATCTCATCAATTCATTACAAATATATAATAGAAATCACTTTGCAATGACAACTTAATACGATAATAGAGCAATTATACACGTTAACTTGTAAACGTCAAGAAATTACTTAAATTAATATTGATTAACTGTTGGTATTCTAACTAGATGGGCGCAAAATATTTATGTAAGAGCGGTGGTAGAATGAGATGATTCTGGAAACATGATCTTAGCTCAGCATCCCCAAAAACCATGAGAATGGCAGAAAATACAACAAAAACGTTTTCAGAAGATACTTCTAGAGGCTTGTGACCTCAGTATAGTACGAGTACCCCGAAAATGAAGAAAATTACATCCATTACATAATTGTCAAAAAAAAAACCAATATGGCGGTCACGATAATTCGTGACCGCCATATTGGATTAAAATTTCGACCTCATTTTCGGCATGAGCACTCCCCAAAATCACAAAAATGGTTGACATTTTTTATCGTTCAGGTAAAGATGCGTGCTTGCAAAAATCAGTTCTATAATAAATATATGTATGTTTAGTGCCAGGTCGTCTCCTATAAACGGGCTTGTCAAGATGATCTCGCGAGGGCAACGTTCTGCAACAATGTAGGGACACCTTGAAACTGATACTCGCATTGCGAATGCCTTTACTTTTCCACACTAACTAAGCTAGTTTACGACCTATATTCCTAGGCATTATTTTATCCAGATCTTTTGAATTCCAGATGTAATCAATATAATATCCTGTATTTAATAAGTTATTGAGTTTTCAAGATTACTGCGGATTGGTAATCTATTTAGGCTGGTCGATTTATGTGAGTGTAAGTTTTATTTTAGTTAGTGATTGAATATTGAAAGTTAACGCTTTTTAAACATGGTATTCGGAAATGTTACCGTATATCAATTTATTTTTAAGATAGATGTTAGCATTTTAACCGACTTGTTTTTTAACCCAAAAGAGGACATGTTGCGCCGATCCCAAATAAATATAAGATCAGGGAAGTACGAGTACGATCTGAAGGAAAAACTTCACAAACTTTGAAAATAATCTATAAAACAATGATAACCTTTCACATCAACCCTGAATTTTCTATTACCTACCTACTTCCTGAATACACACATTGCACACTAGTGACACATATATTATGCATGCGGTGCATTAAAAAGTGAGTACATGGATACATGCAATATGTATACTCTTTCAAGGCGGGTCAGAGATCAGTCTATTACATACTTAGAGTAGGTATGTACATAAGTTAAACCCTTCCATAATTCATTCACTGCCTTTGTGAAGAAATGCTTGCGTTTTGAACTGAAAGATTACATAATGTAAGTGTTTATTATCTTACTAGTTTATCGACAACTTAACAATATAGTTTTAAACGAATATTTCTCCCCTTTTTGCGAAAACGAACGTGTTCTAAGGCTAAGCGCGCACTACGAAAATAAATCGTTGCGAAAAAAAATCGTCAATCTGTAAACAACAGAAATGTACTACAATCCGCGCACTGCGGAAATAAATCGTTTGCGGATTGTAGTACATTTCTGTTGTTTACAGATTGACGATTTTTTTTCGCGTATGGGCGTCACGTCTTTTGACGTCAGTAACCACGTCGGTCTTCTCTTTCTGATGACCAACTTTAAAGCTGTATAACTTCGATGCTGTTAAAGATATTTTAAATATTCTTTTATCATTGTTTACTAGAGCTAATAAGTATCTATATGTTTATGTTTTCTATAATATTCCATTTAATCGTGGTCTTCACCAAGATTATTATATATAGTTATTTTACAAAACTTCTATAAGTAAGGCTACAGACAAAGTGAGATTTTGTCAGCGACAGCAATTATATATCTAAAAGCAAAAATAGTCAGGATTCTTCAAGTTCATTTTGGTAGCGCAAGCCAATCCCATTCATTTTTGAGTGTTCGACGATCGTTAATGATATAAAAAACTTTTAGTCGGTGTTTTTGGTTCCTTCTTCGTTATTTGACACCGACTTCCGAAATTAAAGTTATTTTGAACTTTGTAGTGTTTTTGGAAGTCGAAAGTTTTTATTTTTCACTCTTTAGTGGTACCCCACACCTAACAACACCACTGGAAAGTCACAGGAAAACAAAAATACGCAATTTTTTCCAGCTATTTGGATTTAAAAACCAAACTACAGAACCGATTTTGATAAAATTTGAATGGGACCGGGAAGTATACCCTTTCCAACAAAAAAATATTTTTTCAAATCGGTTGGCAAGCGACGGAGTTATGCCCGAACAAACATAAAAAAAAAAATACAAACATCCGAACCGAATTGAGAACCTCCTCCTTTTTTAGGTTAAAATAATTAAGAATGACGCTTGAGCACCTTTTTAAAACCAAGTATAAATAAATTATAGTATTTAGATGTTTATTTTAAGATTAAAGCCTGGAACTAATGCGAAATACTAGGTACTTGGATTTTGGTATTTTGTTAAACCGGAAAGGTACTACGCGACGTCTGTACACGGTAGAAAAATGAAGCGGATCCTCGAGAGCAAGAAGGTACCATAAATGTCCTCCAGAGGCTCTAAGCAAAGTGCCATTTTATTAGCGATGGTGATTGTCGAAATGCCAAAACACAAGGGATATTCATTTGTTTTAATCACGTGACATTCGACATCGTTTGTCAATCCTATAGATTTTTGACGTTTTGAGAATCGCCTTCGCTACGCTACCGCTGACAGAATGTCACTTGTCTAGAGCCTCAGGACTTCAACTTTTCACCCTGTACCTAAGTTATCTTTTCGGTTGGTGTACGGTAAGCTGGGCAGTGACAAAGCGAACTCCCACTTATCATAACAATTTGATGAAGATGATCCATCGTACGGAGTCGTGCGCCACCCACAGCCGCCGTTCATTCCAATCTCGCTTGATAAAGTCGTGACTCCCGGCTTACGCTAAGAATTTGTTGGACCTTCGTTTTGTGCAGGAAAAATGTCATCGGGAGACATTTTTTTTACGTTTATTGCCATTCTGTCAAAATCTCACCCAGAAACCCGAGACGAAGTGAACTGTCAATCGCTAGCTTGAACCATTCCATAGCATTCTTAAAAACTTTACTTTTAGATAGATAGAATATACTTTATTGTACACCAAAAATAGTTACATAACTCTTTACACAAACTTAGTTCTATGGGTATTTTTTTATGGATCCGCTCTAAGTGGAGCGGAAGGGAGTGTCGGACTCTTACTGACTAAAACCCATCCGTGTTCCTCCTCATGCCCTTTGCGTTCCAGGGTCGCGGTGACTCTTTCGAACAAATTCCGCAACTCGATGGGTACAATGGCGGTCTTATCGCTAACAATTATATCTAAAGCGACCGCAGCTGCAGTCACAGCTTACTTCAAACTTCAAGTAAGATTTCTCTGAGAGATTTTACAGAATAGCCCGGTTGAATCAGTAATAAAATAACAAATACAATAAAAACGAAATAAAGTCGGTATAACGCATGACAGAGGGCGCAAAATTAAAGTTTTATACGACAAAAGGACGACCACGATTTCTCGGATAAATAGGATAAGTCCAATTTTAACGTCTTTCGCAGTAAAATCGTAAAAGCAAGCGGTGAGATGACCTAGGTTTAAAAAACTCATATAATTATATTTATAACTCCTACAATGTTGCACGCGTAGGCCTATGTAAGTAAATTGCGATTTTTATGGTATATTTTAAATGGTTATTTTCCCGTCTATATGGTGTTGTTTTCAGTTAAACACGTATTTTAATTATGTTTGTTTGACCATATTTAAAATAGTACACTTTAACGAGGAAAGCTGTTTTAGTAGTTTTCGAAGAAATCGCGCATATTATGGACCTAATTAGTACTTATCTACTACTAATTAGGTCCATACTACTAAGTACTTATTTGAAGGATTTTAGTCGATTAGTTACTCAAACTCTTTTAAAAATCCCAGACTATTAAAAAAAAACAACGGAAATGAAAACTTCAATTATCGCTTCTAAACTGCTAACTACAGTGTTAGCGAATCGTAGAAAGAAAATACGATTCCTAAAATCTCAGTTAGTACAGTGTAAGGTTGCACGCATATCGCCACGGTTCACCGTTTGGTCACGAACTAACCGCGGTAACTGCACTAACCAACCCAAGGCCAAACGACCCTTTAAAATAAATAAAATCTGGACATACAATTGAATTTTAAAACTTGAAAATTGACGTGCAATAAAAGAATTTGTTTTGAGACGATAAAATACAATATAAATCACATTTACATGTGATTTGCAGAAACAAAGGGTCGAGTGTGAACTTGAGCCAGAAAGCTTTCGGACAAATAAAAAAACATACCGGCCGAATTGAAAACCTCCTCCTTTTTGGGAAGTCGGTTAAAAAATCAAATGGATTACTCTGTATACGACTGTATAAAATGGTGTAGTTACAATAGGTCAAGCAGCCTGCTGTGTTTGGTCGACGCGTGGGACGTACGCAGTGGTACGCAATGCCTTAAGGCATCTTTTGGACACGCTCGCTCCATCATAGACCTCATCCATAGCTTTTCATCTCTCGTGATCGAGGTCAAGAGCTAGCCCATTTCTCAATCATTACTTGTGTCAAAAGTGGGGAAATGTTCAATCTTCAACATTATAAATAAGGTTATTCGTAGCTGAATGACAGTTACGAAAAATATTGTGACGTCATCACACAGATAATCTAAAACAGGCATAAACAGCACAATTTAATTCTGCCAAGCCCGTTCCATCATGGGACTACAAGACATACGGTGATGCGCTACCGGTACATCTCACCCATACGCGCAAAACGTTTTGGGAATATGTTTATGTTTCATTGTGCGTGCAGCTAAGGAGTGGAATTCCCTGCCGGCGTCAGAGTTTCTTAATAGCTACAACTTGGGGGTCTTGTGAGAGTCAAGTCAAGAGTGAATAGGTTACTTCGAGTACAGCATGCTTCAGTATCGACCTAATCATTGTTTCCCATCAGATGAGACTATGGTCAAACGCGGTCCTATCAATAATAATAATAATAAATAACCCTCCTTTAGTAGCAGTTGGATAAAACAAAAAACTGTCTCCTCTGACTGAAAAGAAGACAGGGTTTGTCGTGTAGGAAAAAGAGTTTCGTAGTTTAAAAGTGCAGGGAGCGTAATAAGTATAGGTAAGTTACTTGTTCGTTAAGTAAATAACACAGAACATCTATTTAGTTCAGCAGCTATCATTGTTAGTGACATTTATTAACATAACAAGTCCTATTCATTGTAAATCACTTACTTACTTCCGCTACACGGAATGCTTAACTATCTTACCAGGGACGCCATGTTGGCAGCTTGCTAAATGTCACTTTTTTATGTGTTGTTGTATGCATTGCTATATTGCTATGCTGCTGCATTACTTAGCATGCTGAAATAATATTATCCGGACTAAGTGTATGAAAGTAAAATTGTTTCAATTTTTAATTTATTGGTTCAAGTAATCCCTGAATATTGGACCTTAATGCTTTTGCAAGTGAGAAAGCTTCGCAATCGCTAAGATAAAATGCACAGTTCCTGTAGGATAGAACACGGAAGCGAAGCACGTGATAATAAGAGACTAGCTCTTATTATCACGTGCTTCGCTTCTGTGTTTATTTAATAAAGTCATCATTTAATAAAGAAACTAACTTATTCCATGATTGTTTTTTACGAGTGGTGACTCGTAAAAAACAATTTAAAAAAATGTTTATACAGGTTGATTTTGATTTTTATTTTGTAATTTTTAGTACCTATTGTGGTTTTTGAATGTTGTGTTACATATTGTTAAATTTTCAACCTTTCGACACAAATGTAAATTTGTTGATGAAATGAATAAATAAATAAATAAAATAAATAAATAAATTGTCCCAGGAAAAAACAAAATGAAGGTCACCGTATATGTATAAATATCAGTTAATGTTGTTATGGAGCTGTTATACTCACAAAAATAATCATATAACACTGAGTTGATGTCTCAATTGATGCAGACACAGTAATTAATCGACATTTTAATCATGACAATTATTTAAAAATGATACTATAGAATTAAGCAAAATGTACTTATAAAGGACTTCTCAAGAGGTTTAAAACACGGACAGGCCTATAATATCTATAATTAAATAAAGATGGTGCCAGAAGCCTGAGAGAATTTTAATGTTGTAGTAAAATACGAATCACTTACGCAATGTTCTTTAAAAACCCATAAATTACTTCAGAACAGCTTGAAACAGGTTTGAGTACGTTGCTAGTCAATGAGTAACTGATAATTAGCTGATAAATTGTACAGCGGAAGCAAAGTTATTTACTACTTGGTTCTGCCAGCGGCTTCGCTCGCGTGTGTGTTGGAAATCATCCCAAGGGAACATACTCCCGAGATAAAAAAAAGCAGATGTGCTATTCCAGACTATAATCCATCTCTGTGCCAAATTTTATCCAGATCCGTGACCAAACTGAATCGTAAAGCTGTATTCTATTCTATTCTAACACAAAGTGTTCAAAAAAATATTTGTTAGAACTTATGTATACAAGATTCCTATATATCTATCAATCAGTTAATGTATGCCATTCGTAAGATCTTTCAAAGTACAAATTATAATTAAATTGAAGCTTTCAAAATTAAAAAAGTTTGTAAGAAGCCTGAAGTATAAATGTTTATAACATTTTTATGATCGGAAACGTAATAAAATCAAGCTGCATCGGTATTGCGCTGCCTGACCTTTTGAAATCAATAATATAATCAACAATCAATTATTAAAAAAATTGTCAGATATTGTGAAGCGATGTTTAGAGATAACTTCAAATTAGGTTCACAATCAATCAAAATCAATTATGAGTTGGCAAAAACATGACTTCACAGGTTGCTATTGCATTAATACCTCACAAATGTATATCAATATAAAAATCTTATATGGCATTTGTATGCCATTCGGATTTTCACCGCTTATAAAAATTTGTCAATTGATTGGTGGTGTCAACATTGACGAATGTGCGGCCTGCAGTGATACCTAACATTTTCTAAGGCTGCCATTGATCAGAAAAATGAGACGACCATCAACGATAACCGTTGTCAAATTCTTAAATGTATAAGTTTTTCTTTGCATGGGTCACCAAAAAGTGACGAGGTCAATCCTATAAAATTTTATTATGAACTATTAACAATCGTTCTCGCCTGAATGCAAAATGTAATGTGAATATCCACATCCACAAGTTTTCTAAGTTTGAATTGCTGACGAATGTCGTATTCTCCAATTTTAGTTGCGAATCTGTCTCTTTGAAATTAATTCATTTAATTTAACATCATAAACTTTCAAATACATTGAAAGGTGAAATTAGATTAGCAGCAAAGCGCATTTACTTTATTACTTAATGTTTACGTGACATTTGCATGTGTAAAACATTAATTGTTTGAAAAGTAGCTTGCATTGTATGACGCATTAACTAATACATGCAAATGATCTTCATTTATGGAGTAGCACTAAGGAAATATAGTGTTCTTAGTAAATCTTACAAGAACGTGCAATTTTTGTATGCATTCTTTTCTCATATTAGAATTATTATAAGGGTCCATATTGTTAAAAAGTCACATGAGTATACAACGTGTAACAGAATAAACGCAATACCTCTTAAGGGGTTATTGTACTCATCATTATGAACAACTTTCACTATGGAACCATCAAATCGCGAAAAAAACAGCTGCTGGCAGTCGAATTTTTTTCGTGATTGCAGTAGTGAAAGTTGTTCATAATGATGAGTTCAATGACCCCTTAAGAGGTATTGCGTTTATTCTGTTACACGTTGTATATGTCGTAGGATAATTTGATACTTCGAATCTTCGCGGAAATCCTAGGGGTTTTGCGAAAACGCGGATAATTAGACATAGGCGAAAAATTATCAATTAGGGCACCCCGACTCGGACAGGTTAGGTTAGAAGGGGATGGCGGGGTCAAGTGAGCGAGCGTAGCGAGCGAACAGACCCCGCCATCACCTTCGTGGTTATTTTTTTTTTCGCAAAAATCCAGACTTTGTCCAGTAAGATTTGATAATTTTTCGCCTATGTCTAATTATCCGCGTTTTCGCAAAACCCCTAGGATTTCCGCGAAGATTCGAAGTATCAAATTATTCTACGACATATATACAGGTTGAATTTTTTAAGTGAGCGTGGATGGTCAAATCCGAAAGTATGAGGAATATCGAAAAACATTAAAAGGAGTCACGAGCCCGATATTGAAAAAAGTAAAACTCATCATTGGATTTTAAAAAATCGGTTTTCCTAGCCAGGAATCGAATCGGTTGATCTTGAAAGAAAAAACACACCCCACTGGTGAGAAGATAGCAAGCAGTGTTGCCAAAAAGAAATGCGAAACTGAGTTTGTTTGCGTTTTACGCTTTCCCGCCTTTATCGCATCTATTTTGATGAATTTTGGTTCAGATATAGACGTGACCCTGGACACGGTTATAGGCTAACTTTTTGCTAAAATTAAACTTAACACGAACGAAGCCAGGAGCAAAAACTAGTTTATTATAGTAAAAAATATGCGAAGACGCTTAGTTCAATGCCAAGACGTACTAATTGTGTTAATGTCAACCTTATACTTACCTATATTTTATGATTGGCCATATTTTGTTCAAACTATTACTTACCTAAAATAAATTAAAATAAACATGAGAGCAATGTTTCCGTAATATTATTGCACTTCATAAATAAGGATCAACGGTGTTTATTAAGATAATCTGAGATATTGCATGAATAAAATAGATAAACCAATAAAGATAGACGAGATAAAAGATAATCGCGAGATTCTGTGTCGGTTTCTACAAGGTAATAGCAAGCAGAGTCAGTCAAACAGATCATCCGATACCCAGAATAACTATGACCTTCCAGAACTAGGAAATTCAGAAGCGGTGTCTGTTAGCGAAAAACTTCGTAAGTATAAAAAAATAATTTAAAAAATTAAAAACCCCCGACACTGCCATCTTGGACCGATTTTCATCAAAATAGCTGAGAACACTCCCGACTAATACAAGTTTTAAAAAAATAAAAAAAACAGAATCAAAATCGGTTCAGCCGTTCGGGAGCTACGATGTCACAGACAGACACACACACAGACACGTCAAATTTATAACACCCCTTTGTTTTTGCGTCGGAGGTTAAAAAAAAATGTAAATAAAGATTTTCATTGAACTTCGCAGACAATGTATTTGCAGTTTCCGTCAACATCCGACCAGCTATTTCTGACTCATCCACTGATCCGTCGTCGGCCAAGGTGCAACATTGTATGCGCGTGTTACGATCGTGTCGCTTCTAGTGAGCCAACATGCATGATATGGTAAATAAATTAATACTCTAGGTTACGTTTCTAGGCACTCCAACTATTAAGGCGACAACAAGCGCCGGAGTCCTTGATTAAAATAAAGCAGACACGCGCTTCACATTGCACCCGCGCTTCACAATACACCCGCGCGCCCTAAAGTTTAATCGAAAAATGAACACCACATGATTCACCACATGACCACATTATTCTTTGACTTGAAGATAAAAAAAAAAAATTACAAAAAGATACAACCGACTTCCAAATAAAAAACAATATAAACTAACTTTTATTTCGTAAGTCGGTGTCAAAAACGAAGAAACAACAAAAAACACCGACTTCCGGACTTATTTGGAAGTCGGTTGCGTTTATTTGTAAAAAGTTTTTTTATAATTTACGCTTTTAAGTACTTAGGTACTTTATCATTTTTCGTAATTCGTAAACACCACTGGAAAGTCACAGGAAAGCAAAATACGCAATTTCATTTACATGGATTACATATTTTTTCAGCTATTTTGATTTAAAAACCAAACTAGAAAACCGATTTTGATGAAATTTCTGTGTGACCGATCGGAAAGTATATCCTTTCATTTTAAAAGATTTTTTTCAAATCGGTTCATAAATGACGGAGTTATGGAGGTAACAAACAAAAAAAATACAACCGAATTGAGAACCTCCTCGTTTTTTTGAGTAGATTAAAAAGCCAAATAGACTTAAGTACTAAAATATAGATGGTTTTCTTTGGGATAATTAAAATTTAATAAAATACGGGCGATGGTCGAAAAGATCGAGTCGTATCACAATGATTTTGCCTGCCGTTGTTTGGTCCAAACTTCTACAAATTAATTACACTATGTTGTGTAGAATATACTACTTCAATAAACAAATTACTAAGGAAATTTTCTACAAAAAAAAATTAAGACTGGTCGTTTAGACATGATTAGGTAAATGGTATAATTATGATATTCAATTTAAAATCATTAAAACTCGCAAGTCGTATTTCTGCCCCTTAATTGCGTTACACGTGGATCGTATATTATTATGTACATAGTCATGTTTTATATAAACATACGGATTCGATTGCAATAGAAACTGATAGAAATTGTACAGCTGCCAAATATTCGATATTACTTTCTATAATTGAGGTGAATGGTTTATATTAGGTATGTGTGAGGGTCAAGGATGGCTTTGAAGAGTGTAGGTAAGTTTATATAATGCTCTGAATAAAATATTTTTTTCCCGTGCAATGCTTTTCTGCATTTTTTCATGAGTGTGGTTTTTAGGGTTTCGAACCTCTTTATGGAAAAACGGAACCCATATAGGATCACTCGGTTGTCTGTCTGTCCGTCCGTCACAGTCGATTTATTCCGTCTCAGTCTTCAGTAGACTGAGACGGAATAAATCGATAAACCGATTCAGTTGAAATTTGGTACACATACTCGTATAATCTTCTGTGATCCAAACACGGTCGTGTAACGAAAATAAATAAATTTTGAAAATGGGGTCACTTTTTGGGGAACAAATTAAAAAAATCGTTAGAACAGTCGTTTTTTCTGGTCGAACTTTTTGAAAAAATTCACGTTTTATATGTTTTGACATTTTTTCCTTAATGTAGGTATATCAGCTACCCAACTTCCCCCTAAATAATGTAAACACATCTTTCTGGAACACCCTGTAGATTACAGGAAAGCCTGTAAAAAATCTATGGTTTGAAAGTAACATGTTACAAAAATGAGATTCGTACGGAACCCTTTGCATGCGAGTCTTACTCACACTTGGCCGGTTTTTAAGAATAAGTCTCCAAATTGTTGGCTCTCTCGGAGACGAATTGAGAGAAAATTGTTATTTTAAAAATAATGTTTGTAGCTGGGTCTGATGTTGCAAAATTTGTTCGAAAGAGTCACCGCGGCCCTGGAACGCTGAGGGCATTAGGAGGAACACGGATGGGTTTTAGTCAGTAAGAGTCTCTGACACTCCACTCCCGCCAGAGCTGATTTCCCATACCTACTAATAAAAAAACCTAAGTCGGTTTCCAAATGTGGCCTGAGATACTAGTATTAAAATTAAAAAAGTAACTTTGTCTGTCTGTTTGTTTCCTCTTCATGAGTCAACGGCCGAACAGATTTGGATGTGACTTGGCAGGCACAAGGGTAGACTATGACTTGGATAGACGTAAAATATTTTTCATCCCGGTATGTTCTTGTGATAATTTTCGACTTTCACGAAGGCGAAGCCGCTATCAGAAGCTGGTTAATATTCTAATAAACGATTTACTTATCTATACTTTCTATCTATTAAGTAGTTGCTCTCTTACTTATCTTTCGGAGATAACAGGTACATATCAGCGTAAAAATTAACATATACTATCACTTATCAGATCATCACACACCGACATTGCCCTTTATCTTTTTATCACTAATCAAATTGCTAGACATGCTTATCTATTAGCACAGCCAAACATTCCCTTTCTATCACTTAAAACTTTTTCACAAAAAAAAAGCCGACTTTCAAAAAAAACACTTTTTCATCAAAGTTTTTTTTGGAAGTCGGTTTTTTTTTTTGGGAAAAAGTTTTTTATTTTTCACTTTTTGGTGGTACCCCACACCTAAAACACCACTGAAAAGTCACAGGAAAGCAAAAATATGCGATTTCGTATGATTTTTCCACATATTTTTTCTAGCTATTTGGATTTAAAAACCAAACTGCTGAACCGATTTTGACAAAATTTAAATGGGACCAATCGAGAAGTATATCCTTTCACATAAAACAAGAATTTTTCAAATCGGTTCATAAATGACGAAGATATGAAGTAACAAACAAAAAAAAAAAAATACAGTCGAATTGAGAACCTCCTCCTTTTTGGGAAGTCGGTTAAAAACCACACGATTCCAGCATTATGCTGAGCAATGTCCATTCTGGGCGGATGTAGCGCATATTGTACGTTGATTTATTTTCTGTTTTTTTAATCTTTTTTTTTAGGGTTCGTAACCCAAAAGGTGTCAACGGGAGCCTATTGCTAAGCCTCAGTCCGTCCGTCTGTCAGTCTGGCTGCATCTCAAGAACCGTAATAGATATAGAGTTAAAATTTTCAGTGTTTATTTCTATTGGCGCTCTAATAAACAATAAAAAACAAAGTAAATTAAAAATTAAAGTGGTCTTTCATACAAGAGACGTGTTTTTACGGGTTAAGGAATCCTACGTAGTATGGCCGGTTTCTTTATTTTGCTTTCTATTAGATATTATTTACAACGAACACACATCTACATCCACTCGTCAACCTCTCCCTCATATCAACAAACGGCTTGTTAACCCTAAAATGCGACGCAGTTCACGCACTTCACGCAGTTGACGCGTCGACTTGGCTCGAGAGTATAAACAAGGATTAACAAATCGGCCGCGAGATGTTTGAGAGCAACAATGTTTCAAAACAACTAACAACTGAGAATGGCTGGCCTAGTTATGGACTTCCGCTGGGTTTTGTTGTGTTGCTAGGAATCGGTTTGACATATTGTGTGGACGTAGTTTGCATAAGCTACGAACAAAGTATTCTTGTTCGAACTCGGTAGTGATTTTTAGGGTTCCGTATCCGATGATCTAACGAATCCCTATTATACTGTGTGCTGTTCGTCCGCCCGTTTGTGTCAGCGGGCTGATCTCATGAACCGTAATGAGTAGAGGGTTGAAATGTTTAACTGCTGCGGGACCGACATCTTAAATCGGGCGGCACACCGGTGTGTCGACGGAGCTTGACCGGGTAATAAACACCTGTCCGGCCCCGGCGACACACCGGTGTGTCGCGAATTAATCGCGAATTTAATGTTTATTTACCTATTACATAAGATTTATTTTATTTTAGGGAATTTTCACATTTTGGGCCTGAGCGGTTAAATTGCAAATTAATGACATGCAGGGAAACGTGATTTTTTCGATTTAAGTTACAAGAACGACATTTCCTAGAACAAAAAATTTCGAACACATGCATGTGCCAACCACCAATCGCGCAGCCGGTCGATTCTGTCGACATCTCACGGTGTTCACCTACGCGGAGTGAACGACAAAAGAGCTGTCATTCCATCTTATTTGTATGGTTTGACAACTCACCTGTCGTGCGCCCCGCCCGGGTGTTCACTACGACATGTTTACAGAATCGCACTGCACAACATGGCCCATTCCCTTTCATAGATGGAGCTCTGTGTCCCAGCGCTCCTAACAGTAGGAACTTTATTCGCTGAGTATTTGATAAAGTTCCGTAAATTAGAAAAGATACCTATTCCGAAAAATAATTTCGTCGCCAGTTCATAAAATCGTGCACATTTTAAAAATACTTTAGACACGTGCACATAATAACAATAATTATTAAAGCTAAATATCCCCAACTGCTCATAATCACGTACTTAATTGAGCACAATGTGAGACAGTTTTAACAGTTATGTACTCGATGCTAACACCTGCCTCAGTTGCTCGCAAACTAAGTATTCAACAAAATTGTACGACGACGTTCAAGATTAAAAGAGGCTGCCCGAAGAGCCCGGTTGTTAGCGGTCAATCGATTACAGTCAATTATGGCTTCTGAACGATATTGTGATGATGAGATAAATCTTTTAGAACCTGATTTTGTGATTTTACATACTTATCGCGTCTTTCGTGAACAATGTACTTAATAATATTCACTTTTAGCAGCTTCAGTGTGTGGGGTCGTTAGACCTTACTGCCCACACGATAAAGAAAGAAGCAGCTTCATTTACAATATGTTTAAGCTGAGTATGTATGTAATGAGGGTCTAACCCAGGTACTTATTTTATTTTAGAAAATACGGAATAGGTATTTGGGATGATAACTATGGTCGACGCCAGATAAATTTGCAATAACGGTCATTGTCCTTTCCTTAATATCTCTTCGTAGGTACCTGTACAATAAATTATGAATCGTTTTTCATTACTAGAAAAAGTAAAGGAACACGATAGAAGTCGATTCAGGACAGTTTTATCTCTGTCTTTATTTCTGTTTTCGGAATTAAGTGTGTCAATAAATGCAGGTGGGTTAATGGGCTCGAGACAAGTGTCATTCTGTCAACGGTAGCGTGGCGAAAGCGATCGTCAAAACGTTAAAAATGTATGGGATTGACAGATGGATAGCATCTGTCAATCCCATACATTTTTAACGTTTTGTCAATGTCACGTGATAAAAATTCCTACATTTTGGCATTTCAAGTCGTATTCGCTAATTGAATGGCGCATTGTCTAGGGTCTAATGACTGTTATTGCAAATTTATCCGTCGTCAACCATAGTTGCTAGTTGACTCCACCCATCTACTGGCGCAGGTCCAGTAGATGTGGCTACGCTTATGGAAGCGCTATGACCAGCAGAAGCAGTGGACGTTTTTCAACTGTAAAAAATTAAACATGACATTCATGTGTCTATAGGATACTTCCTATCGCATCTAACTTAACTAGTATTTACACCGAAAAATTCTTAATCCTACACTTCGTATGGTGATTCGTAGGTCGAAAAACCTTATAATTTGTATCGGTCAGTAAGTTTTAATTAACTTTTGTCTTCTACCTATTTCATGTAATTTCATCAACCTTTCCCAATAATTATGAAACACCGACAAGCAAGTTATATAATTTAATTATAATTTAATTTAATTTGATTTACCTATTGTTTGTTTGCTATTTTAACGCAAGTTGTGGTCTCCTTTAATTGAAGATGCACAAGGAATTGTACCTGTTTATAATTTGTTTAATTTAGCATGTAAGGTGTAATCTTTGTTGGAGATCCAAATAAATACAAATATAAATACAAATACAAATATAATTAATGAAACCGCTATACTACAGGTAACATGGCCATGTACACTATATTAGTTTAGTGAACTAATAAAACCAGCTATTTAACTAGGATGGCAACTAAAGATCTTTACGAGCTAAGTTAAGCAACTTTGTACGATAAAAAATACTGGAGTGCTAAAGTTTCGCATCAAATAAAAATGCAGAAGGTCAATTCCTTACAACGCCGCCGCCGTACACTCCGCGCAATGGCCATAATGGCGGCATTCAGAAAGGCTCCATAGATTAAGTACGGTAAAGTTAAAAGTCAATGTCATTTATTTGCATTAAATGCTGTACAAAAGATGGTAGATATGTCGCAGTCAATTAGCTTAATCAGCCGTTTCATTAAAAGCCTAGACTTTTAATTTAACTGCGCCGTTTAATCAGCGACATAAGTGACATGGGTAAGTCATTAAACGATATTGAACAAAAGATGTGAAAATAGGTCGCTGAAAAATCGGCGCATTTAAATGAAAAGGCTAGACAGCCAATTAAACGGCTGATTAAGCTAATTGGCTGCGACAGATACATATATTGTTAGGTCAATGACACATGCTATTAGCACACCTCATTGTTCAGCTAACACTGGGATGCACACTCAGTCCCTCTCTAACGGTGACTACGTATATTATTATGGTAGCTTTGTGGTGTTACCCCATGAAAAAATACTTCGCCTGATTTTTTTTAAAGACTTCAGGAGTCAGGAGCCATCCAATCTAATCGATGCGAACCTTCTGGTTTCGTTTGTACAGTGTGCCTAAAGGCTGTACACGTATTGATTCGTAACGAAACAGGCCAGACGTCAATTCCGTCGGTTTATGACCTTCCCAGTCGGGGCAGACGGCTGCCGAGCCCCATACAATCCGTGTAAACACATACACCACCTTTTTATTCCGTTGCAGTCGGTATTTCATCGGTTTATATGAAATATTGTGCTGGAACTGCGAGATTGGAAGTTTTAGGGGAAAGTTGAAAAGAGATTGATAGATTCTGTGAGAATTTGTGCGAAACTTGAAGTTTTTTTTATTATTGATTAGTCTCCATAATCTCACCAGATGGTGTGGTCGACGATGGGGCATGCTTGCCTATAAATAACCTGTTCATTCTTGACTTAAAGACCCCAGGGCCAAAACCACCAACTCTTAAAGCAGTATTACTTTAATATTACTTCCAGTGGGAAAGAGACGGAGCTATACAGGATGTTATATTGAAGTAATACTGCTTTAAGAGTTGGTGGTTAGGCCCCTGAGAGCCAAATCTACTAATTTTGAAGCAACGTTGCAATCTGTCAAAATAATATGTATAAAAATTAAGGCTTTTTTTACAGTTAGTGACTGAAATGCGAATGCGATGATTGTTTAAAAATTTGTAGAATTAGCCCTCTGGTTGTAGCTGTACAGTAATTTATCATAGTTTTTAATTGGGGCAAAATTACCTCCCCATTACCACCGGCCTAAAATGACTCAGTATCCACACATAAAATTTCACGTGCTCTCTAGGTTCTATATGGCTCGCTACCACTTCTAACTGGCAATTTTCATCGCAAAATGAGCTATTTCCATCTAGTTCGTGTCGAGAAGATTTTTATTTGCAATAGTACGCTTATCTACTTAGCCATTATTAGAGGTGTTTCTGGACTAATAGTATGATTATTACCTATCTCTCCAGGATGCCGGCCGGGACTACTAAAAAACAATCGCACACCATTTAAGCTCCATTTACTTTTTAAAACTACATGTTTTAAAAGCAAGTAAAACCTGAAGCCTATATATAGTAGGCGCCAGATAAATGAAGAATAACGGTCATTGACCTTTCCCTAATAACTCTTCGTAGATACCCCCGGACAGTAAATTATGAATCGTTTTTCATTACTAGAACAGTAAGGATCACAATAATAGATGTCGATTCAGGACAGTGTTATGTCATTATTTCTGTTTTTGAAATTTAAGTGTGTCAATAAATGTAGGTGGGTCAATGATCGTTATTCTTCATTTATCTGGCGTATACTATAGCTTTAAAAACAAGTACCTTACTTACACGTAACTTGAGAACCTAGAAGAATAACCGACTACATCACGCAATGCATCAACTGTCGAGATCTTTAAAAACGTATACTTTGACTCCCGATAAAGGTAGCCAAGCCATTTATATTTTGTGAGACCCGATCAGAGTTAATCTTTATCTCATTTAAATTGTCCCTTCGCAGCTTCGTATGGTCATGTGTACATCTGGCGCTGCTTGAGCGATTCAGTCTTGGTGATTGGTTAATTACTTAGTCAAGCTGTGATCATGACGCTTCAACGTAGCGAATTTTGCGAATAAACTATCATGCATAGTTAGGTAAAGTTTGTGAGTTTGTGAGGTTGTAGGGGGTAATCTCTGGATCTACTGAACCGATTTTGAAAATTATTTTTGTTTATAATAGCCACATTCATGAGGAAGGCTATACGGGAACGGGAAACAACGGGATATACGCGAACGAAGTAGCGGGTAAAAGCTAGTTTATCTTATAAATGGGGCAAAAAGGACTCAAGACCAAGTGTCGTTTTATCAGAAACTACGGTTGACAAAAGACAAGTTTTAAAATATGGACTAACCACCTAAATCACATTATTTGGACTTTTTGACAATCGCTACGAGTACAGATACAATCAAAGCCAATGGCGGCTCGGAACACTTCGTGAGTTGTGGCGCACTAGCAAATTTACTCACCACCCCTCTGTAACGTAAATAAGCGAACTTCATAGACGTTATTAGTTTGAATCGACCTAAATCTGTAATAGAAATGTTACTTTGTGTAAATATCGATGTATCCGACATTAAACTATCATGTAGTTCTGCATTTCTAGAAGCTATTTCGAATATTACAGAAAGACTAAATTATTGAGGAGAGAATATTGTCATATAATCACCACCAGTCACAATTCCTCACCTGCCAAGCCTTTTCTCAACTAGTTATATTGGGGTCGGCTCCCAGCCAAACCGGATTGAGCTGAATATCAGTATTTTACGTTGAGCGGCTACCTGCTCGACCTCCACAACCCATTAACTGGGTAACACGGTACTTCTTGGCAAGGCTGGAGTCAGCTTTTTTTGGCTTCTGACATTCCGTAACCACCGTAAGATGTACAAATGACAGCCGGGACCAACGTCTGTACGTGCTTCCCGAGGCACGGAGGAATCTCGATATGTTCAGATGGTCACCCATCCACAGACCAACCTTGGCAAGCGTTGCTTAACCTTGAAGATCGATCCGTGCGGCTGTTATTACTTAGCCACGAGATCCCCACTTAAATTCCCATAAAATATTACCCTAATTTAAAATAACGCCTCACCTTTTTCCTTCATCCACTTTCAAACGACTTCAAAATAAAGATATCAATTGACTTTTTATCCCTTTAAGTGATTTTAAATCAGCACAAAATCTTATTTATAATGTGTTTTGATGTTTTCCTCTCCATTAATCATTGTAAGCCGGTCGGCTGCGCGCGCGCTGGTCTTACGTCAAGTAAAAAAGAAATAACAACTGTTTGGACAGTAATTGAGACTGTTCAATGCGGCTTTTGAAGTTATCGCGGTGAAGGGAATTTATTAGTATAGGCTACTTGAATTGAATTGGTTTGATTTTGTTGTAATTGAGTGAATTATGAGAGTTTAAGGATTCAATGAAGTAAGAAACGAATAAAAGGTGTGAACAGATGTGGGAACCACTTTTCCAGCTATGTATAAACGCCATAACAATTAATAAGGGTAATGTTTTTCGCGCGTATCTTGTATGTTTGTTTGTAAATTTCTTTATGAGCTCGTCTCTTCCGAACGGTTAAATGAATTTCGACAATTATTCATTGTCGTTAGAATCGTCTCAAAAATCCAAATGTCCTTTGATAGGCAAAAAAAAAATGGCGGATTTTTGGCGCTAAATTGTAAGTCATTAAATTTTTTTTTTTCTAACCAAACCTATTTTATTTTGTAAAGAAATCCAATATGGAACAGTATTCCGTCCAAGAATTGAATAAATTAAACAAACTATTTAACTCGCTTTTTATCTCGTTTTTAAGTCAGTTCAAATAGCCGACCACAAATCTATATGCCCATATAAAGTTAAACTAATTGAAAGACAGTACAAACGACTCAAACGAGTGCAAATTGTTGAAATACTGGACAAGATTTAGTTGTGTTTTATAAATAAACTTGTTAACTCTCATGTCCTAGTTGTTGCTATAAACTTAAATGATAAAATAGGAATAGGATTGACTTATCCCCATTCTGTGACCTTTAGCTTTGTAGTCATGGCAAACTAACAAGTGATTTAGCTTAGATACTCATCCAATCGAATTTAGTAAGGTTAAGGTCAGGTCAAGTGGGACTAGGTCACATTTATAGGATACACGAGGACAGACGGGTCACGGTCATCTCACAGTAGATATCTAAAGTTGGACAACGTCACCGACGCAGGCCTAAAAAACGTTGACATGACGATTTGAAACGGATTGCCAGGAGAAGTCATATCTTCTAGAATTCCCTAATTCTGGGAGAAAGACCTCCTTTTATTGTCTTTCATACATCTGGGTTCAAAGATTCGAACCCGGGTGACGAATTCGGTGAGAAGGCAAAACACAAAGAAAATTGGAAATGGGAGTATTATTGAAATATTTGTCTAGCACTGGGACAACATCCTACAAATCCCAACTTCTCTACTAATATTATAAATGCGAAAGTAACTCTGTCTGTCTGTCTGTTACGTTTTCACGCTAAAACGGCTGAACGGATCGTCATGAAATTTGGCAGATAATTATATAGCCTGGGATATGGAGAAGGATACAGGCTACTTTTTACGCGATAACCGATAACCACGCAGGCGGAGCCGCGGGCAAAAACTAGAATTTTAAATGTGTAAGTCTGTATTTTTTAGACGTTTGTTAATCAAGCATGCTCCATGCGTCACCGGCTTAGAATATTTGGGTGAAATTTGTAACACATAGATCATGGCCTAGATTGTGACATCAACGCGGGCGAAGTTACTTGCCTCCTAGGTACAAAACCGTAGGCAAGTCATTTTTAGACGGCTGTTTTATTAACAATTAGTTTCTACATAATATAAACCTATACAACCCATCGATATCTAAATAATCAACGCCCTACAACAAAGTAACGCCTACCAAGGAGGGTCGGGAATATTCTACTGATCCATAAAACTTAATGGCCGCCTTCCCCGAACTGGGCATCATGGGAATTAGGGAGATTCCCACATTGGACGGGCTTTTTACTAACAAACATAGTAAATAAGATGGTGGATAAGTTATTTCCATATTAGATTTTGGATCTAAACTATTAGCTAAGTACATTATTGTTATTTATTAATTATTTGATCATCGATCAAGTTAAATATTGATCGAAGAACGTATTTTAATGAAAGAAGACGTTCCAGGTTCCATAGAACCTGCAACGTCTGGAATTTTTGTTTTCTTTAATTTTTGCTGTTGGCTAACATGTTTTTTTGTGGCCAGAGAAGTTTATGGACATTCTATTCTTTCTTCTTCTTTTTTTTTTTTTTAAACTATAGTTTTGGAGAGCTGGCCAGTGGCCTTCCAATTCAGTGCTTATTACTAATCATAATACAAATTGTTTAGGTACTCATTTATCATAGCTAATGTATTTGGCGAGACTTCGCCCTTAGAAGAGCCTCCTAACTATAGAAACTGCAATCAGGCCAAACCGTCTACAGTTATGGCACAAGAATGAGAATCTCGTTCTAAAGCAACCATCTCAACTTGAAACTATAATCTCATCTAAATTCTGAGTGTTAGTTCCACATTCTGAAGTGCCAAGGATTGCAGATACCACAATACAATCGACAATAAGACTTTGACCCTAATAAACAGACACTGTCCGTTTTACAACACATCTACACTGAAGTGGCCCTTACTTTTAGCTTCAGCATCAATTTACACTTCAGTGCCAATACTTATTGTTATAGACTTGTATTAAGGTACCTAGGTATGTGATGTACTCGCTTGTGACTGATGTTTTGATTACTTAGGGGGGCATTTTTTTCATTACACTGTAGAATAAAGTAAGAAAGCATCGTTTCGTTCGCTTAATTTACGGCAAAAATCTTCTTTAGCTGTGGAAAGAGAAGCCAGACAGCATGACTCTAAATATGAGACTTAGTGTCGGAATTGAGAGTTACTTTTTACCCTCGTTACATCTAACCCCTTGTTCTCTACCAAGAGCTTTCTACCAGGAAGCGGCATATATGTATACGAGTTTTTTACTTATAGACTCTCTAGAAGGATTACTGCACTAATTGTCATAAACCCAGCTGCTTTCAACTTTACCCAATCAATCCAGAACAAACGAAACATACGAACACTACCACGAACAGCAATTCGTTCAATTTCTCGAACTTATCAAAGTATGTTATTAGCCAAAAAGTCACGCGCGTACACGTGCTCGAATTCCAAAACGAGGCTGGTTTTTAAAGGAAAAATATTGTATAATCACAAAAATCTACATTCATTCTTCTTGTATGGTGTGAAGAGAATAGCCAGACAGCTTTTGTATGACATTTATAATCGGTATTGAGTGTTACTTTTTACCCCCGTTACATATAGCCCCTCGCTCTCTACCAAGGCAGACGAGCCGAGAGCACCTTATTTACGAGTTTGTTAGTAATCGACACTTTTGAAGAATTAATGTACTTATTGTGACAAATCTGAAGCTCTAGGCTGCTTTCAGCTTTACCCAATCAGCTATACAAACTCCAACACTACCACGAACAGCAATTCGTTCAATTTCACGAACTAATCAAAGTATGTTATTAGCTAAAAAGTCACGCGCGTACACTGTGCTCGTAAACCGAGCTCTCTTTACTGCCATCGAATTCCGAAACGAGGCTGGTTTTTAAAGGTTTTAAAAGGAAAACTTCTTTTATTACCTAGTGCAGTAAATGTGAGTTTACGAGCCCGGGTGGCGAGGTAATTAATAAGTTTTAATTGTCAGTAAGATGGCGTTAGTTTGTTATGCCGTTCGATTAAGGGGTGGTGTTTGTGATGGTGGTACACTTGACAGGAGATGGTAGAGTTATGGTGTTTTCTATGGGTTCTTGAAGCTACTTAAACTCTCGGCTTCTGGCCGTTACGAGCGTCGTTTGAACTCCGAGTGTGACTTGCCAAGTGATTGATAAAAGTTTGGTGCATTTGAGATTAATGGGCTCATTGTTCAAGTTACTTTTCGAAAAATTATTATGGCACCACACTTGATCTAAGTAGGTACTACTTTAATATGGGAAAGTTAATAAAATCCCATGCACATATTTATGGTCTACATCAAGAACTGCCACTTAAGATTCCCAATATTGTATTATTATACCCCATACCTACACAAAATTCAGTCACAGATATTTTTCTTGTATCGACATCTTATTATAATTAACACGCTGAAAATAAGGTCAACCTTTTATCTACAGTCTCATCACTACTTTAGTACAATAATAACCCAAAGTTGACCGGTAGGGAATGTAAGAGCATAAAGTTTAAATAAATAAACAATATGTGGAACGAGGTCCCCTATATTATAACACTAATCAAACAAAAACAATGTCACTCATACACAAAAGACATAAAACTCTAGTTTAATTAGATCATACCATACACGAAATTCACGAATAAGCCATCTGACGCGTATAAAAGACGTCACGAGCATAACAGGCTGCTTTACGAGCATCGAGCATTGCCCGACATGGCCTGTGCTTGCCTGTAGTGCTCGAGTAAGTTATGAGCAGTTAAAATGTGAGCATAGATGTGAAATGCTCGTGGCGTTTGAAGGGTTGTGAGCGTATGAAAGCTTTGGATGTTGGTTTACATCTATGAAGATAGACTGGGTTCAGTAAGTCTGTGTATGTCGCAGCCAACTAGCTTAATAAGCCGTTTTATTAAAATCCTTGCCTTTTCATTAAACTGCGCCGAAATTTTAGCGACATCTTTGTTTCAATATCATTTAACTTGCCTATGTCACATTTGTCACTGATTAAACGGTGGAGTTAAATGAAAAGGCTAGGATTTTAATGAACCATCTGATTGAGCTAGTTGGCTGTGAGATATACTCTAATTAAGACATTTTAAGTTAGATATTCCTACCTATCTACTACCTAAGACAGATGGATATATGAAAAATGTTGTTGCTATCTTTTTTATTACTTATTATTGATAGACCCGCGTCGACCACTATCTCACCTGATATTGAACGATGATGTGGTCGACGATGGGCGTCTTGTCTAGAAGTAACCTACTACACTGTTGACTTGAAAGTCCCCCAGTATGTAGCTATTAGGAAACACAGAGTATGGGAAATGTAGGTGATTGTTGCAACTGCTAGGACACAGGCTTCTTTTCTAAGCGAGACAGTGGACCATCGTTCAGTACGGATGGTGAAAGTGACTAGAAGTCGATGTCGCTGGTTTCCTCGCGATATTATCCTTCACGAAATGTAGAACGTGAGACTATATAATACAAATGGACGAGCTCGAAATAATCTACAGAATCTAACTTATCACGTGCCAATTTTCACAAATAACTACAGAACCAGCGTTGTTTCTTTTCTTCATTCAATTCAAGACTTTGCAGTGTGTCAATAAAGGGCTTATTAACATTATATTATTTGTTTCCTGTTTCAGGGCACCATTGAAGAAGTGAATGGCAGTCAATGATAACATCCGAGGCAGTGGACCACATAAAACATTACTACCCTGTGTCATTAAACGCGATCAACTCGTACGTGCCAATTAATCCTGATTGTTTCTCAAAATCTTTAAAAACGGGTCTCCAGAATCCCAAAATATTACCCCGGAAATTATTTCGGTAATTTAAAAAGGGCTTTGATGCTGGTCTTACCGTTACGTGCTGGTTACAAGTAAATAGCCTATACAAATGGTTAAGACGTGCGTCCGGCGTACTGGACAAGTGGTACTAGTGGTATCATCCCTACTGCTTTAACTTCATGAATAAATAGTTATTCGTGAAGTGTTAGTTATTCACTCGTTAGACACGTGATAAACGATAGCGTTTATCACGTGTCTAACGAGTGAGAAAGAACCTTTAGTTAATGAAAAAAACTGAAAACCAATTCGATAACCTTTAAACCTTCGATTTAAAAATGTTAGAGTCCCATTCAAAGAACAAAATGTAGGTAGGTAAACATTAGTTCAGCTCACTCCCAAGAGGGGTTCCATTTCGTGCAGAAGTCCGGAAGGCAATAAGGACAAAAAGCAGATGCTTAAAATAAGAGGTTTGGTAACTAATACAATTTAATAATTTTTACCTTTCAAAAAGGGCACTGGAGAAATAGCTTCCCACATCGTGTGTGGTCATAATTTAAAGATTTAAAAAAAAATGTTAGCACAGCTTACGTTATGATCACAATTAGACTTTTAAGCTAAACTAAGTACAAAATAACAGAAAAATATATAAGTACTTAGAACCATTCATTTAGTAATCATTAGGTATTACAAAATTTGACCCATAAAAACGAAATGTATTTTTATTACTTATACCTACACCCCAACGGACTGTCAAAAGGGCATAACCACAAATCAACATTTTCCGCCAAGCAAATAATCGTATTACCAACGTGATGAACGAATGGAGTGAACGCCTCAAATTCTCCGTTCAAATAATTGCTTCGGTCGCTACAAATCAATAACTTCAATCACGCTCTGATTGTTAGACTAACTTCGGTTACACTAAACTTCGGTTTAAAGCCAAGTTGCCACAAAACGAGAATTTTATTAGACACTATCTGAGATACTCGTAACCCTGTATTTATGACACATTCGCGTCAATGTGTACTTTAGCAATACTAATTGGTAACGACACAATACGTGTTTTATTCGAGAAAAACGAGAAAAAAGTGTAATGTCGTAAAATTTTATTGCTGTCTGATGTTTGATGACTTCAACTGAAGTTTCTTTAGACATTCTCGTTCTTTATTTGCTAGATACATTTATTTACTTATTTGTGTGTGGTTTATAAACTGACGATCAAGTTTAAACGTGCTTTCATCGTTTTCACGCGTTTTAACTTCAGAAGACGTGAGTTTACTTGAAAGTTCTGCACAAATAAAATCATAAACTGAAAATGACATTTTGAAGTAAAGCGTAAACGTACCGTCATTCTGACGTGTGGAGAAGACGTAAAACTAAGACGCTCGCGACGGACGGTAGGAGAGACAAACGTAAAGTTTTCAATAGGCACATCTGTCACGACAAGATAAATTGCGCATTTCATACAGAAGAGTTAACGCTGCCGCAGACATAACTACACATTTACCATAAACTAGTGGCTCGTAAAATTGCACATATGTTTACCGGAGCGAGGTGCAGTACCTTAAAAGCATTGGTAATATAACAAAACGTCTGAACCGAAATTGCCCATAAAAGTCCGACGGCGTTTTCTAACTAAAGCTATGAAACTGAAACGTTGGTGGAATTTACAATGGCCGCCTTCGTCTACATTTAACGTTCATGACGTACACCTTAGTTTAATTAAATTGCTTCAACTTGAAACGCGGATCGTTTGCGAGAAAATATTTTGACTAAAAGCTGGCGTTAAGTCAGATGTTTGTACGTTTAAGACTTAACTAAATGATGATGAGAAATAAATTCATCATGTACCTAGAAGTGTTTAAACGCTGCTCCACTTTTTCAGAATTTCATTAATCATAATAATACTTCCGTGTTCCTTAAATTGTTCCTAATTCTTTGTTACAAATAGCAAAAGACGACCTTCAAAAGTTAACAGAAAACAATAAGTAGAAATTGATATTATTTTCAGCCAACAGGATGCGTAAATGCATAACCTTTCTAACTTGTTTTAATAAGTCCATACTCTGCAGTACCAGACTAAAAATAGTACCAATCTCTTGATCAGTTCAGCCCTCAATTCGACTTTATCCAGGAAGTCTGGAAAAACACACGGAACCAATATAATAGGTCCGCGTAAAGTTACGATGTTCGTTGTAAAAACCTTATAACCGAATACTCCCATTTTTATAGCCCGGAATATATTTACGAGAATACGCTTTCAGGAATTGCACGTAAATTCAGCGACTGCAGCATTTTTCATTACCCTGTACGTTAGCGATCTTAGATATTGTTCAATTTTAACTTTATAACTGAGGATTGTATAAACAGGCGAGGGAAAGATGTTAAATGGTTAGTTAAAAAGTGAAATGTTTGACAGACTTCTTCTTAGCGTGTCTATGGCAAATAGACTTATTAAAATTTCATGTGTGGCCCAGTACTCAGCAACGACAATAGCATTCGCTGACGCACCCATAAGGTCCAGTTTGACAGTTGAATCTACAAACCGAGAGACACAAGCTAAAAGTTATCTCAACTTCACAGTGATCGCTGTAAGACCAAGCAGAAAAATGCTAAGTAGTCCTTCAAGAAATTCAAGTAAAACGTCCATCTCAAACGAAACGGAAGTGGATAAAACCCAAGTTATAGGTACCCGGAACGGACGAACTAATCTATATACCGAAAGACCTAGATATCCAGGGAGCTTTTCAATCCACGAGACGCAATAAAAATATGCGATGCTTCACAAGAAACATAAAACTTGCAACGACAATGAATTCCTGAAAAAGATAATACTGTGCTGGCGTCATCTCTTTTTAACTGTGTTAGTGTGAGAGGGACAAAGGACGGGGACAATAAAAGTTTTGATAGGAACCGTCGGAATCCGCCGTATCGGACTTACGCCGGTTTACTACCGGGAGCCGGATAGCCTGTTTCGTCTTAGTTTTATGGACGCGTTTTAAAATTTTTAGAGATTTTTATTACATTACCCTTTTATAGCGTAGGTCAGTAACGTCTGGCGATATTGCTACTAAATGCAAATATGGCCGCTTGTTAATTTTTTTATTGTTGTGGAAGGTTATGTTAACGATGGTGTATATTGTGGTACGTAGGTACAATTGATATAAAATGATATCAGACAAGGATATTTTGCGCAAATAAGAATTTCATAGAAGTCATAAGTATACAATAAATTTATTATCAGGTCAAGGTGGCACTTCACATGGCGTATTTGGCCAAATATTCGCGTCACTTGTGCAATACAAAATATACCATATAGATTTCGAAATAAGGTTAATTTTGTATTGATAAAGTGACACGAATATTTGGCTAAATACGCCAAGTCAAGTGAACCTCAACAAAACACCCTGGATTTTAGTTAACCTTCGGCAGTAGAACACAAATAAACAAAACAATAAGTAGGTACCAAATGTGACACTACTCAATTAAGACAAAACAAACGTACAAACAAGATTTACAAACTCCCGAAACTAACTGTTCAAGACCACAAACGAAAATTTCCACAATTAAACCACACCATTGATTGTTTTCCAAACGTGGTCCATTTGTGGTGCTACCCTCCCTAACTTGGAACCACAGACTGCTCGAAACACACTAAATTTTACTCCAAAACTTCTCCTGCATACAATTTTAAACCTAATGCCTGGCGAGATAAAGTTCAAATTTGGTTGTAACATCTCAGTTCCGAAAATTGCCGAAAACAGCCGAACGAAACCGCAGCACAAACTTATTCATAAACGGTTGCAAACAACTGTTGCTGGAAGTTGTTGTTAGTTAACAATTGAACCGTTTTCTAGTTGGGAGTTCAGTTTTGAGCACCAGTCCTAATAAAGACGTCGTGGAGGACAGTTTGGGTTAAGTCTAGTCTAGACACAATTCCAGATTATCACAACTGAAAACAAGGATACTTGGTTTTATTTTATTATGATTGAGGGATATGATACGCGTTTGCCCACTATCTCAGGCGGTAAGCGATGATGTGGTCGACATAGAGTACACTTGTCTGGAAGTGCCTATTCAATCTTGACTTCTTGACAAGACACCCAGGCTGTAGCTGGAAACAGACTGCGGCATAATTCAGAAAGTATTTCCAAAACTGTTTATGCTAAATAAAATAGTTTCAATGGACATTATAACTTTAATACTAGGTTTTGTGTTAGGTGGTTTTTTACTTAGGTTACGGATTAACTGATAGTTCCTTACTTACTCAGCTGAGATTGAGACTAATTTTATAGAATAGACCAAATTTATGATTCAGTAAATTACATGTACTTATGCTTATTTTTTTTACACGGGTTCTCCACTAAAACTCGTTAAATTTGCACCAGAGTTTGTTCTTTTAAACTCTTCAGAGGTTCATAAAAAAACCTTGTCTTAGTTGGTTCTCTTTTTACAAATAAGAAACATATTATCCGAAAACCAATCACAAGATTAATGGCTGCCGCAACTTAACGACGTCAATTAAAATCGAATGATCAATTTGTTGTTGACACATCGACACCCTTTTATAAACGATACATTGAACTAAAGTGGATAGATGTGACAACGGACTTCAGGATTGCGTATGGGTATCTGATGGGAGGAAATTAGAAGCCTCATTAAGAATTATGTTATTGTGGATGGAATCTATGACCATTTGGTCATTTCAGTGGAACTGGTTGTTTCTCTCAAACTCTAATTTCCGATCCAACCTACCAGGCCGCTCCGGAGCGCCTTTTGAAATGTTACAAGAAATTGAAGCGGCCTCAAAGGAATTAAGTGTCATATTTGCATGTGCATAGAAGCCAACCAACTACCACCGTTTTCAGGAAAATAAGTGCAAGAGTTGTGTAATTATTTTGGTGTGCAATAAAGTAAACTTTATTATCTTATTCTCTTCAATTTCCCTCAGCGCATTGCTAAATGTGGCGGCGCAGCCCAGTCGGTAGTCTTGTCATTTGAAGAAGTATTTTATCTTTTATTTGACTGCCTTGGCTTGGCTTGAGTTAGTGGCCAAGGAAAAAGTAATGAAGAAAAATATCGAATTAGGAAGCATACAAACACATCACAACCCCGCTCAGAGACCTAATACTTCAGCAAGATTTGATTGAACAAAAAACTGCCCTAAGACCTTTCCAGTTGTTCTACATGCATGTAAGTACAAGTAAGCACAATGCATTTGACACAAATGAACAAGTTGGGCCGGACACTCCGTCCGGACACTACAGGAGGGACTTGTAAATGAGATGGTCGCACTAATTGAACACTTTTAATTGTTCGGTTTACACCGATCGGACACAGACTGTTTTGTAATTATACTGTTGGAAACTAACTAGATGTGGTGATGATAATTGAATTTTGAATAGGAACTTTTATATCTGAAACAGTGAACACAATTAAGTCTTGTTATAAAAATGAAGATACGTGATACGATACGCTTAAGGGTCGGTTCACATCTGACGGAAAATGCGTCGCGTATTATCGGTCGCGTAACACCAGAACAGACAATTATAGATAATGATATGATAAAACATTCAACCTTGCACACTCAACCGATGATGCGTTATAATATAACCACGTTATACCGAATAGACGCGACCGTTGATACGCTCGACGCACGCATCTTCCGTCAGATGTGTACAGGGTCTGTACACATCTGACGGAAGATGCTAAAGGTATTCGCTGAAATGAAGAATAGTTATAAGTCAGTGTGCGATTGGAGAAGAAATAAGTATTTTACACTAATGTTATTAAGGTTGAACTTACTCCAAAAATCCCTATAAATGCATTATCCTATAATTTTTTTTTTCGCGATTACAGTGTTGGTCCGTCGTCGTTGTTATGAAAATATACATTTTCCTTTGCAAATACAGTAGAATGACATAAACCATAAACTATTAAATCTACAGAGTCGGTTTACTTCTTATTCACGTCCTTATAACGTCAATTCACACATGTGAAACACATAATAAAGAAGCCCTACTCTGTCTGTATTCATTTCTCAGATAAAAATCTACATATTTAACATAACAATCTATGATAAGTACGTGTTTTCTTCGACCTAGAAGTTTCTTAAGTACCTAGTTATTGAATAATGTTAAAAAAATCTGCGTCAGACACCATAAAGCTAGAATTTGATGGTGTACTCGTAAAATCGAATGATATAAAATTGTTTGTCTGTAAGTACCCCAGTTTAATGTGCAAGGAGTCCTAAAGATATTAATTTTGGAGATCATAACTGTAACTTTTAGTTGATAGCGGAGAATATCTACGGAAGTCTGTTTAGCCCTTACGAGTTAGTAAATACGAAGTTGGGGTGACTGCTAAAATGACGACATTTTTAGGGTGCCGTAGTCAACAATGTCCGTCCCTTATAGTTTCGCAATGTCCGTCTGTCTGTCTGTCCGCAGTTTATCTCAGAGACGCTTAGCACTAAAAAGTTGGAATTTGGTATGGTACCAACACTACCAACCGACAAAGTGGAAAAATAAAATTTTGAAGTGGTGTAAATGTGGGGTGTCGTTAGATAGGTCGTTTAAAAATATCGTGGGTGGGTGTGTGAATACCATTTTTCCATCCAAGGATCCATTTGCGAAGTATTAAGCTTTAAAGTTTTCTAATTTTCGTTAGAGTCAAGTGTCCCCCCTCTCTGCCAGCTAAACGGTTGTTTTTGGAGACGTGAAACTATTCATGGTAGTAGCATACAACGACTTTAAATGGAAAATTATCACAGCTAACTAGGCTCAGAAACTTGTAAAATGAAATTGGTTGAAATGAGGAAATGACCTAAAACTACATACACTTGTAAGTTTGTATTCTAACAGTAAAATTCGTACTGATTATTTGGCAATGGTTTACGGGAGGAGCAACAACGGAACCCGCACTGCGCATGGCCCGACACGCACTTGGCCGGTTTTTATTATTATTAATAAGTTCCCGTTTGACCACTATCTAAGCTGATGGAAAGCTATGATGTGGTCGACGATGGAGCACGCTTGCCTAGAAGTAACCTATAGATCCTTGATTGAGCAATCAGGAATTCCTCTCCTTGGCTGTACGTTCGACGCCGCGACGTGGGATGTCCATCACTTGTGTTAAATTTTCTGGTAACGACTATTTTAGGTCTACAAATGACATCACCTAGCTATATTGACCAACAGCTAAAGGTGCTTTTCAAGGCACTGTTGGGTTTGGGTTTCGGTATGTATACTTGGTCACCCATCGAAGGGCTGACCTCGGCAAGTGTTGTTTAACCTTGTGCAGCTGTTTTTATCTAGCCACGGTTTTGTAATGAGGACATTTGAATAACAAATGTAGAGATGACATTTAAAAACTAGAGCTGAAGCAAACCATAACTCGTCAGAATTAGCGCGGGAACCTTGGGTGGGACTTCTCAGCTGGAGCCCTGAGCCCGGATGAAATAAAGTAAACTAGCCATGTTATTTGAAACACTGCCAATGGCCGCGCCCTTCCTTTTGTTGTGTAGGCACATTATACATTATTTTTACATTAGGATTGGTGAAGTAAGCTGAGTAGAGCGCTCGGCACACAGAAAAGACGTAAGACGAGGACGGGGCGCGAACAGGGCACAGACGGGGCGCCGTTGCTACTTTTTAAAACATATAGAAAAGACGAGGCACGGATGTGGACGCTGGGTGCCGCGAGAGATGATCGGTTTCAACCATCTTCATTCAACCGTCAGATTTTGACGCCCACCTGCCCGCACCCCCTTTTCGCCCGTCACTCGTCCGCTCGCGCCCGTGCCCCGTCTTTTCTGTATGTTTTCCAAACGGGTGCAGACGAGTAAGCGTCGTGTCCGCGCCCTGTCCTTTTTATATGTTTTGCGTCGCGACGCTTCTATACATTTTGTATGAAAAGGACGCGGAAGAGACATATGTCCGCGCCCCGTCCTCGTCTTACGTCTTTTCTGTGTGTCCAGCGCCTAGGACATGAATTTCGGAAACTTGGAACCCGAGTTCCGATATTAAAATTCCGATACTGAGTGATACAATATCGTAACATCGTATCAGAAAAAAATCCAATATTTTAGCTCTTAGTGTTTGCTGACCGCGATAGCACGGTTGACAGGTAGGTATAATAATTAGCAGTAATCGGATCATCAGACTCTTACCTAAACTTCACTTCATAAAAAAAATAATATTGACATAAAGCTGAGATGCATTCAGCAATATCAGAACTTCAGGAGGCCTACCACAACCTCTTAAAACAATATTATTTTAATATTACTTTGTAATTTCTGTTGTTGCATTTTCAACTCTCGGCGCTGATCCGAGCGTTGAAAATCCAACAGAGCGGAACGCAAAGTAATATTAAAGTAATATTGTTTTAAGAGGCTGTGGTAGGCCCCCAGGAGTGTTAAGAAATTGCTTCAATTCGATAACATTAAAAGGCGAACCACACCGGGAAGAGTGGAAGGCTATGGGGAAGGCCTTTGCCCAGCACTGGGTAAATGTAGGACATGTAGGTTGATAGAAAATATGCAAGGTGACTTTGATTGACCTTCTAATTTTCAAAGAATTTGTATAGACATTGTAAGCAGCAATCAGCTTGAGAGTTAATTACATAACTCTCAACCTGAAAATATTTTGAAAAGATAAGAGCCTAAACTGTTATAGGTAATTATAAGGAAGAGCATTAGAATAACTATTATTCTTTAGTACACCGCGCACCGCCAGTACAGGATAATCGAAGAAGTAATAAAATAGCTATATCAGTTAAAGCCGTCATAGGTATCTTAATACGTTATTGATAACCTGCTACCTACTGCTACTCTTTATGGCAATACATAGACTAAAGAATAGGATTATGATGATTCTCATCTCATTGGATGGTGCTATTTGAACACTTAAGCCTAACCTGGCAACATATTGTAGCTATTTACAGAGGAATTCAAGATTGAATTACCCAATAAGATGATGAATTGATGACAAATGCTAATACCAGGAAAACTATCGACGACTAAAATTTGACAGTCACAATTTCATTCTTCTCCGGTAAAATACATTGGCGAAAATACACCGAGATCGGTAAGAGCCGTTAAGGTTGAACTAGTCGCGGGCTCGAACTCACCAGTAAGCGTGGTCAAAAAGCACGCTGTCTCACCGGGCATCATGCCCGACAGAGACAGTATCAGTGATGAGCAGTTAGACGCTAGTCTACACGCACAATGTCTTATTCCCACGCACAAAACACCGTTCCGAACGGAAACAACGTTAGACGATGCACGAAAAGTCTATTGGAAAGCTGAGTTTTATAAAGAAACTACTGCATAAATCAATAACAAATAAAAAAAAACAAATAAAATTTATTGAACTCTTTTATAATTGAGGTTTGTCGGTGCCGACTTTGTTTTTGAGATTTTACACTTCTTTAATTATTTACGCCCAAAGTTAGCGATAAAATTAGCAAAGAAAACGAATCTTAGTTGGCTTATAACTTTTTAATGGCTTTTATTTTACTATTCTGTTTCCGTAAAGACAAAATTAATACTGAGATAAAACAATATAATGTCAAATACTTTGAATGTATAATGTCAAACAGTGGAGTCCCCCCCGAAATTTGTATGGACAAAATATCGACTAGTGCAACCTTAACGAAAACATATTACCATATTATAGTGCCACAGACCATATACAACTTCAAAAGTAATATAGAATTCTCGGAATACCTATGTTCCTCGGCTGTTGGCATAAAATTAGTCACACAGCAAAATAAGCAATGAAAATTGTTTAAGCTCTGGGCTATACACGATCTAGTCGTAAAATTTTAACTCCGTCACTTTCGCACTGAGGCGATAATTGTGATGGGAGACTGAGAGGGGGGTAGTGTGGCAACATTGTTGCTGGATGTCGATACCGGAATAAGAGATGGCAATGTGCATTTTAATACGAATTATATGGTTTACTTAGGGTTGTCGGCGAAACGTTAAAGCAGCTAAATTGGTTTTTGCAGTCGGCACTCGTAATGCAAAATTATTGAAATCAAACGTGTTTGAACATTAGGTTTACAGTATTCATAAGCATATGGCTAATACTTATACTTAGTGAGAAAATAACTCACTGACTTGGGTCTAGTTAAAACACACAGACGGTCAAACAAATAGACACTAGTGATCTTATTAGGTCTCCATTTTTAACTGACTTCCAAAAAAGGAGGAGGTTCTCAATTCGACTGTATTTTTTTTTGTGTTTGTTACCTCATATCTCCGTCATTTATGAACCGATTTAAAAAATTCTTGTTTTATGTGAAAGGATATACTTCTCGATTGGTCCCATTTATTTTTTTTCCTAAAAGAAGTGGGAGTGTAATAGGGCCAATGTTTGCCGCATTAAGCTCGACCTAAACCATGCATTCCATAAGCTAAATTCACGCACTATTAAATGTTTAAAAAGGGCTATACGTGACACCCCCAGAACAAACAACGAGAATAGACGTACACTTACACAACAACAATAATATTTAATACATTAAGATATTACACGTAAAACTGAAGATAAGCTAAGTATCGTATAATATACCAGCCACTTTGTTGTTTGTAGGTACTTAAACAAGGCTGTTAAAAAGTGTTGTTAAAGAACATGGAGGCAGAAGATGATTTCTCCTGCAGTCCTAGATGCAGATTGAAACTCTGTTCTTTATAAAAAGCGCCCAAAAACAGAAAAAAAGAGTGGGTGTCAGCTCCGACGCACGACTGGAGTTTAGTACCAAAGTTAACATTGAGATGATGAATCCAAAGCATAGGTAAGTAAGCCGACCGCACAAGAGGGAATGGGCGAGATAGAAGAAGACGAAGAGATGAATAAAACAAGGAAAACGATAGGTTTCCAGGTCTTAAGTGACCAATACACCAGGGTTGCGGATTTGTTCGAAAGAGTTACCGCGGCCCTGGAACGTAAAAGGCACTAAGAGGAGCATGGGTGGGTTTTAGTCAGTAGAAGTCTGACACTCCCTGCCGCTCCACCCAGAGCGGGAGGGGTCATTTGATGATTTCCCATCCAATAAAAAAAAAAAAAAAAAAAAAAAGTGACCAATACAGCTCGAAGAATAGCCTAACGTTGCAGCAGGCAGCACATCACTCCCAGACCCCAAGACTGACAGACAGACAGACTCCCAGACAGGGAAAGAGACGGAGCTATACGTCCTATATAGCTCCGTCTCTTTCCCACTGGAAGTAATATTGAAGTAATACTGCTTTAAGAGTTGGTGGTTTAGCCCCTGATGCTTGATGGGGCTAAAGGTTCTAGAGTGGTGACTGCGTACGAGACGCAGCGGTGAAGGGCCTGGTGAAAGAGCGGAAATCCGCCAAATGCGAGAAGCACCAGACCCGTCTCGGTGTGGCTACGCTAGGACGTCATTTGGCTGATATGATGATGGTAGATTTCTCGGCCAACTAATCAAAACCCTACTCGTCTTTTGCCTAACGAACCAGCCTGCATTGATGAGCCGCCATTAGTCTTAAATCCCATAATTAATCGAACAACCCAGCCTGTCCCTTGCTGCCCTCCCGAACTGACGCCGCTAAGCCGAGATCCGTATCCCACAGGGGATGCCCATAGCGAGCGGTCGGTAGTTTCTAGTATTTAGCTAGCTTTTTAGCCCTGGCTGGGGGCCTTAAATTCATTTGAGGTCACCACAGGATAGTCCGGTTTAGCAGTTAATAACTCTAGCGTGTTAAAAAAAAACTAAGAATACCTTTGTTTTTTAACAATAGGCTCGCGTCAGATGGTGAGCGACGAAGTGGTCGACAATGGAGCAAGCTTGCCTAGAAGTAAGTACTCTATTCACTGTAAACTTAAAGTGATGCCAGAATCGTAGGATAACTGAGTTAATTACTGCGTTCAGTTGATGAGGCGTTTAACGCCATCTACAAATCTTCAAAGATTAGTTCTAAAGACAATAATGAAGCAACACAAACCTTACAAGTTACAGTTGTTTTATCTCACGAGTGCGGGCGAGCCATAGTTGTGTAGGTAAATGTACGTGCAGATTGTCTTAGTGTGTGTAAGCTTGTGAGCGACTGACACAAGCTTACACACACTAAGACAATGTGCACGTACATTTACCTACACAACTATGGCTCGCCCGCACTCGTGAGATAAAACAACTATACACGCGATGGCTGACCGGTTCTCATAATTATAACTATTATCTACTAGTGTGTTATAATATAAATCTAATGAGTCATAATGACCATTACACGAATGAAAGAATATAAATAAATACGGTGTTAGCCTACTGACATGTGGATGACAGTTTGATGAGAGGGATGGATGGCATTTTGCCACTTGACTCTCTTTTCTCAGAATCTTTCTTTTGTATAACAGTCATATTATTAAGACTAAATTAAGTACAATTGTGTAATTTTACTTAATAAGTAACTTAAGTAAAAAGCAGAGAGAATTTTAAACGGACAGTAGATCTTGAGTAATAGCTAGCCAATTCCAGTCCTAACTTAAGGCAAAATAAGCTAGATTTTGTACTAGTTAATAAATAGAAATGAACAAGCTGAAGAAAACAGTTAAAAAAATAGGACGCCTTTGTAGGTGCCAACCGCGTAGGACTTCATTCGTAAAAAATCATTGACTGATTGATAGTTTTATGGGATACATCAATATGACTATTCTCGACTTCCTCTGAATTTATTTCTTTCTTTCTTTGTTTAAAAAACGTTGCCGCACACTAGGTATTTCTCCTGTATCGTGGGTGCGTTTACAAACATAATATAAACTCACATACACAAACAGCCAGACCCGGAACAACTATCTGTAGGACATACAAATATTTGGTTCGTGCGGGAATCAAACCCGCCGCTACACGCAGCGCCAACCGTGGTGTGCGTATTTGGGATTATAGTACACCATGTTTTGGATCTTCCTCAATTATTATGACTTTATGACTGCTAGATTCCTGACTTTTCATAATTGCCTATAAAAAACTATTATTAGGTATACTTTTCCGCCCATCACACACACGACCAAATTATTGGAAATATACTCAACTATTGAACAGAAAGTTAACTATGTAAGTCAGTTTATCTGAGGTCAGACAATAAAAACGTCAGATTATTAATATGTTATTAAGTGCATTGATAAGTTCCTATACACGTGTCGACGGGGTCAGACTTTAATGTCATAAGTCGCGTATGTGTGTCCACTATCAAAATACGCAAGTAAATTTTCATAGTTTATTCAATTGAGTACTGTGTAATGTATCGAAGTCTTTAAAATGCGAATATTATTAAGTTTGCAGCGATTTGTAATGGTAATTAGTAGCGTTTTATACTGTTGAGATTAAACATTAGACTTTTTTTTTATTATTAGAGATGGGTTTGCTCTTGACTCTAGTCAATGTCAGAGATGACAGAGACAAAGTCTACGATGGAGCGAGTTTACCCAGAAGGAGCCTATTCACTGTAACTTTGAAGAGATTAGGGTTGTAAGCATTTGGAAACACACACGCAGGCAGAGAGTTCCACTCTTTTGCTGTGCGCATTATAAAAGACGAGACTTTACTTGTGAAGGTTCTAGAGCCCGGCACTGAAGTTTTAAAATAGGTAGTAGTTATAAATTACGTTTCACAGCTTCGGAGCGGGTTATTGTTAACGTTAAAGCAGGTTTACCAGTGTAAGTATGCTGGATACCATTGTGCTAAAAAATTCACTTGAGTCTTAGAAGAGATTGAAGGTTCTGGATCGAGTTTAATTTATGAAAATCTATTGCTAATGTTTAAAAGGTGACAAGTTTTCTGCTTCAAATTCACAATTTACAACTTAGGGATTAGTCTGAGCAACAAATGGTTGTTTTTTGGTTTAAATATAAAAAAATACTTTAGCAATATACATAATTTATAATCATTCCTATCAATTTTCAATTCTGAACTAGGAAGAAACTTGGGTTTCTTATTATTGATCACTGCCGAAGCGCTTTTCACACATTTTCACACGCTACAATTTCCGACACAATTTTGTAACATACGAGACCTACCGCAGTCAACAAAAAAAGTGTCAGCCATTTTTCTATACCATTTCTAACGCATAGGGGATACGGGTAATCTGTTCTGTGGTTTAAAAACCAACCAAGTGGAATTATAATCTGTTGCAAAGTTGCTGCGCCGCCTTCTATTGGTTGATACTTGGTTCGAAATATTTACGACCGGCGAAACGTAATTGAAAACGAACTTTCTTCGCTTTTTATGAGTTTTTCGCGCTTTACTGGCTGATTGTGAGTTTAGCTTTTTTGTGTTGAAAAGTGTTTTGTACTACTTGTTTAGTTATTGCAAAATAAAAAAGTTAATGGTGTTTTTGTAACAATATTTTAAGTGAAAATTTGTTTTCTTGTTTGTTGTGATTCTTGCTTGGTCAGTAGTGTGCATCTTTTTCCACGGTACCTTTCTGTAGTTAACTATCGATAAGTCACGGGAAAAATGAAAGCGTGGAAAGTTAAAGAGAGGATTTAAAATTAGGAAAACAAAACAATAGAATTTTCCCAGAATATTTGATAAGGCAATCAAAAAGAGTTTACGGTTTCCACAATTCCTGATGAGAAGCTAATTGGAAACCTTTTACTAAGTCCCTCAGCTACTGAATAAAACAATTATAATATCGGTACCGCAGACTGTATTTTATTGGCGGCAACTAACCAAGCTAACTAACCAAGCAACTAGTCTGCTACTATAACATAATTGCAAAATTTTATTGTTGTTTCTTGGTATAGTGAAATAAATACAAATTTTGCTTACACGCAACTCATTACAGACTTGGCCTCTTTTACAACACTCGCCATTAAGGAATTCCATTTTACATTTTTACAATCCGTAATTGTAGATTATAAAAGTGTAAAGCCGGCTATGGTGGGTTAGTCGGTAATGGCGGACGGAAAAGTGATATTCGCTTCTATGTTACAACGATATTTCAATAGTAAATGTCTGTTTTTCGCAGGAAATATTGTCTGTTCGGTCATTAAAATTGTTTAATGAACACCTATAATATATTTATTTGTTTCGCGAATGGTAATTATTTCTCTCCTACGTTATTTCTAAAATTAATGGTTGTTTGAGTTTGCTACAGAAAATTATATTGATTAAAGTTTTTCTGCGATGTTTTATAGAAAGAAAAATGTGTATTAAGTTTAGAAAATGGCACGTTGTGTTGTCAAAAAAAAGTTTAATAACATTTCTAATGTCTCAATTTGTTTGACGTTTATCGCGTCCATCTTGAAGTAAAACGGTGTACGCAATGATTTATCGTGCGCTAATTACACGGTACATTTTATAGTCATAGCGGTGTATTGATTCTAATAACTATCTAGGCTCAGAATACAGTAATATAATACTAAACTATCTGTTAGGTGCTAGAAATCGATGTAGAAAGTGTTAATCACAACGTACGTATGTATGTAATTATGTGCACTTAAATACTTCGGTTCTGGAGTGGCGACCGCATACCGGAAGACGCTGCGTTGGAAGGCCTCCCACACAAGGTGGACCGATGACCTGGTGAGGGTCGCGGGTAGACGATGGATGCGAGACGCACAGGACCAGTTGTTGACACTTGGGGGAGGCCTGTGTCCAGCAGTGGACGTCTTTCGGCTGATATGATGATAATGATGAAATACTTCGGTATTATTGTTAGATCGTTAGGCGATAAATCTCGCCATTTTCCGTAGGAGTTAGGTAAAAATATATATTTTGTAAACTTCAACTCGCTCCTAAATCTAAGAACTAGATTTAGGCGCTCATTTGTCCTATTGCCATTCAACAATATATAATATCTAACCTAATTAATACCAATAAGAACACGGTGATTTTCCGGAATAAATATCAGAATAACGTACCTATAGATAGCTAAACAGATTAGTGGTGTGTTGCATGAAATGGAACGGAGTGAGTAAAAGTATCGATATCGATACAAACCCAACGGTTGGTGACAAATAAAAATTGGGATAAAATCATATATTTGTTGAAGTTCTTAATTGATGCTGTTTTAATACTAAAAGTATGAGAACACGAATTAAGGTTTAATACATTGCCCAAGTAAATTATATATCGCCTCGTATTAAAACTGAGGCAACTTATAGCTTAAACTTTTTTAGTGTTGAGTTAAACTTCGTAGTTACAATTTAAGCTCACAAGTTACAACGATTATAAAATATCGTAATAACGTGAAATAAGGGCGGTTAATCGCATACATTCCTCCGGTTCGTAAAAGCAATAAAATACTACCATCGCATCGCAAATTGTCTTATTTCATAAATAGCATTTTATTTTATGTGTAAGTTGCAACATAAAATCCTACTTATGAGCTGTAAACCAGTAGTTGGTGGAAACAGATTGAAACACACAAACGCTTTCAAGTTGCTATCTTTATGTACGTCAAGGGAAATATCTTGATGTGACAATCTGACTATTTTATTTCATAGTATAACGGCTAACAATCATTTGCTGACAATTCAAAAGCGTTTATGTAGGAATTACTATAGTAAAGAAGCAACTCAATAGACTTTTTAAAATAATTCAAATTCTAAAATGCTTCAATGTCTATTGAATTACTTATAAGAAGAATATATAAAAAACTTACCGAAACCCCATACGCAGCCACCATAATGTCCGTTGTCGTTCGCAACACAGCATCGCACAGCAAGCGTCCACACAAAACACGGCACTTGTAAAACAAAGTATCATTCGCAAAATAACTTCATGGACGACGATAGTACACCACTTATATTATTAATTTCCAGCATTTTCCTACGAAAAAAGAAAATAATTCTAAATAAAAATGATATCGGGCACTCGACACTAACACAGCACTATGGATGGCCGTTAAATTCGAATTTTGGAATTGGAATGTCACAGGTTAAATTTCGAATTTCGCCACCTTCGTCCGGTCACTGTAAAGTTGAAATCACGACTGGTTAGACCGTGTTTAATACAGCTGATTCTGACTTAACCACTTTATCGTGTGCAACAATTTTGTCGCGTCACTGGTGTGTGTGGAACGTGTAACATGTAAGACGAAACGAAATGTTGCAATGTAGCACAATGTATGGTGATAGTATTGTGATGATTACATTGATTAGGTAGGTACCTAATCAGTGCGTTTATGAATGTGTGAATCATTGATAATTAAAGACATGGTTGCTGAATTACGCATGTTGGTTTTGCTGTTTGAATTACCTATCTAGAAAGGTATTTTAAAACTTAAAACTCCGTACAGTTTTGCATAAACTTACTAAAATATGACTAAATAAAATATGTCAATAACCGCAATTCCCGATTACCACTGTCAATTATTATTATTATCGATATAATAGCTAGGTAGTACCTATCGGACATCCGAGACACCTCACTAAGAAGCGGAACAAAGATGGCCACAAGAACAGCTGTGAAAATGGACAATATGGAGCGGAATAAAATCCTACTACTACGTTTTTATGTAAATGTAAATTCTGAAAGTTTTTTCATGAATCACGCCTCAGCAGCTAATTTGGATGAAGAGCACAGGCACCGTGCACTCTGGCCAGGATGTTGTCCGTGCAGTAAATTCCTTTAGGATAAAATCTGACTTTCACGAGGGCGAAGCTGTTGGCATCTTGTTTGTATAGTTTGACAGCTCACTTGTCGTCAGTTCGCCTAAGCTTTCACTTCGACATGTTTACAGCCGGTCGATTCTGTCGACATCTCATGGTGTACACCTAGGCGGAGTGAACGACAACAGCGCTGTCATTCCATCTTATTTGTATGGTTTGACAACTCACCTGTCGTGCGCCCCGCCCAAGTGTTCGCTTCGACATGTTTACAGAATCGCACTGCAGTGTCTATTCACTAAGTTCAATTAAAGAGTTCAATTCTATTTTTACGCAATGCTTTTCTTGTTACTTTAACAGAAAATTAATGTACAAAGCATTGTGGGAAGACATTTATGTTTCAACGATGGTCATTACGTGCAGTAAAATTAAGAAAAAAATGCAACATGTTGTATTTATGTAAGTAGGTAATTTAAGAGCGTTTACGCCGTACGGCTTTTCATACAAAATTTCAAATCGTTTGTTTTCGAAATTAATGAACCGATTTTAATGAAACTTGGTATGCATACGCCATCTAACCAGGTCTAAAAATTTTGTTGAGAACATTTTCAAAAAAGAGTTTTGAGGGAGAGAGAGAGCGATTTTAAGTTTTCCGTAGAAAGTGAAAAATCACTATCTGTCCTCCTGAACTCTTTTTCATTTCATTTCGAAAACAAACGCCTCGAAAGTTTGTATGAAAAGCCGAACGGCGTAAACGCTCTTACCTTTAACTATATTTTTCTAAGTCTGATATTCTCTATGAATATTTTTCTTATAAATTCCGCATAACCAAACCGACGACGCAAGTTTTGTGGCCCCAACAAAACAAAAAACAAGTCTATTTTTACCATTCAATTATTGAAGGCCTCCATTATTATTAATTACAATTTTATTCAATTAAAAACAATAGCGGAATTGTGAAGACAACATTAATAATTTCAAAGTTTTTCATATCAATTTCTATGATCAATTAATAATTGTTAATTGGAAGGTTTCTCATTGTCATTATTAACGTTTTTTTTGCATAAATAATGACACGATTGTGTCACTGTTATCAATTATTATTTTACATCTGTTATTTCAGTTATTGTGTGACAAATGAAGCAATTTCTTTTTGTTTTTGCCAATGACGAATTACCTATAGAGCACAATAAGAAGAATGGTTATTTTTTTAACGGTTCGTCCTTTTGGAATTAATATATTTACGTAATTCGTTTTAAAAACACGATCTTTTTTTACTACAATTTTTACCTAAAGAAACAGATTTTGGGGAGAGAAAACCTGACCCTTTCAACACGATTCCTCAATTCTTCATAATAAACACAATTTAAAAACACGTGTTTTAATAAACAATTCTCAACGTTTTTCTTCATAATGAAAAACTAAATGTGCAATTTGTGACACGTTGGCCGCAGTCCAATCGCGATAAAGCCGTCAAAATGCAACAATTATTGTGCGCCGGCGCAACGCAATGCCTTTCTGAGAAGCTGAGTCGTAAAACTCGTGGGTATGTCGCTAGTATTAGCCCAGTATTAGAATGTTTACGCTGTATTGTAATAACCTAAGTGCTTTTTCTTCATACTGTATTTAATAAAATAATTAAAAAAACACAATGTCGACGGTGTGACAATAATTGAAACTTAGAGAGATTATAGATTTCTAGTATGCTTACAAAAAAATAAAAAAATATCTAGTATACCTAGCTCGAATATCGATACTATAGTCGGAGTCCATAGTCGGACCATCACTACGCACTAGTTTTACCTGTATTTTATTATATTTTAATTGTCATCTCCACTCATTATGTATTTTATGGATATCGCTACTTTTTTTGTACAACATTTTCTGTTATTCTGATCAGTTTACGTTATGCGCCTATAAAACGTCTTACTAATTCAGGACAGATTTTTCAAAAAGTACCGTTTGACAGATTTTGTATTAAAGACAATACAATGAATAAGTCAACCAGCTTTTATCGTAAAGATAAAAGTTTACTGGCTATTGAAAAAACAGCCCTTAATCTAGTTGTTTGTGTAAGCCTGACGAGTTAAATCTTCCCTAATAGATTTTAAGCTGTTTCTAACCTTAGGGTATAATTCAATCTAAATTACTTTGTCAAGAACATGACCGTGCAACACAAAAACAAACAAGATTGTTTTGCACGATGGGTCGTACAAGTGTGCTGGATTGGAGGGTTGAAAGGCGACAAGAAACTGTCACTGTGAAGAAGGTGCTACCACGTTGGAAGTATTTAAATGAAAATACTATTTCCACTATCGATAGTAGCGATTACTGTCCCTGCAAAACTGAGCCAAGTCCAGTGTGTCGTACTGATTGGGAACTCAAGTAGGAACTCGAGGGAACTGACGTAGGAACTGACTTGTTTGGACCCGCTGGCCTCTTTTATATGGAACTTTGGCGTCAGTTTCACCCCGCTTAGTGGGGGTAGAACGGTACTCGCTCCGGTATTGTTTATTTTAAAAATAGAAAACATTTTCGGCGCGTATTACAAATGGTTATTGCCGGTTGTTAAAACATATTCGAAACAAATGCACAATTCTACCAATGGACACGGACATAAAAACATTTACAAAAATTGTAGAAAGCAAGGGATCTTAACTATGGCGCTCGGCCATTACCTAAACAATAACAAAATTGTCAATGACACCCGAAAGTTCCCGAGCGTCGAAGATTCCCAAACATCTGGCTACTTTCTAAACATATGTTCTTAAGTAAACGGTATTTGTTTCCTAAAAATAACACGTGCTTAACTATTTACTAAAAACCTAAGACTATGTGTGCGGCTGTCCTGCACATTTCTCCCGCCGTGCGTCGTCCAGCACTGTAACACTGGCGGCGCAAATATACAGACGGTGCAGGATCGTCGCTCTCGACCGATGACACGAGCGCAGTCATAGGCAAGACGTTTTCAGGGGACTGCGGCGGCACGACGTTCTCATGTGGCTGCGCAGGCACAACATTCTCAAGGGGCTGCGCAGGCACGGCGTTCTCAGGTGGCTGCGCAGGCACAACATTCTCAAGGGGCTGCGCAGGCACGGCGTTCTCAGGTGGCTGCGCAGGCATGACCATATCAGGGGGCTGCGGCGGCACGACGTTCTCAGGTGGCTGCGCAGGCACGACGTTCCCAGGTGGCTGCGCAGGCAAGACTTTCTCAGGTGGCTGCGCAGGCATGACGTCCTCAGGTGGCTGCGCAGGCACGACGTTCCCAGGTGGCTGCGCAGGCACGACGTTCCCAGGTGGCTGTGCAGGCAAGACTTTCTCAGGTGGCTGCGCAGGCATGACGTCCTCAGGTGGCTGCGCAGGCATGACCTTCTCAGGGGGCTGCGGCGGCACGACGTTCTCAGGTGGCTGCGCAGGTACGGAGTTCTCAGGTGGCTGCGCAGGCACGACGTGCTCAGATGACTGCGCAGGCAGGATGCTCTCAGGTGGCTGCGCAGGCACGTCGTTCTCAGGTGACTGCGCAGGCATGACGTTCTTAGGGGGCTTCGCAGGCACGACGTCCAGAGCAGTTTGCGCAGGCACTACATTTGTAGCAGGCGGAAGAGGCACGTCGTTCCCAGATGGCTGCACAAGGACTATGTTCGGAGCAGACTGCGCAGGCACGACGTTCACAAGGGGCTGCGCAGTGGCGAGGTCCGGAGCGGGCGGCGCAGGCGATTGCGATCTGTGCGATGAGTCGCACAATGTTAGCACTGCGATAGGGTTCGCAGCTTTGTTTTGTGGGTGCTGCGTAGTTGTGGCTAGTCGAGATGCGGCTGCAATTGTTGGCTGCGTGAGGCGTAGTGTTACCCTCTCTTGGTTGGAGGTAGCGTGCTTAGAGATCCCACTTTCGGGCAAGAGGCGCGGAGACGGCGGGGTATCTAAGCTAACTCCCGCCGGTGTAGTCACCGGGATGTCACAGGACACGGCCGTGGTCACTGGAACTACAGGTTCACACCGGGACTTCGGATCTGGTCGCTCTTCTTGCGTTCTCCGTGACTCATTATCTACGGCGAGCAATTGACTGGGTTGCAGCCAGGTCTGTACTCTATCTGTAACTGTGGTTTTAGTGATAACTGAAGCGAGTTCCTCTTTATCGCTGAATTGCGCTTCTAGTGCAGCGAGACGGGCGGCGCCTAATTCGGCCTTAAGCTTCGATTCTACTTCCATTTGGGCGAGACGTTCGTTGATTAATTCGGCCTTAAGCTTCGATTCTACTTCCATTTGGGCGAGACGTTCGGTGATTAATTCGGCCTTAAGCTTCGCTAGAAGATATTTCTTTCTTTTGCCGGACGTACTGGACGCTTGCTTGCTTCGACGGTCATTTGCCGATGTGACGCTAGCTATGACGTGTTGTTGTTGACTAAACGGAGCAGGCTCAGCAACGGTTCGCGCTTCCGATGTAGTCACGATTTCTTCAATAAACGTCATTGCCGCTGCAGCATAAGTCGCTGAATCGATTTCGGCTGTGGTTGTCGATGCTGGGCCTCCTCTTCTTCCGGTGGAAAACGTGACCGGGATCTTGCTTCTACTCCTCAAATCCGGCTCGAAGGACCAATTTGCACGATGGGTCGTACAAGTGTGCTGGATTGGAGGGTTGAAAGGCGACAAGAAACTGTCACTGTGAAGAAGGTGCTACCACGTTGGAAGTATTTAAATGAAAATACTATTTCCACTATCGATAGTAGCGAGTACTGTCCCTGCAAAACTGAGCCAAGTCCAGTGTGTCGTACTGATTGGGAACTCAAGTAGGAACTCGAGGGAACTGACGTAGGAACTGACTTGTTTGGACCCGCTGGCCTCTTTTATATGGAACTTTGGCGTCAGTTTCACCCCGCTTAGTGGGGGTAGAACGGTACTCGCTCCGGTATTGTTTATTTTAAAAATAGAAAACATTTTCGGCGCGTATTACAAATGGTTATTGCCGGTTGTTAAAACATATTCGAAACAAATGCACAATTCTACCAATGGACACGGACATAAAAACATTTACAAAAATTGTAGAAAGCAAGGGATCTTAACTATGGCGCTCGGCCATTACCTAAACAATAACAAAATTGTCAATGACACCCGAAAGTTCCCGAGCGTCGAAGATTCCCAAACATCTGGCTACTTTCTAAACATATGTTCTTAAGTAAACGGTATTTGTTTCCTAAAAATAACACGTGCTTAACTATTTACTAAAAACCTAAGACTATGTGTGCGGCTGTCCTGCACAATTGTTCTAAATTCAGTTAACTGCAGTCGATTTAGTTCTAAATTGTACCACATCACTGCAGTGGGTAAAGCAACCATTGGTAACATTGAAAAACGTTAATTTTACTAATGGCTGTCTGGATTAGAAATTGGAAGAAGAGAATTTGACAGCCATTAAATCCTACTTGAGTAAAATTGCGACAGCTCAGAACTTGAACTCAATTTCTACTTTAGCATGAAAACCAGTATTCTTCATTAAAAAATTGAGGGTAAAAGGAGCACAAAGAGGCAACTTGACGACACGGTTGGCGCAGTGGTTGAGCGGTCGACTGCTGCGCTGCGTGTCACGGGTTCGATTCCCGCACGGAACAAATATTTGTATGGCCTACAGATAGTTGTTCCGGGTCTGGCTGTTTGTGTATGTGAGTTTATATGTTTGTGAACGCACCCACGATACAGGAGAAATTCCTAGTGTGGGGCAACGTTTTTAAAAAAAAAAAAAAAAAACTCTAATCGAATTGGCCAGGTAAGGAGATCATAGAGCCAACTCTAATCGAATTGGCCCAGTTAAGTCATCCTTTGAGCCCAAAATCAAAGAGAACTATTGTTTAAATTAACCGAATGATATCAAAATTGCTCAGCTATAGTAGGCGCCAGATAAATGAAGAAAAACGGTCATTGACCTTTCCTTAATATCTCTTCGCAGGTACCCCCGGACAGTAAATTATGAATCGTTTTTCATTACTAGAACAGTAAGGGTCACAATAGATGTCGATTCAGGACAGCTTTATGTCATTATTTCATTTATCTGGCGCATAATATAGTGTATCTACTACCTACTACTAGTTATTGAACTGAACAGGGATAATATTTATTTAGTCACACTTGTAAATGATAAATTGAGTGTAAAACCAAAGCTGCCTCCGGGGTTTCATTTTGTAATACAGCAACCATTCTTTATTATATCAATAACGCAAGAATTATGAAACTACAAATATATGTTGTTTCGTCCAAGAAAGTGTTCCTACCGAAGTGTTTTGTGGTTCTGTTACGAAAATCCGAGATGGTAAACTTTGCATTGCGCTTTTACTTTGGTAAAATTAAAAGCATCCCTGAAATCTTTGAACAAAAGCAGCAATGGAAATGTCCCAGGATAATGTGAAAATAGTATTTTTGTAAAAGCCTTTAGTGGTGGTTAGTGTTATTTTGTGATTTGATAATTTGGTTTGTGAATGAAATATATACCTACAGTTTGTGACCTAAATAATATGTCTTTTAAAACTAATTATTTTAAGAATAATCAGTTTGCGTAATACACAATTTATTCTTCTCTGTTTGCATATAAATTTTAAATCGATAGGTACTTACATACAACCTCAAAACTTTGTAAAACATACTTAATTTTTTTTTCAATTAACACTTAAGTTCTGTGCATTTATCTTGACTGCCGAATTAGGTAATTAGTAGTAAATATAAACTTGATTGTACTAAATTTTTTAAAGTAATTTTGACATTTATCATTCGTTCTCAAGAAGTTTAGAACAAAATCAGAAGAATTTAGATACACATTTCATCCGCAAACCAGATATTCAATGTCTAAACCAGAGAGTTACACCCACAGATATAGCTATATCTGTGGTTACACCACTATCGTGAGTGTAACGAGATGAAACTCATAAAGTCATATCTTGACATACGACCTTATAGATCGGACGTCGTATAACTAAAATGACGCGTCGTAAGTTGACATTAGAGGTACTTTCATTGCGACGTGTTGTAAAATTGTTAAATTAGTGTATTACGTTATGTTGCGTCTATTTGTGTCGTTAGTGATGTTTATTGTGAATGTATTGAAACGACAATAATGGTAGGAAGTGTCAATTTGATTCAATTCTGTAGGGATTTTCAGTGATTCTTAGATCGATCTTTTTTTATACTTACAGCTTTAATAAAAAGTTGCTGAAATATTGCAATCGATTGGAAAAATTCATAAAATTATCTGGATTTCATATCGATAATGGCTTAGGGTATTTTAGGTCGGAGAGAAATAATTCTGCAATTTTTTTGCTATAGTAATTCAAAAGAATAAATTGAAAAAAATCTTCCTAATATTTGTTTAACCCAAGTTTCTTTAAAATTGTCATAGGTATTACTTTTAGGCCCCTGTGCACAACATTGCATTGTAACATTCAAATCCAAAATAAAATTCACCTTTCCTCACAACTGTTAGCGCGAATGACTAAAGCTGTTAGTATCCTAATATAAATAAGCTAACTATTGTTGGATAGGAATGTGAGCCCAACGTAAGTTGTTGTATCTAAACGACAGACATAATAGGCGCCAGCGCATCTTTGTAGCCGCTGGGAAAGCCATTAAACATTAGTTAATTATTTGATTTAGTTGGTTTAGTAATATGGATCTAGAAAACTTTATTCCCGAAAACACTGATTCCTTCCTTTTTTTACTATTATTTATTTTCGTGTGCAGTCGAGTATAAAAGCTAAGGAATACATCGTTGGGCATAAAAAAACCATCCACATCGTTGTTAATGGAAAAAGTTGAATAGCAATGCTGATCCTTTTCTTTTCGTAATTTAATATTTAAAAAAATACTGAGTTCAGATAAGGTTGGCTAGATATTAGTGAAAAAAAAAACTATTTTGTGACAAAATAAAGGTTGTCATATTATAAAATGTTCGCTCTATACGTATATACGATCTTTACCAAATTATTGTCGCTTCTTTGAATGAGTTTTGTGTGTGGATGAGTGTGGACTGTCTAGTATTGTCTGTGGCGATGTGTGAATCTGTGACAGTTATTTGTGTAACGTGAGTGACGATATTCGTTTATTAGTGTAGTAAATGACAAACTTACTTCTTGTTTTAAGCTGAACACTTTTATTTTGGGCAGTTTATTGTCCAGTACTCCAACATGGGATCGATTGATATGAATATTTTGATAGAGGTTTATTTCATGTTTCTATTGGCATCGTTCAGTGCCAGATTCGTCAGTAATTTGGAAATTATTAAAAATCACAAGCATCAAATATCAAAAGTAGATTTCGTCCCCATATCATAACGATAAGGTTATATCTAACCTTATCTAAAGATAAATCAGAATAATATTTCTTTTTTTTTTAAGAAATTAGTGTTGATAAAGGAGAATGATAGAAACTGACCATTTAAAGTTTGCTTTTTTGCGCTTTCAAATAAACAAGAATCAAGTTTGTCACAGACCTCTAAACCTGCCAGTGTGTATCAAGCACTGTTTCTGTGTTTGGGTAAAAACTATTTATTACTATTAAAGTCCGTACTGGCGTGTCGAGTTCCTCAGCTCTAGACCGTCGAAGATGTTCAGATTGTGCTTCCTCGCGTATTCGTTGATTATCATCTTTCCTGTGGACAAAGGAGGCGCGCATTGGACAATCGCATGGCAGTTTAGACAAGACAAAAACTGCATTTTTGAGTACAAATCTCAAGTGAATTAATATTTTTTCATTTAATACATTAATTAAACATTTCGTTTTAATTTGATTAAAAATAACAATGTTGCGAGACAGTAATTTAATATGCAGTTTTTAGTAAATAGGTGAAAATCCTTTGTTTTTGGTAAAATATTTTGATACTAAATTAATTATTAGAAATAGTTTTAATGACCATGTGAGTTTAAAAGAGAAAGCAAAATAAAAATACATAAAACTTGCAAATCAATAGCTTTTTTTTTTAATAACTTAAAGATATTTATTTAAAAATTGCAGAATACAATCGAGATCATCAGTTTAAAAGTATTTAGAGGTTTTTTTTGTTTCTGTCCAATTCGTACGTAAAACAAACGTATTGGCTGCTACACCTCGGATATTGAAACTCTTAATTTAAAATACGTAGTACTTACGCTCAAAAGCGTCTTTATTCCCTTTCACATTTCATAAGCTAAAAGCGGTCACTAAAAGTTATTGCTATCTAAACAATTACTTACGAATGTAAAAATAAATCAATAAACAACAAAAGATTTTCACTGTACAGTAAACTTGCATTGTAAGAACATAAAAACAATCAACTGAATAACAGGTGATTGTGACTTTTGAGTAACGTCACATACGACGTTATTGAGTTGTCTGCTTTTATTTTATTATAAATAAACATTACAATATAACACGTCATTTACTGACTTCTTGTCTTTTTTGTTGACTGTACTTTTTAGTGTCCAAAATTAAAGAGAGGGCAAATTCTACTAATTTTCAAGCAACGTTCGCATTCTCATATCACTACTATCCGTATCAGTCACTATCCGTAAAAAAACTAATATTTCATACATTTTAGACAGATTGTGACTGAAACGCAAACGTTACTTGAAAATTAGTATAATGGTACACATAAGTATTGTAGAATTTTGAGCAAATTAAAGAATGTTTCTAAAAATATTTAGTTTTATAAGCAAGAACAACTTTACAAAAGTCTATCTACGAGCTAGTGTTGCCAGAAGACAAAGATGCCACCATAAGGGTGGCCAGTGTTTAAATTTGCCCATGTACCGCTATTTATATTGTACACATGTTTCTATTGTAGTACCTACTTACATGATAAAGTTTAAATAAATAAATAATTTAAATAGGTTGCGTTCCATTTCTATCAAGTACCTATTCATTAAGCCATCATGAAATGTGGATAGATGGAGAGGGAGGTCAAAGAAAAGATGGACGGATTGTGTGAGGAGTGATAATTATGAAAGAAAACGGAGTCAATGATAGCAGACGGTTGACAGGAGAGAATGGAGGCAAAAAAAGTGTTGCACCGGCCCCAACTAACATGGGATGAGGGCAGGAAGAAGACGGTTCATTAAGCCGTATCTTTAATTTTTTTACATCACAACGTTGAACACTAAGGCTAGATTTTTTCTAGAACAGTGACAAGTTTTTTTAAAATATCAAACAGTCTTCTCAAGACTCCCACAGACAGGCGCGACGCAACAATGCGACAACGCGTTTTCATATAAATACCTGATTTATTGAAAGGGAAATATATTTATCACACTTGTATTTTCGCAAAGATGTGTTTCTAAATAGCAGTAAAATACGTTTATTAGTAAACATTGACCTGTGTCTTGGAGATTACCCAGAGAAAGCGCCATTAGTAATATAAGTTTAATCAGTCCTTATCTTTTGCAATAACCATAGAGCCATAAGGCTATAAGTCAACAAATAAACACAGCGACATTCATTTTATTTTGATATTAAATTGAAATTACGAAAGTAAAATCAGTAATACCTACTGCGGTAGATAAATATTTTATCCTATATGGATTGTTTTGTATGAACGTTGGCCCCGCACCTGCGAGCCTGTAGAACTGGGCTAGTCTCGACATAGTTACCGATCTCCTACCGACCGAATTAGGTCGATAAGTCCTAAGGGGCGGCCACGCGATCCACGAGCCCGAACTAAGAACAACTGTCAAATCGTGTTGTCATTCATTCTTAGTTCGTGCTCGGGACTAATCGTAAGTCCGTAGGTGATACGGAGTAGAAAACGCCCGTAACTAAGGCCGAATCTACGGACTTCGGGCTTAGAGAGTAGATCCTCTGATCCGTGTACTTATCGCGTCCGAGATTGACTGTGTACGGACGGTACGGCCTTATATGGACCGAATTCGGTCGGTAGGAGGTCGGTAACTATGTCGAGACTTCCCGCCCTGGTCACATCTCCCGCATTTCGGAGGAGCAATGGGCGAATATAACCACAAAGTGGTTCCCGAATACAAGGAAACGACAACGCGGCAGGCCCGGAAAGATGATAAAAAGAGCTCGACTCTTTCGCAAAAGGACTGGCCCAAAACTGCAGAAGACCTGGGAACTGGGAAAGTGGAAGAAGAGAAGGGAGGCCTTTTGAGCAAGGAATGCTGTGCCGGCCAAAGGCCTCCGGCCAAGGGTCTAACATTAGGGTGTGTTGGGTCGTTTAGACCTTACTACCCTACACGAAGAGGAGGAGGAGCAAGGAAAGGCTCATAATTTAAATATTAAATAAAAGTATGGATTGTTTTCACATTCCTACTAATTGTTAATGTGCTGCTAAGAGCGTTTACGCGGTACTGCATTTCATACAAACTTTCAAGTCCTTATTTTTAGAAATGAGTGAACCAATTTTAATAAAACATCGTATGCATACGCTAGATCTAAATAGTTAGTAGAGAACATTTTTGAAAAAGAGTTCAGGGGGAAAGATAGTGATTTTTCACTTTCTATACAAACCTTAAAATCACTCTATCTTTGCCCTGAACGTTTAATTAAAAACGAGTCATTCGTTCAGAAAAATAGTGACTTAAAAGTTTGTATGAAATGCCGTAAGTACCGCGTAAATGCTCTTAACAGATTATAATTTTGCTAACTTGTTTCTTACTGATTAATAATAGTAAGTACTAGGAACAAAAAAGACACTAATCTAGTTAGTAAATCGACGTGTTATTTTCAGGGTGAATTTACTAATAGTTTTCAATTTTAGACAACTTGTAACATTTAAGAATAGACTAAAAATTCAAGTAAAAACTATTTGAGTAGAATTGACCCTTGACTCCTTAATTACAACATGCTAAGCACAATTCGAAACTTTAGTTTTTAGAAATTTTCAGATTTTTTGATTTTAGAAAAGCGATAAGGCCCCCTAGACAAAGATCTATTCTATTAGAGATGATTCCCCTTGGTAAAAAAAAATATGATTCTTTTTTTTTTATTTATGAATGGGCTAGCTCTCGACCTCGATCACGCCTGATGGAAAGCGATGGATGAGGTCCATGATGAAAGCGAGCGAGCCCAGAAGATGCCCTGAGGCACTGGTACTCCCACGCGTCGACGAAGCACATTCTATTTATTCCGTCAGTTAGATTATCGAAAAATATTGTTAAGTACGTATTTTTTGTTTTAGAATGTCACTTTGTCTAGGGCCTAAACAAAATGACAATTTTCTATCGACGGCACCGATTTATCAAAGGTTAAAAATGTATGGGATTGACACGTGCTTCAAAATGTATGGGATTGACACGTGCTTCCGAATTGTTACGTAGTCAATCTCAAATGTATATGTACCAAACCTGTATGTCACAATTTTTTTTATTCGTCATGCTATGGTAAGCGCCAGATAAATGTGTAATAAAGGTCAATGACCCACATACATTTATTGATTTTCTTAATATCAATAACAGAAATAAAGACAGAAATCTATCCCGACTCGACTTCTATCGTGGTCCTTTACGTTCTCTAGTAATGAAAAACGGTTCATAATATTTATTGTTCGAGTATCTACGAAGGGAAAGGTCAATGTACTTTATTGCAAGTTTGTCTGGCGCCTACCATATGCGTAAATAAACGCCTTTTCTTTCTATCTTTGAAACATGTTCGTCAATCTTCATCTCTAATAGAAACCACTTTATCTAGAGCCCAATTTATCTAAATCTTCTAAAGTTTCTACCAAAGTCTCCAGAGTACCCTTTGCTTAGGCTGATTCACGCTAGACTGCAGGGAGCCCAAGTTAACCCGACTACAAGCCACGTATGCAAATATCAACAAGCATTCAACGTGCTCCCACTTCGTCTATATTCGTGGGCTCCGGAAGACATTCGGGCGACTTCGGCTCGCTACATTGTAGCTCGAATTAGGTCTGCGCACGAGTGAGGAAAGCTTTCTAAAAGAACAATGTATGATGTTAACATAAGTTTTCTCATTAGTATTGTTTTAAAGATTTTATCTGATAGATGCGTGTATAGACATCACAGAAATCGGAATAAATAAAATAAATAAATAAATAAATATCTTGGGACAACTCACACATGGCCATCTGATCCCAAGCTAAGCAGAGCTTGTGTTATGGTAACCAGACAGCTGATATACATACTTATATAATTTATAAATACATACATATTATAGATAAATTACACCCAGACACAGAACAAACAATTATGCTAAAAGAAGCTGGAGCTGGTAAAGCATCATTGCTCATTAATATTCCTGTCTGAGCCAATGAGCTGAGCGAAATTTTCGGTAAACTTAGCCACAGTTAAAATTGCCACGGACTGTCAATTACTATGAGAAACGATGACACTCACTGCCATACTTGCTGATCAATCCAGTTAACACCTCACCGTGGAACCTAAGGTCGAATGAGCTTGAAGTGAACTGTCATTCACTCCATCTCAGTTTAAAGAGAAAGAAACAGCGAAGCCAACTAGCTGAATCCACCGTTTCATTAAAAGTTTAGCATTTTCATTGAACTGTGACTTATTATCAGCGACATAAGTGACATGGGTTAGTAATTAAAAGATATTGAACAAAAGATGTCACTTAGGTCGCTGAAAAATCGGCATATTTAAATGAAAAGGCTAGGCAACCAATTAAGTGGCTGATTAAGCTAATCGGCTGCGACATATACTTACACGGTGATATTTATACCGATTAGAACCGCTGCTTTGTTTAGATTTTTTTCACAATGCCTTCTCTAGTAGTGGTTGTCGGAGTTTCTCGGTGTTCTATGAGGGACACAGATTGAACTGTTTATAGTTACTACAAGGTCGATATCTCATAGATTTGTACCTTAATATAGAATCGTATGAACATTTACGACCCGCGTTGTACTGTAAAGGCTTAACAAGCACAAACATCTAAGACACGTTTCTTTCTTTTACAAAACTTTCCCCACTCATGCGATTCAGACCTTCTCAAAACAACCGCTTGGCAACACAACTTAAGAACAAACAATTGCAATAGCATCTACAATTTCAAGGCTTACCTTCGTCAATTTTCCGCGACGCCTCGTCCAGGTCGCTCCCCGCGTAATTGAGGATCACCAGGACCAGGGGCATCATTTCCCACGAGTAGTGGAACTTCTCCAGCAGTTTGTGACAGTTCTCCACTAAGGTTTCTAAGGAAACCGCTGCGGAAGAAGAGAAAGAGAACGTTAGGTTGTTTCTGTTGTAAGTTATCTAAACTTATATTATAAGGAGGTAAAATTTTATGTTTAAATGTTTGTATGAGGTAATCTATGGAAGTATCGATCCGATTATGAAAATTAAGTATTTCACTGGTAGAAGGCTACACATACGGCATGTTTCCTTTGTGTTTAGGTTGTGAAAAAAAAGCACTGTTCCAGTAAGTTCCTCGTTTTTAGGGTTCCGAACCCGAAGGGAAACCAACGGAAACCTATTACTAAGCCTCCGCTGTCCGTCCATCCATCCGCCTGCCTATCTTGGCTGTATCCCGTAATAGGTAGACAGTTGAAATTTTCATAAGAGTGTGTATTTTATTGCCGCTATAAAAAAAACGTATTTTTTTTTTCGGTCTAAGGTACGGAAATACGGAATCCTTCGTGTGAGATTCTGAATCGCACTTGGCCGATTTTAAGGTTATGTAGGAGGTGATGAAGCAGTTGAGTTGCTAGTAAAGAGCATGGCGCCAAAAATTATGCTTAACCAAAGAATTTAGGCTGATGTTGCACTTAAAACAGCCCACATTCATCATATGCGTAACATTTTGAACTGACTTTGGGTCTGCTGGTCTGCTTCCAGTCTAATCGTTTGTAGCTGCATAACAGAATTTAAAAGGAGCGAGCTATCCACAACTCAGCTACTGGGTGTAATACGAAAATCCACATCAATTGTTACAGAATGACTTCAGATTACAATGTAAGTAACACAGATGAGGCTTCCGGCGACTGGGACCGCAACTAACTAGGACCGCGGTCCCAGTCGCCGGATCCGTAAAAAATGAATATTTTTCTTCCGGCGACTGGGACCACTCATAGATAACTTAAAAAAATCTATAATTCAAGCCAAAATCGGTACAGTCAAACGAAAAAATTTTTAAAATCAAAATGGTTTTTCCTTCAATTATTACATCTAAAAAATTTTCGTATGACTGTACATTTTTTGATTTCAGTTATCATTTATGAGTGGTCCCAGTCGCCGGAAGAAAAATATTTACTTTTTACCGATCCGGCGACTGGGACCGCGGTCCTAGTTAATTGCGGTCCCAGTCGCCGGAAGCCTCACACAGATAACAGTCTGTAATCATAATTACCTACATATTTGACAATTCAGTTGGTTTCGACGATGGTCTCCAAACTAAGTAGAACCCAGAAGTTACCTATAGGTACCAAGGGCCTATTCACAATATCTTTATGGAACTCCGCTTAATCTCACACCTATAAAAAGACGTATAAAACACACAAATCACTTCTAACAAGACACACTAACCACACGACACAGTGTAAATGATATTCCATTCATCAAAACTTGCCTTGTAATTCGTAATAACAGCACATCAGTAACCATCTCATGTTAACTAATGATTACAAAGCTAGTCACTAATTAGGAGATGATTTGTTAACTCTGCAACGGCTGTTGACATTGACATGACTAAGTGACGACCGTTGTACCTGTCAGCCGTTGTGGATTTTACAAAGGTATGAGTTTTACGTTCATAAATCAATTTGAATTTCAATCTTTAGCCACCAACTCAAATATCCACTTTGGCGTTTTGTATTTTACTTCAGAAACTCGTTACTTACTTCAGAAACGACGGTAGCAAAATGGCGAAGCCATATATTTTAACTGATATGTAGAATTTGTGAAGTTAGGGTCGGTAGAGTTAGGCCGTGTAGATTCAGAAGCTTGGCTCTACATGAGATCTGATATCTTTTTCACAGGGCAAACCTTATGTGGTCGTCTTGGCAACATTTTACATGAAATGTTGTTGGTGGGATACGTGTTTTCATTACAAAACGCCAAAGTTATAGTTCAAATTCCATTCCGAATTCGAACTACCTTATGATATGTAATTTATTGTTCCAAAACTATTAAAGGACATTGGCAACTTTTGACCACGTTTACTTGTTTACAACGTTTAAGGTTACATGACCCTGGGAATCCCATTGTATTGTGTATTTTGGACTCATTCTGTTTCGTACCAAGGGATATTATTTATATTATATTAACTTTAACAACTTTATTCATTCATCATAAAACCAACACATGAAATTAAAACTTTTAAACAAAAAGCAGACCAAAGTCCCGTGAGACCAAGCTTCTGATTTCTAAGTATTGACAAAGTAAACAATAGTGGCACTTTAGTGTCAAGTGACACTTTGTTTATAGCAATAGTGACGAATGTCAATGTGACACTTAACATAAATAAACAGTGTAGGACGAAAGAGAACTGAAGTACCAATTCAGGGAACGAATGACCTAGGCTCATAAGACTATAATATTAAACAAAAGATATGTCTCAACAATAGTTTCGTTGAAGTCTAAGTTTATCTTATAGGTACGCCTAATAAGATAAACTTCCTAATAGCGACAACCTGGGGGTCTATAAGCAAGAGGGTAAAGATTATTTCTAGGCAAGTGTGTTCCATCATCGACCAGATCATTGCTTCCCATCATCATCAGGTGAGATAGTGGTAAAATGTGAGCCTATCAATAATACCTACATAAACTTCGACTTCAACGCAGATATCGGTTAAGGAGAAAACCTGGACTTTAACGTCAGTCTGAAATCGTCAGACCGACTTGGAGAAGCGTGGCCTTTTCTGTAGTTTGCTGTTTAATGCTTTGTTTGCCCTGCAATGGGACAGAAACAAGCTAGTAATCATGATAATTTTCCCAATAATGTTTCCTCTACGATTAGAACAATCCGAAGCAGCATTGTGGTCGTTGGCAGAAACCTTTAATTTCTTTTTGTTAGCTCATACTGCTCCACTACTGGGCAAACGCCTACCACAAGTCCCTCCAGGAATTCCTTTCCCACGCCGCCTCGTAAGCCGTACCAGTCCACACGGTACGCATCCAACGGTCATTAATCACTATAGGTTTTTGAATTTTTCTCTAACAAGAAAATATGCCAGACTAATTTTTTATAGGCATTGAGCACTACTTATTACTGCAAAGCTCTCGTTCGTACAATGGGCTTTTAAGAAAGAAAAAAAGTCAACCGACCTTTACTTGAGCAACCTTGTTTGGCATGTCGTCAATTTATTTAAATAAAAAAATACACATAAACAATTCAACGGCATTTTAAACGCAATAAAAATAATGAACAATCGTAATAAATCTAATAACCTTTCCTTTCTTATAACAGTTATTTTTTAATGTAAATCACGGTTGATACACAAAGCCATACTTAAGATTTAGGTCAATGTAACACATAAAGTTGTTTACTATAAAATGTACAGCCAAAACATGTTCATAGTTTATGGGCCAACTGATGGGAAATGGCATTCATTTGGCATTTTATTTAGGGTCGTTACTAAAGTAGAGTAATCAATATTATCTTCTTATAGAACGCATTGCTTGAAAAGTTTATTACCTTGGATTTTGGCACTATGAGAGAGGAATAGTTATTTATGTTTGTGGCAATATTGAAAACTACTTGGAAAATTAACAACGTTTAAGATAGTTATGGTCATGATGATGATTGAATATTACGTAATTCTACAGTAAGTTCGCTGTTTATGAATGGATGGTTATTTTATTGCTATGGGAGTGCTACTGTTCTGCTAGATGTCATAAATATTATAATTTATTATGAATAATCATCAGTCCTTTAATAAAAGTCACTCAAACTCAATCAAAGACGACATCTCAAGAAACATATTTCAAGATTTAACAGCACCTATTAATACAAAATCCAGTTACACCCCGGAACTAACAACCAAATAAAAACACAACAACGAGAACATGTTTAAAACCTTTATCACCGAAACAAACTAAACAAAATCGCCAATCGACATGAATGATCGACTAACCATAAAGAAGGATTAAGAATAATCGCAGCGGCACGTCACTAGCGTCCATAAACTATATGTCAGAAGGTCGTGCATCATACAGACACTTCGGCTTTACGACTTCCCTTTGTGCTGACAGCTCCGTCGACTATAAAAAACCTATTCAAAGGTGGTGGAGACACTTGGACACACATCGTCAAGCTTTTAACCTCGTGGAATAGTGCTGTAACGTTTGTCGACGTGTCAAATAGTCGTATTGCTACTTACGACGTTATTTCTTGCATTGTTCCGATTGCTACTACGTTTCGCTATGGGTTTCAAATCGATTTGAAGGTTGTGGTGGTTCAGTTGGCATTGAGTGGTGCTATTTGGTTTGCTTTTTGTGTTTGAGTAATGTGAAATGAGTAGCTGTGGTAGCTTTAAACAAAATATTTATTAAATCCTTATATCTCGGATTTGAATCCTTCCTGATGAACATGATTTGACTGTCTGCTGACAAATCTAAGTATCCACACAATCAATGTTGAATCACCAAAAGATGTGATGAGTTATGACGAGCAGTATTTGTTATTATTATAACACATTATTTTGTTTACGAGTTTTTGATTTTTTGATTTCAAGTCTACTGTCGACGTTAGAATATAATTATCGTAAAGCCGTCTGTAACAGAAACAATACCCCCGTAATAGTAAATTCTGTGTTACAGTGAGGTAATTTTTCTCGTTTCTGAGACCCAGTAAAGCAACAAACACGTTGAGACTTGAGGCTCCTCAGGAAGGGAAGGAAAAATAGAAAACTTTAAAATCTAAGCAAAACAATTGAATGCCTATCCGTTATAGTTTGTGTATAGGTATGGTATTTGAAGGTATGCATGTAGTAATATATAATTACGAAGGCTATGGAATTTTTAATTTGTATTTCCAGTACTATTTTTAAAATTAAAGGTGAGTTATGTATGTTGTTGTACTCGTATCTACCACTACTAACACTTTATGCTCAGAACAAGAAAAATAACTCTTCAAGCTGTACAATATGCATCGGTATCACAATATTATGTAGGTACAATCAGTTCATAAAACATCACCACAGTCAGAAGTATGTAATCTTCTATCATGAACTACAATAACCATCATAACTTAGATGACGGCAAAGTGCTGTTATTATGGACTACTATTAGTACAGATATTTTCTATACCTATACAAATACAAGCAATGTCAGAGAAAATCAAAGATGTTTTAATAAAATAATCATACTAATCATTTTAGCTTTTTATTACAGATGGACTTCTGTAATAACTGCCTCTTCTAACTCATACGCAAAGCATTTATGTCAATTAAGCCATTTACAGGTACTTTTTTTACTTTAAAAGAGTCGGTCAGACAAAACAAAACGCTAGTTGCACGTTCCAATGAGTCCAGAAGACTAATTCTCGTACTTAAAAAGCGTGCAAATTCAAGACGCAATATCATCTCAGTGACGATCAAAGCCAGAAACCTGTCAAAATGTAGGGAAATTAGAAAAATTTGACTGTTTGCGACTGCGATGCAAATGCGAACGCTTCTCAAAAATTACGAGAATTACCTTCTATTCAATCTCTACCAAGTTACAAAACGGTTTTTAGCTCTCGGACCATAGTTTATACGTCACAATAAAACCTATGCATTAAACTTGAGATAGATACAATTGACGTAAGTTCGAGCTACAGCAGCGCCGCACTGCGGCTCGGACTTTATGTCAACTTTACGATCCGCCATTACGGACCCAATGCCGTTTGCGCAAAGAGCTGATAAGTAACTGTATTCGAATTTCGAATCTAGCTGAGTAAGAGTAGCATGGAATTAGTAAGTAGGTACTTCATCTTGGCAAGTAGCTTCTTTAAGTTTAAATTAAGTATCATTTCTTATTCTTAGGTGAAATGAGCTCATAAGTAACTGTATTCGAATTTTGAATCTAGCTGAGTAAGCGAGTAGTATGGAATTAGAAGGTGTTTTATTTTGGCAACAAGCTCCTTAGTTTAAGGGATTTGCTAGGATAGGTCTTTAGAGCCGGTTTCTAAATTGAGTGTTCGGAGTTAAGAACGTGGCGTGCTAGGGTTTGACAAATACTCAACTTTAAATTCATACTTTAGGAATTCGGGAGTTAATAAATGTTTTGTTTCATCAGCATAATATGAGACAATAGTGTTTTAGTTACTCCGAGTCGTAGATATAGGTCAGAGTTTCTGTTTGTTTCAGCCTTATTTACCGTTTTCCAATCTATGAAAAGAATGACACAAAAGCCTTTGTGTCGTTGATGAAGTTCAATGGTCGAATCGTGGAAAGAGATCAATATTTAATATTTCAAAAAATGATATCACTCATTTTTTAATACAACTTTTGGTTACGACATTTACAATTGTTTGCATCTTGTATTTATACTAACTAATATTAGATAGGTATAAATGCGAAAATTAGATTTTTTTTTTTACGCTTTCATGAAAAAATTGCTGAACCGATTTTGAACGTAACTCTTTCATAAACGTCTAAGTAAAAGCGATACAATAATGATGATAATTTTACTCAGTTAATGAAATTTTGTACAGAATAATTAATATTATTCTGTACAAAATTAGCATATACTATTCCAGACTATAATTAGTCTGGAATAGAACATAGGCTACTTTTATCCCGGGAGTATGTTCCTTTGAGATAACTTCCGACACTCACGCAGATGTAGCCGCTGGGAGAGATGATTGGGATTGGCACGCGTTTGACCCCTGTCTGACCTGATGGTAAGCGATGAGGTGGTCGAAGATGGAGCTACGACGGAGCACGCTTGCCTAGAAGTAACCTTTTCACTCTTGACTTAAAAACTCCCGGGTTGTAGATATCATTGCGGAATTTGTTAGAATGAGTCACCGCGGCCCTGGCACGCAAAGGGCATTTGGAAGAACACGGATGGGTTTTAGTCAGTAAGAGTCTGACACTCCCATCCGCTGCACCCAGAGCGAGGAGGAGTCATTTGATGATTTCCTATAAAAACTTTTTCACAAAAAAAGAAACCGACTTCCAAAATACACTATAAAGTTCAAAATAACTTTAATTTCGGAAGTCGGTGTTTTTGGTTGCTTCTTCGTTATTTGACACCGACTTCCGAAATTATAGTTATTTTGAACTTTATAGTGTTTTTTGGAAGTCGGTTTCTTTTTTTGTGAAAAAGTTTTTTATTTTTCACTTTTTAGTGGTACCCCACACCTAACAACACCACTGGATAGTCACAGGAAAGCAAAAGTACACAATTTCGTGTAAATGAATGATTTTTCCACATATTTTTTCCAGATATTTGGATTTAAAAACCAAACTGCTGAACCGATTTTGATAAAATTTAAATGGGACCATTTGGAAAGTATACCCTTTCCAACAGAAAAAGAATTTTTCAAATCGGTTAGCAAGCGACGGAGTTATGCCCGAACAAACATAAAAAAAAAAAAAAAAAAAAATTGAGAACCTCCTCCTTTTTTAGAAGTCGGTTAAAAATAAGGTTGTAGCTATCAGGAAACACAACTCTGACAGGGAATTCCACTCCTTAGCTGTACGCACAATGAATGTGTTCCCAAAGCTAGTAAAGATCTAAATGTTAGGGAAGTAAAACCGACGCAATAATAAAGCTAAGTTAAGGCTGTTGATAAACATCGATGGGCTGTCAAATAAAAGCGGGAGGCTAGTTGAGGTCGCCATGACATCTTTATAGCCGATGTCAGAGGTCTAGCGTACTACGTACATTTCGTATTTTATGAGATGGTTTTTTTTAAAGTGTTGTTGAGAAATTATGATGCACTTTTTTAGTGTAATCTTTATAAATACTTAACATTTTTAATCGAATACGTTTGCAAAGGTATTTTTTTTTAGCAATGGCTTTGCTCTTGACCTGGATCACGCCTGATGGAAAGGGAATTATTATATAAATTAAAATAAAACAGATCAATTTAAAATAAATTAAATGAAATACACATATGAAACAGAAAATTAAAAATAAAAACCATTTAAGTACCTAATCGTGTGTAGATATTATATTGTTATACTATCAGTAAAAGATAGGTTACGGCGGCAGAAAGTGCATTATTGTCTATGAACGCGATGCGACAATCAATAAAGTAGGTACAACTAGTAAGTTCATCTTTTCGATCATTCATTGAATAAATGTCTAACCTAAAAATTGGTTAGGTTTTTAATGAAATTATAGGTAAGTAGAATTATTGACAGATTACCAATACAAGTAACATTTTGTTCAAAATTGAATTTGCAATTAGTTAGCTGTTGGTTATTTTCTAATTTATATCGCTATTAACCTGGTTAAAAGAAAATTTAATAGCATGGACATCATTTATATTTTAGTACTTACCTTTATTTCACATTAATGTTTTTAGCTCTGCCTAATCTTCATTCCTTATAAGTTTTATGTTTATAAGTTTCATTTTTAAATGATTTCAAACTTCTTCTTATTATATTTTTTATTACATTGGAACGTTCAATTCATTTCCAGAAAAGCAATTGAAAAAGTAAATATGGGAATGAAAAGTTTTCTTTTGATAGCCTATTGTTTCATGATAATAGACAAAATCTGTTAATGCTGATTACTCTAGTTATTTAAATTAAACAATGAAATAATGGCTTCCTATTTTTTTCGTAAATCCGCAAACCCTGTATCTATTAAATTCAAATTTAAAAGGCGGTCATCCCGCGCCCCAGCAACGTCTACACCGTCCATGCGTCCGCATCGCTAGAAGACCATCGACTAACGTCACTAACGTTATAATCGCGCGATCCATCAGTACTAGCGCGCCCGCCTCGCCACCAGCCAATCAGAACCCGCCGCCACGCCTCCAAGCCACGCGATTGGTCGAACCACTAACTTTGAATATAGAACCCGTTTTTTTTTTCTCTAACGCCTACGCAAGCTCGGGCAACTTGAGGATTTCGTTCACGTTGCATCAAACACAATAGTCGATTGCAATGGCATTTATTTTAATTTTTAGGTTAGGTATCGTGATGGCACTGAATTGAATTCAATTGCCTCGTTTATAGGATAAACTGTGCTTCTAATATTGTTAGTCATGCGATATTTAAAGTCAGCCTAGACAAGACTAGAAATAACAAATAGTAGTGAAAGAAATTGTCGTGTAAAAAATGAAACAAAATAAAATTTCTTTCATCTTACGCATTGCTTTTTACTTTATGAATATTAATACTTATTCGTTGCCTCAGAATGACTTTAGAATCGTGGGAAAACAGCAAGATTTTCCTACTTTGTTTTTAACGCTAACACAAATGTCGAATATGGCAGATAAAATCCATCACAATTTAACTGAAACGTTAACTTTATAAACAGCGGATGTTGATAATAAAGCGATTGCCGTAAAGCCTTAATTATATGTATGTCTTTATGGCACCCAGTATTGTTCGCACAATCCACATTGAACGAGATCTCTATTCCATTCCATTCCCATCCCATAATCTTACAGTTTCACAACGTAATTATTTTGTTAATTAGGGTAACAGCTAGCTCTATGTGTGTGCATCTTTTATCAAAGTTTGTGTCAAAAATAGATCAAAAATAGGCACTGAGCAGAAATGTTATGATGAAGGCTGTCTTCCGCCATTTCTTGTTATTTACATCTCACAAAAAACAACACATCCATAAAAATATACATTAAATCATGACATAAATTATGTCAGACTTTACAGACATGACATTTGTCTGACCAGGTTTAATGATGAAACACACACTCACTAAAAACGAATCTAGAACATGTAGATAAAGCACAAAAATTATAAAATCATACCTACTACTTCCCAAACAGATTTTATGACAACATTCTAAAATTAATTCGAACTTTGCTTTATCTGTCTACACAGATAAAGCACGAAACATAATTAAAATCACCTCTACCAAAAATGGTAGATACCTCCATCTATAGGTCTATGAACCTACATCTATTGGTTCCTAGACAAAATCGTTCAATGTCCTTTGAGACTAGATAATAAAAAAAAAAAGAAAGTTGTGTTTGCCAGATCACAAGAACAAGCACAACAAAGTAAACTTTCACAAGCTTCTTAATTAATATACATAAAAGCTTGCACATTATAGGATATCGATTTTAACGCCCAGACATCATTCGTAGGTAACTAAGCGCTTCATAAACTCAAAATTGTTGTTATTTTATGTATGGCTTATGTTCTCTTAAATACTTTTCTCCTACAGTGTACGTTTAATGAAGCAAGTTATTCCAATAAATGCTACATTTTCAGTCTTCATTGCTGATGGTGATGAGAAATGCTACATCGAAGTAACAACTTTAGGAATTTAGCAACTTCGAAAGGCATACATAAATTACGTGGAGAAATATGGAGTTGGTAGCTCCTATTTAACATTCTGGTCTTGATTAAAGTAATAAATATTCTAGTAAAGTCTATCTACAGGCTTATTTATAAAAAAAACTTACCATATGATTCCTTAAACTACTGAATACCAGGTTTTTCTTTTTTTGTAACCTATTCTGTCCCAATGACCCACACAACACAACACAACTCTGTCCTTTACTAGTTCGGGCCAGTCTTTTTGGCAGGAGTCGACCCGTCCCACCATCGTCATTATACTAATACTCTATGCGGAATATAAGTTGATTGGCAGAGAATGCCTAGGCCCCTAGGCATTCTCTGACAATCAACGTTTGGGTTTCTGCTACTCAAATTCGAATTAAGATTTTAGTATACTTACCTATTATGGCTGTTTTGTTTGTTACTAACGTCTATCAAACATTGGTGGTAACACTTTGCCCTTGAATTGACCTAGTAGCGCAGTTGCAATAGAATAAAAGAGTCCGAGTCTAATATGTCAGTTAGTCAGGCAGAGCCTCAAGACAAACTAGCGCTGTAGAAATACCAAAATGTTTGGAATTGATCACGTAGGTACGCACGATAGCAAATGTCAATTCCATACATTTTTTAATCTTCCACAAACGCTATCGCTGATAAAAAGACGCTTTGTCTAGATCCAGATCAGCTCCAGATCAAAGATGCACTTCGTTTTTTTATGGGACATGCGCGCCATACCACATTCCCAAACCACTGCAACTCCTGAAAGCCAGAATCAACAGTGGCGAGTGGCGACCACCAGAAAAAAACGCCGAGTCAATGAAGCTCGACGAGTCCCGGAGAAATGATTCTACTGTCTTGTGTCCCGCGACGAAATTAATCAGAAAATAACAACGGAGGAGTAGGAAAAAAATATAATTTCCACTTCCCTCCTTATATAAGCAGGAGACAGAACAGAGCTAGGCCAATAGGCCAAATAGGCACCAAGGAACCTATACAACTAGGTTAAGCCTAGTTGCCAAGCACCACGGATTATACTTAACACTAACAATAATGGGTCCTAAATTGTGAGCTACTTTTGATTCCAGTAATAGGTATTGCAAAATCGCTTTAACGCCTGGAAATTTGTTCTAGTTTCTACAAGATCCGTATAGTAAACAACTGCAGATGTAACCTGAATACTATCTAACATAATATTGCGTTCAGTTTGCCAAAGAATACACTACCATAAGATATGATGTGCGGATTGTTCGTATTCAAGGTCAGATGTAGAACATTGACAGAAAGGAGAAGACAAAACCTTTAAGGAAAATAATTTCCTTTAAAGATGCCCGTTAACCAGTTCACAAACTTATTCCCAACAGTATCAATCATTTGGCGTGTTTAGTCGATTCCCTTTCATTAAAACTAAACACCATGTTTCACCTCTATCTACTTATATCTAATCCACACGTTACAAACATGACCTTCCATCCTCCAATAAGCCATTTTCATGGCGCACATAATTCAAAGACATAATTGTTGAATACAATGTAGTGTTAGAGCCAACTGAACACGACTTTAGAAAGTTCCATCGACCAATCAGGACGCAGCCCGCGATAATCGCTGATTTCTAATTGGTCAATAAATATTTACTAGGAACGACTGTGAAATATATTTTGTTTTATGACTTGATTTTAGTGTTACGGCGTTGAGTTTAGAATAAGTAGGAAATTATGGTCTTTCAGGAAGGTACCTTTGGTGAAGACAGAATGATTTAATAAAGCAGCTGAATGTTTGTGAAAACTACCGTGCCAACTATGAAGGCAAAATTCCAACGATAATTGACCATAAATTCTACAGCTACTTCTACTACTTCGCATCTACTGAGGTACGAATGTGAATAGTGCTTAAATATTAGTAGAATAATTTACCCACTTGCCTTTGTTTTCATTGTAACCAAAGTTGAAAAACTACTCTAATTCTGTAAGTGGCAAAGGGTATAGATTTTTAAAGCTCTGTTCGCCAGAACAGGATAATGGCTCCAGCTTATCGCAAAAATGTGCTGAAATCAAAATCTTAATTTTGATTTCGTTACTCCATGGCTGAAATAAGACTTTAGAAAGAGATGCCACATGCGGTACTATACTACTGTGCGGTGATCAATAGGTAATTTTATATATTTACTATCTAGTTACAAAGAAAGAAAAATCTGATATTTAAAGGAATCATGGTTAGTTTTTTTGTTTATAAACAAGCCTGTAGGTAGACAGTTAGGTACTTACTATAAAATTTTATACTTTCATCAAGGCCAGAATAATTGAATAAGAACTACCGACGTAATATATTTCCATATAAAATTTTATGTCTTTCGAAGTTGCTAAATTCCTAAATTTGTTACTTCGATGTAGCGTTTCTCATCACCATCAGCAATGAAGACTGAAAATTTAGCATTTATTGGAATAACTTGCTTCATTAAACGAACACTGTAGGAGTGAAGTATTCAAGAGAACATAAGCCATACATAAAATAACAACATTTTTGAGTTTATGAAGCGCTTAGTACCTAATGATGTTTGGGCGTTAAAATCAATATTCTATCACGTAAGTAAAGTTTTTAAGTAGGTATATTAAGAAGCCTTTAAAAGCTTACTTTGTTGCGTTTGTACTTGGAAACTGACAAAAATAACTTTTTTTTTTGGATTTTGATCATTTAGTCTCAAAGGACATTGGAAGATTTTGTTTAGGCTGTGGTATATGAACCTATAGGTACCATTTTCGTACCAGGGGTCCTAGAAATAATGCCATACTATTTATAAGTAATAATGGTTGATAATAAGCTGCCATGCCCTACCGCAATTTGAAAGCGTCTAGCAAAATTTTTATATATTAAGTATGATGAAAACATTTTGGTCTTCCAACAATCATTATAGCTGATGGAATGTCACTTTGTCTAGAGCTCCAGAGGGCCATTTCTATTAATTTTAAGCACCGTTCTCTTCTCTCTTTCGCATCTCAGTAGATGCAAATATGAACGGTGCTTAACAATGGACAAAATGTAGGAAAATTAGAGGGGCTTTTGACAGATTGCGACTGAGATGCGAATGTAAAAGTGTCTTAAAATAGTAGAATCGGCCCTCTGGTGTTCGAAACCAACAACTCACACTTTTCATTTTTCAATTCCTATCTATAGACTAAAAAGTCACTGCTCTGCCAAAAGCAAAATTTTAAATTTAGAATCCTCTCCCACCAGCCAGTACTAAGCCTTGTTTACACCGACACAGAGTGGCCACTAAGTGTGATATCGTTATCGGCCACCGTCCACTTCCTGCGCAGTTCTGCCTTTGGTCACGTAGCCATAGGCCATAAGGCACAATGTATAGTGTGTACCCCGATTGTTTCGGCTGAATGGCCCGTTGTTAGGCCCGGCGTATCGCACCGGACGCGCGAAATGTCAGGCGATTAATTTTATTGTTTCGTTGGTGCGTTTGTAGTGATGTTGGTAGATTAGATTTAGTTAGCATAGACATGAGGATGAATCTGCTGCGTAGAAGCTAGTGGGACGTTGTCAGAGTCATGTCAGGAAATTGGACTTTATTTGTGTAGTACAAGGTTTGTTTTACAGTGACAAATACATGCCCACGATGAGCCTTACTGAAGTGTAATGAAGTCTTGTCATTATTATCATCAGGAACTGGCGTTCCTATGACCTTTGTCGTAAGGTACAGGGATTTTGAGTTCTTGGGCCTGTATCGGCCTTGCCATCTCGTTATCAGAAGGGATGTTCAAATTAAAGGGGAACATTTAGCAGTGGATATTAAACTTAGGAAAATAATGATATCGTCAATTTTAACTAAGTTTGTACCCAACCAGCAATTTTGCCCTATAACCAAACCTTATATCTCAAAACAGCTGGGTAAACGATGTATAAAGGTTTTGGCGGTGACAGATTGTTGTATAAAAGCGTTATACAATACATTTTGGCTCTATAAGTTTATACAGCAAAAACGACCTATTACGCATTGATGTAAAGGTTTACTTCACGACTTTTTATAGCTGTTATAGTCAGGCGTTATAGAAACCTCCAATGTGACTAGTATACAACGATAGGACTCTATAACAGCGTTTACTGTCACCCTAATGCACCTGATTTACGCAATAAAGGTTCTGAACGAACTATAATGGGTCTTTCGTTCTAATAGAGATGAAAACTCAATAATAGGGCGATATTGTGATATTGTGGGTTTTTAGATCGCCGTTACAGTACAGAGTACTATAATGGAGACAAAAATTCTACAACAGTGTGATTAGGTGATAAAGCGGAGTTCCAAATAACATTTATGTAGCTTTATTGTCATATAAAGGTTTGTTAACGCTCATTATAGTCGTAGTGATAAACTTATCACAAAGACACTTTTTTTAGAACAGGATTGTTTTTTTATAACTGTTATAGTCCCTCTATTGCACAATAGTACTATAACGGAGATCCTGTCTCATTTAAAACATAAATACTTTATATAAAGGTAGTCTAGCAATGCTTTTAAATGATAATTTAGTTTTGTAAAGGCATTTCTATCGCTCTTTTACAACAATATTGACATTTTGATTCAGCGTAATTAATGAAACAACCAATATTTTTATAAAAAACGAAAAATGGATTTAGAAGCTTGGAAAAAATTCAAACGCAGTGGGACTTATAGACGAGAAATGAAAAGACAATATGAGGAAACAGCAACGTCGTCAAGAATCATTCCTATCACTAGTAATAGTCAAAACCAAGCTGGAGACCAAATTATAGAAAATGGTTCCGTACAAAAAACATTTTGCGTTAGTGAAGAAATGGAGAATAATTTTAATACGGACAATGATTCCAGGTGTGACAGTATTTCAGATTGTTTTAGCTGTTATTCAACAGAAGATAAAAACCAGGAACTACGTGATGACAACCATTTTGCTTAATATTGCACTGAAAAAGAAAAAAAAAACACTGTATTGACTAGTACCTAAGTAGGTAGTGGTTTTGTTCCCAAAGCTCAATAATTATTCTATTAAGAAAAATCAGCAAGTTTATCATAATAAAAACTCAAGGGTATTCATAAATAATAAAATAACTCATAAGTATGACTCTGACGTCGTAGAAGAGCTGATATATAAACTTATATTTTCTAACGTGCTATTTTTATAAGTTAAATAAAAAATATTCATCATATATTTGTGGCACAAGGTTGTCCTTGTTCAAAAGGAACCCTAACTTCATGTAATGGTGGTTTTAATCTGTCATAACGAGTGCTATAGTAGAGTTCAGGAAGCTGGAAGTATATTTATGACTTAAAATTCATAATTCTTTTAGTAAAAGCTCAACAATTCGAGGGGGGCATTCAAATATTGTCGTAAATCCGTATATAGTTTATCAGTAAAATTACAGTCGCACGTCATTTTCCCCATAAGAGATGAATAATTTAATTACAAAATAATATCTTACTCACCACGATATCCTCGTACTTCCTTTTATTATATCTTTTCTCTTCAAAAACACTGACACAGTGCAGCGGCGTGAACGAATGTAAAATGAATGAATGAATGATAAAAAGGTACTTTAGTAGCGTTACGGTGGCTTGTATATCATCAAACAGAGATTGCGTTACTGTTACATCAACTGTAATAGGCCAAAACTGTCATAACTGATACCGCTACAGTTCCACTTTACAACTGAATGGAGATATAATTGCGCCACTTTCTTTGTAGGTGCACCTTCTTAGGCCTTTTATATCACCACCGATTAGTTTTTACAAAACGTTCTATGGTCTTCTATACAACTAACTTTTGCTGGTTGGGTACCTACAGGTAATTTCCAAACCACATACACCTATATAAATCGGATTAAATAAGTGGGATTTATACGTCAGTCTTAAATCATTCGCTGCTGACTTATTTTCCTGTTGTACAAGAAGTTTTTCTTACAAACTCAGCTTATGTGATTACAATATGATTTATTGTTATTGCATCCATAAAACTTTGAAGGGTGCAGTAATAAAAAGGATCGTTTGAAGTAAGCCTGAACTAAAACTGACATTAATTTCGAAAATAATGTCATAAATAATTTCTTTAACGTGATAAATAAATATTTATTTAAATATTGACAACACATAACATTTATTACCTATAACTATTTAAAATCGGAAACGCTCGCCGCTGCTCGCCTAATTAATACTACAACTGATGGAAAACGATGTGGTCGACGACGATGACTCTTGACTCATTGCAACTCTTGCCAGATTTTTTTATCTATGGAGTATGGTTTCCGCACTTATTCCTGCTGTGGACCATTGTGCGTGAGCCATGTCTCTTGCCAGAAATTAAAAGGCGACTGATTGACTGACATAAGTACAGTCGGGACTCGGAACATAAAATTTTGCACAGGGCAAATCTTTGTACTAAAACTGCGCAGCGAAGTCGCGGGTGTTGTGCTAGTCTGCGATTAAAAACATTCCTTTCCACATAACCATTCTTTCACATAAAACCTAACTAACGAACGATACTGACCAAGGTATCCGATATTCTTTGCATCGAATGATTTATGTTCTGGCCACTAAATCAGCGGGAGTTGGCTCGAACATGAGATAGGCCACGCCTTCACACAGATTTATAGCGAGGGAACATTTTTTGTTATGTTATTAATATAATGATGCTTTATTACTTAGTTGGAAGTTAGATATTGACTTTATAGCAGATATTATATGGATGTGGAAGTTTTAGGAATAATATTGCGTTGTATGGGTAAGTGCTGTTATAGATCAAAAGGTGACTGTGAAATACATTTTATAGTAGCTCTGTCTACGACTTCGGAAGTGACTCGTACTGACGTCAGGGTGATAGTAAATAATTTATAAAAGGATCAGTACTTCCAGAGATTTCCTCTTAAAACATACCATACAAATAATATAATAGGTACTCGGTAAGTCGTAAAGTAAGAGATTTTTTTCTTTTTTGCCAAATTGTTAATGAGAAAAAAATTGATGGGAAATCATCAAATGACTCCTTCCGCTCTGGGCGGAGCAGAAGGGAGTGTCAGACTCTTACTGACTATCCGTGTTCCTCCTAATGCGTTCCAGGGCCGCGGTGACTCTTTCGAACTAATTCCGCAACCCTGGCAGGAACAAGTTTAGGATGTGCATGTTTTAAAATTACTCTGCAGGGAACAAAATAAAATTGTCCAAGGAACACTAAAAAACTATAATACTTATATAACCCTTTTGCCATAATATCTCTACCACCCTTGGTTGGTAGAGAATGCCTCGGGCCTTAAGTTTAAATAGGTTAAAAAAAAGTGGAATGTCCTAAACACACTTAAAGTGGACATTGATATCGTGGTGTTGGTCGTTGGTCCAGCTAAAGTTGAATGACTAAAACTTCAATTGAAATCCGCGTCAAATAATAAAAACATTAGTTCTGCGGAACAAACTGTTAAGTGTAAACGTTATTTCAGATTAGTCACACACAAGATAATTTTCCTTATTTTACCTATATCTTTACCGGTAAGCTTCTGATTCCAGGAATGTTTAATTTATTTATTAGTCAGTCATATCCTGCTGCGGGCACGCATAAATTAACATTCACATCATATTTTATATGAATAATTAATTAATAATTATACAAATAATTAATAATTGACATGTGGTTAAAGTGCATGTGTCACAATATTTATTTTATTATTGTAATGTTATCTATGAGAATTTGTAATCGCTATGTAAAGGGCAATTAAATTATTTTTTTATAAGTAGATAGCTTTTGTACCGATAAGATTTTACCGCAGCTATGCTTTCATGATCTTAGTATGGAATAGAAATGCTCTTTATAGTACACCATAACCACACTATTTATTCGGATTAAAAAAATCAATTAGGTATCCTGTTTTTTTAAGTAGTATAGAAAAAAACTTTTGACAAAGAAATACAACCTTTTTCCAAATAAAAACCACTACAAAATAACTTTATATTTTGGATGTCGGTGTTTCTCTTGTGGTTTATTTATTTATTTAAACTTTATGTACAATAGTGGTACATGGGCGGACTTAATGCAACAAGGCATTCTCTACCAGTCAACCTTTGGGTTAAAAAGACTACACTGTGGTAGGTGTACAACAGTGTCAGATCTTTACGAAATTTAAATGGGACCATTTCGGTATAAACCTCTTTCGAATAAAAAAATAATTTTGCTAATCTGTTATACAGGGTTATTTGTAAAACACCAACAACCTTTCAGTGGGTGAAAGTACTCATGATTATAAACTACTTTTACTATGGGACCAACTCTGAAATATCAAAAAATAAATCGGCTGTTACATACAAAATGCAATATTCACCCGATGAAAATGTATGAAACAGTAGATTTTTCAAGGTTGGTCTCATAACAAAAGTTGTTTATAATCATGAGTACTTTCACTCACTGAAAGGTTGTTGGTGTTTTAAAAATAACCCTGTATATGACGGAGTTGTGCCCGAACATAAACTAAGTACATAAAAAAGTATAAACATCCGAATTGATAACCGCCTCCTTTTTAAATTCCGTTAAAAAGTAGCTTAAATGTCACTCAAGTCATCAAGCTTCCCAGGAGTCAAAGAATTGTCATACTTGTAGTGGCATTTTCAGGTATTTGCTCCTATAAACGTATTTGGTCCTTTTTACCTCTATATAATATCTAGTTATAAGTTTAGAAAATTACTTAGTTGGCGTGTAAGTAGTAGGTACATATTTTAATAACCAAACCACGTCTCATGAACATTGATAAAGAATTCGTTAAACAGCTGTAAAAAGAGGCGTGACGAACGTTTCAAGATGGCGACCGTAATTAAAAAATAAAAACGGAATATTAATTTTCCGTCACGTTTATACGGTAATAAAAAATCGTAATGAGATTCCGTGGCATAAATTATAGCTTCTCTCTTTCTGCTTGTCCAATTGTTTATCTGTAGTGTTTTTAAACAGTTTGAGCACGAAACCATAATGCCTTTCTCTCACGTAGTCAAAAAAGTAATTTTAATCATGTCGAACACTCTGCGTTTTACAGACATTTAGTCGTTTGAAAACGTTAAATATCTATGTTTAATTTTAACAAATACACCTTTGTAAAAGATTTTAAAAATTAATTAAGTAAACTTACAATCACATCACCCACAAATGAGCCACGTGAAAAACAATTGCTTTTCAAAAAGAGAACGTATTGTTTTATTTTTTCCCACCATCACAAATAAAAAGCTAAAAATATCTAATTATTAAACAACAAATGGCAGTATGTAACCACAGCTAATGATGTACCTAACCATAAACAAAAGCTGGCATACAAAGGCTGAATAATATAATGCCTTTGCCATGGCTAGGAGTCATTAATACCTGTCAAGTCGCCACGCTCCACCCGTTTGCGCAGTAATATTACCACGGCAAACTTAACTTTGTGTATCAGACATGCAATTATCGACCGTATTGCAATGGTGTAAGGTCTATAGAGTATAATAGAGAGGTTTATTTTATATTTGTTTGTAGATTCCCTACATAATCGTCCATGATGCCGACACGCCTTCGCGCGAAGTATCTACTGATAAATGGATGTACGGTAATGTTTTATTTTCTACGTTATTTATTTTGCCTTATGTGGAGGATAGAGAGTTATTTAAAAGCTCATAGCATGGATATTGTTATTAAGATTGCGTTTATAGGGCTGGAAATAATATAATTTTAAGAAATAAGTAACCTTTACAAACCTCTGCTGCTACAGATCAATAAGTCTCAACACTTTACTTTTTAACAGCTAAATTCACAAAAATATTCTCCCTACTGAAAAGCCTCTGTAGCATAAATGCTTAATTGAAATTATACCTAATGATGTAATTATCAATACGTTAGCAAACATAATAAAAACAGTTAAAACAATTAATCACGAAAACTAGCTCACTGTAAGAACAATACTCCACTAAAACTAATTACAAATTGAACAAAAAACATAACAATTGTTCACAATTAATCATTTTGCAGTCTAATAACAACAAATTACTACTTAATTATGTCAGTTCTTGTGAAAATTAACTTAAATTATAGTAGCTATAATTTATAAAATTATACGCAATACAAGAAATAGAACAATGGAAATAAATTGGATTATATTTTACATTATTTATCTGCAATTATTACATATACACCACCCATTTATAACTTATTACTGACAGGTTTTTCGCAAAATGGTTTTATTCAATAGGCTTGTTTCATAATATGCAAGAAGACTTCCTAAATGATTACGGTATTGAATGAATATTTACAAATGTTTCTATTTCAACGAAAAACAGATGGAAAAAAAAATGTCGTTTTGTGAGTAGTACGTCAACATTGCACAAAAAAGTACTACTTAGTAGTACTTTATTGTGCAATGTTGACGTATTTTAACAAATTGAAATTAAGTCTTTCTCTTTTTCATTTTCTCTAGGATTTAGCTTTCTGGAGAGGATGTATTTCACACAGCATAGTACAGTGCGAGAGGAGGTCGTGGCAAAATTATAACAGCCGCACGGACCGATCTTCAAGGTTAAGCAACGCTTGCCGAGGTTGGTCTGTGGATGGGTGACCATCTTAACATACCGAAACTCCTCCGTGCCTCGAAAAGCACGTTAAGCCGTTGGTCCCGGTGTCATTTGGAGATCTTTGGCAGGCGTTACGGATTGTCAGAAGCCAGAAAATCTGACACCAGTCTTGCCAAGAACTACCGTGTTACCCAGTTAAAGGGTTGTGGAGGTCTGGTAGGCAGCCGCTCCACGTAAAATACTGGTACTCCGCTGAATCCGGCTTGACTAGGAGCCGACCCCAATACCTATAGTTGGGAAAAGGCTAGGCAGATGATGAGTACAGTACAACTCACTGATATGAATTTAATCTAGAAACTTATGAAAAGTCGATGACAATGTCAATACAATGTCTAAAATAAACCTCACCTGACATAACATGCAAACTTAAACACAAATTGTGTGTTGTGTCTCCTAATCTGAAAATGGCATAGTATAAGCAAAAACTGCAGATCATTTTGCACATATGCGCAGTGTCGTAAAAACAACTTGAGTGGTCAGAACCAACAAACTAACAGAAAAATAATATCAATTTAATTAAACAGCCTGTTTTATGAAAAATAATTATTAACAGGTAATAAAATAGTATCGTTTTTATTGCCATTTTAACACTGTAAGGCAAAACCAACTTATACTTAATTTACGATTTATTTAACTACAACTTGACGACACAACATTTCACAAATTAACATTTTCTCTGACGTTTACAGCTTTTATTTACTTTTCTTTTTTCGTAGAAATATGTGGATTTTGCAACACACCTGCATGTTTATACCGTTTGGCCATAAAACCGAGATAAACTTAAGTTTAAGTTAAACCTCCGTCGGAGTTGACTGGAGCCAATGAAAACTTTTTATTGCCGCTATGAAAGTGGCTTTGCAAGCAGCCCCTACTATTATCGTAATCATTGGCGTCTCATTTATGAGGATTACAGTTTTAAAATATGTTTTTTTTTACGTGTGTACCTAATATCTCAAGGTAATCCTAGAAGAGAACACGACTTTCTATATTTTTATTTTTATTGAATTTAATCCAAAAACTTGAATACAACCCAATAATCTATAAAAAATCTTTACCAACCGACAGAGTTAAGCGGCCATCTTTGTTTTAATAACTGTCAGTTTTGAAAATTCGAAACAATTTTGAATTTCAGTTCGAGAACGGTTAGTAGCGGCTGAGACACGAACGATATTGTGGTTAACCGTATGCATAGAGGCCACAGATTGTGCCAGCTTCCTAGTAAACACAGCCACTGTGTCAGAACCACAAGAAACAACTTACGGCTAGAACTTGGGTGAAAACTTCTGACTAACTACAAGAAAAACATTGAAAGACGAAGTTTTTTTTTAAGAAAAATTAAAGATTTTGCATTCTAAAGTTTCACCGAAACAATATGGATCAAGAAAAACAGGCTATAATCCTCACAGAAAACAGACAACTTTCCTCGTTTATTGCTCTCTATACTTGGAAAACCCGTATTAAAATCCATTGCGTAGTTTACAAGTAGTAAGCGGAGGAAGGCGGAACAGACGGAGGCAGACAGCGACTTTGATTTATACATTTTGAGAACAGAAAAATAAGCCCGAATTTTCCTACCGCAAAAGCTTCCCTTAACTCTACTTCTCTCTGTCTACATTTGAAACCCTATTCTATATCTATTTGAACCCAGACTTTTCATCAATAAGAGAATAAAGAAGTTTAGAAGAAAGGAGGATTATAGAACCTGTTTCCATACTCTGTCTATCTCTCTGAATGTTGGTTACGTTAACAGATTTTTATGAATTTTGGCAAAGACATTGATTTGACCTTGGAGAGGAACAAATATTTAGTTTTTATCCCAGGGCGGGGGGAAGTCTCGACAAAGACGGGAAATCATCAAATGACTCCTACCGCTCTGGGCGCAGCAGAAGTAAGTGTCAGACTTACTGACTAAAACCCATCAGTGTTCCTCCAAATGCCCTTTGTGTTTCACGGCCGCGTTGACTCCTTCGAACAAATTCACGTTCGAGATTTAGATACCTTAGAACTTATCGACCGAATTCGGTCGGTAGGCGATCGGTAACTTACGTCGAGACTTCCCGTCCTGTCTCCTTGGCCTAATTATCGCGCGGAAAACCGTTGGCAATATAAGTACTTATTTAATAAAAACCTTACACTGCTTTACAAGTCCCAAGAATCAAGCAAGCCTAGTACTCGCACGTAAATCTGCCTACTATTACAATAGATCGGACAGCGGTATAGTAAATATTTACAAACAGCCCAGCGATGTGTCAATGCTTATTGTGATAATGTTTTATAGTGAAACAATCAATGATGCAAACGATTACCTAAGCCACACATTCTCAACAAAGGACTTCATTATTTGATTTTTGTTCAATTACCTTATTCATGGGTTTTTCATTAGGTTTTAGATATTTTTGCCCCCCGAATCAGTTATTATTTTGTTAGAAATAAAACCATTTCCAACCACTTCATGATGTTCGAGATTGACTACGTAACATTTCGATTTATGTCAGTCTTATACATTTTGAGCTTTTAGACAATCGTTTTCGCTGATACTCGTATAATGTCACTTTTTTATCATTGATAGGCACGCGCTTGACCACTATCTCACCTGATGGTAAGCGATGATGTGCTCGAAGATGGAGCACGCTTGCCTAGAAGTAACCAATTCACTCTTGACTTAAAAATATCTACTTAAGACTCCCAGGTTGTAGCTATCAGGAAACAGACTCTGGCAGAGAATTCCACTCGTTAGCTGTACGCACAATGAATGTGTTCCCAAAACGTTTTGTGCGTGTGGGGTGGGATGGCCACCATTAACTCTTTGTGTAGACACTAGAGTGATACCACAGCGAAGGATCTTATTCTTCGCGGCTTGTCATTAACATTGTTATTGCAAGTGTAAATCGATGTTCCTTTTATATTTATACATATTTGAGTAATTTACAAGTTTGTTGCGGCTTCTCCAACCAGTTTTTCGGTATTGTCACTGTCACCGACCCCTTTTCGTTCGAATTTTCCTCTCTGTTTATTTCTTTTTACAATTCAATCGAGATAAGAGCAGGAGGGGTCTTTAACGCAATTTATTTGTGGTCGGTGCAGCATGGTTTTTATTCAATTCATCTGTATTTGCCGCCATTTCAATAATCACAATCATAGCCATATCATCTTTCTTCTATTCTAAATTGAAATTGTTCGCATCCCTCAAATCAGCGCATTTTTGTTTTGGATGTAAGTGGTGATATTGGTATTTTGGAATACCAATATCACCACTTACATCCAAAACAAAACAAAATTGCTAGAGCAATTTTTTTCTCTCTTAGGTTGGTAATCGACCACCCATTAGCAAGCATAGCCTTTACCTTTGCTTTCTTTATAGGAGCATAATATTATAATATTAACTATTTTACATGAAATGGGTAGTCAGCACAATTACCTATTTACAAGCCAGTTACTTGGAAGGGTTGCTACTGGACTTAGTTATGTTTTTGCTACCGATCAATTACCATTTATTTGTGGCAATATAAACATACGGCAGTGGTTCTGTGTATTTCCATCATATACATACATACCTAGTGCTGTTTCCATCTATTTTCTTATACAATACTATAGTTTTGTTTCTTACTCTTTTAAGAAAGAATAAAACACATACGCGCGTCATCATATCAGCCAAAAGACGTCCACTGCTGGACATAGGCCTCCCCCAAGTGTCGCCACAACAACCGGTCCTGTGCGTCTTGCATCCATCGGTTACCCGCGACCCTCACCAGGTCATCGGTCCACCTTGTGGGAGGCCTTCCAACGCTGCGTCTTCCGGTACGCGGTCGCCACTCCAAAACTTTTCGGCCTCATCGACCATCTGTTCTGCGAGCAATGTGCCCTGCCCACTGCCACTTCAATTTGGCGATCCTTCGGGCTATGCATCTTCAGGCATACGCGCGTACAGTACATAGAAATAAGTAAAAAAAAAGGTAAGGAGGTATGACAAAAACTAATTTTGATTATGTTCGACGGACTGCTTTCTGATGCTGGTTTTCTTATGAACCTTTCAAAGGACGAGTCGCGAGTGTTATGATGATAAATATAGGTACCTACTTGTCTGTCTAATTGCTTTATAGTAAAACTTACAAGTAGTTCTTCATGTATTGTTTTGCAGTGTTTGTTTGTTGTCACTAGTAGTAAATGGAGTTTGTTTCTTTTTCCAAGCGAGTTCCTTTATTGTTTCTTTCCATTCCTCTTATATACACTCATAGTTATAGGCCTCTTTCAGGCGAGTTGCTTTGCCGTTCTAATGGCATGATGTATTGTCCCTCCGCCCCGCGTCGGGTGTGTATGTCTGTACACGATGAACTCAAAAACTACCGAACGGTTTTCCATACTGTTTTCACCAATAGACGGAGTGATTCTTTAGGAAGGTTTAGGCGTATTGTTCATTAGATTTTTTTTGTAAATTGACTGAAATATGACGACTATTGTTGAATATGTCGGAAATAATCACGACGACTGGGAGATTATAAGCTTTGCAGGGCAGGAAGGTAGAATATACTTTTACAGCACGCTTTTACTAATTCTGTGGGAATAATGGCAGTAATATCGATGATAGAAATTTCTTCCACACAACCATAGATTGAAATGAACCATAGATTGACAACACTGTCGAATGGACAGTAATAAAGAATGCATTGAAAGAATGAATATTTTATGAATTTTCTCAGTGAAATGTTGCAAAACTTGTTAAATTAACATAAATTTTAGTAACTAAGTAAATAATTAAGTATATCATTAGAAGCTAATTTAATTGTATCATAATTATGGTAATACTAACGTTTCCCTTAACATTTTACCGTCATGGTATTAGAAAATAAACTTTTATCGTTCGCCATTTAGTTTTATATCTCATTGACCTCACAATTACTGATTCCCAGTAATTCTAACATGTGAATGGAGGGCTGGCAATCAAATTTTACGATCGACCGAACTAAACACGTAACTATTTTGATTACGATTAACGTGAATGAGGAATTTAGATTCTATTACGAACGTTATAACGATCAATTTGGAATATTGGTTTGATTTGAGTTTGCAAATAATCTTTATCAAGTAGCTATTAATTCTTAAATTATGCTAATATGATAGTAAAAGCTCTTTCTGTAGTAAAAAGATTACTTATTAAATAATAAAAAATCATGAGCACTGCAACTATGTCAGATATTATGTAGGTACCTATTTTTAAAAGTATATTGACAATCCTGGAATATCAATACCCACCTAATTAAGTTTGCGTAAAAAAGTTGTGTAACTATTTTTGGTGTACAATAAAGTATATCCTATCTTTCTAATACCTTGATAAAATACGTGGTCTTCTTATAAAACTCTTCTTGGGAGAACGGAGAGTGCACCCGTGTTGGGGCTTGGGGCACCCCTCGTGACTTGTGCATTATAATATCTTCTGCGTTTTCAGCTACGAGGAATATCCTACTATTATTGTCCACGTCTTTGCTATCAATAATACTTGTCATTAATGATGTAATCCCAACTAAATCAATCCGCAATAAAGTGTCAGATTTGCTCGAATAGCCCTTGTTTACAGTAGTCATTGTAATAAATACTAACATTCGGACGTCTGACAAGATTTCAGATGCAAGATTTTGGCACATATTGTGACAAACAATGATTGAATGTTTTCATTGTGGTGCTGTTTGCAGTTGAGATTGTTTTGTACAAAATGGTAGTGAAAGATGACGTTTCGGAAATTACATACTTACACGCGGGTAAGTGCGATTCGGAATCGCATACGAAGGGCACAAAAAAAAAATGATTCTAGCGCGTCTGCAATTTTCGGAACTTGCAGGCGCCGTAAGATTGTAAAATATCGCGTGAAATTGTAAACTCATGTTTCTATTAATAATGGAAACTATTGAATTAGGTAATAATTTTTCTATATAATAATGTGAGCAAATCATTTTGAATCAACAAATTCCATCCAAAGGATTTGTTGTATTCAAAATGATTTGCTCGCATTATAATATAGAAAAATTATTACCTAAAAAGATTTCTTACAATCTTACGGAGTTTGCAATTATCCGGTGACATATGCATGCAAAGTTTGATGCTTAAATGTTTAATTATTTTTTTTACGAGTCAGCAAAAACAAAAATCGCGCAACCGCCTAATAGGCGTGCCATACCATAAATGTGTTTTTTTTTTTTGGTTTCTTGTACGGAATCCTTCTTGTGCGAGTCTGACTTGCACTTGGCATGTATTGTCATGTGACGTGTAGCTCATATGTTCTAAGCAAACCTTGTTTATTTAAGCCAATAAAAATATCTGGATAAAAATATATGGAGCTAGACTAGACTAGGTATTCACAGTACCGATTCATGTGGTGAGATATTGGATTATTGCATAAGGCAGATACATAATACAACAAAGACTTGATATCCGTCGGCAATCGTTGTCACATTACTACATGCGGGATCCATCAATTTATATGAGCATTAGCTTTTCCCGCGACTTGTACGCGCGTATCACGTTTGTCCATTTCCCGTAGGAATTTCCCGTTCCCATATAGCCTGTAGCCTTCCCCATGAATGTGGCTATCATATACAAAAAGAATTTCCCAAATCCGACTGGTAGTTTCACAGATTAGCGCGTTCAAACAAACTCTTTAGCTTTATTATATTTGTAAAGTTTACTGGAACAATACTGTCCAACATATCGTCGGTGCTTATAAGCTTATAAGGTCTAATTTTCGATACTGCCATACCATGAAACTACACTTAGCTACATGGCGTAACTTTTAATAAAATTACATTGAAAATTTGACCTTACAGCAAAGTGAAGTTTCGCGGTATTGCACTTTCACTGGATATACGAAGAGTCCAAAACAGTGTTTAAACAAATCAAATCTGATATACCTAATATGATAAACAGGCTTCCTAACTCTGTGAATTTGAAATCGAAATATCTGCTGATCAACACAATGATATGTATATATTCAAATACCAACTTTTCCTTTCAAACCAACAATTTGCCACATAACGCACGTATACAAAACGACAAAGACACCTTCACACCATCCGTTCACCGATTATTCCACAAACTGACTCGAAACAAAGGGCTAAAGTCTAAACCAATTCTAAAAGAACAGAACAGGTGTCTGCGAAAAATTTCTCTGAATCGTTTAGCATGGTAATGGCGACACAAGCGTGCATATACATACGCCTTGATCGAACTCACGCGTAGAATAAGAATAATTGTGTGACTGGAATTTTTATGGCGATGCGGTAGGTAATGTATTGTCCCCTTTATGATACGAGTATCTCTGAAGCTATTTTCGGTGATAGCTATGTTTTAACGAGGTGGGTGTCTTCTGTCGTGGTGGTGGAATGTGAGAGCTGGTTGATAAACTTAGCGCTTAATAAACTTGCAATAGCTGCCATTGACCCACCTACATCTTTTGACATTCTTAATTCCATAATCGGAAAATAGACATAAAGCTGTCCTGAATCTACATCCATCGAGATCCTTTACATTTTCTAGTAATGAGCAACCATTCATAATTTATTTTTCAAGGGATATAAGGGAAGGTTAATGTCCTTTATTGCAAATTTATCTGGCGACTACCATAGCAACTATATTTTAAACTAGCTTTTGCCAGGGGCTTTGCCCGCGTGAATGGCGGAAATCATCCCAAGGAAATGAAAAACTTCACGAGAAAAAGGAGTTTATGAGCTATTCCAGACCTCTGTGCCAAATTTCATCCAGATCCGTTCATCCGTCCATCAATTCATCCAAACTTTCGCATTTATAATATTAGTGACATAGTAAAAATTAAGCTAAGGAGTTGGTCGTAGTTTTCTGAGTTTTTAGACATTCAAGAGAAGGACTACCAATAGAAATAGTAAGTAAATGCGATTTTCGTACAGGGGCCTAACCACCAACTCCTTAAGCAGTATTGCTTCAATATTACTTCCAGTGGGAAAGAGACGGAGCTATACAGGACGTATAGCTCCGTCTCTCTCCCACTGGAAGTAATATTAAAGTAATGTTGCTTTAAGAGTTTGTGGTTTATGCCCAGGTAATTCTATTGAAATCACATATTATTATAGTCATGTTTTAAATCTCTCAATCTGTATCATCTTACCTACCTCAACAAGTTCCTAGAAGATCCAAGAATATGTTAAAATATTTTACGTCTGACAGTCAAGTATTTGATGACATTAAAATTTGGGACTGAAACTAGACTTGAAAAAGTCACTAGTGTGACTTTATACCAATTTTTTGGAGTCGGCTTATTTTTATATGGAGCAATAACCTGTCTTTTTTATTTTTGTCTGAGTAAGTGGCCATCTAAGTCAACTACTACTAATAGTACTCCTTTTTAGGGTTCCAAACCTCGGTGTAAAAAAACGGAATTTTGTGACAATGTAGTGACATATCAAGTGAAAGGGCACGTCGTAAGGGTCTTAAAGATATTTTTTTCGTAATTTTAAAATATTCTATTCCGAAGTTATTACAGAAAATAGATGAAACTGGACTATTCCACCTTATCTCCGAAAAAACCGAGCCTAAAATTTTGAAAAAAGTACTTTTAACACGTAAAAGTCTACGTGTTAAAAATATATTATCCGTTCGGAACCCTTTGCACGCGAGACCGACTCGCACTTGGCCGGTTTTTTAGGCATACCATCTTTCAATCAGCCTATTCATCGTACTTTGGTCTTTCTCGATTCTCATAGCCACGTGTTAACGACTGATAGAGAACGCCTTGTTGCATATAAACGCCGTCTATGTACCACATGTAAGTAAGTTTATAAAATTTAAATAAATAGTACTTTAACAGAAAATTTGCACAATGCCGAGAAAAACAAGACTTTGGGACGGATCTGCCAGATACCAGCTTGATGCCCTTGAGTCAATTGAGAAACGAGCCAAGAGGATCATCGGCAATGATAGGCTCGTCGAGTCGAAGCTCCAAAGTCTCGAGCATCGACGCCGAGTTGCTAGCCTGTCGGTTTTCTATCGGTTGCATTTTGGAGAGTGTGCAACGGAATTGCATAGTTTGATTCCGCCTAGCCCGTTCCATCATCGGACCACAAGACGTACGGCGATACGCCACCGGTACATGGTGAACATCCCACCCACACGCACAAAGCGTTTTGGGAATACATTCATTGTGCGTACAGCTAAGGAGTGGAATTCCCTGCCGGAGTCTGTGTTTCCTGATAGCTACAACCTGGGAGTCTTTAAGTCAAGAGTGAATAGGTTACTTCTAGGCAAGCGTGCCCCAAGTGAGATAGTGGTCAAGCGCGTGCCTATCAATAATAAAAAAAACAAGAAATTTTTATTAAGCTTTTACATTACAAGACGTCTGTGATTGTATTGAAAAATTCAAACTTGGTATCGATTCCAAAGTATTTTATTTTTCTACAGCTCTCGATTACAACGCACTGTCTTAATTAATTATTTACATATGTATTTAACAATATTTTTATGTAAATATTATTTCTGCTCGTGTAAACTAATATCTATTTCACATGGCTCTGTGTTAATAACATAAATGATATGATATACAATATCCGTTTTTTAATTGATTAAAATAATGCATTTTGTATATATGTTTGACTAATAAGTATTTCCATTTGTGGTATGGTGTTATTGAGGTTGAGTGGAAGCATATACATGTATGTAACTAGTAAGTTTGCCTTCGTCCTTTAGATGCAATTTTTCAAATACAATATGATACTCAAACATAAGTTTCGATGTACAAGGCTTGTAATGTAACATAGAATTTTACAGTGTTTTTACTTGTGCATAAGATTTTCATAAATAAATAAGTACACAGGTCAGCGTAATAAAAGTGCTTCAGATAGCGGGTGAAATGGGGTTTTTTTCCACAATAATGTCCCCAAAGTGATTTACAAATCAGCGATTACGCTTGTCAAAAAGACGAAAATGTATTGGTTAAAAAGCGTTAGCGAAATGTCAAGACGAAAATGTACTGGTTAAAAAGCGTTAGCGAAATGTCAAGACAAAAATGTATTGGTTAAAAAGCGTTAGCGAAATGACAAGACGAAAATGTATTGGTTAAAAAGCGCTAGCGAAATGTCAAGTCAAATCTGATTGTAGACTATTATTGACAATCGTTATCGTTGATAGATTACCACATTGTCTAGAAACCCTGATCTATTTAACTTCCTGCCCATTATAATTCAACAAGACACAAAAACTGACCAGACTAACATGTAAATAGATTTTATAAAGACGAAAAATTACTTACATATCAAAGACGGACTTTGAAACATCATTCCCTGACAAATTGCGTTTTATAAGGTAGAATACCAAATTAATTCCAAAAATCGTTCATCGCATCGATCGATTCTTGAAGTTAAGTCGATCGTTTCATCGAATTTATCAAAGTAAACAGCTAAACCAGCTGCACTGGTAGAATTTATTACTATGTGTGTAGCTCTGCGGGGTTTTCAAGAGATTGAGGAAAAAAAGCTGCGAACTAAAAGAATGGGAACAAGGGTATGTAGCAAATTAAAACTTTAGGAAAGCAGACTTTTAACATTTCATATATACATATATCACTATCATGATTATGTAAGTTCATGCACACCGCAGATTTCCTTTGTATTTTAAGTTCTTCCAGACCGTCCATAGGTTGTCTGGTAGACATCGAAGTCTACCATAAACACTTTTCAGACTAGAATAGACCGCCATTGCACCCTTAAAATAAAGAATACTTGTAAAACAGTTTTATAACTATTTTGGTTACTACTTTAATAACAAAAAAGCGAATACTAAGTTAATTAAATAAAAATTAGAATTATCATAAAGTTTTGATGAAGAAAAATTATGCAATGCAATTAGATAGAGTTAGGTACCTCTAAACGGTTTTGAGTTAATTTATTTTGACGTAAATTTTAATGACACAATTATATTTTTAATAACTTAACGAACTTATTTAAATAAAAAAAAACATTAGTTTACGTTTGCAGAAAATAATTTTAGCCATATTTTTTAATTATTTCAAAATCTCCTTGTTACTAAGATACTACAGCCTACTCTGTAATAACATTGAAACTTTATTATCATCTACGAATCAACTCTAAAATAACTTCATTACAAACTGACTAATCTCCCATTCATAGTTAATAACCAATAGATCAAACCTGCAAAGCCCATAAATCATTCTTAATAAATTCCGCCAGCATTGCAACCATAAATTCATCGAACCAATAGTTCTATTCCTTAAACACATTTATATGCGTCGCGATCCTCCATTGTAGGCCATCCAATCAGAGTGGATCTTCTTAGAAACTATTACATGAATTTGACACCGGATGCACGGGAGACGCAAAACGGACGGACGGACGGACCGGCTGTTTATTACGGTAGGTACACATACCATAAGGGTGAGCTCACACGGACTAGACGCGACGCTGTCTGCCCTTTTTAGCCCTGTTAAGAATAACTCATACAGTGAAGTTCTAGCATTCGCTACCGAAGGCACTTGGTGCTCTGTAATGGGCACAGATTTAACTCTTTGAAAGAAAGACTTCAAACTCGATGTCTCATAGATTTTTATTTGAATATTGAACCTTATGAACATTTGAGACCCGTGTTAGCACAGGATGTGTAGTAAAGGGTTAAGATAGCCATACAATATAGAACTTAATGTGTGATAGGAAAAAGGTACAAATTTCAATAAGGTAATAAAATTAAAACATAAAAAATACACCCCGCGGCGTTTCGATCGTGCGTGAATTCAAATACGCCGCGCTTCGCATCGTGAAACAGCCCTCTTCAAGCATCGTTGCGTTGCTTCGCGCCCCGGTGTGAGATATCCCTTACAGTCAAAACAATGCGACAATAACCAGCTAATGGCTAATGAATGATTTTCATATCCTTACTGTTAGCATCCGCAGTTGTCATGTAATTTGCACGTGGTTTGAATTAAATTGCTGTTGGTATTATTTTAGCGGAATCGGTATCAATGTTGGCTTGGGGATACGTTTTTGGCATTCGTAAATTTTCTTATTATGCTAGTTTTAGGAGGTCTTTTGTGTCGTTTTATTGACGATGTCGATCTATTTCCTATTCCTGTATCCTATTTGAATTGATCCATTCATTAGATGCCATTAGCATTGCTTAGATAGATGTCATTGCCTTTACAACCTGCCTTCTTGACTATGTTATTCACTATTTTTTTCTTTTTGCCACGTAATTTTAAAATGTTCAATTTAAACAGTAATTTCGAAAATAAACAGGCTGCAATTACATCCGCGATAATTAACAAAAAAACTGTAACACATCAATCAAATCATCATCGGAGTCAACAGGACATTCTTACAACATTCGTGTACAGTCAGTCACATAAATAAGTGGCAAAACGGACAATTTCATTAAGTTTAGTTAGTAGGGCCGGCAGGGGCATTCTTGTCCTTGTTTAGTTCAACATATGTCCGTGCACGGGGCATTCTTTACTTGGTTTAGTACTACAGTTGCACCAATTTATGAGGCGGATGGGCTCAAAGGATTGCTTGCGGGACATACAGGCGAAAAGACAAGCTAACCATTTTTAATTTTGAGGAACAAAATAATGTGTGAATTGATTCAACGTGTTTTTTAGGGTAAAAACGGGACCCTATTACTAAGACTCCGCGGTCCGTCTGTCTGTCTGTCAGCAGGCCGTATCTCATGAACTGTGATAGCTAGACAGTTGAAATTTTCACAAATGTTGTATTTCTCTGTTGCCGCTATAACAACAAATACTAAAAATATAATAAAATAGATATTTAAGTGGGGTTCCCATACAACAAACGTGATTTCTTTGCAGTTTTCTTTATAGATAATGGTACGAAACCCTTCCGTACCGTAAAATACTGGTATTCAGCTGAATCCGGTTTGACTGGGAGCCGACCTCAATATAGTTGGGAAAAGGCTAGGCAGATGATGGTACGGAACCCTTCGTGCACGAGTCCGACTTGCACTTGGCCGGTTTTTTAATAATGTTTTTTTGCATTAAATGGTGTCTTCGATTCTTGCCTGGAAAATATTTGGATAGTGATCAATCTTCCTATATTATGTGCCTATTTTAAATGAGGTTTAAAAACAAATGAATGGATCCAATAATTATGATGACGTTAATGTAATATATTTAATGTTGAGATCATGCTAAGATAGTTCAACAAGATTGATGTAAGTCCCATGAAAGAAAAGTAACAATCACGGAAACGTTACATTCTCATAACAAACAAGGGAAAAATGGCTCGTTATTATTAGATTTTTATGAAAACTTACAGTTTTATTAATATTACTTGGTTTCTGTAACCAAAAACAATGAAAGAGGTATAGTCTTGTCGATCAACTATGAATTCTGAAACTAAACATTTGAACCTATTAGAATATTACGACAATGAAAGTCTCCTTCCTATTAGAATTTTCTCTAAAATTGTATTAAGTATCTATCTTATCCATGGTTCCATAACCATTGGCATTTTTTATTGGTTTATTAAAACTTTTTGCACTACTTAAAAAAACACTAAACAAAGGACCTAAGTTAAGCATTGTCAACAGTTGACCTAAGGGTGATGCAGAGACAGGACATGGCAGGTGTAATGGAAAACAACAATACAAATATAAATACTTACTAAGATACGTTACAAATAAACGACTTAATTGTTATTAACTCCTTGCAAATTATTTGGTTTATACGTTTTTCCCAAAACTCAGCCACATTGACAGCGTCAGCCAGAACCTCGCTTTAAAATTTAAGTTGCATCCTAAGCAGAACAGTCTATCCGTATGTCTCCGGTCTTCTCAGTTTAAGGTATTCAAACTAATTACTAACTTTACGATTTCATCTTGTGGCGTACATTGAGTTGTCTTACATTGTGAGTGATACGGCCCTGCGAATGCCCACCTGACATTTTTATCACATGACGCCATCTTGGATTGTGCCCGAGTCTAATACAAGGGAACAAGCCGCCGTCAGCTTGGACAGTCGCGGGATTGACGATCGTCAAAGTTATAATAATTAGTTGGTCATTTGTAAATGGTATTGACTGTACTTTCTTATTTGTATGCATTCTTTGATAGATGCCTAAATAGGTATTTCTATGGTTTATGGTTGTTTGGAATATTAAGGTATATACTGTACAGGAATTCACAGCTCATCAATATTCTTACAAGCAAATCACGAATTTGGACACTAAACTTTAGAAGGATGAAATCGAAAGTACTAAAATCGGTGACATTTTGAAAATGACCCAATAATGTAAGCGCCATTAAACCCAAAAATAAACAACTTACAGTGGTTTTATTATCAAAGCCGTAAGCTTTTTACGACTGCACCCTAAATGATATCCGAATGTCATCTAAAATCCATGTCTAAGCTATAAAGATGTAATTTCGCTCACCCGCTCCTACTGTATGTCAATCAAAGAGTCGTGAAACGCATTCAGCCGTGGCAAGTCGCGTTTCCACGTCCCATTTGGCGGTGCCCTTAGCCCTTAATCATATCCAATCCCAGCTAGTTCGGCTTTCAGTTAAATGACTTGGCAACTTTTTTGCTCAAACAGTTTTTATTTCACGCGATTTTTACGAGCAACAACAATATTTTACGACTTTATGACTGTATCGCAATGAGTTGCATCGGTTTATAATACTTTAATTTCACCGCCAGAAAACCATAAAAATATGCAAATGCGACATTAAAATCGTTCGTGAGGCGACAATAAAATGCATTAATCCGAGCGACAGGCAGATAAGTCGTGCCGTCTACTTATCAAATGGACACTGTTAAAATATAAATACTTATTATGTTTCTATATTTGTTATAGGTACGATATTAATTAGTTTTAAGACGTTCACTTATAAAGTCTTGTAATTAACGGTCATTACATATCGCGCGTTTGTCACATTTTAATAACTGTTAAATTAAAAAGTATATAGTCAGGTCATTACTTTATATGTTTATGTATTTAAAAGAGTAAGAACGTATACTTGGTACGCAAAAATATATATATTAAAATATTTAATCGATTAACTTGTAAGCTGAACAGAAAACTACAATTTAAAAATCATCTGAAGAATAATTTTATTAGATAATTATCTAGATCATGGTTTTTAATTAAAATGTTGTGTGAATTTAGTGTGATCTTTATCTGGATTATTTTGTTCCAGTTTTACTTCTTGTCTTGCTAGCAAAAAAAATACGTTAGGCGTTTATAATAAAACGGTAAAAAAATATAAGTTTGAACTTAAGCAAAGACAAAATTAATAGTTTCTTAATTACAAATTAGTTTCTCTTCACACAAAATGACGTATTTTAGGTAAAATTTATGGGTCATAAAATTAAAATTGGACCTTCTGACTCAGGTACGTTTTTACTTGAAATTAGGACCCACCACAGATACGCGATTCCACATTTTACAGCAGATTAAGTGACAAGTAATTAAAATTATCGTTAGGATGATCGTAAATTAACGAGTTTTAATGGGAACTTGTAAAAAATAATAATGTCTTGGCAACTTAGATGTTTATCAAGAACTAGGTTCTGTCCACGGCTTTGCTTACTTGAATTCATTCTTAAGGCCTATGGTAGGTCCTGCCAGTGTTGCGGATTTTGTTCGAAAGAGTTACCGCGACCCTGGAAAGCAAAAGGCACTGGGAGGAGCACGTATGGGTTTTAGTCAGTAAGAGTCTGACACTCCCTTCCACTCCACCCAGAGCGGAAGAGGTCATGTGATGATTTCCATCGTATAAAAAAAGGTCTATGGTAGGGTAGGTACCTAATACCTACTACATATGACTAAACTCCTATGTCTTAATACCTACTACATATGACTAAACTCCTATGTCTTAATGAAAGTCATGATCTTACCATCATCCATATCGGTTCAGCCGTTGAGGTGTCATTGATTGACAAACATCCATAAGCAACTACATACTGACTTTCACACTTAAATAGGTAGGTACCTACCGGTAAAATTAATGGGGAAAACCTTTGCTCAGCAATAGGACACCGAATGTTGAGAAAAAATAGTAGAAAAGGATCTAAACGTTGTCACACAGATCTATATATAAACACTTACCACAGCCATTATTGCAACATTGTATTTTACTTCTAAAACGCACCTACAAGAAGCACTAAACCCTGAAAACAATATCTCCGTGTAAATAAGGAAGAACCTTGGATTTCTGTGACAATGACAAAAACTTATGTTGACATGAAAATTCCTGCTCTACAGTGATAACTTGATAAGGTGAGTCCGCAATATTGAGCTTTGTCATTTCCCTTGTAGGACATATACACACAATACAACCTACGATTTTATTGAATGAAATGTCGTCTGCTCTTTATGGTTTTCTATAGACAAAACCAAGGGAACACTGACGAACTTTCACAAAAACTGATGTCCCTGCAGACAGGTAGATACCTAAAAGCATCTGGGCAAAGCAGCTGTTTGGGATGTTCAAAGAACGTCTGTCATTAAACGAATTTAAGATTCTTAACAGAACTGAAAATCAACAGATTAACGGCCGCTTTCTATAACATATCTCAATCCCAATCCTGATCCCGATCCTTGTCTGTAACCAATCAACGGCCGAGTTTGTGTCCTTCACCACACAATCCTCACCTTTGATTGGTTACAGACAAGGATCGGGATCAAGGTTGGGATTGAGATATATTATAGAAAGCGGCCGTAAGTTCACCTAAAAAACACTCGCTCCAAGTCTCCAAGACCATTGACAATGACCTGACAAACATTAGACCTGCCAAAGATCAATTTAGTACCTACTGAGAAGAATTACTGACCAACTAATAAAGAGGAAAACAAGACAGAAGACAGGTAGCAATCACAAGAATTACTGACCACTGCACAACACGAACTTACCTTGAAAACTTCCTGACAATCATACAATATCTCATTCCGTTGCGCGCGTCCTTGACCGAGAAACAAGAAACCAAAAACAAACCGTAAAATCTCAGGTATAAAGTTGATAGTTGCTTGTTCTTTATGGCTTGTGCGATGGGATTTGCATGGGCAGTCCCATCACAATTATATCCAGTGACCCAATGTCGCCGGTAACCTATTTGGTGAGGAAATTGAGTTTGTCGAATTCCATCAAAATTGGAAGTGTACTCTTGCATTGTAAACACCTCGGTGCCACTTGTTCCGAAGCTCGCGGTTCTAGGGTTATTGAAGACTGATGAAGCAATATTTGGATACATTTCCTTGAAGATATACAACGTGTAACAGAATAAACGCAATAACGCAACACAAAATCGCGAAAAAAAAATCAACTAAGTACCCCATACATTTACGTGCGCATACCTCACTCTACAAAATGTAATGAACAACTGATATTGTTTCGCGATTTCGGGGTTGGTCCCATGCTAAAAGTTGTTCAAATTGATGAGTACAGTGACTTCTAAAAAGGTATTGCGTTTATTATGTTTTCATTAAAAGGTAAAACACAAACTTAAACAAAAATTCTTTACGGTCCGTGAATGCGTTTTAGTGCCTTCGACCGTCGGCTACTCTATATTCTGAAAAATGGACAAGCCTATGGGATTAGCAGCGGTAGCAAAGCAGCGGATATATTGGATACGGAAACTACTTTTTTCCGCCTGCTATGGTGAGCGTACTATGGAACAGTGGCGCATGTAGTTTTAGCGATACAATACTTTGTCTATATTGGTAGCTGAGGTCAAATGAATCATCACTTCATCAGTAAGGGTTAGGAAGTGTTCAAAGGTCAGGATCAGAGAGGCAATAACTAGAGAACAAGTGGATAATAATACAAACCTAGGAGGCTTTATTAATGTTGCGGGTTTTGTTCGAAAGAGTTACCGCGGCCCTGGAACGCAAAGGGCAGTTATTTTAGTCAGTAAGAGTCTGGCACTCCCTCCCGCTCCACCCAGAGCGGAAGGGGTCATTTAATGATTCCCATCCATAAAAAGGAGGCATTATATGCTTCATTAATAAAGCGCCAGCTGGCAAAGTCATAGAAATCATTGCAAGACATTTGTAATAATAATAACGTCTCGTCCTTAAAACACAGAGTTGCCTAGATCTTCCTCACCCGGACCAAATACAAGCAAAAGGAAAATTGACACTGAAAACCACAAAGAAAAGTCGATACAAAGTATAATTCAATGAAGTGAATGAAAACATTGCAAGGTCGATACAACAGTTTAATACAACACACAAAAATTTAATGATTACATCATGCTTTATAAGTACTCCAAAAAGAATCGTCAGAATGGTCTAATGACCATTCTTTTGAGTTAATAACAACTTGACCACTCTATAACAATTGATACACTGGAGGTCCCTCACAGCTGTTCCAAAGCCTACAGGCATCACGAAGAAGCCTTTAAATAAGTATATTTATTATTTGGAAGACTTCATTGAAAGGAGGATCATCGTCCTGTGCGGTCTTTCATTGATGCTGTTTCAACAATGCTGAAAGGAAAAATTAGACCTTATTTGTAAAAAAAATCTAACCATAACATTTGTTTAAATATTGATAAGTAGATTGTTTATTCTCCATGGAGAATTTGAATTTAGAATCAGTTAATCAGTTTAAACTAATCATATGGTTAGTTTTTACCCGACTGCGTCAGAAGGAGGTTATGTTTTTCGAGTGTATGTATGTTTGTATGTTGTGTGTCCATTTTTTGGCACGCCCTACAGCCCAAACGGCTGGACGGATTTTGACATAATTATGAGGTGTCGTTGAATTCGTCAGAATTGTGCTAGTGACATAGGCTATATAAATTTTCAAAACGACTAAATCTGGAACTTCTATTCTTATTCCTGTCCTTATCTCATGTCACCTGGGGTTGGTGCAACACGTTGTCCTCGTTCATTAAGCCCTGTCAATCGCTTCACTCGCTCCGTTTACCTACTCATCATGTCATTCCGCAATGAATCCAGGCAGTTTTCTTTGGCCATCGACACCAACAGAGTTCTAATTTGGTGAATGGAGAGCGAGACTCTCCGAAGAAATTAGGAAGGACTTTTACTTTTTCACATTTTTTTTAAGGGTGGAAAATCATAAAATGACTGCTTCCGCTCTGGGCGGAGCAGAAGGGAGTGTCAGACTATTACTGACTAAAACTCATCCGTGTTCCTCCAAATGCCCCTTGCGTTCCAGGGCCGCGGTGACTCTTTCGAACAAATTTCGCAAACCAGTTTTTCACACTGGTGCCTCTGCTTAATATCTCAGATTGAAAAACTAAGTTCAATTTCTTCCTTATATATTTTGGATTCTATCGTCGCCATCGCCACGTCGTTAAGCTCTTAATGTGCAAATAAATCCATGAACAAAACTTTGTCTGACATAGAAACCAACACCAGGATGGCCTCAGAAATGACATCCTCGACTGACGTGTCGTAACGCACATTCATAAAATTAAAAATAAACCTATTAAATATGTATAAGCGGTTCCTTTTGAAACACAAATGAGTCAAAGAGCTCCGAGAAGAAAAAAAATGTCGCATTAAAAAGTTTGATTGTCACAATAATTATTTCAAAACATAATGAGCTTTTGTGCTTCAACGTTCAATAACTTACACAATATATTGGAGCATGTGTTGTTCAAAAAATTAAAATGTCATTCTTACCGGTCATATTATTTTTTTTTATCGGTGTGAAGCGGGCACGCTTCCAAAATATGAAGTTCTATGCGTCCTTTTTAACAATTGAGAAAAGGTATTATTGTCTTTTTATTAAAAGAAATAAATATTTACATTTTCGAACAACGTATGGTCCAAACAAAAATTTAACTTTTATCTGTTCAACAAAAACTTCACGAGCAAATATTTTTAAATAAATACTCAAGCATTTGCATTGAGTACGACACAGCCATATGTCAAAATCGTGTGGCCAATGTGTGAAAGCTTACAAGTAGTCATTGTAAAAATAAAAATCACAAAAAATTAACTCGCAGACTTTTCCAAATGCAACTTTATTCAGAATGCTGATCAATGTGCTTTTCTAGACAACGTTGGGGACATCAGTATTTTATTTTAAATTAATACCCGGATTTGAATTACTTCATCATCTTTCAGCCCTAGTTTATTTGGGGTCGGCACAATGTTTTCTTCTGCCTTGTCGCTTTCAATAAAGTGGGTGATTTAAAAAAAACCTCCAGTAGGAAAGAGACGGAGCTATACGTTCTGCATAGCTCCGTTTCTTTCCCACTGGTAGTAATATTGAAGTAATACTGCTTTAAGAGTTGGTGGTTAGGCCCCTGATCTTTGCTCAAAAACTAGGGTACTTTATGAGGATAGAATAACATGTTCCAAAAGGATCAATGGAGAGGTGAATTAGGGTATGCCATGTAATTAGGAGTTTCTGCGATAATGACTGACAGTCAGACAGACAGCCAGATCGAAATGTATGTGATTGACATGATCTACTGAAATGTCACGTGGCCAATCCCACACAAATTTTGGCATTTAGACAATCGACATAGCATATCAGCTATGGCGACTGTCTCCATCGATGGTCACCATGTTTAGGTTCTCCGACCATACAAATCTACAAATTTTGCTCATACACCCTGATGTTTATTCCAGCCTCTAGATGTAACAGACAGTCCATAAATCGTATACATTTATATCTGACCCTAAAGCAACAAAGTTCAAGCTATAATCAGGTCCTTGCAGTAACCATTTGTCAAAGATTTGTTTACAATTAATTACATTGTAAATTAGGTTATCTTTGTTTATAGACGAGATTCTCGTGTTGCTAGGCAAGATTATTTTATTTTTAATAATCTGTTTCATCAAATTGGATAACGGAAGTGTGTCGGTAACCATAATGAATGATACACATAAACAATGGATACGTTTCTCGCACTTAAACGTTAAAAGAAGGTACATATTAGTAGGTATTTTACTGAAAAAATCTAATAAGTCCGACAGATAGATTTTTAAAAAGTATTCGATACGTATTTATTCTTTTACACGTAAACAAAAAATGAAGACGTAACATTACAGTGTGTTGAAAACACGCGTGACGTCACTACGATGGTACGATTTTGCCAGCGATATGACGTCACACGTCTGGGCTGTGACTGGGCTACCCAAAGGGGACTTATTGTTCCATTTGTCGCACTAAAGCTCCATGTATACCTCACCTATGATGATCCTCAACGCATTCGAGGAGACCAACCCTGGATTGAACTTGGTTTCTGATGAATGGAAGACGGTATTGTTAGAATGTTTGCAGTTCTGTGAGAATAGAGAGTGAAATCATTAAGTTAATTAGTGTAAATGGTTAATATGGTGACCATAAATAAATAAATTATGTCTAACAGGCAGCCAGTAGGTCTAGCTGGAAAATTGCAGTATTTTTTTAATTTAATTTATCTCATAAAAAGTTACATGAAATGCACTGAAAGGCACGACTTGACCGTAGGGCATAATTAATTGCTTTAAATAAAGTTAATTCAACCATCTCGTGGTTAATTTTACTTGTTCAGACTTCAATTTACCACCTCCATATGTTATTTACAAAGAAGACAGACTTCTTCTTTTAATAATTTATTTTAAGTTTAGGTAATTTAAATTATGTTGTAGCTATAATTCTTTAATTTCACAGTTTAAGTGGTAATGGTCATTGTTTATTATGTCTAAGCCATATGTTTTACAGTAACATCTACTTTCAACCGCAAGGTTCCGGAATCATCAATGATCAGCCACATTTTAATGCTCACACCAGAATATATTATAGCCAATAAATTATTCGGAAGACAATGTGGTACTGTTATTATACAGGTTAGTAAGATAGGCAAAGTAGCGGGAATAAGCGGTGTGAGCCCAAATAAAAGTCTTGACTGAGATGAAGATTGAGAAACATTCGCAAAAGGACTAGTCATGAGTGCTGCTCTGCAGTTCCACGTTCTACACAATAAGTAGAACCTTAAAAAGGCCATTATGTTAGGCACCCAATCATGGGGTTCATTACCAAGTTATTCGGAAGTCTTAAGTAAATTTAGAAAAATTAACTATTTATATTGGAAGGAGTATTTTAATGAAAGAACTAAATCAAAAGGAATCTGGTATAAGAGTATACAGTGTGAGCCTCCTCCTGTAACTTGGTTCTCTGAATCAAAACTGAGTCGCTGTCAAATTGTTGCTGCGCATCGCTTGCGGCCAGGTCATATTCCACTAAACCACTTTGCTTACCTCATGCGAAAGTCTGATTCTCCTAACTGTGAGATTTGTAATAAAAATGAGAACGTACATCATGTGTTGGTGGAATGTATTCTTTACAAAAACAAAAGAAGCGCCCTGCTGAACTTGTTAAAAGTGTCAACAATGGCGTTGGATGTTTCATGGCATTTTAGCCAAACCTAATTGTGAAGCAGCAAAAATGTTATACTCCTTTATATTCGTTAAGAAATAGTCTAAGATTTCCATTTTTTCTGTTAAATTATTCGTAGCAGTACGATGGGATTGACATCGTCACATAAGTGTACAAAAATCCCTTAAAGATACAAAGATAAAAAAAAACCTTGAAGGACAACCTTCGCATCCTGGAGTGGCAGTCGTCAGAAGAAGGTAAGTAAGACGCTGAACGACTGTTTAGTATGGCAAAGGATAGAGCTGACTTTGCAGAGCTAATGGCCAATTCTGTAGTAGTGGACTAATATTTGAAGAAGAAAAAAGTAGTTCTGGCAAGAAGATGAGAATGAGGACGCCACAAAATCGTTTCAAAAGAAGCTACTGAAAAGGTATCGATACACGACCGATCAAAGCATTCGAATCGAGTTAAAATACATTGCTTTAACACATGCCCAAATAGCTCTCCTCGAGATTTCGGTCACTAGTGCGTAGTTGGCCTTGTGAAGTATGAAAAAAATCTTTAAACTATATCATATAGACATATAATTTTTGGTTTGTATCTATCGACCCGATTATAAAGATTCATTCACTGATAGAAATCTTCACTATCGCCGACTACTTCATGTCCCGAAAAATACACGGCTTCTGTAGGAAAATGCAGGAGATCAAAGCCGCTGGGAAAACTTAGTACTTCATAAAAGAACATTGAGAATGAGGGCAAAGTGATCGGCACAATATCCTAAATTAATAATTACTGCAAATGTGAATATTATTGTCCGTTATACAAAAGGATTAAAATAAATTAAAGATGATATCAAAAGCTTATCTTGCGCATTTTACAATGTCTTCATGATTAAGAAAGGTTGGGTACATAATCAGTGCAGTTCCAACCTATGCACAAACACCTGGATCTAGACGTTCGAAGTTATATTCTATCAACGATTACTTCCTATGGTAGACACGAGATAAATGCGCAATAACGGTCATTGACCCACATATATTTATTGACATTCTTATCAAAAATAGAAATAAAACTGAATCGACTTCTATCGTTATCCTTTACGTTCTCTAGTAATGGAAATGGGTTCATAATTTATTGTTCGGGTATCTACGAAGGGTTATTAGGGAAAGGTCAATGTACTTTATTGCAAGTTTATTGACGCCTAACCTCTGTATATATATGTATGCTTGTCGATGACTTGTGATTGTAACTGTTGTTTTATGTCCGGGTTGAAATTGTACGTTCTTACCTTCCATACTTTTCATGGTATTAAATAACTCGTAAGACGGGCAGAAATAATTTTTAACACTAATCTTGATGTGAGTCCGTTTGCGGAACAGTAGGTCTTTCTTTATCGAGTGGGCAGTATGTTCTAACGACCCCACACACCCTAGTGTCAGAGCTCCTAAACCGCCTCAAGGGCATCTGTCGTGGTTTGACGACCACCATTTGGATTTGACAGCAGGGACCACCGGCTTATACGTGCCCCCCCACGACCACCGGTTCACAAGGCGAACGCCTGAACCACTCGACCACGGAGGCAGTTAATAAGGAACAGCAGGTAACAGCTCTACATTTGCACCTCACGTTGTACTCCTGAATGTAATCTCCAGCTGAACCGGATACTTTGGACTAGCTTTAAAGGTCCTAACACAGAAGTCCTGAAACTGTCCTTCAAAGTTACCAGAAACATTATTTATTCAATGTTCCTTTTTTTTTGGCCAAAGTAACCGCGAGATATCTCCTCACGTCAATTGAGAGATAAGATATTATTATGCATTCATTTTATCAAACAGCTTTACCCACTGCGTCTTATCTGTAGGTCAAGGAGTGTAAAAATGACTGATCCTCGTATCTACATTGTTGTTAAGCGAATGTTAAGGCTAAAGAATATCGCTTTATCAATTAAAATTGCCAAAAATTCGGCCGATATGAAACAAGGTGACATTTCCACTGTCACAAAATTCACTGAAAGACTTGTTTGGTAACAAGTCTCAAGATGGTAGATGTAGCAGAAAAGTGAGAGTGGAGACCTAGATCGGTCACAGAAGCGTAGAGAGACCAAGAACCAAGTGGACCGACGACCAGGTCAGAGTAGCAGGGAAGAACGAGATGCCCACGACAAGGCAAAGTGCAATGGTGGAGACCTACACTCAACATCGGGTAGATACAGGTCGAAGAAGAAAAGTTTCAGAACTAACCCATTTCATAAAAAAATCTCAAGGTAACAGATTCATTACAACCTAAGAAAGAAACAGACCCATTTAAACGAACCCTGCGCACACGCATCCATTCTCACAACAACAACGGTTAAGTAACTAACACTACCGTTATAATTCCAGTCATAAAGAACTCAATCTCACCTTATAATGTAAACACGATATGATATTTTAATCAATGTCGTGGTACACCGTCACACGTCATTTGCTGCGACTTTTAATCGGCGGACAGCATCAACTACCGTGTCCCAAGCTAATTGCGTACAAGATCGTAAAAATATAATTAGTATGTCCTTATCGTAAGTAAGGCTTAATGTTGCAAATGTCGCGTTAGTTGATTAATTAAATCTTGGGTCGATGTTATGGTTAGGCTAGGTTTGCTTTTCTTTTTTTAAAGAGTATGATTGAGTGAGTCACACACGATGCATCAAGACCTTTGGGCAAGGATCGTCACGCAGAAGATGCCTGAGGACGGGCGTCGTAGCCGAGGCAGGCCAAAGAAAATCTGGCGTGACGATTTGGACTCGTTTCTGAGGGCCCTCTCTCTAAGCCCGAAGTCCGTAGTTTCGGCCTTAGTCCCGAACCCGAACTAAGAACAACTGTCAAATCGTGTTGTCATTCATTCTTAGTTCGGGTTCGGGACTAATCGTAAGTCCGTGGGTGATACGGAGTAGAAAACGCCCGACACTAAGGCCGAAACTACGGACTTCGGGCTTAGAGAGTAGACCCCCTGACAGATTGGCCAGAGATTGCAAAACACAAAGAGCGTTGGAAAGCAATGGGGAGACATTTGCCTAGCAGTGGGACAATTTAGGTTAGAAAAAAAATGGTTGAGTGATGCAGTTTACTGTTACTAGGTTGTCGAGGTCAGATAGGCAATCGGTCCCTAAAATACTGGTACCCAGATCTATCTGGTTAGGCTGGAAGCCGACTCCAACATAGGACCAGCGGCCCTAGACAAAGTTCCACTGTCGAAATGCCAAAATATAGGAATTTGATCACGTGACATCTGTCAATCCCAAACATTATTGACGTATTGACAATCGCCTTCGCCACGCTACCGTTGAAAGAATCTCACTTGTCTCGAGCCAAAGGCTACGCAGATAATTAATTGGTTGTGTGATGTAGTTTCTAGCAGATCGAAAGATGAGTTTGTCTGGATGTAATAGCGACAGTTCGAAATGTCCCCGAAAAGAAACGCCCGGAGGCTTTACGCAAAGAGATAATCAATCAGTAAAAGCGATTGTCAAAAAACCAAAATGCTTGAGATTGACCACGTGAAAATTCAGTAGCGCTTGTCAAATGCTATCTATTTCGAACTTTTTGATAATAGTATAGACTATACCTCTAGAATGTCATTTACCGAGGTAATCTTTAACGCATTTCTGTACCCGCACTTCCTCCGAGGGTTGCCAAAGGTCTCACACGGTCATATAACCTGATTTTATTAGAAAGATCTTTGTAAGTAATCTATCACATAGGTCATCTAATGCTAATATTCAGGCGCATCTGCACTCTTGTCATAATTCGTAATGACCATCGTTTTCAATCTGCCATTTCTTCAACAATAATTACTATTTCTTGCTCTAGAAAATAACAAGTACTACATTACCAGTGAAGAAATCACTATTATTTAAGTCAATTTGACAGCTAATAAACATATTTCATAATAAATTACGAGGTTCAAGTAACATTAGAGAGCAAAACTAATGTCATATAATACAAGGCATTTAAAAAGCAAACAAAAATATATTGAGTGCATGAAACACAATATCGATGGGTCTCAAAAGGCTTTGTGCGTTAGCTTAGGTTGCGCGGGCGCAGGCGCTGGAGCGACTGGTGCGAGCAAGACAGCGCGCCGCAGATTCCGCGAACACCCGAGTTATGGCCCTACAAAACGTCAGGCGAATCATCAATGTTTAAATCGTAATATATTGAAGAATTTCGCAATTATCATATTTCATACTTATTTACGACGTCTAGGCTCCCAACTGACGTCTATCCAATGCGATCCTGGGAGGTCATAAAACGAATAAACCACACAGTAATAAACGTGCGTTTTATTTCTTGTATAATTATATATGAAGCTATTTGTTTTTGGACTTTTTTGGCTTCACATGTAGTGAGGGGCGTTTATGATCCTCTCTCAGATGTATTGAGAAGGTTTTGGCGAGAAACGCATCGCTTTTATTAGGAGAGGTTAACTTAAACTTGGCGACGTAAGTTCTGTAAGGACTCGCAGGGTTTTGAGTGACTTTTACTGTTCTAGTGAGTGGTGGCGATGAATTTAATGGATGAAGGCAAACACGTACAAAAGGAGAGCGTCGGCGTTAAAATGAGAACATTTTATCGTAAGATAAGTCACATTTATGCGCCACGTAACTCATAAACGGCAGGCAGACATATAATTACGTACACCGATACGCCATTGTTGTGGCGGGAAAACAAATGGAGCACCTCAACAGATCGCTGTTATAATTCTCGTTTATGTTGTTTACGAATAAAAACAGAAACTGCTTTATCTAATGAGTTTTTCTCATCGTTAATCACTACTATGCTTAGGAAGAGTTGTTAACGCCAGTCTAAATTAAGCTTAGATCCTCTCCAGAAAATTGAGCCCTTTGCCAGAATTTGGGCATTAAGATTCGGTTTGATTTTGGATAAAGCAAACATATTCCATTCAGGTTAAAGACAGAGTAGGCCAATGAAAGCAAAGGGCGCACAGAGTAGCTGACTAAACAGAGACTGCATGTCTGTTGGTATACTGCTACAGAGTAGGGAACCGTCTCGGTGATCCATTATGTACTTATGCTACTAAGAACTACAAGGTTAAAATAAGCATCAATGAAACAGACGAGCAGAATATTACAAAGATGGATGTCTGACCAAATCCTTTAATTTCTTTCGCCATAGAAGCCGCACAATGTTTGCTCAAATTTTCCACCCTTCAGCGACAATGATCAAACATTTGTAGTCAGACATTTTTAATTACCAGCGTATATATCTATAAGTTTGCGGACTGGTTGAAACCCTTTTAGCCGGATGGGTATTATCCTGACAGTCGTAAACTCAGTTTATGGCCTATAAAAGCAAGTGGGGATACGTACAGGCTGGATGTGTGCATTTCGAATACTTGTTGCACTTTTATAACCAATATATTTTGTTTGATTTGCAACTCCAGGACGATGCCAAGTTGGGACTATTTTTTCGTGTGTGTTTTGCTAGTGCGTGGAATGGGTGTCCGTAAATCATATGTAGGGTTGTATGGGAAAATATGATCCTTTTTGATTTTTTAACTACCCACTCCAAATCTTTTGTGTTCGTTTTTGTTGACAAAAAATATGTACCTACGTCTATACCAGTAACTGACGCAAAATTAATCATACCCTTGTTGCATTTCCCGAAAGTAAGTTTTTCCATAATAATTTAAGCTCTCATTTTACATTTTAACTCTTAAATGAGCTCGAAACTTGATCTTTTATGAATAACTTTTACAACACCTTGTCTACTTCTTAGATATTCCTAGCAAGAAAACAATTTCTAAAACCAACAACTGATCTCAAACTTCAATGAAGCTATTGATAAAATTTAAAGTTTTCGTGCAGGAAGCTTGCATCTCGTCGCTTTTCTATTATATTAACCCCAAAGACAGTTGGATCTCCAAGATAAAGTATTATTTCTTCGAATCCCTGTATCAAACTTCATCGGATCAACTCTCTCCTGAAATGTTTGAATTTTCAGTTGACTGTTTTAATAATTTGAAATTGTCATAAAGGCAGACAGGCGCGACGCGGCAATGCGACGACTACTTTTTGTAAAACTTAATGTCGTTAAAAGTATTATTTTAATACGGTTTCCATTCAAGTTCATTCTTCATTTATAAAAGTGTATTGTTGTGTGCATTGCCAAAAAAATTAAGGTCTGGTTTTCCCTGCCCCCTGCTCCAACTCTGAGCATGAACATTTATACAGTAAACACTCAACTATGCTGAACTGCGATAAACGCTTCATCTTTCACCTACCCTTGTATCAATTTGGGGACGTCACATCTCTATTTTTTTATCATCAATAGTCAAATCCTACCTATACTTTGTGCCAGATAAACTTGCAATAAAGTACATTGACCTTTCCCTAATATCCCTTCGTAGATACCCGAACAATACATTATGAACCATTTTACATTACTAGAGAACATAAAGGATCACGATCGAAGTAGATTCAGGACTGCTCTAAGTCTTTATTTCTGTTTTTGATTTTAAGAAAGTCAATAAATGTATGTGGGTCAATGACCGTTATTGCACATTTATCTGGAATCTACTATAGCCATATCATCTTTTACACAATATTTTTCATCTTCTCTTTGGTCTTCTTCGTATCTAAAACTCAAAAATTTCCTCATGACATTTTTTTTTCTGAATCACATGCCCATACCACGACAACCAATTGGCGGTTACAGCTTGCTGGTAAAATATTTATATATTTAGTAGACCATTCAAGACTAGTAAATCAGTATAACCTGACATTATTAGAATGGGGGCAAATTTTAGTGTTGTAGTCATAGTATTGGTTTATCGAGTCATAGGGGTGGTAGCCATTAATAATGTATGTAAATGAGTATCTAAACGGTTATTGTATCGTAAATCCATATGCCTGCATTAATTTTTAATTTAGATATATTATTATGGTGAGTTTAAAAATAAGGCTTGGCACATGTCTTCAGTAGATAAATTAGCATATACACCGGTATCGAGGTATGCATTCTTATGTGCAAATCTATGTAGTTTTCTGCTAAAAGTTGAGCTCGAGATAAAGTACAATTATATCAGAGAAAACGATTTTATTATCAAAAGAGCAAATTTTTTGGTATCTACCAAGTGACATTTCGGTAAAGTCTCATAAATTCGTGCTTTTAACAATCATGTTTGTAGTGTAGACAAAGCTTTATTTATCAATGCAAATCTTTTAATTGGCTTGAAACCAAAAAGTTCAGACTAAGAAAGTGAATTAACAAAACGATAATTCAATACACGATGTTTCGTTCCATCATCAATCTAACAAAAACTTTATGGTCGTTCTGAAGACAAAAATCAACATTTTAATGGTCTCAAATCATTTTGGGTTCTGTGGCGTCGCAACCATTGTTATTTAGCACAGTTTCATTATTAAAACGATTAAATCCGAGCACGATTAAAAAGAGCATTGATTAAAACCATTTGAAAGTCGCGCTTTCAACTTTATGGCCAGTGTTTTATGGGTTTCATACCAAATATTGGTTAACTTTTAAATAAGACGGTCGGTTGACGAGATGGTTTCAGAGGCGCGATGCGAAAATGACAGTTCCTTTTGATAAGTAAATGGATAAGTCGCAGTCGACTAAATCAGCCGTTTCATTAAAAGCCCAGTCTTTTTATTGAACTGCGCCCTTTAATCAGAGACATAATATGTGACATGGGCAAGTCATTCAACGATATGGAACAAAAGATGTCACTTAGGTCGCTGAAAAATACGCGCAGTTTAATAAAAAGGCTAGGCCACCAATTAAACGGCTGATTAAGCTGATAAGCTGTGACAGATACATTAAGTATGAAATATAAAAATGAAATCGATTCTCGGTTAGGATCGATTTCAATGAAACATCGTTGTTGCATTGTCGCGTCGTGCTCGTCTGCGGGAAGCCTTTACTTTTGTTTTCAGGGTTGCGTTAGATTTATGAATATACCTGTCTGCCTTCAAAGCAAGAGTGAACAGGCATCTTCGGGGCACGTTCGCTCCATCATAGACCTCATCTATCGCGGGATTGAGGTCAAGAGCTAGCCCATTCCTCAATAAAAAAAAATACCTATCACATACCCAAAGATTAAATTTTATGAAAAATTATTGGGTTCTCGTGCCGAGTGCATCTACGGGAGGTTTTACATGTTTTCAGGATTGATTAAGGGGTGTTGACACGTCACCCCCCCCCATACCGCGCACCTACCTCAGGCAAACGTTCAGTCTATAGTACCGGCCGTGCGTCGAGGCGTCTATGCTCTGTAGTGAAAATCATGATGGATTCGTAACAGTCTTAATTAGTAGCACATTTTGACAGACAAGCAGTTAATCAGCATTTTGCGGCGGATTGATTTATTTACTCGCTCAACAAACGTTAATAACTACATGAATTATTGATACATACTAGTTAGACTGATGGCAGCCGACTATGTGCGGCACTAACATTGTTCAGAAGCATAGATGGTATAATAACTAAAGAGTAAAATGAGGTGACCTGTAACTCTGTTTATCTGCGACTATAAAACATTAAACAGATATATGTAGGATTGACTAGTTTCGACTTTTCAAGGTATGCTTGCAGAAAAATCCATGCAGTTACGCGAAATCCTGGATATTTTTTTTTTATGACACAATTTGTGTCATAAAAAAAAATGAATATAGTATCCAATTTAAATAAATATTTTATGTGCGAAACGAGTATCATAGTTAGTAAAATTTTACATTACGTTACTATACGTCAAAATATTCGTGCTAGGCCCTCTGAACTACAGGCCGCATCTCAATGTGCCAAAACCACTATAAGCTGGCCTCTTATCCTTTATAAACTCCGTACTATGCTAGGTCATCTTAAGATGTTATTCCCGACTGTACCAATGGATGACGATTTGACATGACGAGAAGTTTTCGGAGGCCAATTGCAGCAGAAGCCTTGACTACAAACCCCCTTAGAACCAAAAAAAATAGCAAATATAGCAGTTACGTCATTTCTGTAACAATTCTCGAGTGTCCACTGGCTGTAAGCCAGTTCAGTTTTTACTGCGAATCTGTTTGCCCAAGTTTAGTTCAGTAACAAGCAAGTTTTATGCACCTCCTAAGTGAATTCACTCCGTTCATTCGTTCACTCTTTATTGACGCGCTGAGGACGCAAATTAAATCGTTGCTCCCGGTCCCTCTACGGGTTTATTTAGAACGCGTTATAATTTAGTCCTAGCTTTCTTATGCGTAAATAAAATTAAGCCATGAAATATACGTATTCAAAATGGTGTCTTAAATATTCTATCAGTGATTACTTTTAATTTTAGTTGAAAAGTGAGTCACTAAGTAGGAAAATCTGACTTTACTTGTGTAATGCAAAAATATGGAAATTGATTTGATAATGATAGAGATTTGAATATTTATTTCATTTGATAAATCACATTAGATATTCATAAGGTTTATGAATATGATAGTCTATGCATCTGTGTACAATACAAACGAGAATTCAAGAGTGACAGATGGTCAGACTTTTAATGCGTAGTTTGAAATAATAGTAAGCAAAATACAACTTTTCTTTCACGATCTATTTAAATATATTACTTAATACGTGAAGCAAACATTTTTTACCCCATTTTACGAAAACTATGTGGACGGAGGAGTATGAAATTTGGCACAGTTAAAGTTATGGAGGAGTGCAGAAAGCTAATATTTTTTTGATATATATTTTGTTAATTTATTTCGTTTTACTTTATAAACTGTTCCGATCGACGTCATTCTGTCAACGCCGGCTGTCGCTGAAAACCAGCGCTGTGGCTCTGTCTTGCACATGAGTTCCAGCATTATGCTGAGCGATGGCCGTTTTGCGCGAATGTGACGCATATCTTCCTAACTTGCATAACTATTGTAATTTTGTTTATTTTTGGTATGCGTCATGCTTGGCACAAATAAAGTCTTTTTCTTTCTTTCTTTCTTTGTTATAATTATAATTAAAAACACTTACATTAAAGTATTAAAAAATAATGTCGAATTTCGACCACTGGGAGACCGCTAGTAAAAATAATACGTTGACATTACACAGAACCTGTACCTCTACCATGAGTTTATGCAGCCAAAACTCGCTAGCGGCTCCGTAAATTATTTGTATGACATATTGTACAGCGCCCCTAGCGGTCACAGAAAGAATTAAAATTCGTACCATGAACACTATAGATTTCGATAGGTTAAAAACCTAACGTAATCTATTCGATGGTCACTGACGTTTTTCAGCTATCACCATACAAAACGGCACCATGAGTCACTAATTTGACAGAAGCTATCGAACAATACGCTTACGATATTAGTTACGTAGCTCACTAGCATTTTGCCGTGTGAAACATAAGTTTACATTTAAATTATACACGTGTTTGAGTATAATAAAGTCAAAATAATGTCTGCAAGAGCTTATTTAGCGTGGAATATGTTAGTTGCCGCTGATTTTGAAGACCAACGACGTGAACAACGGTAATTTCAACCCAAAATGAAATTTTATGTTGGATCTCAATTGGAAAATATATGTGAAAGATAGTTTATTAAACTTTACACACACTATAGAGAAGCGTTTGCATTTATATTATTGAATAATGTTACGGATTTGACGTCAACACTGAACACAACGAGTTTCATTAGAACTAAAGGTAGTACTTAAGTTGGTATGGTATGCAGCTATCTCAAAACAAAACCAATTATAATCTATTGTTGTAAACTTTTAAACCCCACACACACAATTGTAACACAACGCCAACAAACAAAACATGACATGTTATATGGAATAAAAATTAAAAAACCACTAAATACCATTTATGTAGTCCACTAACCGTCAACTTTTTTATTTAGTCGGTTTATTTTGTGATATTGACTATCTTAACATTTTTAGCATAGCGATATAACTACATTTTGAGCTTAAGAGCCGTTCTCTCTTCTTATTAGTGAGAAAGAAAGAAACAAAACATAAGTAGTGAAGCATTATATCGAGTAGAGTGAAGTTAGCTAAACAACGCGATCTATCGAGCTTACCTTAGCGAATGCGTAAGACTCCGTAAATCGCATGGTGCAAGCACTATCGAAATCTGTTCGATCCACGTTAGTACGCTAGCGAGTTTAACGCTAGCGAGTAATTTTTCGATGAAATCTCATGGTAGAGGCTCTGTTTCACGAACCAAAAAACGATAAACGTCAATTTCATACTATGATTTAATCAAAAAACATTCATTAGATTACCCGATTTCATTTGCATATGAACATTGTTTACCTCGGGTACTAGGAAAACAGGACAGGGAAGTGGTATTTGGAGCAGCCACCGAGTCGTGGGTTTGGTTCTAATTGAAGCAAATGTTACTTCGAGGTACCAGGGCCTCATCGACAGACAGAAGGCTTTAGTTACGTGAACAAGGGCAACATTGTTGCAAAAGGAACGAGGAAATTATTTTTTAAATGTGCCAGTAACTTTTAAGTTTTATTTGATGTTCGCTTTTACTCCGGTAGCTTCAGTATGGATTTGCATTTTCTGAGGAAACGACGTGTTTTTTTTTTCTGAGCGTGCGTCATCTTGGCAGGATTTCCTTAGCATCAAGGACAATTTAACTGCTAAGCAGAAACTATTAAAGATATTGAATTTAAAAAATAATAGGTACTTTTATTTGTATTCTATGTTGGTATCAGAATTAGATTATTTTAGAAGGTCAGGCGAGCTCTCGACCTCATCATTGCAATTTCTAGACATGCAGGTGATAAAGAAAAGTCTACAAAAACCGTTTAATACTAATGGTGATGTCATGTAATAGAGGCTACCCACAGTAACCTATACTTAAACTATCACTCCGCGAAGTTACAAATTAATCTTACGAGTATACACGAACAATCATTAACTCATTAATATCCTCTCACAAATAATACCGTATTAACATAAAACCTACGTCACACACAAATGGCATAAAAGTAGTAAGATTGAGGGCCCATTTACACAAGATGTATTTCTTGCACGTTGAGAAGCGCAAGAATTTCGTACGCAATACAAATCTCGTAAGCTTCTGCGATTTTTCGGCGACAGGCCGCATAATTTTTGCAAACCTCTATCGAGAAGATGATGTACAAACATTACGAAAATTACACCAATTTCCAGGTATTTTAGCTAAACTTTCTCGAACCTGACTTCCATTATTTTTAGGGTGGCGATTCCGACATGGCCGACCCCAAATGACAGGCCTGGGAGCCAGTTTGTAAGTCTATGTATAGGTATGTCTATTTGATTGAGGGAGGTTGAGTCTATTCGAAGAAATTACTGCTGTAATTTTTTAAAATGTTCACCTGAAAACTAGAATACGTTCGAAAACTAGAAGATAAACCTCTCAAGCGCCGGACATGTCAAAATTCCAAATTATATAATATATCTTGCATAATAGTAATAATCAAGATTAAAAACGCGTAAATCAGGCGACACACCGGTGTGGCGCCGGAGCTGGAGCGGGATACGTACCAAAACTGTGAATCTCTGTCACAAGGATATCATTTCACTATTTGTTCTCGTTACAAGACAAGAATCAGTCCGCATATAAATCCACCATAATATGGCGAACCGGTACAATTATATCAATCGGCCGTATAATCGTCACGAGTATCGTTATCTTCCATTATGTAATGTACTACTTACAAAGATTAATAGACAATGCATAGATATAGATAAACGTAGGTTTATTAATTAGTAGTCATTGTTTAGTGACACTGGGGAATTGTTTGTAGTGCGCGCGGCTCGTGTCGTCTAGCGTTTTTTTCTACAAGAAATGTCGTTAAATTATCCGATCTAATTAATTATCTTGTTAAGGCTGAAATTTAAATGAGGATTGTTGTTTATTTTGCTGACTGTACTTCGTATCGTTGGTTCTGGCGATATACAGGATGAGATCTTTAAAAAGGAATGTATTTTTGGCACAAATCAAAATAATTCACGGTCAGGATAATATACCCCTTAGAACTTTCAATTTTAAGCCATTATGTGCGTTACCGTGCGTAAGCGTGATCGTTCATTGTACCAACCTACAGGGGTGGTGGTGTTCAAAATTGTTGTTTGAAAATGCCTGGATAAATTTTTAGAGCAGTAGGTACCTAAATTAGTGTGCAGATATCCTAAATCTTCTAAGATACTGTAATTAACAAGAAAACTGAGATATTTGCTGAAGATGGCAAAAACAGAAAAATGTTTTAATATAAGAGGAAGCTACAGCTATATAGCCTGACCTTGTACGAGAGCGCTACTGCCCGAAATACAGGGGCACGTAACATTTTAACCCTTGCTGTAGGGCTGACTAGCGAAGGATATTTAATGGCACTTACATTTAAATTGAACCATAAAATGTCGGTATAGCGGCTAAAGTGACATAGCAGCTGCTGTCTTACATAGACTTTTAACCAGAGGGCCAATTCTAATGACAGATTGCTGCTGACATGCTCAACGCGATCGTTGCTTAAAAAACATTAGAATTAGTACTCAGGGCACAAGAACAGGTTGGATAAAGAATTTTACGCGTTTTGTAGAATAAGACGCAATCTCATTTCTTAGTACACAATAAGTACCTTCATCTACCTTTTAGAATACCAGCGCTGTGATATTTTTATAATACCTATCGCGGCATATGCTGAGATAAGAACCTTTTAGGCCTCTCACAGAATAATTTCATGCTGTTAGATTTTGTTAATTTTTATTACCTATCTAATATTAATTTTAACTTGTTTTAATTTTTGTTTGTCTTGTGCGAGTCCCAAATAAATATTTTTCTTTCTTTCTTTCTTTGTTCCTATTAATCTAGGGGTCAGTTATCACACCACATGGTGTTGTGATTGGTTGTCAAACAAATCTGCATATCCAGCAGAAGACAGCTGAGAAAATAAAATAAATACTAAGATAAAATTTTTATGACAAGTTTCAGTTTTCAAAAAGGCCATCAAAATAACTCCCACTAAATTAAATTCCGAGTTATTTCCAGGAACAAAAGGAGTCAGATACAACACAAAGACACAAGGTGGTAGCTCGCTAGCTATGTATTATATGAATATGTATGCACTTATATTACGCCCGACCTTGCCCGCCCGCGCTACTGCCCGAAATACGGGTGCACGTAAAATTTTAACCCTCGCTTTAGGGTTGACTACCTCTTCTTTTACTTCCTAGTACTATCTAAGTTTTTTCTTCTATCTCTTCTAAATAGTTTAAAAACACATTAGTCGTTTGCCTCTGTCTTTTTCTTCACCTATTTTTAAGGGTTCCGTACTCAAAGGGTAACCAACGAAACCCTATTACTAAGCCTCCGCTGTCCGTCCGTCTGTCTGTCAGTGGGCTGTATCTCAAGAACCGTAATAGGTAGACAGTTGACATTTTTCTATACCTACTGTATTTGTATTGCCAATGTGATAACAAATAATAAAAACTAAATTAAATTAACAAATAAAGGGTCCCGTACAATAAACGTCTTTTTTCGGTTTATGGTACGGAACCCTTCGCGTGAGAGTTCGACTCGCACTTGGCCGGGTTTTCTAAAACACGCTATGAATTTCGATAAGTACGGTTTTCAAATTCAAAGTTTGACAAACGAGGAGAGACTAGTTTATGCACAAATGGAGCATAAATTGTAAACTTATTTTGGTATTTAGGTAACTACTTTAAAATATTCGGTGTGACACCAATTCAGTTGACATGAAAATACAACTGAAATTATTTTTGCATCAACGAGGAAGCTTGTCTTGTCTGAACAAGCTTGTAAGTTGGACAGCGAAAGTTAAAATGTATAATCGTTTATATTAAAACTTAAGAGCATCGGCAGTTTGTCTTTGATTCAAACTAAATCGATAACTAGGAAAAGTCAACGTTAAAATGGAGCTAACTGGGTTAAACACAGTCATTCTCTACCACAACTCCAAAACGTGGGTTTTGCGTAGGTCGTTTATGATATAATTAAACCTGATTAGAGTTGACGGCTTCATTCAAATTGTGTCATCACATTTTATATCATTCATACTTGCTACCACACTGTTAATCAAGGACTCTTTTATACCTTCAATTAAAGCCTGAACATTGTAATAGCTATATGAATACTGAATATTTTAATAGGCACTAAAGCAAAAAAAAGATCTTGGAACACCTATGACAGCCTTCAAAGCAAGCGTGAACAGATATCTTCAAGTTTCTATCATAGATTTTAAGTCTACAATAGACCGAGCGAGCCATCGCTTACCAGGTGAGAGCTAGCTTGTCATGAAACAAGAAAACCGGCCAAAAGCGAGTCGGACTCGCGCAAGAAGGGTTCCGTACCATTATCTATAAAAAAACGGCAAAAAAATCACGTTTGTTGTATGGGTAAGTATGATTATGGTCCTCTTAAATATTTATTTTATTCTGTTTTTTGTTATAGCGGCAACAGAAATATATAATCTGTGAAAATTTCAACTGTCTAGCTATCACGGTTCATGAGATACAGCCTGGTGACAGACAGACGGACAGCAGAGACTTAGTAATAGGGTCCCGTTTTTACCAATTGGGTAAGGAACCCTAAAAAAAGACTTAATGTTTAAAGCCCGACCACAATTTTCAAGTAGCATGATGTCTTTATTGACACTGGCAAGATTCAAGATCTATTCATTGACGTATGAATCATCGAAATCTGCCCGCGTGATTGGTCTCAAGCGCACCACAAAGGAACCAACATACCTAGAAACAAAGGCAGATAATCACATTACCCTCATTTGTGTCGCAGTCGGGTAAAAAACGAAACCGCCTTTCAAGTATTCACCCACCCCAAGGTGTGCCAACCCTGCAGGATCCGTCCAAAATAGGGAAGTTTAATGACGAGCGGTGCGATCGTAAAACATCAAACGCTTGCGTCAGGGGTGTCGCATCCTACTCTTTTTGCAAACTTTATTACAAGTGAAAATAAATTAAATGTTTAGTAGTTACAGTGAAATGTATGACAAATATAGCTTGGTGTTAGTGTCGCGTTTGTAGTCAAATGATCATTATTTTATGGTCAGATGAAAGTTTAGTATTGTGACGGTCTTCTGATATTCCAGATGTCCCGACATGTATTATTTATTTCAGTGATTCTGGTAGTGGGTGTTCTTTGGAGAAAGCAGATCGTTAATGCTGAACAAACTAACAATTCTGTTAAGAAATTAAAGTTAATCTTAAGTTAGGGTGGTAAAGCACAATTTTCTATTATTGATGGGCTCTCTCGCGTAGCTAGTTCGTAGAAGTAGCTTTGAAGAAAAACGGACTCCGGCAGGGAATTCAAATTGAATAGATCAAATTATTTTTTTGTGGAGCTTCAAATCGACCAACACAGCTCTATGACAAAGCCTTGGACAACTACTGCCACTGAAAATGTCTATTCCCAGAAAATCACTAGAAGAGACCACAAAACAGATAAATACATTTCTTAAGCACAAACTTAAGACACAGAATTTAAGGAGTATCCACGTAGGCGACCATAATAATACCCTCTGACCTACACCCCTTTTTATGGATGGGAAATCATCAAATGACTTCTTCCGCTCTAGGTGGAGCGTAAGAGAGTTTCAGTCTCTTACTGACTAAAACCCATCCGTGTTTCTCCATAAGCCCTTTGCGTTCCACGTCCGCGGTGACTCTTGCGAACAAATTCCGCAAACCTGGCAGGGACTTACACCCCTAGATACGAACAAAACCCAACTAGATAAACATATCTAGATGTAAGTCTGTATCTAGCACCATCCCCAGACAGTAGACACGTGTATTGACGGAAACGTTACACTGTTTGTGAAACTTCCCTTTGTGGAACACCAACTCGTTCTGAATTTCTACAATAAACAATAGTTTCTACACTTCCTAATGTGTCCCAAGGACCCAAGGACAGGGAACAGCTTACGTACACAGTGCTAATCCTAATAAAAATCTCTTAATCAGTATTTATGCTAATCATATTTATGGTTTTATATTTTGTGGCTGTCGAAGAGCTCGTGGCTAAATTATGACAGCCGCACGGGCCGATCTTCAAGGTTAAGCAACGCTTGCCGAGGTTGGTATGTGGATGGGTGACCATCTTAACATACCGATACTCCTCCGTGCCTCGGAAAGCACGTTAAGTCGTTGGTCCCGGCTGTCATAAGTAGATCTTTGGTAGTCGTTACGGATTGTCGGAAGCCAGAAAATCTGACACCAATCTTGAAAAACAGTACCGTGTTGCTTACCAGACCTCCACATTAACTGGGTAGTTAATGGGCTGTGGAGGTCTGGTAAGCAGCTGTTCCACGTAAAATACTGGTATTCAGCTGAATCCGGTTTGACTGGGAGCCGACCCCAATATTATGTTGGGAAAAGACTAGGCCGATGAATATGGTTTAATTTTTCATAATAAATAAGGCTGTTTAAAAACAGGAATGATAACTTTCCTTCACCCTTTACCTAACCCAACCATAAAAAATAAAGACTTTCTCTTATGATTGTTTTAAATTATAGCAACCCTTTTTTGACTCTTTTAAGTAATGATTTATTTAAAAATAGATTTCTGAAAAAAAAATATCTACTCGTCAACCACTCACTGACAGCTAGATAACGCGCAATTTGACACGAAAATATTATGATAATTTTCGTTGGAGAAACTGGGCCTTAATAACCGTTCCTATGAAATAGCAACCCTGACCTAAACCCATTAAGATCCTTGAAATTCTGACCTACACACCCCTTGAACCGAATAAAATATATCCCCAGACATACGTATAGACGGAAACGCAACCTTGTTTGTAGAGCTTCCCTTCAAATTCGCCAAACTAAGCTCATTCCTCCAGACTCATTCTGAACGAACTATAGAGCATCGAAGGAACGAGAAACGAAGCTTACAGAAGTTTGTGAAACCTAAGTTTTTGACGAGTTCTTCTATCTATTTTATTTTCTATTGATTGTTTTTTTTTTAACACTAGTTTGAGTTTGATTTCTAGATCGAAGGATTTTGTTGAAGTTTAACAAATAGATTTTTAATTTTTCATTCAGAGCGGATTTCACCAATGAAACTGAACGCTATCAGCCGGTCGATTCTGTCGACATCTCACGGTGTTCACCTTGGCGGAGTGAACGACAATAGAGCTGTCATTCCATCTTATTTGTCTGGTTTGACAATTCACCTGTCGTGCGCCCCGCCCGGGTGTTCACTTCGACATGTTTACAGAATCGCACTGCAGTACATTTAAACTGCGTTCAACAGCTGTCAGCGTCAATATTCCATAGAAAAATAATGACACTGACAGCTCATAAACGTGGTTTATACGCTGATCGCGTTCAGTTTGGCTTGGTGAAAATGGCCCTTAGTGTTCTTTCGTTTCTAACTCTGTGTTGTTCATTGAAATTAAATTTAAAAAAAAAACGACCGCTAGAAACGACTAAATAGTTCCAAACAAGTCGCTTTTCAAGCAGTCTAATGCAGTTTGTGGCCTCAGATCTGTGATTGAACATCAGACTGCTTGAAGAGCGACTTGTTTGGAACTTTTCAGTCGTTTTTAGCGGTCGGGTTTTTTGACAAAGTTTTTTTTTATTTTCTGCATTTTAGTGACTTTTAAAAATTTATTTATAAGTAGCCTATGTCACTACCACAATTCTGACGAATTCAACGACATCTCTGTCAAAATCCGTCTAGCTGTTTGGGCTGTTGTGCGTGCCAAAGAAATGGACATAAGTACATACAAACACACACGCTCGAAAAACATTACCTTCCTTCTGACGCAGTCGGGTAAAAACGGTTTCCTTCGAAAGACATCAATCACTAAAACTGGCAATGTAATTTGCCACTTCAGCCATTAACTAAGCAAGAAACCATTAAATCTAAAAAACCCTTTATGTTAGTTATTGTTTCGTGACTTGAAGTAAATTGAGTTATCCATTACAGTTTAATTTATTTAAACTATTTCTTTGGCAGCCATGCCCAAGCAAGACCACTTTATAACAAAATTGATGACTCTTGGTGTGACAGCTACAACAAGCAATGCATGCGTTCTTTTTGCGTTACTGGACACATAAAACCGTTTACATAAGTATAGGCCCGCCCCGCCCATAGGCTTAAGTTTTTATTGCCACCCCACCCCACCCAACGGGGTGGCATTTCACCCCACTTGTACTTGTACGACCTATCGGAATGCTTGCACCCCTCGGAATGGGGGCACCAACTCAAGGAGCGAACGAGACAGCCGCATAAACACTTATAAAAGAAAGAAACAACCAATGGGGCGGCTTCTTTCCACATATTTATCAAGCCATATTGAATTTCATATTTTATGTAAATAAATAATTTTATTGTTAATGTGTTTTATTGTTGTAGAACAATTGGTGACATTTCTTTATAATGAGACGTGTCCAATGTAAGGCTGCAAGAATTGAAATATTTTATCGTCGTCATAATTTTACAATAGTTATTTTTGTAATGTAACTGAGAAAACATAAATAATGGCTAAGAAGTAGAATAATGTTGTCTATGGTTAAGATGTCTATAGGTACTATTTTTTACGTTCTATGACAGCAAGGTGTTATGAATTCCACATAATATTTCTGCGAGATTGTTTTTGTTTTCAAGAGATATTGACTACAAATTGTAGTCGATATCTATTTAGGTCTATGTCTCTCTGTCTTTTTACACTGACATCACATTTTTTAAACTACCTAGTTATCATGCATCATGAACCAATTATTTGACGGTTGGCACAGCATGTCCTTTTCATCCATAGGTGTTTCTACATCTGGTATTTGCCATCATTTCAAATCCCCTCTTTTCTAGCTTTAACATCTTTGACGTAAACCTTCTATCGTTTTCTAGATCTCCCACTATCACACATTTTTTTAAGGATGGGAAATCAACAAATGAATCCTTCCGCTCACGGGCCGAGCGAGAGGGAGTGTCAGACTCTTACTGACTAAAACCCATCCGTGTTCCTCCTATTGCCCTTTGCATTCCAGGGCAGCGCTTTTCGAACGAATTCCGCAACCCTGGCAGGAGCATCACACATGTAATACCAACATTACTGAATAAAAATAATTCCAGAATTCAATATAATAACAGGCGTCACAAAACAATTATCTCTTTCATTTACACATTATCCAGGCTGATTAAAAATGAATGCAACAATTTCAGTTATCTCATAAAGGTCACCTACTTGTAAAGCAATTTGTTTTAGTAAGAGAACTGACTATTGTCTGGTTATCTGTTCGTTTCATACTTTCCAACTAGAATGTAGCATAATAAATATTTTTACTTTAATTTATGAATATTCGTTAATGGAGGTTTACCAGCACATAATATTGATCTACGTGCATCTAATTTTGAGACACAGGGCTCCTCTTTCTGAGGTTGTCGGTTATCCACCATCCGGACCAGTGCGGTAACCCGTCTTATATTAAGGGCGGCTATATCATCAGCATCACATAATTAAAAATTACGAGAAGTAGAGAGTCAATGTGTCTATGCAAAGAGTTTATTCTTTTGTCTATGGTACGAAACCCTTCCTAGGAGTCCGTCTCGCACTTGACCGGTTTTCAGGGTTCCGTACCCAATGGTAAAAACGGGACCCTATTACTAAGACTCCTCTGCCCGTCTGTCTGTCTGTCACCATGCTGTATCTCATGAACAGCGATGGCTAGACAGTTGAAATTTTCATAGATGATGTATTTCTATTGCCGCTGTAACAACAATAAAAACAGAATAAAATAAATATTTAAGTGGTGCTCTCATACTATAAACGTGTTTTTTTTTTCGGTTTTTATAGATAATGGTACGAAACCCTTCGTGCGCGAGTCCGACTCGCACTTGGCCAGTTGTTGTATTCTAGTTACTACTAGAATCTAGTAGATGTAACCTAATAGGACTTTGGAAAACCCTGACAGTGGCCAGTTTCCAGAACGTAGCTCATCTGGGATGAGCTTCGTTTAAGTAGCTATTCGACAAATGATAAACGATAATGACAAACTACAATGTGTAATTGAAGTAAGTACTTTCAAGGGGGAAGCTTTCCGATATCTTTGACGTCATTTCACTATAATTTTCCAGACAGTATGTTTTATCTATCTGTACCTATAAAAGCCGACGGCATTGCGCGTGAACCAACCAACTCAACATATCGAAGTTTGAAATGTATGGGAAACGAAAATGTAACACAACAACGAATAATGCAACCGGTCTATTCTGTCGACATCTCACCGTGTACATTTAGGTGAAGTGAACGACCAGTGAGCTTTCGATTTCGATTTCTATACCACTTTAGGGCCAATTCTACTAATTTTGAAGCAACGTCCGCATTCCCATCTCAGTTGCAATCTGTGTGTGCGAATGCGTACGTATCTAAAAATTAGTTAAATTAGCACTCTTTTTTGTATGATTTGACAACTAACTTATCGTTCACTTCGCCTAAGTTTTCACTTCGACATGTTTACAAAATCGCACTGCAGGCCTCTGCTGTCGTCGCCGCGCCGCACTGCGTAGTCTGTGCGGCAGCTGGCAAGCCGGCCGACCACTGGGCTGGGGGTAGGGCCTGCGCCCCACCCACCAAAGCCGGAAACAGGAGGAAGCCCTCCGCCACCGCCGTCTCTGCCGCGACCGCCGCCGCTGCCGCCGCTTCCTCTGCCGCCATTGCTGGTTCCACTGCGGCTGCTGCTACTGCAGCAGCCGCAGTAGAGCCCCTACAAAGGGCTCCGGAGGGGGCTGAAATGGAGTGCCAGTAATGGCCCCATTTCACCCCCTCCTGTTGAACGTCAGCCACTGCGCCGCCCAGGAACTGATGCTCCTGAGCATGGCGCAGTGACTGATGCCTGTGGACGGCAAGCAATGGGTAGCTCGCCGTCCGATCAGAACAGGCCCGGGTTGACGGCGCGCTGTGTTCTACGCGCGCCGAGCCAGCGGACGTCAGCATGGGTCGGGGCCCGTTAGGGCCAGAGCCTACCAGGGTTGCGGATTTGTTCGAAAGAGTTACCGCGGCCCTGGGAAGAAAGGCACTAGGAGGACTAAAGTGTGGGTTTTAGTCAGTAAAAGTCTGACACTCCCTGCCGCTCCACCCAGAGCGGGAGGGGTCATTTGATGATTTCCCATCCTATAAAAAAAAAAAAAAAAAAAAAAGGCCTCTGCTGTTCGCCGCCCCACGCCGACTTCGTAAGGGGGAATTATTCACACAAACCTTCTTCGATCATTGTTATTTCTGTGCGAAAACCGTATTAAAATCCGTTTCGTGGTTTAGAAGAAGTCAGCCGAGATCAAGAGAGAGGCACACAGCGACTTTGATTTTTACGAGTCCTTTTTTTTTAAACATAAGAAATCGTCAAATAGATCCTTCAAAGTCAAAGTCAAAGCATTTATTTCAAATAAACCATTTACAGGTACTTTTGAATTGTCAGAGTCAGTCAGTCAAAAACATGAAGCTATTTGCACCTTCCGCTTTGGGCGTGTTATCCCCCAGTGTACAGTTTACTGACTAAAACGGTAAAACCCATTCATGTTCTAAATACCCTTTGCGGGCTTAGACGAGTCCTACTGCTCGTATAGAGACATGCACTAAAATTAGCTCTGTCTTTATCATTCACACTTATTTTATCGCAGCACGTGACTATTAAGTCGATCAAAGAGGACACGACTAGTATCTTCACCTTGATCCTAGCGAATCATTAGGTACGACTAGATTCTATTTGTTGTTTATATTTAGTTTAAATATTGGGGTCGGCTTGCAGTCTAATCGAGTGCAGCAGTGTCAGTATTTTACATGAATTGACTGCATATCGGACCTCCAAGACCCAGTAACTGGGTAGTACAGAGCCAGATTTTCTGGCTTCTCCATTTCATTTCATTCATCCGTAACGATTGCCAAAGATTTACAAATGACAGCCGGACCAACGGATTAACGTGCTTTTCGAGTCACGGAGAAGTCTATTAAGTAATTGTTGGTCACCCATCCACGTATTGACCTCGGCAAGCGCTGCTTAACCTCGAAGATCGAACCGTGTGGCCGTTATTATTTTTAGCCACGAGCATGAGACGCTGCTATGAGTGCATAATCTAGAATTATCACCCGAAAAATTTCGGCAGTCCAAAACCGATCTATCGCAATCAAATAACATTTATGCAATTTGATTAAATATAAACATGCTAATAATGTTATCACTTATCATGCATTACCTCCATTGACACAGCAACGTTATCAGCTGCAACTTTGATTACTGACATGCAACGACCGTGTCTTGATAATTTTATTTGAGTGTTATTAATAAACAAGATGTTGAGTAAACTTGCGACTATTCTTGTTTGATTTATTGATGTTTGAGCTAGTTTTCAAATGTCATTGTCACAATGACATAGTTTGGGCTAAAAGGGCTAAAAAAACTAGCCAGGTGCGAGTCAGACTCGCATTACGTTTCATGAGGTAGAGTCCGCTGACAAACAGACGGACGGACAGCGCAGGCTTAGTAATAGGGTTCTGCTTACCCTTCGGGTACGGTACCCTAACGAGACGTTTCCATTTCAGCATCTTGGCTTTTGCCAGTAGCTTCGTATAAAACAAAACACCACATCCGCATGGATCTTAACCCTCCCCGACTTTTGCCTAACGAGCCAGCCCGCGCCGCTGAGCCTATAGCTTTAATAACCCCTAATTAATGAAACGACCCAGCCTGATTGTCCCTTGCTGTCCCTAACTGACGCCGCTAAGCCGAGGTCGTATTCCACAGGGAATGCCCTTAGCCAGCGGGCAGTAGTTTTTTAGCTTGTAGCTAGTTTTGTTGCCTTGGCTGGGGGCCTTAAATTAATTTGAGGCCACCACGGGTTAGTCCGGTTAAGCAGTTGATATCCCAAGTGTGTTAACTTGCTAGTGGTCATAACTAAAAAAAAATCGCATGGATCTTAATAATATTTGGCTTTACTAACATAATCTTCCAACATAATTTAATTTAGTTTTGTGTAAAAGAGTTGTGGAACTAGGTATTTTTTGTGTACAATAAAGAATATCTTAAGTTAAGGAATTTTATTTCATGTTATGTTTACCATTTGTCATGTCAGTTCTGCGACAATAAATTCTTTTTCATTCTTCTTAATAGTAAAAAACGCCATAGAAATATTATGAAAGGTACACATTCCCACTGTGCAATTTGCTATCGATAATGACAGTTAATACGCTTGCCTATATAATCTACAACCCCACAATGTCATTAGGGTGTGTCTCTATGGGGTTAATACTACCCAGTCCCCCAGTCTAGTGAAACAATTGAAAGCAAGCTAGCTGTAAAAGGGAAATATTGATTGGTTATTGTTTCATTTGACTGTTAAGGCGCTACCCCGACCAAAACCTAGCGATAGTGCGTTTTTCTTCGTGATTCAGAGGCTATTAACTCATTAGATAAGGGAAATAAACTACTTCTAAAAGCACATTATTGATGTTCGATATCCTATCATCACATTCCACGTTCTAATTAATTTTTATGTGTAATAAATACATTAAAAATCTACTTTTAAAAAAATACTAAAATAATTGATTACATGCATCTGATGCTAAAGGCGACGCTCTAATCATTTGAGGATTACACTAATAGATAGATAATTTAGAAATCTGAATTATTCACGTTTTATGATTTGACCAGTACAATTTGTATGGACTTCAAAAGAGACTGTGACCTCTGAGTTTGTTTCGGTGTTTCTTCTCAGGGTAGTCAGCTAGGAAACACCGGCCTCATCTAGCTTAAAATGACCAAAAAATATTGACGTGTAAAAGTGTTATGTTTAACCTACTTACAAAATAAATATCATTTATCATTTATTTAATTTCAAAACATCGCTTTTCTTTTTTTATTAAAATTATTCCAAAAATTGTGTGAATTCCATGACACGATGTTTTTTTGGGTTTGGCAAAGAGGGAACGAATGCTCAAGGTCATTTGGTCAGGGAAGCGCCTTAAATAGAAAACTTTTTAGTTTCGAGGTTAACTCCTTAGATACCTAGTTTGGGCCCAGTAGTTCAACGTGCCAATTCTATATGTCAGTCGCAATCCGTCAAAAATGTATGGAAATTAAAGTTTTTTTGACAGATTGCGACTGAGACGCGAATGTTAACGTTGCTTAAAAACAGTAGAATTGGCCCTCTAGTGGCTAAGGTTGCAGCATCGGTGGTATTCCTCAAGTCCCCCAAAGTGCAGGTGTTCGGGTACTTAGGGCACTCCGTGTTGATCATGTTCTGAACTGAAAATTAATCAATTTTCCCTATGACAGCGATGCGATCTTTCCCTCCTCTTTCTGGTAATTGCAATCAATACAATAAAATACTTGGAAGCGACAGTATTCGGGAACCATGCTCCAATATTTTCAATAAAAGATCACCTACTTAGCATATTAATAAAATATCAAAATCGATTGGACTTTCTTATTTACGTGCCCTCATCTATCTGGGTGCAACAACATTTGCATCCAGTATTGGCTTATTAACTTCCACAAGTCTACAGGTGAATTAAAATTCTGTTGCTCATTAATTCCTTTGCAAATTGTAAATAAGTTTTCGATGCAGATTTTGTACAATACGATCAGTAAATTATGTTGTAAAGACTTGGGATGTTCTCTCTCTATCTCATTAACATTTTGATTCCATGTTTTAATTTTGTTATTAAATGAGATGGGATGCCTTGGGCTTTGTGGAAATTTTGTTGCTATGACTCTCGCTATGGTAAAGCAAGTCTTTATTTTTTTGTTTTTTTTCATTACTGATGGGTTTGCTCTTGACTCTAGTCAATATCAGAGATGACAGAGACAAAGTCTACGATGATTGAGCGAGCTTACCCAGAAAGAGCCTGTTCACTCTAACTTTGAAGAGATTAGGGTTGTAAGCTTTTGGAAACACAGATGCAGGCAGAGTCCCACTCCTTTGCTGTGCGCAATATAAAAGACGTTCGGAAACGCTTAGTAGCCGTCGGATCCCGTACCCGTAAATGTGCCGCCGGAATTCGAAAATAAAAAAAATTTGGCCCATATATTCCAAAACGTAATCTCCAACTCAACTCCAACATAAGCACGAAAATGTCAACAAAAGCTTGTTTAATTGACGTTTTCGTATTCGAGAGATGAGCAAGCATGCGTCGCAAAGCTCTATGATGCGTCGCGCTTGCTCAGCTAAAACTTCAATTTATGACAAGCTCCGATGGAGTTGGGAGTTCGAGCTGAGTTGGAGTCTACGTTTTGGAATATCGGCCTTAGATTCTTTAAAATAAAATCATTGACGGATTGTTTTTTTTTATTTGAATTCAACTGCTTCCTTTGGCTAGAAAATCGGATACGCTACTCTGGGATTAGTAGTTTGTCTACTTGCATTATGTGAATTTCAAAGCTCTTAAAATCTAATTATACAGTAAAATACAGGAGTTTGGATCTACAGACAAGCTACCCCTGCTCAATAGATGTATTTCTGTTGATATGACACAAAAACTAACCTACTATAAATAAACGCGTAGTTCAAGGAAGGCAAAACTTAAATCTTAAACAAGCATAGGTAAAATATCTAGAAATTATACTGGTGGTGACTTTACTCTTCGTTTATTAATAAGATAATAAAATAATACATAACAATGTAGAGATAACGTTGACAGACATGCAAATCGGTACAAAAAAATAAACAGTGCGTCGTCTATGTCTAGCGTAGTCTAGCCGCTTTCACGGATTGCTAGAATTTCTCCGACGCGACGCACGTTTTATCAATCAATCATTTTGTCTATTCTAATGCAGGATGAAGTTTAGAGGCGCGTTTACATTGGAAGAGTAACTTGCCTAGTCCCTAGTGGGATCACTGAAATTCTTCAAAGTAAACGCAGCCTTGTAAAATGTCTTTGGTTTACGTTTCTAGAAGTTCAGTTTTAAAAATGATTTCAGTATTAAAGGTCTCTGAAATAATTGAGCAATAGTTCTCTTTTACCCCATAGGTAACATTAACCTATACTTAGTCTGTGTTTGGGCAACACTCAAAAATGTTTAGTGTTTACTCTACGGCAATAAGGATCGGTTCAATTCGGTTCTAACTGAGAAGGCTACTGGTTAAAAGATCCCCAGACAGACGCGTCGCAATCGCAACAACGCTTTTTTAAAGAAATTGTTCTAATACTGTCGCATCGCGGCTGTCTGCTGGATGGAACCTTAAATCATGATTGAAGAAATAGACTTATAGGTCATCGGATGTTAAAGATTAAGGAAAACCAATTTTAAACAAAAGTACGTGTCCTCCTTTTTAGAATGTTTCATCAAGTATTGGTTTTCGAGTAAATATTTTTTTAAAAACCCTTTATGATTAAGCAACATTAAAGAATAAGCGACTAACCGTAATTCATACCTAAATAGGCCTAATATAATTGAGCTGAGAAAATAACAAATAAAGATCCATTTTGAAAAATGACGGTTTTTTTTTCTTCATTTGTGAACTGTCTTAGAGCTAATAAGCCTAATTTAAAAACCCTAGCCTTGTAATAAGTCTTTTAAAATGTATTTAATTGAACCTATGTATAAAACTGTCTATGACAAGGTAAGTTTCGTAATTTTCTATGAAAATAGCAGAAATTTCTTACGGATTTCAAGTAGATAGGTGTGCAGTTCATAAGCATTATTACACACAGCTGCACTTATCTATAAGTATCGTAATATGAAATCCTATTAGTAGATACGTCAGTTGAGTTACACGTGTATTCTAGGCCTAAGGCGGTCGGCAATCGTGAGGGAACCATAGCCATTTTAAACTTTTGCAATGACATGCAACTTTTAATGGGAGTTCCATTGGAAATGTACTGTTAGTTACTACTTGGCTAGTTTTCAATTTTAGACAGATCTATAATTTTGTAAGAACAAAAATTAGTTTATTTCCAAGATCAGAGATGAAAATCAAAGTGACCGTTTTTGAATTTGAAGAATTTTTCATGAATTACAACTTGGTCAACTTTTTAAATCAAATAAGTATTGTAAGTATAATGTGTAGGTACTACGCATTTAAATTAAATATTACAATGTCAATGTTATTGTTGATATGTAAGTAAATTGAATATTATGGGATGGCTAGGCCAATATATAAGGTTCAGCTCAGCCCAATCTGACTAGAGAGCTACTTCCAGACAACAAGACAACATTTCAATGTTTCTTTGACGTAAAAAGAAAAATATAAGTAAACACTTTTACTCAGATTGTTACAGAAAATACTGCAAATAAGTCGGTGAAAAATAACTTTGTTTTTCTAGTGGAACTAGAGACGTTTTCCTTATCTTTCACTTAGGAAAGCGATTTTGGGCATTATTTCGACGGCCAATAACGTGTTTTATTCATACCGTTTCAAATAAACAATCCTAAATAAAGGATGTCCTTTATGCGCGTACGCATGCTGGAATTCTGACAGAAACCATGTCCTAAACTTCACTGTACAAAGAAATTCACTAACCCGGTTGTTGTGGCGGCAGCAGCGGCGGCATCGCTGGCGGCAGAGGTGGCGGTGCGTAGGGCGATACGCCCGGCGAGCCCGGCACCGAGTCGCAGCTGGCCGAGCCCAGCGACCGCGGCGGCGGCACGGCCGGGCTGCGTGGCGCCTTCACCACCGGCGGCTCCGGCTGCTCCAGCTCCACCCCCGGAGGCTGCAGCCCCGACACCTGCGCTCGCGCACGCGCCTCGTCCTGCGCCTGGGCCCGCCGCAGCGCCGTTTGCAACGCCATCACTCGCTGCCGGTCCGCCGTCAGCCGACACTTCTCGCAAGTACAATTGCGGTACTTGCAGTACCGCTTGTGGCCCTTCAGCTCTATCTTCAGCCGGTGGTTCCTGCAGCGTGCACAGTTGGGCGGCGCGCGCGGGACCCCCGAGCTGGAGGCGCCGGGTTCGGAGCGCTCCTCGCAGTCGTCGGGCGTGCGGCGCCTCCACGCTCCCACGGATACCATGGCTTGGCCCTCGTTGTCGGCCGTGTTCGCGGCGAACTCGATGCGCGCGAAACAAACGCACACGCGGTGCGGCGCGCGGTCACGATGCGACTGCTCGCCCCCGCCGCCGGCATGCTCCGCCCCGCCCCGCGCCCCACCCCGCCGCGCTACTGCATTTATTGCCGTGCCCCTATGCAACTATGCAATTCTTTGCCCATAAATTACTGAATTCACGTAAGATATCCTGTCTTTCAGGAATCTAGGTGCATAATGGTAATAGCAATACGTTCAGGGGTTTGAATACAAATGATGTCTAAGTTTCACAAGCAAATAATGTTATACATATTTTCAATGCGTTAATCGTTACTGCAAACCTGGCTCATTCGTTTTATTTTGCATTAATTTTAAATTTAATATACGCCATCTCATCTCACTCGTTGTTCCCTCGGCAATTGAAATAAACTACGGAACATCAGCTATTTTGTACTCTTACATATTTATTTTTTGCCACCAATGGACAAAGGTCTCACCGATGTTCTTTCATCCAAGTTAAAATGAGATAGATATATGACTCATTCATTTCTGGTGTACTTTTAAATCATAATATATAATTTAAATTCAAACAAAACTGTACCTACTTTTCAAATAATTTTAGTTTAGCAACATCAAACAATTACTTCATTTAACAACACAAAATTAAACTTTACAAAACAAATAAATAAAATCATTTCGAAAATTGACACTTCCGAACCAACTAACAAAAACTACCAGTAGCTGAATAAATTGAACAATAGTTATTTATGATATAAGTGCGGTAAGTTGGTTTTTACAAACGAGTAGACGAATGTAAGCACGAGACGAAGTCGAGGGCTTACCATAGTCACGAGTTTGTAAAAACCAAATCCGCACGTGTGTCATACAACATTTTTCGACACATTTGCGAGAAAACATTACAATAAGTCATGAAACAAACTTTTTGTCTCTAGAAATCAGTCGGAAAGTCGCAACAATCTTTGACGTTTCTAATATGAAAATGGCGCGAATTTGCAAAGGGCGCCACATGCGCGTGGTGAAAATTAGAACCACATACTTTATTTCTTTTATTTATCTTCTCTCATTTTCTCTATAATATTAAAATGAGACAAACGTATAGAGCAAAAGCGCTTCCAAGGAGGTTCGATCATTCAGCTTATTTATTCTCGTGATGTGAAACTCCTTGGTGGAATTCTTATTATTTTTTATGGAAATTAAAAAAAACCGTAAAGAATACGCACGGCGCTATACAACGGAGTTTGCGGTAAAATATGTACTTAGGTGAGAGTACCTACTTTGCCGCACGCTCCATTGTGAGGTGCATAATTTTTAACTTTCGAACAATGCATACAGGCTTCGTAAATGCATTTTTTGAGCAAGTGTGTTGAAAAATAATTTACAGAAAACAAAATACCAACAATTTTTTTCATTGCAGTCTGTTATATAAAATTGCACACCAATAAATGCCCCGAACTGCGTGTGGCTGCACTTCCACGATCGCGTGCAACTACGTCATGCACACATACACAAATGTGTTTAGACATGGCGAATCTTTGCATGGTTGAGTAAAATGATACGAGTGTTAGAGTAGGAACTTGCGCGTGTGTGCACGTCGCGCGAGATTTGCACGTGAAATTTTTTAAACGTGCGAATCGCGTCATTTTGTCACCAGTTTCGGAAATATGCGATTTGTGCTCAAATCTCAGACCAATAAAAAAGTAGCTCAAATAAACAATGTTAAGAAGACGGTTTTGCATAATTTCGGTAACGGTCAATGGGTAAAATAAAATAGGTGGGTGATAAAGTTCTTTGACAAGGTTGATTATGCTGACTGTTCTTTTATGATTATGACTTAGGGCAAAAATAAGGGTTAAGTAGGTAAGTATTTTTTTCTACTTCAAAATTACAAGGGCCTTGTTTTGCTGGTGATCATAGAAGTGGTAAAATAGGAATTTCGCAAATAAAAGTGATACGAACTTACGACGTACACCAGGTGCATATCTACTGAAAACATTATTCTTGATAACATCACTAAACGTACAGGCATGGACAAAAAAACTAAAAAAATCTTGTCCATTGCAATTTCTTTTTTTTTCCATAGAGAACGTGATGACACCTCCATACATTAAAATTTTAATTGTTAAAAACTGTGTCTCGTACAATGCAAAGAGCAGGCTATTCAAATTTTACGAGCCGCCATGTTGTATTTAATATTGTCAGTGCATGCGCATCACCTATCCCCTTTAACGTGCCTTCGATGGGCGAGGATCCCAATTTGTGGCCATTACTATTACTACAGTAACATAATACATATTATAATTATTTTTATCAGTTCGGTCGGGTAAGCCCATTAAAGATTAGGTACCCGAGTGCCAATTCTACTAATTTTTAAGCAACGTTCGCATTCGCATCTCATGCGCAGTCTGCCAAAAAAGGCTCAATTTCCCAATTTCCATACATTTTGACAGATTGCGATTGAGATGCGAATGTTGCCTAAAAATTTGTAGAATTGACTCTCAGACCTTCTTGGTACCTATAAACCAAGAAGGTCTGAGAGTCAATTCTACAAATTAAGAGGTATTGCGTTTATTCTGTTACACGTTGTAGATAACTACAACGTGTAACAGAATAAACGCAATACCTCTTAAAGGGATCATTGTACTCATCATTATGAACAACTTTCACTATGGGACCAACACTAGAATCGCGAAAAAATCAGCTGTTCAGTATTTACATTTTGTTGAGGTATGCGCACATAAATGTATGGGGCAGTCGATTTTTTTTTTCGCGATTTCAGTGTTGGTCCCATAGTGAAAGTTGTTCATAATGATGAGTACAATGACCCCTTTAAGAGGTATTGCGTTTATTCTGCTACACGTTGTATATTAGACCAAGAAGGTTTGAGGGCCGAATCTAAGTAGTAATTCTTGTTTTTAAATACCTAGGAATTTGTTGAATAAGTAACAGGTAAGTAGGTATGTAAGTACAAATCTTACTTGATTGTTCCAAGACTCATTAGAATTAGATCATTACCTTGATTATTAATTTGATTAAATCTCACAAGTTCTCTTTTACTATATATTGTAAGTACATAATTTAGAATTCGCTATTTTTTAAGGTAAGGAAGGACATTAAATACTTAAGTTGTTTTTTGAGTTTAGTTGTGATTTTGTTAATATTTTCATTAGACTTTTATGAACAAAAGAGAAAGTCTTACTCATTTAGTTGCCTTCTTCAAGACTGTTCCATGATCATTTTTTATTAAAATATACGAAAATATAAATCTTATCAGTTTTATTAGGTACCATTTGATATCCTCCAGTACCTACATATTTCATTTCTTTTTTGTTTGTCAAATACATTCGCCAACATCGGCATCGTTTCTTACGAATGCGAATGTAGAAAAATATGCGAATTTTCGTCACACCGTGTTCGAGTGGTTTAGACGTTTGCCTTGTGACCCGGTGCAGTGGTCGTGGGTTCGATTCCCACGGAAAGCATATTTTGTAAAGTTGTTTCCAGTTTGGTTAGGACATTGCAGGCTTGAATCACCTGATTGTCTGATAAAAAGATCCTTCCGTGCTTCGGAAGGCACGTATAAGCCGGTGGCCCCGGCCGCCAGATGGCGGTCGTCAAACCATGTCAGAGGCCCTTGAGGTGGTTTAGAAACTCTGACACTAGGGTGTGAGGGGTCGTTTAGACCTTACTGCCCACACGAAGACATCACTAGTATGCGTCATACTTTGGCACAAATTAACTCTTATTCTTTCTTCATGTTGGGTTTCGTCACTAGGAATTTGTCCATAGCCACTCCAAGTTTGAAGAGCTGTGCCCGATTGACCGTTGATGACAACATGTTCGTCTTTCTATTGCGTGTTATAGTCCCGAACATAACTTGCGAGGGGTTTCCGGACTTAGGGAGTCCGGAGGTGGACACCACCTTAGCATACGACGAAAATAAAAATCGTGGAATATTGGACGTATTCAGGACCCGATTTCGTATTAAACTTCCTGAGTCTGAACTTTGATCGAAGAAAAACGAATAGGGACAGCTAATATTCTTACCTATTATTTTACTTACAAAATTATTTTAGTTTTTTCATAATAGGGATGTTTCCGGAAAAAAATCTAATTAGTCCGTCAGATAAATTGCCAAAAAATATTGGACTCGTAGGTCCAATATTTTTTGGTTTCTTGGTTATTGGTTATATTTTTTGGTTATCTTTTTTCTTTTTTCTTTTATTTAAGTACCTACGTATAGAAAAAATGAAAACGATACAGTGCGTTGAAAACTCGTGTGACGTCACAGACCGATACCTACTCTTTTTACCGGAAAATGACGTCACAAGCCGGAGCGGACTCCTGATCTTTGATGCGTTTTTATCTTCGTCATTTTTTTGTGATAAATTTTTATTTTTCGATAAATAATAAAACTAACGGACTAAAAAGTATAACATATTTTTTTTTACTCAGGACACATCCCTGTTTCTCACTCAAAACATTACTTTTTAGATTTGTCTTTGGAAGCTACTAAGTTAACGAAAAAACACACCAAAAAGGTGTGGTTTTTTGTTTTTTGACACCGACTTACAAAAAAAAGTTATTGAAAAATCGGTATTCCAGCCAGGAATCGAACCGTTGATTTTGAAAAAAAAACAGCTTGTTTTCTTACACCAACCACATTCGATTGGTGTATTTAGTAAGATGGTCGATGGCCTGGTGAGGGTCGCGTGTAACCGATATATGCGAGACGCACAGGACCGGTAGTTGTGGCGACACTTGGGGAGGCCTATGTCTAGCAGTGGACGTCTTTCGGCTGATATGATGATGATGATGGTAAATCACTCCAACCTCATACTCAGTTTCCAGCCATACAACTTTAAAGTAACTGGTAAAATGTGTGATACGAGTTCTACGACCAATGAGAAGATGATCTACTAAAATCAATAAAAAGCCGAGTTTCGACAAGTGGTGTTCTCACCCTGTAATAAATGCTCGATATTAAAATCTGGCGTAGCCAGCCATTAAGACAAAGATTTGCATAGGTGCTCGAGCTTCAGACAAATTATATTCATCATTCCTTTTAAACTGGACTGAAGAAAAGAAAGTTGTAGGAAAATTGGTCATCTCGCTTTTTAACCGACTTCGAAAAAGAAGGAGGTTCTCAATTCGTCGGGTTTTTTTATTGTACCTATGTTCCACGATTACTTACTCAAAGTCTCGAAGACCTGAATCGATTTTCTAAAAAATCTTTTTTTGTTGGAAAATTCATCAGGTCAGGATCTGATGATTGGATACTGGAGAAACCTAGGGGAACTCTTCAAATTTTCTAGGCACACTTGATGCGATTTGACACATCTTCCCAACTTGCATAACTTTTCTAATTTTGTTTATGTTTTTTTGGTACTTATGCGTCATGCTTGGCGCGAATAAACTTCTTCTTTCTTTCTTTTCTTTTCTTTCTATAGGGATTTTTAGAAGAGTATTTTCTCGGAGTGTTTCATTCCAATTTGGTGAAAATCTGATGAAGAACTTCGGACATATTCAACAAATTATATTTTCAATAAATGATAACAAATGGACAAATTGCTAGAATCGCATGTCTATTATTGTTTACACCAGTTCATAACATAACATCACGCCCGGTACGCTGTGAAGGGGCGCCCACACTGCCAGGGTTGCGGATTAGATAAGACTCAATGCCACCAACGTTAGCCTTGCGAACACTTCGGTGTTCCGCATGCGATCTGGCCATCGGATCTTCAAAATTCTCCTAAGACATCGAAGGTGGAACCGGTCCAGCATGCGGATGTTCCGGCGGTATACGGTCCAGGTTTCAGTATAAAATGTGGGGTAACACGGCCGCCATGTATACTGAGACCTTGGTTGCTAGTTTCAAGTCATGCGACCTGAAGACCTTGGCATCCAGCTTCCCAAACGCTGCAGCTACAGCGCCAATCCTGCTGTTGATCTCTGTATCAAGGTCCCAGATAGCGGAACTTCTCGACCTGCTTCAGCTCATCCTCACCGAGTCTTATGGATAATGCCTCGTGACCGTTGATGTCCAAAGACATCACCTCCGTCTTCCTGACACTGATTTTCAAGTCGAATTTCCGGCAAGACTCGTCGAGACCGGACATTAACCGTTGCAGGCCGCCTGGACCTACATAAGTACTAAGTACTTATTTTTTTGTAAAAATCGCTTCACTCGTTCTCTACAAAAAAAAAATTTACAATTTTTTTTTTTGTAGAGAACGAGTGAAGCGATTTTGAAAATGTAAGTACCTACCTAGCTCCCAAAGACAAACCAATGTTTTAGTTAGCGTTATTAATGTTCATTTTATGTTAAATAACTTATCATCGGTGTACAATAAATAAATAAAACCTAAAAAGTAGCATTTTGACTGGGTTCCATTTTGGTGAGAAATTATAAAACACTAAAATAATTTTATTGTACCTAGTTAGAGTGTACAAAGTTCAGACTAAGGTTACTGCAAAATCGGGTCGTCTGAATACGACCAATATTCTATGATTTTTATTATCGACTAGTGATGATGAAATTGTTCCCTACGGTGTCGGACGTAAAATAATAAATGAAATAAATTCATACACAACACAAAGCTTGGCGGACACTTTAGTGTCAGCCACAGGATTCGAATCCACGTACAGTCCACACACGTAACGTCAAATCAACCAAACACTGGGCCAACCACCCACCTGCTTTACCAGCCTATTATTTTTTAAGTTACTATTGTATTGTGTCATGGTATTACAATAAAGAGTATTTCTATTCTATTACATTCCAAAATTGTCTCTGGCATCTTGGTAGGTAGTTCTTGGATTACTAATTGCATTGCAGCTGAAGTGCCTACTTTTCTCTATCAACTCAGGTAGGTACTGTGTCTAGAGAAAAGTGACATTCTGTCAGCGGTAGCGTGGCGAAGGCGATTGTCAAAATGTTAAAATGTATGGGATTAACAAACGCTACCGAAATGTGACGTGATCAATCCGTGGGTTCGAGACAAGTGAGATTCTTTCACGGTTAGCGTGGCGAAGGCGATTGTCTATTCATTACGTCAAAAATGTATGTAATTGACAGATGCTATCGAAATGCCACGTTATCAAATTCCTACATTTTGGCATTTCGACAGTTGGATTCGCTAATTGAATGGCACATTGTCTAGGCCCTATTCATGCTTGTCGATTATAATCGCCATCACTTTTTCTAGAGCCTCTGGAATACCAGAGTAGTAAAGTACTAACAATAGTTAGACCATCGAAAACAATCTACCTCTGCAACATAACTTTCCAACATTATTTTTTATGCGAATCTCGAATCGATAAATCGTGTAAACCACAATCGGTATTCGATTAACATCGAAAACAATCGATGTAGGTATCGATAAAAAGTGATCGACAATTTTGCACCGGGCAAGTTCCCGTCAAAGACCGCCGATATTTCTTCTGCCATACCGTTTATAAAACAATTTCTGTTAATACGAAAATGGCGGCAAGAGAGATCCTCCTGTCACAAAAAAATGTTGTAAGCGTTATTCGATTTGTAGGGTGACTGTGTTTATTTTAAAAGGTGGACGAATATGGCCGCAAAGGCACATGTGAGATGCACAAGCACATGTTTCTACAACTTTTCTCGCCAGGCTTTGCATAGACCAGGTTCTGTAGAGCTATTGTGTAAAATCTATTGGGGATGCATGAAGGAGTCTCTTCGTGTAGCGTTTGCAGCAATTTGTTCCATCAGGCACTCAACTGAACCGAGCGCTCGCCATCTTATGAGACTGGCCAATCCTTCCCTTGCGGTGGTAGGGCTAACACCCGCATGGTCCGCGACCACCCCGGAGTCCGAAGTCCGACCAGTGTCTTAAGGCATCTTCTGGTCACGCTCGCTCCATCGTGGATCTCATCCATCGCTTGCCATCAGGCGTGATCGAGGTCAAGAGCTAGCCCATTACTTAATAAAAAAAAAAAATCAGTGTGGAATCAATCCATTCAAACAAGGAAGAATAACAGTTCCGTCACAGATTACGTTCAAACTCACTCCGCCTAAGTTTTTACGTTGTTTTTATGTAATACAGAATAGATCAGCTGTAGCTAATAGGATCTTGAAACCTTAAATGAGCTGGATTTTAGAGAAGTAAGAAAGAATCCCGCACTCCCTGGTCTTACCACCGAAGATCGGACGCCTTATAATATTTTCTCCCTAAAAAACGAAAGGTTTAATGTTTTCGTGTCATGAAATGAGACTAGGTCTTTAAGTCAAGACTGTAAGTTACCTAATTCTAGGTTAGTGACTACAGTCCACTTCATAGCTTGTCATCAGGTGAGCGAGATAGTGGTCAAATGCGAGCCAATAGATAATTTAAAAGAATGTTGGTCACCCTATCCATCGTGTATTATTTTATTCCTTCAAAACTAAAAATGGTCTGTTTTTGTACAAAAACTACAATTCTCATGTTGACAAATTAACTGGTGAAATACGAATAAAAATCAACAAAGTTTTTTGACGAGTTTGTAATTCTGAATTGTTTTCATTCGGAGAATATATGACTGGTTGACCTTTCTTTAGCAATGTTTCTGAACTTGTATTGAAATATTGAAAGACTAGCTTTCGTACGCGTTTTCGAAAAGTACTACCGGGATAAAAAACCAAAAGTCCTTTTGTAAGGTGTCACCTCTATCTATAAAATTTACCAAAATTCATCGAAATTGGTTCAGCGGTTTAGCGAGAAAACGTGACAGACGGATAGACGTAGATGGAAGAACGGATATTTGAATTTCTCTGGAATGGATGTAGAGTAGGGTAGGCCGCTAGGTCCTGTGTTGGGACGTGTCAGCGTGTGCGAGGTTAGAACTCCCAGGATCTCCCGAGTCCTGTGAGGTCCTTTCATCGGAAAACCTTTACAGTAGGTACATTCTTACGTACGTTAGAAGTCCTTAAAATCCACCCAGTGTCCTAATTGTACCTGACTACTTACAGAGGACTTACTACGTACCTAGGCAGAGGCTACTACATTAAAATAACTTTTAATTTAATTACTAGGTATCAGTTTCAAAATCACAGTGATTGTGCCGATGGATATCAGAGCAGTATTTATTAAATTGTCTATTTTAAATACTTAATTACCTTATGACATGCAATGGCAGCAGTGATGTCTTTGTGGTCATATTTTCGACTCTCTCCTTTTTCTAATGATTCAAAATTTAATTTAATTTTGATATCAAATTGACTATTGGCCATTGAACTTGGTTAATTAGGCTAAAATGCTTACCACACCATCCACAACACAACGTAGGTATATACGTACCTATCTACGTATAACCTCGTATTTGTAACTAATTTAGTGAAAGTCTCTATAGGGTGATCCATGATTGGTAATTGTGTGCGTTCCTTTATGGTACCTTTAAATGGGATGTTCTAGAGCTAATATGCAACGATAATGACCCCGGTCTTGGGGGTCAAATTGGGTAGTTTTCGAGGGGATATTTTTAAATGCACATCTGTATAATTTTAATGCATACCAGAAAAAATAATGCTGTGCAAAAAATCCCAATTGATTAGAAAACATGTCTTACAAAAAAAACTAAAAAAATCATCCAAAACCAGATGACCTTTTTATCGAATTCACACCAAAAATGTGGTTCATACATCGGATTTATGATTTATAAAACAAAAATACGAATTGTTTATCAAAAATACTAACTTGCACTCTAAATTGCACTTCCCTGAAATAGCAGGTGGTTATCATGGTTACAATAGTAGCCGGTCATTGGGCACCCCGACTCGGACAGGTTAGGTTAGAAAAAAGTTAAAAAAAATAACCACGAAGGGGATGGCGGGGTCTGTTCGCTCGCTTCGCTCGCTCACTTGACCCCGCCATCCCCTTCGTGGTTATTTTTTTTAAACCACCCAGAAATATCATTAGCCAAATATTCGTTCAGTAAAACAGTTCTGCAAATACCATTAAACAGTATATCTAATATGATTTATTTAGTGTGCATAATTTGTGTGCAAGTCAGTATTTTTGATTTAACTTTGAAATATTTTGTTCGAAAAAAGGGAAAATACAGATATCGTTTTCGAGTAGGCCAGTCATGTCGGAGTGTCGTCCCATCGGAGTTACTGGCTGTGTTTGCGCACACGCTTGTATAGGTAGGTACTAAATTATCTACTGCGTAAGTAGGTACCTACTTGGCTAAACTCTGTTGAGGTTGGCCAACGAAATGGAAATCGTTCGGAAGGATTACCAACACAATTTTTAAAACTCGTGCAATGTAATTTAAAAATGTCGACTCCAAAATTAAAACCATTTACTACAACTAGCCCACACTAGTATTATTAACATTGACCGTTATGAATAAATTATTCACTCACTCAATTTTATCACGGTTCACTGAATCACCACACCACTCACTCAATGCTCACTTTTATTGCCAACCTGACGTCACCATGGACTCAAAACCTAAACCTTGGTGGTACAAATACAGGAAGCGGAAGTATAAACCAAGGAACCACCTGACCCTGGAAATGATTATAAGGAAGAGTTTTGTGGAAATGGTTAAAGAATACATCAGTGCTTCGTCGATTGCTGGGATGAGGCATATTACTGATCCAAAGCACTCTGTATTTGAACGGTACGTACCTACAGTTAGTAATTTAAGTACCACAGAGTACGCACCATGAATATATTAATCTTTAATTATTTTCTTCTTCTTCTTCTTAACGTATGGGCAGTATAAGGATCAAAAAGAAAACAGTTTTGATAGTAAAAAGTGGTAACAACATAAAGAGAGCATCGTTGGTACCTGCACTAATGAGAATCATTGTATCAGAGGCAACAGCGCCTTCCATACAAGTTCAGACAGTAAGGTCTAACACTCCATACACCTTAGTGTCTTTCTAAACCGCCTCAAGGGCCTCTGACATGGTTCATTTGACGACCGCCATTTTTCGGCCGGGACCACCGGCTTATTCGTGCCTTCCGAAGCACGGAATCATCTTTTTATCAGACAATCAGGTGATTCAAGCCTACAGTGTCCTAGTCAAACTGAAAAAACTTTTACAAAGTATGCTTCCTGTGGGAATGGAACCCACGGCCACCGGGTCTAGGAGAACGCCTAAACCAATCAACCACGGAGGCAGTTTATCTTTAAATAGTAGTAGAGTACCTACTTAAATGGTGATGAATTGCATTGGTGGGAGCTGGCCGGCACATTTTGTCGCGCAAGTGCGACAAACACTTCAGTGCGAAGTTAGTAGAAGCCAGTTCTCGAGATCCTTTTTTAGGGTTCCGTAGTTCACTAGGAACCCTTATGGTTTTGCCATGCCCAGCCGTCTTTCCGTCCGCGGTTTAGCTCAGAGACGCCTAACGCTAGAAAGCTGAAATTTGGAGTATACACACTGTGATCAGTATAAAAAAAAATCTTGAAATAAAAATATTTTAGGGGAAAAAATTCATTGCCACTTGTAGTAAAGTATGCGAGTGAAAAATTATTTTTTTATCATTTGCCCCATGGGTGTCGTTTAAAAATATTGATTTTCCCAGCCAAGGATCTGTTTGCGAAATATTAAGCTTTAAAAGGCTAACTTTTTTGGTATAGTCAAGTGTGTGTGTCCCCTCCCTCTGCCACCTAAACGGTTGTTTTTGGAGACGTGAAAAAATCATGTAGGTAAGTATAGGAAGTATAACGAATTTAAAAGGAAAACTATCACAGATGTAGGCTTTACAAGTTAACGAGTAATAGTCGACCGATCTATAAAATGTACTTGAAGAAGGAAAATTTCGTACAAATTCCATTGAAAATTAGTTAGGTCACACAAAAAGCACGTCGGCAAGTGACGTGCAACTACGGAACCCTACATTGCGCGTGGCCCGACACACTCTTGGCCGGTTTTTATTATTATTAATGATAGGCTCACGTTTAACCACAATCCACAATCTTACCTGGTGGAAAGCGATTATGTGTTCGACGATGGAGCACGCTTGCCTTGGTTGTAGCTATCAGGAAACACAGACTCCGGCAGGAGTCGCACTATGAAAGTATAACAAAACGTTTTGTGCGCATGGGTGAAATGTCCACCATGGCGCATGGCTGCTGCTTAAAATATTAATGTAATTCTCGTTATTCCAGATTGTTTTGGTTGGGGTTACTTCTTTCATTCCTGGGCATCGTGATCTACTTCTTGCAGTACACCTGGGTGTCCATCCTGACGAGGCCGCTAGTAGTCACTGGAGAATCCTTTACCTTCCCTATCAAGGACATTGATTTTCCAGCAGTGGCCTTGTGTAACATCAACAGGATCAGCAAAAAAGCTTTGAAGAAAATCACTGTGGAGATGTAAGGCTATTATGGTTTTATTTAATTATCTCTGCTTAATAATTTAAAGACATGCTCCAGATCGGTTCAAATGGAACGTAATTATGTATGTAGGTAAAATCGAGAGGAGCGCAGGAAGTAAAAATCCGCGAACCATTTCTCACAGGAATTTGTTATTACAATTTTATTTATTATTCGAGTACTTAATTGAAAAACGTCGTTTGATAGGCTTCGGCTTAGGATCGGCTTCGCCTTTAGCTCGGGCTTCTACTCCGGCTCGGCTGCAATGAGTCTATCCGCTTGCATCAAAATAACTAACTAGACCTATTTTAAGCCTAAAAACAACAAAAATGTATCCACACGAGGTTCATCAACGTCTATTTATTCACTCAGGTATCCCAAACTGGCTAAAATGAACACGACCCTCACAAATCTGAAGTATTTCCTCCAGGACATGGGCAGACTGATAGACTTCGACTACGACCAGTCCTGGCCTCATGTGAAACTAATGGAGTTGTTTGATTTGAAAGAGTATAGTGACCTAACAGTGGGTCTTATGAACGCGGTAAGTTTTTCTGGCAAAAAACCCATACTTATGTCGTTTTTTTTAAGTTTCAAAATGATAGAGACGATCTGCTTTCGCACGAAAAGTCTGGTGGAAGATCAGGCTTTCTTTTAAATCTGTTTTCTGCTTGAAACCTAATTTTATAAAACCTTTAAATACTTATCTCTATCTATCTAGACAATTTTGACCCACTCTCCCTTTTCCACACAATTCTCTCGAGAGTTCATAATATCCTGTTATAAATACATAATTTAAGAAACTGGTCTTTCCTTGTGCCAAGTTTCGTCCAAACACGTTCAGCCTATAAGATGTGAAAAGGTAAAAGACAGCATGGATTTTGCTAATCACTAGCTTGACAGCTACTGGACATTTCAATTGACAAGAATCTGATAATGTTTATGGAAAGGTGCTCTGATTATAATATGATACCCATTTGCAAGTAACAGTTGGCGCCGAGTTGTGAAGAGATGCTGGTGAAATGTTCGTGGGCAGGCAAAGAAGTGGACTGTAAGAGCATCTTCCGTGTGCGCAGGACCGTCCTAGGACATTGCTGCGCCTTCAATTACGTGCTGGACTACGATTCCGCAGACAAGTACGACTATGATAAAATGGTTTCCAGGCCAATTAGCGTCAATTAAACTGTTTACAGGCATTTTTTAATAGCGAAGGATAGAATACGAATAACTACAACAACATATTATAAGGCGTTAAAACATTAACTGCAAGAAATTTAAGAGGTTTTAGGGGTCGGTATCTACTGACGCCGTCGGTACTTACTTCCAGTGGCGTAGCTAGCATGGGTGGCACCCGATGCGGATAACGTGGTGTCACCCCAGAAATAACCCCCCTCCCTCTCACCTAGCTACGCTACTGCTTACTTCTAATTTCTTTGATGATTCTTCTACATATATTTAGTAATTTTAAAGTAAGAATAAGACCTCATACCTAATATGTTGGTAGGCAAAGACAGGTGTTGAAGTGGCGGGCGTGGCTAAAAATGTCTGGAATTCTGAATTAAAATCATCATTTTGTTACCAGGCCTCATGGAACTATAGAGAAGGTGAAGAGACAACTAGTACCTGGTCCACATAATGGTTTGCGAGTGATTATCGATTCTATGCTGGACGACTACGCGTACCCATTAGGTTACAGGGACGGATTTGAAGTAAGTTACTTAAACAGGGTGTTCCTGAAGTGCGTGGTCATAATATACGAGGATGATCACGAGTTGTTAAAAAATTGAGCACAAAAAACGACCAAATTGCTCAGAATACAGAACAAACCAGAAATCGCCAACGTGCTCAAATTTGAGGCGGTGTAAACCATGCTGCAATGGCGTGGTTTGTTAAATTGTCAAGTAGTCAATGGCGACAACTTCTATTTGCAGTTGTCAGTTTTAAATAATTATGCCGTCGTGTATCGTTCCCACTTGCAAAAATGCTACCTTGCATACGAAGAAATCGAATGAGATCAAAAAAAGAGAAAAAAAAAAAAAAGATCTCGTTTCACCAGTAAGTAAAAATACTGATTTTAATTTACGCAGCTTAGGTATTTGTCATCGAAAATCAAGCGTCCATTTCGTAAATATTTTCATGGAAAAACCGAATACTTACATAAGCTTTAAAGAGCCAGCTAAATGATTGTTTTATTTTTAATTTTGACCCTAAAAAAAGTAATGTCATGGTGCGCTGGCAGCACCACGCAGGTGGGTGAGGCGCCGGCGGGGGAGTTACTTTAGTGCGCTGCGTACAAATGTGATTGAACACTCTTTCTGGTTTGTTCTGTACTAAAAAGTTACGAACAAAAGACTTTTTAAGTTCAAAAGGCAATCACAGATTTGATGCCACCAACGGTGTTAGACGCCTTGAAAAGTGCGACCACAAGAACTTTTTAGTCGGTTCTTGCGGTCTGATTAAAAAAAAAGCATTTTCTTTTAGTTATGCTATTTTTTCTGTACCTAGGGTTGTTTATTTTTTCGGCCTTAAGAGCGTTTACGCGGTACGTCTTTTCATACAATTTTTCAAATCCTTATTCTTCAAAATGAATGAACCGATTTTAACGAAACTTGGTATGCATACGCTAGATATCCAGGTCTAAATAGTTATAAGAAAATATTTTTGAAAAAGATTTCAGAGGGAGAGAGAGAGAGCGATTTTAAGTTTTCTATAGAAAGTGAAAAATCACTATATCCTTTCCCCTGAACTCTTTTTCAAAAATGTTTTCTTATAACTATTTAGACCTGGATATCTAGCGTATGCATACCAAGTTTCGTTAAAATCGGTTCATTCATTTTGAAGAATAAGGATTTGAAAGATTGTATGAAAAGCAGTACCGCGTAAACGCTCTTAAGGGACAAATGGTCGTAAATCTTAAAAAATACGGGATTTCACTTTTTCCCGCGGGACAAATAAAATCATTGAGTTTGAGTCAAAATTTGTTTTATTTGGACTTAAATCTATACCTTTTTTGTTACAGATTTACTGCACTTAACATATCATTTTGTCTTTTGACATAATTATAAAAAGAAACGCAGTCAAAATCGTAGTTAAACATGGTCATCAATTCGGCTTTAATCAAATTCGGTGTGCATTTATTACGAACGCGCGAACGTCTGTCCATTTAAGGGACATTTGTGAAAATACTCGTACGACAAAACAGTTTGACTAGGAATAAGTAGGTACTGAAAATAAAAGAAATTATCGTGTAAATATTGTTAATCTCAGTTTTCGTAAACTGTTGTAAGTATAATTTTTTTCCATTTTTCGACAGCATTCGTGGATTTGTCGTCTTCATGAGAACATGCTATTTCCAGGCTTTCCTTAAGCAGTTGAAATTCCTCATAAAGCACGTCTTTATTCACTTTACTTCTTTTTTTAGCAGTTCAGCCGCTGATTCAAAATCATTGTAGTTGATATTTGATTGAAGATTAAGAAAAATTAATTTAGAAAAAATATTATCCTCGGAAAAGTCGTACCTTTTCGACAAATACTCCAATAAGTTGGAATAAAATTGACGGAAATCGGTCATTATAGATTCGATTAAGTTGTGCGCCATGGCCGTCCGTGGTCTGCAGATTTTCGTAAAATAAAGGACATACAAATTTATGCATGAAATATGGGACGTCCCGTGATATAAGGGACGGTTGGCAACACTAACCTACATATCAGCTACCCAACATCACCCATATGACCACGTACTTCTGGAACACCTCTATAACAAGTTCTAAGTAAGTCAGAGTTACTTAGTGCCGACTGCCGTGTAGTTTGGTCCAGCTTTTTAACTCCACGTATCAAAAATCAAAAATGAGTTAATCTTAGTTTTGAATTTCGCGCCACTTGTCAAAAAATAAGGCGCGCACTAAACGTTAGTGTTGTGCCAATTGTATGCTTTACATGTCTGTTACATGTAAAGCATACAATTTTTTTGTTGTTTCTTACTTGGTATCATTTATTTTAAAAAAACTGTTACCTACATACTTATTTTTTCAGATTCTTATATTTGATCCAACTCATTTTGCGGATATGACCGGCGGGAGAGTGCTGCAGCGTACAGTTCAGCCAAACCAAGCAGAGTACTTTCAAATAGCGTCCATTAAACAAATTGCTTCAGCTGAAGTCCGTAAATATCCGTTAAAAACGGTAACGTTATAAGCTATCCTGATTTTACCATTGTGTCTGACCCTTTTTGTGTTTTAAATAACACAATTTAAGCATTTTAATGGATTTCATAACTTTTTCTTGTGAATATAATTTCACACATGTAATCAAAGAGCTCACATTTTTTTTATATTTTCAGAGAAAATGCCTCTTTCGAGACGAATATTCCAAGGAGTTTAAGAACATGTATTCGTACAGCGCTTGCATTGTCAAGTGTCGTATCCAATCTGTACAATCCTTATGCAAATGTACGCCGTACTTTTTGCCAACTGGCATTTTTACACATACTCGTACCTGTACCTTGAAGAATTTAAAATGTCTTAATAAATACAAAGGTTTGTTCTGATAATCTTCTACCAAATTAATGAATAATATCACGTTTTTCCCACCCAATCGTTAAGAGTTTTAATAACAATTGACCATTATTTTTCTAGAGAAACTGCAGTACTTATATCCTATAGGTACTGAAGACACCGAGGGATTGGAACAAGAACTTGCAGACTCATTATTTTGCCCTCTATGTTTGCCGGACTGCGAGTTAACGCAACACTTTACTAAATCTTTCAAAATACCACTTGCTCGTGGACCAATGCAACATGGAGGATTCAGACTCAGTTTCATGTTGGTGAATTTATTACGTGATCTAAAAAATGAACTATCAGAACCAACAGAAAAATCTTCCAAGATTTTTTTCTGGGGGTCGGCTTTTGGATCCACCCCCGAGAAATAAATGCTGGAATAATGCCTCATTTAGTTTACTCATTAGTAAAAATATACTATCTAGGTACTTGTTACAATCCACTTTTTCAATCGTTTATACCTATAATAATTTTGTGACAGTGAAGGCGTTAATCTCTCCGATAAATGCGTTATCAGCATTTACCAGCCCACAAGCGAAGGAATATTGCACCGCCTTGATGTGATTTCTTACTGGTTCGAGATATTAAGTGAGAAATAAGATAGGTATAAAATTGGTTTTCAAATGACTGACAAAAGAGATTTTAATGTTACGATTGTTTCAGGTAATATTGGTGGATTCTCAGGCATGTTGATGGGAATTGGCATCTACACCGTCGTTGAAGCTATTTACTTTATTTTTATACGATTTGTGCAAATTATTCATTCTAATTATTTAAAATATTGGTAAAATACGTTTATGAGTAAATAACCACAATCTTACACTTTTTATTTTACTATTGCGAAATCCATTTCACATCACTAATATTTTACGTTTACGAAGTTAGTCAACGAGAGCAACTGGAACAGACCCCGCTTAAAACCATGAATGAATGGTTATTCTACACAATGTTGATATCAGGTTAGTTATGTCTTATAAGAAAGAATATATTTTTTAAGTTATAAGCAGTCACATGATTAGGAATGCACATCGAACAAAGTACACTTTATAAATAACTAATTGCGTTTCGCAACTTTATCAATAATTTAAAAACTAGCTGTTACCTGTGTTATTAAAAGTTTCTGTGTTAGCTGTATTCGAGAATGCGTCTTCTCTATCTGTCAAATAAACCGTGGCAAAACTGGACAAAGGTTTCGAGTCGCAATTCCATTTATTTACGCAAAATGTCTGCAAATTCTCCGCCGGGAAAGAGTGATGGTGAGCTATTGTTGAATGTGCATCGTTGTGAGATAAATATATTGTGTTATTGTTAGAATATGTCGGTATGATTGTAGGTGATGACCCTATAGATAGGTCTGTGCCGAGCGTCCCGCCCGTCCCGCCAAATCCAATGGAGAGCATAGGTGCTCGTTTAAGGGACTTGGATGTGGATTCAATTCGTCGGTATTTGGCTCAGAAACTGGGATTTTACGAGGGTCCTGAAGCCGCTGCGCCCCCCAGCCAAGTGCTTGAAGAAGTTAACTTGGACGGCGTAGTGAAGTGGATAAAAAGCGAACGTTGTAAGAACATTATCACTCTTGCCGGGGCTGGAATTTCGACATGTAAGTAGAAATAAACCAACCAACTAGTAACACCATTTTGAAGAAATCGAACATTATTTTTGTTTTATTATTTATTTACCTACCATTTTATAGTAAGTTTACCAACATCAAAACATTATGGTTATTGTGGGTACACATAATTAGTTTTTTTTTCTTTTTGCTTTATTGTATTTCTATTTCTGATAGGTACCATTTTTCTAAAATGAATACTTATAACTCGATTTGTAAACATTATTTATTTACAATACAATACAGGTCACTGACTCCTTTTTGTTTACTTATGCATCTGTCACTGGAAAATTGCAAACACCATGCTTAGGTTAAAAATGCAGTTAATAATCAGAAATGACTATTTATTCAACATTACCATAATTTATCATTCTTATTAGCTAAGTCTTAAAACATGTAGCATTAAAGCATGCTGAAAAATAAAATGCAGAAAGAATAACAAAATAAAAATTACGTCTTTGGCTAAGTAAGCTAAACAGTATTTTGATAATAATTTCGTTATTTGGTACAATCATTATTATTATTCTTTAAGTATTCATCTTTTGAACTTATTCAATACATTTTTAAATATTTCTTAAATAAATACAGATTAAAAAAAACTTAAAAATAGTAGCCTACCGGTATCCGGAACAGGATCCAATGTAATAGTGGATTTCTCCATTCTCCTCTTTTATTAGTGCAATCAGTTTTTCAGGGGTTTATACACTAACCGCTAGCGGAGCGAAACACGAGTTGACACAACCATTATTATATTTTAATCTTTGATTTTGGGCATTTACCGGTGTCTGCGGTAATACCTAGGATTTACCGACTGAAAACCGGCTAAAGTCCGAAATGAAAGATTATTATAGAACAATTCGTACTTTTACCGATGAGACTTGGTATATCTTAGGATTTACTGGTAAATCCTAAGATTGACCGCAGTTCGGGCTTTTACAGTAACATATAAAGATTTAATACAATCTTATGGATTCTGCGATTTCCCAGTGACACATACATCTTCAAACATTGAGTCTTATTACAAAACGCTACTACTACTTACTGCTTTTGAATTTTCATTTTGTCTGACTCGTGTAATTTTTGTTTAAGATTTGCTGGTGAATATGCTATCTAACAATTTTATAATGTCAATGCAAATCTTTTTGTTTCTGTATCTGTTATTCAAAAAGGCCTCAACAGCGAATGGATCTGAATTTGGAATATGGGTAGACCACGGTTGGGAATAGAATGTTGGGTACTTAAAAATTTCATCCCAGTACTACCTATGTTCCTTACATTGTCGAAACTGCTGACATAAGTTTGTAGCGGGAATAATTGGTGCCATTGCAATTATTGAATGGTCTTAGATCATAAAGTAATTATAAGCTCATTTAAATAACCGAATTAACTGAAATATTTTTCGGTCATATACATGTTATATGTATATAGTTTTTCAATCTTTAATTAAAATTAATTATATTGTTTTTTTGTACAATTTATAAAAGAGTATTTTCAACAACAAAAAAAAAATGAATTTAAAAAACAAGGGAATTTAACAAAGTTCTTAGATACCAAATATACATATAAGACCATAAAAATACCACAGTTATGGAATTTTTGTCTATACAAATGTTCAGTGGAAAATTAATATGTCATTGTTTACACCATCAAGGTCAGACTAGTCTAACATTTTGATGGAAACTTACAGTTTAGTCATTAGCGTTATTAGTGATATGGAATGGTTGGTAGAAATATTTTGTCCATCCTTGTGATAATATGTTTTATAATTAATTGAAAAAAAGTTATACATCCTGAACAGTGTATTTGTAACAATATAATATGTTGATAAAAATTAAGTTTTCTATAGTAAGCCTAGCTCCTGCTACTGAGCATGGTTGTGTCATGTGTGTTCCATAGCCAAAGTGGGCAATTTTGTTTTTTTAGTTTTTCTTTTTAAAATTTCACAGTAAAGGTTTGGAGTGTGGATTGGAACCTAGTTAATACCAACATAAATTACTTCCATCGTTGAAGTACCATCCTCCCAGGGTTGCAGATTTTGATTGAAAGAGTTACCGTGGCCCTGAAATGCAAGGGCACTGGCAGGAGCACGGATGGGTTTTAGTCAGTAAGAATCTGTCACTCCCTCCTGCTCCACCCAGCAGAAGGGGTCATTTGACGATTTCCCATTCTTAAAAAAAAAATAAAAAGAAGTACACCATTGTACATTTGTGTACATTAAATAGACTCTTTAGGTATAGTATGAAACATAAACAAAATTGGTAAAATGTGGGTGTACTGATGTTATGTTGTTTTTGTAACCAAAAAGGATGTAGATAAAAATCTATGATTCATTTGCTCATTGTTAACTCCAATGTGCTATTGCCAAATAATTTGCAGATATAAAAATTTAGGTTTTGTCCTACTCTCATAGAAGGAAAGCCATGAGGTTGGGTGTACGGTAAACATATTGTTTATTTTTTGTTACAGCCGCCGGCATCCCCGATTTCCGTAGTCCTGAAACTGGTCTGTATCACAACCTGCAGAAATATGACCTTCCGGAACCACAGGCAATATTTGAGATTAACTTCTTCAGACAGAATCCAAAGCCATTCTTCATGCTAGCTAAGGAACTGTATCCAGGAAGCTTCAAACCAACACTTTCACATTACTTCATCAGGCTTTTACATGAGAAAGGTAAAACTACATATATTATTGTTCTTAGCATGTGTGTAACAGTCGCACGGATCGATCTTCAAGGTTAAGCAACGCTTGCCGAGGCTGGTCTGTAGATGGGTGACCATTTTAACATAATATCGAGATTCCTTCGTGCCTCGGAAAGCACGTTAAGCCGTTGGTCCCGGCTGTTATTTGTAGATCTTTGGCAGTCGTGGATTGTCAGAAACTAGAAAATCTGACGCCAGTCTTGCCAAGAAGTACCCAGTTTTGGAGGTCTGGTAAGCAGCCGCTCCACGTAAAATACTGGTATTCAACTGAATCTGTTTGACTGGGAGCCGACCCCAATAAAGTTGGGAGAAGGCTAGGCAGATGATGAGGCAGTGTAAAGATTACCGACATAGCTCGAAAAATCGCCTGGTGAAGGCCGCGGGTATCCGCTAGATGCGAGATGCACAGAACTGGTCGATATGGCGATACTTTGGGGAGGCCCTTGTTCAGGGGGTCTACTCTCTAAGCCCGAATTCCGTAGTTTCGGCCATAGTGTCGGGCGTTTTCTATTCCGTATCACCTACGGACTTACGATTTGTCCTGAACCCGAACTAAGTACAACTGTCAGTACAGACATCGGGCTTAGAGAGTAGACCCCCAGTAATGGACGTCTTTCGGCTGAAATGATGGTGTTGGCAATGTAAACACTATTTATCTATACGTGTTTCGGCGGTTTCGGTAGTGTTCGGTCAAAAACTGTCGCCTATACATTCATGTTAACAAGCTACTCATTCATTAGTTCATAAGCAGTGTCCAATACATCTTTGTACAAACCACACGTCGTTTCAATCAAAAGTCTAACAAGCAAACCTCAACTTTATCACCTTAACATATGGTCCATAATCGAGCCGGATACCAGTCCTCGCTGCCAACATACCGGGCGCCCGAGAACAAAGAGATCGCGATAAGATAACACGACCCAAGTGTTCGAGTTGTTTAGTGCAAAGTATTTTAACTTTTAAAACTTATTCATTTCATTACGTTTGCTACGATTGAAGTTATTACATATTTACGATGGCTATGGAAGTACAAGAAGCGTTGAATGTGGTGGAAAACCTTGCACATACTTTAAAGAAGACCCATACCAATCTGAAGAAGTGCCCGAAGGCTAGATTAACCCAAAATTATGTTGAAACCCGCATCAAGTGTGTAGAAGATTACTGGAAGGAATACAAACAAGCTTACGGTGAAATAATGCGAAGTGTACCGAAGGAGAAGCGCGACAAAATACCTTACTTATTAAGTGAAGAATTTTTTGATCATGAAGAGCTTTATTTAAGTTTGATGACAGACTTGAAGGATTTGTTGGTTCCTCAACCAGTTAACGTTAGTGGTTCGTTGCCTATACCTAGTCACACTCAGCAAACACGAGTGGTTTTGCCGAAAATACAATTACCTACATACAGTGGACAATATGATGAGTGGTTATCATTCCATGATTTATTTATCACACTTGTACATATGAATGAGTCATTAAGTAATGTACAAAAATTGCATTATTTAAAAACAAGTCTGAGTGGAGAAGCCGCATCGATTTTAAAACATATCCAAGTGACAGATTCGAACTACGATCAAGCATGGAACATCCTAAAAGCAAGGTATGGCAACAAACGTATAAATGTCGACGCAGTTATGAAACGATTCTTTTCTATGAAGAAAATGAATGTGGGTAATTCCAGTTCTATCAAGAATTTACTAGATACAACATTTGAATGTTTACATCAATTTAAAAATATGAATGTGCAGACTGATAACTGGGATCCTGTGATAATATTCGTCGTAGTGCAAAAACTAGACTGTGAAACCCACAAAGATTGGGAAGACTATGTGAGCAGCCATTGTGAAGAACCTGATAGCCTCCCCTCCCTCGATATGTTTCGTAAATTCCTGGAATGCCGATTTCGTACGTTAGAACTTACAGAACCAACAAAACAAAAGGGAAATTCGCCTCATGTTCGTGAAAAGTCTTTTCACGCAGCAACTAATGTGGAGAGTAGTAAAATATGTCAAATGTGTAAAGAAAACCACACACTTAGCCACTGTAAGGAGTTTGGAAAACAATCACCAACACAAAGAAGCGAGTTCATCAAGAACAACAATTTGTGCTTCAACTGCCTTGCACCCGGACACTCTGTGAGGCATTGTCGCATACCAACAAGCTGCAGAATATGCAAAAGACGTCACCATTCACTTCTTCATGAAAACAAGGAAGATACCACAGTAAAACCAATCACAACGGGCAACACTGAAAAGCAACAAACAAAACAACCCGAAGTGACACTACATACCAACATGGAGAAGATTGAAGCAACAGAAAAGGACATTACATTGGTGACTTCACACGTTTCTACGAAACAAAGTACATCTTTGCTGGCAACTGCAATTGTAAAAGTGAGAAGTGAAGACAATTACACAACGACATTACGAGCTTTAATCGACCAAGGCTCACAAGCAAGCTTCATTAGCGAACGAGCGGCACAACAACTCATGGCCAAGCGATATGATATCAAAGGTACAGTTGTAGGCGTGGGATCAACGAGAGAAGATATCAAACATGTAGTTCAGATCAATATAGAATCAAGATGTGAAAATTTCAACTTGGAAGTTAGAACATATGTTATGACGAAGCCACTGACTACTAAAATACCATCCCGCACAATCAACACAAACCATTGGCCTCATTTAGAAGGACTAGTCCTGGCTGACCCTAACTACTATCAGCCAGGGTCTATTGATTTGCTTCTAGGTGTTGACGTGTATGCACAAATTGTACAGAACCAGTTAATCAAAGGTCCGCCAGGGTCACCATGTGCACATAAAACAAACCTTGGCTGGATTTTATTCGGCAAAGTAGAAGATACAGTACAACAAACAGATTCGGTTCTTGTTATGCATCATCAAATCATCGGAGAAGACTTATTGAAAACACTCTGGGAGATAGAACCAGATACGAAGAGGACATACACAAAAGAAGAAAAGCAATGTGACAGTTTCTATGAAAATACATACAGAAGAAACAGCAACGGACAATACGTTGTGAGGCTCCCATTCCGTACCAATGAACCAAAATCAGCGGATGGGAACACGAGACAAATTGCAATGAATCGTTTGATTCAACAAGAAAAAAGACTTCAAAAAGAACCTGAACTAAGAGAAGAATACGACAAGGTACTAGAAGAATATCTAATAATGGGACACATGGAGGAAGTTCCAAAAGATGAAGTAAACCATCGATGTGTTTACCTACCACATCACGCCGTAGTTCGAAGAGATAAAGAGACCACAAAATTCAGAGTCGTATTCGATGCGTCATGCAAAGGAAATAATGGCCTATCTTTGAACGATGAGCTCATGACTGGCCCAGTACTACAAGAAGATATGCGAAGTATAATAATGAGATGGCGCATGCATAAGGTGTGTTTCGCAAGTGACGTCATCAAAATGTACAGAATGGTACTTGTCGATAAGAAAGATACAGATTATCATAGAATACTGTGGCGTGGCAGCGTCAGACCCAACCTTGAGCTTAACTGCCAACCACCTGAAGTCAAGGACTACAGATTGAAAACAGTTACATTTGGTACAGCATCTGCGCCTTATCTTGCCATTAAAACGTTAATTAAACTAGCAGAAGATGAAGGGGAACAATATCCTGAAGCTCTCAAAATTATTCGTGAAGACTTTTATGTTGATGATTTGACGTCAGGCTGCGATACAACAGAAGAAGCAATTCGTGTTAGTAAACAAATAATTACCATTCTGAAAAGAGGAGGCTTTGAACTTCAAAAATGGGCGTCTAATAATACAGAGTTTCTTAAATCTATAGATGCCAACAAAGTCACTACAAAAGCTAATCTAGACTTGAAGCTAGACGGCACCATAAAGGCTCTTGGTCTGTCATGGAATCTCGGCAGAGACGAGTTTCATTACCAACTACAACTAGATCCTATATTATCAGATCATATAACAAAAAGAACTATTCTGTCAGATCTGCAGAAATTGTTTGATCCACTGGGGTGGATAGCACCAGTTATTGTAACAGCAAAAATTCTAATACAAAAATTGTGGCTAGAAGGAGTTGGATGGGACCAAGACATAAGTAAAGAACTGAAAGAAAAATGGAAGTTTATTAGAAAGGATTTAGAAAATGTCAATAAATTAAGAATCAGACGTTGGTTGAACACCATTAGCACTGAAAAGGAACGAATAACATTACATGGGTTTTGCGATGCGTCTGAAAGGGCATTTGCAGCTGTGGTCTATTGCCGTGTACAAACGAGCGAAGGTGACATAAAGATAAATCTCATCGCATCAAGAACAAAGGTAGCTCCTGTCAAGACTATTACACTACCACGACTCGAACTGAGTGGAGCTACACTACTAGCTAAATTGCTGACCAAAGTGAGTCAAGCTATGAGAATTCCTTCACACAATGTGTTCGCATGGACTGACTCAACTATAGTCTTAGCGTGGCTGTCCGGAGAACCTAACCGCTGGAAACCATTTGTCGCAAACCGAGTAGTAGAGATACTTGAAAACACAAGCAGTAGCCAATGGTTCCATGTGCAGTCAGCACATAACCCAGCCGATATAGCGTCAAGAGGATCATCTTTATCAGAACTACAACAGAAAACGCTATGGTGGAACGGCCCTGCCTGGCTTGCAGAGGAAAATATCGAGTTTACAAGACCGTTAAGATCAACTACAGATTTAGAAAGAAAGCAACCCGTACAGTCATATGCAAATGTAACAGAAGGAGAAGATAAATTCCTAAAATTTGAAGAATATGATACACTTACTGAGTTATTGAGAGTAATAGTACATTGTAAAAGAGTTTTAAACATGAAAAGAAATCCTACCAAACTGGGTCAGGAGATGACAACAGAAGAACTGCAGAATGCTTTGGACTTCTGCATACAAAGAACACAAGAAGAAGAATTTTCTGACGAAATTAGAAGAATAAAACAAAAGGCGAATGTGAAAACCACTAGCATTCTGAAGTCACTGAACCCATTCTTAGATAGCCAAAATATCCTCAGGGTGGGCGGAAGGTTGAGAAACGCAGATGCCGATGAGAACATAAAATATCCTGTGATATTGGGAAAGAAAAGCAGCTTTGTATCACTAGTGGTGGCTGATGCACATCTGGAAACAATGCATGGTGGAATAAAAATGATGATTACTTACCTGATGAGTAAATACTGGATTGTTGGCTGCAAACGTCTGGTGAAGAAATACATTCACGGATGTCTTACCTGTACGCGCCAACGAGCTGCTAGTAGACAACAAATAATGGGTGACTTACCTGAAGCTCGGGTGACTCCCTCGCGTCCTTTTGCTCGAAGTGGAGTGGATTTCGCTGGCCCTGTGTATGTATTACATTCCAAGGGAAGAGGGGCAAAAACCCGCAAGGCATACATTTGCATCTTTGTTTGCATGGCCGTAAAGGCTATACATTTAGAGCTAGTAAGCGATCTGACGGCTGATGCATTCATCGCAGCTTTCAAACGTTTCGTAGCCAGAAGAGGAAGATGCAATGAGATCTGGAGCGATAACGGTACGAACTTCGTAGCAGCCAACAAAGAATTATGTAGAATGTGGAAAGAGGCGGGGTTACAATTACCCGGTCCTCTAGCTGATCAACTGGCAAATGAAGGAACACAGTGGCACTTTACACCGCCATATAGCCCAAACTTTGGAGGGCTTTGGGAAGCTGGCGTAAAGTCCGTTAAACAGCATCTACAAAAAATATTGTCAAAAAATTTAACATTTGAAGAATTCACAACAGTGCTAACACAGATAGAAGCATGCCTCAACTCTCGCCCTTTAACGCCAATTGATACTGAAGTGGATTTGATCGATGACATACAA